>OX101813.2:13983448-15447720 GCA_944452925.2 Chrysolina oricalcia | reverse complement strand
AACATATTCAAAATGGTTATCGATAAGTTCGGACGTAGCAGCTCAAACAAAAAGCGAAAATTGGAACCTTCTGCGTCATCTGGCGGTGGTTTGTTACACACGCCAGACGGAAATGTAGATTTCAATAATTTGAAATTGAGTAATGTCAAACGACCCACCATCGGTACGGATGCAGCTAATAAGGAATACGTGGATGAAATAAATAAAGTAATAACCAATCAAGTTAATGAAATGCAAGCTGATCTACAGAATATCCAAAATAAAATTAAAGTTATAGATGATAGAGATCAGCAGTCCACTGAGCAATTGGAGACCTCCATACGCAAACTAAGTTTCAATTCTATGGAAATGCGAACGGATATGCAAAATATTCAAAATGACTTGAATATGTCTTCGAAAGAATTCGAAAGAAAAATGCAAACGATTGGCGATAACTTGACTCAATCAATTCAAATAAATGATGAGCGTTATAAGGAGATATTTGCTGTCTGTGATCAACTCGGTAAGAATTTTAAAACCGATATTGAAAATAATCGAGATTATCTATCGAAGCAAACTTCGTTATTGACTCAAGTGATTCAATCACACGATGAGGATATGAAAATATTCATGGAACAATGTGGAGCATCAAACAAAAAAACTGAGATGGAGCTAAATCGAATCCAACGTAACTTTAAACAACAAATCAGCACAATGGAATCTGATATAGCGAAGTTAAAGGTTGGTATTGATGCTGTGGGGAGAATCAACAACGAAACGACATAAAATTAGTCTATATACCAAAATTATATATTGAAGCGTATTGCGTTGTCAACCTCAGTAATATGGCTTCCAAAGAGAAGGTTCAACTTGTTCACGAACTACATAAACCAATAAGAAAAACTTTTGCTCGACGACGTACCATCATCAAGGGGTTGGATGATTTGTGGCAAATGGATTTGGCCGAAATGAGACCGTACGCCCATCAAAATAGAAATTTCAAACTCATTCTAGTCGTTATAGATTGTTTCTCGAAATTCGTGTGGACTAGACCTCTCAAAACGAAGACGGGTGCGGAAATTGCTGCAACGTTTGCAGATATTTTGGCACATACGAAACGTTGTCTGAAAAATCTACAGAGTGATCAGGGAACAGAATTCTACAACAGTAAATTCCAGAGTTTGATGAAAAAACATGGAATAAATCACTATAACACATACAGCGTCATGAAGGCTGCCATGGCTGAACGAGTCATAAGAACGTTGAAAGAAAGGCTCTACAAATATTTTAGTTTAAATGGCACCTACAAATGGTTGAATATATTGCCTGAAATCACAAAGTCCTACAATGATACGCGGCACTCAAAGACGGGTGTAAAACCGTCAGAAATCAATAAAACCAACGAAAAACAAATTCTTAAATCATCATACAACCACCTGAAAATAGCTGGACCGAGAAAGTTCAAAGTCGGTGATGTTGTGCGCATCAGTAAAACAAAACACTTTTTTGAAAAAGGTTATACACCCAATTGGACGACTGAATTATCAGTAGTAATATCACGACAAAATGCTGAATTTAAAAAAAATACTTTCACCTTGCTGTCACGAAAACTGTGTTGCTTAGAAACACCACGAGACCTTGCTCGAGTGGTGTTTTATACAGCAACACAGTTTGAGCGACAGGCAAGGTGAAAGTATTTTGAAAATTCTGCATTTTGAAGGGATATTCGATCAGACAATTTCACAAATACATTATATTATTATGGACTGAATGCGAATTGCAGGGACGGTTTATCTTGTGTCAATAATGTCAGTTGAAGAGTTGAACCGTTAAACTGACGTTTCTAAATTTACAGTGATTGTTGTAACTATGGAAACGTATAAATAAGGAAGAGGCGAAACACCGATTTGAAAATACCACGGGCTGGAGATAGTCTTTTCGAAAAGTTCATTTCTCATTGGTTTGATTTCAAAAAATGATGGCATTTGGTTGGTTTGTATAATATGAGGAAAATTGTCAGGACTATTTCACGCACTTGCCAAATGAACCAATCAGGAGCTCCAGTCAAGTTCGGATCATCGATAATACCGTACTTGACCCATGAGTCTGATTGGTCTGTTAAGTTCGGTGTTTTCAGCTTCGTATATGTGACAGTTAAACGTCAAATATAAGTAAAGACGCTATGCATGCATTTAGAAGCGAGCAGATTTGGGATCAATTCTATCAAATTAATGAATGTTTCCTGTTTATTGAACTTTACTAAGTTCTCAGATTAACTGTTTTGCTAATTTCGTCTAATTCCGCACAATTTCAGATTATTTACCTTTCACTTTGGTTGTGAAATAGTCTAAAAAAATTCCACTCGTGATTGAATTTATTTCATAAGTCTGTCTATTTCTGAACTCTACTGAATTGTATCGAGAAAACACTACTCGTCCTGCTGCCTTGTGGTTTTTCTCGAAGCAATTCAGTTTCGTTCAGAAATGAATCGACAGATCTCTCACGAAAATTCAATCACTTGTGGTACAACTGTTGAAAAGTTATGAGGAATCCTACGAAGATTCCAAAAAAAATATAATATACGGGGTGCTTTATTTGAAATAACAAAGTAGCTTTCACCATGAAAACCCCTGCAAAAAAAGTTATCTCATTACGAACAGTAATGAATTCCTACGAACAAATATCTCAGACCCATTCTAATAATGAGCGTTATTCAGAATCCACACGAGATCTACTGCATAGTGTCACTGTGGGAACGACATATGGAACGGAATTGTCGAGGTCCAGTCTCGCGCAATTCACAAGGAATGTCTTCCAGAATGAAGTTGTGGAAATTCTTAACATAATAGTTCAGTTCTATCTAACCGTCATTGATTCTACTGCCTGCCTGAAGGACACGAAGAAACCTAGATTCCATTAGAAAAATCCAGTATACCGTGTGGGACAAACTCATGGTGAACTTTTCCACGGCTTTCTTTTTTGCAATTTCATAAAATATATATTTTTTTATACTGCACCAAGAAAAATCGTTTGAGTAAAATTGGTGGCTGAATTTTCTTCTTTTCGTGTAGGTGAAATTTTCATTGTGGAAAATACTTCTGCTATTTTCGCCAACAAAAAACATGTTTCTGCAGTTTTGTCCCAGGAATAATATCTGCTTGCGAATAAAATTTCGTTTAATAAATCCATGATACTGAACCACAGATAAATGTTTAGGACAATAACATCGACTGTTGTTAATAAACCGATATATCTTAAATATGATGCCTATCACAGCAGCTTACATTCTCTCCATAATCGACGGGAACAATTATTGCAGAATAGAAACTATTGCTTTCGGTCATTTCCGTCCGAACTCGGTAGAAACCGGCGACGCTACACATCAAAATCTCAACGGCATACACCATTCAGGCACAGACAATTTCAGAGGTTAGCGAATGTGTGTAAAAGGTGGTTATGATGAGTTTTAGTGCTTAGATTCATCAACAAGACTACGAAGACCATAGCGTTAGGAGGGGTAACGATTGCAGGTGGTTGACACGCAATAACGTACAGTCAAATATTGAGTTTCTGAAACTACTATTTTCTCCTACGAGTCAAGATTTGCCAATCTTGGTTTATTCAACAGATAAATGACGAATTTTTCAGCATTTATTCATTAATGTTATGACAGAAATAAAGGCTGAGGACCGAATCCTCTGTGAGATTTACAAAATAAAGAGAAAAACAAGTTGAAACAATGCATGCAAAATAGATAGAAAAAATAATACATATGCATAAAGAATTAAGCAAAGAAATATTTTTGTTTTTGAAAAAATTCACTTTCAAAATTCACGACATCGTTGAATGAGTTATTCCATATTTCGAAAATACGGTCAAAACTTAACTCCACCCTGTAGATTTGATGAAATATATTCTTATCAACCAGTTCAAATCACAGGATTCTTTCCCACCGAGTTCAAGAATAGAATGAAAAAAGGAGATAAAAATGAGATAGACAACTATACAGACAAATTTCTTTGCTAGCTTCACTCTCGAAGTTGTTCAAGAAAGTAGTCACTAGGAGGATGATGAATTATTTGGAAATAAACAACCTGCTATTTAGTTACCAGCTAGATTTCCGCAAAAAAATCATTCGGTGGAAACCATTTCCTAATTCTTAATTTTGTTTACTCTGAAATAGATTCCAACAACATTTATCAGTCTGTTTTTTTATTTGGCCAAGGCATTTGACATGGTCTTCGAAGTTTCTAACTGATAAGTTACAAATCAACATCACCAATTAACATCACCAATCCTGCTACCTTTATGCTGGAAGACATGCATAATGTGCCAATCAAAGGAGCCTTCTACGCAGAGGAGTTACAAAAAACTGTGAATCCTGACAACTATCTCGTGGAAAAAGTATTGAAAAAAAAAGGAAACAAAATGTATGTCAAATGGCTTGGAATGGATAGCAAGCACAACAGTTGGATAGAAAACGTTGATTTTGTATAGAATCTTATGAGAAATACGCACATCAGCCAAAGATCTTTTTAACATTTTTCCAATTTTCGCCCCACCAACTTCTATATATATAATGGTTAAAGTATTTTGAAGTCAGTTTTACTTGTTACAACCTGAGTGTGAGCATGTACACCGACAGTGATAGTGGTTATGGTAGCAGTCAAGATTCTACCGCGTTTGAAATTGATATGAATGATGGCCCTGATTACTATTCGCTCACCCTCGAAAACCGAAATGATGAACTTAATCGAGCGCTCCAAAGGTATGAATTGGCTGCACGTGAAGAACAACACCAACTTCTACTGATGGCCCATCCTATAGATACTTACGAAATTCGTTGTGGGCTGAGTCCAGCCAGATGCTTCAGTCCATGCATCATTTTGAAGCAAACATATTCTTATCTAAGCATACCATTCGGTGCAATCGAATGGAGTACCCTCATTGAAATTCTACATTCTATAAAAATGAATTTCTTCGAAGCAGCAATTGAATATCCCGATGAGTATGATTCCATTACAACGGCTTGCGGAGACTTTGTTTATGTGATACAATTCATCGAAAGCGATGTAAAGCAGATCACCATTACCAGAGGAGACACCAACTTGGACTTCCTCGAAAAAGGCATTGATGTCATTCTGAAGTTACATAAAGCAGTATTGTCGCATCGCATTGAAATGTTGGATAATTTGAACTTTTGTGTATACTACAAAAACTTGTTGCATCTTATCAAAACCCAATTCAATAGTGACAGAACAAATTTAACGTTTGAAGAAATTATGAACATTTGTTTTGAAATTATACCATCAGACTCTAGTTTATATTCGAATGCTCTTAGAGAATATATAAATTATTTTAAAAATGATTTGTTCAAAGATTTGGAAATAAATGAAAAATGAGTTTTCCTTTATTTTATTTATGAATAAAGAAAACAAAACAGGTTTATACATAATCATTTATTACATAAAAAAAAAACATATACAATTGTGTTGTCCAGGGGGAGAGATAGGAAGAGAAAACATTTTTTTGTTAATATTCGTCAAAATGATCGATATCGCTGTCATCATCTCTGAAACGACGTTTTCTAGGAGGCGAATGAAGGGACCTGTCGCAAGATTCATGATCTTTAATTTCAAAAAGCACTTGAGAAAAACAGCTGTAGCACCAAAAATGCATGTTTTGATATAAATTTTCAATGATATCTTCACTTGGATAAACATCATGATAATGATCATTGATGACAATCAAACTTTTTTGCAATTTTCTATGAGTACGTTTGATTTTATAAAAAGATGGATAACAAACACACAAGCGAAATTTGTCGATCCTGTAGTAATTTACCCATACGCAATACCGATCTTCGTCTTCAAAAACATAACCCCAATCGTTTTGGGTTAATATTGCATTTTTTAATGAAGATTTTATATCCTTATCACAATGTACAAATTCAATACCCTTCAAACTACAGAGATGATCATTTTTGGCTACATGACACAAATAATGCCACTCGAAATCTGCGTATTTTTTCATTATTTCCTTTGTTAACACCCAAGGTAGTGGCGAAGCTTCGAGAAACTCAGCTGCACAATAGACGTTTCGCATATCGTTATTATGCTTAGTTCTCGCAATGATCTCATCTGAAAAATTGAAAAAAAAACCCAATTACCCTTCTAAAGTATAATGGCCCCACGGTAATGTATCAAAAGAACCGGGAATTAAATAACGCTTATCATCATGTGGACTCAGAGCAATTTTTTATTGTTCAATACTAAAAACTTTGTGAGCATATGACCGAATACAACGTTGGGTTGTTGTTTTTTTCTTAAAATTCCTCAAACAATCCAAATAATCTTCAAAAACGATTTTGTTTTTCACAACATTATATTTCACCCCCTTGGATTTTTTTACAACTTTACCCCCCTGCACCTTATACGTATACATTTTTGAGCGTAAGCCAACAAAATGGGTCATTATTTTGCCATTCGCTTCGTCCTTCATTATACCCAACTTTTTTTTATTAACCTGGGGCATCTTATAAACATTGTCTGAAGCATAATCAGAAGTATCAAATTTGGAGAGATCCGCCTTTATTACTTCTTCATATGCATCTCCACATTTTAGTTCATAAATGAAGCTGTCAGTATCCATATATAATAATTTACAGTTTTCAATAGTCAATTTTGGAATCATATATCCATAGTGGAAATTATACATACATAGTTTTGATAGATCTAGAATAGCCATTCCTACATACAGAGGTTTATTGAAGATTAATTCGCTTTTTTGTAATTCGATAGCCATCAAGTTCTCATCGAAAATTGTACGACTGCGAAATTTGGGACTATTTATCAAATTTTTAGCTCCGTAACGACTCCCCCACTTTCTTACGAGTTTTTCCACCTGGTGTTTCCGTATGTTTTCCATTGTTTTCCCGAAAACTACGTTGTTGGCTAATTTATAGAGATTTTTCTCAAAGGCATTTGTAGCTGCAGTCCTCAGACGTGTATTCAACTCGATGTAGGGTCGCAGCCATGCTGCTTGTTTGAATCTTAGAATTTTGTGAATTTTTTTCAATTTCAAACCTTTTGCCAAACATTGTTTTAAATTTCTGTAATGTAAGGTATATTTATTTTTATCATAAAGCGTTGTCATCAATTTTGGTAGTTTTGAGCCGGGTGGTACGCGGTGTTCAGCAGCAAATGGAAAATCTTTATGTTGATTGTGTAAGTCGCGCGGATACTCCAAGTCCACTTGCAGAATGTAACCTTCCGCAGCATCGTCCACGATAGACATCACATCAAAATTTTCCTTATTTTCCACCCATGAAAATCCCCCATAAGGTAAACATTCCGACATAGCAAACCCATACAAATTATTGACATCCAAATACATGAGATATTTCGATGGATTTTTGGGGTCATATTCAGGCATATACTTGTTGTTGGCCTCCGAGTATCTACTACTACAAACTGATATTCCACCGCGTATTGCATTTTCAATAAACATGATTTTATCAACATCATTCAACAATTCTAAAGCACATTTGGTATACTTCAGTATAGCATCCCACGTGTAACCCGGCATTGTGTAATACCAAGATGGGTCCAACCCATAGGTTGCTAAACATTTTTTCCGAAAATTTTCAAATACATCAGCTAGCAACAATACATCTGTTTTCAAATATAGGTCCGAATATGACCCCAAGTCGGAAATTTTGAAAATCTCCCAAACATTCTGAGCATGAGCATACTTTTCTTCGGTAATGTGAGCATCGTTCAATTTATTATAGAAAATTTTTTTTGGTGGTAATGATGTTTCATTTAACTTTTCCATACAATCAATATGATCGTAAGGAAATACCCCCTTCTTGGTCAACAGCGTGAATTTTTCATCATTGAAGTGAATGAATTCTGTTCTCAATATTTTCATATCATTTTGATCTAAAATTGATGATAATTCATCCAAAGATGCTCCCATAAATCGAAAAGAGTCAATGAATCGAAATTTTATATCTGTACCTTCATCGTACAGTGTGAAAGAAATGTATTTTTCCTTGTTTGTTGGAAGTATGCTCATAGGTCCCCTCTTACTCAAATCACTTATCATGAAATGACTGTCGTAACCTGAGAGATTATGGAAAACAATGGGCACTACGAACAATTTTCGAAAATTGATATTGCAAGATTGGTGCGAAAGACCTCGGTACTCTCCGGTGAAATGGTTGTGGTCACGAACGATGATGTCATTGGATGAAAAAGGTTTTTCACAAATGTGACAAATAGTTGCCACACATGTATTTGGTTTCTCAACCATCGGCACGATCGTCTTAATTTTTGATTGAATGATTACAGCTATCCTCGACATTTCATTCGCAAACCAATCCATGCAATCACTACCACGATGACTATTAAAAAACGATAACGAATCATCGAAGTCACATTTTACATAATATCCAGCACTATAAGCCACATGTTTTTGATACTTTTTTGTTTTGGATGATACTATATCATTAACATTTTCCAATTGACATTCAAAGTCCGCATAAATGACGAACGGAGTCGTTTGTTTGTAAGTGAAATTTTTGAATTCTATATGGTCATATTTTGGAAATGAAATTTTGCCTTGATTCAATTGGGAACAAAGCTCCTCATGATCTTTCAAGTTTTGTTCAGAACAAAAATAATTGAGACATCTATCGCAAAAATATATTTTATGTTTATGTTTATTAACTTGGGATGACAATAATTTAGACATATCTTTGATCCAGCAGTAATGGTATTTGATATCAGAATCAGTTTCATCAACTGGAGGAGCTTCATAATCATTCAATTTTGGAAAATATTCATTTTGTATTAATAATAGATTGACATGACGTTCCTGTTTACTTTTGGTTAATCGTGCTGGTACCACTATGTAAAATGTTTTTCCTTTAACTACGTTTAGTTCCAATGTGTAAACGTTCACAGAAATATCATTAGCTTTTTCAAATTTGGAAATTCGGTGTAGAGACATAGGTGTTTCAAGATCCTCTGTGTGTAGGACAGTACTGTAATATGGATACGAACCAGTGCGCTCTGCATGAAATTTTACAGGATAAAGAGCGCTCACAACACTCCAATAAAAACATGCTGAGTCAGTGTTCTTTACATTTATACATGCATGCTTTCTTGAAATCTGATCAGGTAGTCTAATGAACGAAGACCCGTTCCCCAATACAAATTTGTTTACGTTTACCTCCATTGATATGATTTCATGCAACCCCCACCCTGAATCACGTTCTGAAAAATCACCCAATTTGTTGAAAATTTGATCACACACGTTATCACAAAACCAACGTTGTAAATCTGTTGATGCATCTATAATGACATTTTTAGTATTGAAGTATTTTAAATCCAAAATTTCACCATCATCTGATTTCTTTACAAATTCTCCACAAAATTTAATATTAACTTTGATTATCGGAAATTTTAACAATATTTTTTTAATTTTATTTCTAAATGAAATCAAAGCATCAGCAAAAAATTGCTTTAAGTCCTTATGAGTCAAATTTAAAATGATGCCTGTTTTGACTCTACTTGAAAAACATGAAACAACATCTTCCCATTTAACTCTATCTCTCAATTTTGATAAGAGACTCCCACCACGATGTCTATTTTTAATGATTTTTTGAAAATGTTTAAAATGACCAATGTTTGTTTGAAGCTTCGTCAACACACCTATGGACAAATTATTTTTCCGGATTTCTTTGTTGCACAACCTTATGTATTTCCTCAAACGATTTAGCCAAACTTCCTCATCTCTACTTGTGAAATTATCGAATAAAATTTTTTTATTCTTTTTAATGAATGTCAGTAGATTATCAGATTTTTTTGCTATATCAATCATTTTGAAAAACAATTAACAAAAAAAAAATATTTACCCTCTCTCTCTCTCCTATGTATATAAATTAATTTTGAATAATTTCAAACGATGCCGCTGGATTCGTCTTGCCTATGTCGATAACCCCTCGGAATATTATGGAATATTTCCCTGATGAAAATTCCGTCAGATGAGAACGATACTCCTCCGTTACACGCTGCGGCAGGAATGCCACCTTTTCCACCATGTCTAGAAGTATGACGTCCCCAAACTTGCTTTTAACAATTTTTGCTAAGTTAATTGATTGTGGCGCCCCCACTGGAAGATCAGCCAACTTGATTATGGGTTTCCTTTCTACCAGAGATGCTTGGTTCAATTTTTTCAAATCCATCTGAAACAACAAAAAATAAATAAAAAAGTTTTTTGTTTTATTCGAGAATACGCAAAAATGTACCACATTTTATTAATTTGAAGAACAAAACATTTTTTGACTGATTTGGAAATAACATTATACTTTCAAAAAACTCGAAGCCAACGAAAACAATCATAATTAACTTTTAGTCAAAGAAATTTGAACCGGAAATTATAATGAAAAACACAATTCAGTCCTCTGCAATGAGGATCATTGCACAAGTATCCGTTAGATGTAATTCAAGACTCGTCATGGTATTTGCTAAGGAAGTAAGAGTTGTTTGTCATAAGTCTACGTTGTCAGTGTATATTGAAGTAAAAAGAAATAATAGAAAAAATTATAGAAAAACTAGAATGAAATAAAATTCCATTAATTGGTTACAGAGTGCACTTGCAATTGCTTGCACACGTATCTGTTCAATATAAATCAATTGTCGTCGTGGTATTAGTCAAAAGCAGTTAACCACATTTTATTAATTTGAAAAACAAAACATTTTTTGACTGATCAGGAAATAACATTATACTTTCAAAAAACTTGAAGCCAACGAAAACAATCATAATTAACTTTTAGTCATAGAAATTTGAACCGGAAATTATAATGAAAAACACAATTCAGTCCTCTACAATGAGGATCATTGCACAAGTATCTGTTAGATGTAATTCAAGACTCGTCATGGCATTTGCGAAGGAAGTAAGAGTTGTTTGTCATAAGTCTACGTTGTCAGTGTATATTGAAGTAAAATAAAATTCCATTAATTGGTTACAGAGAGCACTTGCAATTGCTTGCACACGTATCTGTTCAATATAAATCAGTTGTCGTCGTGATATTAGTCAAAAGCAGTTATTTTTATCTACTAAAAGCTCACGTTGTAGGTGAAACATCGGTCGGTAGCGAATACTATAAATGAACAACACACAAAGAAAAAATAAGCACCGGTGAAACAATAGAAGAAAAAATAATTCGAAACACTTACCTTTCAAACGAAGTTGGTACACTAATGAATATTTTACTTTATGCTTCTGCTAGCACTAGCGAAAATGAAGTGGTCGTTCTCTGTGCTGCGCGGTATTTAAGCGAACGAAATCCGATGACCTTTCGCAGAATGCGGCGTACAAAAGTTGTTTTCGAGGTTGCGTGATTTCCATAACACGAGTCGGTTTCATGATAATAATCTGCTATTTCTCAACTAGCCGCTATCGCTGGCCGTGACTCCGAGGTTAACTTGTTTATATGAACGCCTGTTATTCAAATATATGCTAATCAGTATTTTTATGTTTCTCAACTAAAGCTTTCGACCGCCCGTGGCTTCGAGTCCAACTTGTTTTAAATGAACGTCTGTAATTCAAATATATGCTAATCAGTATTTTGTTAAATCGGTTATTCCTATGCTAATGCGTTCCTCCGATATCAATGGACTGTGACCGTGAGATCACCGCTGTTATTACCAACTTGTTTTTGAGTGGTTATCTAATTTGGATATTATTTACCTCGAAAATAAAATACAGATTATTCATTTGAATTTATTTTATTTGGAGCAAGTATTCCACAAATATTTGCTATTAATTATGGTTTTCAATAATAATATCGAAATAAATGTTAAAATTATGCACACTATAAAGAAAATTCTACACAATTCATTTTCCACTTCTTCCAGATGTTCTGTTGGCCTTTTCACGGTTGCTGCAATATTTTCCCAATGTTCAGTATCTCTTTCTGTACGGTCTTCGAATATGAGTTTTAATTTATATTTGAGAGATTCATTTTTCGGTAAATCCACCTCGAATGAAATGTGTGGTTACCAACGGCATTTTGGTTGAGGTGTATGCTATGTAGAGGATACTGTGTTTGTGGTTTATTACGTTCGAATACGCTATCACAAATACTTAAATTACTCAGTAGACTCAAAGTGTTTTTGGTATCCTCGTAAATTTCAATGGCTTTTTTCAATTCTTGCACACGTTTACAAAATTCTTCAAGCTTACGTCTATACTCGTCAAATGTCATAGTGTCACTAATTATTTCAGCTGCTGGCTGTTGCAAAAACATCCTACAACCCCACCACTACATGTTTACAAATGGCCCATTTTGCATTACCCCATTTTGCACTCCCCCATGTAGGCATCCCCCAATGACAATGCGACACACCGCAAATGAACCATATCCTCACTGATGTATTTTTCTCCTACACCTTCAACTACACTGTGTGTGTGTGTATATTTTTTTATGTCTGCTGTATACAGGACGTTGACAAACCAACAACAAAATCATGGCACGTCAGCCGTATAGCCAACATTTTCATCTACATTTATAACGAGGTCCGTAGCCGAGTGTGTTCAATGTCCGCTCCATCATCTGGAGGTAGTCAGATCGATCCCCACGGCCGAGATCTTTTTTTATTCATCAAAATACGCTCTCGTCACACACGCGATGAAATTTGAATTCGCGCGCCCATGCAAGAGTGACATGATGGTGTTCCGTGGTAGGAGGTGTTCCGTGGTAGGAGGTGTTCCGTGGTAGGAGGTGTTCCGTGGTACGATGCAAGATGGCGGATGACAAATTGAAATTTGACGCTCTCGACTGAGAAGTCCTCAACTACGTCACACACGCTCTTTCTCTCTCACACACACACGCTCGGATTCGCTCTCTCTCTCTAACACACTGTTTTCCCTATGCTGGTGGTAGGATCGGCATAGCTTATCTACTCATGAGCAAAAAGTCAACAGTGACAAACTTAACTTGTTTTTCTAAGAGAGTTAATGAAGTTGTAGATGGCCATAGTCAAATGGACGTAGTCTTTACAGATTTCGCAAAAGCTTTTGATAAAGTGGACCATAACATTCTACTCAAAAAATTGAATTCTTTCGGTTTTTCCGATCCATTGATGAGGTTATGTGCACCCTATTTAAAAAACAGGAAACAGTATGTGGTTTACAAGGGAAAAGAATCATGTGACTTCTACGCAACGTCTGGCGTACCTCAAGGGTCCAATTTGGGACCTTTATTCTTTCTATGCATCATAAATGATATAGTTAGCGAAGTGAAGTATTCATTTTGTGAGCAAGTTGCTGATGACTTTAAAATTTACAGAGAAATACAAAGTCAAAAAGATTGTGAACTACTACAATTCGATCTAAACACTGTTTATATGTGGACAGTTGAAAATCATTTGACATTCAATATAAATAAATGTTTCTGCATGTCATTCACAAGGAAAAAACAAGCTGTTGCATTCGACTATAACCTAAATAATGAATTACTGACTAAAAAAGATAAAACCAAGGACTTAGGTGTGATATTTGATGAAAAACTGAATTTTAACCATCACATAAACTATGTAGCAAATAAAGCCTTCAAACTATTGGGATTTGTAATCAGAAACACAAGAAATTTCAACAATGAAAAAACCATTAATTTGCTCTATAATGCCTATGTCCGGAGTACTTTGGAATACGCTTCGCTTATTTGGTCACCTGCTTATTCTTCACGCATGGAAATTATAGAAAAAGTTCAAAAACGTTTTTTGAGATACATGTATTACAAAAAAGTTGGTGTTTATTATTTTGATATTCCATATGTAAACTTGTTGGCCGAATTCAAATGTAATAAATTAGAAATGCGAAGAAAATACATTTGTCAATTATTCACATATAAAATCATCAATAACCATATCGATGCACCATTTCCATTGAGTAAGCTTAATTTTTTAGCTACACCACTGTGTGTGTTCGGATAGGTTTCCGCGGTCAGATATTTGAAAACTAGAAATTCGGGTTGAACCGCGTCTGGAATTTGTTGAAATTCAACAAATTCCAGACGCGGTTCAACCCGAACTTCTAGTTTTCATATATATATATATATATATATATATATATATATATATATATATATATATATATACAGGCCGTTTCTTTTATCATGTGGTAACATTGCTATATTCTAAACCGTAACAGATACGAAGACGATTAAATGGGAGAAAAGGTAACTATTGTGGAGAACAGTACAATGGTCAAAGAAAATTTACAGGGAGTCTCGCCCTTCCCGAGTTATACAGGAAAAACCAAAAATGCTGTTCTTTGTTTTTTACGAATAGAACTGTTATTTCTGAAAATATAAAAAAATTTATAAGGAAAGTTTTAATGTATTTAAAATGTGCTATAAAAATGTAACAATGAATCTTTGATTAAACGTTTCGTGTCAACAAGGCCACCATCAACTTTTTTTTTCAAATACGGACCTGTCTATTTTAGTACAAATATTGATAAAGCGATAAAATCACAATTCAGTGGTATATCACACTTGATATTTCTATAACGTTTCATTTAAAATAACTAGCATCCTCAGTGACAACAATTTTTAATTACGGTCCTGTCGTTAGTTCTTTTGTAAATTATTTTGATTTTTTCAAAACCTATTCAACTATTGGCATACTTCAGACTTCACCCAATAATTTCGATAAGAAGATACCCCAACACAACGAACATTCGTATTTTTCCTTCTTGGGCATTTTTGTATTACAGAAATCCTTGTTTCAAGGCTGATTTCTTCTGAATCAATTATCATACTGAATATTTCTATAATTCTCAATCCTGGAAGTAACGAAAATATTAGTTTTTGGTCAAAATACGACTATTGTGTGATATGGTACAATTAAATAGCATCTCACTTCATTTACCATTTTTAAACAAGTTGGCTTTGCTTGGTTTCTATGGCAGGACAAATAAATGAGTTGTTGATACGTGTTAAGAACTGTCAGTCGTTTATACACTCAGTCATATCAAAGATGTATTCAAATGACGAAAGGACTGATATGCTATTTGCTTATGCAAAATCAAATAGAAATCCTCTTTTGGCAAAAAATATGTATGGTGAGCTATACCCAAATGGTCGTATTCCAAACATTCAAATGTTTAGACGATTAGAAAGAAATTTGAGAGACTGTGGTGCATTTGATATAAATAAAACTAGAAAATGTGTTGTTACTGGAAGTATGCGGAACCAAATAAATGTTTTAGGTAGGCAAATATTACTTCATAAAGATTAACAAAGTGACGAAAATATTTTTTTTCAATTTAGGATTGGTCAGTTACAAAAATATTTCTAATCAAGATTGTTCTTTACGAGAAATTGCCCACGAACTAGGGATTTCTGTAAAATCTACCAGAAATATTTTGAAAAAGAACAAATACAAATGCTACAGGATACGCAAAGTTCATCACCTCAATGAAAGGGATTACGGAAGGAGAGTACGATTTGCGATGTGGTTGAGACGTAGAAATAGGGAAGTTGGAAATATTTGTAATGGACGGACGAATCAAAATTCACCAACAATGGTTGGTTTAGCAGAAACATCCATTATAGGTGGAATAATACAAATGAACATTTACATAGAGAAACCAATTTCCAGGAAAGGTTCGGAATAAATGTTTGGTTGGGAATTTTGGGAACAAACATACTAGGTCTTTTCTTTTACGACGAGCATTTGAATGGTGGAATGTATTTACATTTTTTATCCAATGAGTTTGATGGCTACTTAGATGAATTGCCACTGAACATCCGTCGTGAAATACAATATTTTCAACAAGACGGTGCCCCTCCCCATAATGCAGCAATAGTAAGGGAACATTTAGATGCAATATTCCCAAGAAAATGGATTGGAAACAATGGACCAATTGCCTGGCCAGCTCGATCCCCAGATCTGACTCCTTTAGATTTTTTGTCTGGGGATACATAAAGGATAAAGTTTTTTCGACAACTAGTACAGATATCGACCATCTCAAACAAAAAATAAGAGATGCATGTAATAGCATTACACGCATCATGCTAGAAAATTGCCACAAAAATTGTATGGACAGACAACTTATGTGCATTCAACAAAGAGGTCGGCAATTCGAGCATTTAATGTAGGTTATCATGAAGAATTCATTTTCTGTATTGGTTTTATTTTCACTCAAAAATTCAATATGAAATAAATTGTTTTCTGTTTGTTTGATTTCTTCTACTCTTAAGTAAGTTTATTTCCGAGGTAAATTGCTATCGTTCGTCTCTGAAACTACAGATATATTTTATTATAGTGTAAACTTAATTTTAATAGATAAATTTATTCAAAGCGTCACTGATAATTTTTATATCGGAGAGTTAGGTTTTGTGGAATCCATAAACGACCTAACGACAGGACCGTAATTAAAAATTGTTGTCACTGATGATGTTAGTTATTTTAAATGAAACGTTATAAAAATATCAAGTGTGATGTATCACTGAATTGTGATTTTATCGCTTTATCAATATTTGTACTAAAACAGACAGGTCCGTATTTGAAAAGAAATGTTGATGGTGGCCGTGTTGACACGAAACGTTTAATCAAAGATTCATTGTTACTTTTTTATAGTAAATTTAGAATACATTAAAACTTTCCTTTTCCATTTTTTTATATTTTCAGAAATAACAATTCTATTCGTAAAAAACAAATAACAGCATTTTTAGTTTTCCCTGTATAATTCGGGAAGGGCGAGACTCTCTGTAAATTTTCTTTGACCATTGTACTGTTCTCCACAATAGTTACCTTTTCTCCCATTTAATCGTCTTCGTGGTTTAGAATATAGCAATGTTACCACATGATAAAAGAAACGGCCTGTATATGTTCCAGTGACTGTAAAACAGTCGAAAACAATCCTTTAGGAACTCACTATACCTTTGTATAGATTGTATGGCATATCTCCGACAGAAAACAACTATGTGCGAAGATCCTTACTTTGAAGGAACAACTTTGCAAGAGCTCTCAGAGACAGACAGCAGGACACCGCCTGATCCAAACAAGGAACCAACTGCAGACCGGTTTCGGGATGAAGTCCCTCATCAGTGCAGTCCAGGTTGTCACGGTTGTATACACGCGGGGGCCCAGTGCCCGTCATCGTTCGCCGGGATGAACACTGCAATCGCTTACAGGATCCACCAGGGCAACAGATTAGAGAGCGCTCCAGAAGGACATTTCGGATGCGAAATGGTATATGCTGAATACTTGTTTCAAGGAGCAATAAATGTTCCAGTGACTGTAAAACAGTCGAAAACAATCCTTTAGGAACTCACTATACCTTTGTATAGATTGTATGGCATATGCCCGACAGAAAACAACTACTTCTCTGGCTAATACCTCGACAGATATTGAATTATATCTGTCAGACAAATGTGCGAAGATCCTTACTTTGAAGGAACAACTTTGCAAGAGCTCTCAGAGACAGACAGCAGGACACCGCCTGATCCAAACAAGGAACCAACTGCAGACCGGTTTCGGGATGAAGTCCCTCTTCAGTGCAGTCCAGGTTATCACGGTTGTATACACGCGGGGGCCCGGTGCCCGTCATCGTTCGCCGGAATGAACACTGCAATCGCTTACAGGATCCACCACGGCAACAGATTAGAGAGCGCTCCAGAAGGACATTTCGGATGCGAAATGGTATATGCTGAATACTTGTTTCAAGGAGCAATAAATGTTCCAGTGACTGTAAAACAGTCGAAAACAATCCTTTAGGAACTCACTATACCTTTGTATAGATTGTATGGCATATGTCCGACAGAAAACAACTACTTCACTGGCTAATACCTCGACAGATATTGAATTATATCTGTCAGACATATGTGCGAAGATCCTCACTTTGAAGGAACAACTTTGCAAGAGCTCTTAGAGACAGACAGCAGGACACCGCCTGATCCAAACAAGGAACCAACTGCAGACCGGTTTCGGGATGAAGTCCCTCATCAGTGCAGTCCAGGTTATCACGGTTGTATACACACGGGGGCCCGGTGCCCGTCATCGTTCGCCGGGATGAACACTGCAATCGCTTACAGGATCCACCACGGCAACAGATTAGAGAGCGCTCCAGAAGGACATTTCGGATGCGAAATGGTATATGCTGAATACTTGTTTCAAGGAGCAATAAATGTTCCAGTGACTGTAAAACAGTCGAAAACAATCCTTTAGGAACTCACTATACCTTTGTATAGATTGTATGGCATATGTCCGACAGAAAACAACTACTTTTCTGGCTAATACCTCGACAGATATTGAATTATATCTGTCAGACAAATGTGCGAAGATCCTTACTTTGAAGGAACAACTTTTGCAAGAGCTCTCAGAGACAGACAGCAGGACACCGCCTGATCCAAACAAGGAACCAACTGCAGACCGGTTTCGGGATGAAGTCCCTCTTCAGTGCAGTCCAGGTTATCACGGTTGTATACACGCGGGGGCCCGGTGCCCGTCATCGTTCGCCGGGATGAACACTGCAATCGCTTACAGGATCCTCCACGGCAACAGATTAGAGAGCTCTCCAGAAGGACATTTCGGATGAATATATATATATATATATATATATATATATACCAAAAACCCGCGGAAGTACTGTAGGTTTCCCTACAGTTGAAAAGTTAATGCACTACCAATAATTAATGAGTCGCCCGGAGCGCCACGGCAAATAATAGCCGTCATGTACCCGCACAGGCTATGCCTTTGGGTTCACTCTACGAGTGTTGTTAGTAACGAGTAAAATATTTTATTACGATGAATATGTTCAAAAATAAGTGACAATAAGTACATGACGTAATAATTGGCAAGACGCCACGTGTGCTACCATAGCATACACTATTTTTTCTATGATCATTAAAAATAATACCTTTATTCGTCAATTGTGAATGCAGGAAGGTAGTGTGGCAACAGACATCCAATTGCCCTAGAGCATTGAGTTCTATCAATCAAAAATACTTAACTACAATAAGGTCATAACTGCTAAAATATTGAATTAAAGTACTGAAGTGAAGAAGTCAAAATATTCAGATCGTTGAATCACAGTAAACTGTTCTGTACATTACACAGTGCGCCTTTCTAAATCTCCCACCCCTGTTAACTATGGAACGGTTAGACGTACAAACATAGAACAAAAATCATTTAAAACGATATCACCGATACTTATTTTTGAGATGAAAGACATTGCGATTGTTCGACAGAGGGCGTGGTGGCAACATTGATTTAAAAATTTCAATTGGCATGGGGGGTCCAAAAACACATGATTGAAAAGATAATTCAATTCTCTTTTCAATCATATAAATATTTTTGATTTTCGTTTATACGTATTTTCACAATTTCGATCTCTTTGCTTTTCGAAAATTTCAAGTTGATGTGCCTCCAGCACCATCTGTCGAGTAATTGTAATGTATCTCTCCTCCCAACAATAAGCCCCGGTAGTACCATACAAAATATTTTTATCCCATTGCTCCACATCAAACTGTTCAGATTTATCAAGATAAGGGTAACATTCAGATCCGTACTTATACTTGATATTTCGAGCGCATATGGTAAAAAAATATTAAGTGAAATTGTCAAGCTGTGTGCACGTACCAATATAATTGGAGGAAGAAATTTTGTATTTCGTGCAGAATATATTTATTTTTTTCTGAATTGAGATTAATTATATACTGAGGCAGATGACTAAAAACTTTTTTAGAGTTGTCAGAAAGTTATTTCTTAACTTGTGTAGAGTTTGGGTTGGGGAGCGATCGATATTACAATTCTGTCTGGTAGAAAAATAAGAATTTCTTATGTAGTTATTAAGTACTTAACTTCTGTTTATTAAACCTCAGACAGTCTCTAGAATAAATATTGAGGCAAGAGTCATTATTCTTTATGATTTAAATATGGACAAACAAGTTAATCGGAAGACAGTTCTGCAGACATACCAAATAGCTCTATTTTCTCACAGAGTGAAGCGGCGTCTTGCTTTATGCAAATGTCTGTCCAGCTCGAGACAAAATTTTGGATTGCATTCTTCTATTCCTTTGCTTTGAAGTAGTTTAATTTTTTGTATCTGATGGATTATAGTTCTCGTTGCTACTTTTAAACAGTTTCTTCTAATATCTTCTGTTTCATATCATCGGTTTCACAATCACGAATTCCTCTGAAATAGCATACAAAGCATAAAAGCGATGTTATAGTAATGACGAACATAATAATCATCACTACTAATGAAATTTTTTCTTATTGTTATAATTATATTCTCATAACAAAAAGTGTGATATTTTCATGGGAATTTCAAGGGAATGCAGATATTAATACTGAGTAAATGCAGGAGTAAATTTTCTAGTCAAATATAGGCATTATGTATCTCGGAGATATTATCGAATAAGGTGATTGTAAATTTTCCGTATTTCCGATATTTTTTCTGGATTTTGTCTTTCTCTAACATACGCATTTGAAAGTTTACGGCAGCTATCTAGTGTTGCTTTCATTACCTGGTCATTGTCTAAAGAAGAATAGTCAAACAATCCCTGTGCAAAATGTATTGGATGGCCGTCACCTGAGACATCTATACTATTTTACTGGAAACATTGAAAATGTATCCAGTAATGTGGCTCCGTTATCGGATGGCACGCAAAACTATACTTCTGTCTCTTTTTAAAATAGAACGCCAGTTTTCATTCGCTTCATTCAGAAATGTGCAGAATTTTGTCATTGGTGAGATGTTTAGCAGAATAAAAGACGAGTCAAAGTTTGCATTCGGATGTTTCGAATATCAGATGATGATCAGTGGTAAAATTTTATATTGCTGCAATTAAGCCTAATATAATGAAACACGTAATGTAGCAATATTCTTACTGAAAAATGATCCCTAAGTATAGGTACAAAAAAATGTTCTATTACGATATTATATCGCAGTTGATATGGTTTGAAAACACATAAAGAATATTCATTAGTGCTTGAAGGCACCCTATAAATAGTTATATAAATAATAATATATCAGTATTATTTGTACAAGCTTTTGTTTAGTTTCACTCACACGTAACAGGTATGGTATCTACTGCTAGGAATCGTACGTTAAAAGGTAAGACCTCGTTAATCCTTGGCTCGCACAAGTTTCGACTTTTGAGGGCTGCCGTTCGTAAGGGGACGACAGCTGGTTAACGGAAAAAACAATTTTAAACAATAACGGGGTCAGAACTTCAGTGGAAATCATCTTTAAATTTGACAGGTGTCCATTAAATTCATTCAGGTTCGTTACGACATTCACAAGAGAAAAAAACAAAATAGCGAACAATTTTTGTGATTTATTGCCCAAATCTATTCATAATGCGAATCTCGAGTAGATTTGTAGTTTTTCAAAATTCGAAATGGCGAATACGATTTTTGATTAGATTCTTTCAAAATTGGTACCTATACAAGGGCTTGTTGTGTTGGAAACCAATACGAACATTCAAGATGGAGGACAAATTTTGTGATTCATGTCCGAATCCGTCCATGATAGATCTAGAATTATTTGGGTAGGACAGTTCAAGGACAATTCAAGGAAAATTCAAGTGTTGGCGGACAGGTGTTCTTTAATTGATGGTTCGATGTTATCAACAATGTATGTGGACATATAAGGAGAGTTTCAAAGGAGGTTGTCACCAGAAATCATTCATCTCCTACACGGGCCTAAAATACATTTTTTGTTGTACAATATAGTTATTTGTGTATTCTTGGTAATCTTTGGAGAGCGGCAATGGCACTTTGTTTTCGAAATAAACACATGTTATTTTTCTTCAAACGCAGCTTTTAAACATAGAAACGATTGACAATTCATTCAACATAGGCACCTAACATTACCCATGAGAAAATAAACACTCAATAGTAATCCCAAATGAATAAGCTATCCAAATATCCAATAATTCACATCTCTAACAAAACAAGATAACTTGCTTGAAAAAAAAAGTATGTCGAGATCAAATCACAGGCCTTCAGCTTGATAGCAGCTACGCTCTCAACACCACCACAGTTCCTAAGAGCGTTATGAATTTATTGTCTATACTAAACATCATGCACTAATAGGTTCGTTTTCAACGAAAGCTATGGAGATCGACCGTTTCTTCAATATTTTCGCACTAGAGCGAAAAAGCTGTCACAAAACATTTCTGAAAAAACATCAGCTTTGCGTTGAGATCTAAAAGCGTCAAAGGCTACCTACTTTGGTAAGCGGTTGTAGAAAAAAATATAGTTTACTGACCATGCACGATCATCGGGGAGATGGAAATATTTATGGTTTTACGCAGTGTCCACGTACAGTGCCTAAAGTGATACTTTTCAGGACACGTAAGTGAAAAAATCAAATATGCGTAAAGTTATGTTTTACGCATCGTTCGTATAGTTCCAAAAGACAGTATTTTGCTTCAGATTTTACTCGAAAGTCATCAAATGAAAACTTCATAGAATAAAATGTACTCAACAATTGCTACAATTTGCCAATATAATAACAGGCGTAGAAATAAAATTGTAGATACATTTTCATAAAGAGCTTTTTTGAACTCACGTGTTTCCACGCTCATAAAAAAGTCCTAATTTACGAATTTTTGTATCATATATAAATAATCATTTCATCTTCTTTATATGAGTTTTCTGTACTTATTGGTCATGAAGTCATAAAGTTTCATTTTTATAGAGGTTATTTCGAACGATCGACTGAAACTTCAAATTCAGTCGCAGATAATGCCATTATATCAGTACCTAATTTCGAAAAAAAAACCCTTATTAGGTTTTACAACTTTGACTTCATGGTAAATAAATAAACTTGAAAAAAAAATATTTTAGAGAAAAGTTTCTATTTAAATGTACTAAAAAGAAGAAAATGAATTTTGAAGTGAATAAACCCATGTTACATTATAAAATTTTGAATGATATAAAAGCTTGTCGCGAGAAGTATATATGTAATTCTTATAGTATATAAAATTCAAAAATTACCTCAAGATTTATTCACACGACAAGCTTTTATATCATTTGAAATTTTATAATGTAACAAAATTATGGGTTTTTCGCTTTAGTGCATTTAAATAAAATCTTTTATCTGAAAAGGTTTTTTAAGTTTATTTATTTATTTTTTTATTTTTCTGTGAATATGTTTCTTAGTCTGTTCATTTCAATCAATGCGCCATTGTTGCACGGTCGCTTGCCTGTTAATTAACCGTTGGAAATTTTTCCTAATTTCTTCGTGTACTCTAAATAGCTTTAGAAGGGGGCAGAGGGGTGAATTTTTTTAAAACGGTTTTGTTCAATGGCCAGATAATTTTCACTAATTTTACGGATTTTTTTTATTTCTATTCCGCGAGTTTTCCTATTTTTTTGTGACTGGATCTATTTTTGTTTTCATCATTATTTTCCATGTCCGAAACTGTTGAAACATTTTCCGAATTCCTTTGCGTTCTCTACCTAGGTTTTGAGGGGGGAAAGGGGAGGCAAAATTTTTTTAAACATTATTTTCGACGGTCAGATATTTTTCACTATTTTTACAGATTTTTTCGATTATAATTTCGCGTTTTTTCCATTTTTTTTTTCGAGAAAAGAGGGAGGCGAGTACCCCCCTAATTTATTTTTCCTTGCTGTAATTTTTGACGTCCAAATCCGTCAAAAAAACGTCCGAAAACCTTCGCGTTCTCTATCTAGCTTTCGGAGGACGGGGGGGGGGGGGGGACCATTCCTTTTTATAAACCATAACATTCGATTGTCAGATATTTTTCAAGATTTTTAGAGATTTTTCCGATTTTAATTTCACGAGTTTGTTTTCCAACTTTTATTTTTTTCGTTGTTATTTCTGACGTCCAAATCCGTCAATAAAACTTCCGAAACCCTACGCGTTCTCTATCTAACTTTCGGGGGGCAGGGGGGACAATTTCTTCGACATTAATGTTTTGTCATCGGAACTGATCCAACACGAAAAATTTCAATTCCATAGAATAAGAGGAAGTGGTTCTAATTCAGCTTGCAAGATTTGTACCCATCTAACACACACAGAGCAAGTTAAATAAAAGCTTTCAATAAAAACAGAAAATAATATGGTAACTGTCGGAAATGGCATTATCACCTTCATAACTTGAAACCAATCATCGGTTGTCATCAAGAACGTTGGACATCTTCCCCCAAACATTAGTAAAGAGAAATCACCCTGAAAATATCTATGTGAATTCGAAAACTGACTGAGACCTAACAAGACAAAAACAATGAAATGCCAAACACCACTACCCAGCGAGCACAAAAACATCTCAGAGATGTTAAAAGTAAGAGTTTTTGAGACATCAAACCTCCACTGCGATGTTCTGTTCATACACGAATAGAACGTGTATGTAGATGCAAATGTCCGCCGCACGCGGCTATTTTTAGGATGTTCCTGGGACATCACAAAAAGCATTTCTTTCACGTTTTTTTCAAAGCCTTTTTTAAGACACAATATAACATTTTCAAAGCTTTTCGCCTACATTAAATCAATGTATATAAAACATTGTTTGAGATGTTCCAGAGATATCCAAAATGCACTTGTATCTCGTTTTTTTGTCATTGATTGTACAAATCGACAATAGTCAAAATATGAAGAGAACTCTGGGGCGATTAAAAAAAATCGATATAACTTATTTTAATAGGATCAAAGGAACACACATACAAATTTAAACCTAAAATATTTACTGTTTATACAAATTGAACAACTTTTCAAAAATGTAAATATCACTCTAACACTGGTTGTTTTCTGGTTCAACTGAATTTAATCAAAACTGTGAATACACTCTCAATAATACAGTGTCCTTGACTATTAACTTTACATAGATAAGGTATACATAATGATTATGATGATGATTTTACGAGTCAGAACCGGTATATGTTTTGAGGTTATTTATTTTCTGAATATCGACAATTCATTCCTTACTTTGCAGTCCGTGATAAACTTGATTACTAAATATAATATTTTGTCTTGACAAAACGTTTCACTTCACTCTAAAACGACTACTTTTACGGAAAACAAAATGGCGTAAATTAAGTCGAAACTAGAAACGATGCTATCCAGTCTCCGTCAACTCAAACATCACTGAGATCACATGATCACATTTGCGATTGCGCGAACGCTAGATTTATTCTCGGTGAACATCTCAAACGTGAACTATGTTACGCCAAGTGAAAACATCCACAAGATAACATTTTGTGCACATCTCCGATACATTCCTATAGGCATTTAAAAAAACGCCACAGAAGAACAAAAACAGAACATTGAATATCCTTCAGAGACCTCTTTGGGAAGTACATATTACGTCTCAAAGAAACATCGGCGTGACTACATTTTTGAAACATCTCCAAACCTCCCAGAGATGTTTGTGCTCGCTGGGTACTTTGCTCTCTCGTTTACATGCAAATTGCAAGTGGCAGGTGGAACGGACACTGAGCCAATCAAAAACACGAAACAATGTCCATTCATTATTCACTTTACGCGATTACTACGACACTTTCCATCTCATTCGTTTGTCTCCTTTTTGGGGGCAATCGTGCTGGCGCCATCTACTAATAAACCCCATCCTCATCCAATAATAATCCCATAAGGTTGACTGACTATACTTCTTTAGACAATGACCTGGTTTGATGAATCGTTTTTGTCGCAGACTTATACTTTTCTCTGATAGATGGCGTGCCATGCACTTATTGTATAAAAAGTGTTTATAGAGAGAAGATAGTTAGCCAATCTTACGTACTTTTAGTTGGATTCAAATGGAGACCATCACTAGAGGTCGCTAGTCCACGAGTCTCCAGTCACGTCTGTTCTTGATTTTAACGTATGTATTTGATCAGTTCGTAAAATATGATTCATTGAATAATCCGATAGATGGCTATGAAATATAATTTTGACACGTGCATCCTATCCAGCGTTGTACTGGATGCTGGTGTAAACTCGAGATTCCATTCATTTCAGTTTCAGTGTTTCTATTTAACCTGGAACTTGATGTTATCAAGACCATTCCCAGTTAATTTTGTGTTTATTTGTTTTGTGCCGTTATCATTTGTGAAATTGTCACGTTACACTTCGTGTATTTTTGAATATTATATTTGTTCAACACTTGCTATTAATATACAGGGTGTGGCATCGAAAACGAAACAGATCGAATATCTTCGAAACGCAATAAACGCATGTGTTGTGAATAAAATAAAATGTAATTTCATAAGGAATTCAGCCATGTCAATTTTTGCCACCTTACTTTTCATTTTGGCGCCCTCTTGCGGGACAATCAACTGTTCTGTATTCCAAATTATGATACTGCATTTGCAAGCTAGTCTGACATAAATTAGGTGACGATGCTTTATGGAATTTTTCGAAATGAAAAAACAAAATGGCGGCTCAAAATGGCGGAAATGATTTGCAATTATGGTGCGATTCGATTCAAAATTGATATGTGGTGGTTCCAAGGTTCCAAGGTCGGAAATTATGATTTGTTTGTCAATACGAAAAAATAAGATGGTGGCTTCAAGATGGCGGACGAAATTTGTAATTCTGGTCTGATTCGAATCAAAATTAGTATGTGGGGATTTTCAGGGTGAAAGATTATGATGTTTTTGTCAATGCAAAAAACCAAGATGGTGGACGAAATTTGTAACTGTAGTTCGATTCGATTCAAAATTGGCATATTGGGGTTTTACAAGTTTTCAGTATGACTAAAATGAAATGATTAAATTGATAAAAAAATTAAACAAATGCGCTAAAAAGGAAATTATAATTTTTTTCAGATGTGTGACTGAGGTTATTCTATACGTAACAGAATCAAAATTTTACCTCGCAAAAATGCCTATTTTGTACTCGCGGCAAGCTTTCGAATCTGTTACGCACAGAGTAACCTACGTCACACATCTAAAAAAAAATATGAATACCTTTTCTCTCTTTTTCGTTTATTTGCCGTTATCTCCTTTTAGCGCATTTGTATAAAAGCTTTTGTTTATCAATTTAAATAATTCATTTTATTCATACTGAAAACCCCCATATGCTAATTTTGACTCTAATCGAACCACAATTACAAATTTCACCCGCCATCTTGTTATTTGCACCGACAAAAATATCCAAATTTCTAACCCTGAAAATCCCCACATACTAACTTTGATTTGAATTGGACCAGAATTACAAATTCCGTCCGCCATCTTGGACCACCATCTTGTTTTCTTGCATTGATAAACAAATCATAATTTCCGACCTTGCAAACCACCACATATCAATTTTGAATCGAATCGGACCATAATTGCAAATCATGTCCGCCATTTTGGAGCCGCCATTTTGTTTTTTCTCTTAGAAATATTCCATAATGCATTGTCACCGAATTTATGTCAAAATAGCTTGCAAATGCAGTATCATAATTTGGAATACGGAACAGTTATTTTTCCCGCAAGAGGGCGCCAAAATAAAAATTTAGGTGGCAAAAATTGACATGGCTGAATTCCTTATGAAATTACCTTTTCAATGATGTGTCACACTTACTACTTTCCCTATTCAAATTGTTTCGGTGATGATGCCCAAGGGGTAGGGGAAGAGGTATGACAGTTGAGGTTATGATAGGAAGATTCCCCCCTTGGATTAAAAATCGACTTGTTTTTGCATTTTATTCCCAACACATGCGTTTTGAAGATATTCGATCTGTTTCGTTTTCGGTGCCACACCCTGTATATATTATTGTACTCAGTATAGATAACAATTTAGTTGGTAAACACATTCAAACTCTTCATTCAATAATCGTTGTCTTTATAACACTTCGAACCTGGTCTGATTTCTGACGGTATATATGGAGCCCCATTTCGAAGAAATAAATTCAGTTTGAATAAATGAGCACAGGTGTAAAATGTACACACTAGTTAAGTGATATCTTCAAGGTGAATACAGAGACTAAATAAACTGATGATTACAAACATACTATTTGTTCCATTGTGTCACCACCTTTTCACTAGTGAAGTGTGCGACACAAATGTCACCCACCTACTGGTTAAAATGAGTCGCCCAGTGATTGAAATTAAATAACAAACAATAACAAACACAAAGCAGTTTGCCCCGAAAATAATAAGGCAAAGGTGCTGTTCACCGGTAGTGTACCTATTATGAGCTTCGACCCAGTGATTTTGGCTTAAAAAATACACTGGACACCTCATGTAGGTGAAAAGATATATTTTACTGAAATTCCACACTCATTTTTCAATTGAACCAACCATGCCACAGTATTGTTCATGATGATTGAAGTCAAAATGACAAAATTGATAAGTTCACGTTCACTTTATTACATTTATGAATAGTTCATTCAATGTATATCAAATAATAAACAAAAAAGTATGCACTTCATTTTTATTGAATGACATTGAATTTGTGAATAAAATATGCTACTCTGTTAGAAACTATCATTAGAAAATTTCAAGTACGTCCCTGTCAGGGCGAATGATTCATTACTTGTATTCCTTGACGGAAATAAAAATCCTCAAGTATACCTCAAAAAATGCAAGTTGATTGTAGGGGGCGCATTCGTACGGGTGTATTTTTTGCCTCGGTTCGTCGTTATCGGGCTAGATGTCGCGCGCGATTGTATCAAACGCGATTTCCACAGGCATTGACTAACTATCTTCTTTCTCTATAAACAATGGTATAAATATTAAAAGGTTTCATAATGAAGATATAAGACTATATATTGAACTGAATGGTAAACAAATGACCCTTTTGACTAGTATCCGTATAATATTTGGTGTAGAATTGTATGATATTTTATAAAAAACGACAAATTAGTAATGAAAAACAAAATAATCATTGCGACTAATAAGGTATCTTCTAATTGTTATTATATGCTCATAACAAAAGGTGTGATATTTTCATTTCGACCGTTTGTTTATCATTTCGTAAATAATTAAAAATGAAACTTGTTAACAATCGCATTGGTGAGCCCTATCAGTGTTTATAGATCTCTTTTAACAATGGCCCTATCTATCGAAATTCGATAAACTTACCAGTCTGTGTCGGTACTTTATTCGCTGAATATTTCCTATATAGATAGGAGACTGTAAAAATTATACACTCTGCAGATACTTGAATAATTGTTAGATGGCGGCGCGAAATAATAAATACTCTGCAAATCAAATTTTGTTTTAAATAACAAACTTTAATGATCATTGTAATTAACTTTTCGATATTGTTCAAACTAATAAATTTTGATTTTATTTGGTTTTATTCTCTTGAATTCATTTCTTTTTTGTACATTTCTTGACAATGTTGTAGTCAGAAAATAGCATTTGTATTGGTTTGTGTTGTAAAAATATGGTAATAATTTAATCTTTCTAGAGTTTTTTGTTAAAAATGCCGATAGAGTTATTAAGACAGAAAGAGATAGTGACAGAGTGAAAGGAATATAAGTAATATTTGTATTATGGTTAAGTTTTAAATATTTCTTTTCGATTAAAAACCGTACCCATTCAAAGAGAGAGAAAGAGAGAGAGAGAATTGAAATGAGTAATATTTGTTGAGAAATACTGAAATGGAAGAATGCAGATATGGAAAGAGACAGAAAGTGGCTGAAAAGCAAAAGTAAGGAAGAAAGAGCACGAAAAGAAGTGAATTATTTGAAAATAGCATGAAATATGTGAGTACAGCATAGGAGAAAAAGAATTGTTAATAGTACCATCAAACTTAACTAACACCTGCAGTATTTGTGTCTAAAATAGGAAAACATGTGAAACTATGGAAGTGTACAAACTATTCAACATTTGGTTTACTGTAATAGAACCCAATTTCCTAAAAAAAATGTGAAAAGATTTATGAAAGATTTCTATGTATAATATGGAAAATAAGAAATATATAGAGAGACACAGAAGCCAATATTTGAAAAAATTGAGATACAGATAGAGTAATGGATAACAGGAGAGATACTGAAATACTGTAATGGCAGATTTCTGCAGCATCCATAAGTATTGAGTTTTAAGTCATAAGGAAGAATATTCGTCAATGATTGGTTGGAATAAACGGATCAACCAATCATTGACGAATATTCTTCCTTATGACTTAAAACTTATGACTGCCGCATAAACCCACCATAAGTCATACGAACATAATGCAATTCAAATTAAATATCTAACTCAAAGATAACAAAGGTTTATTTGGGAAAACTGTAATCGTACATTTTTCTTATTTTAATAAGTTTCTCCTGAGTTTGTAACAATTTTTCTTATAATTATCATTGTATCAATGTATAGATAAACTATCCCTATGGCCTAACTATTGTGCTTGAGCAGTTTTGTTATATTTTCTTTGCATAACAGTTGCAGTCACCAATTTCGAAGGCTATTTCTTCACGAAGAATACAACAATTGTTAAACAATTATTTGCAAATCTACTTTACCGATTGTTCTCCCAATCGTAGAGAATATCATAGAAATATTATCTGAATCCTGGTTTAATATCTTGTACTGTCACTGTCATATGCAAAGCAAAAAATTTATCGTTTGATCAAATAATTCCTTACATACTAATACAGAGTAACAGGAAGGTAATTAAACATAGAAAGAGATAGAAAGCTGAAGAGAGAGAGAATTAGAGAAAGGGAAAAAGAGTGAGAAGAAGAGAGGAATATAATTAATATTTGCATTCCTATTGGAAAAAACCGTCCTTAAATACTTTAAGCCATAAGTAAATCGTGCAATTTTAGTGAAATGTCCAAGTCATAATTGAGGGAAATATTGTTTTTTTTAATAAAACTCTTTAGGTGTACAATTTTCTCATTTTAATAACTTTTTCCTGGATTTCTACCATTTTCACTTATACGATTGTCATTATTTTCATGTAGCTATAGAAAAACTAACTTTATTGCCTAATAATTGTACCCAATCAATTTTATGTTATTTTCTTTGCATAACTACTCGTATAAAAAAACTCCACTACGAACAATACTTACTATGTTCTAACTATTCATTTCAAGTTTACCGTGATTATGTGATATCATTCATATTATTATGAAAATTATTAAAATATTATCCTAGTTGTGAAATGATAAAGTTTATTGTCACTGTTATGCAAAGATATTGAGTGATAAGGTTCTACAATATGATTTTTACAAAAATTCATAATATATAAAAGTAGAGAAACAGGGAGACAATGAATGTTGAAGCGAGAAAGAGAAAAGAAAATAATTGAGAGCCAAACAAAAGGAAATGAATAAGAGATACAGACAGAGAAAAAAAAGGGAAAGAATAAGCGATATAGATTTTTTTTTAATGTTAGAGAGAGATAAGTTATTTTGGACTAAGAGAACGGTACTACAATGCAATATCCAGTTAAAATTAAAATTTTATCATATATAACCTTCCTTAGATACTACGAGCCATTCTAAATCGATACAAATTTCTATAGTTTATGTATACATAATTATAAGTGAAATTCATGTTATAAGTTGATTATTTATTCTTCTTTAATGTTCGACACCTCTTGCAGCACACCCATGTTATGTGTGGACCATTCCAAATGGCCGAATCCAGATAATCTGTGAGAACCTAAGGAATTAAAGAAATATTAATTTTTTATCAATTACATAAAATGAAGACATGAAAGACCAAGAATCGGAAACAGTGACATAACCATATTGGTATCTATTAAGAAAGAAAACAGTACTGCCATATTTATGAATTCGGTTGTATTTGATTTCATTGAGTAACTGTTACGGTATTCTTTGACTTCATCAGCATGATATATTTCTCGAATAGAATAAATAGTAAACGAAAACACTCATGGGCAGTTCTCATAATATCTATCGAAAAACTGACCTATAAATTGATCAATTACATTACTTTGTATCTATCATATATATTATAATTAGGCAATTTTAGCAACTTTGGTGTTTCGTAGTTTTTAAGATAATTTTTGTAGACTAAAAATAGTAGTTCGATAGAATTGAAGTGCATATACTTGTTTATTTTTCATCAAGAAATAATTGGCGTATCAAATGAATTTTAAATAAAAAATGACTCTTACGAACAGTACATTTTGTAATTACAGTACTCGTAGAAATATGAGAATGTTGGTTTTCAAGACTTTTTCACCATCTAATTGAAAATTGTATATTGCAAACTTTGATGGAAAAATGTCCTATCTATCTGTGATAAGTTGAAAATTATAAAATATTGTATGAAATTAATTATGTGGTGATAAATATTGCAAGTGTATTATTGAAAATAATTTTCTACTATGTTTTTCCTAACTTGGTTTGATTTGGTACATATACTTACCTTTTCCCAATTATAATAATGATATCATTATATCGAGAATATAACCTCTGCATGTAAGTTTTGTCCAAGTTTTGTCTATTGCAGTTATCTAGTAGTAGTTGTTTGTAAAGATGTATCGTTAGTGAAGGGTCGGATCAAATCAGCAAAGTACCTAGAATTGAAATTGTGTCAATTTTTCTTTTCAATTATAATAACGATAATGGTACAAAATCGTCTAAAATTAAATAAAACAATTTTTTAGACCACTTAATGAAATGGAAGATAGCAAATATCATAGTTTGATTTTTTATAAGAAAAAAACACTTTTTTAATGAAATATAAAAAATTATGTTTGATAAATGTATATTGTAAAAATGAATTTTAGTTTTCAATAATTATTGTATAATGACCAATTCGCCTTTGATAGAGCAGTAGCAAAAATATTGTATGGTAATATTGAGCATTGGAAACAATATATCATATCGTTTAGTAAAATTGTCCCATGCGAAGAAACAGTAAATAAATGTTATGTTATTTAAAAAAAATCGTCAAAATTCAATAATAAAATGTTTAGATTCGAGAAAAAAGTTATAAAATTATAAAAAGTATTTTCCCAAAGTATTAATATAATCGATATAATTTTTTTTATTGAAGACAAAATTTTCCTATCCTTTTATAAATTAATAAAATTATCTAGAGAGCTTTTCATTTATATACCTACTTACCATAGTAATACAGTTTCCAAATATTATTATTTCGAACATTTGGAAAATTTTAAAAACACAGTAAAAAAATAGGAAAATTTATAAGGAGATATTTCATTCTAATATATATAACTCACCTTTTTCTTGTCATCTATCGAATGACCTAATATTGTCCCCATTGTAATTGCACGCAATTTTTGCCGAATGATGTTTCTCGAACATTCCTCATGGCAGCGTTTTGAGATATGACTGCTCACCAGCAACAACGGCAACAGAACCAATAATGTCGGTAGAATACCTAGACATGAAAATTCATCAATTTTTGTTTTCAAGCATTACACTGAGATAAATAATTTCGACAGAGTAAAATTATGGAAAGCAAATAAATTGATAGAACATATTATTTTATTTATAACATGATCTCGTGAATTATTGAAACTGTTTCTGTCTTCCTTGACTTCATCAGCATGAGACGGTTTTCGTATACAGAATGTTCGTCAGTATACGAAATCACTCATGGACAGTTCCAATGTGGGTGCTAGGAGAACTGCCGCATATATCGAATAATTATGACATATTACAGTCAACATATATTATAATTTTTCGATATGTGCAAACCTACCATTACCTAAATATTGAAAATTTACCGTATAATAAAATCGATTGTACAATCTTAATAACTATCTGGGTTTGAAAAATACACATGGAAATTTAGTAGGCATGATTACATACTTAATATAAGAGCGAATGAGTCCATACTAAAAAACAGATAATAGCTAATATAATCACAGTATTTTATTATACGTTTACAACTATATATGAATATTTTTCAAAGTACCAAAGATATATACGGCTATAGGTTTTCTATATTAATAGTGATACAACGTAGGTTCCAATAGTATACGACCGGGCGATAGACGATCTGAGATCCGAATAGAAGCCAGTGCAAAGTAATAATTCCGATGTAACCAACCGAAACGACACTACAGATTGTGATAGTGAATTAGAAAACGATGGGGAAAAGGCAATCAAAGAGCAAATTGCGTTCCTTAAAGAAGCGACAGGGCGTTCGACAAAGGTTTCCCTATTCTCACAGTTGATAAATCGATAAAGAGTACACACTGTACGTAAATTATATACAAAAATATCGTCGATAAACAATACGAGAGAAAGTTTATCGGTTTCACCGCAACAGAGAATAAAGACATTATGAGTATTGACAGATTCTGCCACCGAGTTTATGTTTGAAATCGCAGATGCTTGTATAGAATGTCATATATTCACGTTTGCATCTTTGCTAACAAACCCACATAAGACGATGAATATTCCAAACTCTTACGGCAAAACTTTAGACCAGATATTAATGTATTAATAATTATTCATACATTCACCAAAACAATCACTTCAAAATAGGAGAAATATCCAAATTAACATTTAAAAATCTATTGTACAATAAATAAAATGACATTAACTAATTGATAAGTTGACAAATTTTTGAAATCACTATGAAATTGTGACATATAATGAATGAATTTTCTGATAAAAGACAATTTATAAGTAATGACGAATTTCGATTATTACTTATTGAGATACACATTGAAATGCTAGAGACAAATGATATATTGAAAATTGTTAAAAATTGTTAAAAATTACATAATGAATCGTAAATGTAGTAATAAAATGGAAGGTTGCAATTTTGACATATAGAACATTGAAATTTTGACAATTATATGGAAAATGAAATGTATATTTTAAAGAAAGATTGACAAATTTATATTATACAAAGCATACCAACAACACGCAGTACTGATGTTAATACTGTGGCTAGCAAACAAATTTCATCACAAAATATGAACTCACCTTCAACTATTATTACTTATTACTCAATCGCTATCAGAGTCTAAAGAGTCATTGCGAGGAATATTTCGCAAGGCATTAGTCGACCCTAATCCGATCCCTGATGTTCCGGGATGGTCGTCAACAGCTACCCGACGCAATAGTTGACTGTGAGATCTCAATTGTAGAAAATCTGTTGGAATATTTCGCTCTTCTATGCCGTTGTTCTGAATTATTTATTTGATCGACATCAATAGCCTCGAATATGTGTATCTGTTCCTCTAATGAATCTCGCTGTGGTCCAGGTGGTACTACTCTTACGACGTTACCGCCGCCATCGTCGTCCTGATAGTCGAAATCGCTATCTTCGCCGTTGTTGTCTCTAACCGTTGGTTGCGGCGTTGGTGTCAACTGTAACGCTGGCGGCAGTAACACGGTCGGAGCAGGCCGCGGATGTGCAGCGGGATCTATTTCCAGGATTTGCCGATATACGATGTTACTCGTGAACTTCCTGTTGGTGCGATACTTGAAGGAACCCTGCTTACCTCCGTCTTCGACGTACATTTTAACGTTGTCGATATGGTCGACACGTGAAAAAGCCACGTACATCTGACCATGGGCGAAACAGGGTCGCTTCAAACATATACCAACTTTAGTAAGCGTTTGTCCTTGCGCCTTGTTGATGGTAATGGCGTAAGCCAAACGAACCGGAAATTGGAGCCTAGCCATTTTGTCAGGTAACATCGCATCTTGGACAACCATTTTGAGTCTGGGCACATATATTCGGTCTCCTCTATTCTCTTCCGTTAATAATTGGCATTCCAACAAATGTTCTCCCAAAGTGAAGCACTCTCAGCCTCGTTCCGTTACATTGACCTTCATCCACGTCTGAGTTTCGCAATAACATAATAATAGCCCCCTTCTTCAATGTCAACGCGTGCGGCGGTAAAGATGGTGACGCAATAGAATTCAACAAATCTAGAGGCGCCCGAAATTCATCTTCCGCGCTACCTAAATAGGTATCTTCACTTAGGAATGTTCGAACCTCATGTTCTTCAATACGGTCGATAATCATATTATTAATTTCCGTTACTACCGCATTCGTCGGACAAAGAATGGCCTTTGAACCGTTGTCGGGCGAAGTGAAATTGCCATTGAAGACAAAATCGATCAAGTCATTCAAAGATTTGATAACAAATCTAGATGGAATCTCGATGAGATTCGATGGTGCCAAGGGCGCCGCTCTAGGACTGACACTATGATATTGTAATCGATCTTCTCCCAATTTCAATAACCATTCGGCATACGAACAGTTCCCCAAGTCAGGGTGACGTATCCCTTGTTGCGGATGTCTAGCAATTCTCATATTCTCTATCAATCTTACTTGTACCATGGTACTCCATAATTGACTGGCTTTTAGACTTTGTCGTAATATCGCATGACGATTACCTCCTTCGACCACAGGTAAAATCTGCCTAAAGTCGCCTCCAAAGAGTGTTGATATCTCTAAGATATCGGTCGACGGCTTCGACAGCAAACTTGGGTGTCATCGGAGCTTCATCCCATACGATAAGAGCGACATCGTCTCTTATATGCCTGGACCTATTAGTTTGCATAGCCCATCCTGCGACGGTGAATTCTGACAATGACAATGGTAGTTTGAAGGCTCGGTGAATGGTAGTTCCGTCGATTAGTAGGTTGGCTGCTATTCCGGTCCAAGCGACAGCTATTGTGCTTTGATGACACTTTTCTTTCAGAACAGTCAACAAAGTATTATACAAATACGTCTTACCCGTTCCGCCAGGACCATCAACATAAAACGTATTCTCAAACCTCCTATCGAGTATCTGATCGAAAGTTACATCGTCTCCTAATTCGTCATACACCTCTACGGGTATTAAGAATTTTTGGATTCGAGCACAGGCGTTCAACACCCTTAGCAATATTACCTTCTGATCTTTATTTAGATTTGAAATTTTATATTGAACAGGTGGTTGTCCGCCGTCGTCGCCATCAGCTTGGACGCCGCCATCGTCATCGTCGTCGATTGGTATCCTACCTCCGGTTCCTCGATGTTTATCGTCGATATTATTGGCGTCATCGTCGTCGTCATCGTCGTCTGCATTCGGATCGTAGACGATGCCGAGTTCATCTAGTCGCATCCCTTGCCTACATCGAGCTACGACATTTCCGATTTGGTCTAAAGCCGCCTGTGTTGCTTCTGCTCTCGTCATTCCTTGATGACGAAAATCTGCTATCAAAGAATGCCGAAAGGTTTGCCACAATGGCGGAATCTGACCTATTTGCTCGTCTATTGCAAGGCAGCATATCAGAGCGAATAGTTTACGAAATCTCGTAGGACGATGATGCAATTCGACCTCTCTGAGGCAGCGTTCGAATTCCCCGCCTTCTTCTACCAACCATTGCCTACGCTGACACGCCTCTCGGAATGTTTCGCAACGATGGCCGTCGTCCGTGGTACGTAGATCTTCGAAGGACGTTGCTCCCGGAATTCTCATGAGCAAAGTTCGCAAAAAAGAATTTTTCCAATTGCCTTCTGTAGGACTCACTTCGGCAACGGCACTAAACACTTTGCTAACTTGTACTCTGATATTCCACGGCGAGGTGTTATCGTTCCACGTATAATGTTCTGGAATTTCCTTATACTTATAACGCCTGGCTTCAACATTGAGGCGATTCAAAGTAAACCACGCTTCTAATTTAGAAGCTTTGCCTAGCCGTCGTTCTATAGCTTCGATGTCGTCGTCCTCGTTGTCCATGCCGCTCACATATCGACTATCAAGGTATTGTTGAATTTCATCGATACGTATCGGTGCGGCTGCTGCTGCTCCTGCTGTTCCTGCCGCAATACCACCTGCAGGTGCTGCTGCCGCAGCTGGAAGTACTGGTCCCGCTGCTGGTTGTGGAGGAGGAAGTGGTCCTCCGGCAACTACTGTGGCCGTTGCTGCCGCTCCCAATGAAGGCACAGGTATAGCTGTCACAGTCGCTACCGGTTGACCTCCTCCTACGCAGCCCCCATCAACGTTCCCTGGCTGATCGACATATAAGGTAACCGAATCTGGATCTTTGGCAATGTATTTGTGCAAATATTTCATTGTTCCCAATGATCCTACGGCTTCGAAGTTGATGTGGCAATTGTATTTAGCCAAGGCGTATGGGTTATAAGGAACGATCCGACTATTATTGACTGTACTGTTCCATCGTTGTACAAATATCTCCCTGCCATCTCTCGGTCGTCGGTATTCGGGACGTTTATTTCCTCCGACTCTCAACACTGTATGTTCTCGTATCGGTTTTGGATAAAACTTGCTGCATTTGCCATTTTTCATGCAAGGCGCATTCATATTCGGTTGGCCACACGGCGGGTGTACTTGACATTCCGCAACGCGCTGATATAGCAAGGGCTGAGTCTGCCTGTCCGGAATTTGAGCACTAATTATGGCGTCAATTTGTTCTACTTCTCTTAATTTATCATCGTCTACAAAGGTTAATACTATGTGGGCGTGTGGCAGACCCCGCTTCTGAAATTCAATGACGTATTGATAGTTGAGAAGCACCCCGTATATCTGCTTTTGCACAACGTCATCCATAAAACTCAGGAGTTTTAGATGGAACACGCGACACACTAAATCCGGTCTGTGCTCCCATTTCTGATGCGGACGCAAATTGTCCTTGATCTCAGGCCAATTGGGATTACAGGTAAATGTGATAAACAGATCTGGTTTACCGTGTCGTGCCACTATGGCCATCGAATCCAAATAACGCCGTTGATGATATCTGACGCCCCCGGGAAATGCCGAAGGCAATATAATCGCTTTCCCTACATGTTGTGGTGGCGGTCCTCCTCCTCCAGCTGCAACTCTGTTGATGCGGCTGGCATTCAAGCGTCGTAACGCTTCCGCTGCTGTGTACCGATAATCTTGTTGGTGAGTTGTATACCACCATAATCGATTCATTTCGGTTTTTACCCATCCGTCGACGATATACTGTTGAAACAGTTTACCGGCCCAATGAAGTGTACAAAATCGATCGGAAACGTATAACCGATATCTGTAATATTGGGCAAAAGTGATGTTTTTGTCAACGGGTCTACCTCGCACCGGATTATATTTCATCCCTATTCGATAACCCTCGTCTCCGCAAGGATATAAAATTGGATATACCATCGGATCGGCCAATGGAGATAGCGCTTTCACTTTATGATGACGTCGATGTGGATCTGGATCGTTCACGCGATGAGGATACAAAACCAAATCGACGTCAAACGGCGGTTCATCACCTTCGAACACAGCGGCTATATCGCATCGACTCGGTGCCAATGGAGGATTTTGCTGCGCACCCAAAATGTTGATAACTGGATCTTTAGTTATCCCGATTACGATATGATCCATATTTTGATTCAACGCCATTCGCTCTCGTATTTCTTCTCCCATAGTTTTGTAAGCGTCGATGTAAATATTAACGCGTCGTAACGTCGTTTCGATTAGTCGAATTAATCCAACGCTGATGGTGTCCGTTGCGAATTCATTCCTTCTTTGTAGTGCCGAATCGACATCTAAAAAGTAGTAATGACTCAAAAATGGTGCCGCCAAATACGCACGGTTCGGTATAGGTTGGGTAAAATGGTATACCTGGCCGCATATCGTAAAACACCAGTGACCTTGACCTTGCTGTGGCTCTAGTGGTTTCGATGTTTTAAATGAAGCCATGGCGAACAGACTATTAACGTACCTTATTTGGGTCCTAAATTCTGTCGCCATTTGACTGTCGCCCGTGAATAGATCTTTCAAGGCCCTAGGGCACGCTCCCAGTGCCGGCAACGAATAAGCTCCCTTATGACAGCAACTCATCCTCAGCGAGTCGATGACAGCCATTTCCGTCGTGAAATACAGTGCCCCGCAATGTACACACGTATCGGTGAAGGCACCGCAATAATGAGGTTGTCTACATAGGATCTCGAGCTCATTTGCCAACGCTGTTATTGCACTACGGTACGTCCGACGATGCGGAATATCCGCGTGCCGTCGACGTGGGGGGGGAGGAGGCGGTGGTGGTAGCGGCGTTGGTGGTCGCGGAGATGGCGGCATTGGAGTTGCTGCTGCTGGTATCGGACGATGTGGAGTCAGTATCGGAGGCGGAGTCCTTAACGGTGCTGGTGATCCTCGTCCCGACGATATTGGTAACGAAGGCGGCCGTTGAGCGACAATGGTGATGCCGTTGCCGCCGCCGCAGCTAAACCTGAAGGCGGCAGAACAGATGGTGAGAGAGGCGTTAATAAAACGAAAGGGGCGCGCCTTTTTGGCAATATCGTAGGAGAGCCGTCCTCCGGTGTTGCACTAGTTGGTGGTGTTGAGGTAGTCGTTGAAACCGCGTCTATTGGCCGTTTCCTGATATCCAACAACGGTAAGGTTGGCCTGGTATTCCGACCGCGTCCCGAGACAGTTGGTACCGATATATCGGTTTGCCTAATCGGACTAATAGTCGACCGTGTTAAATTATCGGATACGTTGGCATTACCTACGACGTTTCGGTTATCTACCAGAGGTGAACTGACCTGAGGTAATATCCTAGTCTGAGGTATTTGCCGTATCTGCAAAACAACGCCAAAATTTCGTAACAGTACCACACTCAATACCTTGGCTCTATTGTTTCTCGCTGGAGTAATCATCTGCATTCCAGATGACCCTGATGGTGGTCCGTTGACTTGATGTAACGCTTGTGATAGTGTGCGTTCTACTGGCAGCTGAGGAGGTTGTGAATTTCCGTCAGACCTATCGGAACCTGTTGTTGGCGTATAACCCGCTCTATGATTTTGACTCGCATTACGTCTATTAACAATGTTATCGGATCGCCTATCTCGATCCAATACCGATTGTTGTGAAGCTTCCCTTTTAGCTTCTAGCCGTCTATATCTTTCTCTTTGTGACAAAGGCATTACAATTTGAAATTTATATCACTTTTGTATATAAAATTAAAGATGATCCTATTATAATATGAATTAAATGTGTAAACCAATTTATAAACTAATTGCACCTCCTCTGGTGTTATTTCTTTGATGAGTGACAGAACTACCGTGGATCTGAAAATTCATATAAATATCGTGGATATTCTTTAGAAACATTATTTATGGAATGGTCTGCTATATGGCCAGATACTACCCCTATGGACTTGCTCATCTTATCTCTATTCAAAAACCGTATTTATGTTAATACCCCTATTTATTTTAAAATCTTAAAATAACAAATAGTTAGCTATACTTTGAGAAGGTATCCGGTAGGTTTTTAAAGTAATTTTCGTAAGATTGAGTTTTCAAGTTCTCAAGATTTATTGTTAAGTTTTTTGAATAATCTGAGTTTTTAGATGTTTCATTTTATTGATTTGTGGCGTTATCGTTATGGCTACAAAAGTTTAAATAAAGTAGGTATACTTGATCACATAATATTTTGCTAAACTTTTGTATAATAGTATTAAGTTTTAATATCCAATGTTTCGTTATTGATGTACCGTAATAATTTTTGTTTGTAGGTAAATATAACCCTATTTCGAAAAATTTAGGTTTTTGTAATAGTTTTCATTCCTAATTCAATGATGCAACAGTCATTAGTAAATTCATTTTGTCATATAATATGGAATCCTTAAATATATCCAGTCCCAAATTGAAAACTATAAATGGTGCTATGACTTATCCTTTTTTTTTAAAAAAAAAGGGAAAAGGTTCACAAATTCGGTAATTAGTGAAAAACTATCGTAATGATGGTCAAGAAGCAACCTAAATGCACTGAAACCGTCGTAAGGAATACCTACATCATCATTGAGTTCCAATATAAATACTTACACTTCATAAAACCATGTAGATAGGTACGTGGAAACTGGATTGTATTCCAAAAATGATATTGTTCATTCACGAAACATCAAACATCATTGATAAGAAAGTTCATATATAGTTTTTGTGAATAAATATTTTTTTTTGTATCTTCTTCCAACTTTGACACTGACATTACAAAAAAAAAGTTCGTAATCGAAAATAACAGTCATGCAAAAATTATTTGAAAATGAAAATTGTTTTAGAAATTTTCTTATTTTCACAACAATGTTTCTTCTATTACACTTTTTTTCAATTTAACTAAAACCTTGTCTATTACTGTATTTTATGCATACTGGAATTAGAACGAATTCAATTTTAATTCATATTCGTAAATGTAGAATGACTATCATACAAGTATGACGCACCGCCATCTTGTAACGCTCCTCTAACGCGTCACAAGATTTTGGCGGTCGCTATGACACACCAAGCATTCGACTCCGGCCAGACTCGAGTGGAGATGGGAATGGGTGGATAAATTTTTTTTATAGGGCGCCAGGTGACTTCTCCCTTCGAATACTTTTACCGCTCTAAACCACAAATCACCTTAATTGAATTAGTGCAGATATGTCAGGTTATACCTCCAATAAATCAGGAAAGCAAAGGAAAGCAAAAGTATAACCTCACAAAATTAACCTTATATTAACTTCAAAAATTACACAAAATTATTTGTCATATGAGGTGCTCCATGCACAATTATCATTTAACGAAAATTTACCAAATCAAAATGAGTAGAAATTAAAGTTTTCAAATAAATCTATTCACCCGGAATACCAAATTAACCGTTGGCATAAAAAGATACTTTTACTCTCAGTATTTAAGCTTGGGCCCAAACCTAGTAACCGGTATATTGTTAAACGAAAATGTCGGGACAACTTAATTTCCACTATACAGTATCAAGAAAACTAAAATATATACGTTTAAGAAAAAGCCAAATTTCAAAATTTTCTGTTCAAAGCAAAGACTACTTGCGTAACCAGGATAACTTTTTTGGTTCAAAGTCTGGGTTTCGACGATCCAGAACAACGTTGTACTCGAATCACCAACGTAGGATAAGGCGTATCCTCGCTGCCGTCGTTTTAAACCAGGCGTGGAATAAAACGTATCCTTCAGGCCGTGGAATAAAACCAGATGTAGTATAAGACGTATCTTTCCTGACGTGGAATAAAACCCTTTAAAGAAATAAATAAATCCCAATCCGCCTCAAAACCACCATTTGAAAATTAATCCTGAAGTTCACGGACTTCGTGTACATCTTGGCAACATTGTATTTCGAAGAAGCGTGTCGAACAATAGATATAATATAGTTGTACCATGTGAAAAGAAATTACGAAATTTATGAATTTTTCATACATCTTGGCAACGTTGCATTCCGAAAATCATGCTGAACGCTATAAATAATATAGATGTATCATTGAGAAGGAAATCTGAAATTCACGGATTTCTTTACATCTTGACAACATTGCATTGCAAAAAAAAATTGTATCGAACAGTACCAATAATATAGATGTACCATGTGAAAGTTATTTTGAAATTTACGGATTTCCTGTACAACTTGGCAACATTGCATTAAAAAAATCATATCGATCAATAAAAATAATATAGGTGTACCATGTGTAAAGGAATGATGAAATTTACAGATTTCTTGTACAACTTGGCAACATTGCTTTTAAAAAAATCATATTGATCAATAAAAATAATATAGGTGAACCATGTGTAAAGGAATTATGAAATTTACAGATTTCTTGTACAACTTGGCAACATTGCATTACTAAAAATCGTATCGAACAATGAAAATAATATAGATCACCCATGTGAAAGTTAGTCTGTAAGTCTTGGACTTTTTGTACACTTGGCAACATTGTACAAGAAATAAAAATGGATGCAAAAAAAATCAAAAACAATGAAATGTAAGTTGAACATTTCCAAAATGATGAGTATTCCCCAACATTAATAGTTTTGAGAACAAAAAGACAACACCGTACCACTATCGTGAAATGTAGCATTGAATAGTCAATCAAATTCCACCCAAAACTCGACAAGTCGTTGCCGAATGAACCACAAAATGAAATTGACCAACTTATTCAACATTGTTCAAAAAATAAAATTGATTGAACTAGAAGTTATGTGAGCCGTACTCGCAAAATCGAACGGCTCACGTTTACACCAGAGTGTATAAAAGATACACTACTGTCTCCCAATAATCATCACGGTAATTAATAATTATAGAAAATCAAAAATTGCTTACCTTCGATCCTCGAAGGGTTTCAGAGATAAAAATGTCTACAATCAGTGAGTTCTATTCACGTGTTCTTATTTCAAGTAGGGTGACGTCCAACGCAAAAATTCTCAAAATTCCAACAGTATTGCGCTTCGTGCGTAACTTCTACAATGAACAAAAATTAGATTCGCTATTGAATCACTAGTTAAGAGACTTTGATGGAATGTATCTAATGAACGAACTACTCACGGGGAAGTCGTCGATGATCCTCTGACGAGTTTGAACTGACCTGCCCTAGACCAACAGATTCAACAACATACGACTAGGTACAGTTCCATATATTGGAATTATTTGGATTAATTCTCTTATGAGGTGTTATTTTCTCAACACGGCTCCACAAAAATTCCATTTTTTTTACCAAGACATGACATTGTTAACATAGATACGATTCGCAGTAATTATTTTAGTTTTTCTAGTAAAATCTCGAATCTTCTAGAAATATTGAAGGTTTGACACATATTTGTCATCCTTCTTCTCATCTGTCAGTTTCACGTAGAAAAAACTAAATGTCAAAATGACAGCTGTACATCATAACTTCCGGAAACATGACACAAAAAGGAAATGACAAATGGCGACAAACTGGATGGAAAAATTAATCAATCAGTTCAATTCACAGGGTGTTGCAGCTGATTTAGTGGTAGAAATTTATTCATCCTTGCGTTAGTTGATACTGTGATTTTGGAAACAAAAAATTGAGCGTTACAATCTCGATACGAACAGTATGTAGGTAGTCCACCGTAACTCCTCGCCCGGCAAGTTGTTCATTGGACGATACACAACAAAGTCAATGTTAAACATCTACACAGTGGCGCGACTTTAATTTTATTTTAAGAATAATAGGTACACTATTTCTGATATTGGCATGTTTTAAAAAATAACTCACCTCACTGGAAGTTCTGAAATGTCTCAGTTGTTAATCAAACAAAGAGTAGCTGCAATGTGACTAGATCCTATATCTATCGAATAATTCTAAAGAAGCAGTCGTATCGATGCAGCCTGGTAGAATTGGCAATGTAGAAATAAACAGTAAACCTGTAAATATTATTTTGTTTAATAATCATTGTCGAATAAAAATACTGTTTTCTCCGCATATTTCCACCACAAGTCATAATATAAAAAGCTGTTATGTATTATAAAACAACTACCTACTATTCCTTACAGACTTAGAATTACTTCTAATATGTTTTTGTGTAATGTTTCTTACAAACAACACGACGAGTTAATTACATAAGGCATATAAATTAAATTGGAAACGACAATTTTTCAATTAACATATATTTCCATAATCGATTATATATAATTTTCTTTTGTTTTCTACATTTATTACTAGCACCAGTATTAATTTAAAGGAACATTAATAAAATAAGTATCAGATATCAATTAATATCCGTAATAGGTAAGTAGTAGTTCTAATCTGCTTGATTTGTAACTCGTTTCTACTTTATATAATGATGTAATAGGAAGAATCCGTCGATTTTATAACAATATATAACATATGGCAGCTACCCGATAAAAACACCATTTTCCCTTTACAAACTTCGACATTCATCTATTTTCCGTTTGAACAATATTCCTCCATTGCATATGTCGATCGCATATATTCTTAAAATATTATCTAATATTTTGTTGAAAAAAATCTAATTTATAAATTAATATTTTCTGACTATTTTCCCCATCAAATATAGAATAATTTTTTGTAATCAGTACCATTAGTAATATCCTTCTAGATAAGCTTTCTGACAATAATTCCTGCCCCCTACGAACATTGAATTATATCTGTTACATTATTGGCAAAGTTTTATACATAAAACACAGTTTTCCATAGAAAACACAGTTTTCTACAGAAATCACAAAGTTTTCCACAAAAACTTTGGCAATAATCAAACAGATATAATTGAACGGTCGTAGAGGATAGTAGTTGTTATCTGTAAGAGACTTGCCTATTGTATAGGTTGAAGCGGAAACGTAAATTATGTATTCCATGTTTAATTATTAGATTCTCTTCCGCCTAGCAGAGCAAACATTATTTTCTGGAAATATGTATACAGTGCGGCTGTTTTTAATCTCCCTGCTGTTAACTTTTGAACGGTTAGACGTACGAACATGAAACAAAAAACCCATTTTGAATGGTATAACAGGTACTACTTTTAGAAATAAAAGACATTTTATTGTTCTAAATCTAAAGAAAATTGAGAGATTGAGTAGATGCGTTGAATTCTAATGAAATTGCATAATAATGGCTGACAAGGGTCCAAAAAGTACTGATATCGTCATAAGTCATACTTCATGAAGTGAAAAAAAATCGTGAAACTGTATTTTTTTGAGAAGGACTTACTAAATAGATCGTTATTCTGCAACGAAATGTCGCATAGTAATATTTATATGATCTCGAGAATTGTTATAATATACATAAGTGAAAAAAAAAATTATTCACTGTTTTTTTTTTAAATATAAGAATAAGTATCACCACAAACACTAAATTAAGAAATTGAACATTTGGCTCTTTCGAAATTAGCGTGTAAATAAAATATTTTTCCCATTAAACCAAAACTGTATTTAGTATCACTGTATACGAATTTCTATTGATATACTGTAAATAACTCACCTATAATATAACACTGTAATCCTAAAATGTGCTGCAACAGATCGATGGCTTCTTTAGCAAACTTCTAATAGATTTGTGATAGATTATCCTACACTCCTATAGTATCATTTACAGTTGTGGATTCCCTGTAAATGACAATTCATTTATCAATTTTCCATTTTTGTTTTCAAGATAGGAACATATTTCATAGTAACTGGATAGTGGATAGTCGGCAAGTTATAGGTCCAACCACCTCTAAGCAAAAGCCAAAAGCAAAAGAGCGTGGAAAGAGAAAGCGGAAGGATTATCTCAATAATAAAAGGAAAAAGGGAACAAAAGGCCTTGGATGGCGTGTGGCCTTTCTAGAGGATTTCGTTGTCCTTCGACAAACGATACTTCAAAGTTAGTGATTTATATTTCTGTTCCAAAATAATATCCGACAAACGTCGATAAGTAAATATCTCTCCTGAGACAAAGTAATTTCCAATTTTGAAACTCAAAATCTTTAGAAAAATCCGCAAAATGCGCTGCTCTTCACGTGTTCTGGTCCAAACCAAAAAAACAAAAAGGAGCCTTTTTTTATCAACTTTTTTTGAAGTTCCAGTTTCCGCTTTCATGGAACATTTTCCTCTGTCACTTATCAGTGTTGAAAACTGTCAATGACAGGGTGGGAATTTTACCAAATTCAAAATCCACCATATCTATTCAAGGAAATGTTCCCAATGGCAAAATTACCAAGGTTATTAAAGGTCTATTTCAGAAAGGTACAACAAATATATCTGTGAAAATGAAGGTTAGGATGACGAAATTGTAGTTAGGTTAGCTTTTGTTTACTTTACGTTTTGTTTACTTTTTAGCAATATACATAAATTTGGAAAGTAACAAATGAAAATAACTAAAGAAACAAGTTATAGAAAGTACAGCGAAGAGAGAAGGAAGTCAATATGCATTAAAGGCTCGGAAAGAGTATCCAGATGCAAAAACTCATCTGAGGTGACTGAAGTTAAAGGTACTCTTAGAAATGGTGAGTTATGCGCTTCCATTTGATTACCAGACCCTCAGTTTGATGGTTGATTCAGATCTTCCAAAAGCAGATCCAAATGAAGACCCTAGAGATGACTATTGAAACCGTAACAACTCCCCCCTTACCAAATTTAAGTTTTTTTTATCACAAAAAAAAACTTCACTAATACAAAAGGAAAGGAAAATCTAGTCTTCTGGAGGATGTGCTTTTAGATCCTTTGCATGCCATACCCCACAGTAATTGCCTGTGCTATCAACTAGCTCATAAGTCCAAGGCGACGCGATCCTTTGAATAGTAAACGGACCAACGAATTTTGGAGCCAATTTCGAAGTGAAGTACTTGGAGGCATCAGATATTACGTGGTTCTTTCTCCACACTTGTTGGCCAATAACAAATTTTTCATCTCGATGTCTTAGATTGTATCTCGTACTACTCCGATCGTAAGCAGTCTTCAGACGTTTCATAACATCCTGATAGAGTTTCTCAAGAGCGGTGGTACGATCTTTCATACTAGGCTCTCTGTGGAACTCGATTTGCTCACCTACTGGCTGTTGCGATTTTCCTGAAATGCTAATGTCCCTACCGAAATTGACGAAATTTGGTGTCAACCCAGTAACTTCGTGTTTGGCTGATCGGATGGCCCAAGCGACTTTCGCCAACCATTTGTCCCAACTTCTCGGGTTGTCCGATACGTAAGATGCGAGCATCGTCTTGATCACCCGATGTATACGTTCCACGGGATTACACTGAGGATGATAGTACGCCGTGTACGAGATTTGAAAGCCATATTCACGCATCACATCTTGGAACAAATGGCTTCTGAATTGTACTCCGTTATCGGTGATAACCTTTCTGGGAGCACCAAACATCAAAATTACCTGTTCTTCGATGAGCTTAGTGATCTTTGGAGCAGTGGCGGTTCGTAAAGGAAACAGAAGAACAAATTTGCTGAAGCAATCGCACACTGATAAAATATAAGTTTCCAGCGGATGGTGGTCCAACGATGTCGATACTCACGAGTTGCCAAGGGCGTGAGACTGTGGGAACCTTGCTCAACATTAAGCCTATAGGAAGTTTCTGTTCCGGCTTGGTTTGTATGCATATGGCACAGTGTCGAATATACTTTGCCACATCATTCCGAAGTTTGGGCCAATAAAATTTTGAAGAAATGCGTCCCACGGTTTTGAAAACTCCTAAGTGACCACAAGTAATAGGATCATGGTTCTCTCGTATGATGGCTTTTCTACGATCTTTTGGAACTACCATAAGCCACTCATCAGCCTCGATGTCAGATAGATCAGGATACTTGAATCTGGATTTCTTATATAAATGTTCACCTTTTATTCTCCAGAGGGGAAATTTAGAGGGAGTTTTCTGAACCCTATCGCGCATTCTTACGAACCAGTTATCAATTTTAGGGATTCCATCCACAACAGGTTGATCATCCATCGCATCCACAGCTGGTACAGCCCGCGATAAAGCGTCGGGGACCACATGGTCTTTACCCTTGCGATGAATGATCTCAAAATCGTACTGTTGTAGACGCAGTGCCCAACGAGCAATCCTTTCAACCGGATCTTTGATATTGAAAAGCCACAACAAAGAAAAATGGTCGCTGATAACCGTAAATCGTGTTCCTTCAACATAGGGACGAAGCTTTTCGATGGCAAAGATCACGGCGAGGCATTCTTTTTCCGTGGTACTAAAGCGTCTCTCCGATTTTGTCAGAGATCTCGACAAATAGCAGATGACCTTTTCATCTCCATCTTGGATTTGTGTTAGCACGGCACCTAGACCATAATCGGATGCATCCGTTTGTATGGTGAAAGGTAAATCAAAATTCGGACAAGCCAACACTGGAGCGGAAATCAAACAATTTTTAACCGCCTCCAGGGCATTCGAGCAGGATTCATCCCAAACAAATTTGGTATTTTTGCAAAGTCAATGGGGTTAAGAGCGATGAGAAATTTGGAACGAAGCGCCTGTACCAAGATGCCAACCCAACTATGCGTCTCACTTCGGGTTCGGTATCTTGATAATTGCTTCCACTTTTTCCGGGTTGACCATGCCTGATGCGTTGACCATATATCCCAAGTAGCGAAGCTCCGCTTTACAGAAATGACATTTGTCTCTATTGAGCGTTAAACCAGCTCCAACGATTCGTTTGAGTACCTCTCGAAGCACTTCCAGATGTTTGGAGAAAGTAGGGGTACATATAATAATGTCGTCCAGATATACGAAGACGAATTGTTCCAAGTCTACTCCTATGACTCTGTCTATAAAACGTTGCCAAGTAGCAGGAGCAATGTGCAACCCAAAAGGCATTCTCCGAAACTGGAACAATCCTCTTGTTGGAACGACAAACGCGGTCATCGGTCGGGATGACTCAGCGACCGGAATCTGCCAATAAGCAGACTTTATGTCTAAAGATGTGAGGTAACGGGCATCTCTGAGTTTATCTAACGTTGCACTTATAAAGGGCAAGGGATAAGCATCAGGGAGGCTCACAGAATACAACTTTTTATAATTCACACAAAATCGGTAAGTGTTATCCGTTTTCTTGACCAAAACGATAGGTGAGGCCCATGGGGATTCGAAGGCTCGATGATACCGTCTCGTAACATCTGCTCCAATTCAGCATTCACATGACGTTGCAAGGCCGGTGATAGAGGATAATGTCGCTGTTTAATTGGTGGCGAGTTTGTCTTGATCTCATGTTCAACAATGTTGGTACAACCCAAGATATTCGGCATGTTTCGAAAAGTCTCTTCGATTATGCTGCTGAGTTGTTGACGTTCCTCTGGCAAGAGATTATCCATGGCTTGGATCGCGTGAACAGGATGCTGATCAGGAGCTTCCTCACCGCGAAAGCACCATTGACCAGAATACAAATCTGGTACCAATCCCATCTTCATCCAGAAATCTACTCCCAGGATCAAGTGGTGAGGCAATGAAGGTACAACTAGAATAGTAAATATCTTTACTGTATCCTCTAATCTAATTGGAACCGTTATGGACCCAATAACTTGACATTGTTCACCATTGGCCACCGTACAACTGCTCAGTTCGTTGGGGTCCAAGGTACACGCACCTTTGAGAATTTCCCATCCAGGATTGCCAACGACAGTCGTGCTACAGCCAGAATCCAAAAGTCCTAAAAATTCTTTAGCATAGATGTTGACACGCAGGTAAGGGCGACGATCACCTTTTGCGTGTGCCAGAACAAAATCTAAAATAGCTACTGTTGGTACTGAGTTGGAGTTGGTCGAGTTTGGTAAGTGGTTCGGTAACCGACCTAATGCCGAACACTCCTCTCGTTTTTTTTAAAACATGAAGGGCAGGCAGTCTTTCGAAATCACGTTGGGTTTCCCGCATCGGAAACAGAAAAGGTTACGAGGTTTTGAACATTTTCGGAATCTATGGCCAGTTTCCTGACAATTCCAACATATAGATTCCATTCGACTTGATTGTGAGGGAAAATTCTGCGCTTGAGACGCAACAGTCATCAAGTTGATTGATTGGATCTGTGTTGTATCTTCAATCATAGACAGGCTAGGTACTGCTGAATGTGCAGTAGTCTTTCGATAAGCCAACTCTGGCTCCAAGAGTTGTCGATGATTTGTTGGAGGAGGACAAAATCTCTGCATTCTGGTCGCCGTTTCCTCGATGGAACGACACAATCTTGTCAGTTCTGATATCGTATCGCACGACTGCAATGCCAATTGCGATTGCAGGTAGGGAAGGAGATTCCGACGAATCATTGTCACTCGGGATCTTTCGGAAGGTCTTGAGGTACCTAATTTACTAAAGAGGTTCTCCATAGCAGCTATGTAAATGACTACTCTCTCTTTGGCACCTTGAGTCCTTTTGCGAATTTCTTCCCATAGGTCAAATTCATAATCATAGGGTTGGAAGTCAGACTTCAGTTGCGAGACTAAGTCTGCCCACGACCTGAAACTATGTGTTCGATACCACAAAAGTGCATCTTTCGTGAAAAGTTCTGCGGCTGAACCTAGAAGTTGATCATGTGTCACACCTCTGGATTTTCTAAGCTCTTCTAATCTCTCCAAGAAATTAGTGACGCATGTTTCACCATCATACTGTAGTTTCCACCTCGAAACATGAAAGTAGTTACCCCCAGATTCAAAATTCGTCCTAAGTGGAGATAATTGTAAATTGCGTAAGCGGGATGCGAAATCCTGGGGAGAAGTCTCGATATTCAAGTTCCCAACATTCAAATTCTCATCAAATCGAGTAGGAGAATATCGTTGACGTGTTGACCTAGAATGAGTAAAGAATCTTTCCCTATATCTTCTTGTGCCAAACACATCCCTCTCGATCTGATCGAGTGTTCTCCTTTGCTCAGGATCAATTCCACCAGTCATTTGGGTACTTCTAAAAGCAAATCTATTTGATGGTATAAAACTTTGACGACCCCCTACCTGAGTCCTACTACCAAATGCAGGAATATGAGATGTTCGCAACCGGTTAATAGGTGACGAATTCCTATTCCGATGATCAAACTGCTCAGGTAACAACGGAATCGGTTCATCCAAGATTGATCTTTCAATGTCATTAGGTTGATCCAATAACGATGGTATCAAACTGTGTGCTCCTTCCTGTGGACCACTCTGTATACCAGCCGCGTTTTCATTCAGACCCCCTAACGTGTCTACCAGTTCCATACACCTATAAGTTAAATTTCTGCGAGTTTCTTCTTGTTGACCATCTCCACTTGGAACTCTCCTCAAGCGTCCCGTGATATGACACAAACGAGAAGAAACTCGTTTATACTCATTCACTCTGTTATTCATATCGAAATTTTGAATATCATCACCTAAATCCGTAAGTTTTGCTGAACATATTTCGTATTCCGCATTTGGATCCAATTGTACCTCAGAAAGCACAGTCATGTTCATACCGTCGCGTTCCGTTCGTAACGCACCTCTAAGAACGGTCCTGTTTTCGTTAACTGTTCTTTGTGTGGGTAACTTTCTAATCATTAACTCGTATGCGATTTCATCGCCTAACAACCTATTTACTTCCATTATTTAATCAAATGAAAGAAAATATATCGAAATAAATATATATATATATATATATATATATATATATATATATATATATATATATTTTTCTTTTTAAAATCTGTGTTTATTTTGTTCGTGTCGGTTAGACACACCTCCCCCCTACCTAAGAAGGAAAACCAAAAAAAACAATAACCGAAACAATCCCCTTGTATGCAACAACTAAGCAACCCTGTATACCTATTAATTGAAGGGGTTTTATATAATTATCACAAGGTTCCAATAATACCAAAAAATAAACAAAGAAAGTTCAAAATGTAGGTACCTAATTCCGCGAAAAAGTTTCTCACTTCATTTACGTCAATAACTAAATATCCCTCAAAACTTTCCAAAATCAAACCATCAAACCAACATCTTAATCCACGTTGGGCGCCATTTTGCCACATGCACACACGGTTTCTCCCTAATTGTACTGGGGGAGCGGACAATTTGTTTCAATACACCTCAGCTAAGCCTTTAAACAGTGGAGAATGGGCTGGGTTGAGTGGTATTTGGAAAGGAAAACGAGCCAAGTAAATATAGTAAACAAGGTTTAATATTAATAACAACTGTAAATAAGGTGAATAGTGAAGCGGTGAAAGATAGGTAACAAAGGGCTGACGGTTCCAAAAGCCGTGGCCACCAGGATATGAAAGTAGTGAGAAGAAGAAGAAGTCAAAATGAAAGTAGTGAGTAGGGCTGACAACTCCACTTGCCGTAGCCACCTGTCACAGAAAATAATAGGAAGAAGAAGAGATGCAGATCACAGAGAAGGAAGAAGAAGAGATGCAGATCACAGAGAAGAGGAAGACACTATCAAATGACAGAATGAAATTAAGGAATGCTCGAATGTTGACACTCTGCAATTAGATAAATAATTTGATTTTGATATGATAACTATGGAAATCACGATCTGCTGTATACAAAACGATTATGGCAGATATAAATATTTTGCCATGAATCTATCAAATACCTTCAGTATGCATACCACCGGTTCACAGGTTGAATTGATATGTTCTATATTTTCTAAGGCAAGTGAGCCGAATAACACACTATGATCAGAATCTGAATAAACAATTTGTTATAGTGTTTCCAAACAACTTCGATTGCCGAACAGGTTGAGATCCGTGAAGGTGAGATCCGAGGATGGAGCAAACCATGCGAAGCCAGTGGTTCTACGTTCAAAAGAGCTATTTTAGGGTTACCTTGTGTTATCCAAGTAAGTGCTACTAGAGGTAGGACGTTTTTGTCTGCAGTACTACCTTGTGTGTCTCTTCCAGTGGGAGGTTTACTTTCCAGTGAAGTTCAGAGTAACTTCTTTAGAATATCTATCGAGCAACAGTCGGAGCAGGAATGACATGCAGCACTTGTAGCAGAAGTGTAGTGGCGATAGTGGATAGTCGGCAAGTTATAGGTCCAACCACCTCTAAGCAAAAGCCAAAAGCAAAAGAGCGTGGAAAGAGAAAGCGGAAGGATTCTCTCAATAATAAAAGGAAAAAGGGAACAAAAGGCCTTGGATGGCGTGTGGCCTTTCTAGAGGATTTCGTTGTCCTTCGACAAACGATACTTCAAAGTTAGTGATTTATATTTCTGTTCCAAAATAATATCCGACAAACGTCGATAAGTAAATATCTCTCCTGAGACAAAGTAATTTCCAATTTTGAAACTCAAAATCTTTAGAAAAATCCGCAAAATGCGCTGCTCTTCACGTGTTCTGGTCCAAACCAAAAAAACAAAAAGGAGCCTTTTTTATCAACTTTTTTTAAAGTTCCAGTTCCCGCTTTCATGGAACATTTTCCTTTGTCACTTATCAGTGTTGAAAACTGTCAATGACAGGGTGGGAATTTTACCAAATTCAAAATCCACCATATCTATTCAAGGAAATGTTCCCAATGGCAAAATTACCAAGGTTATTAAAGGTCTATTTCAGAAAGGTACAACAAATATATCTGTGAAAATGAAGGTTAGGATGACGAAATTGTAGTTAGGTTAGCTTTTGTTTACTTTACGTTTTGTTTACTTTTTAGCAATATACATAAATTTGGAAAGTAACAAATGAAAATAACTAAAGAAACAAGTTATAGAAAGTACAGCGAAGAGAGAAGGAAGTCAATATGCATTAAAGGCTCGGAAAGAGTATCCAGATGCAAAAACTCATCTGAGGTGACTGAAGTTAAAGGTACTCTTAGAAATGGTGAGTTATGCGCTTCCATTTGATTACCAGACCCTCAGTTTGATGGTTGTTTCAGATCTTCCAAAAGCAGATCCAAATGAAGACCCTAGGGATGACTATTGAAACCGTAACAATGTGCAGTCACAAATTGGGAGTTGATAGTATTTCGATATATCGTTGATTGAAATGGTCAATGCCTGATTTGAAGTTTGTAATTCTTTAAGTAAATTACTAAGGTCATGAAGGAGTATTGATGGATCTAAGATCGCTATTGGGATTTGGTGCTGACGACATGAGGCTAGAATGCCTTGCCTCTTGATTGCCCTACCAACTTGTATTATATTTTTCAAACTTTGGAAACCATTGTTTAGTAGTGAATTCAAAATTTTATTTTGTGTATTTTCCTCTGAGTAAATATCATTTTTCAAGTTTTCTATGAATTCTTCCAAGACATGAATATGTTTTTCTGTTGTTTTGAATGATATGGCTACAGATTTTTCATACTGTTTAAATTTGAATGAGTTTTCGCTTATGACTCTTATTGATTTCGTTAAACCCTTTTTGATATTGAACATTTTTTCTTGCAATGCATTTTCATTTGAAATCATCCATTCTAACTTATTTCCAGTAGCAACGCCACAACACCAGTTGAGTGCATCTCCTAAAAAATCCAAAGATCTTTTGTTTAAAAAGTGACTTTTCTCATTCCCTGAACAATTTCTTAGATAAATGGGACTCCAACTTTGTGCGAGAGATTGAAATTCGACATTGAACGCTTTTTGTAATAAATTCAGGTGTTCAATTGCCCTACATCTGTAAGAATTCTGATCAACTTTATCCTTGCAAGTACCTATATTCTGAATTATATTATTTTTCATTTCTGATTTTTCATGCCAGTTAGATTGGTAAATTAGGGGGATAGTAGCCTCATAACTCACCGTGTGGGGAAGGGGTCTCCAAAACGCACCTGCTGTGACCTCTAAATTGTGAGTGGTATGGGCTCTTTTTATGTTTAGGCAGAAGAACCTGGGGGTTGATTATTTAATTACTAAATGCACTCTATGTGTATGTACAGGGGAAATCAGAAAGCATATTTAAAGAGACTACCTTTATGTACAGGAGAAAGATTGAGGATTTGACTGGGGTTGACTTAGGGGTTTGTGTGCTTTAATATTATGAAAAATATATGATTTATACAGGGGAAACCAGGAAAAAAACTTGAATGAAGTCTCCGGGGGTAGAGATATTTAATTGGATTGAGTGATTGAAATTACCTCTCAAACGAATGTAATATTTCGTATCCTATTGGGGGGAAGGGTTTCTATTCAATTGTATTTTCACCTCTTTTCACTCGTTTTCCATATTATCTTCTGGTTTGGGAGTCCACGGGTCATGATAGGGGAGAATACGACCAACGTGTACTACTTCTTTTTTGGAATTTGATGTAGTGCCCATTTTCACTTCATAATCTACATCTCCCATTTTTCTGCTGATATAGTATGGGCCGTCTTCTATATCAAATTTTAAATGACGATGCTTTTCGTCGTATCTTACTTTATCTAGCCCTTGTCTTTTTCGAATGTTTTCAACCGCATCACACCTCACAGCCAGGGCTCTTTCCCTTATCACTTGGGCATCTGGTGAGTTCACGCTGGTCATCAGGTTAGCCTCGGTTGGAAGAATTGGTTCTCTTGCATATACCAACATAAAAGGTGAATATTTAGTTGTTTCTTGTCTTGCGGTGTTGTATGCAAAAGTGACATGTGGTATGTACTCATTCCAGTTAGTTTGTTCAGTGTTGATGTACATTGACAGCATGTTTGCCAAATTACCGTTGAATCGTTCCACTAGCCCATTGCAACTTGGGTGGTATGCTGTTGTGTATTGATTTACACTTCCCATTATCAGCAATAATTCTTGTACCAGTTCTGACATGAAGGTTTTTCCTCGATCACTTAACAAGTGTCTTGGTGAACCATGACGGGTAATTATCTTCTCTAGGATGAATTTTGCAACTGGTCCAGCTTTTCCATTAGGCAGGGCCTGTGCTTCTGCCCATCTAGTTGCATAATGTGTGGCTACCACTATCATTGTTTTCCCATTTCTGCTTCTGTGAAAAGGACCTAACAGGTCTATTCCCACTTTCTCAAAAGGGGTTCCTACGGGGATTGGCTGCAAAAGTCCGGCTGGTTTTTTATTCTTTTGTCCTTTTCGAGCTTGACAATCAGTACATCCTTTTACGAATTTTTCTACGTCCTTATACAGGTCTATCCAATAGTATCTTGACTTAATTCTGTGTAATGTTTTGGCTATACCTAAGTGTCCAGAGAGTGGTTCCGAGTGATTTGTCGCTAATATTTCGCTGATTAAATGTTTTGGAATTACCAGCAGATTTTCTAGTCCTTCAGGGCTTGGATTTGATTTATATAGTACACCATCTATGATCCTGAAATTTTTTGCTCGTCTTTTCATTCCAATGGTGGCAGAAATGTTTTGAGGGTCTTTTATTATACTGAATATTTTCCGGAGTTCTGAGTCAAGTTGTTGTTCTTTTGCAACATCTGTTGGTAGTAACAGGAAGGTGGGAATATCTTCAAAACTGTCATCGTTCCCATTATTATTACTGAGGACTGGATTCCTCGATAGGCAATCTGCATCCATATGTTTGTTTCCACTTTTGTGTACTATGCTGTAGTCGTACTCCGACAGTTTCAGTGACCATCTAGCAAGTTTTCCTGTGGGGTCCTTCAGAGATTTTATGTAGCAAAGGGCATGGTGGTCAGTTACAATTTTTACTGGTCTGCCATATATCAAATGACGCAAATAAGATAACGACCATATTGCTGCAAGTCCCTCTAATTCAGTTATGGTATAGTTTGCTTCACTTTTCGTTAGACTTCTACTTATGTACGCTATCGGGTGATGTTGTTTGTCTGCCCCTTCTTGTAACAAAATAGCACCAATTCCCACAGTACTCGCATCAACTCGTAACTCACATTCCTTGTTGGGGTTGAAATGCTGTAAAACTGGGGCAGTTAGAAGTTTTGTTTTCAGTATTTCAAAAGCGTTCTGTTGTTCTTCACCCCATTTGAATTTTTCACTTTTTTTTGTTACAACATGTAGAGGTAGAGCTATTGTTGCAAAATCCTTGATAAATTTTCTATAGAAGTTACATAGACCAATAAAACTCTGTACTTGTTTGATGCTTTTGGGTTGAGGAAATGCTTTTATTGAAGAAAGGGTGCTCTGGTCAGGTGAAATTCCTTCATCACTAACAATATGGTCTAGTACTTTCACATTATTTTTTATGTAAACACATTTGCTCGGTTTTAGTGTCAATTCTGCATCTCGTAATCGCTCAAAAACATTTTTTAATTTTTCCAGGTGAGCTTCCAGTGTATCAGAGAAGATTATTATATCATCAAGGTAGACAAGGACATCCCTCCATTTCATCCCTTCAAATACTCTATCTGCGAGCTGTTGGAAAGTTCCTGGAGCGTTACATAAACCATAACTCAAAACATTAAATTCATATGTGCCGTGTCCTTGTGTAGTGAATGCAGTGTATTGTTTAGAGTTTTCTTCTATTTTTACTTGCCAGTAACCACTAAACATGTCCAGTGTAGAAAAATATTTTGCACCTCCAAGGTATGTCAGGATGTCATCCATGTTGGGAATCGGGTATGTAGTTTATTTTGTTACACTGTTTACTTTTCTATAGTCCACACAAAACGAATTGAACCATCCTTTTTTCGGACTAATACTACAGGACTTGCCCAAGGCGAATGGCATGGTCTTATTATGTTATATTTCAGCATTTCAGAAATTTGCTCTTCTATTATTTCTCTCTCTTTTTGGGATACTCTATAAGGGCGACATTTTATTGGCGCTGCATCTCCTACATCTATCCGATGTTCAGTGATGTCAGTGAGGCCCATATGCCTAGTGGCTTTGGAGAATACATCCTGATATTCTTCTAGAATATCTGTGAGTTGAGTTTTGAAACTGCCTTCTTCTAAATGGTCCAAATTATGATCTTCGATGGTTACTTGTTCATCGCATTCTGATGTATAGAGTATCAGGGCTGTGTTTGATATTTCGTCCTTATTTTCCGAAAAGTATCCTACTGTGGATCCTTGAAAAAGTTTAATTTGGTGATATTTCATGCAACGCACAAGAATTGATGGCTGGTTTGAAAAATCAGGCTAGTTGATACAGATGAGTCCATTTTTCATAAGAAATTCTTCATTTATTTTGAACCTGTGTTGGTCTGTTGAGCTATTTTTAATTTCAACTGGTAAATAGTAATCCATGCCTGGTAGTAAAACAACATCCTTGGTAAGTGTGACCTTTATTACTTTTTCTACCTTATTGTTTTTGTTATCATCCTGTATATTAATTTCATTTTCAATGCTTGACTGTGGTTTGGAGGTTTCCTCTTCTTCCACTGAAATGTTATTGCTGAATTCCTCAGGGGGTGGCAATATGGGGTATTCTTCCAATTCGTCTTCTTTGAAACTCTCCTGTTCTAGATCCAAATTTATAACTGCATTTTCTTCGGACTCGAGATTATTTTGGAAAATGATATTCGTTAGCGCTTCACTGGCCACTTTTTTGCTATCTATACTCTGGAAAGGTTTTTTATTTTCATGTGATAGAGTGCTAATATTTTTAAGACTGTTTCTCACATTACTTGCACATTCTTCCTGATATAAATCCTTGTATGAGAAGCATTCTCCTGATTTGTAAATTGTATTTGTTATTTTTGAGCTCCCTGCTGCATTATTTTTTGGCAAGTTTATAATAGCTTTGGTGTTTTCATTATTAAATGAGACTGAGTTATTATCAAAATTTATTATGGCTTTATTTTTTCTCAAAAATTCCATACCCAGTATCAAAGGATGTGGCAACTTATCTATAACTATAGTATCACAAGTTGTGTTCAGATTTTCAATATTTATTGATATTTTTGTTTTGCCTAATGTTGGAATCCTTCTGCCTCCTACAGCTAAAACGTATTTGTTGCTATTATTTGGTGTATAAGAGCTGACTAAGTCCCTGCTAACTATATTTTGTTCCGCCCCTGTGTCTAAAATTATTTTTGTTTTGTTTGTTTACGGTTCCGTCTATCGTCAAAATGTTATATTGCTGTGTAGAGTTGGGAACCCCATTTGTAGATAGGACAGCACCGGGGTTTAATTGTGGCGTCCATTGCCGTTTGGGGGCTGTCTATCCCTACAACCTGACACAGTTATAGCACTTAGGCCTTCCATCTGTTGTCCTTGTATTAGGAATGTTGGATGTATTTTGGTTTGAGTATTTGGGTCGATTATTCTGAAAATTTCTTGGTCCATTTTGATATGTATTATTTTCGTGGGAAAATTTTGGGTTTTGTTGGAAACTCCTGGAATTTTGTTGTGCATTATTGTATCTTGGTCCTGAATATTGGTTGTTTTGATGATTAAAGTTATATATAGGACGAGACTGATAATAATTTTGTCTTTGATTTCCTTGGAAAAACTGGTTTCGCTGGAAGTTTCCTTGAGAATGGTTGGCATAGTTATATCTTGGGCGAAACTGGTTATTTTGCTGACTTGAAAAATTATTTCTTGATGGCCCATGAAAAGCATTCTGATTTGGCATTGTAGTCGTAGGTCTGTGAAATGCTGTTGCTAGAGGGATCGAGCTGATAGAAGATTTTGAAATTATATCATCTAATTTATTGATGATGGTTTTAAAATTATCCATGGTCATGGTGTCTGGTCTTATCAGCCGATATGCTGCATACACTTCGGGTCTGATTCCATTTTCAAAAAATTTGCGTTCTCAGCATCCAAAGATGGGTCGAATTCATAGAACAATGTTTTCAGATCGTAGAAGTAGGACTTGACAGGCTCATTTTCTCATTGTTTTCTTTGGAATAGTCGAGCTTCCAAACTTCTTTTTATGTCTTCGTCCCCGAATTCCTTTGTAAAATCGTTACAGATCTCATTCCAGGTTTTCGTAGCATTTGTTTGGTCTGCACTGTAAATTTTGTACCAGATGTTCGCCGCACCTTCCAAAAATGTCCCGAAGTAGTAGATTTTCAATTTGTCATCCCAACCGTTTGCTATCGATGTACATTCGTAGCAATTTATGAATGAGTTAGCATTTCCCTTGCTTGGGTTGTAGATCTGTGGTGAAATGAAGGTTGGGGTGGCTGCTGACTTAGCTGCGGTAAAGGCATCTCCTAGGGTGATATTGGCCATGTTTGTCAAAATGGGCTGTTGATTTTGGGTTGGTACTGAGGGTTCGTCTGGTATTTCTTGGTTGGTTCTTCCTTTATTTTCGATTTCCTCCTTGATTATCTTGAGGTATTCTTTATGGAAAACTTCAAAGTAGCTGTTCTTGATTCCAGACTTTTCTAGGTCTGATTTCTCTTCCTCCGAAAAATTATTTTCACTTTCTTGTCTTTCTAGATTTATGTCGGTGTTTTCAGTAACTGTGTCAACATAGCATGCTTCGTCGGATAGTTTTATGTCTGGGCTTAAAGGGCTGTTTATTCGAGCCTATGGGACTACAGGGTATTTGTGGGGAACCCGGGGAAATAATAGGTCTATTAGTTAACTGGTCGTCAAGGTTGGAAAACAGTTCAGTACTTCGGTGGGGGGGGGGGTTGAAATTATTTTCTGATATTTTTATTAAAAGTTTGTCTCCTCTAGTAAAAGGTTTCCGTCCTGACATTCCTGATTATTACCATGTTAATTATATTTTATCTAGATATACCTTATAGATTAGTGGTTAAGTTTTGTAGTATGTAATTAAGTTAATACTCTCTGAAATATTTATTTCCCTTTGTTCAATAACCCCTTTTCCTAGATTATTTTACTCATAGATAACTAGAAATGTTTATTAAATATCACTAAGAGTAAGAATGTATATGCACTGGAAATATTCAAATATCGGATATTAATAATAATACCGAATAGTCGTTTGAATTTAAGCTGTAATTTTTTCATCACTTGTCATTTGAATTGTAGGATATTTTGGCGTTTGTTCAGGAGAGAAAAATAACTCAGGGCTGTCTAAACGTGAAAGGCAAATACTCACTGTCAGTTTTTGTTCATTCACTGCTTGTTTTGATGCTAGTTTTGTCTTTAACTCTTTAGTAAACTGACGTTGACTACGACTAGGATTTTTACGAGCCATTAAAAACAAATATTTAAAGAGTCAAAAGGAAAAAAATACAGGAATCCAACTAATTGTTAGTATAGGATTGCCAACTAAAACGAGCTGATGAACAGAATTTCGCTGTAATTAGGCAGTCTCTATGAAACACTTTCCCAAGCTGATGAGACAGATATTGGTAGGTGTATCATTCATACTTCAGAAAGTTAGATAATCGGGATGTAACATGCCGAAATAATTTAATCGGTAATCGCAAAGAGCTGGATGAACAGATATTCTTTACGTTTAGCCAATCTCAACAATACAGTTCCAAGCTGGTGAACAGTTATTGGAAGATGTATCGCTCATACTTCAGTAAGTTACAGGTAGGAATTGAAATTCTTGAAATATGTGACTGGTAATCATAAGAAGCTGAATGAACAGATATTCTTTATGAATAGTCAATCATGATAATACATTTCCAAGCTGATGAACAGATATTAGAAAGTGTATCACTCATAATTCAAGAATCAAGGAAAACAGGAAAAAAAAAACAAAATAATTAATTAAATGTGAGTTTGAGGATATCCTGTGGTTGTAACGCTTTGTATTAAATAAAAATGCCACACAATGTTTACTAAAAATTGCATCAAAAATACCCAAACTCAGTTACTCAGTATACGGCTTATGAAAGAACAAAAAAATAATTATTTAAGAAGCAAAGTCATTCATTGAAATTATGAAAAAGAAAAAAAACTATTTGGAATTTATTTTGAAAACAGAAAATTGGATTAATTTTTTTCATCTTTAGAAAGTAATGGTGGTTGGATGAATCAAACAGCTTTCAAATTTATTATTTTTAATTAAGGAAACGAGACCGGCAAGCCTCCACCACGTGTCGCAACTCAAAACTCGCTTGGCTTTTTTCGAAAGGATTTTTAGCTTTAATTCACCCAACCCACATTCATCCAAATAATGAAAGAACTCATTTTTTAAAACAAATTAACATTTATTGAAACAAGAAAATTAGATAAAAGAACGAAGCTGCTACACTAGCAGGACAAAAACTAAACAAATGAATTATGAACAAATATAGGTATAAATAAAATACTACTTACAATGTGCTGGTGACCAGCAGAGCCAGAGATGGGGAGATGCCAAACATTTTCGAGTAATAATTTATTTTCGAGCTGTCTTCAACTCAGCTGACGAGTGACGAGTGATAAGAATGAAATCATGAATGAATCTTGACCTGCCCAAAAGGTGTATTTATAGAGAAACAATATGATGAGCTTGCATTTTTCGTTAGGTCGCTGCACGCATAAAAGTGCTTACCTTCTCTGTGCAAGTCTGTGAATTTCGAGCTAGTTTATATTTCTGTATCCGGTAATTGTATCAATTTTGATGTCTATGAACTTGAAGAATTAAACTAAGGAATTGTGAATACTGAGTGTTTTTATTTTAAAATGTTGAAGTTGATGTTGAAAGATCTTCAAACTTTGCATTTGCCTACATGGATTTGAATTATTTCATGATTATTTTGTATATTTGACAATATCAAATTTCACTTATTCAAATTTCATATGAAAATATTTATTAGCATCATAAATTAACTATCATCTATTGTAGTATCAATATAAAATGCTGTTTACATAACTTCATAACCACGTCTTTATTGTGTAAATTGCAGCCTTCACTCTCCTACCGAAAATTATTTTACGAAGAATATAATACCAATACGCGTTTCATTTTAGTTATTCAAGGTCGATCTACAATTTGCCTGCTAACACAAACAACAGCGAGACGCACTTCGGCTGGCTCGCTTTCCATTGGTCGCTATGCAAATGCGCTTCACTTGTAATATCCTCGCAGTGGCTCGACGAAAACTATTGTTCAAGGATAAATAATAATCATATTTATAATTTATTTTTATTGATAGATATTGTATTGTATCCTTCCTTTATTATTACGATGTATTATAATTGTCCCTAATTAACTATTTGATGAGTTTAAAATGTGTTTGTAAGAAAATAAAAATCACTAAAGATAATAGAAAGATTGGGTAACAGATAGGTTTGGAAAAATAATTACGAACCCAGACATTTCTATTTGACAACTTATTTTCCACTTAATTCCCGGCATACGGAAAACTTTTTCATTAGTAATTTGAAAAATAGGTAGGTACCTACCTACTCGTCATAAAAAATCGTTCATAGTCCGAAACCTGAATGACATTTCTAATATTTTCAGCCGTAGATTTACGAGCTTTTTAAGAAATTATGAATTACATGCAAGTATAAAGTACCTACCTACCTACATTATTTTTTATAATATTGATTCAAAATAGTATTAGAATAATTGAGGTATTATTGAAAACTACGTTTGAATTTTTTGCTGGTACTCTAGTAAAATTGTACCGTTTTTTTTTTTAATTTTATAGTCACCAAAATTTATGATCATGGTGTCATTCGATTCGTAATGTCTTGTAGAAAGTTTAAAAAAGGTCCCTACGGGGTGCAAACATTTTCAAAATGTTGAAAAAAAATTTGAAAAGATCAGCAAATTTGTTGAAAAAAAGTTCTGACTACCGAAGCTGTACCTCCGATATTTATAATTTTCAAATAGCCCTGAAAATAGAGCTTCCGCGCGCGTTGCGTCTCTCGACACAACAACAACAAAAATATTATAACATATTAAATATGAATATTGAGGAATTGAAAAATTCATGTACTATTGGGATTCATCTATTAACAATAATCTGCGGTTAAAACAGTTTTATCCCGATTTCTCCATTAATTATGAATTTGTTAATTAACAAATTTATATAAACTGAATGTTTACATAAAATTCCCGATAATTATTGAACAAAACCCCAGATTTTTTTCACTTTGTGAAGTGATTTTCAATGGGCTTACACAAATTGTAAAATCCTAATTTTTCACTTTTTTATTAACAGATGGTAAAGAAAAAAGAAAGTAAATAAATTTTTCTTGGCAACAAATTAAATTTTGTTAAGGAATCGTTTTTTTTATTAAAAATGATAATATTCATCAATAAACACTGAAAAAATGTATTTGTTAATAACAATTTTTTAACAATGGTGGTAAACAATTTAAAAAAAAATTATGTAGCTTCAAACCCTTAGAATTCGAAACATTCAAGATATTCTTGAAAAAATAAAAAATAATTAATTTTTTTCAATTTTTGTCAATAAAAATGTGGAAAATTTTAGAAAAATAAATATTTAAACACGAAAACACTGCAGATGGTGAAATGGGGTTACAGTTTAGGGTATGAAAACAGTTTTAGCGATTTGCGGCGAAACGTGACCTATTAGAGGAAAATGTTCGATGAAAAAGTAGTAGATAATAAAATAATGGACAACTTTTGTTTCAAACACTTTTCGACATAACCTCATATTAACCGTCAAAATACGATTTTTTACTAATTTTCTTCCTCGCATATAAATAATTCTATTCACTTGAAAATTCGTAAGAATGTGTATTTTTTGTTGTGAGTAGAATGAGCATGATTTTTTCGCAATTCTGAAAAAGAGTAGTTTTCAAGTAATGTTAATTTCTCCAATATTATTATTGCTATTATTATTGTTGTATTTCGATGGTCTAAAAGTGATAATTTCAATTGTTGAAATATCTACTTTCAAATGGTTTATTTAATGATGGTTAAATAACTCAAGGTTGAGAAAAAGGTCTCTGAATCATAATTTTCTGAATAATATCAATGATTTTCGACTTTCTTCATTATTTTTATAACAAAATTTAGTTTATATTAAATTATTTATAATAAAATATTTGACTACTTGATTACAGTACAATTTTAAAATAGTTTTTATTCTTTTTTATAATAAAATTCATTGATATTATTGAGAAATTCGTGATTCAGAGAGACTTGTCGGTTTTTCTCAATTTTAAGCCGTTTAACGATCAATAAAACACCAAGTTACATAGACTATTTTAAAGTAAACTTTTTAACTATTGAAATAATCACTTAAAGACTTTCGAAATACCAAAAACACCAATACAAGTGTTCGTGGTATTTTTTCGGAAAAATTTACCTAACTTGAAAAGTAATCGTCTTCTGAATTGCAAAAAGTCATGCGAAACAACAACAAAAAAGACATATTTCTACAAATTTCCATCTGAATTGAATTATACACGAGAAAAATGAAAACCGGTTTTCTACCAATTTTACGGTTAATTTGAAGTTATGTCGAAAAGTGTTTAATCCAAAAGTTCCTTAATTTTCCATTATCTACAATTTACTCCATTACCATTTTCCGCTAGAGAGTCACGTTTCGCCGCAAATTGCAAAAAACCGTTTTCAACCCCTAAAACATATTTTTCGAGAAACTTCGAATACAACAGAAACAATTTGATATCTGATTATCGTATTGTGAGTGTCAACTTGCAGAAGAGTACCTTTATTCGTAAAATTATTAGGTGCTGAAGTGAACACACTGTGTATTGATAAAATAAATAAATTAGACGAAGTAACAATTCTCTTTTCTTCACATATTCCCGCAAAGTAAATAATATAAGACGAAATGTTGAACATTTTCATGTTGTAAACGGCATTTTCCCACCAAAGAGATACCTTTTTTTTATGTTTTTTGTATTTTGTACTGTTTATTCAATATTACTATACTGAGTGTATAATGTACTAATCATTGACTAAATAAAAGGATATAATATGAGAAAGTCAAAGTTGAATATCTATGAGTATCCGCAACCACTCAACGCAGATAATCCAGTCCTAGCGCAGTTCGAAGCATTCTGCAGGAGGCTTCGGCAGCCTGAGCTCAATGAACTGCGTAATCCGATAACCACGGAAGAAGTACGAAGGGCCCTAAAAGGCTCTAAGAATTTCGCTGCTCCAGGCCCTGATGGGTTAAATAACTATTGGTGGAAAAAGTTTCCAACAACCCACCGCCATCTGGCTAGAGTTTTTAACTCATGGCTAGATGGGGAGCAGCAGATTCCGGAGTGGTTTGTCGAGGGGCGTAACTGTATTATCAACCGTTGTTTGATTCGCTAACTCGCGTTGCTTGGAAATTTCGCTCGTTCAGTTCTTCTGCCGTCGACACAAGAAAATCTTAACTGAAACTCGAACGTTTTAGTAAACTTTATATAGGGTCCACTTGATGCCTTCTACGCGGAGAGTATTTTCATTCACACGCTATAAAATTAATAATTTATGTTCCAGTGTGGACACAACCCAGCTCATCCTAACAAAAACTACTAATAATGTCTTCAGGATTTTGTAACATGCCCAATCCTTGTCCCGTTAACATTTTCATGTCTTCAGGCCGGCCCTTCATATTTCCAATATACTCCAATGAAAGGATTGTTTTTTATAGTCGAGTCTCTCTTGGTGTCGGGCTCCGTGGTAACGACTACACAGATCTCATCCATTTATTCCTTGTTGATAGATATATTCATGGGAATTGGATTTTCTCCGAATATTTCAAATGAACTACATTTTTTCGTTATACAATTTTGTTTAATTTTTGACTTTCACTTTGGTTCTGAGTATCGCGCCACCCGTTTAACAACGCGATGCTTGTTTTTTTGCATAACAATTTCTAGAAAAATGTTCGGATTTGCCACATTTATAGCAAATAAATTTTCTGTCGGGAGTTCGACCTCCCGTTGAATTAAAACGTGAATTGTCAAAATTTCACTGCCTATTTTCTGATTGAACATAATTTTTATGATGTACTGACCTACCTAATTGCTCAAGCATCATTGTTCCTCAGCATCTCTTGGGCACTTCTCCAGATTCTTCCTGAACTGGTCCTGTTTTCCATAAGGTTCGCTTTTTCCATTATAGATAGTTTCAACCCACGCATAATGACATTGATTTTCTCATTTTCGGCCATTTGTGCTCATCCCCAAAAACGGAGATTTGACTGATCCAAATAATTACAGGCCGATAACATGCTTGAATGCGTGTTATAAGGTTTCTACGCGCATGTTTTACACGCGCATTCTCTCCGCAGTTGATCCGGTGTATGAACGGATATATGAGCAAAGAGGGTCAAAGAAAGGGGTTGCCGGCTGCAAGGAGAACCTGCTCATCGATAGATGTATCACGCAGGACTCCGTGCAGTATAAGCGTAACCTTTCGATGGCCTGGATCGATTTCCGCAAGGCATTGATACAACATCACAAGAGTTAATCATGCATTTGCTCAGATGTCTTGAGGTACCTGGTCAAATAGTGGGATGCATTGGACAACTGATGCCGCTCTGGAGGACTCGCTTCACCATAAGATCTGGTAGAGACACAGTCCAAACAGAGCAGGTCATCATTAGAAGGGGCGTTTTTCAGGGAGACTCCCTCAGCCCTCTTCTCTTCTGCATCTCACTATTGCCATTGTCCGTTGTACTCAGGAATACCCGTGGGTACAACTGCGGCACCCCCAGCAACCGGAGGCATAAGGTCACCCATCTATTTTACATGGATGATCTCAAATTATATGCCTCTGGAGAAAGGGATCTACATCAGTCCCTTAGGGTGGTGGAAGAATATACGCATGCTATCGGTATGGAATTTGGGATCGACAAATGTGCCAAGGTTCATCTCAAAAGAGGACGATGCGAGGAATACGGAGAGGATGTCCAGCTCGTAGTCGGAAGCATCCTACATCATCTGGATGCCGGAGAGACTTATACCTACCTAGAGGTGGAGCAACGCCGCTCCCAAGAGGTATTCACAGTTAAAAACTCTCTCCGCGGCAAGTATCAGCATAAACTCCGACAGATCTGGTCATCAGAACTGTCGGGGAAGAACAAAGTTGCTGCAACTAATATGCTTGCCGTTCCGATCCTTCTTTACTCTTAATAATGAAGTGGACTAAGGAAGAGCTGCGACAACTCGACGTTAAAACTCGCAAAATGATGCATCTCAATAGGAGCTTGCATCCTAAATCGTCCGTTCCACGGTTATACTTTCCCAGACAGCGGGGAGGTCGTGGACTTTTGAGTTTGGAGTGTCTGCATAACAGAATGGTTCTGGTTCAGATCCCCTTATCTGCATGGTCCGCGACCATGAAAAAGCAGGGATTGGAGCATTTCTTTTTAAGGCAGCAACCCGTGCGGCCGATGAACTCGGTCTCGTATTCGACACTGAACGGGCTAACCCAAACTCTGTCACCGAGTTGGGACCCGTTCAGCAAAAAGCTCACATCAAAGCTGCGGAGACAGAGGTCCTGCTACAGCTACATATGGATAAGCCAATGCATGGTGTCTTCTTTCACAACATCGAAGACATTGGCTTTTCCAAAAGCTTGACCTCTGCCTTCCTCAGGTCGAGTGAGCTGAAGTCGGAGACCGAGGGATTCATAATGGCTTGCCAGGATGGTGTCTTCAACACTCTCGTCTATCGTATTCGCGTGATGGGTATATACGTCCCTGACACCCGATGCAGGGCATGTCGTGGGGCACCTGATACCATAATGCATCTGCTATTAGCATGCCAATGTTATGCGGTCTCAGCCTATATCCACAGGCATAACGCGGCTCTACGAGTGTTGTACTACCATCTACGACACTCGTACGGTATAGACGAGACACCGGTGTTGCCTTATGTTCCGGGGGATATTGAGTCCGTGGTGGAGAATGAGAGGTGCCGAATCTATTGGAACTACTCATTCCCCACCCCCAGGCAAATACAAGCCAATAAGCCTGATGTTGTCCTCCTCGACCACCAAAGTAAAACGATATTCGTCGTGGAGTTTTCCGCTCCAGGCGAAATGAATATCGTTCGAAAAGAGGAGGAAAAACGGACTAAATATCGAGATCTTCTCTTTGAACTCCGCAGGTTGTATCCGGACCATTCTGTCAAAATGGTGGTTCTGATTATAGGAGTCCTTGGTGGAATGATGGACACACTGCTCTCTAACTTGAAGATAATACCGGCTTGCCGTAATATGGCAGAAATCTTAGCAGCACGAATGCAGAAGGCCGTTATTCTTGGTTCGCTCCGTCTACTCAGGGCACACGATTTTCGGACCCAATAATCACTTACCCTACGGACGTAGGGAGTGTTTATTGGGGTTAACGACACCAGCGCGCCCTCCGGATGGGTCGGAGCACCGGAGACAGGGCCTGACTGGTGCACTCCTAAGGAGAAAAATAATAATAATAATAGTAATAAAGTGTCTTTGTTCAAGACGGAGTTCAGTCAGTGACCGCTCTTACACTCAACCGGAAATGATTATGATTGAATATTTTAGATTGTCTACAAATTGAAGTTCACCTAACTAACCGGCATTTATCTCAAATAGCTACCAACAATCAATTGAAAATTATTGGTTCTTCTTCAATTAATTTTTATACCATTCTACTTTCCTCATCTTAGGAGTAAATTGGGAATTTCTGGTTGAACTTGACATTCTGACACCGTCTTTAGTTACTGAACTCTGGTTGCTTTTAGGAGAATCATTTGTAATAGTTGAAGGAGGATCTAAAGTAATAATTCTCAATGTCAGAAATCTGAAAAAATCAGATTTAGTTTATAATAGCTAGTGGCTTATGATTTGAATTTGGTTGCGAAGAGTTGAGTTTGCTCACTCACTTACTTTTTAGTGTATCGACAGTAATAAGTTTTTCTAATAATTGATAGGTAATCGTTTATTAAGTCGACTTAAATAGTAACGAAGTTTCTTCACAGCTATTCAACAAAAAGTGTAATTTTGTCTCACAATCGGGATAAAAATAAGCAGAATCAATAAAAATCAATTTATTTAAAACGACTAAAAAGGTCGGTAGAGAATGCCAATCAAATATAGTTTATGCCATGATTTGGTGCTAGATAACTTTTTCAGCCCACAAAATTCACACGTTATCATCATTTCACAGAGATTTATTCAATACTAATAGTCTAATATGAAGTTTTAACAAGCCAACACAACACTTCTACCACTCAAAATTGAAGCAATTATACAATTACGCCCAAACCCTCTCCACAGACTCTGTCTATGTAGAGGGCTTTTCAGAGACGACAGTAGGCGATTTCTTTGATCTTTCATTCCAAAATTTGTGTGTCCTTGATACTAGTTAAACAAACACTGAGATAATGTGCGCTTCATTTGGTATAATATTATTCACTGAGATACATTTATGTAGGGAACCTAATTTACTAGGTGTATAATTTCTTGAAGTATACCCAATGACTACCATAATATTCTTTCATTCAATATTTTTATATTGAAAAGGATATTTTGATATTTGTGCAAACACCTTCAAAAAATTATAAGAAAAATGGTATTTTGGAAAGAAATTTTTAACTTTTTTCAAATTGTGTAAGAAATCCCTCAGTCATATAATAGTATATTGTACAATGAGCATAATGGGCCCCACACACTATACAATCTGTCGTACGACAAGTTATACTGCAGATTGGACAAACACTTTGTGCAACCAGTTGCTTAGAAAAATGCCCACAGACACGAATGATTTGAGCATCAATCAGTCGTTGCAACTGGCAGTTGGGGAACCAATCCAATTCGTATACAGTTTGTGTCATGGCAAAGGCTATCTCGAAAAAGATTATAGCGGCAGTAGTGGTGCATTCTGTTGGATAATAACGGAAAAGTAATAAATAAAAAAAAGAAAATGGTTCACAACTTGGTTATTACAGCGACGTATATACACGCATATGAATTTGCCACTAGAATTACATCGAAGTGAAACAGCAGATTTTAAAAATTACCTGAGAATGGATAGCGACGCATTTAACATATTACTAGAGTTAGTTCGACCCAAAATAACAAAACAAAATACACAAATGAGAGAAGCAATTACTCATGAAGAAAGATTAACTGACGAAGACCTTAAGTTCAGTCCTGCGATATCCCCTCAGTCCATCGGTAAAATAATTCCTGAGACATGCTGGGCCATTTACGAAGTTTTAAAAGAAGAATATTTAAAAGTAAGTACAAATCACATTTGTATGTATTGAAATTTATTATACAGGAACAAAACTTAAATATACCATTCTCGCAAAATAATAAATTAACGGTATATTCTAAAGCAGTTGATATGTTTGGAAAAACTCGCTAGTTGTTGAAGTGCTTGCGCCTTTTTTGCGTTTGTGGATTGTCCAACAGCAAAAGGTTGTGTTCGTTTTTTGTTCCTTGAGGTCGTGGGTAGGGTACATAACCATGTTCTTGCGTGCAGTTTCTGGGAAAAGTGTTGATGGGGTGGGATCGAGAATATAAATGTATACTACTATCTTCCGTAAGTTTACCCATTTTTGCATAGAACATCACGGCAGATATCAATTTTTCAGCAATGATTCTCTGATGTTCTTCGATGCGTCTTAATTGGTATCCTAGTCGCTTACCGGTAACCTGGTATTCGTCTTCAGTTTCATTACTATTCCTTGATAAAGTCGTTTGAGCTAAATCTAATAACGCCTGTCTCTTGTTTGCGGTGGCATTATCATTATTCTTCTGTCTAACATTTCTTTGTTGAACACGGCTTTTATTAGAAGTTGATGCTATAGACGTCTGTGGAGTTGCTGCTGTATTCTGCTCAAGTGTGTTTAAAGTGACGAGTACTTCTCTGAGTCACTCATAGAAGAGAACGCTGTTAGAGGTGTTTCATCATATGCTTCTGTTTTGATATAAATTTTCAATGATATCTTCACTTGGATAAACATCATGATAATGATCATTGATGACAATCAAACTTTTTCTATTTTCTATGAGTACGTTTGATTTTATAAAAAGATGGATAACAAACACACAAGCGAAATTTGTCGATTCTGTAGTAATTTACCCATACGCAATACCGATCTTCGTCTTCAAAAACATAACCCCAATCGTTTTGGGTTAATATTGCATTTTTTAATGAAGATTTTATATCCTTATCACAATGTACAAATTCAATACCCTTCAAACTACAGAGATGATCATTTTTGGCTACATGACACAAATAATGCCACTTGAAATCTGCGTATTTTTTCATTATTTCCTTTGTTAACACCCAAGGTAGTGGCGAAGCTTCGAGAAACTCAGCTGCACAATAGACGTTTTCGCATATCGTTTTTATGCTTAGTTCTCGCAATGATCTCATCTGAAAAATTGAAAAAAAAAAACAATTACCCTTCTAAAGTATGATGGCCCCACGGTAATGTATCAAAAGAACCGGGAATTAAATAACGCTTATCATCATGTGGACTCAGAGCAATTTTTGATTGTTCAATACTAAAAACTTTGTGAGCATATGACCGAATACAACGTTGGGTTGTTGTTTTTTCCTTAAAATTCCTCAAACAATCCAAATAATCTTCAAAAACGATTTTGTTTTTCACAACATTATATTTCACCCCCTTGGATTTTTTTTACAACTTTACCCCCCTGCACCTTATACGTATACATTTTTGAGCGTAAGCCAACAAAATGGGTCATTATTTTGCCATTCGCTTCGTCCTTCATTATACCCAACTTTTTTTTATTAACCTGGGGCATCTTATATACATTGTCTGGAGCATAATCAGAAGTATCAAATTTGGAGAGATCCGCCTTTATTACTTCTTCATATGCATCTCCACATTTTAGTTCATAAATGAAGCTGTCAGTATCCATATATAATAATTTACAGTTTTCAATAGTCAATTTTGGAATCATATATCCATAGTGGAAATTATACATACATAGTTTTGATAGATCTAGAATAGCCATTCCTACATACAGAGGTTTATTGAAGATTAATTCGCTTTTTTGTAATTCGATAGCCATCAAGTTCTCATCGAAAATTGTACGACTGCGAAATTTGGGACTATTTATCAAATTTTTAGCTCCGTAACGACTCCCCCACTTTCTTACGAGTTTTACCACCCGGTGTTTCCGTATGTTTTCCATTGTTTTCCCGAAAACTACGTTGTTAGCTAATTTATAGAGATTTTTCTCAAAGGCATTTGTAGCTGCAGTCCTCAGACGTGTATTCAACTCGATGTAGGGTCGCAGCCATGCTGCTTGTTTGAATCTTAGAATTTTGTGAATTTTTTTCAATTTCAAACCTTTTGCCAAACATTGTTTTAAATTTCTGTAATGTAAGGTATATTTATTTTTATCATAAAGCGTTGTCATCAATTTTGATAGTTTTGAGCCGGGTGGTACGCGGTGTTCAGCAGCAAATGGAAAATCTTTATGTTGATTGTGTAAGTCGCGCGGATACTCCAAGTCCACTTGCAGAATGTAACCTTCCGCAGCATCGTCCACGATAGACATCACATCAAAATTTTCCTTATTTTCCACCCATGAAAATCCCCCATAAGGTAAACATTCCGACATAGCAAACCCATACAAATTATTGACATCCAAATACATGAGATATTTCGATGGATTTTTGGGGTCATATTCAGGCATATACTTGTTGTTGGCCTCCGAGTATCTACTACTACAAACTGATATTCCACCGCGTATTGCATTTTCAATAAACATGATTTTATCAACATCATTCAACAATTCTAAAGCACATTTGGTATACTTCAGTATAGCATCCCACGTGTAACCCGGCATTGTGTAATACCAAGATGGGTCCAACCCATAGGTTGCTAAACATTTTTTCCGAAAATTTTCAAATACATCAGCTAGCAACAATACATCTGTTTTCAAATATAGGTCCGAATATGACCCCAAGTCGGAAATTTTGAAAATCTCCCAAACATTCTGAGCATGAGCATACTTTTCGTCGGTAATGTGAGCATCGTTCAATTTATTATAGAAAATTTTTTTTGGTGGTAATGATGTTTCATTTAACTTTTCCATACAATCAATATGATCGTAAGGAAATACCCCCTTCTTGGTCAACAGCGTGAATTTTTCATCATTCAAGTGAATGAATTCTGTTCTCAATATTTTCATATCATTTTGATCTAAAATTGATGATAATTCATCCAAAGATGCTCCCATAAATCGAAAAGAGTCAATGAATCGAAATTTTATATCTGTACCTTCATCGTACAGTGTGAAAGAAATGTATTTTTCCTTGTTTTTTGGAAGTATGCTCATACGTCCCCTCTTACTCAAATCACTTATCATGAAATGACTGTCGTAACCTGAGAGATTATGGAAAACAATGGGCACTACGAACAATTTTCGAAAATTGATATTGCAAGATTGGTGCGAAAGACCTCGGTACTCTCCGGTGAAATGGTTGTGGTCACGAACGATGATGTCATTGGATGAAAAAGGTTTTTCACAAATGTGACAAATAGTTGCCCCACATGTATTTGGTTTCTCAACCATCGGCACGATCGTCTTAATTTTTGATTGAATGATTACAGCTATCCTCGACATTTCATTCGCAAACCAATCCATGCAATCACTACCACGATGACTATTAAAAAACGATAACGAATCATCGAAGTCACATTTTACATAATATCCAGCACTATAAGCCACATGTTTTTGATACTTTTTTGTTTTGGATGATACTATATCATTAACATTTTCCAATTGACATTCAAAGTCCGCATAAATGACGAACGGAGTCGTTTGTTTGTAAGTGAAATTTTTGAATTCTATATGGTCATATTTTGGAAATGAAATTTTGCCTTGATTCAATTGGGAACAAAGCTCCTCATGATCTTTCAAGTTTTGTTCAGAACAAAAATAATTGAGACATCTATCGCAAAAATATATTTTATGTTTATGTTTATTAACTTGGGATGACAATAATTTAGACATATCTTTGATCCAGCAGTAATGGTATTTGATATCAGAATCAGTTTCATCAACTGGAGGAGCTTCATAATCATTCAATTTTGGAAAATATTCATTTTGTATTAATAATAGATTGACATGACGTTCCTGTTTACTTTTGGTTAATCGTGCTGGTACCACTATGTAAAATGTTTTTCCTTTAACTACGTTTAGTTCCAATGTGTAAACGTTCACAGAAATATCATTAGCTTTTTCAAATTTGAAAATTCGGTGTAGAGACATAGGTGTTTCAAGATCCTCTGTGTGTAGGACAGTACTGTAATATGGATACGAACCAGTGCGCTCTGCATGAAATTTTACAGGATAAAGAGCGCTCACAACACTCCAATAAAAACATGCTGAGTCAGTGTTCTTTACATTTATACATGCATGCTTTCTTGAAATCTGATCAGGTAGTCTAATGAACGAAGACCCGTTCCCCAATTCAAATTTTTTTACGTTTACCTCCATTGATATGATTTCATGCAACCCCTACCCTGAATCACGTTCTGAAAAATCACCCAATTTGTTGAAAATTTGATCACACACGTTATCACAAAACCAACGTTGTAAATCTGTTGATGCATCTATAATGACATTTTTAGTATTGAAGTATTTTAAATCCAAAATTTCACCATCATCTGATTTCTTTACAAATTCTCCACAAAATTTAATATTAACTTTGATTATCGGAAATTTTAACAATATTTTTTTAATTTTATTTCTAAATAAAATCAAAGCATCAGCAAAAAATTGCTTTAAGTCCTTATGAATCAAATTTAAAATGATGCCTGTTTTGACTCTACTTGAAAAACATGAAACAACATCTTCCCATTTAACTCTATCTCTCAATTTTGATAAGAGACTCCCACCACGATGTCTATTTTTAATGATTTTTTGAAAATGTTTAAAATGACCAATGTTTGTTTGAAGCTTCGTCAACACACCTATGGGCAAATTATTTTTCCTGATTTCTTTGTTGCACAACCTTATGTATTTCCTCAAACGATTTAGCCAAACTTCCTCATCTCTACTTGTGAAATTATCGAATAAAATTTTTTTATTCATTTTAATGAATGTCAGTAGATTATCAGATTTTTTTGCGATATCAATCATTTTGAAAAACAATTACCAAAAAAAAAAAATATTGACCCTCTCTCTCTCTCCTATGTATATGAATTAATTTTGAATGATTTCAAACGATGCCGCTGGATTCGTCTTGCCTATGTCGATAACCCCTCGGAATATTATGGAATATTTCCCTGATGAAAATTCCGTCAGATGAGAACGATACTCCTCCGTTACACGCTGCGGCAGGAATGTCACCTTTTCCACCAAGTCTAGAAGTATGACGTCCCCAAACTTGCTTTTAACAATTTTTGCTAAGTTAATTGATTGTGGATTGTGGAAGATCAGCCAACTTGATTATGGGTTTCCTTTCTACCAGAGATGCTTGGTTCAATTTTTTCAAATCCATCTGAAACAACAAAAAATAAATAAAAAAGTTTTTTGTTTTATTCGAGAATACGCAAAAATGTACCACATTTTATTAATTTGAAGAACAAAACATTTTTTGACTGATTTGGAAATAACATTATACTTTCAAAAAACTCGAAGCCAACGAAAACAATCATAATTAACTTTTAGTCAAAGAAATTTGAACCGGAAATTATAATGAAAAACACAATTCAGTCCTCTGCAATGAGGATCATTGCACAAGTATCCGTTAGATGTAATTCAAGACTCGTCATGGTATTTGCTAAGGAAGTAAGAGTTGTTTGTCATAAGTCTACGTTGTCAGTGTATATTGAAGTAAAAAGAAAGAATAGAAAAAATTATAGAAAAACTAGAATAAAATAAAATTCCATTAATTGGTTACAGAGAGCACTTGCAATTGCTTGCACACGTATCTGTTCAATATAAATCAGTTGTCGTCGTGGTATTAGTCAAAAGCAGTTAACCACATTTTATTAATTTGAAAAACAAAACATTTTTTGACTGATTTGGAGATAACATTATACTTTCAAAAAACTTGAAGCCAACGAAAACAATCATAATTAACTTTTAGTCAAAGAAATTTGAACCGGAAATTATAATTTAAAACACAATTCAGTCCTCTACAATGAGGATCATTGCACAAGTATCTGTTAGATGTAATTCAAGATCGTCATGGCATTTGCGAAGGAAGTAAGAGTTGTTTGTCATAAGTCTACGTTGTCAGTGTATATTGAAGTAAAATAAAATTCCATTAATTGGTTACAGAGAGCACTTGCAATTGCTTGCACACGTATCTGTTCAATATAAATCAGTTGTCGTCGTGATATTAGTCAAAAGCAGTTATTTTTCTGTCAGGTATCTACTAAAATCTCACGTTGTAGGTGAAACATCGGTCGGTAACGAATACTATAAATGAACAACACACAAAGAAAAAATGAGCACCGGTGAAACAAAAGAAGAAAAAATAATTCGAAATACTTACCTTTCAAACGAAGTTGGTACACTAATGAATATTTTACTTTATGCTTCTGCTAGCACTAGCGAAAATGAAGTGGTCGTTCTCTGTGCTGCGCGGTATTTAAGCGAACGAAATCCGATGACCTTTCGCAGAATTCGGCGTACAAAAGTTGTTTTCGAGGTTGCGTGATTTCCATAACACGAGTCGGTTTCATGATAATAATCTGCTATTTCTCAACTAGCCGCTATCGCTGGCCGTGACTCCGAGGTTAACTTGTTTATATGAACGCCTGTTATTCAAATATATGCTAATCAGTATTTTTTTGTTTCTCAACTAACGCTTTCGACCACCCGTGGCTTCGAGTTCAACTTGTTTTAAATGAACGTCTGTAATTCAAATATATGCTAATCAGTATTTTTTTTTTTAATCGGTTATTCCTATGCTAATGCGTTCCTCCGATATCAATGGACTGTGACCGTGAGATCACCGCTGTTATTACCAACTTGTTTTTGAGTGAATATCTACTTAGGATATTATTTACCTCGAAATGAAATACAGATTATTCATTTGAATTTATTTTATTTGGAGCAAGTATTCCACAAATATTTGCTGTTAATTATGGTTTTCAATAATAATATCGAAATAAATGTTAAAATTATGCACACTATAAAGAAAATTCTACACAATTCATTTTCCACTTCTTTCAGATGTTCTGTTGGCCTTTTCACGGTTGCTGCAATATTTTCCCAATGTTCAGTATCTCTTTCTGTACGGTCTTCGAATATGAGTTTTAATTTATATTTGAGAGATTCATTTTTCGGTAAATCCACCTCGAATAACGGTAGCTTTCCTTCATTCACTTTGGTGAATCGCATCATCTTCCACTCGGTTCGATTACATTCCTTCAATTCCTCCTTGGGAAAACATATTGCTATATCTTTCACTCCATTTGGTGAGTTAACGTACAATACATTATCGATGATTGCAGTCAGAAGAATGAAATGTGTGGTTAACAACGGCATTTTGGTTGAGGTGTATGCTATGTAGAGGATACTGTGTTTGTGGTTTATTACGTTCGAATACGCTATCACAAATACTTAAATTACTCAGTAGACTCAAAGTGTTTTTGGTATCCTCGTAAATTTCAATGGCTTTTTTCAATTCTTGCACACGTTTACAAAATTCTTCAAGCTTACGTCTATACTCGTCAAATGTCATAGTGTCACTAATTATTTCAGCTGCTGGCTGTTGCAAAAACATCCTACAACCCCACCACTACATGTTTACAAATGGCTCATTTTGCATTACCCCATTTTGCACTCCCCCATGTAGGCATCCCCCAATGACAATGCGACACACCGCAAATGAACCATATCCTCACCGATGTATTTTTCTCCTACACCTTCAACTACACTGTGTGTGTGAGTATATTTTTTTTATGTCTGCTGTATACAGGACGTTGACAAACCAACAACAAAATCATGGCACGTCAGCCGTATAGCCAACATTTTCATCTACATTTACAACGAGGTCCGTAGCCGAGTGTGTTCAATGTCCGCTCCATCCTCTGGAGGTAGTCAGATCGATCCCCACGGCCGAGATCTTTTTTTATTCATCAAAATACGCTCTCGTCACACACGCGATGAAATTTGAATTCGCGCGCCCATGCAAGAGTGACATGATGGTGTTCCGTGGTAGGAGGTGTTCCGTGGTACGATGCAAGATGGCGGATGACAAATTGAAATTTGACGCTCTCGACTGAGAAGTCCTCAACTACGTCACACACGCTCTTTCTCTCTCACACACACGCCCGGATTCGCTCTCTCTCTAACACACTGTTTTCCTTATGCTGGTGGTAGGATCGGCATAGCTTATCTACTCTTATAAATTTAGTCACGTGGATCTCACAGATGCACTTGATATTTGACGTGACGCTGTTTACTCATCAAAAGTCGCAATGATACTGAAAGTTACCATGTATTAAACTGGGAAGATAGGTGGAGCCACAGATTTGACCCTGCAAACACGCACTAATAATCGCTAAAAATGCATAAGTTGGATCTGTCAGATCGGGCGCGAGTAACGGAGTGTTAATAGAAAGTCACCTACGTTACGGCATAGTAGGTTGGGGTGGAGCCCTAAGAACACATATAAAACCACTGGAGATTATCCAAAAAAGGTTCCTGAAATTGATTTCAGGGAAACCCCACCGATATTCTACAGATCTTTTATAAAAGGAATGCGGTATACTGGATTTGAGACAACTATATTGTTTGAATGTTATATTGAAATTTAAAAAAATAAAAATCATGCCCGTTTACCTACGCATAATTACGGTACCCGACAAAGACACCACTATGTTATTCCCCAGATGAGTAAGTCTGTTTGTCAGCCATCATTCTTCTACATAGCACCCAAGGTGTTTAATTTTATTCCTGACAATATAAAAGAAATAATGAACTTCAAGATATTTAAAAATAAAGTAAAAAGATTCATTCACGAAACAAGAGCTAAGTGTGATGAGATTGTTCAACCAGATTTCTCCATCTGATTCATTTTTTACTTTTTATTTATAGCCATCTTTCCTTTCCTTGACAATTTTTATTTATGCAATGTGTTATTTGTAACAGTTTTTCTAAAAACAAACGTGTTTCGATAATTTTTTCATTCCAAAACGGTTGTATGTACTCTCAAAATGTTTTTATTATTGTGTTGTTTTGGTAATGCTCAATAATAATTGTTATTGGTCATAACTAATTTTATTTATACAATGTGTTGTTTGTAGCAGTTCTTTTAAAATAAAGACGTACTTGGATAACTTCTACATTTCTAAATGAATGTAATTTTAAAGTGTTTTCATTATTGTGTTGTTTTGTAATGCTCAATTATTATTATTTATCTTTTTTAAGTGTGCTGCATATTTCGTAATGTTATTCCGACTTTTTATACTGAAGTAATATTGTATTTATATCTCGAAACAACTGTTTACTCACTTATCGAGTATGTATCAATTATACACTTTTTCATAGTAGAAAATATAATGACATGTGTTATTGTAAAATGTATCAACATTTGTGACTGGTCAAAATAATTTAGAGATTACAGAATCAATAAGAAATGCATTTGTATTTTACACCTAAACTTTTCTTCAATGCTGTATACTATAGGTAAAGAAATGCTATAATTGCTTGTTGAAAAAAACTAATTTTTCCCCATATCACAAAATCAACACCTCCTGTGCAGTTAAATCCAATTTTTTCATGAATAAATAAATAATGTCGAAAACCAATGTCCATCGAAAATAAAATTGATTAGTTATAGATAGAACTATATTCACAAATAATTATACAACATAAAATCAATTCATAACAATATACTACTAAAACTTAAACCAGTTTTGTAGTAAATGTCAACCTATCACACATTAAAAACTGAAAAAGAAGTATTTTACACATAGATAAATTTGAATATAGTTGTTCCTAGTACTTCTGAATGTGCCTGTTACATTTTGCAATATAAATTACAAAGAAACTTTTGATAGCAATAAAATATCCAGAAAATTTACAAATTTGACATCAATGTCAACGATGTTACAAAACGACTATGAAGAGGATTTCACTCTTATGTTGAACAGCGAATGGAATAGTGAAGATGAGGATGGATCCACTACAAAATATAACCCCCCGAAATATCCAAGAAGCATGATATCCAGAAAATTTTTAGAAAATTTCATCCTGTCGACCCAAGATCTACTAGAATGTGGACCTTCAGAGAAGCAAAATTCAAAAAATTCGTCAATCCAACAAGAAATGTAATAAGTGCCAAAAAGAAATCTCGAAGGAAGTTTCAATTTCTTGTCATGGAGGTTGTGAAATGTCATTCCATATATCTTGTGTTGGGATTTCAAATATGCAGTTCAAAAAAATATGCTCGTTGAAGGATATCATTGACTGGAATTGTGAAACATGTAAATCTAGAAGAATATCAAATGAAACTTTCTGCAATAAAAATACTTACAATCATTTAATGAAAAACATGGCTCTAATCCTTCAAATTGTTTACCACCTAGAACTTGATGTGAAAAATATAAATGAAAGTTTAAAATCAGCCCAAAATTCCAAACAAAATTACACTTATGCAATGGCTGTCAGTAATAGTAAAACAGACATATTAACGAAGCCATCTCAAGTAAGTTCTCAAGCGATTATAATAAAACCTAAAGATATGAAACAGAGTACTGAAGTGACAACCGAAATTGTCAAAAAAAAATCGATCCCAGAAAATCAAAAACACCTATAAAATATTTTAAAACAACAAAAAATGGCTATGTTGTATTGAAAAGTGAAAATAAAGAAAAAACTGAAAAATTATTCTCGATAGCAAAAGAAGAATTGGGAGAAAGTTTCCAAGTAGATTTGACTAAACAAAGAAAGCCTCGAATCGCCGTTTTAGGAGTACAGAAAAATTTCAACAGTAATGAAGAACTAATGACAGAACTAAGAGATTTGAACCACTGTGTTGATGAGAATGATGAGATTGATATTAAATTCTCCAGGCAATCGAAATATTCAAAAAAATGGATTGTTTATTGCGAAACTACTGGAAATACATTCAAAAAGTTAGTAAATAGAGAAATAAATATTGGTTGGGGACAATGTAAAATTGTAGAAGATTTTAATATTCTCAAGTGTTACCGTTGTTGTTCCTTTGGTCATAAAACTTCGGCTTGCAAAAATCCTAAGAAATTTGTAGTTTCTTTGATGGAAATCATAATTTGAAACAATGCAAAGAAAATAATACTGCTAAATGTGTCAATTGTTTTTTCTCGAATGAAAAATACGGTTGTCATAAGAGTATAGATCATGCTAGTAACGATGTATTATGCCCCATCTATTCCAAAAAAAATCTGTATTTCTAGGGAAAATACTGATTATTCTACATAATGGATTACAACAATCTGAAAAAAACTCAAATACAACACTTTAGTGATTCCGGTGGGTTGAATATTTTACAATTGAATATTCGCAGCATTAATAAAAATTTTGATGAGTTTTTAATATTTTCGAAATCGCAACAGATGAATGATATTTATTATGATGTGATTATTCTCTCTGAAACATGGAAAATTCTTGATATCAACTACTACAAGATAAAAAATTATACAAATTTTTACAACTCCTCAAGTCTTTGTCAAAATGATGGTTGTATTATATACATAAAAAGTAATCTTCTCTCGAATATATCAATTATCGAGGCAGGAGGTTTTAAATTCATAAGAGCTATTTGTAATACGGAAACTTTATGTTTTGGAATAACATCAATTTATAGACCACCTTCAACAGACTTGAAAATATTTTTAGATAGTTTAGAACATACAATAAATTCTTATAGGGAAAAAATTGAAATATTCGCTGGCGACATCAATATAAATATCTTGAATGATGATGATTTTTACTCCAATAGGTATCTCAATATATTGAATTCGCATTCTTTCAATTATTATTTGAATGAACCCACCAGGATATCTAATAATTCGAAAAGCCGTCTAGATCATAGTTTTATTAAAAATTGTTTAACAGATATAGACATTACTTTTTCTGTTTTTGAAACCTTCATCACTGACCACTATCCAACTTCCTGTCACATCAAGGTTGAAAAATTAAAACATCCCGAAGCGAATGAAAATTTCAGAAACGTTGATTTTGAAAAACTAATAATTTGTTTAACCAACGAAGTTTGGTCAGAGGTATATGAAAAAGTCGATACCGAAAAAGCTTTCGATATATTTTTTGAAAAACTCTTGAATTATATAAATATTTCATCGCACATTCAAAAACTTCGCAAAAACTTTGTCAAACTGAAACCGTGGATTACAACTGGATTGATAATATCGATCAAAAAAAGAGATAAACTTGCTAAATTAGTCTCAAAAAATAAACATGATTTTGCTCTACAGGGTACTTACAAGAAATATAGAAATTTCCTGAATAAACTCATTAAGTTCACTAAAGAAAATTATTACAAAAACAAATTGAATGAAACCGGTGGTGACATGAAAAAAGTTTGAAAATTGGTTAATGAAGCAACAGGGCTGACAAAAACTAAAATTGGTATTAAAGAAATATACAATGAGAATAATCATATTATAAAAAATGATCAAGAAATTTCAGATATCACTTCACAAATATTGGTCCCAAATTAGCTGAAGATATAGATATTCCAGACAACTACATATCGTTAGTTCCATACTACAATCCAGGAAGTATTTTTTTGAAACCTATTACAGAAAATGAAATCATAAATTTTACAAAAAAATTGAAAATTGACTCATCTCCAGGGCCAGATCAGATAAATAATAGAATACTGAAATCTATCATTAGCCAAATTTCACAAGTTTTAACATTTTTATTCAATTTGAGTATTAAATCTGGTATTTTTCCTAAAATTTTGAAAAAATTTACCATTGTTCCAATTCATAAAGGAGATGATAAAAGAAATTGTAATAACTATAGGCCCATATCTTTGATCAATACAATCGGTAAGCTTCTCGAAAAATGCCTTAAAACACGCATTTATGATTTCTTAGAAGAAAATAAAATTCTTTTTTCATCACAGTATGGGTTTCGAGAAAATATGAGTACTGATGATGCAATATTTTAAGTTACTCACCGAATAAGTAAAAATTTAGATGACAATAAAAACACTATTGGTATATTTTTGGATCTAAAGAAAGCATTCGATACTGTTTCACATAATAAATTGTTAACAAAGCTATCTCATTATGGCATCAGAGGAGTATGCCTTGATCTCTTCAAAAGTTATTTAACAGACAGACAACAAAATGTTAAAGTAGGTACTACTACCAGCCACATCAGAAACATGACTTGCGGAGTTCCTCAAGGAACAGTACTCGGACCATTACTCTTTCTTACATATGTTAACGAAATTTTAAAAACAAATATTTCGAGTACAATAATTTCCTATGCTGATGATACAGTTTTAATTGTCAGTGGTAACTCATGGGAAGAAACAGTAACGAATGCTGAGATTGATATTTCTATTTTGAAAAATAACTTTGATTATGATCTTTTAACACTAAATTTGAAGAAAACTAATTTTATTACATTTTCCTGCAATGAGATAAATCAGCCTAAAAATATAAATAAAATTGTAATTCATAAATCCAAATGCATACTAGAGAAACTTGAACATTGTGATAAATTTAAATGTAAATGTCAAGAAGGAATATAAAAAATTGAATACACAAAATATCTTGGAATATATATAAACAAAAATCTGAAATGGAATACTCACATATCAATACTAACCAAAAAATTGAGACAGACACTATGTAAATTTCGATTACTCAAAAACATAATTAGTCGAAAACTTTTGATTATGTTTTATTATTCTTTGTTTGAATCCATTATGTCATACGGAGTGATTGCATGGGGAGGGACTTACACAAATACTCTGAAATCGGTAACTAGTCTTCAAAAATATGTTCTAAAAATTATGTTCAATAAACCATTTGATTTCCCGTCGAAATTGTTGTTTCACCAGTACAAAATTCTAACTATTAGAGAACTGTTTTATAAAAAATCCTGTACTTTCCTCAAAAATCATAGTTCAATATTAACAACATCAACCCATTACCATAATACTAGATCAAAATCTAACAAAAATCTCCAGTCACAAACATTTTCACACACTATATTACAACAACATGCCATAAATATAGGATGCAGAGTATTGAATTTGGTTCCAGTGAGCATGAAGAAACTGTGTAAAAAAACTTTCGCCAAACGTATAAAAGATTGGATTCTTGAGAATATTGAAAATCTTGTAAAACATGTAGCTTTTAAATGAATTGTGATATTTTACTCATTTGTTAATATTTGTTATTTTATCTTTTACATTTTTTATATTTATTTATAAATATTATATAATATATATATATATATATATATATATATATATATATATATATATATATATATATGATTACACACAGGTATCATAACCTATGTAATCATATATTGATTTTCTTGACCATTAATTTTAAATTTTCATATATTAATGTATTTAAGTTCAATAAATAAATGAAAAAAAAAATTATCAAGTTTGCACATCCACTAAAAAAAAAACATAATACCTAAATTTTATCTAAGTCTAAGAGTTATAAAAAATTAAACATCTTATGAATCTTTGTTCAAACCAACACGAATTGATTTCAAGGAATCTGCAATAACCAATAAACTGTTACTGATAGTTTTCAGTTGTTCAAGTGTTTCCATGTGCATTCCTTCAATAGTTTTGGACATGTTTCTTGAATCACCTACTTTTCTTTTTTCTTTTTTGGGACATCTTTTTCAACTGAGCTGATCACAATCATTTACTTTTGATATGTTAGCTGTTAACTCGCTACTGATGAAATAGCTATGGTCTACAGGCAAATCACAAATTTCAACAATAGTAGGCTACGTAGATGGTACTGGTATGATAATCCTTTGATGGCCATTAATCGTTCTTCTGAGGTGAATATTACTGAAAGGGTCTCCTTCTGTTTTTCCCATATCTTTCTTCATTTTTGAATATTTTGACTTGACTGAAGTGACCCAATCAACCAAAACCTATAAGAAGTTACATTAAATATATGCATACAGTATCAGAACATTATTTTACCCTTTCGCAATTTCTCTGTGGAATTTTCCCCATAACCCAAAGAATTCAAATGGATCGTCAACAATTCCCAAGATTTATTGTAGTATACCTGATCATTTGCGGTGGAAAAATTCATCGTCAGGATTACTGGATTCTTCTCCGCTTCTTCCAGGATAATATCCTTGTGCTCCTGTCGCACACAAAAACTCCTCTTATTCTCTTGCATATTCTCCATTTCACGGGTGCAAATTGCAACACAAGCAAAACTACTATATTCACTTTTAAGGTCATAACACAAAATACACGATTGCTTACAAGTTATCAACAAGAATGTGTAACGTGATAACTTATCAAACTACTTAAGAAATTCAGATTGATAAAGGACTCCGCAAACTCCTTATGGAATTTGGGTCCTGGTGGATTTTTTTGAATTTTTGGTATGATGTAGTCCATGTAATTTTCAACCAATGTTACCATTGCGCCAACCTGAAAAATGATCAGTTTTGCTGCTAGGGGGCGTTGAAATCATCTCTTGTGCAGATTAGACTATTTATTTAGGAACCCGGTGAGAATATTTTCACTTGTTTCATTGTTGCTAATGTTGCACAATATTGTGCAGTTTTATAAAAAAATCTCACCCCCTCCCTTTTTCCCCAACTCCTATAAGGAAACGAAAAAAAATATTTCTCGAGTGCCTTCAAATGTATCGTCGACTGTTCAAATATGCCTACATAAGGAAAATAACAGTTTGTTTTGATTATCCCCTACCCCCCAAATGACACAAAACGAGAAAATTTCGGTGGATTTTTCTTAATTTTTGATATGATGCAGTTAAAGTTATTTTGAATAGAAATAAATCGGGTGACAAACCCCGAAAATTAATAGTTTTGATGCTAGGGGGCGTCGAAATCATACAACAATTGTGTGAATTTTTATAAATTGAAAATCTAAAACCTCCTCCTTACCCTCAACCCCTCTTTCAAAACACGAAAAAAATTATTTTAATCACCACCTCAAATTCAAATTGTGGATGTTTAATTTTTATTTATTTTCAAGATATTCGCCCAATTGATTGATATTCAAAAATCATGAACTACGCCCTACTAAGAAGTCAGCGAACTACACCAATATTTTTCTGAAGGGAGGGAAAGGGGAAATTAAACAACTGTACGATTTCTTCAATTTCAGCTGATTAAAACATTTATTTTAATAAAACATTTACGAGTAGTCGGAAATTAATTTTTTAATAGGGGTAGGGGGTAAAGGGGAGGTTTTAGATTTTCAATTTATAAAAAATTACACAATTTATCAGCATAATCTAAACTAAAATATGTAGAGCTATTATTTCCGCCTATAATAATGAACAGTCTATTCTGAGCAAGATATGATTTCAACGCCCCCTAGCATCAAAACTATTTATTTTTGGGATTTGTTACCCAATTTATTTCTATTCAAAATAACTTGAACTGCATATCAAAAATTTAGAAAAATTCACCGAAATTTTTTCGTTTTGTATCATTTGGGGGGTGGGGGGAGAATCATAAAAAATTGAAATTTCCCTTATCTAAACATTCGACGATTCATTTAAAGGTAAGATTTTTTTTATCAAACAGCACATAATTGTGCAACATTAGCAACAATGAAACAAGTGAAAATATTGTTACCGGGTTCAAAAATAAATAGTCTAATCTGCGCAAGGGGTGATTTCAACGCCCCCTAGCAGCAAAAAAACTGTTGATTTTTTGGGTTGGCGCAATGGTAACATTGGTTGAGAATTACATGGACTACATCATACCAAAACTTCAAAAAAATCCACCGTGACCCAAATTCCGTAAGTTGTTTGCGGGGTCCTTTGTTTACAGGATACCTATTTCACCAATCAATAACAATTGAGAACGAACGATTGTCGAGGGGACAAGAAGGGTACCGATTGTTATCGTTATCAACCTCAATTTAATTAGTGGGATCCCGCTGCAGGTTTGGTAGGAAATTTTTTCACCACAAATTTGAATGTGAATGAACAGTGGGCAAATTTCATGCAAATAGTAATGCCAATCTTCAACCAGTGTTTCCTCATCAAATGTAATCAATGTAAAAGTAGCCACGAATTTCTCTTGGTGATAAGGCGCGTACTCGACCGCCAGTGTTCCCGAAAATACGTTAAAATTTCATAGCCAGCCATGAATTTACTAGTACTACACTATATAAAGGTTCGCACAAATGAGTGTGTTTTGACAATGACATGGTTATTAGACATGTTTTGAGAGATCTAATATGTGGTTATGTGTATTAAAATATTACTTGAACCAGTCAGTTTCAAAATTCTTTGAAGGGTATATGAAATGGGATTTTTCTAAAGTAATGTGCCAATGAAAGTTATCACCCCATATTTATGCAAAAATATGTCCATCCATGAAAACTGTGGCGGACTTATGAACTTTTCTGAAAATTATTATTATCATTGGTGGGGGTAAAAATCCTGACCGACAAAATATGTTGACACCGATGTTTCACCGATTTCTGCAATAAAAATCCCTATCCTCGATAACTTAAACGGAGTTATACAGTTTTATTGAAAATTAATATTAATGGTGGTAGGAGTTAAAATTCTGCCCGACAAAATACTTTAACGAATAGGCCAAGTGGAGCACCTTTAGTAGTATACATATGCAAAAAATCCCCACCTACGAAAACTTTGATGAACTTATAAATTTATTTCGATAATAATAATTATTTATGATGGGGGTAAAATCCTGCCCGACATATAGGTCTTCTAAAGCACCTTCTATAGTATGGACTTATGCAAAAAAATCACCATATTCATGGAAAATTTGACGGATTTATGAACATTTTTGAAAATTATTGTTATTGGTGGTGGGGGTAAAAATATTGCTTACAAAATATTTTGACAAATGGGTCTTATAGATCACCTTTGGTTTTATCAATTTCTGCAAAAAAATCCCTATATACGTGAACTTTCACAATTTTTTTGAAAATTATTTTTATGGTGGGGGTAAAATCCTGCCCGACAAAATATTTTGACACATAGGCCTACTAGAGCACCTTCTATAGTATGGAATTATGTAAAAAATTCCCATATTCATGTAAAAATACCCATCCACGAAAACTTTAGCGGACTTATAAACTCTTTGAAAATTATTGTTAATGGTGGTGGGGGTAAAACTCTTGTTCGACAAAACATTTTGACGAATACGTATTATAGATCACCTTCGGTTTCATCGATTTCTGCAAAAAATCCTCACCTACGAAAACTTTGACGAACTTATTCATTTATTTTGAAAATCATTATTATTTATGGTGGGGGTAATATCCTGCCCAACATAATATTTTGACAAATAGATTTTCTAATTTTCTAAGACACCTTCGGAAGTATAGATTTATGCAAAAAATTACCATTCCACGAAAACTTTGACAAAGTTATGTTTTTTTTTATTCATATCATGTTTATTGGTGGTGGAAGTTAATTTCCTGCCTGATGAAAACGAAACTCGTATAGTTTTTATTGATAACTTTCATTAGCATATTATCTTAAAAAATCCCTTTTCATATACCCTTCAAATTATTTTGAAGTAATATTTTTCAATACATAACTATATTTTCAGATCTCTCAAAACATGTCCATGTAGTTTCTTTCTTCTTGAATATCTAATTACCCAACGCTAAAAATATTACAGTGTCATAATCAACTTGATACTTTACTTGTGTATAAAAAATATGATCATAAAATACTTGGAACATCCATGTGCACCAGACTCCTAAGCTTTGTAATTATGAAAAACTGCTAAGTCACTCACAGCCTGAATATCTTAAGGACAAATCAATAAAAACAGCTGTTTATGATTTTATAGAAAATGTTTTTTTGCATCGATGTTGATGGTTCCGTTATAGGTACCATTATTGTTACAGTAGTCTCCAAATGTCACAAGTATCATCGTCTTCGTTTTCAGATTCTTCATCAGTATGAATTGCAAAGAAAATCCTGGCCTGAAATGACTGAAAAATTGAAAAAAGAACCACAATACTACTACCCACCCATTAGTTCCCTGTGATGTCATTATCAACATCATTTTGTGGAACTTGCTGCAAGAATTTCAAAAATTCCACTGGTTTAAAAATTCTTTTGAATAAGATTCATACAGTACCAAGCCCAAATGCATCAGCTGCCATTGATATTACCACTCCTGTGTTCAAGAAATCAACGCCATTGCATGTCAGACTAGCTGCCTTCAAATGTTATTGTATTGTGCTGAAAAGGATACCAAAAGCTGCAAGATTTTTATCCGCGTCCACTCTCTCCACTTCAATCGAAAGTTGTATCAAGCACAACACTGTTGCTTCTTGGGAAAATTTGTTGATGTTCACGTACAACACTTTCAATGTTCCCATTAGAGATGGTGATCGAAGGATTTCACTTGCAAGCATCATCAAGAGAAATGTTAAGGATTCCTCCCACACACCATCTCCTGCAGAACGGAAAAAAAATTCTTCGACTTCGGAATCACTTATGCTGAAAAGAGTGATGAATAAAGTTTCAGACAGAGATCTTTCAGCAGCAGTCAAAATTTTGTGCTCAGACGACACTTTGGCAAGTTTTGATAAAGCTACTTTAATGGAACTGCGTTCAAAACATCCTCAATCCAGCACACCACATAGCCAAAAACTACTGATCTTTCCAGCTATTACCCCATTAAATCGTATCTGAAGATGATGTCAGGTAATCAATAAGGTCTTTTCGTACGAGTTCATCTGGGGATTTAGATTCACTGAAACCTTCGCATATTCAGGATTTGATCAGTTATAGTGCGGGTTCGGCTGGTGTTAAGCTTCAAACTTTGCTTACAGCATTTTGCAACTTTGTACTGTCCGGTTCCATTCATCCGGTCGCCAGAGCTCGCAGTGAGTAGACGTGCTACGCTCAGATAAAGTTTAGTGCGCAGGTTCATCAGCCAATGCAATTTTATTGCATTGGCTTTTTTATGCCATAAATTGAGTTCACCACACTTTCCATTATCCTTAGGAAAAATCAGTGAAAACGGACACAAAGTGACAAGGACACAACTAGTTTATAAGTGAGTAGACAAGGACACAAACAATCAAGTGAAAGTGACACATAGTGAAAGTGAAAGAAGACACGATTAGGATTAGGTGAGATAAGTGCAGTGGCTGTGCCTCTGGAGCCTGGAAACTTTTAAGTAAGTAGTTTTATTACAAATAGACTCGATATACAGTGAATTAGACACTACATAAACCAGCCAGCTGAAACAAATTGTTTTCGCTGGCTTTTTTTATAAAAAATTCTTGATTTTTTGTGCTTTTTTTGTATCGACCGTGCTAGATCTAGACGAAAAAACAGGACATTCCTAGAATAGCTCACCGATTAACATGGTGATAAGAAACAATTCGAGACAAAAGTGTTCGCAAATAAGACAATATATACAGGGTGAAACAATGGAGAAAGCAAGCGACAACAGGCAACTCATGGACACAGGACAAATACAGAAGACCATAAGAGACACTGCAGGACATCATCGCAGCAAGGACCAGCAAGACCCCGAGAACTCCACCCCACGAACAAGACAACACGCAAAAGAAAGCAAAGACCGACGAAAACATCATGAACAAAACCATCGTAGGCAGCAACAACAATAGCGACGACGAAGAGGAAACAGGAGCGAAACAGAACACAACAGCCAAGAAACCAGACAACACAAAAGACAACGAAGAAACAGAACAAACGGAAGAAGACAAAATAGACATGGAAGATATAATAAAAGCAATTGATAAATAAAATCACACGAATAGTAGCGAGTGAAAATAACGGAAAGATCACCAAAGAGGACCAGAAACACATCAGAGCAGCCACCCAGGAGATTATGGCAAAATTGACAGATTCCCAACCGCATTAACAAATCCAGGGCAACCACAACATACCAACCAGCAAATAATGCCAAGATTCGAACTACCGGAAACATCAAGACAGACAACCCCAAACCACCCACATCCAATCAACTTCGAAATACCAGAGACACCGGAACCACAACAACAATTAATGATGGAACAACAACCTACATACGCGCAAACAACAGCCAGGACACAACCCAGGGACCAAACAACATGGGTAACCCCAGAGAAGCGACATGAACTCATTAGCAGACAAACGGAAAACAAAGACCCAAAAATAACAATGAAAACGATAAAGGAAGCACTCATCAAAAACAAGGACACAACAGCGCTAAGGAGCATCAGACAGACAGCGGAGCAATAATAATAGAGGCTTAAGACCAGGAACAAGTACTGAAGATACACAGTGCCCTGAAGAAAAAGCCAGTACTTCAAACAAAACATATGGGAGGAGAAAACCCAATGCTCATGATGACAGGGATCGACCAAGCACTCAACGAAGACGATATTATTGAAGCTTTGATAAAAGAAAACCGAGAGCTCACGGACGCATACGAGCTCGAGTACCTGCAAGAAAACATCAGTCGTACATAGAAGACTATGTAGAAACCCTAGAAGGAGTCAGCATCGACCTACTTGCAACTAGACTCGAAGAACACCTTCGAGTAGCCATGTGTTTCAGATGCAGCAGATTTGGACATGTAGCTAAATACTGCAAAGATATTGAAAGATGCTATAGATGCGGAGGCGGAAATTCAGGAACAACATGTGACAGACATCCAAACTGCACAAACTGCGAACAAATAAGACTGGCACCACGAGGACCTAAAGCCAGAGATACACGATGCCCCATTTACATCAGAAGACTACAGCAGACGAGGTGATACATAAATTATCAAAATGCCCCCTAAAAACAGAGAGCAAATACATCATTCAAATTGGATGGACATGAAAGTGATACAAGTGAATATTGGAAAAGGAAAAAGAGCAACAGACCAACTACTGCAAAAAATCAAAGATGAAAACATCAGCATAGCCATCATCCAGGAAATATACCAAAAATGACCTCAACAAACAGACACACATTATACAAACATAGTGAAAATTCAAAAACCGGAACACTTACTGATCGACAAGCGTAAGGATGCCTCCGAGAATTGGTTGCGCAGTAGACAAAACCCTGGAGTGGGGCAGGAGCTCAATCGGTCTGCCTTATTAGACAGTAGTCGATCTTTGTCGCACATCTACTCACGCTTTCTATCGTTTGCGCATCTCAGAGGCATTCTTACGCTTGTCGATCTGTATAAAGGATAACATCAAAAACATAGTCACAATCACACCACTCACAAATGATAATACAACCACTACACAAATCGGTGAAGGAAAAACGGAGATCACAATAATAAACATCTATGACGAGCCAGGAGGACAACAAAACACAAAATTCAACAACATAGAAAAGAAATTGAGAAAATTCAATGGAAGATAATCATCGCAGGTGACGTAAACGCGAAAAACACGGTATGGGGAGGACTCGAGACAGACAAGAGGGGAGAAGACTTGATGGACTGGACAGTCACACACGGGTTCCTCATAGAAAACAACCGACGAGACATCGCAACATACAGCTGCAACCGTGGAGAAAGCTGGGTAGATGTCACACTCACCAAGGACATCAATATACAAAACTGGATGATACTAGAAGAAGAGACCCTCAGCGACCATAGGTACCAACAGTACACAAAAACACCTCGACATAAAACGCGCAAACTGGGCAAGATTTAGGCAAGTCATCAGGGAACACAACATACAGGATAGCGACAACTTACAAACAAGAGCACAAAAGATGCAAGAAATATGCGAAAGGGCATGCAGCGAAGCTATCCCCCAAAAAAAGAAACAACACTGAAAACAACAAATATGGTGGACAGATGAAATAGCTAAACGGAGAACCAAAACCAACAGAATCAGAAAGAAATGGCAAGAAGACAAGGACAACGAGACCAAAAGAAGACAATACGAAGAGAAAATGAGAGAATACAAAAATAAAATAAAAGAAACAAAAAGGAAATCCATACAAGATTATATCACAAATAATAGTCAAAACGACTCCTGGGGTCTCGCCTATAAACTGTTTAGAAGAAACAAAAAACACAAAACACAACTTAGCACGATACAAAAACAAGACGGCACATGGACAGTAAACGAAAACGAAATCCACGAGGAGCTGATCAACACATATTTCCCCAAAGATACCATAAACAACGCAGAACACGGAAACATCCTGAATAATATCCAAACTCAACAAATACAACAGAGAACGATGCACCCTTCACCATAGAGAAAAGTCAAAAGCTTGCGAGGAAGCTGAAACCAAACAAAGCAGCAGCGATGGACGGAGTCCCAAACGAAGCGGCAATCCACATAATAGAAATAAATGGACAGGAAATTCTAGGAATATACAACGAGGCACTAGACCAGGGTTTTTTCCCGGACATATAGAAAAGTGCCAATATTGTGTGGATACCTAAGAAAGGGAAAGGACAAAGACCGATATCGCTGTTGCCAAGGCTTGGCAAGCTACTCGACAAGCTCATCACCCAAAGGCTAACATATCACTTCGAAAACTCAGGGAAGATCGACCAACGCAAATATGGATTCAGGAATATGATAAACACAACAGACGCCATACAAAAAATGATAAATACCATCCAACCGAATAAACACAAAAAACAACACACGCAGGTAATAACTTTGGATATATCAAATGCTTTCAATACAACTTGGATACTAAATATCCACAACATAATGAATAGAATACACACACACGGAAAAATATACAAATGATCAGCTCCGATTTCCTCACAGGCAGAACAATTACGAGTGGTAACGTGACTAAGACAACTAAACGGGGCTGCCCCCAGGGATCGAGCCTAGGACCCATCCTATGGACCATAGTGATGGAGGACTGGTTCAAGACCTTGGAAGCAGCAACGAACAGAAACGAATCCATCAGAACCCAGGCCTTTGCGGACGACAAAGTCATACTCATAGCGGGCCGTACGAATCGAATCAGCAAATCCTGAACAAGTGGGAAAGGACTTGGACCGCCTGCAAGGCCTGGGCAGACCGCAACAAACTGACGTACAACAAAGACAAGACAGAGACCGTGTATGTAACGGGGACGACGCAAACGGAGGTACCACCCATCAAAATGGACGACCATACCACAACAAACATGGAAAGGATAAAATACCTAGGGCTCGTCATAGATAGGAAAATGTTATGGATTGACCACATAAAAAACATAAGGTCAAAAGCGCAAGAAATTTCCAACAAGCTTTTCGCGGTCGCCGGCAGGGAATGGGGAACAAATAAAGATATACTCAGAACCATCTACGAAAAGGCAGTAAAATCCATCATATTATACGGATCGCAAATATGGGGAAAGAGGGCTAAAGACACAAGGATCCAGAGACACCTGAGAGCCACGGAGAGACCATTCCTGCTAGCGATCACGAAAGCTCACAAGACCTCACCGACTGACACCCTCCACGTACTCGCGGGCATTGTACCCCTTCAGGTCGAAGCCGAAGTAGAGTATGCACAGATACAAACGCACTGGACAAACATTAATAGGAACAAGGTGAAACACAGCGATAAAACACATCCAGCCGAGGCATACAGGAAAATTGAAGAAGCAGAAGAATACACAACATACACATATACCGACGCAACAGTAGAAGAAAACGAAAATAGGGCATACGGAATAGCAAAGACAAGAAACCACACCAAATGGATAGAGAAAGGAAAAAGAGTTACTGACGGCAGGGACATACATGAAGTGGAACTACTAGCGATAAAGGAGGCGGTAGAATGGACTGAACCTAACGATGGGAACACACTGATAGCCACCGACTCTAAAAGAGCCAAGAGCATAACAGAGAACAGAAACACCACCAACAAAACAGCCATATACATACAAAAAACGTTTCAAAACAAATACGATAGAGGACAAATAATACACATAAAACATTCGCAAAGGACCAACACAGGAATCAAGAAAGCGGAAACAACGGCAAAAAACACACACAAATGATGCAAAAACACAAATAATACACCCGAGCAAAAAAGAACAAAATAAAACGTAAAATGAAAACACAAGATTGGCAACACTACTGGGACCAATCAAAAACGGGAAGAAGCACATATAACATATTCCCTACAGTAGCCGAAGAAAGGATAGACCTATCTTGGAAAACGGTCCAGTTAGTCACAGGTCACGGCAATATGCAATCTTATTACAAACGTTTCGGCCTGAGGGCGACCGACGGAACATGCACGTGTAGCGCAGAGGAAGAAAATACACAACACATAATAAACGAATGTAACATAACACAAAGAGATGTTACGGGTTTATTTTGCACTAGAAAACCCTTTCTGTTTTAATACAATAACATCAGAAATTATCTGTCATTGATATACACTTTCCACTCTGTACGCCACTGTATTCTTCTTCTTCTTCAGATTCCTCAAAATGACAACTTGATCGTTGTCATGTATAGCTTGTTCCGAATGTTAGTACTTACCTTTGCTGTACTAGTTCGAGCGGACATGAACCGGCCTTAAGCTATTGACAGTTATCAGTTGTTCTATTTTGCGGTATGACAGCGTTATTTTGTAAACATACTTTTGGTTAGTCTATTGTTTTGTACTTAGAACATAAAGCCGTAACATTCCTACTCTATCTCTATCTTGTGTCATTGAGGTTACCTACTTCACATTCGAATACTTGACCTTTTGTTTGTTTGTTTGTGTTTGGTTCTGAGATTGAGAGGCTGGCGTTTTCGTCTTGGTTCAGTTGGCAACACTGAATCTTAAGGTGTTCTTTTCATAGCTCCTAGTAGCTCGAGTTAGTTCCTGGACTGTTCCCACCGAACACTAACGAACAAGAAAGCGCCTTGTCAGATATTGACAGTTTTGACTTTGACGTCTGAGAGATATTCTCTTCTTCCTTATTTGATCTTGATGAGTGACTGACCTACTTTGAAGATTTCCAATTAAAGTTTGATCATCGTTGATGGATCTTTGGAAAATTCATATCAGGAGAGTTTCTCATATTGTTTGCGATTTTTGACGCTATATTTATTTTTGAGAAATCTCCGTTCGCTTTGCGGATTTTTGAGGTTAGAAGTCACTTCATCATTGTGTGAAACCACTGGAACGAGAAACTCGCTATCAGACAGCATACAGACCATCAATGCTGTTATCAGAACCCTCCCACTTAGTAGAGGTTAGTATTTGCATTTGGGCTCTACTTATGGCCCCATACAAGTGTAATCAGAAGTCAGACTGGTATTGTATATTCTAGGGTTCGCTCCTCTGCGGTTACCACTCTGCTACTGCTCCTCTGCGACTACCACTTTGCTACTGTTACTGCTTCGCAGCTGGTAGTGCTCCACTACGGTTTATTGCTACTACTCTGCTACCGATTATTGGAGTTCCACTAATGTGATTGTACCATTGTTTGGTTGCTATACGATTGTCTTTCCACTGTTCCACTACTGTGATTGTTCCTGCTCGACTGTGGTTGTCCCGCTGTATATCTGTTGTTCAGCATTCCTTCGCTATTCGTCCCAGCTGTACATGTACGTTGATTGATTGTGTCGTACCCACTGTGCACCTGTATACACCAAGGCACTGATGAACTGCAACCACAATAATTGGTGAACTGGCATGCTTGAGAATATCTACGTAGTATCAGATAAGTTTAGAATAAGACTGCCTCTAAGGCAAAAGTATCCATAACTGTAAGCTATCATCGTGACGTCACAGGCATAGCCCTCACTGGAGGTTTCATATTGATATATATTCAAACAATACCATACTCTCAATCACAGCATTCACTTGAATTCATCTTGGTGGTTGATATTTACATTAATTTCATTTTCTTTTGTATGGTGAGCTGAACTGTGCACATACAGGGTGTGTAACGATCAATATATTTTATTAGTAAGGGACATGACTATTTCTTTTATTCTGGTCCAAGTTATCTAAGCGTAAGGGAAGACAAAACCTCTACATAGTTATATATTATTATTATACCATTTACAGGTATCTATTTTTCAATATTTTAGTAATATTAGTGCAGTGGGTTGTCCCATTCCATCAGGGTGGTTTCGGATTTTTCACTAGCGATAAATCCGTGGCGCTCCGGAAAATTAACCCCATATTTCAATCTTATCGAAATCAATTTTTATTGTCGAATCCACGCCTACTGAGCTACTGGGTATGTTAGAGGCGTGACACATTGCACATTCACTGCTCTCCTTTCCTAAATTTCGCCCCTAACAAAATGGCGCCCTAACGTTTTTGAATTTTTTTGATTTTATAGATTCCGAATAAAATCAGGTAGAGGTATTTGTATTTCCTTCAGTTCTTTATATTGAATGCACTTGATAAGTATACACTGCTAACTGCTTATTTTGAATGCTTTTCATGTATTATTTATTATTTTTATCTAGAATTGAAGCGTAGCAGTTGGTGTACTTATAAAGGTGTTTTTCCTTCTCGGTATCTTGGATCGGGATAGAGAATAGTCATATTGAGAGTTGCATTGTCTCATAATTTGATAGCTGAAATTATTTTCTATCTTTCAGTATTGTTTAGAGTTGTTGTCAAGTGGTACAGTGTGAATTATTTGTTTTTTTTTGTCTCAGTCGTCGCGACGCTCACCGTCACCCAGCGTCGGTTATTGGAAAGTTGCTATTTCTGGTATATTTTGGTTTTGTTAGCACTTTCTTATAGTTTTAGAGTACCGACGCTTACGGACGCTAGGCGTCGTTTTTCTAAAAGTGCTTATTTCTGGTATATTTTGGTCTGCTTTGCACTTTTATAGAATTTTAACGTACCTACGCGCTCCGACGCTTACCGACGTCCGGCGTCGTTTGTCTAAAATTGTCTATTTCTGGTATAATTTGGTTTTCTTGACACTTTTATAGCTTGCAAACGTCCGGCGTCGCTTTTCTTAGTGACTTATTTGTTGAAATTTTGTTTTATGGTCACTTTAATTTGTTTATTATATTTAAAGTATTTTATTATCTGGTTGATTTGAACTGTTTTCTTTGCATTTTTAAAAATTAGTTCTTCAAAAATAAAATTAGATGTCAATCGTCTTTCTAGAGATGAATTAATTTATGAAATAATGGTTAGAGGTCTTGGTGATGGTACAGACTTAACAGTAGCTGATATTAGGGCAGCTTTGCGGAAAGCTTTGTCCCTAGAAAAAACTTCACTTGCTATTAAAAATCCAGCATATCCTTTCAAATTTATTGATGACTCTGCTGCTATTGCTGTTAATATTGATTTGTTGAAAACTATTATTGACGACTTTTCAGGTACAGAAAAAGATACAACTTATGTAGGTATATCTTCAAAAATAGCTCATGTTTTAGGTCGTGTGAATAGGTGTAGTCCTCAGAATGATGCGGAGAAGAAAATTAAATCTGATTATCGAGTACAATTGTTATTGTTACTAGATAAGTTACAAGGAAAGGCTCGTAAATGCCATAAAGATTCTTCTGTAATTGTTATCTCAGTTTTAAAACATTCCTTGACAGCACCGAATGCCCACAGCTCTGCTGTTTATTCTAGTGATTCTTCCAGTGAGGAAGAAGAACCTTTGAAAATTAGGCCAGTCCCAGTTCGTGATTGGGGTATGAAATTCACTGGAAGGCCTGGAATGATGTCGTTCTCTACTTTTGTTGAGAAAGTAGGAACAATGAGAAAGTCTAGAGGTATATCGAAATCAATATTGTTTCGGGATGCTGCAGATTTATTTGAAGGAGATGCTGCTACTTGGTATAACTTAGTGAAAACTTGGGCTTCTGATTGGGATTCTTTAGTTCAATTGATGCGACAGCAATTTTTACCTGCCAATTTTGACAAAGACTTATTTGAAGACATTAAGCGTAGGACACAAGGTCCTGATGAGTCTATTGGTTTGTATGTTGCTAGCATGAAGAGTTTGTTTAATAAAATGCAAACACCTATATCAGATGAAGTTCAACTTTCATTAATGATGGAACGGATTAACCCATATTATCATCCATTCTTAGCATTCAAGCAAGTTAATTCTATAACTGAGCTTATTAATGTTTGTCGTACTCTTGATGAGAAGCGGGATTTAGTGAAATCTTATGTTCCCCCACCGTCAAGAAGCAAATCTTTGATTCCTGAATTGGCATATGGTTCTAGTTCATCGAGGAGTGACTCCGTACCAGATTTGGCAGAAGTTTCATCTCTGGCTAGTTGTTTTAACTGTGGAAGTGATAGCCATACTTTCAGAGGATGTTTAGCTGAAAGGAAAAAATTCTGCTTCAAGTGTGGAACTCCTAACGTTACACTTCGTGACTGTCAAAAATGTTCTCAAGAACATAACAGATGGAACAATAGAAGTAGAAATAACAACAGACATGCTAACAACTCTTCTTCATCACAACAGGGAAACTCTACAGGGAGACCTTAGGTGGTCAGGAAGTTTCTCCCGAGTCAAATAATTTGACCTTTTCTGTATTAGATTCTAGGAAGCAAATAATTCTTGATTATGTAGTCTCAAGTGTGTCTGGTGATGAACGACCATACCTTGATGTTTCTATTTTAGGATGTCCCATTACTGGATTGTTGGATTCTGGAGCATCCAGAACAATTGTTGGCCAAGCTGGTTATGAGTTTCTGAGACAACGGGGTTTAAGTTTGTATAGTTCTGTCAATGAGTGTAGAGTGGCTAATGGTCAAATTTGTAGAAGTGTTGGTTATGTGACCACCCCTCTATGCTTAGTTGGCAAGATTTGTGTTATAGATATTTTGGTTATCCCCGAGTTGCCTCATACTCTTATTCTTGGTATCGATTTCTGGAGGTCCATGAATATTATTCCAGATTTGAGACAAAAAGTTTGGCATTTCTCCAAAGATTTTCCACAGTCAGTTGAGATGTGTGGTATAGAATGTGATGAAATGCTTTCTCTTTCTCAGCAAGAACAGCTCAGACACTTGGTAGAGGAAAAGAAAGATTTGATGGGAACTTGCTTAGGTAGAACTAATTTGGTTGAACATAGTATTGAGCTACTTCCCAATACAAAACCAATTAAGCAACGCTATTACCAAGTTTCCCCTATTAAACAGCAAGTTATTGATGAAGAAATTCGAGACATGTTATCCAAGGATATCATTGAACCTTGTAGAAGTCCATGGGCTTCCCCTGTGTGTATGGTCACAAAGAAAGATGGGTCATATCGCTTTTGCGTCGATTATCGTAAATTAAACGCAGTTACAATTAAAGATGCTTATCCTTTGCCATATATTTCTTCAATTTTAGATAAACTTCGTGATGCGAAATATATGAGTTCATTGGACATCAAAAGTGCGTATTGGCAAGTTCCTATTGAGGAAGCTTCGAGAGACTATACAACTTTTACAGTCCCTGGGGGGCTGTATCGTTTTAAGGTTATGCCATTCGGGTTGACCAATGCTCCAGCTACCTGGGAACGTTTAATTGAGAAAGTACTAGGCCCAGATTTGTCCCCATCAGTCCTTGTATATTTAGATGACATAATCATTATTTCTCAGGATTTTGAAACTCATTTGAAAACTTTAAGTGAAGTGTTTGATAGGTTATATTCTGCAAAGTTAACAGTTAGTTTTAATAAATGTCATTTCTGCCGACCTGAGTTGAAATATTTAGGCTATATTGTGGATCGTTTTGGTTTGCGTCCGGATGCTTCAAAAGTAGAAGCTATTTTAAATATCCGTTCCCCAACTACAGCCAAGCAGGTGAGACAATTCATTGGCACAGCATCATGGTATAGGAGGTTTGTACCTCAGTTTTCCTCAATTGTATCACCATTGTGTAACCTTACCAAGAAAAATGTTAAATTTTGCTGGACGGATGAGTGTGAATCCTCATTTCGTTACCTAAAGGAGTGTTTGGTAAGCGAACCGATTCTTACGTGCCCTGATTTCAGTAGAACATTCTATGTTCAAACAGATTCTTCTGCATTTGGGGTCGGAGCGGTGTTGAGTCAGAACTTTGACGATGGTGAAAAGGTAATTGCGTATTTGTCTCGATCACTGACTGCGCAGGAGAGAAAATATAGTGCCACGGAGCGAGAATATCTAGCTGTCATATGGGCGGTAGAAAAACTCCGGCATTATCTGGAAGGATATCATTTTGTGATTATCACAGACTGCCATTCGTTGCAGTTGCTTCACAACTTGAAAGATCCTCAGGGTAGATTAGGTAGATGGAGTCTACGTTTACAACCATTCGACTATAAGATTATTCATAGGAAAGGAGCAGATAATGTTGTTCCTGATTTTCTTTCTAGATCTGTTCCTGTTTCCGTGGAATCTGTTGATGTCGATAAGTTGGTTATTCAGGATTTTGAGAATTTTGATTATGCTGAAACTGCTGACCGAAGGTATCAAAAGTTGTCAGCTGAAATAAAACAGAATCCTGCACGCTACCCTTGCTTCCGCATAAATGATGAAGGTCAAATTTTCAAGTTTGTTCGTCCACAATACCCTGAATTATCAAGTCCATCTGAACAATGGAGGTTAGTTGTTCCCAAGGAGAGACGTTTAGGAATCCTCCAAAGGTATCACGATGATCCAGTATCAGGTCACACAGGTATATATAAAACGGTTGCTCGTATTTCCAATAAGTATTATTGGCCAAAATTGAAATCTGATGTGACGAAATACATTCGACGTTGTCAAATTTGCTATTCTATTAAATCAGAGCAAAAAGCTCCATCTGGATACATGTTGAGTAAAACTCCCACTGTGGATAAACCATTTCTTCTTCTCATTGCAGACCTTATGGGACCTCTGCCTAGAAGTTCAAAGGGTTTTGCATATATTTTAGCGGTCTGTGACGCTTTCAGTAAATTTGTCTTGCTCTTTCCATTGAGATCTGCTACTGCAAGTAGCATAGTTAAGATTATGGAGGAACAAGTTGTTCTTATGTTTGGTGCACCAAAGAAAATTATCGTAGATAATGGTGTGCAGTTTAGGAGTAATCTCTTTGAAAATCTTGCAAAGACTTACAATTTTGATATTGCATATACCGCCAACTATCACCCTCAGTCCAATCCTACTGAGAGAGTGAACCGAGTCATTAAGACCATGCTCACGGCGTATGTTTCAGAAAATCAAAAATTGTGGGATACTTATCTCCCAAAAATTGCTTATGCAATTCGGTCGTCTAAACATGAAACAACTGCTCCAACTCCTAATTTTGTGAATTTTGGACGTGAGGTCTCTCTAGATGGAAAGAATGAAATATATGTTCCTAGCGACTCACCTTACCCTATTTGTTCTGCAGAGAACAAGAAAAATGCATTTTCTAGAATTTATAAAGATGTGCAAGCTCGAATACTGAAAGCACATACTAAGAGTAAACAACATTATGACCTTCGGCGACGTCCTGTAAAATTTTCAGTTGGACAGAAGGTATGGAGGCGAAATTATGCAATTTCAAATGCAGTTAAAACTTCACTGCCAAACTAGCTGCAAAATACCTTGGTCCTTTCATCATTACTAAAATAGTATCACCTTGGACTTATGAATTGAAAGATGACAAAGGTAAGAAGTCTATCTGGCATAGAAAAGACTTGAAGGCTCATCCTCCGGATGAGGGTGACCCATCCTTATTCGGCCACCCAGATTAAAACTAAATTCGGTAATTTTGGGGCCGAAGTTGGCTGTCCCTGGCGTATGCCTAAAGCAACTAGAACTTGGACTTAGTTCCCAACTAGTGAGATTTTGTACCCATAATATCTAGGGAAAATGATTGCGATTATAAAATCTCACGACAGCAACACTGCTGCATTTATAATTTTTATTTGGTATGTTTTTCTATAATTTTGAGGCCATTCAAAAATTATTGTCCATAATACTAACATCATTGGATGTTATGTTCCAGTAAATTCATTATGAATTTAATTTTGTCATCATTTAAGATGTTCTTCAGTAGAATTCTTGATTTTTTTTTGTTCTGGTCTGTTATAAGTTGACAATAGTGATTGTCCACAGACTTAATTAAAGATTTGCGTTGTCGGTGATTGATTAAAATTTTTATTATTTGCGTTGTTGATGTTGAATTCGAGCGCTGTCTCGGTGGTTCTGGATAGAAGTTGGCTATCCCTAGCTTCGGCTTAAAGCTACTTGAACTAGGCTAGTTCCCAACTAGTGATTTTTTTCCACGACAGAATAACCTCTGTTTGACAGTGTCTTGCCACACCGATACTTTGAGCCAAAAATATGTCCTTTTCTGAGGATGGGTATCAATTTAATCTGCTGTCAAGAGATTACTTTATTGTCCGGGTTAGTATTTGTGATTTCGGGATTTGTTTTCCTGCAGCATATTTCAGTACACGTGTATTGTGGTAACGAGCTTTGCATTGTTGCATATTTGAGCTGTTTTTGTGGCACTCGTACTGATGTCCTCCTTTGAGGGATTTGATTGATTAAATGATCACCTTTCTTTAAAGACATATTTTTATTTATATTTCACTGGGTATTTGGATATGCTGGATTTTTATTTTTGTTGGAATGACCAACACCAGCTTATGTTATTGAGTATTGTAGAACCCAGATTGATAATATAAACATTTGACCACTTGACATCAATTTACTCAATCACTGATAGCTTTGTAGATATTATATTTAATCATTATGATTTCGGTTGTTTAATTGTGTAGATATTATATGTTTTTGTGTTTTTCTCACAGTTGATAGTACCAGGTGGACATATCAACCAACCTTCGACTCTTTCCTAACATGTATTTATTGAATGAAGTCACCTTTTCTATTTTAATTTCATTGAAATGTCAATCTTTTGTCTTGTATGACATGCTCATTTTCATATGCGTTGTTGGTGATCATTACTATTATTATATGCGCAGTCGATATAGTGGTATTGTTCCACTGATGCTTCATCTTCTTCACATTCTTATAATGTTATTTGTTATCTACCAGTCTGATTTACACTTCCTTGAATTTGTTATTGTTGGTTAAATAATGTTATTGTTAGCTTTATGGCTAATCGTCATTAAAGTTCTGGGAACTTTAATGCCTCTCTGAGTAGAGGGGGGATTTGTTACGGGTTTATTTTGCACTAGAAAACCCTTTCTGTTTTAATACAATAACATCAGAAATTCTGTCATTGATATACACTTTCCACTCTGTACGCCACTGTATTCTTCTTCTTCAGATTCCTCAAAATGACAACTTGATCGTTGTCATGTATAGCTTGTTCCGAATGTTAGTACTTACCTTTGCTGTACTAGTTCGAGCGGACATGAACCGGCCTTAAGCTATTGACAGTTATCAGTTGTTCTATTTTGCGGTATGACAGCGTTATTTTGTAAACATACTTTTGGTTAGTCTATTGTTTTGTACTTAGGACATAAAGCCGTAACATTCCTACTCTATCTCTATCTTGTGTCATTGAGGTTACCTACTTCACATTCGAATACTTGACCTTTTGTTTGTTTGTTTGTGTTTGGTTCTGAGATTGAGAGGCTGGCGTTTTCGTCTTGGTTCAGTTGGCAACACTGAATCTTAAGGTGTTCTTTTCATAGCTCCTAGTAGCTCGAGTTAGTTCCTGGACTGTTCCCACCGAACACTAACGAACAAGAAAGCGCCTTGTCAGATATTGACAGTTTTGACTTTGACGTCTGAGAGATATTCTCTTCTTCCTTATTTGATCTTGATGAGTGACTGACCTACTTTGAAGATTTCCAATTAAAGTTTGATCATCGTTGATGGATCTTTGGAAAATTCATATCAGGAGAGTTTCTCATATTGTTTGCGATTTTTGACGCTATATATATTTTTGAGAAATCTCCGTTCGCTTTGCGGATTTTTGAGGTTAGAAGTCACTTCATCATTGTGTGAAACCACTGGAACGAGAAACTCGCTATCAGACAGCATACAGACCATCAAAGCTGTTATCAGAACCCTCCCACTTAATAGAGGTTAGTATTTGCATTTGGGCTCTACTTATGGTCCCATACAAGTGTAATCAGAAGTCAGACTGGTATTGTATATTCTAGGGTTCGCTCCTCTGCGGTTACCACTCTGCTACTGCTCCTCTGCGACTACCACTTTGCTACTGTTACTGCTTCGCAGCTGGTAGTGCTCCACTACGGTTTATTGCTACTACTCTGCTACCGATTATTGGAGTTCCACTAATGTGATTGTACCATTGTTTGGTTGCTATACGATTGTCTTTCCACTGTTCCACTACTGTGATTGTTCCTGCTCGACTGTGGTTGTCCCGCTGTATATCTGTTGTTCAGCATTCCTTCGCTATTCGTCCCAGCTGTACATGTACGTTGATTGATTGTGTCGTACCCACTGTGCACCTGTATACACCAAGGCACTGATGAACTGCAACCACAATAATTGGTGAACTGGCATGCTTGAGAATATCTACGTAGTATCAGATAAGTTTAGAATAAGACTGCCTCTAAGGCGTAAGTATCCATAACTGTAAGCTATCATCGTGACGTCACAGGCATAGCCCTCACTGGAGGTTTCATATTGATATATATTCAAACAATACCATACTCTCAATCACAGCATTCACTTGAATTCATCTTGGTGGTTGATATTTACATTAATTTCATTTTCTCTTGTATGGTGAGCTGAACCATTTCTTTTATTCTGGTCCAAGTTATCTAAGCGTAAGGGAAGACAAAACCTCTACATAGTTATATATTATTATTATACCATTTACAGGTATCTATTTTTTAATATTTTAGTAATATTAGTGCAGTGGGTTGTCCCATTCCATCAGGGTGGTTTCGGATTTTTCACTAGCGATAAATCCGTGGGGAAAATTAACCCCATATTTCAATCTTATCGAAATCAATTTTTATTGTCGAATCCACGCCTACTGAGCTACTGGGTATGTTAGAGACGTGACACATGGCACATTCACTGCTCTCCTTTCCTAAATTTCGCCCCTAACAGAGAACAAGCAAGACACATTCTAACTAATGCATTGCAAACACACAACATTCAGGATCCTCCCACATTTAGGAACAGAAACATACTAAACAAAGCAATCACGATACAACTAAATACCTGGGAACAAAATATTATCCTGGATGATGTTACGGACTAATATCACTTTCATGGACACCACCGAACTTTATGTATCCCCTGGACAGCTAGACAACAGAAAATAGTCAAATACGAAACAAAATGTAAAAACAATAAATGATGTAATAAAATGAAACAAAATAAAAACGGGAAATAAAAAAGGATCTCTTGAACCGCTAATTTTTGGAGTGTGGAGTTGGAATGGGTTCTCTTGGCAGAGGGCAAAGCTAGATAGTGACGTTAGGAAAAGGCTTAATACCGAAAGGTGGGCAAGCTCTCCGGTACCCCGTAAAGGGATCCGGTAAACAATCTGTGTCATGTCCGGTTCCATTATCACTGACATTTGCCCTGTTTTTTTTGGAGCTTCATTAGTGGACTAAAAAAAGGGATGGCGGAGTTCGACCAATTGCTGTCGGTATTTTCTTTCGGCGTTTGGTAGCTAAACTGGCTTGTTATAAATTGGTAGTTGCTAGGCTGCTGCTTATGCTGCTCGTCGTTACATCAACCATCATAATGACAAATCTGGAAAAGAATTGCTAAAGCTTGATTTCAAGAATGCATTCAATATGGTTGATCGCGTTTCAATGTTAAGAGTTGTTATGAACATTATTCCCGAATTATATCCATTGATTTTTCAAAGCTATAACCAGCCATCTTTTCTGAATTTTGGTGAGAATATCATAATTTCAGAAGGTGGTGTACAACAAGGGGACCCTTTACCTCCAGCTCTTTTCTGTATAACTATCAACGTCATTCTCATATCTATACTCAACTACTGCTGTTGTTGTTTGATATATGTTATTACATTATTTGAATACTTCATCAACGAGTGGGAAAAAAGCACAAAACAGGCGTTAAACGTCTAGGTGTATTTGTTCCACTCCGGATGAGGTTTAAAACAGAGCAATAATAATTTTATAATAAGATATACCTACCTATTGTATTCACCATGGATTACTTTGTGTATTATTAGAAATTCTACTTATTCTTCCTACATTCTGTTTGTATATTGTTAACTTAATTAATTAGAAAACCTTGAAATTGCTTTACCAGCCAACTAAACTGTAATAACTGTTTTTGTTGAAATAAATTTGATTTGATTTGATTTTAAAAAACATCACTTCTGAATTCAATGGTTGGTATTTAGATGATGGTTCTTTTGGGGGAGACGGCAATGGAGTTCTGCAGGCCTTTTCAACCATCATATCTGAGACCAAGGAAGTTGGGCTTGAATTGAATTACAAAAAAAGGGAACTCTTCTTTCTTGATAAATTTGATGTTGAATTTTTCACAAATTTCGATCTAGCTCCTGGAATCAAAATTATAGAAAGATCAAATATTTTTTTACTTTGTGCACCTCTCACCGATGAAGCTCTTTCTCCCTGTTTGGAAAGTAAAATTCTCTATTTTCGTACAATGTCCTCACGCCTTAATAAACCCCCAACACATGTTGCGTTTCACCTGCTGAAGAATTGTTTGGCCATTCCCAAGCTCATTTACGTTTTGAGGTGCAGTCCATCTTGGCACAAATAGCCTCTTTTGAACTCTTTCGAATTAGCATTGCGGGAATCTCTTCAATTGATTTTGAATAATCTCATGGATGATACTTCTTGGATACAAGCTACTCTTCCAGTTTCAAATGGAGGTTTGGGCATTCGTCAAACAACTTCTCTCGCATTGCCAACATTTAATTCTAGCTACGTATAGCGTTGGTGACATTATTGATTCAATTTTGCCTTTGCGTTTTCCAGCCGATTTTTCTTTGGAAGAAGGAGAACATTTTTGGATTTCTCAAACTTGTTCGGAAGTTCCACCTAAACAAAAAATCTTCAGCGTGCTTGGGATATTCCAGTTATAAAAATTGCATCAGAGCTTCATATGAAGTCTGTTTCAGTCTCGTCAAGTGGTGCAGGAGCTTGGTTAAATGCTTTACCAGTATCCTCCCTTGGAACTCTTTTAGATAATGAATCATTCAGAGTTGCAGTTGGCTTCCGCTTGAGTTCTGCGATTTGCGTACATCAGTGTAGGTGTGGTTCGGAAGTTAACAACAAAGGTACACATGGTTTAAGTTGTACATTGAGTGCTGGTTGTTTTTCTCGTCATCAAGCTGTTAACGATCTGATCAAACGTGCCTTAGTCTCCGCCAAAATTCCTGCTGTTTTGGAACCAAGCGGTACCTCGAACGTTAAGAGACCAGATGGAATGACACTCATCCCATGGCAGCGCGGTAGACCAGTTGTGTGGGATTTCACGTGTGTAGACACTTAGGCACCGTCACATGTCTCTAGTACTTCAGTTACCTCCGGATCAGCAGCTGCAGCGGCAGAAAAATCGAAGATTAGAAAATACAAGTACTTGGGAGATAATCATATTTTTTCCATATTGGCATTGAAACTTTTGGAGCTTTCGGGCCACAAGCTTCGAAACTTATCAGAGAAATTGGCTACAAAATTTTTACAAAGAAACTAATGAACTAAAAAATCAGTCTCGCAATTCAAAGAGGCAATGCAGCTTCTTTTTTTGGTTCGATTCTCTTTCTCAAGTCTTTTGATGAGCTCTTCATGAATCCTACTACAAAATTTCATCGTTCGCAAAATTCAGTGGTTAATAAGGAGTTCGCGAAAAACATCTCAGGTGGAGTCTGCGGCAAAAATTTATCGCCACCTCCGCAATTGACGACGTCTGCCTTTTTTTCATCCAGTGATTTCGAATTCGCTGGCACGTCTTTCGTGCGACAGTCAAAGGCATTGCCATAACACAAATTTTTTTGCCACGACGAATACACCTCTAATGGAGAAAACACATGTAAGCCTGCAACGGTCACACACGTCGGTGCCGTCAGAATACGAGATGTGTTTTAGAATATGTAACGAAGGACTAGTATGTGAAAGACATAAACACCAGTCTTTCCATCATGAAGGGGGATTTGATGAAAGCTTTTGCCGATGTCATTGAAGATCTGTGGTTCGATGATTCTTCACCTAGGATCGTTGACGCCGTCTTATTAAAGAACCAAATCCAACGGTTCGAGCCACGTTTCTTGGGTTACGACCAGCAGGATGAACAAGAATTCCTACGGTACTTGCTGGAAGGTTTGCATGAAGATGTAAATAGAGTATTGGTGAAGCCAAAACATAATTTGACAGAGATGGTTGAAGATCTGAGCGATAAGGAAAGAGCACAGGTATCATGGTATAGTTACTTACTCAGGAACAATTCGAAAATAGTAGATATTTTCGTCGGTCAGTTAAAATCGACCCTGAAATGTACTTACTGTGGCCATTGCTCGGACACTTCCGATTTTTTTTTTGGATTTGTCGTTGCCCTTCACGCAAAGCACCGGTCATATGAGGCTATCACAGTGTATGGTCTCTTTTACGTGTGAGGAGATTTTGGACGTAGATGAAAAGCCGACTTGTTTGTTACAAGTGAAAAAGCGTAGGAAATGTACAACATCTTTGTCAATTTACAAGTTTCCGAAGGTGTTAATTATTCATCTGAAACGTTTTATGTCGTCCGAACGATCCCCAGACAAACTCATCGCCACCATAGACTTTCCGCTCGTGGGATTAGATTTGAGCAACTACGTCGCTGACAACGTCTCTCCTTGTCGCTACAATCTATATGCGCTGTTCAATCACAGAGGCACCATGTACAGTGGCCACAACAACTCTAACTGCAGACATCCGTACTCTGGCACATGGCACGAATAGAATGACTCTCGTGTTTCTCGGGTATCATCGAGGACCCTTGTGAGTGGCGATGCGTGAGTGCTCTTTTACGAGCAGGTGGATACAAATTTCCACCATTGGCTGTTATTTGTTTTTTTTATCACAGGATGATTATTTATTTATTATATTTATTTTTACACATTGAAAGGTCTCAAATTATACATGAAAAACAGAAAAAAAATCAATCAATCAAAATATCCTTTTTTGTTAGAAGATATTATCTCATGGACAAAGTTTTAGCAAATGTATAAAGGTAAAAGAGATAGAAGTAAAACATAAAGATTATAAGACTTCGAAGAAGACAGAAATCTTTGGGAGATCGTTTGCTAACGAACAGTCGTTACCGACCGATGATGAACCCTTTACTCCCATAAACACCTAACTACGTAGGCTTATTATGGCAAGAACCTGTCAGAAAACAACTAATCCCCTGGCTAAGACCACGACGGGTATTGTAAGTAGCTGTTAGATTTAATTCAATACCCGTCGTGGTCTTAGACAGGGGAGTAGTTGTTTTCTGACAGGTTCTTGCCATAATAAGCCTACGTAGTTAGGTGTTTATGGGAGTAAAGGGTTCATCATCGGTCGGTAACGACTGTTCGTTAGCAATACAAGACTTGTCAATAAATAAACAATACAATAAAGTACAATCACAGTTTGTTAAAAAATTTAAAATGAAAACACAATAATACATGTATTTATAAATGAATAATTAATCTTAATATTAAAAGATGTGATACTTGTTATTCGATAAAATACAGTCAAATGTGTCAAATCTACAATTTTTGTTATGAATGATGAATTTTTTGTTGAAAAAAAAAGTACCAATATCTAGTCAGCTACATTGCTTCTTAAATACTCACCACATATACGGTCACACCTTACTGTACATTAAAACCACCCTTCAGTGGGTTCCATTGCATTTTGGACATGGTGTGCTAAGTTGTTTGGATGCCAGAATTCGTTTTTTAGCCAAATGACTGGTACTTCTTGAACAATTTCATTATTGGAGCTCGATTCTTCCAAGAAGCAGACAAGAGCATATTCTAAAAAAGGAAAGATCAGTATATTCTTGCTTGATCGATATTAACACATTCAGCGTCAAAGCAGACACCTGTGTCTGTTCGAGATACTTACTCTCAGGCCATGACAGACACCGGTGTCTGTTTTCGTATTTTGCTTTCAACGCCAAATGGGCACATTTTATTGAGGAATCCATCCGCTAGGTGTCTGTTCTGTCCTATTTCAACAAACTGCCATACTTTTGGGCAAAATGGATCGAGGGTCAGTCGGAATTCAGAGCTTGTGTATTCTTTTGTGTCCTCTGTGGTCTACAGGTAATATTATCTCATTCATCACTTATATCACAGGGCCAAAGCAGACACATTGAATGAGTGAATAAATATTTCCTACGAAAACTGATCTGAAAGGTCGATTGGACTTTTACCTTTATTATAGTCCATGACCATTTTCGGTTTTTCACATGTTTGTCTCTCTTCATCAAAGTGACCGTTTCATTTGAATGTTTTGTCGATAACATCAATACTTCTCTTTTATCTTTCCACTTCAAAATCGTAATACCATAGGTATTTTCTGCTGCTATGATTTCAGTTTTTTTTTGCCTTTCTTCAAGAACACTTCTTGGAATACCCTTCCTGTTTTTCCTGAGCGTTCCTCATAAACGAGTTTTTTTTCTCAGTAATTTTTTGGCCAGGTCAATACTTGTATAATAATTATCAGTTACTAATGTTCTTCCAGAATTCAACAATTGATCACTTAGTTGCATGACTATTTTTGTTTGGATATTTTCTCCTTTATCGGTATGTTTGCCGGAATAGACTTTCATATTCCTGGTGTATCCAACAAAGTTTGAATAATTTTATTCCATATTTGTGTGTTTTTTGTGGAATATCCTGGCGCATAATAATTAGGCCCCTAAATGGAATTAGAGTCTCATCAATACAGAAGTGGTCTTCAGGTGTAAGAACAGCTTGGCTATTTTCAATAAACTGTTCAATTATGGGTTGAATTTTACCAAGCCTATCTTGAGTATTTCTGAGATCGTCATTATTCGAGAAATGTAACATTGTGTGTGATAATTCGAATATGTTTCTTGGCATAGTTCTCTGACACAATTTGTTCGAAAAAGATATATCTTTCGACCAAAAGCATCCCATAGAAGACATCTTCACTATCCCCATGTACGCCAGTAATCCAAATACATTCTTCATCTCTGTTCTTGAAGTAGGAACCCAGGCATGTTTTCGTGACTTTTGAGGAACATCGTTTAGATTAGGAACGCGTATAGATTTGTTTCGTCTACAATTCTATCCCATATTTTATTATCAATGAATATATAAAAAAAATCAAATGGTGTATGTTATGTCCGAACGCACCCTCTTAAAGAAAAGAAGAAGATCAGCCGTCATCATTGAGCGGAAAAACAGCTAGTTAACCTTAAATAAAGGGATATAAAAAAGCAAGGAGACTAAAAACAAGGAGGGTTTAATAAGCTCTAGCCAATCAGAAACTTGTAGCATCAACGCGTCATAGTGACGTACTTGGGTATGAGTACAGAGTCGAACTCGAACCAAGCAACAAAACTGTCAGCAGTAACTCTCATATACCAAGAGTTAGTCCGTCTATAGAGAACGGCGGCCATGACATGTATAACTACGTCACATTTCGTCATAAATGTTCTTTCATCTCTTTCTACTAGTATCCCCATTGTCTTATGGGAATCAAACACTCCTTGTTTTTAATTTAGTCTCCTTGATAAAAAAGTACATTTTTACACATGACCCAGTACTGTGCTTCTGATAATCAATAAAGTATTCTCTCTTATGTGAACGATCTAGGTTGTTGTGTACCTGTCTCCCTAAACACAACATTGGCGGAGTCTTAGGGGAATGAGAGAAAAAAGGAATTAACCTGAGGGTGTGGTTGAATCGAGACCGAAAAAAGGATCCCAAGAAGGCAGCTACAGTATGGCGGGAATCGGGACTATTGAACAATTCAACCCTACAGAGCCACAAAAATGGAAGACCTACTGGGAAAGGTTGAACTTTTATTTGGAAGTAAATAATATTACAGAAGAGGCAAAGAAAAAGGCGGTGTTTTTAAGTGTCTGTGGTCCAGCAACCGTCGACATAGCACATTCGCTAGCTTCGCCGACAAGTATTGGTACCATAGAGTTTAAAAGTTTGATTGAAAAGCTAACAAAGAACCAAAGAAATCTGAAATGGTGGGTCGCTTCAGATTTCATCGAAGAGGACAAGTTCAAAATGAAACTATCTCAGCATATATTAGTGAGCTACGAAAATTAGCTGAATATTGTGAGTTCAGTGCAGCCCTGCTACCTGAGATGCTGAGAGACAGGTTGGTGTGAGAGACAAAACATTACAAAGAAGATTACCTGCTGAAACAGGACTAAACTTTGCCAAAGCTGAGGAAATGGCTTTAGCTCATGAGACAGCCAGCAGAAATGTTAGTGCCCTCAGAGAACAAAATTGCTCCACAGAATTTGTGAAACAAAGTTTTGTGTCAACGCGATCAAATGCGAAAAGTAAACCCAGCTATAGTAAGACATGTTCTCGATGTAACAATGCACATGCTCCTGAAGAATGTGAGTTCAAATCGGCGGTGTGTAACTTTTGCAAAAAAACGGGACTCATTGAGAGAGCCTGCCTCTCAAAGAAGAAAACTTTGAAAAACAAAAGGAAACCAGTGAAACCGGTACAACAGACCGTAGATGCAACTCCTACCAATCCAGAGACAAATGACTGTTTTGATGTTGTATACAAGGTGGAAGTAAATAGTGACCATTTTAAAGTGAAAATCAATATAAACAGTTGTTTGGTGGACATGGAGATAGACAGTGGTGCGGCCTATTCAATGATTGGAGCAGAACAATTTCATAAGATATTTACAAGCTCACAGCCGGAGCTGAAAAAGACAAGTTTTGTGTTGAGAGACTACCAGCGGAATGAGATCCAGACAATGGGACTGTGCAAGGTTCCTGAAAATATCACAATATGCAACAGACTCTTCCACTTGTTATATCTAGTAAAAATACAGCAAATCTTCTAGGAAGAAACTGGTTTAGTCCTCTGAATATTTCATTATCCGGTATCAACTCATAGGAGCCTAAGATAGAAGGCCACCAAGACTCATATATTTTCCAAAAATGAAAGGAGGTTTTCTTCGAAGGCCTTGGAAACTTCAAGGGGCCCCCAATTTCCCTGAACTTGGACCCTGCTGTAAAACCAATTCTATGTAAATCCCGGAAAGTGCCATTTGCAATAAAGCCTCTGGTAGAGAAAGAGCTTGATAAGCTTGTGAAACAAAAAGTCATAGAACCAGTAACAAATTACAAATGGGCATCACCCATAGTTCCTATGCAGACAATAAAATTCGAATCTGTGGGGACTACCGGGTAACCATTAATAAGGCTGTTCAACAAGAAGCGTATCTATATCCGGTTCCATGTGTACAGCAAGTACTAGCAGCTCTAGCCGGGGGTAACATTTTCTCCAGATTAGACCTTAAGCAGGCATACCAAAAACTTGCTGTGGACAGAGATAGTGCAGATACTCAAACAATCATCACTCTCAAGGGAGCCTTCAGAGTGAACAGACTTCAATTTGGTGTTGCTATCGCACCACAGATATTCCAGAGATTCATGGACAATCTTCTTCAAGGAATCCCAGGAGTGTTGCCATATTACGATGATGTGCTGATAATAGGCAACTCCCCTAGTGAACTACATGAACGTACATGTGCAGTATTAGATCGTTTCGTACAAGATAGAATTCCATTGAGAAGGCACAAATGTTTATTTTCTGTCAAAGAAATCGAGTTTTTGGGTTTTTGTATAACACCAGGTGGAGTACAACCAACCAAAGACAAAGTACAGGCTATCCAGAAGGCAACAGCCCCCTCAAGCAAACAGGAGCTACAGGCTTTTCTGGGTATGCTCAATTTCTACCATTTGTTCCTGAAGGATAAAGCCACAGTAGCATCTACAGAAAGAAATTTTGCACAATTGGACCGTGAAGCCCTAGCAATCATTACAGGGGTGAGAAAATTTCAAAACTATGTTCTACATTGAGATAAGGACACATCACAAACCCTTACTGGGAATATTAGGAGAAAACAAGCCAGTACCTGAAATAATTTCTCCTCGCATGCGAAGATATATATTAATACTGTCTAGCTATCACTACAAACTGGTATTCATACCTGGAAAGCAAATTCCGCACGCTTATGCCCTCATTCGACTACCTGTTCCGTAAACTGTTATTCCACCTGCATTTGAGGTACATATGTTGGAAAATGTTCCAGAAAAGCCTTTTACAGCCGAACAACTATCTAGAGAAACATCAAGGGACCCTGTTCTCTCTTAAGTTCTGAGCTGGACACTAAGAGGATGGCCTGAAGGGAAAAGCGTTTACAGCTTTCAGCATATAGATATTGTCTACTCTGGGAAAATAGAACGGTGATTCCACCAGGGGGGAGGAAACAAGTCCTTCAACTACTGCACACCCAGGCATAGTCAGAATGAAGGCACTGGCAAGATCACATGTTTGGTGGCCAGGGCTGTACAACCAAATTGAGGAGATGGTCAACCAATGCATGGTTTGCCAGCAAACAAGGCATTCGCCAGCAAGAGCACCAATACATCCATGGGAGTATGCGAGATCACCTTGGGTGAGGCTACATATTGATCATGCAGGCCCGTTCCAAGGACATTATTTTTTGATCTATTCCAAATGGCTGGAAGTGCGGAAGGTGCCATCAACATCTTCACATGCAACAATTGATGTGTTGAGAGAGTTATGAGCTATACACGGAATACCACAAGTGATAGTGTCTGATAATGGAACTTCTTTCACATCAGAAGAATTCAAGGACTTTTTGGAGAAGAACCTAGTCAGGCATGCAAGAATAGCTCCATATTACCCAGCCTCCAATGGACAAGCTGAACGAATAGTTCAATCAACAAAGGAAGCGTTGAAACAGTTATCTGAGGGAGATATCAAAACCAGACCAGCAAGATATTTGTTACAGCAGCACATTACTCCTCATTGCACTACAGGTCAGAGGCCTGCGGAACTGTTGATGTCCAGACGTTTAATTCCAAGATTGGATACTGTTGTATATTAGGTTAAATATAGCAGATATACTTTATCAGTCGGAAGAAGGCAAAAATGCTCTCGACCGCTTTTTTGTACCTTTGAGGTAAAACATAAATTGTAGGCAGACCGGCAGAAGTCAGTATAAAATTAAACCTGATTGATTAAACTCGTGTTTTATTATAACAATTATAAATGCCGATTCATACTAATCGTGCATACATAACATTGGCGACGAGGTATTTTTTGTACTTACGTGCAGTATATCAGTTAGTAAATGGTACTAACAAGAAAGTGATAAAGTAGTAAATAGTTTTTCGCATAGAACACAAAATGGCGGAAAGTTTTGGAATATTGGGCACTCTCTCAACGTTTGACCCCAAAATATCGGACTTTTCGGTGTTCAAAGAAAGAATTAAACAATTTTTCATCGCAAATAAAATTACCGACAAGGATCGCAAAAAGGCAATCCTGTTGAACACTTTAACCGAAGAATGTTACGTGTTGATTCGCAACCTGTGTGTTCCCGAGCTCCCGGAAAGTAAGTCATATGACGATTTGGTTGTGTTATTAAGTGAACATTTAACGCCTGTGAAGTCTCACTTTGCTGAACGTCTGGAATTTTATACCGCTAGACGCAATCTTAACGAAAGCGTTGCTGAATGGGAGGCCCGAGTGAAACAACTAGCGTCGAAGTGCAAATTTGGGACGGAACTTAACACTGTTATGAGAGACATTTTCGTAATTGGCATAAATGAAGGAAAAATAATGGATAGACTATTTGAAGAAGATGCATCGGATTCAGCGGTAACTCTGGCCCGATTACTGAAGACGGCTCTTTCGAAGGAATCGACCATCAAGGAACAAACCACACGTGAGAGTTCGGGAGTCGTAATAAAACAAGAACCAGTGCATTTTCAACGCCAGCGACGTGGAGGCAGTAGACCTTCAGGAAGCCGGCCGTTCAACGCTGTTGGTAAGGAAGGAAGTCGGAGTTATTCGGTAAGCCAAAATAGCAACTTTCATAAAACTATTGAGTGCTCGGTATGCGGCCGAAATAATCATTCAGCGCGCGAGTGCGCATACAAAAATTACAATTGCCACAAATGTGGCGAAAAGGAACATCTAGCGCCTAGATGTAAGAAAATATCTCATAATTTTTTAGAACAATCAGAAAGCTATGAACAATTAACAGATGAGTCAATTTTTAATCTATCTGAAATAAATAGTGATGTAACTGATAGCATGGGTAATGTCAAACCCACTTACGTTAAATTAGTCGTAGAGGGTATTCCAATGAGTTTCGAGGCCGATTCGGGATTTTCTCATTCCGCAATATCGGAAAAATTATATTCAAAGCATATTGCAGAAAAAAATCTTTTAAAAAACGACTTAGCACTGCGAGATTACGTTGGATTTACATTTGAACCATTAGGTTACTTGAATTTCGAAGTAATATTTGAAAATAATAGTTACATTTTGAAAACGTACGTTATCAAACACGGAGGCCCCCCACTCATTGGAAGAAACGGATTAAAAATGCTTAATTTAGGTATTTGTAAATTGAGGGAAAATTGTAAAAATATTATCGATATAAAAAATTTCTGCAATGTAGATTCTTCGGCCATGATCGAAGTTCTACTATCTAAATATGAGGAAGTTTTTGAACAAAAAATGGGAACGTTCAACAAATTTGAAATTTCACTACAACTTAAGGAAAACTCTGTTCCAAAATTCTTCAAGCCCAGACCCGTTCCTTTCGCTCTCAAACCGAAAATCGAAGAGGAAATTCAGCGATTAGTTGATAATGGAGTTCTTGTACAAACTGAATTTTCAGAATGGGCCACGCCCATCGTACCGGTCTTGAAGGAAAGCGGCAGCATTAGAATATGCGGCGACTTCAAAATAACACTCAACCCAAATCTGCGAATTCAACATTTCCCTTTACCCCGTATAGAGTACTTGTTCACGCAACTTCAAGGTGGAGACAAGTTCTCAAAAATTGATTTATCGGAAGCTTACCAGCAAATTGTATTAGATAAAGCTTCGCGAGAATTTGTAACGATCACAACCCATAAAGGGATGTTTTCTTATACACGTTTACCATACGGCATCACGTGCGCAGGGGCTATTTTTCAAAACATTATGGAACAGTTGTTCGCTAATATGGAAGGAGTCGTTTGCTTCCTCGACGATATTTTAATAACGGGTAAAATGACAAAGAACATTTAGAACGGCTAGAAAATGTTTTTCGGCGTTTACAGGAATGTGGATTGAAATTAAGGAGGGAAAAATGTTCATTTTTCCAGAAATCCGTAAAATATCTTGGACATATTATCAATAGTTCGGGATTACATACTTCAGAAGAACGAGTGCTCGCAATAAAGAAGGCTAAGGTCCCTAAAACAATTACTGAATTAAAATCATTTTTGGGCATGTTGAACTTTTACTGCAAATTTCTTCCCGATGCTTCGGCTTGCCTGAAACCACTTTATAATCTATTAAAGAAGGATACTGTTTGGGATTGGAATTTGGAGTGTGCAAAAAGCTTCGAAGACGCGAAAAAACTGTTGCTATCTTCACCGGTTTTGGCACATTTCGATCCAACTAAAAAAATTAAGTTAATGGTTGACGCTTCCAGCTGCGCATTGGGCGCGTCAATTTCACATGTTTATGACGATAAATCAGAAAAGCCAATCGCTTTCGCGTCGCGTCTTTTAAATTCCGCGGAGATATCGTACTCCCAAATAGAAAAAGAGGCTTTAGCGATTATTTTCGGAGTAAAAAAATTTTTTCAATATCTTTATGGTAGGAAGTTCATTTTATGTACCGACCATAAACCATTATTATCTATTTTTGGAGAAAAAAAAGGTCTACCAGTTTTTGCAGCAAACCGTCTGCAAAGGTGGGCACATATTCTGGCAGCATTTGATTTCGAGATTTTTTATGTAAGGAGTAAAAACAATTACGCCGATTTTTTATCAAGACTACCAATTGAAGATGATTCGATTGAAGTAAGCAAAACCTTATGTAACTTCAGTATTTCTTCTAATATATACTTATATTATGTGAGTAAATCCGGTTTCCCTATTGATTTTATGTCGATAAAAAAAGAAACGGCGATCGATCCGATCTTGAGTAAAATAATTTTATTTCTTAGAAGTGGATGGCCTGAAAAGTGTCCACTGGACGAATTCAGACCCTTCTTCAATAGGAAAACGGAGATAACAATAGAGCAGGGCTGTTTGATGTGGGGGTACCGGCTGATAGTACCTGAAAAATTCAGGAACTCCGTTTTAACTGAACTCCACAGTTCCCACATGGGAATAGTAAAAATGAAGGAATTCGCACGGTCCTATGTCTGGTGGCCTTCTATTGATTATCAAATAGAAAATTCAGCTAGAAATTGTAAATCGTGCTCGGTTTATGCCAGTAATTCCCCAAAAACTGACTTAGTCGTATGGAATTGGCCCCAAGAGCCTTGGAATAGGCTACATGCGGATTTTTTTGGCCCTATGTTCAATAGATTTTTTTTAGTGCTTGAGGACGCTACTTCCAAATGGATAGAGTGTGTAGAAATGTCAAGTATGACAGCCTCAGCAACAATACGGGTTATGCGTGAGATGTTTTGCAGATTTGGTCTCCCCTTTGAAATATGCACTGACAACGCAAAAACATTCACGTCTGACGAATTTCAATTTTTTTTAAAGTCTAGTGGTATAAAACACACCACAGGAGCCCCTTATCACCCTTCTACTAACGGACTCGCTGAAAGTGCAGTGAAGATTATGAAAAATGCTATTTATAAAGGTCGGTTTGAAAACAAAACTTTGGATATTGATTTGATAATAAACCGATTTTTATTTCAATACAGGAATACACCCCATTCCACCACAGGGGAAACTCCTTCGAAATTATTGATAGGACGCACTATGCGCACAAAGTTTGATTTGTTGCTACCTTCAACAAAAATGGTAGTAGAAAGTAAACAAAACAACCAACGCAAATACTATCGAGGTAACAGAAAAACGGAATTTGGAGCAAATGATTGGGTCTGGGTCCGCGATTATAGAGCAAATATGCCTCAATGGTGTACGGGGGTAGTGAACAAAGTTCTAGGCCAAAGAACTTATATTGTAGAAACAGATAATGGACTGATTTGGAAACGACACATTGATCAATTAAAAAACAGAGTTCCTTGTAAAAAAGACAACAATAGAGTTATGACTAATAATCCGTTAAAAATTAAACAAAAAGATGATGTTTCTATCATTCCACGATCTGACATAACTGGGGAAATATATGGTGATGATCTCAACAGACCATCATTTTCAAATGTAAATATTGTAAATAATGATGATGGTGATGATCCTCAGAGATCAACACCACATGTAAATATTGTAAATAGTGATACGGCGGTACACCCCGAATTAGTAACGAGTGTCAGCGATTCGAATATTTCCAACGGTACGGCGCCCGCGTCGCCCCTAGACACAGTGCGGGTTTTACGTCGGCGGAGTAAATTGTGCGAACCTGAGAGACTCACATATGATTAGATTTTAGAAGGGAAGGTGTTGTATATTAGGTTAAATATAGCAGATATACTTTATCAGTCGGAAGAAGGCAAAAATGCTCTCGACCGCTTTTTTGTACCTTCGAGGTAAAACATAAATTGTAGGCAGACCGGCAGAAGTCAGTATAAAATTAAACCTGATTGATTAAACTCGTGTTTTATTATAACAATTATAAATGCCGATTCATACTAATCGTGCATACATAACAGATACAATAAAACCAGACTTTCTGAAAGATATGTTCAGGAGACAAGAAACTGAGTCTACCACAGAAAATGCAACGAAAATATTTCAGGAATGAGACACAGTTTTTTCAAGAAACTATAGTATGGGAACTAAATGGTGTCCTGCAATAGTAGAATCAACACTTGGACCGGCATCATATCGGATCAAAACACCTGATGGTGACTTCTTACATCGTCACATAAACCAGCTGAGGAACCGAACACCAGAACTAAGAAACGAGGAGGCCTCATCACCCTCAAGGAAAATGGAGATGGAAACACAACCCAGTCCGATCCAAGAGACCAGTTCGTCCCGAGCAATGTCGACAGAGAGGAAGCCATACCCTCCTCCAGAGACCACTGCCAGTGATCTAACACCTAGGGACCAAACTACACCGAGGCCCCAACGCGTAAGAAAGCGTCCAAAGTATTTGAGAAGAAGAAGATCAGCCGTCATCATTGCTCGGAAAAACAGCTAGCTAACCTTAAATAAAGGGATATAAAAAAGTTCATTTTTACACATGACCCAGTACTGTAATTCTGATGATTAATAAAGTATTCTCTCTTATGTAAACGATCTAGGTTGTTGTGTACCCTAAACACAACAGTGTACCATCACGTAATTGTGCAATGAATGCTTCATTAATGCCCCCTATACCAGTGTATTGACTTTTGATTACCTCTTACTGGCCCAAATTGGTCAAAATTGTTAGGAAGAAAAGTTGAATAGATTTGAAAACTACGTTCAGATAGACATACCCAACATATTATTTATTTTAGAAAAATGCGATTCTAATAAATTCACATTCAAATAATTTAAATAAAAATAATGTATTAACTTTTCTCTCTCACTGAACATTTGCCTCAATATATCCTCATTCGTTTTGTATACATTCAGATGGTTCATACAAAAAATGTAAAACATTTTTAATCATGGCAGGTGTTATGTGTTGCAATTGTCTCTCTAATTATCCTATTGGAATGGTCCACATTTTTGAAAGACCTCTGGAGGTACCTAGAAAAAATCGAGGGGGTTCAAGTCAGAAGACATAGGGGGCCACAAAAGGTCAGAATATCATCGATCAGATTTCCATTGAAAAGGGTATTTATTCATTTACATCCCTTGTACTGTGGAATGAAGCACTATTTTGTTGGTACCATATCCGTAGCCTCCTATCACCCATTGGTAGTTTATCCATGAAATGAAACAAATGGCTATAAACAACAAAAATTTATTTATTCAGAGTTTCTCAAAAAAAAAAAAATGGTAATATTTTCTTCAGTCATTTTGTTCTAACATTAAACTTCAAAGTACTTTTCTCTCAGGTCAATTTCATACATCATGGAAAAGTTTCTCATATGCAACGAACTGAAAAAAAATGCGAAAAATAACAAAAGGTGGCTTTTCATTGTAGATAGGTGTAATTGAACATCTGAACGAAGTTTTCAATTCTCATCAACAATTTTCGATTTTGTCAAAAATATTATTGATATTTTTTGACAACCCTCGTATACGGCTTAAAAATTGTTATCTTATCTGATGGACGTATTTCAGGTTTCAGACAATGCAGAACTTTTTATGAAAAATAACTTTTTTTGTAAATTTAGAAATAAAAATGTTTCCCATATGTAGAGAACTTAGCGGACACACTGTATGTTTACATTTAAAAACTTAAGAAAACACTTTGACACCGATTGTGTCCGCCATTTTTGGGCTAACAGAACACCTATATTACGAACAGACAAAGCAGTATTGGAACACATATACCGGTCTTTGTTGCTAACCATCAAATAGGTTTATTCGAATATGATCATGATAAATAAAAGGATATCATACTACACCAGAAGATATCCAAGTAACAACTCAGATGTTTGACATGCTCTGGTTATAAACTTTTTAAAATATCCGACTACCTGAAAATCAATGACACAACTGGTTTGTGGTACATAATGATTGTTTTTGAATCCGCGATTTTCGTTTTTTCGGATCTTACCTTGTTCGCGGGTGAAACTTGGCAGAAGGTATGAAAAGGACCAAATCTACCGAAATGTAAAACCAGCAAACGGTCAGAAAACGACTGGTTTTCAAACGCCCCGGGCCCCCCTCCTTGACCTGGAGAAATTCGAAAACTACATCCAGGCGACACGGGGCAACACCAAGAATGAATTTGTTGCCCTGCAGACGATTTCTTCACCTGTCAATAAATCATATAGACAGCTCTCTAACTATTAGGTTGGGTAAGATTTGAACGTGAGTGGGCCCGTATCAGGTCCTCCACTGTGGCCAATGGCCTATTGTGGCTCACCCTATGGTTACATTTCTCCCAGTATATCCAATCTCTTAACGAAATTGAGGAATATATTGGGAGAACACTTTACCAGGTTTCCTGACTTTATTGTCGTATGTAGGGCATGTACACAGAATGTGCTTAGCCGCTTCATCATCCTCCATGCATAGCCGGCACTCTGCATCTTGTGCAAGTCCGAGTTCTAGCAGTTTGTCAGAGTCTTACTATTAGTATTATTTCTAAACCAAGGTAGTATGCACTATGCACCTACGTAAAACATATAATGAATTTCCTGTGTATGAATTAAGTTTGATATGTTGTCTCTGAAACAGAATCTGTTAGTTCTAAAATCTCCAATAATAATAATGGTAATACGTTAGTCATGGCTCCCGTGTCAATTTTGAATTTAACTATTTTATTATTTATTTGAAGCTGAGTATACCACTCGTCCTTATCAACTGACTTTATCTCTACTGAGCCTATGAATAAAAAATTGTCTGTGTACTTATAACATTTACAGTGTCTTCTTGTCTAAGTTCATTTATCTGCTTGCTATTTTTCTTCTTTCTGCATACACCCTGGAAATGATTGGCAATGTTACAGAAATTACAATTTCTCCCGAAGGCTGGACATTTGTTAATTGCATGAGACTTACCACATTTGCTGTATGAATTGATTTTCTTGTTTGCTGCATTATTAAATTTTTGTGTATTCCAGGATTTATTCTTATTTAGGGAATCTACATCCAGCATATTGTTACCCATTGCTGCACTTTTTTACTCAGATGTTTCAATTATTACACATAACTCACCTGCTTGCTGTAGTGTTAGGTTGTCGTCCTGTAACAACTTTTCACGGAGTGTCGCATTTTCCACCCCACAAATCAAGACAGTTTTTGTAGTTCATCTTATAACTCGCCTAAATTACTAACAAGCTTTTTAATTTCAGTTACATACTGATTAAGGGTTTGACTTGATTGTTATATATAAGAAAATAATTTATAGCGTTCGTAAGTTATATTTTCCTTTGGAAGGAAGTGGGCTTCAAATTTGTCAATAAATTTTTGTAATTTGTTTTTCTCGTCTTCAAAATAAAATGTATAGTGAATTTCAAACCCCTCTTCTCCTATATAGTGTAAGAGCTGCTTTTTATTAATTTCAACGGCTATCAGATAATTCCCAAACCTGGATCTCCATAATTTCAAATTTTCCGGAATGCTAACATCCAAGGACACTTGGTGCAATCCCTCTGTGGCCCTATTCTTGACGGCAGTAGAATAGAACAAGTGAGAGAAAGTGGGCGTGGTTCTACTGAAATCACAAAAACCGTATTCTTGACTACCGTTCTATTGAATACTGATGGAACCTCGATCCCTCAATCGAATGAAATCGTTCCATTGATATTCTACTAGGGAGTGGTTGGGGAATGTTATCATATTCGAATATTTAATCTGTAAATTGGATAGTTTTGTATCAAACGCTCGTCATCGTAGATTTGAATCAAATATTACTGTGGGAACGGGCAATGGAAGATCTAAATAACGCAGAGGATGATTTAAATATAGTCAGGAATGTGCTACCGAAGAAAGATCGTTTCAACACGTTATCGGATGATGAGTTTATTGAAAACATGTATCAAGAAATCATTGAAATGTTAACTCCTTACATAGAAGAGCCAAGACGATCATCAGCTATATCTGTGCAAACAAAGGTATGAGGAAATGTTTCTTGAATACATTTCTCTTCTTGATGAGATGAATTCGACCATCAGCTCTTTCTGTTTCGCTATCATTGGATTTATTTTCTATTTCTTTGTTGTACTTTATTCTTCGAAGTACTGCGGCAATAGAAATACACAAGAACTTGAATTGAAAATTTTCGAACTTTGTGCAGTCTGTCAAGATTTCTTCCATTTTGATTGGACAAGATTATAGGCAACACTGTTGTTTGGTTTCCCACGATTTCTCTTCCACACTCGAGTTCAAGAATACCGGTTTTAGTCAGCAGTAGAAGCAAATCAGGGAACGCTCCCCAAGGATTGTTTTATTCTATCGCCGTCAAGAATAGAGACCCTGCTGTCTCCCATGCCCCTTGCATTTGTCGTCTATTTTGAAATTATAAAATTGTATTCACGTAATTCACAACTGCTGACTGCGCCATGTAATGAAAGCTACTTCCTTACTGCAATGCTTTTATTAATATTCATTTTTTGAGTTTCAATTCACAATCGTAATTACATAATTTTCTGGTTGGATGGAAGAGCAAGCTCGAACCTAGTTTATGTCTCGGTGAAGAACTAAGACTGAATCCTGCCATTTGATAGTATTCATAGTTGTCCTGTTAAATATATGTCCATGTACCTACTCCATGTATGTTTTACCATTAATAAAATCAATTATTATTATTATTTTGCATTTTTCCCCATGATGCCTACGCGTGCATTTTCCACTGTGTTGGCAACCATGAGGAATGAAAATATGGTACCAACCGGATGAAAATATGGTATCTCAGATAAATTCAAGGTACATTTAAGTTATGACATATGTGACGTCATCATAGGTCGTAGTTGTCAATACTGTCGAACCATTCATTTTTGGCGCATGCGTTTAAACGAACACAGGCCACCAAATTCAAATTGTTGGCTTCATTGGTAGGGATTGTGCTTTGAAATAATGAATTAATGAAAGTAACAGTCGAATATATTTCCGTCCCCATAATAGGGCATTAGCAAAAAATCGTTAAACAGTAACAAAAACAGTTGGCTTCATTGTTAGGGATTGTGGTATGAAATAAGAAATTAATGGAAGAAACAGTCGAATATATTTCCGTCCCCATAATAGGGCATTAGCAACAAAATCGTTAAACAATAACAAAAAAAATTGATGTAAAACAAAGAAAAGATACCTTGGTTTCAGTCAATGTTTACCCTACATAACTCAACATGAAATAAAACTTCCTCTAAAAATAAATGAAAAAAAAAACAAACACAACAGGTATAAGAACATGAACAACAAGTTATAAAAAATTAAAATGCAAAGCAAAAATAGCAGGTACCTTGGTTTCAGTCGATATCTACCTTACCTAACTTATCAAGAAATAAAACTTCTAAAAATAAATAAAAAATAAAAAAACACTACTCAAATATATCAACTGTATCAGCCTCATCTTCATCACTAGTACTTATGTCATGTAACTTCTGATTAATCATGCTACTGAGCATTCCATCACTTACTGTAAATTTATAGCAACCATCGTTAATTTGCAAGGATTGCCTAGCTAACAAAGTTCCATTCAGCGTGCTCGTTAAAGTAGAACCATAACTCTAAGAAGGTCGTAAATCACCAACCACTTGAGGTATCAGCAGGCTGTCAAGCAATTGATTCTACTCAGAGTTGTACCTGTCCTAGCCATTAAATTTTATGCATTTATATTCGGTCAAAGAGTCCACTATTATTAAAATGCCAAACTATTTCAAAAGATACTTCAATCCGGACCTGGAAATCTTTTAAGGGATACACTTTCATTGCTTATCTTTGTTTCGAACAATAGGTAATAATGAGGGTCGTCGGCTAAAATTGATTTACGACCTTCTTAGAGTTATAGTTCTACCATACTAGTTTGTTCCTCAGTTTTGTTTTGATTAAATTAACCTGACTGAAAAATGTCTCACATTCTGCATTAGAAATAGGCAAAGTTAATACATTCAAAACCACTTATAGGTATATTTCACTGTTCAAAATGAAATCAGATACATGTTTAAACTCATAAGAATCTGCTCCGTTCTTCAAATTTGATAATTTCTCCCAGAAAATCGCCTATCTAGTGATATCTGCTTTCGAAATTTGAAGAATAGTAGAAATCTCCATTCATCTATATTCTGAAACTCTTCCGCATTTATAATCCTTGGCAGATACCTCAGAGGATATAAAGTTGGATATTCCTTTCTAAATCATGAGGGAAATAGATTTCCTAGGATTAAATATGTTAATACTCCCTAGTAAAGGATCTGAAAAATCAAAACGCTTTTTTATTTCCAAACAACTCACTGATCAAAAATTTTCTTCCCTGGATTAAAAATCATTTTTAAGATCTATCCTTGTTGTCATCTCTGGCTTACTTAAAAAATTCAGAACTCTCACTCCTACATAAATTGAACTGGTATCCTTATACTGCGTTTTATTAGTGGGATCTATTTCTCCCAGGGTATTTTTTGTACTTCAAGTAAATGCTCCATGTTGCAGTATTCACTTCCAAAAATTAAAGCATTTACTCCACATAATTCTTAAAGAAACAGTTAAGTAAGTACTAGGAGCAATTACTTCATACTTTCCTTTATTTACGTCGATATACAGTGCGACGCTAAATTATGGAACAAATTTATTATTTCTGAATATAAAGATATTTCGGAAAAATCCTCGGGCAGGTCGATTTTCTTTTCCGATGGGCCAATTTTTGAACCACATCCAAAATATATAGAGTTATCCGCATTTAAGTAAACGTGACTTTGCCGATATTTTCAAATGGGACACCCAGTATATTTTTCCTTATTTGGTTAGGAATCGTCATTACGAATCCAGTGATACCAAGTTTGATTATGTCAAACAGCTGCGGAGATATGGTCAAAAAACGTCCTTGTATGTCTAATGAGTATGACTGCGAGACTCCACACGATTCAGAAGGTAAAAGTCTCTGTCGCACTCATTGGACATATGGAGAAGTTTTTTGCCCATATCTCCGTAGCCGTTTGACATAATCCCACCAAACTTGGTATCACTGGATTCGTAATGACGATCCGTAACCAAATATGAAAAAATATACTGGGTGTCCCATTTGAAAATATTACCAAAGTAATTTTTACCCAAATGCGGATAACCCTATATATTTTTGGTAGGGTTAAAAAATTGGCCTATCAAAAAAGAAAATCGACCTGTCCGAGGATTTTTCCGAAATATCTTTATATTCAGAAATAATTTGTTTGTTCCATAATTTAGCGTCGCACTGTATAGAAGTTAATACTGTAGAAATTACTAATGTTGTCTAGTATTTCCTCCATTTGGAAGTGTTTGGTGTAGTTTTTGAGAAGCTACTCAGAGTAATTACACGTCTTCGATTGAAAAGGTGTTATGCCTTTTTCCATGAATTATTGTAGGAAAAGATGGAAAATGTGTAAGCGTAGAACAATTTAGATAATTATTTCGGTAAGTCAATTATTTTGGGTAGCTCGCTACTACTAGGCACTGTACTTTTAGCTTCAATGCAAACAATATTGCGTTTAGCTAGAGAGTTCTCAGGAAATCATATTGAGATGAGGGGAGGGAGCAGCTGTAACAAATGTAATGAAAATGGAAGTATTTTCAAGAATTCTATGTGATCCTGACGAAGATTTTGACATTACTGATGACGATGGAGCACCTTTTTGTCTGGAGCTGCAAGCAATGGTGCGCCATGGGTCTGTCGGATAGGACAGTAGAAACGGGATGCTGTTGCCGAACAGAGGTAAGTTTTATTTATATGTAAAAAGAATGAATGCTGTGAACTGAACATCAATGCTTCATTAACACGTTCACGACCGCTATTCTTGAATTTGACGATTTTATAAACCAACAACTTTTATTTAAGTATAACATAACTTTCAATGTAACTATTTATTTTTATTTAGTTTTTGTGTGTTATTTTATTTTTGTTTTATGTTATTATGTAATGTCACAAATATGTGAAGTCGGTTTAAGGTATTTGTAATATTACAATAAACCACCTGCCACAATAATGTGACATAATGTTTTCAGTGAAACGCTACACATTTTAGGCTTTTATGTTCAAAACGAAACAAAAAATATATTCTTTGTGAATGTAATATGAAAAAACTCATAATTTTCAAGAAAAATACCCAAATAAAAACTTAGATTTTTGCAGAAAACCCTATTTTACATTTTTGTGGCATATGCCAAAGCATGGAGACGGACCTAATCCTACAGGACTGTCTTTATTATCCTTACATACTAAACAGGAGTACCCGGTCATGCTTCTTCTTTTTTGTTGGCTACATAATCTATCTTTTTCTCTTGTCATCTTTATACGGAAAATGATTGGTGCCTAAAGTAACATTCGATATTCGATTTGAACATTCTACCTGCAGAAGTTTTCTGATTATTTGCTCTCTATATTGACACTATATGACACTTTCTTGTTATTGATTTTGTTTAGCAACCAATTACCGTTCCATAGGCAAATGTCTATGAGGTGAAAGAAAACTTTCATGTACCACCTGATAGTTTTTCTTGGTGTGCAATAATACGATGTCATTTGGTCTGCTCTGTCAACTTCGGACATAAGCTATCATTTCAGGTTTGAATTTCTTCACTCCCTGTTTTGAAGTTACTTCTATCATCCCTGACTTATGTTAACTTGAAATCATAAGAACGTCTCGCTTATCGTGCCATTTTAAAACTCTTATCTATCCCTTTCTCTTCCAGACGAGGTTACCCTTCTTCAATTTGGTGGATACAACTATTTGAGGATTCCCTTTTCTGTTTTTTCGTAGAGTACCGCACATGTGAGTTTTATGTTCTAAAAGGTATTTGGCTAATTTATAACTGCAGTAAAAATTGTCAATATAAATTGTGTGTCCCTTTTGAAGAAATTTTTCTCCAAGTTTTTTCACCACGTCAATGGCATGACCTTGCTCATTTGTCACGGTACCTTGTCTGCAATATATCAATAAGTCTAATACAAAACCATCAGGCGTACAAAATTCGTAAAACTTAATACCATACTTGCTAGCCTTATTTGGAATGTATTGTCTAAATTTCAGACGTTCTCTCCAAAGTAGTAATGCTTCATCCACAGATAGATTTTCTGATGGGTAATAAACTTTCCTAATATTATTCAAGATGTGACTGGTGAAGTTGGAAATATTGTGAAGCCTACTACTAGTATCATCTTCTGGAGCATAGAAACAAATGTTGCGTAAAATCATTTCAAATCGATTTCTGCTCATGACTTTTCCAAATATCGGATGTTCGTAAAGAGGATATTTCCAATAAGGAGACAGAGTCCTAAGTATTTTTGGAATTCTTCAATATTAGTGTCTGCCCAGTGCCGCATATTACTCTTTCTTCCAAGAGTGGGATTATTCTTTCCTCTTTTGTTTGCCCACTCGGCAATGTTTTGTAGTAAGGAATCATCAACAAGCCAGGAAAACGTTTCAAATGGTTCAATGGGCAACGCAAAACTAACTTTTATTTCTTATCTTGCCGCTAATGGTATTGGTTGAGGGTTATCTTCAGAATCTGTCCATTCGTCACTGATGTTATATCTGTCATCATCAGTAATATTTTGATTAGCGTTGTTGTCTTCATTATCTGTAATAATTCAGATACACCCCCTGTACCCTCTTCTGAACTCTCGCTTTCTTCATCACTGTCTCTAGGCTGGTATGAACTTTCATCACTATCTTCTGACAGTTCTGAATCTTCAGTATCCTCTTCAACATCCATATCTTCTCTGGCAACGTCCATTTCAAAAGCTACAGTATTCGCCTTTCGGTTGAGCTCGACGCTATTCAATTTTTTGTTACTGGACATATTCTGAAATATAAAATGAGGTTTTACCTTGGTGTAACACAAGAAAACACATTTTCTTTACATACGAGATAACAAAATACTCAGTCATCTATTTAAAACCATGCGTCAAAGATATGTGCCATAAATAGATCTCTATTTAGGACACTCACAGCTAAGCTAAATTATATAATATCAAATGAGTCTTACCTCAATATCATCGAAAACAATTAGATTTTGTATTATTATCAAGAAAAAACAACAAAATATTAACAATTTATTTGGAGTCAATATCAACAACAGTCACCACGTTTATTTTGAAGGTTATGTATATACGAATCGTTAAATTCCAAAACCGCACGACGCAGATGTGTGCCAGACATGGCTAGAAACTGTAGCCAAATCGCGTCCTTCGCCGGTGAACTACTGGGAAATTATTTGCGTTTGATCGCAATTGAATCGATGGCACATATCTGTGACGTTAGTTCTCGAGAATAACTATGCGTCACATACAGGGTGTCCGGTAAACCATGGATCATATTTTAGCTGGTGATTAACAAGTTTATATCCTATCAGAAAATCACAACTTGACCTCAGTAAAAACCTCACGGTTTTCGAGATATTGGAACTTTTATAAAAAAAAAAATTATTCCTATCTCAGATCATTCTTTTATGTTCTAAGCAAATAAGGAGCGTTTCATGTTAATTCTTATTTTAGATAAATATTACTGAATAGTATTTGTAACTATCGCAGAAGGCAGATTTTCAATAGCAGTCATTGCGGTCTACAAAAAAAAATCATCCTCCGATCTGGATTTTTCAAGATTTCTATTATGAAACTTTGAACTCTTTTTGTGACAAATTATTCTCCAACGAAAACCTGAACATTGGCCTTGAAAACTTGCTCGTTTTTTCCATAGTCCAAAAATGTATAGAATTTGAAAAATAGATATTGCTAATAGAGTATGAAAGGGGGTATTTTACGATAGATCACAAGGATTGCAGTTTCGTTCAAAATGGGTTTATTTTCTATTTTATCGAAGTGTGAGCTGCAATTATTTTATCACAGCGACTGATGAGCTGGTGAGCTGATAAATCTAAGTCCAAGTACCTGTGACTGATATAACAGTTGAAAGAACTTTAATGAAAAAAAATTATATGAGAATAGGTTGATTCTTATGAAAACAACACAACAATGTACACCTCAATATTCCTCTTGTACATGATTAAGAGACTACAACAAATGTTCGAATTGTTTTCCTTCTGCTCTGATACAAGCGTGACATCTCCTTAAAAACGACCTTTTCAACTAACGCAGAGCTCTTGGGTTATTGTTGATTTCTTCGGCTGCATGTCGTATTTGGTTCCGTAGTTCCCCTTCGCTAGTGATTGGGTTGTGGTAAACCTTTTCCTTCAAACATCCCCAATAAAAAAAATCTAACGGGTTCAAGTCCGGTGAACGTGGCGGCCATAGTATTGGCCCAAGTCGCCCAATCCATCTCTGAGCATATGTCCTATCTAAATATTCTCTTACTTGTCTGCCGTAGTGAGCAGGACACCCATCATGTTGAAACCACATGGTCTGTCTGACTGCCGGCGGCACATCTTCCATTAGATGCAAAAATTCCAAATAATTTTCGGAGTTCACTGTCTGCGGAAACTCGAACGGACCAATCACGTGGCCATTCAGTATGCCGGTCCAAAGATTTATTTTAAATTGATGTTGGTACCTGTCTGGTCTCATTATACGAGGATTTTCAAAGTGCCAACTGTGGAGGTTGTGGATATTGAAAACACCCCGACGGTGGCATGATGATTCATCTGTCCATAATATTTGATTGAAGAAATCTGGGTCCTCTCGGCGTTTTCTCAACATACGGCGACAAAAAGTTATTCGTTTTGGGTAATCTGTTGGCAACAAAGATTGAACACGCTGTACGTGGAAGGGGTGCAGTTGATGTCTTTTCAAGATATCATGAACGGCTGATTTTTTTATGCCAGTTCTTCTCTCGATACTACAAACGCTAGTGGACGAATCATTCTCAATTTCTTCAAGGACCTCATCTTCAAGGTCGTCACGACGTGGTCTGCCTGATCCACCTTGAGCACCAGGAATCTTGCCCTCCGTATAAGAGTTATGTACTCTTATGAACACACGATAATCAGGATGTATATTCCTATTGGGATACCTTTCACGGTATAATGCAGCAGCTCTCCTTGCGTTGCCTCTACATTCACCATGAATTAAAAGCATTTCGGCATACTCACGTGGACTGTACGGCATTTTGATACTGTTGCAAATAGATTTTGCCAAGTTATCAAATCCTATCCACAAAGCACACTAACAGTCTAAAGAGAAAACAATACACGATAACGTTCAATAAGGAAAATTGTGTGTAAATACTGCAACTTACGAAAACACGGTGTACTCTCTGACGACCTGTCATTCAACTGACAGATCAGCCTAGATAAAAGAGCAAGAATTGCAGCTCACACTTCGATAAAATAGAAAATAAACCCATTTTGGACGAAGCTTCAATCCTTGTGATCCACCGTAAAATACCCCAGTAATAGTACTATGAGAGTATCACGGAATTCAAGTTCAAGCTAACCGAAACACCAGGATGGACATTGTAACAAATTTTTTGATACTCCACTGTGAATTTGCCGTAATTTGGGGGATCCTAACCCCCCGGGTACCTCATAGAGAACATCCTAGCATTCCTAGCAAATTTTTGATACTCCACTGTGAATCTGCCGTAATTCCTAAAAAGAAAAAAGATATGTTTGCTTGGCGTAGAATCGAACTCGGTCCGTTCGCTTGAGTACAAAATATGTTAACCACTAGACTATCTGAGCTATTGAAAATGTAAGAGATTAAAGACATGCCAACAATGTAACTAGTGATGTAGGCTAACAACGTCGAGATGGGCCATTTATTATAATCGAAATTATATTGTGAAAAAAATTCAGTACAGATAGAATTTCAACATCTAATATATTTTTGGAGAATAAATGTATCAATTATGAAAAAAGAAATCTAATCTGCATCATTGAGTTTTTGTAATAGAAATCAGAGTTATTTTTACATTTCGGTAGCCCAGTGCGCATCACAATGTTTCATCCATAATAATATTTTGGAGATTGCCCTGTACATCATATTTCATTTATTTTTTTTATTTATTGTAATGATAAATCGATTGAACGTAATCTTGGGAGGTCCCCTCGTATACGTTATGATAATAATGAATCTCCTTGTATACATTATGATAATAAGAGTGAATCTCCTGTGATTTGACGTAATTTTGGAAAAGGTCCTGTACATCATATTTAATTAATCTTATATCGACTATGACAAATCGATTGAAAGTAATTTTAGGAGGTCCCCTTGTATACATTATGATAATAAGAGTGAATCTCCTGTGATTTGACACAATTTCGGGAGGTCCATGTAGAGATAGTTGTAAATTGTCTCACTTTGCAAATTGTTTGGGGAACCCTAACCACCCGGTATACATCTCTAACAAATTTTTGACACCCAGCTGAGATTCACTGATATGGATTCATCATATGAGTTATAGAAAAAATGTAGTATTCTTTATTCTTCTAAATGAACTCCGCTCACCATTGTGAACATCCTATCAAATTTTCAACAATGTTCATCACTCGACCTGCTTACTAACCAGCCTTTATTTTATAAGTATGAAAATTGCAGATTAAAATCAAAAAAAAAAAAAGATGCGGTGCTGTGGCTTGAACCAGCTACCTATAACTTTGTTACCAGCCACCCTATCGATTCGGCTATAAAGCGTGTTTGTTTACTTAGATGAAATGGTTGTTCATAAAAGAGAATGTGAAAGGCGAACTGCGGGGCGTTGTTACTTCATTAATCTGTTTTTTGTAATGTGAATCTGAGTTATTCTGTGTGTCCTGTATCTATATCGCGTATAGTTAATTATCAACCGATTGAAACAAATAGATGTGTATTTTTTTGGCAGTCCGCACCTTATTAGTTGAAGGGTAATTCAATCAATAACTAATGAATGAGTATGTTGACTGTCCGCTGGTGCCAGTCTCTTAATAAATGAGTATTTTTGATAATAAACAATTTTCTTTGGTTCAACGAAATGCTGGGGAGGGCCCTGTACATCAATGAGGCATACGAAATAAATATTTGACAGTCCGTCCCTTATTAGTGAAGAGTAAATCAATCAATAACTAATAGATGAGTACTTTTGGCGCTATGTCATCTTATTAGTAATTTGGGAATAACAAATCTATTCAAAGTAACTTTGGAAGCTCCTTGTATACATTTTTGACAATAAACAATTTTCTGTGGTTCAACTAAATTTCCTGTACTTCAATGGGGCATTCGAAACAAATATTTGGCAGTACGTCACTTATTAGTAAAGAGTAAATCAATCAATAACTAATAGATGAGTATTTTTGGCTGTTGCAATCATAGTAATTTGGGTATAACAAATCGGTTCAAAGTAACTTTGGAAGCTCCTTGTATACATTTTTGATAATAAACAATTCTCTGTGGAGCTCTTCTGCTTTCCTGAACGGAAGCGGAAGAGCTGCTAATATTGCGCCGTCAACCCATCCTCCTCCTAACCCCACGGGTTAAGAAGAATGGCTATGACGTATAGTGGCATGTCATCATTCATGAACTGTTATTTTGCTGAATTTATAATAAAACCCCTATTTATTTATTTATTTATTTATATTTTGTACTCAAGCGAACGGACCGAGTTCGATTCTACGCCAAGCACATATCTTTTTTCTTTTTAGGAATTACGGCAGATTCACAGTGGAGTATCAAAAATTTGCTAGGAATGCTAGGATGTTCTCTATGAGGTACCCACCCGGGGGGTTAGGATCCCCCAAATTACGGCAGATTCACAGTGGAGTATCAAAAAATTTGTTACAATGTCCATCCTGGTGTTTCGGTTAGCTTGAACTTGAATTCCGTGATACTCTCATAGTACTACTACTTACCCCCTTTCGTACTCTATTAGCAATTTTTTTTTTTCAAAAAAGAATCATGGCAACTTCTATACATTTTTGGACTATGGACAAAACGAGCAAGTTTTCAAGGCCTATGTTCAGGTTTTCGTTGGAGAATAATTTGTCACAAAAAGAGTTCAAAGTTTCATAATAAAAATCTTGAGGGATCCAAATCGGAGGATAATTTTTTTTTTGTAGAACGTAATGACTGCTATGGAAAATCTGCCTTCTGCGATAGTTAAAACTACTATTCAGAAATATTTATCGAAAATAAGAATTAACATGAAACTCTCCTTATTTGCTTGGGACATAAAAGAATGATCTGAGATAGGAATAAATTTTTTTTTATAAAAGTTCCAATATCTCGAAAACCGTGAGGTTTTTACAGAGGTCAAGTTGTGATTTTCTGATAGGTTATGAACTTGTTAAACACCAGCTAAAGTATGATCCATGGTTTACCGGACACCCTGTATATGTGCCACGTGGTCGTAAACGAGTTAAAATACAAAATATTTATTTATAAGTAATTTTCAACAGGTTACCTATTGAGCAAATATCACAAACAATAAAGTCTTCTTTACAATTATTATTATCATTGTAAGTTCGTTGAAAGTTCAGTGAAGATTATTATCGAGTTCTTTTTATTGGTCTTCAACTGATAATATTCTTGAGCTCTAGCGGCATGGATTTGTTGTATTAAGCACATTCTCTGCAAGTGCTGGCGAGAATCCTTGAAATACTTCTGCCTTTCTTTGAGTTAAAACTTTTTTTTCAGGTGGCGGCAGTAATGTTGAAGTACCTGATTTGCTAGAAGTTGCCGTCGCATAGCCGGCAGTTACAGCACGTATAACATTTATTGTGAGTATGTAAATTAATAATTAAATGAATACAGTAACAGTACCTATAAACAACTTACCTGGTACTTTATTCCAGACAATATTCTCTTCTTGAAATTCGTCGTTATTCCAAAGACTATAATTTTTCTTTGACAATCTCTGAGTACAATTTTCTTCATTACTCATCTTTTTGCTTCTTTCACCTTGGTTTTCATATTGTTTAATTTTGTCATCACCTGTTTTATAGTCATCTCCTCTTTGTTATTTTTTGTATACGCTTCAGTGAGTGATTAAGGTTCCTTTTCTTTTTCTGATTTGATTGCCGGAGTTTGCGGCTTGTCAAAAAGTATTTTACAATCTTCCAGTTCCAAAAACCAATAGAATAGTTTGATGAGTGGGTCATTCAAACTTTGAAATAGTTGTTCGGTGGCAACTAATCTTTCTCCCAACCATTTTTTGTTAAAATACAAAATGAGTGCATCCCACGGATCAACAATTCTAGTTACTACATTATAAATAGATATCTACCTTGTCTGGGATGGTCTTATAATTATGTGAACATCAATTTGTAAGAAGAAGAAGAAATGTCTGTAATGGAATAAAGTTTAATTCGCGCAGTAGTAAACTTCGTGATGGAGTTCAATTGTCATATAGACACAAAAATAGTGGCATAGAGGGCTCATAAAAATACAGAACTGGCTATCCAAATCACTTTGTTCGGCCGTCGGAATGACTGAACAAGAATAAAGTTTAATTCTTGCACCAGTAAACTTCCTGAAGGAGTCCGCGTGTCACATGGAAAAAATGCAGTGAGATAGAGGACTCAAAATAATGCAAAAATGGCTTTCCAAATCACTTTGTTCGGCCGTCGGGATGACTGAAAAAAAAATAAAGTTTAAATTCTTGCACCAGTAAACTCCGTGAAGGAGTCCGCGTGTCACATGGAAAAAAACACAGTGAGATAGAGGACTCAAAATAATACAAAAATGGCTTTTCAAATCAATTTGTTCGGCCGTCGGGATGACTGACAAAAAATAAAGTTCAAATTCTTGCACCAGTAAACTCCGTGAAGGAAGTCGCGTGTCACATGAAAAAAAACACAGTGAGATAGAGGGCTCAAAGTAATGCAAAAATAGCTTTTCAAAACAATTTTTTTGGCCATCGGGATAACTGAAAAAAAAAGTTTAAATTATAGCACCAGTAAACTCCGTGAAGGAGTCCGCGTGTCACATGGAAAAAAATACAGTGAGATAGAGAACTCAAAATAATGCAAAAATGGCTTTTCAAATCAATTTGTTCGGCCGTCGGGATGACTGAAAAAAAATAAAGTTTAAATTCTTGCACCTGTAAACTCCGTGAAGGAGTCCGCGTGTCACATGGAAAAAAAATAGTGAGATAGAGGGCTCAAAATAATAAAAAACTGGCTCTTCAAATCAATTTGTTCGGCCGTCGAGATGACTGAAAAGAAATAAAGTTTAAATTCTTGCACCAGTAAACTCCGTGAAGGAGTCCGCGTGTCACATGGAAAAAATACAGTGAGATAGAGGGCTCAAAATAATGCAAAAATGTATATTCAAAATAATTTTTATTGCCATCGGGATGACCGAAAAAAAATAAAGTTTAAATTCTAGCACCAATAAACTCCGTGAAGGAGTCCGCGTATCACATGGAAAAAAATACAGTGAGATAGAGGGCTCAGAATAATGCAAAAATAGCTGTGAAAAAAAAAAAAAAGTTTAAATTCTAGCACCAGTAAACTCCGAGAAGGAGTCCGCGTGTCACATGGAAAAAAATACAGTGAGATAGGGGGCTCAAAATAATCCAAAAATTGCTATTTGAGTTGATTTTTGCGTCAGTCAGAATGATAGAAAAAAATTAAGTTCGTTACATTTCACTCGTCGTGTTTACTTACCTCAGGCGAGAATGGGCATTCAGTGTTCAATGCTGCAGTCTGGTTAGCTAGCATTTATTTTATTCGTCTGGTCAGAGCGCTTCGCTGTGAATTTTGGTTTTTTGTACAGGTCCTACGTAGCCTTCGGCGTTCGATTTATGGATAACGATTATTGAATATTGGATTTATTATTACTGGATATCGGATTACTTGGATTTTGTATTGGAATTTGCCGTTTAGTTTTCTAGATACATTCCGAAGTATTCAGATTTGGATAATTTTCATATTTTAGGTAGGTATTTCGCTCACGAAAACTTTTGTTTTCTGCAGCCAAAATGGTTGGGCGTAAAGTGAGGTTCCCTATAAATGCGTTGGCAAATTTTCTTAACGATAATTGTATAATTACTCGAAGTTTGTTGGATAATGTGAGTATTAATAGTCCAATAATCACACAAGCTGCACTCACTTCATTCTCTTCAGAGAGCCGTATCTACCGATTCACTATAGTATAGGCATTGAGGAAAAATACGGGTAATATAAAGTCCAAACTTGAGTATAAGGAAGGTGAAGGCTCGTTCGCAGAAAATGTTGAGGAATTATGGAAGTGTAATAAGATTGAAACTATTTTTCGATATTTGAAATGTAAACAAGTAACCATCACTGATTTATACAAGCAGAGTTATCGCAAAGATATGTCAATTCATGGGGATCTGTGTAAATTATTGAGGGAAAAAAATAACGTGAAAAATCGTAAAAGAATGCGTAATCTTCTGAAGAGGCACCGAGATGAGATCGAGATGCTGTACAATTCACCGCTAGATATATTTAACAATAGCCTGTCACCGATTCTGCAAGAACATCTAAATGCCGATAGTGGCGAGAACTCAATTTTGCACTCGACAGTTATAGAAGAGTTGATTTGCGGTATACGAGAGAATACTGGAATATCCTCTGAGAGTGAGAACGTATCGGGTGGTAATGTCACTGAAAGAAATGAGAGTAATGAATATCTTATTTTTGAAGACGGCACTCGGAGAAACGAAATGAATAATAATAATAATAAAGTTTATTCAGATTCAAAATAATATAACAAATACAATGTAAAATGTTCTTATTGAACAAACAGAAGAATCACTGAAGCTGTTGTAATCGCAGCAGCTTGTGAGTGATTTTTTACAAATATACAAATGCTATTCTAAAAATATATAATGTGGCATCATGTAAATATATTAATATAAAGAAATCCTAAACATAAGTGGATGATTTGCTATTTAAAATAACTGTACAACAATGAGAAAATGCTTCTTTGGCATTTTTCTAATGATTCTGGGGGAGTGGATGCATCACGGGGTTTTTTCAACTTCACGGACTTAAGCCTTAGCTTGTGCGTCTGGAAGTCTAATTCATCCCGTGCCATCTCTTGGTTAATCTCTTTCTCCTAGTTTTCAGGCGATTAGTTTATTTTTATTTATTTGCCCACTATCAATGAAATTTTCTATGACATTGACATCTTGTTTTGATAACCATATTCTTATTTCTTTTTGTATTTTATGGGATTTGTTATTTCTTTGAAATTATCAGGTAATGTGTTATATAGTCAGGGGGCTAAGTAGGAAACATTTTTCATACCTATGGTTTTTTGAGCTCTTGCTACTTGTTCATTCACGTGTGTTTTTGCTCTAGTGGCATATTGATGTGTTATTTTGACATTTTGGTTTCTGTTTTTGAAAGGATTGTTCAATATGGATTCACTGTAAATTGTTCTTATGTGAGGGATTTTGGAATTTTGGTAGAGGAGTTTAGTGCTATACCGTTGAGGTATATTATAAAGTATTTTCAAAAATCTTTTTTTGAATTTGTATTAGTGGTCTCATATGTGTCTTATTTGCCGCTCCCCATCCTATTATTCCGTATTTCATAATTGACTGTATCATTCCAATATACACTATTCTTGCATGTTTTTCGTTGTTCACGGTGTTACATACTTGTTTGAAGCAGTACAATAGTGATCTTAGTTTTTTAACGGTATTCTTTATATGACTATCCCACTTCATATGTTAGTCCATTGTATAACCTAAATATTTTGTTTTATAACTTACTTGTATATGTAAATTTGTACCTACTATTTTGATTTCAGAAAAATGTGGTAAAGATTTGGTGTATGAGCAAAAAGGCACAAATGTAGTTTTCTCAATATTCATTGTTAAATGGTTTGCATCAAACCAGTCTTTGAGATTTTTCATTTCTTCTCCTATTAAAGTTTCCTTCTCTTCCTAAGAGTTTCCCGAGTAAAAAACTGCTGTATCGTCTGCAAACGAAATTATATATCCTTCTATCTTGAGGTTCAACATGTCATTAACGAATATGATGAATAATAGTGGGGCTAGTACTGTGCCTTGTGGTAGACCATATTTAATTTCTCTTTGTTCGCTCAGTTCATCGTCAATTCTTACATGTTGTTTTCGCCCGTGGAGATAGTCGTTGAGAAGAGTGTGGCAGATACCTATGATACCATAGTTCTCAAGTTTCGCTAAAATTTTTTTTGTGGCAAATCGTGTCGAAGGCCTTTGCTAGGTCTATATAAACACAGACTGATGGTTTACTTTTGTCTAACTCCTGGTATATTTGTTCTGTGAGGAAGGCTATTGCATCATTTGTGGACATTTTATCTCTGAATCCGTATTGTTTATTGGATAGTGATTTATATTTATGAAGGAAATTTACCAATCTTGATTTGACCGCTTTTTCAAAAATTTTTGATAAGGTAGAGACTAGGGACACTGGCCGGTAATTTTCAATGCGGTTTTTTCCCCTTTTTTGAAGAGTGGCTTTATAACTGATATTTTGAATTTTTCCGGGCATATGCCAGTTTGGAAAATATTGTTCACTAGTGTAGTCAGTCGAGGAGCTACAGTCTCCATTGTTGTTTTTAGCATTTCCGATGTTATGCCATCTAATCCAGGTGCTTTGTTGTTTTTCAAGTCTGTTATATATCCTTTAATTTCGGTTTCATCCATAGGAGTTGAGTAGACTGAGTGGATTGATTTTTCAATATCGAATGAACCTATTATTAGGGTAACTCCCGATTCTGATCAAGTTGTTCACGATGAAAGTAGTTCCATGTGCTCATCAGGTTCTATGAATCTGAAATATTCACAATGGAAATTGCCGGAATTGACCTCCGATGAAATGTGTAAAGTAAAAGAGGCAGAGTTTACTTTTATGACAAAGGAATTCCATAGGAGTCCCGATGATGTGACTGATTTAATAGAAATGCACAAATGTCACGGAGAGTATATTAAAGCTGTAGGTGTACCACTGCACGTTTTTATATATAGCATTGAGCAATTGTCTTTGATCAAACAAAAACCTACTCTACATTTGGATGCGACGGGTTTATTGATTAGGAAACCAAATAATGAATCGAAAAGGGTTTATTATTACTGTGGGGTAATACAGTGTGTCCAGTTGTAGAAATGATATCGTCCGAACACGATGCGGGGGCGATTGTAGCATGGCAACTGAAATACAGGTCGGCAGCAACAAAAGAAGTGGCCTCCATTTGAAGCTGTTGTCGTAGATTTCAGTTTCGCATTTTTGAACGCTACTTCAATTGCATGGAATAATATGGATTTTAAAGATTATCTTGATCTCTCTTACGATATCGTTTCGAAATCCAAACAATTTCCTGCCAACAAAAGCAAGATCCATGTATGTTGTTTCCAAATGTTCAGAATTATGACGGAATACATTAAAGCACATTTCAAATCAAGTGAAAGTTGTACACATATGAAAGAAATGTTGGCAGCTTCTTTCAACATCCATAACTGGGTAATGTTGGAGTTATGGTTTGAAAACCTGTACATAAGTTTGAATTCAAAAACAGAAACCACGCGTTTCTTATCGAGTTTCAATAATCTCTTGAAAATTTGTTGTGGAGAAGATTTTCTGGTTGGAGATTCAAGTATTTCTCATACGCCCTTTAGTAATGATCAAGCTTCGAGTAGCTCCTTATATGAAAATAGCCCTTTCTTCATCCACTTCCAGAAAGTGTTATCAAAACAATGTTTTCCAGAGAATAATTTGGATGAACATTTTCCGAAAAATACATATTACAATCCGAAATGTTTTGATATTGTAATGAAGAAGTACATACCGTATGTTTCATTGGGGAGTGGATTATTGATAAGTGACCTCAAAAGAAAAAGTAACGCCCCCGTTGAAAGATGGTACGGAATATTGAAAAATAACATTTTGAATAAATGCATGCGACAGAAATGTAGTAGAGTCATCCGCAAAATAAGAAAATACACACTTTTTGTTTACAATGAAGAGAAATTGGGAATTGCAAACAGAAATGAAAAGAAAAGATCAAAGAAAATTGTCTCAACTGATCGGAAATATTCAAACGAAAATGATCATGGTTTGTGTTCGCAGGAAAGTTGGATGAAGAAAGATAAAATGAAGTTAATTCATTTGAGGAAGGCCCTTAATAAAAGCAGCGTTGTTAATGATACGATTCATCTGTGTCTTTATTGTGGCATAGGGTTTTTAGATGAAACTGCAATGTGGTATGGGTGTGACGGATGTAACGGTTGGATACACGAAACTTGTGAAAAAAATTTCCAGCCAACTTCTGATGATGATCCATATTTTTGCAAATTCTGCTCGATTTCCCATTGTCATATGATAAATGGCAAAAACAATTCCACGGTTAAAACAACTACACGTAGAATGGCCTGTTACAATTATTTCGAGGAGCAATACCGAAAATCTATAGAAGAACTCGAAGCAATAGAAGTACAAACAAGAAGGCAGAGTGAATATGACCTCTGGTTTGCTGAAAGAAAGAAGAGAATTATGGCATCTTTGTTTGGTAGTTTGCAAAACTAATAATCAAGATACATTGAAAAAAATCGCCTTGGACATCACCAATCCACCACAGTTCAAATCGGCGGCAACCGAATATGGCAAAACAGTGAAAAATATGCCTTACAACATTACAACAAACAAAGAGGAGTTCAGTGTTCTCTTTCTGGATTGTTTATATATCGCGAATATCAATACATTGCTGCATCTCCATATGGTCTAGTGGGGAATGATGGAATTATCGACAGAAAGAGTCCATACAAAATTAGAGACGTTTACCCAGAAGAAGCGTGCAAAAGAGGTCTTTTATCTTATTGTGACAGGATTTCTGGCAACCTGAAATTATCACACGAATATTCATACCAAATACAAGGAATATTAAAAGTCACTAGCAGAAATTGGTGCGATTACATAATTTATACCCAAAGAGGTATAAAGGTGCAGAGAATAAGTAGAGACCAATTGACATGGAAATTAATGTTGATGAAAATGAGAAAGTTCTTCGATTTTCATTTGTTACCCTACTTAGCCAAGGTCACAGAAGAACCAATTATATATAAATGGAAAACTATGAGACCATTATATATTTTACCGAACGGTTTAGTATCAGAGCCAAATTATTATAAAGAGATAAGTAGGGGTTATATTATCGCTATCTTTCAACATATACCATATGTCATCAGGGAGATCAATGATGAAGATTTTCGAATACGGTCTGGTAGGGAATGGCTTTCAAATTTTCTAGTAGACATTTACTTGAACATTCTAAATGTACCAAAGAAAGAAAAATATCATGTTCCATGTCTAATGGCTACTCGTATATTTTTATTTTCTTCTAACGAATTTCATACTGATATTGATGATTTCCAAATGAATAAAGACCACATTATTTTTCCAATTCTCCAAAATTTTTCCGATACCAAACCAAACCCTGGCGCCCATCACTTCTGTTCGGCACTAGTTGATATCGGGTCAAAGTGTTTTACTTTCCTCAAACCCTGGGAAGCTATATCAAAGAAACGAACAATTATTTATTGAAATTTTTAGAATATATGAAATATTCAAACAAAAACCTTGAATCAAAAGTAGATACGGAAAATTGGAACGTTAAAATTTTGAAGCATGACAAACAAATGGATTCCTATAATTGTGGACCATTTATTCTATATTATTTTGAGATAATAATTAATGGAGAAACGTTGCTAAACAATGTTGACATTAACTTGTTTAGGAACAGTATAAAGAAAACAATCTTACAATTGTCAGATAACATGAGAGGAAAATGTTTATATTGTAGACTTTCAATAATCAGTTTATCATGTGATGAAATAATTAAATGTGAAAACTGTGAAAGAATTCATTATAAAAAGTGTGGAATTCGGAGTGAAAAGACTCCAACCTGTTATTATGTGAACTATGCGATGGTTACTAAAGATCGATGAATATTAGAACTAACACTCATTAATAACAATTGATGTATTTCTTCAGTAGATATTCTCTGCAGATATGAATGTCGAACAAAACTATTCAAATAACAATTTTTGTGTTATTCCGAGCACTTCATCCACGAACTTTCCTTTTTTTTTCATTTTGGGGATCAATAGCCATTTCTGTATTATTTTGAGCCCTCTTTCCCAGCACTGTATATTTTTTCATGTGACGCGCAGACTTCATCACCAGACTCCATCACCAGACTCCATCATGGAGTCTACTGGTGCAAGAATTTAAATTTCATTTACTTTTTGTAGTTCACGGAGTTTACTAGTGTAAGAATTTAAACTTTATTTTTTTTCAGTCATCCCGACGGCCGAACAAATTGATTTGAAAAGCCATTTTGGAATTATTTTGAGGCCTCTATCTCACTGTATTTTTTTCCATGTGACACGCGGACTCTTTCACGGAGTTTACTGGTGCAAGACTTTGAACTTTTTTTTTCAGTCATCCCGACGGCCGAACAAATTGATTTGAGAAGTGATTTTGGCATTATTTTGAGGCCTCTATCTCAATGTAATTTTTTCCATGTGACACGCGGACTCTTTCACGGAGTTTACTGGTGCAAGAATTTAAACTTAATTTTTTTTCAGTCATCCCGACGGCCGAACAAATTAATTTGAAAAGCCATGTTGACATTATTTTGAGGCCTCTATCTCCCTGTATTGTTTTCCATGTGACACGCGGACTCTTTCACGGAGTTTACTGGTGCAAGAATTTAAACTTTTTTTTCTTCTGTCATCCCGACGGCCGAACAAATTGATTTAAGAAGCGATTTTGGCATTATTTTGAGGCCTCTATCTCACTGTATTTTTTTCCATGTGACACGCGATTTTTTTCATGGAGTTTTCTGTTGCAAGAATGTAAACTTTATTTTTTTCGGTAATCCCGACGGCCGAACAAATTGATTTGAAACGCCATTTTTGCATTATTTTGAGGCCTCTATCTCACTGTATTTTTTTCCATGTGACAGGCGGACTCCTTCACTGAGTTTACTGGTGCAAGAATTCAAACTTTATTTTTTTTCAGTCATCCCGACGGCCGAACAAATTGACTTGAAACGCCATTTTTGCATTACTTTGAGGCCTCTATCTCACTGTATTTTTTTCCATGTGACAGGCGGACTCTTTCACAGACTTTACTGGTGCAAGACTTCAAACTTTATTTTTTTTAGTTATCCCGGCGGCCGAACAAATCGATTTGAAAAGTCATTTTTGCATTATTTCGAGCCCTCGATCTAACTGTATTTTTTTCCATGTGACACGCGGACTCCTTCAGGAAGTTTACTGGTGCAAGAATTTAAACTTTATTTTTTTTCGGTCATCCCGACGGCCGAACAAATTGATCTGAAGAGCCATTTTCTCATTATTTTGAGCCCTCTATCTCACTGTATTTGTTTCCATGTGACACGCTGACTCCTTCACGGAGTTTACTGGTGCAAGAATTTAAACTTTATTTTTTTTCAGTCATCCCGACAACCGAACAAATTGATTCAGCATTATTTTGAGCCCTCTATCTCACTGTATTTTATACAATGGGACACATGGACTCCTTCACGGAGTTTACTGGTGCAAGAATTCAAACTTTATTTTTTTTCAGTCATCCCGACGGCCGAACAAATCGAATTGAAAAATCATTTTTGCATCATTTTGAGCCCTCTTTCTCACTGTATTTTTTTCCATGTGGCACGCGGACTCCTTCAGGAAGTTTACTGGTGCAAGAATTTAAACTTTATTTTTTTTCGGTCATCCCGACGGCCGAACAAATTGATCTGAACAGCCACTTTGGCATTATTTTGAGTTCTCTATTTCACTGTATTTTTTTCCATGTGACACGTGGACTTCTTCACGGAGTTTACTGGTGCAAGAATTTAAAGTTTATTTTTTTTCTAGTCACTCCGACGGCCGAACAAAGTGATTTGGGAAGCCGTTTTTGCATTATTTTGAGTCCTCTATCTCACTGTATTTTTTCCATGTGACACTTGGACTCCTTCAGGGAGTTTACTGGTGCAAGAATTTGAACTTTATTTTTGTTCAGTCATTCCGACTGCCGAACAAATCGATTCGAAAAGCCATTTTGGCATTATTTTGAGCCCTATATCTCACTGTATTTTTTTTCATTGACATGCGGACTCCTTCACGGAGTTTACTGGTGCAAATAGTTAAATTTTATATTTTTTCAGTCATCCCGACGGCCGAACAAATTGATTTGAAAAGCCATTTTTGCATTATCTTGAGCCCTATATCTCACTGTATTTTTTCCATGTGACACGCGGACTCCTTCACGGAGTTTACTGGTGCAAGAATATAAAGTTTATTTTTTTGAGTCACCCCGACGGCCGAACAAATTGATTTGAAACGCCATTTTTTCTTTATTTTGGGCCCTCTATCTCACTGTACTTTTTCCATGTGCAAGAATTTAAACTTTATTTTTGTTCAGTAATTCCGACGGCCGAACAAATTGATTTGGAAGCCATTTCTGTATTTTTTTGAGCCCTCTATGCCACTATTTTTGTGTCTATGTGACAAGTGAAATCCATCACGAAGTTTACTACTGCGCGAATTAAACTTTAGTACATTACAGACATTTTACGGCCGATGAATTTGATTTGACCCTTATTCAAATCCTTCCAGAGATCCTTCGTCGTATTGCAGTTTAATTTGTTTTGTAGTTAGAATATTTCCAGTAGATGTGAAATTATAGATTTTCCAAAACTTCTGCTTGCAAACAAATTTCAATAATTCCATGTATATTCATGCTACCCTCCTCTCTAGCCGCAAATAACACATTACTCTGATTCTGGACATATCTGTAAAAATAATTGCGCGGACGTTCACTCCTCTATCCCAACTAAGATTTACTCCACGTCAGAAACTGTGGCCAGGAAAGTGTAGCTAACGGCACACTAATTCAGTGAAGTGGGTAGTAATAGTTCGTTGAGTATATACAGGGTGGTGTAATTGGTTTGATTTGGCAATGGACATTAGATTTAGAAAATACTTGTTGCGAATTACATATTCAAAAAATTGTTTACATATAATCTCATAAAATATTAGGTGAATTGTGGTTGTTTGATTGGAAATAATATTTTCATTGGTTTCCTTGATCTAATTTAAAACTTAGCTAGTTAATATGAGTACGTTGAAAAAGTATAAAGCTCAAAGGCACCTATGGTATGATCGAATATTGGTACTAGAAGCATTTGCACAGAATTTTGTGCAAAATCCAGGTTTGGAAAACCAGTTCAGGGTGAGATATGATGACTTGTCGGAAATTAAGGAAGGATTTCAAAATTATCATGAGCGAATTATCGAAGCAAATTCAACTAATGAAAATGCAGATTCGGAAGAAGAACTATTGAAGAAGTATTTTCATGAAATTCGATGAGTTGGTCTATTCGATCAAATAAATATATTACGATAAATTTGAAAAGAAGGATGTTGCCATTCCCCATAATACCAACAATTCACAATCTGGTAGTTATTCAAATGTCAAATTGCCTAAAATTGATCTCCCTAAGTTTGATGGAAAATTAAAGGAATTGCCTACCTTCATAGATTTGTTTTCTACGTTAATTGATGAAAATAAGCAGTTGTCAAAGGCAGAAAAATTCCATTTTCTCTTGATGTCACTTTCGAAAAATCCTTTGTCTATTGTCAAGTCTCTACCCCTCACTGATGACAATTATCCAATTGCATTTCAGGCTTTGAAAAATCGATATCAAAATCCACAATTGCTTGCTAATACCTATTGGCAAGAAATTATGGACTATCCAAAAATCAAATCGGATTCGGCCTCCGGTCTCAGAGATTTGTTAGATTGTGTTAATGAAAATTTGGAAGCTCTCAAAGCGTTGAAACTTCCTGTGGATAATTGGCAATTTGTTTTATTTAACATAATAATCCAAAAATTACATCAAGGAACTATAACTAGGTTTGAATCAAATAATGCTTCCACAGCTATTCCTAGTTATAGTGAATTGAAAAATTACTTATTGAAGCAATGTTCAGCTTTGGAATCTATTGCCATTTCGTCGTTGTCCAATAATAATGGGAAAAGCTTGAATAAAATTGATTTTTCTCAAAATAAATCGAAACGCTTTGTCTTTTGAACGCTCATAACACTTCAAGCTGTCCATTATGTCAGTCACCACACGCATTATCAAAATGTCAGTCCTTTCTACAAAAAAAACATTTTGAGAGGTATCAATTTGTGAAGCAAAATAAATTGTGTTTGAATTGTATTGGATCGTCTCATAAATCATCCGCATTCCCAGTGACAACAAATTGCTATATTTGCTCTCAAAGACATCATTCATTGTTACATTATATAAATAATAGGACAGCAAGTACCACCCCTGGGAATAATAGTGCGAACACACCTGTACCAGTACCTGCTTCACAAGGTGCTACTTCGTCAACTTTGTCAGCAGTAGACAACCTATACGTTAATGTAGATGCTTTGGCTATTACGGAAAAAACTGTTCTATTGGCAACTGCCTTGATAGAAATAATGGATAGTCGAGGATATCACCAGGTAGTTCGTGTTCTGCTCGACAGTGCTTCTCAGGTCTCAGTAATTAACGAGAACTGTTGTCAACGTTTGGGGTTACGTCGATCGAACCTGAATCTTTCGATTTATGGTTTAGGTGATATGTCCTTGGAGGCGAAGGGTAAGGTCATGTGCTTGATTGAACCAAGAATAGGTACAGGGCCTTTGATAACGGTTGATGCTGTGATACTTTCAAAGATTTGTGAAAAATGCCCAGAACACAAGTGTTGTTGTCTGAAGCTAAGCATTTGTCAGGAATAGAATTGGCTGATCCTAGCTTCCACATCCCTGGTAATGTTGAAATGTTACTTGGTGCTGATGTCTTCCCTTCGATTTTGAAAGCTGGAGTTGTTATTGGGAAAGCCAATGAACCCAGTGCTGTCAATACCATATTTGGTTGGGTGGTTATGGGTAAAATTTTATGCTCCCCCATTCCAACCATTGATTTGAATTCGTTTTGTACAGTTGATAATTCTTCAATTGAAAATATTGTAAAGAAATTTTGGCAAGTTGAAGAAGTTCCTAATTTTTCTTCAGCTTCACCTGAAGACATTCAATGTGAGGAATTGTTTGTCAAGGGTCATTATCGTGATTCAACCGGACGGTACGTAGTTGCCCTTCCCGTCAAGGGACCCGAACCATCTTTCGAAGGCTCTCGGGCAGCAGCTCTTCATCGACTGTACTCATTGGAGAAACGGTTGGTTAGAGATACTTCATTATGCAAATCATATTCCGAGTTCATTGCAGATTATTTGAAAAAGGAGCATATGGAAGAATTATCTTCTCTATGTCCTGCTGGTGAGGCCTCAAAATTATACTACATTCCCCATCATTGTGTCATCAAACCAGAGAGTACCACCACAAAACTCCTTATCGTTTTTGATGCATCATGCAAGATTAAAGGTACCTCTCTGAATGACACATTGATGACGGGACCCAAATTACAACATAATCTTTTTTCAATGAGGTTTCTTATTCATAAAATAGTGTTCACTTCAGATATAAAACAGATGTATCGTCAAATAATTGTGCAATCCAATCATCAGCATTACCAAAGGATTTTATGGAGGTTTTCTCCAAAAGAGCCTGTAAGAGAGTATCGTTTGAAGACTGTGACGTATGGCATATGGTCTAGTCCTTTTTTGGCACTTCGTTGTTTGCAGGAACTGGCAAATTGTGAAAAGTCCATGTTTCCAGAAGTTTCGGATGTTCTATCATCAGACATATTTGTAGACGATATTGTCTCTGGTTGTGATAGTCTTGATGTAGCTTTAACCATACAGAAACTGATCTTCTACGACTAGGTGGTTTTGAACTGCGAAAGTGGGCCAGTAACCACGCCAGTTTGTTGCACGGTTTGCCTTCTGATTACTGCCATCAGCATGCCCTCATATTTGACCACGAAGATAACTCGTTTGTCAAGATACTGGGACTTCAATGGAATCCATCGACGGATACATTCTCATACACTGTGGAAACGATTGAGAGGCCTTGTTCGAAGAGGAGTGTCTTATCAGAGCTGGCAAGAATATTCGATCCGTTTGGTTTTTTGGCACCTATATAATTTTTTGTCAAATTCATCATACAGTGTTTGTGGAGCTTGGACTTAGATTGGAATGACGAAGCTCCTAACCGATGTTCAGCGTCGTTGGGCTCAGCTCAAGGCTGAGTTACCTTTATTGTCGGATATTCGTATTAATCGGTGTTATTTCAATTTGAAACATGCCTTTTGTGATCTTCATGGCTTTTGTGACAGTTCTGAAAAGGGGTATGCCGCTGTTGTCTATATTAGGTTCCTTGATGATCAAGGAAATGTAGGAGTATCGTTTGTTTGTGCAAAAACTAAAGTTTCCCCTTTGAAACGTATCAGTCTTCCCCGATTGGAATTATGTTTTGATTGGAAACCGTTTGAACCACTGATGGGTAATCTTCCCCTATTGCGTGTTAGGGAATTGAAGCCATTTTCGTGGGTTGGTGTGGATTTCGGAGGTCCATTCACTATTACTCTCGGGAAAACTCGTGGAAAGACACATAAGGCACATAAGGTCTTTCTGTTTGCTTTGCAACCAAGGCATTGCATCTGGAACTGGCGGTGGATCTTTCTGCAGAAACATTTTTAAGAGCATTGCGAAGGTTCATCGCTCAACGAGGTAGGTTTTCTAAAATCTTCAGCGACTGTGGTACAAATTTTGTTGGTGCTGCATGAAATAATGCAGGGTGTGGTTGAGTCTGAGCAAATAAAGTTTATTCAAAATCCCCCCTCAGCCCCACATTTCGGTAGTCTATGGGAGGCAGGCATCAAATCAGTCAAATCTCGATTGGTTCATTTGGTTGGTGATCAAATCTTAACCTTTGAGGAATTGACCACTGTTTTTACCCAAATAGAAGCCATGTTGAATTCAAGACCATTTTGTGCACAGAGCTCAGATCCTAATGATTTGGATGATCTTACACCTGGCCATTTTCTTTGTTAGGAACCTTTAACTGCCTTACCAGATCCCAATTTGACACATATTCCGATGAACAGATTGATTGACACGCTTTCAGCTCGTGCAACATTTAAGTCACGATTTCTGGAAGCGCTGGAATTTGGAATACGTCAATAATTTGATGCAACGACACAAATGCAATCTCAATAATTCTAAAGCTGTAGTTGGAACGTTGGTGGTCATTAAAGTAGATAATAGCCCTCCTTTAAAATGGAAGCTGGGCAGTATTATAGAGTTACATCCTGGTTCGGATAATATATGTAGGGTCGCTACCGTGTGGGTTGGTCAGGGATCCATAAAACGACCCTTGGTCAAACTTTGCCCCTTGCCGACTCAGTCTAATTAGTAGGATAAAAGACTTGGTCTTTCATGGTGGGCGGAAATGTTTAGTCCGTTCACCCTGTATATATATATATTTGGATAATTTCGGGAATATTTTCATTAATTCATTTATTTAAACTTCATTATGAAGAAAATCATTGCTTTCAGTTTTTGTTATATTCATTTGGCTCGAGGTATCAGGACTCGGCGTTTTTTCTATTCATTTTTATTTTCGCGAAAAAAGGTGGTTTACAGGCACAGAGATCAGTTCGTAAATGATTTCGGTATCGAAAGCAACATACTTTCGGCGAGCAAGAAAATTGTTGTAACCCATCAACAAATGGAATTTGGTTAGTGGCTGTAACCACTCGTTCAATTATTCATTTCTAATCGATGCGAATTCTAAACAGTAGGGATAATAGAGAAAATCATATTGTGTTTGGCCAAGTTAATAACGAATTCAACCTATGTTGTTCTATGATTGCTTTTTGGAGTGACATCTCAAACCTGTAAAAATGTTGTGTTTAACATGGTGAAGTGTTTGGCCATGATATTGAAACCCTGTATCAAATTTCCTGATTTAACTGAAATTTAAAAAAAATCAACCTTTATTTTTCAAAGGTTTTGAAACGACTAGGATTATTTTAGACTGCACAGAAATTCTCATTCAGAGGCAAAAATGTATCTGCTGTAGGATCAAGTGCTATTCGCAATATGAATCAAGTATGACTTTGAAATTCATGATTGGTATATCTCCAGGAGGCCTAATTACTTTTATTAGTAAATGTTATGGAGGAAGAACATCAGATGAGGTGATATTTGAGCAGAGTAACTTAATTAAACTCCTAGATAAAGGTAGTGACAGTGTGATGGTTGATAAAGGGTTTCTGATTGATACAGTATGTGAAGATTACGATATAAAATTAATAAGACCACCATTTCTGAGACAAAAATCTCAGTTGAGTAAAGATGATGCAAAATTGAATGCTGCCATTGCAGCTGCCAGAGTTCATATTGAAAGAGCAAACCAGAGAATAAAGCGTTTTTCTATTCTCAGTGGTGAACCGCAATGGCCCTTAGTAAGCATATCTGAGTATATTTTGACAATAGCTTGATCTATTGCCAATTTACCTCCCCGAATTTTAGCTGATGACAAACAAGTTCATGAATATTTAGCTGTACTGGAGTATAAGTAAATTACTTTTACCTACTTCAATATGTGAAGTCAATCATTAAGATACTGTTATGTTTTGTAATGATACACATCACACTACTGAATAATATTATATTTTTTATTGATATGAAGCTCGTTGGAAAAATTTTTTTCCTCGCACGTGCGCAAAGTGCCATTTCCGCACGCAAAACTTATCCGAATCCCGCTGTCCAACTGTATTTGCGTGCGCAAAAGTAACACTTTGCGCACTTGTTAGGAAAATAACTATTTCGACAAGTCTGATAGGTAATACATTTTGTCGTCTCCACAATATGTGTAATCTTTTGTGATGACTAAATGATATCTGATTCTAATTTGTTCTGATAATATTGAAACAATGAAGTGTAGAAGCTATGTTTGTTTTAGTTTTTTATGAAGGACAATAAAATGAAGGAACCAATTTTCAACACTTCATTTATTTTCACATATTTCATGTAGCATGTGCTCAAAAAAGTTTTTTTTTTTAAATCTTCAACAAATATCTACAATATTCATCATCATATTTAATGCTGATGATGCACATTGTATTATCAAATGATGAATATATCACGTATGCATAATCTTCCAAATTTAGTAGTGCCATTCCATACTGAATTTGAGCATAATATGCATGCTTTTCTTTTAATTCAATAGCCTGGCCTTGAGTTATAAATTTCAGAGTTTGGATACATTCCATTATGGATTTTGATATTCCTGAAATTATGAAATTATTGAAAAGAAACAACAGAAAAATGTAAGTTTTACCTAAAAAGGGACACTTTATCTCCAAAAGTTTAGTAGGTTTGCCATTTTCTATAATAATTCCATCTGGAGAATAACCCATCCAGGGATTACTACATGAAACGATAAACTCAGTTTCTTCAACTATATTTCCTGTTACTTCGGTATACTTTCTTCTAGCATTTCCTTCTTGGGCAATATCATGACGAACAAATTTATTGGTGAATGATTTGGGCCAAAAGTAGTTGAATGACTTCTTTCAATCAGACTGTTTGTAGGTGAAAACTGGATAACATCGAGACCCAGTTATTCAGTATTTTCTCTGTTTCTGCCATTCAGTCTTACAGATTTCACTATTTGTACATACAGAATCTATGCCATCAGAGTACAAACTTTCATACTGCATCTCACAGCAATCATTTGCAGGTGCATGACTGACTGAAAAAATTTCCATCATTATGATAGATTGAGCTGCATTATTGAGGATTTCATTAACATAATGATTTGAATCTCCCCATCTTCACCTAGTTGCCTTCTACCAGCTCTAAAAATATATTGATGTTGGAAAATTATACACCTATTTAAGATATCTCAATGCTTATTCAACTGTTTTGCTGACGCAGATGCAGGGCAGCATTTTTCCAATTCCAATAGAATTTGTTCGCTTTCATCACTTGGTATTGACTTCGGCACATTTTCATTTTCTTTCAGACAATCAGACTCTAAAAGTGAAATAGGTAGATACTGCTGTAATGCAGATTGCTTTTTATACTTCCATATACATCTAACATCTGTAGATGAAACTGGTTCAAATTCCTCAATGATGTAACTGAAAAATGAAAGCAACAGAAAAGAGAAGAAAAATTATTTAAAATGATCCTGAGATCAATCAATTGAATGGCACGAGTACGCCTTTCGATTATGTTTTCTTATACACCTTGTTGACTGCAATAACACAGCTGAAATATGTTTGCACTTTTTACCTGCTCCTGCCTTGCAACTACAGCCCATTTTAGTTATTTTGATGGTCGGTTCCAGTTGTATGCTCCCTTGAATTACATGTGGTACTGCAGTTAAGGCACTTATCTGCAAACATAATGCATATATATCCACTTCTTTTGATGATGACTTGGTTGATCTACACAAAATTTGGTGGTTTGCGTTCAATACTTCTTCTGCTCCTTTCACATTGCGTGATGAAATCTTAGAACCAAGATATCGAATATACCCCTGCAGGGAGATTCGCATTTTACTGAAAGTGAAAGGTAAACATTACCAATAATTCCTGATAACAATTAATACAAAGTTCATACTTAATTGATCGGTTATTCAAGCCCTGAAGAACAAAAGATTAAATAGTTACCCCGAAAATGGCAAAAAAACTTCGGAAAGGAAAGTTTATCAAGAAAATTAACGAGCGTACAGCGACAAATGCAGAAAAATAGTGTTATTTAGAAATGAGGTTAAGATTTATCTGCTTTGTCTGTTTGAAAATGGTGGGGGGAAAGGCGCGAATCCTACGTTTGAATCGCGAATTGTGTTGCAACCATTAGAAGCAAAGCCAACAATATAGAAATTGACACTTATCGTTTATGAAAACTTTCCATGAGGGTGTTGAAGAGGTGCTCTGCAGTAGCTGTCGCCTTAATTAGCGAAGCTCCTAACTCCATTTTGAAAAATTTTCACGGGAATGAAAAAAATGTGATCAATAAAAATGAGAGGAATGTACAATGAGCTATCATTTACACATGTAGTAGTGGTGAAGTATCGAAGCTCACCATACACCGACGCCAAAAACACACACTTTCCTCTACACTTGATACACACACACACTACAAAGGGATGAGAGAACTGGAAAATCTGTCTCCAGTGGAAGCCAAGGAGGGGCCTCGGATCGGGTGCTTCGGGACTGGTAGCCGACGAAAGAAACTAGGACTAGCACACCTAGGCCGGTGAGTAGTACAGAGGCCCACTCTTGCCTAGCTAGTGTAGAGGGCTGCCTCATCACTCACTGAAAAATCTTGAATGGTATATTAGTGCCATGTGGCGCCTAGAAAAGGGCCCTGATGTACTGTTTGGGGGGCTTCGCCCGCGGCTACCGTACCACACGGCCGAGAACCTGCCCTACCAGGCCTTCCGCAAGGGGACGGGTTGAAGGAACTCGCTAATCTCTTGACATCACCTACACATTACACACACTTATCTACAAACCATGGAAGAAAAAAAAGAAGAATTAGTAAAGGTGCTGGTGGAAGTGGCAGAAGAGCGCCCTTGCTCTGAAAGTAAAGAGGAAGATCTCCTCCGGTCTACATCGGATGCCGACAGCAGAGCTTCCGACGATGAATCCTCAAGGAATCACTCGACGGATAGCTCTGCAGTTGAGATTCGCCGGAAAGAGAGAAAAATGCCCAGAAGGAAAGACAGAGGGCAAAGAGAAGGCAGGAAGAGAAGAAGAGGAGGTTGAGCGAAGCGGAAGGTCTTAACAGACTATCCGAAACCGCGGCCACCTCAAAGACCGATGCCGAAGCACCGCAAGCCGGACTAGGAAGTCCCACTAGGGACTCCCAGGCCTGACGCCGCGGACCGGAAAATTGGTCGAGACAGAGGAGGGGACCTGAAGCGAGGAAAGCCAGGAGGCAGGAGAAGATTCTTGCGTGCCCTCCAATTACACTCCCGACTGCGCCAAGGGCGGCGAAGGTCGTCGGACCTAACGGGGACCCCTTTGCGGGGACTTCAGGGTCTGAGCGCACCGGGCCGCCCGGCATGGTTACCGGGGTGTGAAAAAGAGGCCTCGGGAGAAGGAGACTCCACCAGATCGGCCCGCCAAGAGGGGCAAAGAGGGTGGGGGTCTCGGCCCACTGGCCAGAGAGCGAACGTTGTTCACCATTTCTAAGGGGAGAGACAGCAGCTTCGGACCAGAAGGCATGGATCCAAAACACCCTAATAGCTTCTTACAGCGCGGCCGTATAAAGGGAGATGCAGGTCGTTATCAGAAGCGATCGGCACCGTCCTCCCAGAAGAGAGCGAAGCCATCAGGAGCAACCTGATAGAGCAGATGCTCCAGGCCATGGAGGGCCCTGAAGGAAGACCCCGAGGCCCGGAACTGCGCTTCACAAACTCCGGCGTCGTTGAACCAGGGTGGTTTTTAATAACCGTCCAAAACCCAACGTCGCTGAAGTGGCTCCTTAGTGGCTAGACTGCACCGGTCATAGCGGGCGTCACATTCAGTACGGTGCCCTCAGCGTACGCTCCGTGGCTGGTATGGATCGGCTTCTGGTTAAGAGGCCAAGAAGTGGACCTCCCGAGGTTGACGCGGGTGTTGAGCCTCCAGAACCGTTCTCTGAACGTGGAGAGGTGGAGGCACCTGGAAACGGCAGGAGAGGCAGGAGGGTGGTTCCTAACCTTCATGGTTAGCCAAGAGACCGCCCAGGCCTTGGGGGAGCCTGGCATGATGCTCTACTACGAGCTAGTTACCCTGATGGTACGCAGAGTGTCGCCAGGGTATAAGCCAGGCTTCTCCAGGTAGAGCGGCGGTCCCTCGGATAAGACAGGGAAGGGACCACCCCAATCCAAATGAGAGGACGCAATGGCGAAGTTGAAGGTAGGCCAAATCAACCTGCAGCACAGTATGGATGCAACCGGGAACTGGAAAGCATCCTAACTGGTGAGTCTGAGATAGTTTTGATACAGGAACCATACGTTTACAGGAAGAAGGTGAGTGGTTTGAGAGGCAGCGGCTACCAGCTACTCGTAGGCAAGGCAGACGGAGAGGAAGCACCAAGAACGGCGATCCTGGCGTCCAGAGACCTCGAAGTGGTCCATGTACCGCAGCTGGGGACCAGGGACGTTACAGTTGCCGTCTTAGAAATCAAGGTAAGAGGAATCAAATATAGGGTAATGTAGGAAGCGTGTATCTACCATACGATGATGCGCACTTGCCTCCTACTGAGAAATTATTGAAGATAGTAAGGTATAGTAAGGAAAATGGTTTACGCATGATATTGGGGTGCGACGCCAACTTGCATAACACGATGTGGGGCAGCACGGATGTCAATGCGCGTGGTGAAGCACTACTTGAATATCTAGCAATGACCAGTTTGGAGATACTGAACAGGGGGACAGAAACAACGTTCGTCAACCGCATCCGACAGGAAGTGATTGACGTTACGTTGGCAACGAGAGACATATTAGGTGATATAACAAACTGGAGAGTATCAGCAGACATATCGATGTCAGATCACCGAATGATAAGGTTGATGTCCACGCTGAAGCAGAGGCTGTTCCTCAACGCCGAAACCCTAGAGCAACCAACTGGGACACCTTCCTAGAAGGTCTCTCAGGGCTGTCAAGGGATCAGGCAGAGATTTTCTCGGAGGAACAACTAGATCAGGAAGTAGAAGAACTAGGAAAAACAATAACCAAGGCATTTGAAGAGGCGTGTCCTTTGAGAATGGCCCCAAAGCGCCGGGTTCGCTGGTGGGACCAGTCGCTGAAGGGCCTGAGAAAAGTAACCAGAAAGGCTCATAACAAAGCCATTATGGAGGGCAACGAGAATACGTTGGAAAACTACAAAACCGCGAGAAGGGAATTTAAGAAGGAGCTAAGGAAAAGCAAAAGAGCTAGCTGGAGGTCTTACTGTGGGGAAATCAATCCGCCAGGCTCATGAGACAGAAGGTTCCATAACAACCTTGAAGAAACAAGATGGGACAAGGAAAACTTCCGCCGAAGATTCGCTCAGATATCTGCTGGAAGTACACTTTCCGGGTGGTGTCGGGAACGACCAACGGGCTCTGCCAACACAGCAGGTCCCCCACAGGGACTGGCAACTGGCAGAGAGGGTCGTTACGTCTGATGCCATAGCCTGGGCAGTGAACGAGTTCAACCCACATAAGGCAGCAGGACCCGACGGAATTTTCCCGGCAATGCAACAGAGGGGCATGGAACTTCTTCTCCAAATCTTGGGAAGGATATTCCGGTCCAGTATAGCGCTAGGGTACGTATCAAAGGTCTGGAAGTCAGCAAGAGTAGTCTTTATCCCCAAGGCGGGACACAGAGACTACACAATAGCAAAGTCCTTTAGACCCATCAGCCTAACACCGTTCCCGCTCAAAACGCTGGAGAAGGTGGTTGACAGATTCCTGGTGGAGGGGTCCCTAAGGCCCTTTCCACAGAAATCAGCACGCATACAGAAAGGGAAGGTCGACTGAATCGGCCCTCCACGCTGTAGTGCGAAGGATCGAAAGGATATTATGGTTTAAAGAGGTAACATTAGGAGTATTTTTCGATGTGGAAGGCGCATTTGACAAGGCAAAAACAGCGACAATAGAGGCAGCACTAAGGGCCAGAGGAACGCCTCACTCGATGGTCAGCTGGGTTGTATCGTCGCTTACGAGAAGAAAGGTCGATGTATCCCGAGGAGACATCAGACTGGAATCCGAGGTGGGGGGGGGGGGGCTGCCCTCAGGGGAGCTGCCTCTCTCTCCATCTGTGGTGCCTAGTAATGGATGAACTCCTGGGTAAACTCACAGGTGAAGGTTTCGAGGCGCAGGCATACGCGGACGATGGAGTAGTCCTAATCAGCGGACGATTCATCGGAGATCATCATCATTATGGCAAACTGACGTAGTGAAGTGTTGATGATCCCGATGCATTTTTTTTTTAGTTCCTGAAGATCGTTAAATTTCCGATCGGTTATTTTCAATCTTCCTGTGCAGGCGGGGTAACGAATCATGGACTTTTGATGAAACGTTGATTGTTCTTTGAGGCAATAGACTCCACTCATCGGAAAATCTAAGTTTGTAGTCATCACATGAAGTTTGTAGTCATCACATGTTTTATAGATCTAAGATTTTTTACTTTGGGATCTCCTTCCTTTTTTCCAGGTCGAATTGAAGACGGAAATGCAAGAGTATGAACGATTTGAAGTCTTCATGACTTAGTTAATGTACAGTATACGGCGTTGGATTTCTTCTTGCATCCTGATGAATTTTGATGTAGTCAGCTGGCATATTGATGTTCCTGTTCCTTATTTTTCTTTCGATCGATGAATGAACAGAATCTGGCTCCATCTGGGTATATCCCGTTTCCAAATATCTCTGTATGATTGTAATTTTATTTTCCATTGCACAGTTCAATAGTGCGTTACCCATAGTGCAATTTCTGTTTTGGTAGGTGCACCCATCACTGTACATTATTATGGTCCTTCCATCTCCCAGATTGGGTATCGTCATTTCTGTAAAAAAAAATTCACAATTGTAGCAAATTCTTCTGCATTCAGTCCACCCTTTGTTTCGTTCCACAGAAAACAGTAGGCACCCTTAGTGTTTAACTCATAAATTGACATATTGTGAACTGATAATTTAGTTTTGTAATGAAGAAGAGACGATGTGATAATCTGGTACTATAAAATCAAACGACTGAATTAAATAACAAAAAATCATGCTGAGTAACACGCAGCAGGTTCGCAATAATTTTTTTTTAAGAAATAATAGTAAAATGATTATATGATGCGACAATACTATAATATTAACGTTGAGTAACAGTATACAGATGAAAATTCATACTTTGAATTAATTCAAGTTTGTTATAGGTTGGCTTGATTTCTATGATCTACAGTTTCTGGTAACCACTTCACAAAGATAGAGTATACAAAAAAACTACCTGTACACTTAAAAATTGAAATATATGTGAACTGTAAAAATTGAGTTGAAAATGGAGAAATTGAAAATTCAATATTTCGAATGAGTTGAAGAAGAATGAACCTCTCAGAGTAGTTGATGTTTATTTAGAAATGGTTGGGAAAGTTGATGATGAATTGTTCATGTGAATTTTATTACATATTCTTCGAATATATTTGCTACCTTGCATAATAGACTACCTAAGCCCTAACGTCACAAGAGACGGAACTTATCGATCAAACCCAGTATTGAACTCTTGTTAACGTTCTTGTCTATGACTGAACCTTTCCGAACAAATTGGTAATAGGTACCTGTTGAAAACCCATAAGAAATTATTGATTTGATTTGTTTGCTTTTTCTGTCAGAAATAATTATATTCGTGATTATTTTCAGTAGTGTCTGTTACTTGAAATCTATTACCGAAAATACCTCTAAGGTAATGATACTGGGATTTTTGAAGATTGTTGAGGTCATGTTGTTTATTTTTCATGAAATGTACCTTCCATTATTTATTGTTTCAGATTTTGATTATAAAATGGCATCATATCATGTTTTAAAGCTTTCATCTATAAAAAAGTTGAACCAGACCAAAGAGTGACAAATAGTTGATATAACCATAGTGAGAAACATTCCTTTGACAACAAGTTGTGCAATAAACAATGGATTTTCCCTATGCCAGGAGTAAGTAAAGCCTAAAATTGATAAACACGTACCACCTCCTCCTCGCATTCAGTGATAACGCAAAAACTGAGAGAGACATTCCTTTGCTGTGCGCCTATCGTTCCAAACCAAGCGAATACCATAAAAATATAAATAGTACTTAGCAAATTACGGAAGGCGTTGTTGGTGGAATAGTGCAGCGGGGTCTAAATAGATCGCAAAATGAGCGAGTCGGAACTCACTTTATCGGACATTTTCAAAAAATTGATCAATATAGAAAATAATACTGGGAAAACGAATGAAACCATAAATCAAATCAAGAAGGACATCGAAAACCAAAATATTAACTTTGAGGTATTGGAGAAAGAAAACAAAGTGATCAAAACTTCTCTAGTCAACTTAGACAACAAAACAAGGAAAAATAACATAATTGTATTCGGTCTTCCCCAAGCAGATAATTTGGAAAGTAATATTGATAACTTGGAAACAACTCTTAGTATCAATTTGGAAGTTGATCACGTGTATAACATCTATGAAGTAGGAGAAAAAAAATAATTATAGAAGACCAGTAAAAATTGAACTCATATCGTTCCTAAAAAAAGTGGAAATCTTCCGAAATACATACAAATTGAAAGGGACTGGTGTTTACATAATAAACGACCTGAATGCTGAGGATAGGAAAATTAACAAAACATTGAGACAATATTTGAATAGAGCAAAAAAAAGCAATTTAAGAGCAACGATAAAACAAAATATTCTGATAGTCGAAGAAGTGAGCTATACGCTGGAAGAACTTGAAAATAATCCAGATATTTTCACCAGAGAAGAGGACGAACAACGAAATGGAGAAGATACCACAAAATACATCAAGCGAAAAGAGTCATCTCCGCTAGAAAATCCCCAGGCAAAAAAAGCTACAAAGGAATTTGTGCCGAGAGGTAGGTACACGAAATCAGAAGAATAAATAAAGCCAGTTTTGCAATTCAAATATTAATATTCAATTTATTTTGTGTATATCGTATTGATTCTTTTTTGTAATATTAAACTCATTATGAATCCTTATATAAGAGACATTAATATAGACAAAAAAAACTATCGAAATAGAAAATGCACAAACCTTCAACGAATATTTGTAAAAAAATGGCAAAAATTCTGACTTCAAAGTTTGTCACCTAAATATAAGAAGTGCTCAAAAGAACATAGATCAACTCAAAATTTATCTCTCACAATTTTCAGTCGATTTTGATTGTATCATTTTAACTGAAACCTTCCAAATAAACAATATCGACATGATTGAAATCGAAGGTTTCGATATTGTATACAGTGCTGAAAGCCTCAATAAAAACGATGGAGTATTTGCTTTTATAAATAAATCTCTAGAATACTCTTCAAAAATTGTTACTATTGCCGAATGTAAAACAGTTGAATTGTTAATAAAAACCAAGAATGAAAATATTCTTATAACCGGAGTATATAGGCCCCCATCTTGTTGTTCAGAAATATTCACATCGTGTCTCAATGATTATTTAGAAATTAACAGGGAAAGGAACTATCACTATCATATCTTTATTGGACATAACTATAGAATATATGAGTAATTTTGGAGAAAACAATTTTTTCTCGGTTATAAATGGCATCACTAGAGATGATGGTGTAGTAGGGGGTTCTAACATCGATCATATAAATCAAAAAATCCAGATGATCTTGATGATTCCTTTCCATGCATTCTGAAATCCTGTATTCAATCTTAATTTTCCTCAGGCTGAAACAAAAAAAGATATTGAAAATAATGTTAGAAATAGGACATACAATTAAGTCTCAAAACTACAATCGGAAAAGAAAAATGGAATAAACTTTTTATGGAAGCAGACGTGAATGAATGTGCAAAAATCATAACAAAAACACTCGCCGAAAATATCCGGAAATGTACGGTTAAAATAGTTCAAAACCAAAAAAACTGCAAAAGAAAAAGCTGGATTACTAAGGGTTTAGTACTGTCGATCAATAAGCGAGACTGCATGTACAAAAAATATAAAAAAAGACCCCACAAATGATAACCTGAGAAATGAGTTCATGAATTATAAAAACAAATTGGATACATTATTAACGAAAGCTAAAACTGAGTTCTATAAAAAACAAATAGAGAAAAATGAGAAATGCCCTAAGAATCTCTGGAAAACTATTAACAGCACTGGCAAAAAATCAGACGGACCCGGTATCAAATCAATAAAAGTGAATAATACGATGATATTGGAGATAAAAAATAACGGACTCTTTCAATGATTACTTTGTCAAGGTCGGGAGTAATCTAGCCTCGAGAATAAGAAAACCAAAAAAAGTCCCCAGAATACGAACAAAAATATGTCGTTCAATTTGTTTAGAAGCAACAATTGAGCAGGAGGTGATTGAAGTAATTCATTCCCTAAAACCCAATAAGGCACCAGGACATGACTCCATCAAATCAGAAACACTGAAAGAGGTTAAAGAGGAAATCGCTGCGCCACTTGCATATTTATTCAACAAAATGATTGACACTGGTACATTTCCAGAAAACCTCAAAATTGCAATTATTAAACCTTTATTTAAAAATGGAGATAGAAAAAAATTTTGCAACTATAGACCAATATCCTTAATTACGAATATAACAAAAATCATAGAAAAATTACTAAAGAGTAGAATAAGTAAATATCTTGATAAATACAAAATAATCAGTGAACATCAATTCGGTTTTCGTGAAGGAAAATCCACGGAAGATGCGATTGCCTTTTTAACCTCAAAAATATATCAAGCCATTGACCACAATAAGCCATCAATATGCATATTCTTAGACTGTCAGTCACGTCACGTCAGTCACGACAAACTATTGAATGCCTTGGAAGATTATGGGTTCAGAGGCATCACATGTAACTTGATGAAGTCTTACCTGAGAAATCGAAAACAGTATGTGCAGATAAATGACAGTTATAGCGAATACCAGAAAATCGAATACGGAGTTCCACAGGGAACCGTTTTGGGGCCCATACTGTTTTCAATTTATATCAATGAACTACTTACCATGAGGACAACGGGTCACACCATCAGTTTCGTGGATGATACTGTCAACTTCAACGAATCGTCAACATGGTCAAATCTGAAACAAATGGTAGAAAAATATATGAATATGATCTGTGAGTGGTTTGATGAAAATATACTGACAATAAATTATGAGAAAACAACTTACCTTTCTTTCACCAGTTATAAGAGTGGGCTCCCGGACTATTCCTCACTTCACATAAATAAAAATATCGAAATAAAAGAATCGGAATCAGTAAAATATTTAGGCTTGACTATAGATCGCCATTTGAAATGGAACCTCCATGTGAAAAAAGTATCTCAAACTCTCTGTAGATTACTATATAAATTCCGATTTCTCTGTACATTCCTGAGCCTCACACAAGTAAAAATAATATATCATGCTCTCATCGAATCCAGAATATTTTACGGGATAATAGGACGGGGGGGAGTGGCAAATGTACACCTGAAAAGCCTAGAAGTGATCCAATCAAAATTTTTAAAAATAATATTGAAAAAAAAAGCAACATACGGTTCTGATGAGTGATATAAAGAAGCTCAACTATTCAACATCAAACAAATCTTTTTCTTGGCAGTAATTGTCTTTCAACATAAAACAAGACATATTTTATGTTATATCGACCATGGGCACAGTACAAGGAATAAAACAAATTTACAAGCCAGAACAGCAACAGCCAAGAAATCACAAGTGAAAAAAAGTTATAAATTCCTTTCGGCAAGACTTTACAACAACCTGCCAGTTGAAATTACGATTTTACATTCACAGATCCTATTAAAAAAAAATGCAAAGTTTTTTTGAAGGAAAGAGGCAGGAAAAAAATAGCAGAGCTCATTGACATGTGACATGAGTGTGAATAGGTGTGAATGAAAGGGTCTGTAAGGTTGTGTATGTATAGGCGCGCTTAAAAAAAAATTAAAAATTATAATAAAAAAAAGTTAATAAAAATTGTTTATAGGAGATGAAGAGAATAGACAAATCTAATCATTGAGAAATTATTGAAAAAGTATTACATACAGATAAAAAAAATGGAATAAATGATTGAATGAATCCCTCGTACACAAATTTTTGTGGGTTAATGAAATTGTTTATATTCCCGAATCTGCGAAATCTCTAGACCATTATATCTCAAGACTTTGTTTTTATTTTTTTGTTATAAATATATATAATTACAAATGTTATTGTTACTCAAATATTATTATTGTATATCTTGGGAAAATAAACGTTATTATTATTATTATTATAAATGAATAACTTGACAATGACAATAATTTTTTTAAAAAGGGTGTAAATGCACTGGAATATAATCATGTATGCAGTTTATTGCGGATTGCATCATGATCAGAGGAGAAATGAACGGAAGCATGGAAGACAAGTTATATCATGCGGAAATGAGTCATATTTTGTGGAGGTTTTCTATATTTCACATTATTTTTATTTTAGATCACACTTAAAGTTGTGCTTGACCTCGAAGAATAAAGTGACATCATATTGAGACACTGGCACTTTTTGGACACTGCAATATATCCGTGATTGACAAGGAATCTCCTGGAATTTGACAAATGCAAAAATGTAGCAGTAAAAACAGTTGAACAACAATACACTCACCAAAATCATATTCTGCCATTTATAGGGCGAGGAATAAGCGAATAGGAAATGAAAAAAATAAAAAAGGATAGAAGCACGTGATTTGGGCAATACTGTGGGTTTTACTTGGCTTCTGCAACTAGAAAGTTAATAGGAATATTTTAACTGTAGCTTACTGATTATCGTCAAATGAATTCACTGAGGCTATCAATCAAATAGAATATTTCAAACACAAATGTGCTATTGATGATGAAACGATACTGAAAATAGCAATGATTACTAAAAGTCAAGCTTGTAATAAAAAGTGGTTTCTCATAAGGAAGTTTTGACTCAGCAGGTAACTTTGGGGCAATTATTTCTTCTTGTAAACGGAACAAATTTCCAGAGATCTTGTTCAGCTCACTTTTTGGTAAGTGTTGATGTATTTCTATTTTTTCTCCAATCCAATTTCGTTTAGAAGCTTGTAGTTTGGATGGAATCAAAGCTATTCAGTGAGGAAGGACACATGAAGAAAATGGGATATTAAATCGGTAATTGGTTGATTAAAAAGGATAACTGGAAATATCATTGAATTGCAAACACATTTTTCAATAACATTTTACGATATGTTGCATAGAAATGTCACTTTACTCGATGGTGAATTTAGAATATCGGCCTATTCCCGCTTAGCCGAACGCCACTGATAATAACCGATATCCGCGTATTGAGTCTAATTGAATGCACCAACTCTTATGAAGAATGAAATTTTGTGAGAAACTCAATAAAAAGTTTCCCATACGGTTCCAAGATTTTGGAGGATACTATATATTAAAAAAAAAGGCTTCACAATGGACATTTGAAATTTTGAAAAAGTTTACTTCAGCACCCTGTATAGTCTAAACCGTTAAATTTGTAGCTTTGGCGCCCTGGAGACATTTGATCAGCATCACGAGTTCTACAACATAAAAATTCGTGCAAATTTGCCGAAAGTCAATTTCCCATTAAAACGGTGCGAGGTCCTTTGGATGCAACTTTTACAATAATAATTATTGAACCTAATCGGTATATTTGCTTGTTTTTTAGAACTCACTTTAAGTCTCTAACAGAAACATCATTTATGTTTGCAAGTTCAGTTAAGTGCTTCCTCTAATGGGAATTCACAGTTCATTGAAGACGGGCCATTACCGGAGTAATGACGGAATATGCCGGGTATCTGTCGGGTTGCTACCTTGTAAGATGATTATGTAGCTGTCGGTCATACTGAACTGATTTACTCATTTATAGGTGAAGATTCAGACAGGAAAACTAAGGCTGACATCGACTAGTAAAGGAGAACGTTACAAGGCCATTGTTCAACTGGGGCGCATTGTTTGTTGGGAAATGGAATGGTTTTACATGATTATATACCAATGATAATTTTATATAATTCCTTTATTTAGTCACCAACTAATAAAAACATTGTGAACAATATACAAAATATTTTAAAAATTAATGACTCATACACATGTGTATATACCTACAAACATATAAATATATTTAACCTAACGAACCAAACACAGAACATCAAAAAATAAATGTTGCATCGATATATTTGTATCAGTCAATAGATGCTTCTTAAGTCTAACTTTGAAAATGTTTAGACTAGCAAAACTTTTCACATAAATAGTAATATTGTTATATATGGTTACACCTTCAACAAAAATAGAATTTTGGCTATATGTTCTGCTAACCAGCGGAACACGAAGATTACCTCTACATCTAGGGTTCTGCTCATGAACATCCTGATTGAGGGGTAAAATATTCTGCAAATATTCAGGTGTCATACCGGTTTTAATTTTGTGAATGAATATACAGGGTGGGTCACGGTCGATGGTACCTTAGACGTTTACGGAGAACGGGACATAGGATCATTCTGAGAATTTGGTTTCTCAAGTAGTTGCTCTTGGTCTATCGATCTAAAATATTTTCAGCAATGCAGCGTTGCCGCTTATACCAGAAAGTAGCAGCATCTTTGTTATTTCAAATGGGTCACCCTGTATATTACCGCATTTTTGAACTTGTCATTCCTTCCTGATTATTTCTCCCCTATACCTATCTTTAACGGTTTTTGAAATATTGGTTATTTTCCATATTTTTTATCCAAAACAGCTCGAATTGAATGTTTATTTCTGCGGTATTTGGATTCTTAGGAAGTTGCAATTTTGTGTTTAGGTCATCAAGATCATGTTCATTGATTCTGTATAGAGAAGTTTGTTCTGCGTTATACAGGGTCGTTCAAAATTCATGATCTTACTGCTAGATACGAAAAGGGTTGAAAGTGCGTTTTTTTGAATGGAACATCCTGTATATTATGAAATATCCTGAAAGATGACAAAATTCCCTTCGAATTGATATATTATGTTCCTATACCTAAATAGCCAGAATTCCGAGATAATAGCAATTTTCACTTGTAATCTCCCAAGTGCTTGAATTATTGCCGGAAATTTTTCGAGTCTATAAATTTTCTTTGAAACGTGCGTGACCTAGCTAAAGTCACCACTATCCAAGACCACATAATGAATCTTTCATATAAATTTTACAAATATCACATTTCCAAGAGTTCACTCACCAGGGAAATAACAAGAGTAAAGGCACACTTCAATGAGCCCCGCAAACACGGCGGGCTCATTTACCAAAAACTGGACTTGTTCCATGAACGCCAAGACTAAGCACCAAGTCTCCTCTATAGAGGACTAAGACCAGAACCCGTTTTTTTGCCGAAAACTTTTTCCGGGAATCCACAACACCCCTTACAAATCATACTTATAAAATCTGATCAATCTGACAATCAACCCCTGTATTAGCCGACCCCTGGCAACAGGGGTCGACGGAGCCCCCCCACCCCAGCACTCCCTCAAAACCTGCGGGATCCCTATCAGCCCACGGAGGTGGGCGGAAAATATCAAGCAAAGTTGTGTTGTACATAGATTTCACCGAAATGCAATGTAAATAGTTAAATATCTGAATATACATGTTTTTGACTTTGAGTTTGAGCTCAACGGTAGTGTTGCGGCCTATGAGTCGCTAGGTCGATGGTTCAATCCACGATAAGAACATAACTTTTTTATTTTTTTTGTTCCAAATTTAAACACATTTATTGATGAAAATTTTGTTGAGTATTTTACATATCAATATTTCAGTGGTTATAAATAGTTCAGGTGAAACCATCGTTAGTTATTTCTTATGAATTGTTGGATGATTTTCATTTCTCGGTGTGAAATTTTCTTACCGAATCCCCCTCGTGCTTGAATTAATTGCCGTAAATTTATCTCGTACATGAATTTTTAAAGAAAATTCATGTACTCAAAAAATTTCCGGCAGTAATTCAAGCACTTGGGAGATTACAAGTGAAAAATTGCTATTAGGTATAGGAACATGATATATCAATTCGAAGGGAATTTAGTCATCTTTCAGGATATTTCATAATATACAGGATGTTCCATTTAAAAAAAAACGCACTTTCAACCCTTTTCGTATCTAGCAGTAAGATCATGAATTTTGAACGACCCTGTATAACGCAGAATAAACTTCTCTATACAGAATCAATGTACATGATCTTGATGAACTAAACACAAAATTGCAACTTCCTAAGAATACAAATACCGCAGAGGTAACATTCAATTCGAGCTATGTTTTGGATAAAAAATATGGAAAATAACCAATATCTCAAAAACCGTTAGAGATAGGTATAGGGGAGTATGAGGTAGAAATAATCAGAAAAGAATGACAAGTTCAAAAATGCGGTAATGTACAGGGTGGCAACTATTTGAGAAACCAAATTTTCAGAATGATCCTACGTCCCGTTCTCTGTAAACATCTAAGGTACCATCTGTTGGAAGCAATATAAAGAAATCACTTTGTACTTTTATTTATGTTTAAAAAAAAAATTAAATATATTTGTCATGAGTTGTTATTGATAAAAAATTGAAATTTAGTTATTGAATAAAACGTCATTCAGAAAGTTTATATTTTCTTCGTGAATCTTTTTACAGAAAGTTTCAACAGGTTATGGGTCCAGCCCAGTGCTGAATGTTATGTATCGTTTTGAAAGTTAAGTAAAAGTAAAATTAGTCAATCACAAAACGATTTCAGCGGATTTTTTAAAAATGTCCGAATTCACGAAGTTCAGTCTAGTAAAACTGAATGGTTCCAATTACCAAGTTTGGAAATATAAAATGGAGTTGCTTCTTACTAAAGAAGAACTATGGGATGTCATCTCCGAAAATAAGCCGAATCTAGAAACGGTCGATTGGAAGAAGAAAGATAGTAAAGCCAAGGCCACGATAGGACTCCTGTTAGAAGATAACCAAGTAGCTCATGTTAGAAATGCGACCTCAGCCAAGGAAGCATGGGATTCATTGAAGAATTATTATGAAAAATCTACTCTTACAAGCAAAGTTTCGCTGCTCAGAAATTATGCAAACAAAGATTATTGGAAGGTGGAAATATGGAAGATCACTTGACATTGATGTTAGATTTTGTTCACCAACTCACAACTTTAGGTGAAAAATTAGGAGAGCATTTGATAGTAGCATTCCTACTGAGCAGTGTACCAGATAGCTATAGTTCTTTAGTGACAGCATTAGAAAGTAGAAAGGAGGAAGATCTAACATTGGAAATAGTAAAAGAAAAGTTGCTACAGGAGTACAGGCGAAAACAGGACAGTCGTCAACAAGCAAATGGTGAAGAAAAGGTTTTAAAGACCAAAAGCATTTACAAACCAAAAGTAAACTGCTTTCATTGTAATAAAGAAGGCCATGTGAAACGTGACTGTTATTTTTACAAGAAGTTGCTGGCAAAGAAGAGAAATTTTAAAGCCCATAATGTCCAAGATGTAGAACATGGACTGGATATGAGAGAAGAACACGAGTCGCACATATGCTTCATTATTTCCGATGTCAACCAACCACAGAAATCAAACATTATGGTTTGTGGATTCAGGCTGCACTTGTCATATGACCAGTAACAAAGATTTCTTCACAAAGCTCAATGAAAATACGCATAAAGAAATACAGCTAGCTGATGGAAAGAAATTGAAAGCAAAAGGCATTGGCGAAGGAGTTTTGGAATGTTCTGTAGAAGATAAAGTACTAAAAATTCCAATTAAAGATGTGCTGTACGTTCCTCAACTTGAAAATGGTCTAATATCTCTAAGTAAATTGGAGAAACAAGGATTTGAAATTATTTTTGCGGAAGGAAGATGTAAAATTAGAAGAAACAATATAACATACGCAGTTGCCAAGCTCGATAAAAATCTCTACAGGCTACAATCTCCTGAAAAAGCATACTCTGTGTGGGATAAAGACTCCAGTGCTTCTATACATTGCTGGCATCGAAGATTTGGACATCGCGATCCAGAAGCAGTAAAGGATTTGTTTCGTAAAAACCAACTTGAGAGAGTCGAACTCAAAGAATGTTCAGTGAAACTTACATGTGACTGTTGTATTCGTGGAAAAATGACAAAATCACCATTTCCCAAAAAGTCCAAAAGGAAAACAACAAGAATTTTGGATTTGATACATTCAGATGTATGTGGACCAATGCAAACAGTCACACCAGGACATAAAAGATATATTCTGGCATTGATAGATGATTTCAGTCGTTTAGAAAAGAAAAGCGATGTTCATTCCAAAATAAGAGTATGTAAGACAAGTTGAAAATCAATTTGGTATGAAACCGAAAAAGTTCCGATCGGATCGAGGAGGAGAGTTCATGAATGCAGATGTCAAAGAATTTTTCAAAAGTGAAGGAATCGAGCTCCAGTTTTCTGCACCATACACGCCGCAGCAAAATGGTGTAGCGGAAAGGAAAAACCGTTCTCTGACAGAAATGGTCCGTTGCATGTTATTGGATGCAAATTTGAGCAATGAATATTGGGGAGAAGCAGTATCAACAGCCAATTATTTGCAAAACCGCTTACCAACAAAAGGAATCAATGGAAACATTCCCTATAAATTATGGATAGGCAGAAATCCCTCAATCTGCCACATTAAAACTTTTGGAAGTATAGCATATACCCTAATTCCAAAAGAGAAGAGAAGAAAATTTGATAATAAAGCAAATAAATACATATTCGTTGGATACGAAGAAGGTTCGAAGGCATACAGATTGTTGGATAAAAGAACGTTCATTTCATCGAAAATGATCATAACAACAATGTTTTCATCCCAGTTGAAGAAAAAGAAGAAAAAAGAGAGGAAAGTCTACAAGATTTCCCGAAAGAAAGTGAAGTTGAGCTCTACCTAGGTGACCAAAGGAACGACAAAGAGGCAGAGACAAAAGAGTGTGGTCTAGAATTAGAAAGCGAGACAATAATTCCTGAAGATATCACAGAGGTTAGACGATCACAAAGAAAGAATAAAGAAAACCCCCAGAGAAATTTGGTGAAAGTAGTTTGAAGACAAGTATACCAGATTTGAAAGAACCACTGCAGGATCCCAAAACATACAAGGATGCTATATCAAGGGACGATAAGCATGAATGGCAAAAAGCAATGTTTGAAGAAATTAATTATTCTATGCACACAAATAACACTTGGACACTGTGTTCACTACCAGAAAATAAAAATTTAGTAGGATCTAAATGGGTTTTCAAACTGAAGACGAACGAAAAAGGAGAAATTGTACGGTACAAAGCAAGGATTGTGGCGAAAGGTTATTCCCAAAAGTACGGAGACGATTACGATGAAGTTTTCGCACCAGTTGTCAAACCAATGTCATTTCGCACATTGATGGTGATCGCAGGTCATCAAAATATGATAGTACGTCATTATGATATGAAAACAGCATTTTTGAATGGGAATTTAAATGAAGAAATATATATGAAACAGCCTGAAGGTTTCATTAAAGACGGCGAAGAACACATGGTGTGTAAGCTACATAAAAGTATTTACGGTTTGAAGCAGGCGGCAAGAGTTTGGAATGTGCTTTTGGACAATACTTTGCAGAATCATGGATTCAGAAGGGGAAAGCCGAACCATGTTTATATGTGAAAGAAACAGACGGAGAAATTGTTTATATTTTGACATATGTAGACGATGTAATCATAGCCTGTGAAAAAGAAAGTCTCATCGAGGAAGTTTTCGAAAAGTTGCAGAATTTATTTCAAATCCAGTGCCTGGGAAATATCAAATATTTTCTGGGAATACAAATAGAAAGGAATCTTGATGGATTTTTTAGTATTTGTCAATCAACATACATGGACAAAGTTCTGAAAAGTTTCGACATGACAGCGGCAAAAGTATCCAACATACCTTTGGATCCAGGATATTTTAAAATGAAAGACGGCATAATCATGAAAAATTCTGAAAAGTATAAGAAAGCAATTGGATGTCTTTTGTATATTGCTGTGAATACGAGGCCAGACATATCTGTGAGTACCTCAATTTTAAGTAGAAGAGTCAGTTGCCCGACGGAAAAAGATTGGACAGAAGTAAAACGTTTACTGAGATATGTGAAAGGCACCAGAGATCTGAAAATGTTATTAGGCAGCCCTCAAGGTATTGATAGAACTCTATATGGATATGCAGATGCAGACTGGGGTGGAGATGCAAGAGACAGGAAGTCCAATACTGGATATTTGTTCATATATGGCGGAGGACTGATAAGTTGGAGAAGTAAAAAGCAAGATTGTGTATCCCTTTCATCCACTGAAGCAGAAATCATTGCATTGGTGGTTGAAAGAGCTACTGAAAGATTTTGACAGAACTCTGACAAATATAAAATTGTATGAAGATAATCAGAATTGTTTGAAAATGTTAGACTTGGAGAGAATCAATGACAGAACAAAACATATTGACACGAGATATAATTATGCGAAGGAAATGAAGAAGAAAAATGAAATATCGTTCGAGTACTGTCCTAGCAGTGACATGATAGCAGACATCTTGACGAAACCGTTAAACTTTCACAAGATGAAAAGATTGAGAGAGATGATGGGTTTGATTTCTTGATATTGAGAAGGGGTGTTGGAAGCAATATAAAGAAATAACTTTGTACTTTTATTTATGTTTAAAAAAAATGAAATATATTTGTCATGAGTTGTTATTGATAAAAAATTGAAATTTAGTTATTGAATAAAACGTCATTCAGAAAGTTTATATTTTCTTCGTGAATCTTTTTACAAAAAGTTTCAACACCATCGACCGTGACACACCCTGTATAGAGCAAGAGCCCGTGAACCCCAGACCTACGTTATTTTGTAAAAGCTAAAAGTTTGTCAGCGCATGCTCCCAACACAGATAAGAACGATGGACCATTATGGAGTTTGTGTTATAGTGGCTTTGGCAGGTAAACGGTACTAAAGGTGTGTAAAATACCGATCTAAATACATAAAATAATAAAGTGCGATTTTCCGGTATTACCTTCAGAATATTATTAAAAATCAAGTTATTCATTGCCAGAAACTCAACATCGTGGCAACCCCTTGCTAGACACCCTTAATGTTCATGAAGTTATAAGTTTACTTACGTTATAGTTAAAAAAGCTGATTTTTATATATAATACTTCAGTAATAAGTAGATGATGTTTCCTCATTAGCCAGACACTTTTGATAGTTCCAACCCCTTGCCAGACAAACATTGTAAATCGTAAGAACAGATTGGTGATTAGAATGACTTATGCAAATGAACGTTTTGGCACAGGCTTATATAACTGATAGTATATGTAAATTTTTGTAAACAGTCTAACAAAAGACATTCGATGCTACAACTACCTTAAATTGTTAAAAAAAATAATTTATTCTGTCAATAACAGATTTAAAAAAAAAAACAAAATAAAATGTTCCTCAAAAATTTAATTAAAAATTGGTTAATGATACAAGTTATTATAAAGGTTAAAAAAATAAATTGATGACATTACATATTATTATAGAGCATAAAAGATGTTATTATTTCATTCATTATCATTATTATTACCAATGTTATCATTTTCTTCGTCACTGATACTCCATTTGATATCGTGATCTTCTTCGTCTTCTTCGTCCGTTTCTGTAAAAATGTAAAAAAGTTAATGAGATTTATGAGAAAAAAAATTAAATATTTTTATACCTGAGACAGTTTTCAGTGAATCTCTAAGGAAATTTGTTAACTGATCACCTTCGAACCATTTGAACTGGTACTGATTATTTTCGAGTAACCATCCATTATTCTCGGGTTGATAAATTGTTGGAATTTGCTGATTTGCATTATTCCAAATGCTAGACACATAGTTGGCTCGCAGAAATTGTTGTAGCAGTTCGGATTTACACGGTGGCAGACTACTAGCATCAAAATTTCGTAGCTTTTTACGACTAAACGCTTCCTTAATATTTGAAACCTGATACATATTAATGAATAGTTGAAGTCGTGCTGCATCAACATCAATTATCGAACCGACATTATATACCTCAAATATAAACTGATGAATAATATCAAAAATTCTTTGCCGTTCAATATCATTTTCAAATAATTCGTTTTTACCTGATTTAATGAAAGCCTTTTGATATTCTTCCGTTCTTGGTAATATTTTAAAAGGCTTTAACTTTCCTTTTCGATAAAATGCGGGATTATAATCACAAGCAAGCTCTCACAAATAAATTTTCCCAATTTGTCGTATATCTTCGTGAGGTCTACGTATTTCAAGTTGTTTCCAGTACCTATCAGCATCCAAATAAGTGAATCATTTTGTAGATGGTGCATATGACCAAGCATAATAGATGCAATGTCAGTGTCGACACTTCTGATCACCATATTCACTGGATTTGAAATACTGCACGCATGGTAGAATATTTTGGTATCAGCCTCTTCATGTTCTGGACATGGTAACTCTTCTACAACCCTTGCTACTATCTTATTAGAAGCATCAACAACAAAAGAATGGCACAGTTTAGAATTGATGTGAATAGTTTTGTTTCCAATGAAAGGTATTATTTCATCACTGGCCCAATGCAAAATGAAAAAATCTACCAGAGCTTGTTCAAAATTTGAATTTTTCAATTCTTTTGTAAAATCACTCGGACGTAATTGATCAGGTCCAGTTATGATGTAGCTCAGTTGTGCTGATTCTAAACGCTGAGAATGTTCGCAATCTTTGATCGATGGAGTCAGATATTGATCAAAAATAACGTCAATTCTTGGCGCTTCAAATTTGGTAACCATTTGTAACATTTTCTTAGAAATGCCTCCACACTTATTTGGGACATTTTTCATTGTCTCCAATAAAAAAAACAACAATTATTACGACATCTATAGTTGGTGCTGATGCTGGACCTCTTTTTCCAAACACTTCATTAAGGCAGATTTATCCGTCTTACAAATAGTACCATTTAAATGGCACATAGATAAAGGCACATCGCTAATTGGGTATGACCAAATTTTTGAGATATCCACATTGTAGTCCATCGAGATCCCTAGCATAAGGCCAAACAAATCTCGTTGAATTTTTACCTCTTCAATTGCACCACCGATTTGAATTTTCTTCTTTTTTTCCAAATCTTTTGAAAAATTATTAAGAGCTGTTTTTTCAATAAATTTTTCAAATTCACTAATGTCCGTATGGCATTCAGAAATAAACGTATTCCGAAGACAATCACCATTCTTTTCAATATTGAGAAGAAATGAGTACCAGTTCCGAAGCAGCTTTACCAGATGAAATATTCATTAAATGATCTTTTGGTACTTCCGAGCTGAATGGATTAATAAACTCTTGAAATGTTTCAATAAAAAATTCTGAATTCCGAAAAACCGAACCACATATACATGGATATGGGCGACTCCAGCAGTGACTATCTGCACGAATCTCTAGGAGAAAACAGAAAACAGCGGATGTACTATGAATGAACCCTCACATACTTCAAGTCTTCTTATCAAAATATTCACGTAAGCTCTGATATTACTTCTGTTCAAAGAAAAGATACATATAATCTCACACTTTTACTAATGAATATTCACTCTTTGAGAAACAAAACTGATGAATTATAGATATACTTACAATCATTTAACATCCCGAAAATTGTTTTATTGAATGAACACTGGTTGAAACATGATGAACCAATTTTCATTCCAAACCATACTGTAGTTTCAAAATTCAACAGAACTGTAGCATCAAATGATGGCACCATGATTCTAATGAAAAATGCCATAGCAGACTCACAATTAAAATTTCGACAAGCTTAATCATCATCTAGAAAAAAAAGTTTTTGAGTTTTCTATCGCTCATTCTGAAAAATTCAAAATATATGTACTGTGTTTATATCGGGCACCATCATCTGATGCGAATATATTTCTAAATAAATTAGAATCACTACTGAATGAGTTGCCTATTAAGGAAACTATTATATTGACCAGTGATTTCAATATCAATTTTGGGAATACAGACTCGTGTACAACTCAAGCATTGATTAATCTGATCGGATCATTCAACCTAAAAATGCATATTGAATCATATACACGTATAACTTATCATACAAGCTCCACAATCGATTATGTATGCACAAATCTAGATGATCAATTCATATTCATATCATCTGTCACTGACGTATTACTCATTTCAAGAAAAGATTGAAATTGTAATATTTCTAATCCTTTTGCAGCGATTGAAATGCTTGCCGTCAAGAAATCCATTTACTGATCCATTCGCCAATAAGCCACTTTCCACCATTACATTCGTTAATCCACAGTCACTAATCACCTTACCAACTGCCTTGAAATACGCCATCATGTTGTGAAATGGTCCTAAATGTATAAATAAATTATCATAAGTAGGTTTTTTCGTTGCTTGTATTTGGAGAGCGACTTTGGCGATAGCCAAGTCATATTTTACTTGAATGGATGATTTATTTAACTCTTCAGAAATTTTCTTACTTTGTTGCATGGCTTCTAAAACTACAGAATGACTTGTTGCAGAGTGTCAATATCATGAATCCTACAGTTAAAACCAACCCACATTGGAGTGTCAAGTAATTCTAATGCATGACTAATCATCCATATATTATCAATTTCTGTATACAATCGTACATTATTAAAGTGTATATTTTCAATTTCATCGGCAGTTAATTGCAAATTACTTGTCGTTTTTGGTTTTTTTGGGTAAGGAATTTCTTCTGAAGCTATTGCCTCAAAAATTCTTCTTCTCCTTTTCCTCGTCTGTGGTGAATCATCTCTATTAGTGGGAACCGTTGCCTCAGATATTTCAGATTCTTCAGATGTCGTTAACTCGATGTTCTGGTAAATGATTCCGACAGTATCATGTAAAGTGTCCTTCCCACTAGTTGTTTCAACGAATTGGTCAAAATTATCATAAGCCTGTCCAGTATAAAGTTCAGGTGTTTTTTTAATTTTTCAGGGCATAAACTTGACTTTTCAATGGAAGCATAGGTGGTTTCTGTTTCAAGTTCTTGACACTTTGATAGCCGATACAATGGCCATATCTGTTGACTATATCTATAATTTTTCTGCTACTCGTTAAACTCTTCAGAGTCATACCCAGCATAATATGCTTAGACGTCTTGACTTGACCATTATGAATTCCATAAATAATATCTTGACAGTAAGACCGTACCTGACGAACACATTTTAAGCAACTTTTTCGTTTCTGTCTAGAACCACCTATGAGAGTAGCATAAAAATCATATAATTCTTGCGGTATAGAAGCTTCACCTGCAATTAAATGCTGTACTGAAATATTTGTAGATGTTAATTTTGCCTTGTCCATTGTCAAAATTGTTTTTCGTAAGATTAATGCCGCTTTTTGTAAAATATTTTTCGATTTTAAGTTGTTCAATACTGTTTCGTCAATCGTCCTCATATAATTGGATGCTATTATTTTTTTTATTTCGGATTGTAAAGAATTTAATATCTTTGGAAAACTTATCAATTTTTTCTTCAAGGTGTTGTGCAGTAAAAGTAACATCCATTTCAATGGACGTACGATGATGATGCCAATCACTTTTGACAGATATTTTCGCTGACGAAGATATTTTATCATCAAACTGAATCCTACATGCAGTATGATAGTATATTTTCGGACCTGCAATACTTTCCAATTTCCTTAACAACTCATTATACTTTTGAGACTTTATGCTAGACTGAAATTGATTTTTATCACCTTCATGGAGTGAAAGCATTTTTGATCTCACTTGTTCCTTTTTTTATTGCAAAATAAACAAATCTTTTTACTCATGTCAATACTGGTGCACATTATGCATCTATACTGGTCCACATTATGCATCTATTAAATTTTATAACAATCTACCCTTGAATATTAAAGAATATCGCACAAGACAAAATTTGAAAAAACATGTTTTTGATCGGTTGTGTGACATTGAGCCGTATTCATTGAAAGAATTCCTGGACAAGTAACTTCATTTTTAGTTTGAATACAATTTTCTCTTACCAATGACTGTGATATATATATATATATATATATATATATATATATTGTTATGATATTATTTTGTATAATTTAGTGTCACAAAAGATTTAAGAGAAGTTGGAACAGAAGGAAATATAAAAATGAACAAAATACCTGAATAGATACTTTACCTGAACTGGAACATTTTTATGTAACATCCTGTAAAGTCAAAACATCAGTACAATAAACAAAAAGGGTAGCAGGAATGGTCTTAGTTAAATTTCACAGCGTTCCGAGTAATTGAAATTATCCCACGATGAAAAACCTGTGAGAGGATGAAAATAGAATTATTAACCCATACCAATAGTATTTGAAAGCAGTTTAGTAATTACAAGTTAGAAAAAAATATCAAAATTTAAGATTATTAGGAAAAGTAAATTATAAACAATTAATACATCCTGTATAAGGAAACTTCAAACAGGAAATGATTTTGAATGATGACAGATGGGAAGAAAGATTTGAAAATGCATAAAAAAATAACTATTTTGAAAGTAATAATACAACAATAAAATTTTATCAACAGTATAAATAGTTAAATAAGGAATTGTAAATACATTTTCAATGTCATAGTTATTAGGGTGTAAAGTAGAATGTAAGAATTGGTATCTAGAAGTTTGTGCGCGATTGGAAATTGCTGATTGGAAGAGGTAATTGGACAGTAACGGTTGTTGATTAGAAAAATTGAGAGGAAGAAAAAAGAAAATTTTTGAGAAGAGAAGAGATACGAATTTTGAAACGAGAAGAATAATAGTTTAAAGTAAAGTACGCTGAAGGAAAAGTAGCCTAAGCAGAAAGAACGAGTATAATTGCCAATTGAAAGAAAAGAGAAGTAACTTACCTGCACAAATAATAATATCCAGAAGAGAAGCCCAGCTGTGAACATCCACCAAAACAAGGTACCATCCATTTAATTTAGTCGTGTGAGACAAATTTCCAAATCAAAACTCTATCAGTGATTGAAATTATTTCCAAAACAAGTTTACCATAACCTAACCTCGAACCATAGACAATGAAATTCATCCTTTGCTGACATCATAGAACATTTTTGAAAGAAATTGAGTACATTATTTGAATAAAATAGTAATAGATTATAGTTTTGTGTTTAGAGGGTATTACATTAATTTTAACCCATTAACGCCCGTATCTTTTTTTCGTTTTGATTTTTGGAAAACTATATAAATTGAGACATATATATACTAAACAAGATGTACTTGTCAATATTTTAATTTTAATTTACCGGATAACACAAAAAAAAGGTGGCACATATATGTGCCACTGGGCAAGTACCACACCAATAAATGAAAATGAACACATTCTAAAATCGAAACCAACATCTCTAAATATTATTACATTCATAATAAAAATAAACGCAATGTAAAAGAAACTATTGTTTATGGTAATTCTCAAAGCAGATATTTGGATGAAGGGCTACTTTGCAGGTATTGCACTCGAAACTTGTTCGGTTAGGACAGGCTTTACATCTTCTCCATTTTGCACTACCTTTGACTATCAAATGATTTTTTTCGTTTACACGTATTTGACTGACAACCGGAGATAACTGCATTGATGATGGTCCTGGTTTCAATGGTGGCTGTCCATAAGTTACTAACAAATACAAAGTAACTTGTCGCCGGAATTCAAGAAGCGGCATGTTTTTGTTTCCAAATCTTCTCCATAACAGCCATGCTTGTACACAAGATTGATCTATTGCCCAGCTAAAGAAAGGCCACCACCATTTTTTAGTTCTTATTGATGTTCTGTACGTGGACAAGAACTGATCATTCAAATCAACGCCTCCCATATTTTTGTTATAGGCGGCTATTGGTGCAGGCATTTGTATTTGGATTTTCTTTTTTTCGCGTTTAGAATATCTATCTACAGTTTTCATAGGTTGGACATGAACGCAGTTAGATATAGCAGTCACAACGGCATTATCATTCCAACGCACGAGCACTAACTTTCCATCGGTTTTGGGCTCCATTGTTCCTCGGCTTGTTTTAGCGAATGATTTGGCATCCGAAAAATTGGCTCCTTTTGGCACTCTATTTTGTCGCAAGGTACCAGTTCCCCCATAGCCTAAACTTGCAAGTCTGTCTAAGAGCGCAACAGATGAAAATAAATTATCAAAAAATAACTTTGTGCCTTTTGGAAGTCCAGTGTGCTCTGCTAATCCCAAGACAACGTCTCCACCTTGACCATATGATGTTTCTGGTAAACGAGTCGAAGATCCACAATAAGGTTCCGCATGATGAAGGAAGCCTGTTGGGTTAGCCAAACACCATAATTTGAAGCCAAACCTTATAGGCTTACCACGAATAAATTGTTTTACACCGTGGCGACCAAAATAAGGTATAATGCTTTCATCTATACAACAATGTTCTTCTACAGAAAATTGTTTGAAAGCATCATTCAGGTGATCGAAAATCGGTCTGACTTTATAAAACCTATCAGTTTCGTCAATTCGAAAATTATCGGCTACATGTAAATACCGTAGAATTTCGTCAAAGCGGTTTCGCCGTATAGAATCTGCAATCAGTGGACAATTGCAGTCAGCGTCTCTTTTCCAATACATTCTACGTGCAGGTAACGTATGGTATCCGGAAAAAAGTAATACACCAATAACTACCTTTATCTCGTTTTCTGTTACCTGAATATTATGATTTCCTTTTTGACCGGCATATAAATTTGTTTGGGTTGTTATCAGTTGAACCAGTTGCTCAGAAAAAAATGAAAAGAATACATCAACAGGTTTGGTAAGAGTATTTTTCAAAAAATCTTCAGTCGATGGGTGTGAAGGCTGAAATTCTGGTATCTCGAATGTCGTTTCGGTTTCATTCCATTTTCTTTCCGTTTGTTTATTTTTTTTCCTTTGTCGATTTGGCTATTTGTTTACTTTTGGTCACGGTCCCCGATATTCTCCTTCTTTTAGAGGCGAGTTCAGCAAGAGGGACATCGTCGTCGCTTCCACTAGAGCTTGTTTCCTTTGAAGTACCAGCTTTTACATTGTCATCTGATGTGGTATTTTTATCACTGCTCCTCGTCGTAACATATCTTGACAATAAAATTCTGCTAGGTAAGCGGTTTATGTCACCAGTGGTTTCTAAATCAGAGGCATCAGAATCTTCACAACTGGCCACGCCATTTGTTTCGAAAGGCGGCTCGATTGCAACAGATGAAATATCCAGATTCTCATCGTTCTCGAGTTCTTCTAACAATTCATGAAAACGAAGGCCTCTACCATCTGGACCCCTTGTATACCTATAAGGGCGGAAAATGAAGACCTAACATAAAATGAAAGAAGGTTGTACTCACAATGATTCATCCATATTTTGCGTACCACTCTCAAAATTTTCTAAATATAATCATACAATCAACAAGTGACAAAAAATACGACTGCTCAATGCATAAAATACTCTGCCACTTGTTACGTAGACGATTCACAAATCACAACTGAATATCAAGCATTTATTTCTACCCTGCAGCCCTGCACAGCTGTGACAATACACGGAATCTAAAAATAAACCAGGGTCAAATTCACAGAACTGCTTACCTAGAGCGATATCGAATATGCCCACTGGCACATTCATGTGCCATCAATTTTTATCAAAGTATAAAATATTTTTCGAAATGAAAAGTGAACTTATTTTACTGCAGCATTGTTGTACAATGTATTGAGTATGATATCAATGTAAAAACTTTTTCACTAAAATAATTTAGACCAACAAAAACAAACAATATTTACTAGAGTGCAAACACGTTTGGGAAACTGCTGTGCAACGGGTGGTATTTTGACTTATTAATCAAAAACTACTAACTATAAATTTTAGGAAAAATTACGCCGTGTAAACAACATCACAAAGAATATTTTTTTATATATTCAGCAGTAACAAGTCTTTACAATTTTCAGAAAAAAAAATTAAGATACGTTTGCACATTTATGTGCCGGTGGGCATTAATGGGTTAAGGTAGGTTTCTCCTAGAATCAGGGTATATTTAGCACAAAAAAAAAAAAAAAATTAGAAATTTTCTTGTTGTGGTCCGATTTCGGCTTTTACATTTCATTATCAGACGTTATCATATCTTTTGTCATTTTCATTTTGAAGAGTTCCACATATTAGAATAAAAGAAAATTTGAGAATTTAAAATCCACATAGTATATTTTTATTTATTTTGAAGTTGCATACAAATTTATAACAAAATTGATATCAAGAAGAAGCCCAAACTGGAATCCTCCTGAGACTGAGATCATCTCATGTTCCTAGAACCGACTGAGCTACAAAATAAACAGGTATAAAGAAAGAAGGTATCAGGTAAAAATTTTGGATAAAGCCAGGTAAACATTTTATTGAGAAAAACAATTTTTTTCACGTTTAATACATTAGTAATAACATAAATATATATATATATATATATATATATATATATATATATATATATATATATATATATATATATATATATATATATATATATATATATATATATATATAAATAGAAAAGTTATTGGGTATAACCCTCAAAATGTTATGCAACCGTAGACACGTGTTTCGAGCTTGAGCTCTCATCAGTACGGTAAAATCAAGTGCGTAGATGTACAACACTTGGATGTAAAAATAGAAACAAAGGAAGTCAACAACAGGAAGCCAACCACACATTTGTGGCTTCGGTTAGAAGACCTTGTGCTTACAAGGCAACAACTAACGTCGCCACGGAGGTAGCTATAGCTACCAGCGTGACAATCCTACCCAGGAAAATACAAATAAAGATGGATTTAGCGAGGGGCAATATATGAAAATATAAGTAGAAAAGTTATTGGGTATAACCCTCAAAATGTTATGCAACCGTAGACACGTGTTTCGAGCTTAAGCTCTCATCAGTACGGTAAAATCAAGTGCGTAGATGTACAACACTTGGATGTAAAAATAGAAACAAAGGAAGTCAACAACAGGAAGCCAACCACACATTTGTGGATTCGGTTAGAAGACCTTGTGCTTACAAGGCAACAACTAACGTCGCCACGGAGGTTGCTATAGCTACCAGCGTGACAATCCTACCCAGGAAAATACAAATAAAGATGGATTTAGCGAGGGGCAATATATGAAAATATAAGTAGAAAAGTTATTGGGTATAACCCTCAAAATGTTATGCAACCGTAGACACGTGTTTCGAGCTTAAGCTCTCATCAGTACGGTAAAATCAAGTGCGTAGATGTACAACACTTGGATGTAAAAATAGAAACAAAGGAAGTCAACAACAGGAAGCCAACCACACATTTGTGGCTTCGGTTAGAAGACCTTGTGCTTACAAGGCAACAACTAACGTCGCCACGGAGGTAGCTATAGCTACCAGCGTGACAATCCTACCCAGGAAAATACAAATAAAGATGGATTTAGCGAGGGGCAATATATGAAAATATAAGTAGAAAAGTTATTGGGTATAACCCTCAAAATGTTATGCAACCGTAGACACGTGTTTCGAGCTCAAGCTCTCATCAGTACGGTAAAATCAAGTGCGTAGATGTACAACACTTGGATGTAAAAATAGAAACAAAGAAAGTCAACAACAGGAAGCCAACCACACATTTGCTAAATCCATCTTTATTTGTATTTTCCTGGGTAGGATTGTCACGCTGGTAGCTATAGCTACCTCCGTGGCGACGTTAGTTGTTGCCTTGTAAGCACAAGGTCTTCTAACCGAAGCCACAAATGTGTGGTTGGCTTCCTGTTGTTGACTTCCTTTGTTTCTATTTTTACATCCAAGTATTGTACATCTACGCACTTGATTTTACCGTACTGATGAGAGCTTAAGCTCGAAACACGTGTCTACGGTTGCATAACATTTTGAGGGTTATACCCAATAACTTTTCTACTTATATTTTCATATATTGCCCCTCGCTAAATCCATCTTTATTTGTATTTTCCTGGGTAGGATTGTCACGCTGGTAGCTATAGCTACCTCCGTGGCGACGTTAGTTGTTGCCTTGTAAGCACAAGGTCTTCTAACCGAAGCCACAAATGTGTGGTTGGCTTCCTGTTGTTGACTTCCTTTGTTTCTATTTTTACATCCAAGTGTTGTACATCTACGCACTTGATTTTACCGTACTGATGAGAGCTTAAGCTCGAAACACGTGTCTACGGTTGCATAACATTTTGACGGTTATACCCAATAACTTTTCTACTTATATTTTCATATACTGCCCCTCGCTAAATCCATCTTTATTTGTATTTTCCTGGGTAGGATTGTCACGCTGGTAGCTATAGCTACCTCCGTGGCGACGTTAGTTGTTGCCTTGTAAGCACAAGGTCTTCTAACCGAAGCCACAAATGTGTGGTTGGCTTCCTGTTGTTGACTTCCTTTGTTTCTATTTTTACATCCAAGTGTTGTACATCTACGCACTTGATTTTACCGTACTGATGAAAGCTTAAGCTCGAAACACGTGTCTACGGTTGCATAACATTTTGAGGGTTATACCCAATAACTTTTCTACTTATATTTTCATATATTGCCCCTCGCTAAATCCATCTTTATTTATATATATATATATATTTATACTTATTGTAATTAGGTTAAAACGATGGACCATTATGGAGTTTGTGGTATAGTGGCTGTGACAGGTAAATGGTACTAAAGGTGTGTAAAATACCGATCTAAATACATCAAATAATAAAGTGCGATTTTTCGGTATTCTTCAGAATATTATTAAAAATCACGTTATTCATTGCCAGACACTTAACATCGTGGCAACCCCTTGCTAGACACCCTTAATGTTCATGAAATTATAATTGTACTTACGTTATAATATAAAAACTGATTGTTATATATAATACTTGGGTAATAAGTAGATGATGTTTCCTCATTAGCCAGACACTTTTGATAGTTCCAACCCCTTGCCAGACTAGCATGTGGGGTAGCTGTAGGAGAGCGCGAGGCAGTATGCATATGGGTGAGTGCGAGTGAGATAGCGAGTTACGTCTACCACGGTCCCTCACTGCGCAGTTGTTATGTCTACTGCGCATGTATTAGTACTCAGTACATGTTCAAAAACCTCTTCAAAAATACCAATATTGTAATATTATCTGCACCCTTTGGTAAATTTGATGAAAAGACTGAGAACAAAATTTTTAATTTCAACTTGAGACTACAAAAATCTATAACTGGATAAAACAATATATTTTTTATGAACTTAAATATAAATAACTCATTTTTGACCAAAAAAAACTATTGTGAATAAAATATCAGATGTTTTGTGTTCTAGCTCAGATAAAAGTGCGAAACTGATAAAAAATTGTGTAGGTACTCTTTCTGCAGAGAATGTCTGTCAAACACTTGATATATCAGTTATGAGCACTGATTATCAACAAAATTCGAATTTTACCAAAAAAAGTACAAAAATCTAGTCACCAAAGACACACACCGGGAGTGTTTTCTGTTATACTTGAATGCCCAAAGTCTTCCTGCGCACTATGATGAGATTTATAATTTAATTCTTGAAAGAAAACCCCCCTTCGTTTGTCTCTCTGAAACGCATGTGACCGATCAGATATTTGATTCAGAAATTAGTTTTACAGGTTATAATTTTTTGAGGGTTAATAGTGACAGTAGATAACATGGGGAGTTCTCATATATTTCAGAAATGATGTTGAAATTAGCAATACACAATGTTTGGCAGTACCGAGAAAATATTGGTTAGGTGCAGTTACAGCATTCTATAACGGAAAACACTACTTGGTTGTGTGCCTATATAGATCTCCTAGTGGTAATAATTGTACAGAATTTTTAAATTTCTTTGAAAATTGGTGCGAAGAAAATGTATTTGTCAGATGATATAGAATGTAATCAAGGAGTACCACAGGGAAGTTGATTGAGAAGCTGAAGGTGGTTGTGATACAGTTGACTCAGCCAAATGCGATGAAACTGGTATTAAATCGTCTGTTGATGTATTAACGTCTTTAGATGCTTCTTTTTCATGCTCTGTTTCAACAGTCTTTTGAGACTTTTTTGGTTCTGAGGTAAATTATTTTTTCATTAGCCATGTGAATGATTTATAACATTCCATGTGATAGCCACCCTCTGTATATTCACGTGGCAGACTGATGTCATGATATTTGAGGTTATGTTTTTTTCGCAATTTTAAAATTAATTCACGTTTTTTCAATGTCTCGTCAGAAAATAATGTTATTTTATCACTACTTTTGTTGCAAATAACACAAATTAATGTATTACTTGTTTTTTAAAACAAACTCACTTCTTACATAAACAAATTGTAAACATATAATCTACTGAATGATGGTTTTTCGGGTTTTTAGGCCGACGTTTATTTAGAGAAAATCTCGACGTTTCGCCAACACGAGTGGTTGGCATTCTCAAGAGAAATGTTTACAGCTTCGATCACTGAACACTACTTGTTTGATATGCGTTGTCTCAGCCAGTATTTATGTGTCGACGTACTCGTACCTGCGTCCGGTGCCATTGTCCCTGCGTCGGGTACCCCTTCGGATTCATTAATTACCCGGTATGGTGTTATTACCGTTTTCTTGAGAACATGTAGCCATGCTTTGTTCAATTGTAACCCTTCTTCAGTTCTGTTGAAGTTGTTGGGATGTTTTTTGATTTCGATTGCGATTGCTTCTCGGAAAGAGTCTTGGAAAAACCATCATTCATTCAACGATGGCCGCGAAAGCCTTTCGCAATATAATCCACTGTCACAAATATATTCAGACATACGAGTAGCGTCATCTATGAGCACAACAGCGAATTAGAGCAGCCGGCGAACGGCGGCTTGGCACCGAACACGACCAGAATGCTAATGACGAAGCTTTCGGGAGACCACTAGACACTTTGCCAAATTATTGGGAAGTATTGAATACGAAAGTCTTGAATTCTTGAAGTCGACATGAATAGAAAATAGTCCATAGACACATGTGTTGTTATTATTTGAAGTGTATGAAATACATTATTTTAGAGTGAAGAATTGAAAGTTTATTACATTTATTACACTACGTATCATACACCGATTATATTAAATTCACTTTATCGTCTGTATATATTAGAAATATTTTATTTTGTTAGTTAATAATGAATATTAAATTAATATGACTTGAGGATAGTATATAATATTATTTTAGCTGATGTAAACATGTATATGAATCCTTTATTTAGGTCATTTGGCTAATTTACATTTTCATTGGTCGTTACAATGGGAAAAATAAACAGCATGCTCTAATGCTAATATAAATTAAGTTTTTTAAAAATAATCAGTCAAGTACTTATAGGGCATTTGTACCCTTGTCATGGAATAAAAAGTTGTTATATATACACATATATAACTATACAACACATACATACACCTACTACACCTATTTGCACTCACGCAAATCTATACATACACTTTCAAGAAAAAAATAAAAAAATTATGAACACTAAAAGATTCTTTGAACTTACTAATCCGTAACATGTATATCTGTCCTAGCTAAATAGTAAAGCGAACTCAATAAAATGAGGAAGTGGCCACTAGTTCTCTTATTGATTGAGCAAATATATTTTTTACTTGCTCTTGAAGGATGTTAAAGATGTTAAACATTTGATCCATTCTGGTAGCTTATTATAGCTATCAAGTCCCTTGAAAAAAACTGAATTTTGGGCATGCCTCAATGTGACTTGTTGAATATGAAAGTCAGTTCTGGATCTTGTATTATATCCGTGGATTTGGTCATTGTACATAACTTTTTCTTGTAACTTTTTTTCTGTACTTATTACCATGTACTTAGTCTTCGCAACATTGATCTTCAAATAATTAGCACAACACTAACTATAAATAGATTTTAAAGTTCTGTTGATGATTTCTGCGAGTTTCGTAGGGTCTCTACATGAGAAGTAGATCTGCAAAAAGATGAACTGAGCTCTGACCTACCACCTCTGGCAAATCGTTGATATACATCAAAAATAATAGGGGCCCAGTCCACTTCCCTGTGGTACTCCTTGATTACATTCTATATACAATTATTACCACTAGGAGATCTATATAGGCACACAACCAAGTAGTGTTTTCCGTTATAGAATGCTGTAACTGCACCTAACCAATATTTTCTCGGTACTGCCAAACATTGTGTATTGCTAATTTCAACATCATTTCTGAAATATATGAGAACTCCCCATGTTATCTACTGTCACTATTAACCCTCAAAAAATTATAACCTGTAAAACTAATTTCTGAATCAAATATCTGATCGGTCACATGCGTTTCAGAGAGGCAAACGAAGGGGGGTTTTCTTTCAAGAATTAAATTATAAATCTCATCATAGTGCGCAGGAAGACTTTGGGCATTCAAGTATAACAGAAAACACTCCCGGTGTGTGTCTTTGGTGACTAGTTTTTTGTACTTTTTTTGGTAAAATTCGAATTTTGTTGATAATCAGTGCTCATAACTGATATATCAAGTGTTTGACAGACATTCTCTGCAGAAAGAGTACCTACACAATTTTTTTATCAGTTTCGCACTTTTATCTGAGCTAGAACACAAAACATCTGATATTTTATTCACAATAGTTTTTTTTGGTCAAAAATGAGTTATTTATATTTAAGTTCATAAAAAATATATTGTTTTATCCAGTTATAGATTTTTGTAGTCTCAAGTTGAAATTAAAAATTTTGTTTTCAGTCTTTTCATCAAATTTACCAAAGGGTGCAGATAATATTACAATATTGGTATTTTTGAAGAGGTTTTGAACATGTACTGAGTACTAATACATGCGCAGGAGACATAACAACTGCGCAGTGAGGGACCGTGGTAGACGTAACTCGCTATCTCACTCGCACTCAACCATATGCATACTGCCTCGCGCTCTCCTACAGCTACCCCACATGCTAGTCTGGCAAGGGGTTGGAACTATCAAAAGTGTCTGGCTAATGAGGAAACATCATCTACTTATTACCCAAGTATTATATATAACAATCAGTTTTTATATTATAACGTAAGTACAATTATAATTTCATGAACATTAAGGGTGTCTAGCAAGGGGTTGCCACGATGTTAAGTGTCTGGCAATGAATAACGTGATTTTTAATAATATTCTGAAGAATACCGAAAAATCGCACTTTATTATTTGATGTATTTAGATCGGTATTTTACACACCTTTAGTACCATTTACCTGTCACAGCCACTATACCACAAACTCCATAATGGTCCATCGTTTTAACCTGTGTTGTGAGCATGCGCTGACCAACTTTCAGCTTTTATAAAATAACGTAGGTCTGGGGTTCACGGTCTCTTAGACTATAAGGGAATGATAAGATTGATAACTCCTAACTGGTAACCAATGAAGAGTATCGAGCATTGAACTTATTGGCGTGTCACGTGCACAACAAGGAATAATTCGTATTGCCCGATTTTGTAATTTTTGTAAGCGGCTTAGCACATTTTGATTCAGCAGATAAAGCACAGTGGCAAAGAAGTTGAAATGAGGAAGTATAAGGGTATTGTAAATTATAATTTTACTCCACTGCGTAAGATGCGGGGAACATCTCCTCAAATAATAAATTTTCATGGCAATTGTTTTTATAACATTTTTTGCATGGTCATTGAAGTACAGTTGACGATCAACCAACACCCCTAAATATTTAAATTTCTCAACCACTTCCATTTTGACACCATCGATTGAAAGTTTTGGTGCTGTTCTCATTACTTCCTTGTACATTTTGTCTCTACTGATTAACATCCATTTTGTCTTGTTTGTATTCCTTTTCAATAAATTTCCACAGCAATAATTTTGAATAGCTTCTAGACTTTGGGTAATTGTATCGAAGCATGTTGACCGGTTATTTCCAGCGTCATTAGCAAATAAGTGTATGCAACATCCATTAACCACCTCAACCATATCAATAATATAAACTAGAAACAATAAAGGACCCAGAACACTACCTTGTGGTACTCTTAGATTATTATTTATTGTGCTGGACGTAACATGGTTAACTCGTAACTTTTGCTACCGATTGTCCAAATAGTCTGCAATCCATTGTAATGCTGCATCCACAATTCCAACAGATTCCAATTTTTTCAATAGACGTGTTCTGTCAATAGTTTCGAAAGCCCTTTGTAAGTCAAGGAAAACGGTCACTGTCATTAGATTTTTTTCTGAAGTATTCTTCCAATCGTGGATCACACATTGCAAAGCAGTTTCACAACTGTGTTTATTACGGAACCCTGGCTGAAAACATGTAATGGCCTTATTGCATTCCAAGTGATCCACAATTTGATTGTAGACTGTTTTTCCAGTACTTTTCCTATAACTAATACCATATTTATTGGTCTCAACTCACATGCTTTATTCGTATTTGCGATTATGGTATATGCAATTATGGACCTACCTTCTGATTCGAAATCAACTGTATCAATATTATTCGTCTAATTCCTTATTTTTTCCTCCAAGATGTCATTGAAATGGGATACCCTTAAGCAATATTCCCTTAGTGATATCACATTCGTTTTCAAATCCCTTCTTGCTCTCTTTAGCAACTGATTTTGTCGGAGGTAACCCTGCCGTTGTCTCCGGGTCTCCCTTCCGTCAAGTTATTGATTTAAAATGATGTTGTCATCTTGTATAAATTTTGTTATTTCTCCTACAATTATTATTCAATCATTATAGAAGGTTGGAATCTTCAATCAGTCTTATGTCTGTTTTTGTGTGATGATTATTGATGTGTGGACTTACCGATGAAAAGCCAAATATTCGTATGAACCACACGAAACTTCTGCTTGATTTTATTATGAAACGACTCCAAATGGTTATTAGTTCTTCGGGAGAGACCGTAAACATTTAGCCTCTCTGGGCCAATATTAATCAGCCAATAACTTGAATTATTTTTTTTTATTAAAACTTTTGTCTATAGTCGATCATTTGTAATTAGATCAAGTAAATACAAATTACATCACACTTTGAAAGCAGGCCCAGAGAGGGGGAGGGCGCAGGGGGGCAAATGTCCAAGGGTCCGTTAAGACAGGGGGCCCGCAGTTCTCTTGGGACATAATGAAAAGGAAAGGAGGTAGGGGCCCAGCTGCATACTCCGCCCCAGGCCCAATGCTGACTCTCTCCGGACCTAGGGTCTCGTCTTCCCTAGCTTGCACAAGTCTCTCGAAGACCAGTGAGGGTTGAAGTATAAATTTTGAATGCAAATTGGGAATTATAATCATTCTTTTTGACACAATGGAGAATTTATACTGACCTAGAAATATATGACATTAATCCTCCCATGTTTATACCATGTTCTAGTAGATCTGATATAAAATTGAAGCCTAGTTTTAAATGGGGGTAATAGACGAAAATCATCAGTTGTTTCAATCCTCTTCGGGCAGAAAGATCATTATTGACTAGTTGGAGATATCCCAGTCCCCTCATTTTTTGCCATACAGCCTTTAATTCAGACATTGGAATTAGGTACATTGTTTGAAACTGAATATATATATATATATATATATATATATATATATATATATATATATATATATATATATATATAAGGATGGATTTAGCGAGGGGCAATATATGAAAATATAAGTAGAAAAGTTATTGGGTATAACCCTCAAAATGTTCTGCTTAAGCTCGAAACACGTGTCTACGGTTGCAGAACATTTTGAGGGTTATACCCAATAACTTTTCTACTTATATATATATATATATATATATATATATATATATATGTATTTGTCAACCCTACACTTCTGACCCCGTATAACTTATATGCCTGTATAAGTTATACAACTTATGCGTCCCCAAAGTGGATCATATTTTACATTATCATGTTGAATGGAAGGTGAATGTAAAAACCGTCAATAAATATTATTTAATGCTTCTGTAAGTTTTGTCGAACACACCCTTAGGTATATAATATATACTTGTGTGAGTCGAATTGCCTATCTCAGTTATTCGTGCGAATTCTGCAATAAAGTTGTATGATGGCAACTCATTTTGATTATTTGATTATATTTTTGCTACTTTTGGATCAGATGTATTGCTTTCTATGAATTGAATCATGCTACGATATGGTATATTTCATTACGAATTCAGAAAATAGGCTTTTTCCGCGCGTGTGCGACATGTTCCCGTGGGAGCCGAAGCCGAACACGGGAAGTCGTGCAAGCACGGAAAAAGCATTTATGGACGAGTAATGAACGATAATTTTTATTACATCTCCCTGAAAACCACATATTGTTAAGAAACATTTATTTTTAATGATGAAGGAACAAAAACATGTATTATTAATTGAAATATTTATGGTACAAATATCCAGAAATTGCCACAAAACAAGCGTTTTTTACCCTGTTGGTGAGGAAATATTGAAACAATTTGCGATTTGTAGAGAACTGTCAACAACATAATTATTATTTAATTTTGACATGTAAATAGTCAGCTATAATGACACCAGCGCACGGAAAATTTTGCCTTGCTAGCGCATGGAAAAAACCTTTTTCAGTATGATAAATAAGAATGTGAATATAGTGTTTTCAGATAGGTTAAATGAAAAAATTATTCCTTGCTTATGTGGTCTGGGGGTGACACGGGGGTTGAAAGAAAATTCCTAAAATACCTGAACCCTTGGAACACAGATTTTTTAGCTCAACTGTATTGCTTTCTATGAGATAAATCACGCTATGATAAAATTATTACTTGCTTTTGAAGTCTGAAGGTTCATACGGGGGTTGAAAAAAAATCCTAAAATACAGTTTCAGCAACTCGATTTCACAAATTATCTCATCTGGCTAATTAATCTTCTTCTTCTTAAAATTTCAAGTCAAAATATCCATCCGTATGCATTGTTGCCAAGTACACTTCTTAAAGAGTATTACTCTCCTAACTCAATAATTTTTTTTTTCACAAGTCGGAAACATATTATGAAGGCCTATCCTCTAATGAAATTAGGAGCCCTTATGGTGAAAGAATGGACTGTGTAGGGTAACGATGCGAACATCGGTCAGAGTCACTAGGAGAACGTTTTTTAATGGAATGTAAAAACAGTATGTTCTATTTCGAACTGGAAGAAGGTAAAAAAATGAAAAATTCTGAGTATATCGCTAACTTCTCCACGCCGGTTCCCAATGAATAATGAAAGCATCATATTTTTTTTTTTCACTTCTCCAAGAATACACTTTGTCGTCACAAAATGAAGAGCTTTTTAGTTGTTTCATTATTGTTAACTACGTTAGAATATTCTGAGTAATCAAAGTTTTTGTACATAATTCAAAAATGGAAAAATAAGTCCTGCCTACCAAATCATTTGATTTTTTCCATTCTTCAAACATTAATTATTGAGTTATAATTGAATTTTCCGTTTTGGTACCCAGCAAAAACTATCAAATGAGATGAATATACCGCTACCGCATCAAATATATAGGAAAGTTCCGCACAAGAAAACATCTTCAAAGGTTATCAGTAGCGAATCTGTCAAGAAGTAAAGATAAGCAAAGCCAAGGTCATCAGTATTCTTTTTTTATCAAACAATAATTATAACTGATATTGAAAAATGGATAATTATAAACCAGTCTTCCGCAAAAAAGTATATACAATATAGGTAATTCGTCGGCAAACATCCAACAGAAAACAACAACTGTCCCCTACGACCGCTGAATTTACGTTTTATAATAACCTATTGTATAAGGTTTTTCGCGGAAGTCTGGATTATATAATCCATTTTTCATTATTAATTTTGGTCTTACATCAAGTAGTGTCGTTCATTCTTCGGAAAATAATTGTATTGTTCTGTTTGCCCACTAAATTTTGTAAATTACAAAATATTGCAGCAAGTATGAATTATTGTTACATTTGTAATATATCTTTGCAAACTTGATGTAGGTTTACTGTAAATCTGTTTTTCTCAGTTTTCAAATGAAAGTCACTTTACAAGCTTCCTTCGTAAAACAAAAATGAAATTACTGCAATTTATTTTTCAAACAAGTATCTTACTATAAATTTAGTATGAAAGTTGGTGGTGAACTTCCACATGCAATGTTTACTGATTCACGTTCACTGAAACTTTCAACAAAAAAATCTTACACTATCACTTTAATGTAAGAGTTGGTGGTAAACTTTCACATGATACGACACCTGATGGACGAATCTGGAACCAAAACTAGACAGTGTTGTTCAAATTTGTGTGTGTGTGAATTTTGGAAAGTGCTTCCACAAACAAGTGTTAAACTTGGGTGTCCTATCAAAAGTTGAAAATGGTTCTCACAAGAGACGTTACGGATGAAATAAAAACCGTGGTTAATGCATCATTGAATAAATACATGAGAGGCCAAACATTTATAAAAACACTCTGTGATAGTGTGTCGATAGCGGTCAGCAAAACAATGGAACAAAAACTTACACAAATTGAAGGAAAAGTTACGAGTCTACAATCGGAATTCTCCCAAATAAAAAAAGAAATGGGAAGTAAAATCAACAAAATGGATCAGGAAATCGAAAGTCTTACACGGGGGAAAAATATACTAGAACGAAAATGTGACACTATGGAACAGGCAGCTAAAATAAATAATCTTAGAATTTTCAACTGGCCAGAAAAAAACGAAGAAAGCCTCAAAATGGATATAATTGAACTCTTCAACGCGAAGATGTCGATTAGCATGTCAGAAAACGACATCGATATATGTTATCGAATAGGGAAGAAACAAGAAAATAAGTCGCGAGGCATATTCCTCAAACTGAGAAACCACGAATTGAGGCAGAATATCTATAGAAGGAAGAAATTTTTGAAAGGTACCGGAACCGTCATCAGGGAGGATTTGACTACCCAGATAACACACGATATCCTATGGATATCCATTTTATGTCCAATTCTGGTCGGGATATCCAACGAAGGATTTGAAATGGATATTCTTCAGCAAATATCCTATGGATACCCATAAAATATCCATAGTTATTATGGATGTGATTGAATTGCAAGACTGATTTTGATATTATCATTTTCTGAGTTTCTTCCATGCTCGTACACGAATAGAAGCATTTCAAGAATACTCTTATCTTTCGTTTTCCGACTGGATCTGAAATGGATATCCATAAGATATCCGTAGAGATTATCCATAAGATATATTATATGGATATCCTATGGATATAGGTCAGGAATATCTTATCGATATCCTTGAAGGATATCTTATGGATGTACAGGTTGGTACCCCCCGAACATCTATTGGACGTCCATAGTATATCCTTTGGATATTTCCTGACGTCCATATAGTACATCCAGAGCATATCCATAACAGATGTCCAGTGGATATCCATTGGATGTCCATGAGTTATCTGGGAAATGTCGAGCTGAATTTTGGATATCGATGTTTTTTTGTCTCTTCAACGTGCACAAATTGTATCTTTATGAAAATAATCTTTTTCCTATTCTAGATATTCTACAGATTGCCATAAAATATCCAAAGCAGATATAAAATAATGAATGTTTTGCATTCTTAAGTTCTGTACTAAAATGCACTATATGAGAGCTCCGACCAACGCTGCTTTCATTAACAATTTTGGAAGATTATTCGATAAATCGCTAATATTATATCTACGTAAGATTAGTCAGGTTATGTTAGATTGACTGGTGATTCACTCATTTTTAACTCAGTTTTCCTTCTTCTTGTCTTGTTATTTAAACTTACCGCCATGATAGTGACCAATCACAGAGCGCGTTTGTCGTGCAGTTTATTTGTAGTCAGTTCTGTGATTGCTAGCTGTGCGATTTGTGCGAAAGAGAAACTTTACCTTACTTGCTTACTTTTGTGGTTTTACGGTTTTCCATTACATACTTAAGTTATGTCTCTGATTCCCGGTTTAATTCACGTGGATTTTGAGGATTTTGGTTAAGGGCAATTGTTTTTTTTCATTCCTTCAAATACATTTTGATGGTAAGTGGTAGAAATATATTTAAACTATTTTAATCAATGCATTTGTGTCAATTAGGTGAGAGAAAATGGATAACATCAAGAAATATCAAACAAAAAGGCTGATGTACTTATAAAAAATAAAAATTGGAATCCGAACGAGTATTAGTTAAAGAGTCTACAAACTTCACTAATGACGCCTGTTCCATCTCGTCAATGGCCGACTTCAACATCATGCATTCCTGATAATAAAATAATGTCTATGTCATACGTCGGCCTTACAACCCGAAGAACCACCATGTAAGTGACGATGGCCGCGAAAGCCTTTCACAAATTCAGAGCTGTTCTGAGAATAATGTTTTCCCTAACTTTTTATCAAAAATATCTTTTTCGGGTCGATGAAGTTTAAAAAATTGGAGGTTCATCATTATATGATTTTATAAAACGTTGTCTTTCATCCAATATAACAAATGATTTTGCATCAGAATATAGCTGGTATGGGGCAAAAAAAAGAGTTTTTGTTGAACTCAAATTGGCTGGACTTTTACTAGGTAATGAGAATATATTCAATATAAAGAATACACATAGTAAATTCTTCAATAGAATTTGATTTTATTCCCAATCTTTAGAAAATTAATTCCTTATTCCGGCTTGAATTTTCTTCACTTATGTGGTATAGAATTAGTGTTTACTCAATTAATTTCAGACGCAGCTAATTCCAATGGTCTGGCAGCAAATATAGGAAAATGTCAGAAGAGACAATAAAAAATTGATTACGAATGGCCAAAGAAAGACATCTGCTATAGCTTCGAAAAAACAGGAAAAAAACCCAAGAAGAAACCGAGGTTGTCATTCTCTGAGTGGCCTGTTTTTTATTTATTTTTGGTTCCAAAAATAATATTTTATTATTACAATATAATATATTCACATTTTTTATTATTTTAATATCATAATTTGTTAATTCATCAATAAGAGTAAAAATACATTTTTTTATCCTCTCGTTTTCATTTAATGGAAATTATTATTGTTTTGTCACACCAAAGTAATTTTTATTTATTTAAAAAAATCCCTAAAAGATATATTTTGGATATCTGTGAACAATATCTTATGGATATCCTTGTGGATATCTTGTAGATGTCCCTGAACAACATATTGAGAATATCCGTGAAAAATATTTCATGGATATTCGTGAACGATATCCTATGGATATCCCAGAAGGATATCTCATGGAAGTCCAGATTGTTCCACTCGGCACATCCATCGGACGTCCATAAAATATCCACCGGATATCAACTGGATGTCCTCTGGATATCCCCAATGTACAAAATTAATGTCCAGTGGATATCCATCGAATGTCCGTGTGTTGACTGGGAAGCATAAGAGTTCAACTACTGACCAGTGCTATAGAAAAAACTTCTTTAAAAAACGTCTGGACTGACTCGGGAAATATTTTCATTAATCACAATAGCACTTTTATTTTTATTTTTATTATAAAATCAAAAATGATTATTCAGGCGCTTTTCCTCTACCAAATTATAATATAGACCTTGTTTTTTCACAGCTGCCATATCGACCTATAAATTTTCCTATCGCGTTTTTTAGCAACAGGTCTACGTTGCCACTGAAAAATTCACTTATCCATTATGTAAATTTCACCACAGAAATTTCGCGTTCGCATGTTGCAGCCATAGAAATATAGTGACCGGCAGATTTATGGCAACAAATGGAAAAAACGTTTATTTCAAATTTCACAGAAAATTTTATTCATCATAAAGGTATCAGTATCCTCCCAAACTCAAATTGCACTATCCACATTTCAATTATATCTTTTCGTATACGAGGGAGGTGAAAAAATTGAAAGTGGCCCAAGAGTAAAGTACCTTTATTTTTCAAAAAACACAAAAAAGTCATTCAAATCAAAGACTTAAAATTTAGAGAGTGTTCCAAATTTGAATTCACAGCTTCCTATTCCAAAAACATGTTTTCACGTTGGTTACAACACAGTTGGATTGCTTTCAATTGATTTTGAACTGCAGATGTCGTTTGTTGTAGCTGATTTCGAAAAATACTTGTTTTTTTCTGAATGGCCACAATAAATGAGGTTTTGTCAGCACCAAGTACGATTAATGCAGTTTTCTAGATGACAGTTGGGCGAAACTTAAGTTTATCCGGTCTTCTAGGTAATATTCAATGATGAGTCTACTCTGATATTACAAATCCTCATAATACATGTTTAGTTAGTAGGGCGGGGATTAGCGCAGTGGTTAAGCGCTCGCCTGGTAATCGAGAGATTGCAGGTTCGATTCCCAGACGGTGCGATCTTTTTTCTTTTTCAGATGTGATAGTCTGAATGACTGAGGCTCGTGTCGGCTGGGAATAATCCTCCACGATTCACTGTTGCGTTAAAAATTAACAGTGCTGCTCCTAAAGTGGCGTATGGAGTTAGTAACAAGGCCTATCCAGAACACATGGCTAATGACCATAGCAGTCGATGCCAAAACACCAAGGAAAAAAAAAAAAAAATACATGTTTAGTATTTCTGGTTGTATTAACTTAGTGCAATTTCCACGATGGGGGTGCATGAAAAAGTGAGGCCAGAAGCATTTTCCTTACCATCAAAGAAAAGCACTTCCATATTGACATTAATTTTCTGAGGCGATTCTGTGTTTGTTTAGTACTTTTTGTAGGAATCTAGAACTCATAATATAAGCGGTGTGGTAATGTTACAAAATATTGCCACAATATTATGTATGGCTTGCCATCGTAAAATGAAAATATACTATTGCATTAAGCTCTATGCTATATTTAAGTTTTTAACATAACAGAATTAACTACAGACAAGTTGTTCGTAAGTTATAAAGCAAGCTATTGATTGAGTTTCAAGTGCAATGTTACATGATCCATGAAAGTTCATTGTAAATGCAACAATACAGAAACTATCTACGAACAATGTGAGTGCAAGTTACATTTGGAACTATCGAACAAGTTCAAATCGCAATATTGCACTGAGTTTGAAATTTCATGATATTTACAACCATACATAAGCTAACTACAAACAATATTGACAGTATTCAGAAAACACAATACACTTTCAATTTTCGACCATCGCAGAAATATACAAAATGATACGCTAGGACAATTTTAAATGGTAAGTATAAAGAAACTTGAAATAATATTTCATTTATCAGGAATCCAACCAGTTTTGAATTTCCCGGTCTTGATGAGATGCCACCTAACGGGACGACCCAGTAACCCAGATCCCAGACAAGCACGCGCCTCGCGCCATTTTGATATTGTAAATTATATTGTTGTTGTGTGTCGTGCCTTTGCGTTAGTATCGTTTTGAATACTTTCATTCGTTCATAACCTAGGTACCTAAGTAAAGTACATATTCTTCTGCAATTTTGTTTTTTGATTAAGAGTTCACTGAGTGTTGAGGCAGCATAATGGATAAGGCTAATAAATTTAAGGCATCTTCATGTAAGGTAAGGCGATACATCAAATATTATTTTAGGTTACGATGGTCTGGTATGCTCATTCTGCGTTTATTAGGGAAATGTTTTTTTCCCCTTATATTGCGAATAAATCTGGTAGTAGTGTCAATACTGTCAATTTGAAAGGTACTTTTACATTTGTAAATGATGTGGAATACTTTTACATCTCGATTTTAGTTGCAGGTTTTTCAATATATTGGTGGCTTGAATGAAAAGTTTTGTGTTGGAACAAGTCTTGAACGTTTTTTCACAAATCATTGTGCCATGTTTTGCAATTGGATCAACAAAAAAGACAATTTCAGAATCAAAGAATTGAAATCTAAACAAATTTTAAAATTCGAGTCAGTTCAATTTGAATATAAAGCAAATATGTAAGCACAATAGTGCCATAATCGAGGACAAGTTCAATTGTACATTTTATATTGAAATAAAACCATAATTGTTGAGCATCAGAGATGATGCTAAATGTGATGGCTTGGCTACAATTCGCAAAAACAATGTGATGGCTTGGCTACAATTCGCAAAACCACGTTACTTGTAGGGTTAGGTAGTAGATCGAGATGTCGATATTTAAGCTACACATTCAATTCAATGATTATTTTGTTTCAGGTACCTGATAAGGCCAAACAGATTTTTATTTTAAATATGACATTTCATTAGGAGTACTTATTTGTTTTTTGTGATATTTTAATTAAAGGTTTCAATATAAAATTTTTGTCTTTTTGATCTCCAAGATTTAAGTGGACATTCAAATTAATAGGTATCATTGCAGAAGATTTTTTGGGTTGTCACTGCTTGTTTCTAAATACTAGAAAATGATGAATCAAATTTCCATGGAGAACACATCAATACTGAATGATCTGTCTCCCATTAAGATTGTATTAATTTTCTATCAATATTAGTAGCAAGTAGTGAGAATCCAAAAATTATTCAGTAGCGAACAAACCTACTGGAGCGCAATTTATGAAATCTTACTGTTATGTTATGGAAAGGAATAGACAAGATTGGTGGTAAGTTGCTGCAATTACTAATTATGAAAGATTACATCCATCAATCCATTTCAGTAGTTGCTGCAACATTGTCATAAGACGTCATTTTCAATATCACATTTGCAATTTTCCTGTGTATTATATGCAATGTTGCAGAAACCTTGCTGAAATAATTGATAATGGCATATACCATTTGTAATATTGCTGAACGTCCTTTTCAGTAGTTGCTGAACCTTTGCAGTAAGGTAGCAGAAAACTCTGATGTGACATTACACATTACCATGAAAGGTTACTGAAATATTGAATGAATGTTACTTTGCTTAGTGGGAAGTTGTATCACTCGCCATGCATGTCTATGCAGACACAGTATTGGTACTGCACTAGGTTTCAAATTATTCTATTGTCGTTTTCACATGAATCTTCATGAGAAAAATGGCTCCTTGAAAACAATAACCAAAAATCATGCCTTTTTTGTCAAGCTAAAATGATATTTAAGCTATTTTGAGCAAAGCATATAGGTACATAAAAAATTTAATTTTCTTCCAAATATTAATTTCAGGTATTTTTCCTTTACACAACACTAAACAGTTCATTGTTTATTTGTAGGAAGAAACGGTCCTCTTTTAGAAATTGTCTTTAAAGGAACAAGATTAATGAAAATTCACGAAAGAAGAAACAACAAACACCACACAAAACGACAAATGACAATCTGAAATTCTAAAAACCGACTGTCTCTGACAAGAGTGACAGATCGTAGTGACAAGTCTTCCCGTTGATGAAAAAGCACTGTTGCAATTATAATAACAGTAGCATAGGGTACATTATTGTTTTAAATAAATTTTTTTCACACCTATAATTCGAAGCAACCTATCTCTAAAATGTTCTGTTCGGTTTTAAAAAATCCTAGATGAGCTGTCAAATTTATCTCTTTCAAATGACATGTGTTTTATTGCCTCACAACAAAAAACTCTAAATTCTAACATCATATTATTTTCAAACTTGGCAATGATCTACCCAAACTCCACTGATGACACGCATGCTCACATCTTGAACGGGTCGCATCCGTGGCATGCTTTTCGCTGTGAAAATTGGTAACACTGGGTAGTTGGTATGGTCGAACATCAGTATGGTATGATCAATTCATATTAGCGTCGGCTTGAGAGCAATGTATATTTGAAAAAATTTGTTGCATTTTGCTGTGGTACAGGAATTGACAGATATTGAATGAGTGTTTGAGAATACTCTTATTTTGAATCTGCTATGTGACAGAATTTATCTCAAAAATATCACCCCAGTCATTTGACAACGATGTAAACGTTATTGAAGATGAAAATATCACCGTCATGTTATTTACAGCTTAGATCACAGAATACACATAGAAATGAAACTACTTGTTTTGTGACGGGTTTTTGTTATTTTTTGCTGCCATTTAGTATGCAACGTCCAAACTATCATATATTTGAGATTAGTTCCTCAAATTGGCACATTATTGAAATTGAGAATTGGAAATAATTTTAATCCTTGCTTTCATCCAAATGGCAATTAATCAAGCTATATAATTTTCTGTAGATGTATAAAATTTAACCTTATTATTAGAAACTTTTCACACGCATTTGAGACATTTTTTTGTCGAAATTACTCCAACTACTTGCAGCTTTTCCCTTAGAATAATTTAAAACTCCAAACCATCTCATTACCTATTCCCAACCTTTATCTTTGCAATAGTTCAGTCACATATCGATTTGGAGTTTTTTGGTTTTCCAGAAAGCCAAGCTAAAAAATCGGTCTTCAAAGTAGATTTCGTGAAACACCTACCTTATTGAATGATATTTTTTCCTGTTCTCCCCCATTGCGTACAAAAATTAAGACTTGACAGGCTATGCTAAAAATTTTAATGATTTTTCATTTACTAAATCAATGCCTATGCTTACAATAAATTACAATTCACCGCCAACTTTTCAAATTTGAAATAATTTATTTCCTTCATATTATGCAAAATGGATTTAAGATCAAAATTGGAAAAAGCTATTAACCCGTATAAAACCATGGTGCAGTAAATTTCGAAATGAGAACTATTTCAAATTAATGAAACTAACAATTTGGTTGATATTTTTGGCAATTTGCCCGTCAGTCATAATTTTGTGCGCCATTAAGAAAAACGTTTTATTTAGGACTAATACATAATGTAGGTAAGTATTATATTTGTGGTTTTGGCAATATGGCATTATATTGCAAAAATACAATTTTATTGTTATTGACAAATGAAGTTTTTCATTAAGAATCTGAAACGAATAACCTAGTCCTAAATAAAATAGAGTAATACTACTCGGGAGTAATATCATTATTGACTCTGTATAATGACCGTCCATTTATGATGTATTTTAACGCACTCAAAATCGTTGAAAAATGACCCCCATTAATGATTTCGAGAAATCGTGCAATAATGACTTTTCTATTAATGAACGATTTGTCATTATTGGTCGATTTCTCTATGAATAGGCGCTGTTAAATTAATTTGACACATCATTTCTATATCTGTAGTGGATATTGACGATAATTTTACGTCACTAGATGTTACGGAAACTGGTAAAGTAGCATTTTTAGGTTTATTGTCAGAAAAAAAGCAGAATTTCGTTATTTCAACAAGAGTGAGGTCGACGGAAAAATTTTGTAATAACTGTTATATTAAAATGCGATCAATGATCTCGAACATTAACGCGCTTGCTTCGCTCACGCGTTGAAATATCTTGATCATTAATCGCCTCCATTAATACACCAGTTAATTAAATAACTATTAATCATAGACCTATTTTATTAGTTTGCAGGTGAATTTTTTGAGAAAATGTGTTGAAAATTGTTCAGTTGAAGTGGTATAGCTGATGAAAAACAAAAGGAATTTGGATGGAGAACATGCGTTAAAAGTGTCGTGTGCATTATTGGACTTTCTGTATCTTGATAGATAATAGAATTTAAATCTCGCAGACAGATTACATAACAAAATATATAAAATATAGAATTACTTTATTTTGCTTCATTTCCTTGGGAGAGAGCTACTAGACTTAGTCGGGTTCAAACAATGTCTATTCAACTGTGCGCAATCGACCTGATCGGATGCCAATTTTTTTTAACATTTTCTTGAAGTATACAGTATATTCTTTTTCAATTTGGTAATAAAATTACAATAACACTGGGCCAAGTAGATAAAAGCTAGCAGATGCTTTTACTATCTGTCTCATTATCCAACAAAAGGAATTTATCTTTTTCAAACTGAAAAATTATAAGTTTCTGCTAGCTTTTACTCAGTCGGCCCAATATCTAAAGAGAACTTTTGTATATGATCAATCGAATATTTCCAACTTTTACATTTCTTCAGAGATGCATATTGTTGAATGTTCTAAAAGAATCACTAAAATAACTCTTATCATAGACGAGTTAAACTGAATTCATTTTATGATTGGAAATAAACTGCACTTTCAAATCATTATTCTCTGTAAAATGCTAGTAGTAGACAGCTACAGCTCCAGCATGTTCATGGTCAATATGAATCTGGCACCACCTCACCAATGTTGAAACAATATTAACAAATTTTCAGGCGAGTCAGATAAAATTGTCAAAAAATCTCGAATGTGAGTAGATTTGATTGGATAATATTTTAGGCCATTCGAAAATTTTATACAACATTCACCCAATGAATATTTGAGAATTGGGCCACAAAGAGATAAATTAAAAACACATCCATTTTTGATTATTTTAATTTAATCAGGTACACTTTTCCTGTGTCTTTCGATTTTGTTTGAATACCCAGGCTTTTATGGTTTCTTTAGATCTGTATTTCAAGATGGGGTTATGTGTGATTGCTTGAAGGCATTCAGTAAATGATGGTAAAGTTCTTGATTTCAAATGACCACGAAACAGTCGAGCCATTAGTTATTTTTCTTCATTGGACCAATATAATGTTGAAACTGAAAAAAGAGTGTCAGACAAAACTGTAATAAAACTCAAAATATCTACCTCTGCGCCTTTTAACGGGTTTTTTTTTGCAAGCTGATTACTCAGCCAAGATTTCAACTGCAGGGGGCTTCTATTTTTGAGAACAGGGTTCTCTTTAATTGTATCAAAACAATAACTTGTTGATGGCAAACTCTCATTCTGAATATGAGAAGCAAACAAATCTAGCGCGACTTTTCTCTCTTCTTCACTCCACGATACCCATTTCACTCTACCAGTAGGGGAAACTGAAAATATATCAATTTATATTTTAATACACTGGTTTTCACGGTTTTCATAGATGAAGAAATTTGATTCACAATATAAATTCTACTTAAATTTATTCAAAGTTCAAGAAATAGGATAAATTCATTTGAATCACTAGATTAAATGAGAATATGTGACTCAAGTATGTAGTCCATTTTGAAAATATATTTGTCAGTGTTAATATAAATGAAGTTTTTGTTTTAGAAAATTTCCAGTGAAAAGAATTAGAACTTGTTAGAATGAAGAAGCTTGTTTTTACGAGCCCATTCCCATCTCAGTGAGAACAAAAAATATTTTACCCCTTCACCACGTAAGTAATTTAATTCCGAGATGCGCATTTCGATATCTTCATCAGTAGGGATAACGAAACTAACTGTAAATCGTCATACCAGTCTTATTTATATCACATAATTAATTACCATGAAGATATTGAAGTGACATAAACTTTCGATTTGTAAATGGGACACCTTGTATATTTTCAGTTTTGTTGACTCTATATGACATTTTTAATTAAACCGTGTCATTTGTCCCTTTTTGTAATTAATTTTTAATTTTTTTTTTTCAAATTTATTTGTCGATCTAGAGAGCCATGGATACCTTTCAAATCACTATTTCGGGCCTAAAATGTTTGTAAAAATACTAGTTTACTGTTTTCTTTCAGAACGTTTTTTTCAAATGGCAATATGGTGTGGCTCGTCGGGTTAAAAAAAAAACATTTCATTACAATTAACTTGATACCACACACTGTTGCGTTATAAAGAAACTTTCGACAACAGAAAATATTATGTTAGAGCGTTCCTTAAATAAAGAATCTTGTTGAGATTAAAATAAGATTTAAAATCATCTAGTAGCCTATGAGCAACACAAATGAAACAAAAACATTAATTTCACATAGCGGGATAGTGAAGTTGTCTTTGTCCAAAGATTTTAGGACTGGAAATAATCATTTATACGTATCCATGGCTCTCTAGAATAAAAACTAATGGATACAAAACGCGACAAACGATACATGGTTGTAGTCAAAATGGCATAGGGATATGAAAAATCTTAAAATATATTAGTTGACCCATTTAAAAATCAAAAGTTTATGTTATGCCACTTCCTGTAAAACCGGAATTTGAATGAAACAGATTTTCAAAATTTAATTCCATGATCTCCAAAAACAAAAAAGTTATAGGAGCGAGCCACCTGCCGTGGATAACCGGTATATAAAACAAATTAAATTGGTATCAAATTATTATTAAAATAGATCACAAGGTTATATAAAGTAAAATATCACAAGGTTAATAATTGAGATCATTACCCTTGCGCGCCAATGAAAATTCTTAATTGCAAGTCAAAGAATGCGGAATAACTACCTCTCAGAACCCACCAAATTTAATTTGCATATCTCGACCGGTTTCAGAGCAATAAATAAATAGTCAGTTTTTGAGTAAAACTCTAACACCCTGTACCTCAGAAAACGAAGCATTTGTGGACAAAAGTTATATAGCAAAATGTCATTATTTCTGAAGTTTGTCGCACTTATTCACAAACACCCTGTATTTAGAGTATTTTTTAAACTCTACTAAAAATTTCAAACAGTCCGGATGAAGTATAAATTTATTGTTGTATATTATTATATAATATCTACTATATGACTTGTAACCTGAAAAAATCATGCAGTATTAATTTTCTCTTATTTGTTGCACAAAAAACTGAGATTTCAATGGGTGGGCCAACTGATACTTTCTTGAGTTTTTATATCTGGAATGATAGCATAAGTGTGTGTGAAGTTTTCCATCTTAATTTCAATTAAGATGGAAAACTTCACTTTTTGCAAGGAATTTGTTTCAAATCATTACCTTTTCATTATCTGTTTGTCAGGAAACTTTACACCTTTTATTAGAATTTCTGCATCCCCAAAAATGTTTAGTTATTGATACTGACATAATACATTTTACGAAATAAACTCCATACAGATATTCAATTCAGATTGGTAGTTCATTGTCTTTCAATCCAGTATCAACAACTACCAATGCTGAATCAGATTTATGGCCGATCAAGATGAAATGTCATTTGATGAAAAATAAACTGTGATAGTGAAACTGTTTACAAATTTTATTATATACCTAATTTAATGCTTACATTGTGACAAAAGAATAATTTGACACATGAGGAAATTTTTTGGCGAAATGGATAATGAACACATTTTCTGTATAATAAGGGTAACTGTTTTTATAGGATATCAATTTTAAAAACATTTCCAGGGGTTGAATAATTAAACTGATAATGCCTAATTTTATTCCAACTCACCACTTCGTTTCTTTCCACAATTGTCCTCAACAATTGAAGGGGATTGATGTATTCCATCCGGACTTATTTGAGTTGAATGATTAATTTTTTCAGAGATATCCTCATCCTCTGAGGTATCGACGTGGATCAACTCTGTTGATAAAATAAATTTTAAAAAAGGAACCCAAAAAAACATCAAACTTTGACCAAATTTATATGGGACCATCTGACAAATTGAGAACCCCTCCTTTTTGAAATCATTTAACACATTCCTTAATTTTGTAATGAGAAATGTATGGATGGGTTACTCTATACCTATGAAATATTAATAAAACACATACATATAATGAAGTATTGTTAAAATAATAATATATTCAAAAGGGAAATAATCCTAACTCACCATTCATATTGTTTTCTCCTTGTGCTTTCTCGAGTAGCCGAGACATTCTCACTATATCTCTTGTAACAATGGGCATTCTATAGTGCTCCTTATGTATTTTATTTGCATGTCCAAGAAAATTAGCCAAGTCATCTACTTCCTCTTCTTGAATATTCAACAATAGACAGTGTGTTGCTATATGTTTTCTCAATTCAGTCCCTCTCAATGTGTGGGGATTTTCAGCTCCACAAGAATTTGAAAATTTTCTCATAAGGGTACATGCTTTAAGGTATTTTTCTTTTCCTCCTGGCAATCCAAAGACATAGGGATTTTCACATGAAACATCAGCTTCATTCCTTTTGTTCAATATAAGTTCAATACAGGAAACTAGACTGTAATGTAGTAAAACTGCAACATCTCTACCCAATTTTCCTCGAATTTGAAATCTCATATATTGTTTAGCTAATATTTTATTTTCTTTAGTCAATGAATTAAAAATTTCACTGTCCACTTTTTCATTGACAGCTTCATAGGATCTGAAATCCTCAATAGTTATTCTTTCAATTTCTCCGGCTCTCCTTCTATTAAACATCTGAATAGATGTCAGAGTGTACTCCGCCAGCTGTTTCCATATCCCAAAATCAAATGGATTGTGAGTGAGAATATCAAAACTTTTATTTCGATTCAAATCAAGATATTTTTTCAATTTCCGTACATCATCCATTGTAGGTAAAATCACCTTTTTGTGCCTCCTCATTTCTTTTTGATTTTCTTCAACAGTTTTATTAACAGATGATGCGAAATCTTCTTCTATTATGGACTGAAAATCCCTACATTTCTTCAACTTTTCTTCATCCTCTTTCTTAATACACTCATTAACCAGAAGCTTAGCACATTTTTTCAATAAAGTGCCATAGGAAAAGGCAGTTGCTGGTGCGAGATAGCAATTACTTTCACCAAGTATTGCCACTTTATTGACTGCAGCTATAATATCATCATAGTACTTTGGTTGAAATATTGATGAGAAATCTGTGATTGTTTTATTAATACTCTTTACAGCAACTAATAGTCTTCCAACCAATCTTAATTTAGACCGTATCATTGCTTGAAGATGTGGTTTTCTATATTTGTTACATAAATAATTCCCATATACAATGGCTAGTTCATCATACCGTATTATATCTGTATGAATATATTATCTCATTCTTGGAAATATTTGACTTCTCAATACACTATTTGCCTTTTTATGAATTTGTCCTTGAAGTGCTCGTGAGAGGGGCATTAAATTTTTCTTTCCTCTCTCAGATTCCGAAAAACATTTTCTATAATGTCTCCTGATTGTACCTTTCGAATAGAAGTCCTTACAGGATGGACACACTTTATAATCATTTCCTTTTTTGTTCTGGGAGATTTGGGGTCGTCGACTTACAATTAAATGCCCATTATTATACTGACTACTTGTGTTGAATAAGAAGGTCCCTTTTTTTCTCATAACACTTATTAACTCATAACGTTCTCTTGAACCTGCAAAATAAATATGATGTAAATCATGTTTCTGCAACTTTGAACATCAACAAAAAATGTACAGAAGTCAAATCACATGAGGTAAAATATTTTCACATCCGTTTTTTTATGATTGACAATAGATAATACGGGGTGTTTCCAAAAATTGAAGCGATAGATGAAGTGAGTGATAGAAAAAACATATACACATAAAACAAATATTGCCAAATCTATATTGTGGATGACTCCACTAGATATAATTTAATAGTAATACATATGCATTGTCAATAAGAACAATCATTCTTGGATAATAAAGCACAGTTTTTATCTCTCTCTCGCTCTCTCTCCATACCTATCGTACAATTACAAAAATGGGCACTTCAAAAATGTACAACAATATGGAATCCAAAGACTGGTCATTTATTAATGAAAACCTCGATGAAAACGAATCAGTAGACTGAAACTTTGATAAAATCATGAATAAATAAACTAATATCCAATATGAATCAGTGGTACCCTGCTGCAAAAACGGTTACTAGAAATAACAACAATCGGATAATAATTCCAAAACTCGTCCGCCATCTTGACTGCGCCAACTTGAATTCATGAATTTTGACGAAAAATTCATAATCTCCTACCCCTAAAACCCTCACATACCAATTCTGAATCAAATCGAATCATAATCACAAAACTCGTCCGCCATCTTGGAGACGCCATTTTTTTTCCTGTAATAAAAATTTCATAATGCATTGTCGCCGGAATAATGAACACCTACAAAATTTCAAGTTAATTGGACTACCACTTACAAGTCAGTCAAAATTCAGTTGCAAGATTCCACCCGAACAAACATTCATACATTGAAAGTTAAATAAAAGCTTGTAAAAAAGAGAATTGGGCAGATTAACACGTTAAGCGTCAAAAAATTGAGTTCACTGGGCCATTTTTTTCTTCAATCAGGTTCCATTTTAAGTTGAATCTACATAGTATTACGATTTGTATTAAAACATGTTTTCAGTTTTTGAATTAAACTTGTATTTTATTACTAACAGCTTCGAATACTATTGCGCGAAAGATCAGTTTACATCGTATCTCCGTGCAGGAAACGTTTTATTTGATTTTTGCTATGTCAGACGCATACAGCAACGCCAAATTAAACCGATTGTAATGAGGTACAACATATGTGTTACGAAGCCTGGGTATCAAAATTAGATGTGGCTCGTGCATTATACCTCATGACGCTTAACGTGTTAAGAATCTGAAGATGATGATATCGTTTACAATTGCCCCAATCGGTCCTAATAATTATTTTATAAGTAATAATACCTTTTGGCAAGACGGCTATTTTCTTAACTGGACTTTCATTTGCATGATGTAGTAGAATGTGCCTACCGAACTTTGTCACCAATGTTTTACAAAATAAACAGAAATATTTTTTTGATTTTCCTTTACCAGATGGTGTTATTGTATCAATTACCACTGGAGAAAATGAGTTTGATTCCACCATTAAAATTGAATTTGGAGATTCGTTTTGTACAGGAGTGTTATGTCCATTTTTCATCAAAAATTTACTGGCCACTGGCGGAGTTGAATGTTTATTCAAATGTATCTCCTTTATTTCAAATCTTTTCTCTCTAGAAGCATAAATCGAACCAGATTCTACCTCGTAGTCAGGATTTGCACCAGAATTATCCAAGTCATCGTTTTCTGAAAATAATAGGAATAATTTCATTTGGATTAATTGCATATTTCCGCTTTCTCTGCCATAAAAGGGTTATGAGGCCCTGGCTTGAAACTATGGGAATATGGTAGACATAGCCATAAAAAGACTTCCACTCGAAAACATGGGAAACTGGCTGTCGGTCGAATTGGCTGAAATTTTATTATGTCATAGTGGGATGGGTCGTTACAAATATGAGAACACTTGTCTCATGTCATGTGTGTGATTCATCTATCTATGTGTGAGTTTAGATGATTTTGTATGTTCATTTTCTAAGATACAAGCGGCCAAAATTCGTAAAAACATCCTATACAAATAAAAAAAAAACGTGTTGTTAGTGAAAATAAGACAAAGTAAGGATGGAAATGCTATGATCGAAACTCATTAACATGTCCAGTTACAATATCATCAATGACAGTACATTGTGGAGTATACGAGGAATAGTCAAAAAAATCGTATTTCGGGATTTTTCCACAGCACTATTTCAAAACCAGCAAGTTATATTACGGTAAGACATCATAGTTTCAGGCGAAAAAAATGTGTTTTGTTTCTTGAAGACTCTCTCTGTTTGAAATATGAATTTTCAAAATTTAGGATTATACATCTATACCGAAAACAGTTGACATAATTTTTTTGATTAGAAAGCAAGGATTTAATTGCTACTGTTGGTTGAACAATAGGTACGGTAACTGATGAATTCAATTGCTCAACTATTCCGTTTATTTGGTTTTCATTTAACTCACACTATTTTGAAAATGTTGACTACCATATGCAAAGATTTTGTCACCTTTGTTGCGTTTCTGAGATATGCATTTCTTAAGTTCACAGTATTACGATATATTGTTACCATCGATTGAACAAAACCTTTCAGAACCCTTTGGCGCATTCAATTTAGTAATATTACTTTCCAAATTCAGTTATTTGATACTATAAATAATACAAATCACACTCAACAACAATATAGAACTCAACAGTAGACTAAAAAAAAGCAATAATAAATAAAGACGATTATATCTCAAAAACTAAACGAACAAACGTCTCACTATAACATAAATTTCAGCCAATTCCACCTAGAGCCAATTTCCCATATGTTTTCGTGTGAAGTTCTTTCCCATAGTATTTTCAAAAAATTAACAAGTCAAAATTCTACATATCTTTCATATCAAGTCTTGTTTTGTTTTAATACCTATATTCGACTATTAGAGGAACTATTTTTTTCAACAAAAATCGATAGACAATTGAATATTTTTTCATTTCAATAAAAAGTACTGGCATGAAAAAATCAAGTGAATTCATTTTTCAAAGCCAAAATTAGGATAAATATATTTCTGATACTTTCATGTTCAGAAATCTGATTATTTATTTACAAAAATTTGTGAAACATACCAGGAGGAAGAAAGTTTTTATTCAGAATCTCATTCGAATGTATCTGCCTTTCTTTAAATCTATCTTCTTCGGACTCAGAGCATGAAGAAATGCTAGATTCTACTTCGTAGTCTGGATCAGCATCGGAATTATCGAATTCCTCATCATTTTCTGAAAAGGTCTCAATTGATATTTACTTAAAAAAAAGGTTGGAAGTATGAGTTGTTGAATATACAAACATTTCTCTAAACTAATTTAAACTCCAGTTTTGTTCATTTGTCACGAGTAATTAATCTTCTTCATATCAATTTTTAAAAGAGACAGTCTACCAGGCTCGTGCCTAGGAAAATTCCGTAGGAGGGATAATCACCATGATCTTATACGTTCCAAAAAGTAAAACTTCAGTCACACTATTTATATTTAATTCCATGTAAATAAATTAATGATAATCCATAAAGAAAATATTCTCCGAAGCAAAATCTATAACTCGAAAATAAAAAAAAATTATAACAAAATTCGAATTTTTCGTCTATACAGTCATGCCATGGGAGGAGTAATTACCCCCCCCCCCCCCCGCACGCAGGCACGCGTCTGAAGGCAACAGAATGGAAAATGATGAAGAGAGATGTAACATGACTTAGAGCCACTTGGGCCCAGTTTCACAATGTCTGGTCACCAAATGGTTAGGCTTTGAATATGGGTTAGGTATTGAAAAGTGTTTCACAGTAGTTGGTTAATTGTTTAATTAAAGTTAACCATAGGTCAACTTTACTACAACAGAATTCAATGGTTAAGAACTGACCAAAAGATAATAACCTTACTTTTGCTTTGAAAGTTAGTTCTTGACATACCTACTTAATAATGATGAATATTCCAAGATAAGATAGTATAAAATTCTGAAATGGATATGTACGATATCAACACATTTAGTGAAGACGTGGGAGAGGTGCGTCGGCCAAAAGTAATGGGGAAGACCACTAATTTTTAGAAATCACTTAATCGTGACATTCATGCCTAAAAACTGCCATATAATGTATTTTTATATTTTTACTCGTTCTATAGTATGAATAACGTAATGAATTACATAGTTTCCATTTCAAACATACACTTTTATGCGCCATTTGTAAGGGTTGCTCTCATTGGTGTAATGCAATGTGACGTACTAGTCCCTACACTCCCTTCGACCTTGAACTGACCAATCAGATACTTGATCCATCATAGTTAATCTGTGCATATCCGTGGACCTGAGGTTCCGTTTTTGACAACAGACAACACTAAAGGTGCACTAAACCAAAAGTGAGGTTACCGTATGGTTGTTTACTTTTTGCTTGTTGCTTCGCTTCATTGTATGTTTTTGAATGTTGATTTTTCAATTTTGTTTTGAGTTTCTCGTCGAAAATGCCTTTCAAAAAGTGCTTTGTGTTGTCGTGTTCGAACACCAGCGAGAACTGTGAAAATAAACTGTTTATTTTGATCCCAAACAATAAAGACATTCGGACGAGATGGTTTCATGCTGTTAACAGACCTTTCACAACTACTAAAGATATGTATTGTTGTGAAGATCATTTTGATGTAGTAAATTGAGTTCATTAGTTGAAAAGAAGACAATCATAGATATATTTTTAGTTGGAGGTAGATATGGAAAACTGGATGCAATTCAAATTTATAGGATCCCGAGTTCACATGAAAAAAGATGTTTTTCCTCATAAATTTATTGATAAAAAGAAAGCTGACACAGAAACTCCATCACAACTAACACTTTCATCAAGAAAGAGGAAGTTAGAAACCTTATTGCATATGAGGGATGGGGTCAAAAGAAGAGTTTGCTTTGATGACCCATCTACTTTTTATGAAATCCCTTCAACGAGTCACCGCAATCCTACTATGATAGCAGAGCCTGAATGCAGTGAAGTTAAGTCTCCTTCTGGTACATTTGTATCAAAATCAATGCGAGGGTCAGAGGAAGTTAGTGTTACCAGTGAAATCAGTGAAAAGATGACTTCTACTTCTGATTCTCAATATTACAGTCCAAGTATGCCAAAATCAAAATGTAAATATGTTGATAAGAAAATTCAGGTTAGAATAAAATCAAAAATAAGAAGTATTGGAACTATAACATCACCAGTGTGTACGCGTGCATGTGGAACTTCACCTGTATTCTTTAAACCGTTGAAAGGAACTATTAAATATGATACAAGTGAATCCAGTTTATCCAGTATTATAACTAATAGCTCCAGTTATATACCGTCACCCTCAAATATTGAAAATACCTCAGGTAGCACTGATTGTGATCAACATTTCACAGGCCATGTTGATCACATAGAATCTTTGAAAAGGAAGAGCAGATTTTATTTAGGATTACCCTGGGAGACCTATTTCTTAATCGAAATCATTACAAAATATGTCAACATTTCATCTCGGGATATTTTAATTTGTTTGAAAAAGATAAGACTAAATGATACCAATGTCAGAATTGCTGATGATTTCTCTTTATCAAAATCATATGTGTCCAAGATATTTAATAACACTGTCCCAATATTGGCAAGTATATTCAAAAAATTCATAATTTGGCAATCAGCAATCTAAATACAAGCCCATTTACCAATACCATTTAGGTACCGATACCGAAAAGTGCAGTCAATAATAGATTGTTTGGAGATTGAGATTGACATATCATCAGATGCAGAAAAGAAGGCCCAAACATGGTCACAATATAAACATTGTAATACTGTGAAATACCTGATTTCAGCAACACCACATGGCTTGATAAATTATATATCTCCTGGTTTTGGTGGTAGAGCAACAGACAGAGTAATGGTTGAGAAATCTGGATTCTTGGATGTTTTGCCTAATCATGCTCATGTGATGGCTGATCGGGGATTCAAGCAAATTGCAAATATTTTGGCCCAGAAAGATTGTTATCGTGTAAGACCACCAAGTGTGACCACAGTGGAGAAACCTACCAATGAGGAAGTGAAGGAAACCAAACGAATAGCTGCCTTGCGTATCCACATTGAGAGAGTTATACGCCGTTTGAGAGAATTCCGAATGTTAAAACTTCACTCCTGTATACATCATAAAATTTTGCATTTGCTTGATCACATTATTATTATAGCTTGTGGAATTGTAAATGTACAAAATCCAATCATGAAATAGTTATTTAAATATAGAGTATTATTGAATGTTACCTGTTACAAATCAAAATAAATAACTCACAAATGATTCAGCCTCTTGATTACTTTTCAAATAGTTTTCATGATCTATTGAATGATGACTGCAGCGTTGTTTTTTGGGTCTTTGACTGAAGAAAACAATATTTCTTGAAAGCCAACGTTTCATTAATTTATTTTAATATCTTCAGGGCAATAAGAAGCATTTTTCGTGTTAAAGGAACGGTGATGAATCACAATAGGTTTCTGTTTTCAAACAAACACCAATTATGGTTCATCACCGTTCCTTTAACACGGACAACTTTCTCATTGCCCTGAAGATGTCAAAATAAATTGACTAAATCTTGATTACTGTTGAACATATCTTTAATAATGAAGCTAATATCGATGATTCCAACTATGTTCCGAAGTAATCAATTCTATATTTAACTGAGAAGTAATGAACACCGTAGAATATTGATTCAAAAGTTATATATAATTTAAAAAAAAAAACACCAATTATCCTATCAAACAGTTTATTCAAAATATAAAATATTAGTAACTAAAATATACACATATAATTCACAAGTTGTTATATAGAAATGAAAACCATAAATGCAACAAACATAAATAAATGTGTGAATGATACTAGTACTACAATAGAACTTTAGAGTTTACTTAAATGGGTGAAAATAACTGTCCTCCAAAAAAAATCAGCTTCATTGAGAATAGGTAATAAGAACTCTGGGTCATAGCTCACTTCCAAAAGCTGAAATCCCTCAGTTATTTCGAAATTTGGAGCAGCTACACAGAAATAACCTTTGGATTTGCCTGTCATCAACATCTGTAGTTGGATTTGTGAATATGGTTTTTTGCAAATTGTACCATTACTATCAATATAATTTGATACATTTTTATCTTTCATTGGGCACTTGATTTCAATCACATGACTATTCGTTACACCATCAGGAGAAGCTCCAAAAATTGGATACTGTGTATTGATGTATATACCGCAAGTTTGTATTACAATGTTCTTGAGTTTGGCAACTTTGTCCAACACATCCTTCTCTAACCTTTTACCTCTGGACATAGCTTCTGTTTCGATTAACTTTCCTCCCCCTAAAATATCTTCAACTAAACTTCCATCAAATGTTTTGCAGCGTGAGGCTTCATATAGTTTAGAAGCAGTGATTCTTCCATACCGTACTTCATACCATTTGGATGATTTGTGCTGATTCATTGTAATGGATTGCACCTTTGCACAATCATCGATCGAAACTTTATATTTGATGAAATCAATAAATTTTTTGGCACATAGAACTTCAGTGTCAGTTTTGTATTTCAGAACCAATTTATGTAAAGATACTCTCGAAACTGGATCCGAATCAAAAGCTTCATGAAATATAGTTCCTTGACACCTTCTCTTTCTGCCTTCACTCAAAATTTCTTCAAAAAGTTTAGACGGTACTTGTGGCAGGGAAGGTACTTGTGTTTTTGCTAATTTTGGCAAACTCATCCATTTATCTGATGAACCCACCTTTGATAGTATTGACACTTTCCAGTAACATTCCACAGAAGTGACAGAAGGTTCCTCAGATCTCCTATGTAGCCATAATAGAAAAGCCACACTGTGTTTGCATCCTCCTAAAATGAAATGTATATTTAACAACACATCATAGTTAATTAATCTTTTCTACCTTTTGATGCTGCACAATCAAGGCATTGGCATTTGGCGATACTCTCATTTGCTTCATCAATTTCAGCAATAACATTGTATCCTTTATTATGCACTTTGTGTTCAGGAGTAATCTTCGCCTTCACAATGCATTTTTGAGCAACTCTCTTCACTTGCACATAACCAATGGCTTTGTCTCCATAAGATTCTCTTGTGGCTCTGAAAATAATGGAATCAATCTGCTATCCTTATAAGAAAAGTTTTTAAAGTTTACCTGCTCGCCTTTATATTTTTCAACTCAGCAGAATGAAAATCGGGATTACTTATGCAATACTCAAAAACCATTGTTGAATCTACGACGGGTAAATTTTGATTCGTGGCTTTTTCAAATCCTGTTTCCATTTTATAGGATTTTCTTTCGATGAATTAAATTGAAAATAAAACACAAATATATCAAAATAACCTCAAATGTCCTTAAGACTCACGACACAACAAAGTTCACTGCACAGTGCACACCAACACCAATCCGGACCAATCAACAAATGCACTAGAAACACAGATTATGAAAACCTTAAGTTTCTCTAATCTGTGCTAGAACCTAGAACACAGATTCCATAGAACACAGAACTTCTGTCACAAATGACATTACGCAGGTATATTCTCATAGAAATTATGATTTCTGTGCTTCTTTGAATGTCATATTGCATCATAACAGTGTTGCCGCACTAAAATGGACCAACTTGTTTTCGAAATCAGAGAAGAATAAAAACGGAATATTATTTTTTAGACGATTTATTCTGTTGTGCAATTACATTGTTATCATTGATTGATAACTTGTTGGGGAAAATAGCACAGACATACACAACCCATTGACAAATAACTTTGACAACACTGCACAATGCTGTCAGCAAAGGTATATAATAGAAACAGACAGAGACAGATATGTTAGGGACTAGTACGTCATAGCTCCGCCCACCAGACTCTGGCATTTTAAAATTTTGAATTATTATGCTGATTTCAAAACGCCAAATAATATTTTTGCCTCGATTTTGGCGCATGATATTGTTTGTACACTGAACTAGCATCATTATTTATTGATTGAACGGGGTTTGGAAAGATTCCATCACTCAGTGGTCTTCCCCATTACGCCGATGACGGACTTTCTTGAAGAATTTGATGAAAAGGACTTTTTTTACCATTTTAGGCTGACCCCAAGATCAGTCGAAAGGATTATAGAAGAAATCAGAGATTCAGTTGAACATCCCACCGAATGGATGTGGAAATAAATCATTTCAAAAACAATTTTATACATTATTAAAATAACAATTATTATGCTCAAGTTACTTTTTGGGAATGACTGTGAGTAATCAAGTGCTCTTGACATTAATTTTTTATGCAAATGGATCATTCCTAAGAACAGAATTATCTGAAGTTAGCCTTGCCAGGAATAATTTAATAAATGATTTTTCAAATTTATAACTTTCCACTATAAAACATTTAAATCTATGATGTGTTTCAACATAAACAATAAATGAAACATAATGTTCAATATACAAAATAAGTTATTACTATTAAAGAAAATCTACCTACAATATTAACAATTTTCAATAAAATCCAAAACTGAGTTACAGCTCTTTATCTGTTAAGGTGCACTTAGTCAACATCATTTCAAAATTGTGCTTAAATAAATGTTAAAAGCGAAAGTTGAATCTGTTATATATCAAATGGCACCATTTATACAACAATGTTAAGTTTATGCTAAAAACCTTTGATGACTAATCCACCCTAAATCCACCCTTACTCCAAAATGATGTAATGATAATTGTCAGGGACACAAAAAAAATACATTCGTCATTTAGAGCTTCCAGTTTTTTATGAGTAAGTTCAATTTTCTTCTTCAGAGGTTTAAATTTCAGGGTACGTTCCTCCAAAAATATTTCTCTTCGAATTTTTACAAAAGATAATTTTCCTTCAATCTGGATATTACTGGGATTCATAATTTTTCTCACATTTGTTTTTGATCTCAAGTTCTGAGGAACATGCTCTTTCAAATTATTGTATATGACGTCCAATCATGTTCTTGACAAATATCAGCAGCAGAATTGCAACTGTGTTGGCCATTATTTAATACTTCCTCCTGTTTTTAAAATAAATGCATTTTGATCAGCCCATTTCTAGTTGAATTTCTTCTTTAGTATTTTCCAGGGAATTTCTTTAACCTTCCATGAAATACAATCTTACATTCTACATTTTTTTAGTAATTTTCGGCAAGACTTATTAAAAGTTGCTCCTCCTCCGGTGTAAAATTGGCAGAACTATAGTATGTATTTAGTTTCCATTTCTTTGTGCAAAACTAACTTTATCTACAATAGGACAACATATAGGAAAATAACACTATCTAATAGTTACTTGAATCACATAACTTTTGTTATTGTGAAACACTTCAAACTTTAACCACTGGTAAACCAAAAGGTCTTTGGTTAAGTGACTGAAAAGATTACCATAGATTGTGAAACTGGGCCTTAGATCAGTTTTATTGTTACAAACACACCTAATAAAAATATTATGATTTCACCATGCCATAAAATAGTCACAAAATTGCTTCGACAGGTTTTAAGAAATGTAGCAGATTTCTGTAGCCTTTTTCTCCAAATAAAAACATTTATTTGAGAAATGCAATCGAAAGAAAAAACTATGATCAAATAATCCTTTTGTTTATGAAAAATGATTGGACGAATATTTTTGGTATTTTTTAAATACAATCAATATATGATTGAAATAATTCAACCATTCCAAATCATAGATTCTCTATTGATTGCAGCTGGCTGTTTTTTTTTAACGCCATGACCAAAATATGTAAGTTCCAAAATACATTTTTTTCGTCAACCTCTAAAAAAAATTACATTTTAAAATTCGACTATTTATAAAGGCAAATACTTTTCGTCCGCAGACACTTTTTGTCTGCAAGCTCTTTTCAGCTGCTGTGGTCACTATGATAAGGCACGGTGTGAGCCACAATAGGCCATTGGCCGCAGTGGAGGGCCTGAGTCATTTCCGTAAATCCACGATTTGATTAGAACATAAGCGCCTGTGACAATAACTGTCATTTGCTGTTGTCAAATTAATTATTTACGAAATCTGCTAGATTCTACGTGTGAATAAGACCGTGGAATTCAAATCAGAATACATTTTGTTCAAATTTATTAGAATTATTATCGAGTCTGCAGTTCGAAGAGGGGGACGTAGCCGAGGCCAGCAAACAGGTGAGTGCTTACTTTCATGAAAGGTGTGTATAGATCGACGAAAAAATATAATATGCACCTCGCCGAAAAACTGTTTATTGTCTCGCCTGCTTGCTAACCTCGGCTATCTATTTGCAGGCTCGACTATATTAGTCAGTTAGTCGTCCTTGATACATACACTTAAAGACGAATTATAAAAATATATCCTGAACAAAAAATCCAAAAGAAATTTTTGGCGGTCACGGCTAATTTCCGAAGATACACTTCCATTTTTTCTGGAACTTCACCATTTGACAGCTCTTATTTTTTTTATCGAGATCACAAAATCTGTCTATCATCAAAACACCATACCCACTCTTATTTACTTGTTCAGCACTTTTTAGCGAAAAAACCTACCCTTCAAAATTCAAACAAAACACATGTTATGTATTTTTTATTTATACAAAGTTAGCAAAGTGATTGTTCAACAATCACTGTTACAAGATTTGTTTACTCTTTGAAGAGTGAATTTTTTGAAAAAATATTTTAATTCCTCAAAAAGTGCTGAACGCAAGTAAATGAGAGTGTATGTGGAGTTTTTACCAACAGACAGCGATTGGTTACAGTTCATTTCATAATGTTCATCATTTTAAATATCAGCAGAAATTGTAAATTCCAATGAAGTATTCAAACTTCTATTGCAAGGTGCAAGACATACTGTTGTCATTAGTTTCTATGAAAACCTCATGAATTATTATTAATTTTACAAGAAATGTGAAACATACCAAGAGGATTCAAATTTCTATCAGAATTTGCATATTTATTTCCTGAAGTTTCAGGATGCTCCATGTTTTCCCATTTGTGCCATCCTGTAGAATTTTTGTCTAAAATATTTTGTATTTCTGAAAAATATTTATTATAACACTGTTTTTATAATAAAAATGTACATACCAACTCGAGGAAGCTTCATTTTCAATGATAAATATAAGGACTGGCAGAGCTCTTGACTTCCTACACATAAGAGTTTGGCTCCATACCAACTCGAATTCCACTTCACAATATGTCCTCCCATTGGCGATGCCCTTATATTCAACTGTTTAGTACAGTGAAAAACACCATCATCAAATTGTGTTAATACAAATGACATGACGATTGATTAATTGTATAAAAATTCACTTTTGAAATTTGAAGTCAGCTAAAAAACTATCTTTTTCTCGGATCTAGGAAGCTGAGGTTGAGACCGATGAGTTCTGGGTGAAACAATTGGCGCCAATCAATGGCGTCTGTTTGGGAATGCAAGGAAAGGATCAACAGGTCACAAATCACAGAATTGACAGAACTCAGAACTTATAGAACACAAAATTCATAAATCATAATTATAGGTGCGTTCGATTGTTACCTCAGATCAGTAAAAGATATAGAGATGCCATACCTTTTACAACAAAATCTGGCTTATTGACGCCCATTAGTTATTTCTCGATATTAAAAATTTAAACAATAGACGAGGAAAGTGTGTCGTCACAAATGTCATCCTTGTCAAAAACTGATTCCAAACAAAGAAGTTTAGGTGACTTTCTCTGTTGATAATTTGCTGCTTTGCTTATTAGTTTGTATTAGGTTGTTTAGATTTTGTTTTCTCAAGCAAAAGAAGTTGAAAAATCTTCATATAAACAATCACCCACTAAACATAATTCAGTATCGGAAACGTGTCAGAAACGTGTTATGGATAACTGAAACCTCTCTACTTAAGTCTCTATTGAGTTTCAGAAACGTTCCAGAGTAGGTAAATGTCCTACCTCGGTGAAGTTTCATGAAACGTTTCAACAAAACCGTCCATAACAAGTTTCAGTAAAACCGTTCCAGAAACGTTTCAACAAAATCATCCTGAACACGTTTCAACAAGACCGACCTGGACACGTTTCTTCAAAACCTTCCTGGACAAGTTTCAACAAAACCATCCTGGACACGTTTCAATAAAACTGTCCTATTGCTAAAATCTAGACGAATATTTAAATGAAATACGGTAAATGATCTTCAATTGAAAACATCCATTTGATATATTAATATGATATATTGTAGTAACAAACAATAAAAAAATAAATGAAAATATATCCGTCACTAGGGTTTGCTCATTAGAGTCATACTCAGCCGTTTCTAGCTTCTGGTACTCTCTCATATATCTCAAACTAGCTTGCTTCAGCCTTTGAGAAATTGTATTCCTGAAGTTGTTGTCATTATTCACTATCATGATGCATCTGGAATATATAATTTCAGTCAATATAGAATGAATAAGATGTCAATTTCATTATTACCTCTTGGAATAGACACACTTCAAGCCTTTTAGGTCATAATTACCCTTACTTCTATTAAAAATCAGGTTAATTCGTTGCTGAGTAATTTCCCAAGATCTCTTCTGTTTGAATAGTTTACATCTCTTCCTCCTATAAAAACGTGGTTTCCTAGAAATATTTTGATAATAAGTAATGATTATTTTCGGAGTAACTTTAATGATGCTCTTCTATAAGAATCGTCCAATAAAGTACTATAATAGGTATGTATATTCAATAAATGCTCACCAACTGTTTTTTCGTTTTATCTGAATTTCTTCATCCTTCTTTCATTTCTCCATCAAACTGAAAGTTTTCTTTGACACAGTTTCAAAGTCTGTTATGATGATGGGTCCTTCTTCTTTAGTTCCTATATTTTCCAAAATTCGTCGACGATGTTATGGCACCATACTGTCCATACTATACTATCTGGACCATTCTTCAAAATCCTTCCATGAGTACAATATCCTAGAAATATCACAATAATCCATAATATTTTCAGATTCAGTCATTGTTTTAGCTTTCGTTATTGGCGCCATGCTGCCATCTTTACTGGCAAAAAATCTATCGTGTCTCATTGATTTTAATGAATTATGACTTACCTCCATGATTGATAACGGCGATAACGCTTAACTAATTAACTTGTCAATAAACTATGTTAAACATCTGACTATGACAACAAATAGATGAATAAAATAATTGAAATGAAAAAATTAACAAAGAAAATAGCAAAGTCGAGTCAATCAGAACCAGCACAGAAAACACTGGAAAGTGAAAACAGAACTGAACTGACACAGGGAGCAGGCAAAGATGGCGATTCGGATTCGGCGCATAACACATGCTGAAAGTGCAAGAATCTTTTGTGCATCTTCGTTGTTGTTTTAAATCCGCCTAATAATGGCAAAAATAAAGCCGTAGGATATTTAGTAATAAATATTATTTATTCAACAGGAATATTATTTCTATCAAACGTATCATACTTCTTTCAGCTCTATTTTGAAACATCATAACCTCTTCATTGACAGCAAGTTTCCGAAGATACCCGAGTGATTTCTTTCTCCTCATTCATGTTATTCCGAATACTTGTTAACTACATAATATAGGCCTTTTCGGAAACCTACTCGGGTTGACACGATCCCTAACCCCCCCGTTCGTATACCTAACCCGAGTAACCGACCCGAGTTCGGAAACTTCGGTGTTGCTGACTCGATCAGTGGCCCGGGTTGTTATTTTGTAACCCAACTGAAAAGCAGGGTCACTAGAGTCGCTTGGAGAACCGCATGCGCATAAACAAACAAAAAGCTGAGTTGATGTTTTGTTGTCGGATCGAAACTCGAAAGTTTGGTTATGGTGAAGTTGTATGTAGATTGATTATTTGATATTTCTTATTATTTGGTATTTGATTGATCATGAATAAAAGGCAAATAATAGCAACAATATTAGCATCCCATGATTTTCTTGACGAAGAAAACGAAATAGAGGAGCAGGCGGTATCCTGTATGATGTTATCGATGATGAGAAACGTCCCCAAACGAAAACGAATTTGTGTCCAGAATTACGAAGAAGTAATTTTACGGTATTCCATTACAGGTAAAAGTGATGACTGATGAAGTTTTTTTCACAAATTAATGATTTTTTTGCCTAGAGTTCCAGAGCCATTTTCGATTCGAAAGAACAACAATACAAATTATATTGGAACAAATGGGCAATAAGATTTATCAGGCAAATGCTCTAGGTGGTAGACCATCATGTCCACAGAAGCAGCTACTAATAACAATATGGATGTTAGCAAATCAGGAAGTGTACAGGTAAGTTTATCATCTATCCAGAAAGTATTGGAAAGTAAGTTGTATAATCATTTTTTTATAGATCAGTAGCAGACCGTTTTGATGTCGCATTGAGTACAGCCTGGGAATATTTTCAAAGAATTGTTGGTGTCTTGGTTGAAGTGTCGCCAGATTATATTAAGTGGCCCGAAGCATATGAGAATGTGAGCAAAGGCTTCAAAAAAAGAAGAGGTTTAGATGGTGTTATAGGGGCTATGGATGGAACACATATTCCTATAGTATCTCCCAAATTGATGCCCAACAAATATTTGAATAGGAAACAGTTCCATTCTATTGTTTTACAAGCTGTTTGCGATGCTTCCTATAAATTCACCGATACTTTTGCAGGTATTTTTTTCACCAAATTATGTAGTACTTCACTGCTTGATCAATACTGTCGTGTATAGACTTAACACCTAGTATTCAAATTATTTTTCATTTTTAGGTTGTCCAGGAAGTGTCCACGATGCAAGAGTGTTCAAGTTATCTCCATTGTATAGACAAATAATGCCAACTGTTAGTGAAGAATACCATTTGTTGGGTGATACTGCTTATCCTAATTCAATGAATTTGATAACACCATATAAAGATAATGGATATCTAACCCAACAACAAAAAAGATTCAATTACTTCCATTCATCAACTAGAGTTTATATTGAACAATCATTTGGTTTGCTGAAAGGAAGATTCAGAATTTTAAAATTTATGAATATATACAGAACAGAATTTATACCAAATGTTATAATTGCCTGTTGTGTTTTACACAATATCTGTATGCAGCAAAAGGATCAGGACATTGAAATATATTTAGATGATTGTGATAATGGGCAAAGCATTGATCAAATAGTTCCAGATGACCCTGTGTCATGCAGTAAAAGAGACAAAATGTGTGCACAAATTGTAATATAGTTTATTTTTGTTACTATTGTTTCATAATCATTATCTAGTAGGACTGATCCTAAATTTTCACTATTCTACTTATTTGTTTCAATATATTGTCACACATTTCTTGAGTCATTAATAAATTTGACACATCCATTGACCACCAAGCTTTTTATTTCAGAATATTTTATTTGTATATAAAAAACAGACAAAGGGGAAACACATTTATTTCCATATATATTTGAACTAACTTATGGCATAACAGACAACAAAAAACTCAAAAACATTCTAGAAAATAAATATTCCAACAAATAAAACATCTTAGAATTATATCAGTCTAAAAAATAACAGAAAAGAACATTCTTGGAAATGAAACACTTTCAGAAACATTATTTAAGGAATGAAAATCGCAGATCATTTCTCTGTCAACTTTTCCAAAATTTTCAGGAGGCTGTCCTGTCTTCTCATCTTTTCTTCGTGGCGCTTTTGACAGTCCTCCGGGAATCTCTTAAACCACTCTGGTTCTTCCCCAGGTTTTTTTCTCTTTATTCCTTGAGTATTGTTCTGCAAATAAAATTAGTCATTTAAATGCAACAATCTAAAGTACTAGTAAGTTTTTGATAATTTTTCAATGTATAATATATTTCAAGTTTTTGGTATCATCATTATGAATAGATGTCCTTCATTTGCAGTATAGTATTATTGGATTACCTGTACACTTTCATGAGGGGTGTTCTCTTGGCCAACTTGAGTTGACATAGATGATGCCAATAATGGTCCTTCCAAGTTACTACAAGTAGAAACAGGGTTGACATCTGGATCTTTGCAAAAAATGAGATCCATTTCTCTGAAGAATGGCCAGGATTTTGCACTTCTCCCGGTGCTATTATTATTATCAACGTTTTCTTCAAATTCTTGAATTTGTTTTCACACTGCTCTGATGATACATTAAATTTACTGACTTTCCTAATCTCATCAGCTATTGCTTTCCAAATCTTTCTGTTCCTTGTTTTTTTATCATCAAATTTTGATTTATGCTGATCATACAATTGTATAAGTAATTGAACTTGGGATGTGGTCCAATGTAACTTCTCGAATGATTCTGAAATGAACCATTTGAACACATAAGATCTCAACACAGACATAATAGGAATACAATACAGCATAAATACCCACCATGATTTTCATCCATTGGGGCTCGAAACATTTCTACATTTTCTTCTTCAACACCATCAGTTTCCAATTCATCATTTTGGCTCCAAGTATCATGAGCAAATTCATCATTCTGTGAATAAACTAAATATTTCATGGATAAAAAATGAATAATAGTGTGATTGCAGAATGATTATACCTTCAATCCGATCATCATTTCCTAATTCATTCAAATTCTTCCGTACCTGAACTGAAAAAAATCCATTTTGACAAATTTTAACTTATGAATTAATGATAATATACCCGGTGATTGATGAGCTTGTTTCATATGTCGTCGTATATTAGATTCTTGGCTAATGACTCCGCAGATTGCACACCTTGCCAAATTTTCCTCTATTTGCATTTTGAATCTGGGCAGCAAAAATCAAAATCGAATTTCACAAATTTGAAATTTTCAGGTTATGTTGTAGTCGCTCACAGTGTCATTAGTGTCAATTGAAAATTCAGCAACGGATACGTTCGTAAACTAAGGTACTCGGGTAGGTGATCCTAGGGATCCGTCACGTGATCGGACTAGTAACCCGGAGTCAGTTTCCGAAAATGCCTTATGAAAATGGTTCCAAGCCGAAGAATATAATAACATTTTGATTCTCTTAAGGAAGGGACTCTTCCTGTTAACATCTTTTGATTGATGAAATTCTACAGCCATAATCATCAAACGTGAATTTTTACACGGGTGACTTTTATAAGAAACGTTTCATTTTGTATTCAATTAAAACGTTTTTGCAACTAAAAAATATTGGAAAAACCTGAAAAAAACGGCTGGGTTACGTTTCAAGTAACGTTTCAAAAAGTCCATAATAGGGTAAAATTGAAATGTTTCTGGAAGGTTTCATGTTTAGTGGGCAGACAAGCTGATTTAAATTTGATGGATGTTTGTTTGGAATCAGTTTTTGACAAGAATGACATTTGTGACGTCATCACTTTCCTCGTCTATTAATCGGATTTTTCAATGTTAAAATATTCAGACGACCACCGTAACCAATACAGCAAGTTTTCCACGACGTCAAATAACTGTGGTGCTATTCTTGAAATATATTCGATTACGAACATGTAATGCTCTTTGTTTTTCACTTATTTGTCAATACGACCCAACTAGACTGCCAATGAATATGATGAATTCTCATTCACGTAGAAGATTAATAGTTGACTCAACATCAGAATTCAATATATGACAAAAGCCTCACATGATATCTTAGATTGAGAAAAAGCGAAATAGTAGCACTGAAATGAAATTATAATATTATAATATTATAATTTCATTTCAGTGGAGAGTAGGAGTTTGTTCTATCATTGTTTAAATAGAAGTGAGATAGTTAGTCAATGCCTGTGGAAAAGGTATTGGATGGTATTGGCTACAAACGCGAGTGTCATCTAGCGAGATTATTTACAAATATGAATATTTGACGTCATTTTGATGCAGGTTTCATCAAAAAACCAAAGAATATCTACAATACTGAACAAGAAGCGACACTCTTGTCGGCGCCTTTGATGTTCGGTGGGTAATTTTTGATGACCTCCGCCATTTGAGGTTGAGGTGCTAAAGGTCGGGACACAGGAAAAAATTCATTATTGAACGACAGAAGCTGCCTCCGCGTACCGTAGGAAGCGTTGCGAAATGAAAAGAAATATATTTGGGATGATTTAAGATAAGCTGATTTATTTATTTAATTATCATACGAGAAAGGGTTGAAATTTTTCAAGCACAGAAGTTGTTAAAAATGATTTAAATAATAATACAACCACAGAACAAAACTATGTGCACAGAACATAATAATTCTGACAGTTGACAATGGCAACAATGAATCAGCTGCATCGACATAACCTTGTTAATGATCAGCTGTTCAACATCCGCCATTTTGCCAGTAAATATGCGCACTAGAAAACGATTTTCCCCCACCACTGCCACTGTCGCTTGTTCTATTGTAGATATTCTTTGAAAAAAACATGTTTTTAATGCTGACCCATTGTTTCAATCAAGTTACGACTTGACTTGAGTGCCAGATCACTAAAGTTACGACATGACTTGGATGCGGGATCACTGTCGCCATCTACATGTCGCATCCATTTCAATCCAATATAAATCCCATAAGGTTGGATAACTAACTATCTTACTTCTAAATAAACAATGGTTCTATCTATTCCCTTAACAATGATAGAAGTAAGATAGTTAGGCAACTTTATGGGATTTATATTGGATTCAAATGTAGATGGCGACAGTGATCTCGCATCCAAGTCATGTCGTAACTTCAGTGATCCTGGCTTCCAAGTCATATCGTAACTTGATTGAAACAATGTGACTGCATTGAAATTGAAGAAACCTGCATTAGAATGACGTCAAATATTCATGTTTGTAACTAATCACGCTAGATGACACTCGCGTTTGGTTCCAATACCTTTTCCACAGGCATATACTATCTTATATTTAAACAATTGCTCTACTATACTAGCAGTATTGTTTAAATAGAAGTAACATAGTCAATGTCCGTGGAAAGGTATTGGACCCAAACGCGAGTGTCATCTAGCGTGATTAGTTACAAACATGAATACTTGACGTCATTTTAATGCAGGTTTCTTTAAAAAACCCTGATTTTGATGCTGTCCCATTGTTTCAATCAAGTTACGACATGACTTAGAGACCCCCAGGATAGTCGGAAAGTGATAGCGTGTGCTTCGTTAGGCTTCGTTTCACTTCGCTTTGATATGAGAAATAAGTTACAGAGTCCCCTCAGATCACTTGAGTTACGACATGACTTGGATGCGAGATTACTGTCGCCATCTATACGTTGCATCCATTTGAATCCAATGTGAATCCCATATAAGGCTCACAGAACTCGTACTTATATCTTATAAGATATAAGTATGAGTTCTGTGATAAGGCTGGCTATCTTCTATAAAAACAATGCTAGTAGAGAGGTCCATAGTTATGACAGACAATGAGTTCGTACCGCCTTGCGTAGATAAGTTTTCAGAGTGGATGAATTTTTTAATGGTGGATTAGGCTGGATTTATGCAGCACGGGTTAATACCAAACCAAACTTCAACTGAGGAATAACGAAAGATTGGTGTTCAACTTTTAACTGGTCACTGATTCTTTACTTGGAGTTTAGTTTGATGTAAATTTGTGCCTTGGTAAACATCGCCCTCTATACCATCTAGTAAGGCTAAGTCGATGCCCTATCGAAAAAACAATGCATGTAAACAAGTAAAGCTATGTTGGATTGCAGACAAGGATGGGAAAGGCTCTCTATGTTTTTTATTACTCTAAAGTGGAGTTCACAACCAAACTTTTTACGTGTCGTAGTCTGATCGGTGAAGTAGAATCTGGAATTGAAGTGAACCAATCAGAACACAAAACGTAAAAAGCAAAACCTAGAAAGTTTGGGTTCTACACTCCACTTTTAAGGTTATGAGTTTTCGTCTTCCGTAGATAAAATAAACATCTGCTGTGTTTATTACAGGTGCTCAATATTACACGAAAAACTGTGTAAACTATAGGTACATCTAGAGTTGAAACTTTTCCAAAAAAGGGGCAGTCGTTTTTCATTCCATTCTATTTTATTCTATTTTATATTCTAAAGGTCGGCTATGATGGTACTTTCCCATTTCCTTTGGTAAATAACACGGATGATGGAATACACCAGTAGCGTTCTTATATCCCACTACATTCAATTTTTCCGCTAAAAACACTCCTAAATTATTCATTGATTACATTAGGAGTTCACTTTTCAGTCTTCAAGTACCACCTCTAGAGTTGCGTTCAGATATTTGTCAAGGAGCTGGAGTGGAGTAAATGTCAACATTAACAGGAATTTTAGGAGTGAAAATAACCAGAAAATTAAGGAAAATTACATAAAAATCCACAATATTCCTCACCCTTTACATCAATCATAGGTTTTCTCTGAAGTGGAGTTCACAACCAAACTATTTATGTTTTGCTTACGTTTCGTATTCTGATTGGTGAAGCAGAATCTGGAATTGAAGTGGAGGTTTTGCTTCAGCAATCCTGAATACGAAACGTGAAAAGCAAAACGTAAAAAAAAAGTTTGGTTGTGAACTCCACTTAATGGCCATGGATCAAGGAGACTAAAATTTAACAAGGAGTGTTTGATTCCCATAAGACAATGGAAACACTAGTAGAAAGAGATGAAAGAACTTTTGTGACAAAATGTGACGTAGTAGGACGTGTCATGGCCGCCGTTCTCTATAGACAGTGACGGACTAGCTCTTGGTATATGAGAGTTATTGCTGACATTCGACTCTGTACTCATACCCAAGTACGTCACTATGACGCGTTGATGCTACAAGTTTCTGATTGGCTAGAGCTTATTGAACCATCCTTGTTAAATTTTATTCTTCTTGGTCATGGATGGCGTCATCAGGGCCCCTATTCTCAAACGTCTACTACCCTATGTCGCATGCGCAAAGTATCTCCATCTCTATTTAATGCATATTCTAAAAAGGCGATATGCATATTTTGTCGCATGCTGACATATGGCAGTCGACATTTGAGAATTCGCGGTCACCATTGGCACCAGGTGGCGCACCAAAACTCCAGGAAAACAAAGCAACGTCATTTATTTATGAGTTGACAGTTGGTGACGTGAATTCCATTATTGAATTTTTACTTCTAAGGGCCAATTTATGCATTGTCATTATCATAGTCCTAATCAGAGTCACTGTCTTAATCATAAAATCAAATTAAAACTGTATGGGCATTCATGCAATATCTTTAGTTTTAGTCTCAATCTTAATCATGATAATTTGACCTTCAAAGTTAGAAATTTTCAATTTTTATGCTTATGATTAGGACGACATGCACAACGCGCATGCTCGTCGATACCCATTTGACAAATGCATAAGTGATTATTTGTTTTGACTTGTTATCTGTTATTGTTTATTGTTTCGGAAAAAAACGAGCAAGAAGAGGGTTTTCTTACTGAAATTATTGAAAAATGTCCCCTCCTTTGGGATAAACAGATACTGATGACAGTGTTGTCACCCGTCAAGTTTTTATTTTCGAACTAATGAATGTGAAGCATAAATAAAAAAATTCATCAAGACGACTAAGACTAGGACTATGATAGTGATTATGACTACGAATATGTTGCATAAATTGGTCCTAACTTTCGAGTGCTTCTTCAGAAATTCCTGTGGTGAAGATTTATTTGGCTGATATTTCAGTAGTTAAGCGGAAAGAGTAGTCAAAGGGAAGGCAGTAATCATGTTTTATTTTGTGAGGTAGAGAATGTTGAGCAAGGAGTTTTTGGACTTTGTCGTCATAATTCATTTGGTTTCCTTTCTGGAATTTTTTCATATGAATGTTTTAATATCTTGCCTCTTGAGCGTAAAAAATATTTAGATTTACGCAAATTGTGGAAACCTGTTAGTTACAACACTAGATGACTCAATGGATATAAGAGTATATTTGTTTCTATTTCACATTGCAGGTTTATAAAATGTGTTGTAACAAGGGACAACAAGCACTTGTCAACTTCATTCCTCTCATGTATTTCAATTTACTTCACAATTCTTTTTTTCTGATTCCACTGGCTGACCTACAAAAATGGCTTGAATTTCTAACGCCAATTATGGAAAATACTGTCAGTGAAAGGATAATTAATGGTTATAATATGCTTTAAAAAATATCGATTGACTTTGTATATATCAATTATAGTGAATATGCTTAGATATAGAATATTATAGAAGACAGCATTTTCCATTATTGACGTTATACAGTCAGCCTGTTTTTGTAGCCTGTAGGGGAAGAAAAAAAGTCTAATGAAGAAATTTGCTCTTTAGACCTGTAGAATAATATATCCAAAAATCAGAAAACGAGCCTAAGGAATACATGTATACAGTGCAATGTCCTTTCAAATGCTTCAAATTATCACCGCAAGATGTCACCCTGGAAGCATATCCAAAATCGACGGTAGCGACATCTGTTGACTAATAGATAAACTATTCAAACGTACAGAGTGCTTGAACGTCAAGCCCACTTTCGCCATCTACCCGGTGAGCCCAGCATCTCGAATGTATGTCGGGGCCAGTTCCATAGAGAATCCTTCAATGTGTGTATTTTCTGTGTTTCAAATTTCATGTTTACTCCCATGAAATTCGTTTGTACTGGTTCAATTCGATAATAATGACTGAAAACTCAAATCCTATTCCATATTCAGCACCGCCAGATTTGCCTAAAGTAGTAGGTGAAGTACTAATAACAGATGTAGCCGAGAATGATAATCTAGAACGAACTTTTTCACACGAAGAAGTTACTTTTAGAACATGACTATTTCCAGACTCCAAAGCAAAGAGTACACCGGTGTACTCTTTGCCCCAAAGAATCGCTTCAAAGTGTTAAGTCAGACTGTGAACCGACGACAACTTTAATAAACAAATCTTGTTTTGAAAATGTATTAAAAGAAAAATAATATTTCAAGTATTTTACAGGAGTGAAAATTCTGCATTATAGTTTTTTTGGATCCATTGGTGATGAACCACTCGATATATCAATTCAAAGACTATCAAAGAAGTAAGAAGCAACTGATCAAACATCAAAATATTTCGGACAGAGAAAAGTTATGCTTGCCACTAGTTAGGTGGAGGCGTGGTTTTACCCTTGACGAACTCTCTCATTTCTTGTAATATTGAAAATCTCTGATATGTTATATTTTACACATGGGCAGTTCATGTTTCACCAGACGATTGGTATGAGGGGAGACACGTTCAGTGACAGCAGAAGTTTAAAAAAAGTACCATTTTCTTTTCGAAATGACTAATTACAGAGGTGATTGGTGATGGAACTGAAATATTCTTACAAATGCCTCACATTTAGAAAATCACATTTTTCAGAATTCCAACATTGTCAAGTTTTTTGTTGGAATTAGCCGGAGGGTTGCCATCATATATTCCAGTAAAGGGTACGAACGAAGGAGCAGTTTGTGACTGAGAACTTTTTGAGGATGAATTTGATGTGATGTTTTATACACCACCCTTTGTGATGAAAATATATTAACGAAGAGAACTGCAAAGTCAAGAGTACTTGCTGAAAGAGTATTTCGTAAAATCAAATCAAATAAAATTTTATCAAAATGCTGTTAGTACCAATATTATCCAGCGTGTTTAATGTTGTGTTTTTTATTGAAGTTTGATGATTGTATGGTAAGGTAGTGTACTTTTGCTCTAGTTTTATTTGTCAAATAACCTCTGAAATAATAGTTGTTTGAAATGAAATCAAAAGTTGTCTGAAAAATTAACAACACCATCTGAAAAACATGATTTATATTGAAAATTGAAATAATCATCGGTAAATAAAATTAACTTGTTTTTTATTGAAATACCAAAATTTTCACAATTTTTTAGAAAACTGGGTACTTTTTCAATAATTTTCATAATGTAGGGAATACAAATGTGGTAAAATAACAAACTAATTCGATGCCAGATTTATCTGTTCAAAGTAAAAATATATTATATGGCTAGAGTTATAATAACTTATAAATGAAGGCGATAAATTCATTAATTTAATTAAAATATTTGTTTAAACTTTGCAGCCACAAAACATGAAAAATATTTCAGGCGGACAATACTTTGTCAGAACTAACCTCAAAATCACTTTTTATTAATTTTCTACCAAATGATTTTGAATTTCAAACCTGGGACATTTCTGGGATTGTAAAATGAAACCGAAAGGCATAAATAAAATGAGAAAAACATGCGTTTCCAGTGGTGGAGTATTTTTGACCATTTACCTACAAGGTTGGTACTATGTGGCTGAACTCGTCCATTGCCGAAAATCGTGTACAGAGGTGGAAATTATACTAACACCATATCTCAGTTTTGGTCATGAGGTCCTAAATAAATATTCGTCAGCAGCACTAACTTTCTAGGAAATTTTGAGAGGCACGATTAATTGTTAGTGAATTTTCTTTCATCGGAGGTTTTTGAGTTTGGCGTCTCTGAGCTTCAAAATACAAGACGATGAACAACAAAACTCAAAGACGCTAAAGACCTTCGATGACAGAAAATACACAAGCAATCAATCATGCCGCACCCCTCATGAAAAGAGAAAAAAGTTCTTAATTTTTCAATCCCTGTTGACAGGGGCACGCTCTGTGATTGGTCACTACTCACTGTGATGGCGGGGAGTTAGAATGACAGGACAGCTACACCTGAAAATGACATTTATTTCAAAAATTCAATTTATTCTTTGTTTATACTCCCTGTTGTCATAGTGACCTACAGAGTACATCCCATGGCAACAAGGATGGAAAAATTAAGAACTTTCATCTCTTTTTATTAGGGTGTCCAAAGCCTAAAAATCTCTAATAGAGATGAAAAGTATAGTGAAATTAATGACAACTCGAATCTGCATTCAAGATGTTCAAGAATCTGAAGAAAAACTTTCAGATGAAGGGAAATGAAATATTCTGAAAATTGTTCACATATTTGAACATTTTATAACTAGAAAGAATTTTCACTGAGTAAAAAAAATCAGAAATAAAAGAAGAGGTTAATTATTCAGTATCCATACCCCAGTCTGATGACAACATCATAACTGCATTGGAAACAATGGAGAATTCGAAACTTGATTTTCTGAATATATACAGTGACCGCCAAAAAGTATGTACCATATGGGAAAAAAGTTTATTATTAGAGTATTGGAAAAACTGTTCACGGAAAAAGTTTGTGCATGTCCGATAACCTAAAAATCGATTTTGACATATGTCACGAGACCACTAGTATAGCGGCAAAGTGGAAAAAATACCATGAAGCGGCCAAAACTGGGACAAGATATCAAAAAAAGTTATTTGAAAAAGTTGCTTGGAATTTAAATTCATACTCACATACAGAGTTTCGAGCAATAAAAACTTGGGAATTGTTATGTTTTAAAAATATTTTCCGATCTGTTAACAGAAATTGAACTTTTTTCGTCTGAATTAGATTTGTGATCAGGACCTCCAACTTATTACAGATACTCCTTTTTCCTGAAAAAAATTCAGTTCTGAAAAATCCGAATTAGTCTCACTTTTCATGGAAACACCTCCGTAACATCCGTAATTATCAAGGTAGAATGATGAAACTCTCAGGACTGAAGGAAATTATGGAAATGCGCCTACCGGTTCAATGGTGATGGCCTAAGTGATATACACTGCCCGCCAGTCGCCCGTAAAAATAGGTTGTTCCATCGCGACTGCGGTAGGTGCATTTCCATAATTTCCTTCAGTCCTGAGAGTTTCATCATTCTACCTTGAAAATTACGGAAGATACAGGGGTGCTTCCATGAAAAGTGAGACTAATTCGGATTTTTCAGGACTGAATTTTTTTCAGGAAAAAGGAGTATGTGTAATAAGTTGGGAGTCCTGATCACGAATCTGATGAAATTTCGCTTCTATTTTGCCCCCTAATAAGATTTACCGTAAAATTGGGTTGTTCCATCGTGACAGGCGGGCAGTGTATATCACTTAAGCCATCACCATCTTACCGGTAGGTTCATTTCCATAATTTCCTTCAGTCCTGAGAGTTTTATCATTCTACATTGATAATTATGGAAGTAACGGGGGTGCTTCCATGAAAAGTTAGACAGACACACTGTATTTTTATAGATCGAATAGAACTTAAAATACTTACAACTATAGCTACTGCTAAAGGTGTAACGTTGAGAGCACCAGGCATTCGTAGTACTAAAGCAAAATTTCATGTGGGCAAAAATATGTTTTATATACCAGAACTTAGAAAAATCTTAGATATTGATGTTTTTAAATTTTATAATAGTATAACTATAGCTTGGAGATCTAACAAACAAACAACTGTAGCACTTGATTCAACTGAGGCTGAGTGTAAATCTGTTTTACAAGGATATGTTGGTTAGTTAAATTTTAAAATAAATGTTCACAAAATGTACCAGTTTATGAGGACAACCAGAGTACCATAAAAACTACAGAACCCAAATCAAAAAGGAACTGAAACATATAGACATTAGGTTTAATTTTGTAAAACAAAAATTAGAAGGAGGTTTAATCACCAAAAATCAATAAGCTGATATGTTCACAAAACCTATATGAAAATAAATTTTTTTATCATACCTACCGATAGCGTCTCAAGTTTTCCTGTCAGGCAAGTATACAGGCAATATCTGGCTTATTTGACAAGATGATAAAAACATAACAACAAAAATATTAACATTTTGTGAAGTATGAATTTCAACTAAAATATACCTCTAATTCAATTCAAAAAACGAACAAAGAATTAAAGCAAGTGTTCAAAATTATTTCCTGCAGAATCCATGCAAGCTACACAAAACGTTTTTTAAAAACATGGGCGGAGGCAATTTTTCATTTTCATTATGAGGATAATTAAGTAACGTAAAAAAAGTCAAAAAATGTTAATGTTTTTGTTACCAAGTATATACTATCGTTGTATTCTAAATGACAAGCAATTTTCAATGAGAATATACAGGGGGTCCATTCGAAAATAAAAAGTGAGGGGTAGTTACCACAGGGCTGTCAAATGCAATACATTTTTTTTTAATCATTAGGAAAGGATTGTAATGCCATTGATTTCAGTTTTTTTTTATTTGTCTATTATCTTGTCAAATAAGTGAGTTATTGCTTGTATATGATAATTTGGGATAACCCGGTATTTAATAGAATTAGGATTGAAAGATGTGCATTGAGGGATAGTGTACAATGCACACATATCTTCATTCTGTAGTTCTTTACTTATAGTCTGGCAACTCTGTATGTACTATGGTTATCTCATATAATAAATAATATATCATCATGTCAATGTTCGAATGGATGTTGCTAAGATGTTTGTTTAAAAAATTAAAAGTTAAAATAAGATGTGAAAGTTATAATAAATAACCCAAAAATATCAACACCAGATAATTATTTATTAATAAATTACGAATTCATTGAACAATTTTTTCCAATGGATATAATGGAAGCTGTCTCCGAAATCACATCCACAGTATTTTGTCAATTCATAATAATATACTCCTGAAACACTCCTGACAGATTTTATTGACTTTCCGTCTTTTCATATAAAAGTGAAAAACAATAAATTGATATTAATTAACATTCTTGTCTATCAATGATATTAATAATTGTTCATTTTGATTTTATCAATTTATATCGGTATATCAATATTTTCGAGTAATGCATTGAATAAAGAATGTCCGGTAAACCATGTAAGTAACTTACTTGAAAATGGTGTAAAAGCCGAAACCAATCGTAATAAAGTGGTAAAGTGTTAGTGGAAACTGGACAAAAGTTATATTTTTTCTTCCTTTTCTTATAATCGAAATTCATCTACTCCTTCCAAAAATAAATATCGTATGTTTTATACCCTGGCATTCTTTTGTAATGAATATCCACTTCCACTTGGTTATGTTTTTTTCAAACAATAATGTCAAACTGCTGTTAAAAACTTGGTGAAACTCAAATCTGGCATTTTACCCTCATTACTTGATCTGGAAGCATCACTCATCAGTAATCTTCGGCAGCAAATATATTCAAATTGTACTCAATTTGTAGACATAGCACTCAAAAATCTAAGGTGAGGTGGTGATTTTCTAGAAATTTAAAAAATGCTAATTATCTCGAAAACGGTGAGATTTTTACAGAGGTGAAATTCAATATTGTACAAGTTTTACCGGACACCCAGTATTTTGAAGTCTCTTGGTAATTTTTCAATAATGAGGTACTCAAAGTGTAAGAAGTGAAAAATGATAAAGAATATGCTACACTTTGGAGACATTGTATTCGAAGTGTAGGATATAGTGAGGCAGCAGTTTGCGGACGTCCCCAAACTATCCACCTTGGGCTCAAAGTGTTGTATCAAATAATGATAATGTCCCCAAAGTGTAGGATTAACATATATATATATATATATATATATATATATATATATATATGTACATTACTAAGTTCATGGGTTGAACCGCGTTGAGAGTTTATAACTCGACGTTTCGGCTCCTGCTTTGGAGCCATTTTCAAGAGTGTGACTGCGAGGCCTCTATCTGCCTACTCCTCGAGTCGTGGTCTTGAGAGATATCAAGGTCTCAACCTGCCTACTCCTTGATCTCAAAAGACGATCCGATGTTTTTTTTTTTTTTTTTTTTTTTTTTTTTTTTTTTTTTTTTTTTTTTTTTTTTTTTTTTTTTGTGATGAGGTGGAGGAAATCTTTTATAGAGAGGAAAGGAGCCTCCGGCTCAAGACTCTAGACCTACTGTGAGACTCCACTGGTCACAGGGTTACTCACTAAAACCTCCACCTCTAGGCCCGTCAGGTTGTTGCCTCCGGTGACACTTAGGCTTATTGGCCCATTGTATCTTGCCTGTGTGTTGTACTTTCACAGTACCCAATCCAGTAATTTCGTGCCTTGTACGAGTTTGTACAAGTCCTTTACTGGGTGCGATCTGTATAGTTCTGGATCGCCAGATGGCTGCCCGAAGATTGCCTGTCTTTTGCGGTCTAGTGCCTCGCAACAGCACAGTATGTGTGTCACTGTTTCTGGATCCTTACCACATAGTCTGCAGGTCAGGTCTCCATTGTACAGTCCCATTTTGTTGAGGTGCTCCTTCACTGGTGCATGACCAGTCAGGAGTCCCGTAACGATTCTAAGCTGGCTCCTGTTCATCGACAACAGGTCTGCCGTTCTTTTCTGGCACGGTCCTTTAATGTATTTCTTCCCGTGTTTGTTTCCTGGTATGCTTTCCCAGTAGTTTTTGTGACTATCCCCAATCCACTCTCTTACAGACGCTCTTACCGTGCACTTCGGTACCCCTAGTGTCTGCCCTTGGTTTGGAGGATTTTCCGAACCTTTTCTCGCTAGTTCGTCTGCTTTTTCATTGCCTGCAATTCCCCGGTGTCCTGGGACCCATATCAGTTTGACTTGATTCCGGTCTGCCAGCACTCCTAGTTCTTCTTTGCAGTCCCATACCAGTTTGGACGTCACTTCCTTGTTGCACAAGGCCTTAAGTGCCGCTTGGCTGTCTGACAGGATGTTGATATGCGCGTTTTCAACGTTTCTCCTGTTGTTCTCCCTCGCGCATTGGAGAATGGCATACACCTCTGCCTGAAAGACAGAGGTGTGTTTGCCCAGTGAGTAGCTGATGCCAGTACTCGGATTCCTGGAGAACACTCCTGAGCCCACCCCATTCCCAGTCTTGGATCCATCTGTGTACCAGATTTTACCCTGTAGAGTGTCCTTGAGCTGCGAGCCGTCACGATCCGATGTTGGTTGCACTGTAGTATTTATAGGTGGTTGGCTTTTGAGATCAAGGAGTAGGCAGGTTGAGACCTTGATATCTCTCAAGACCACGACTCGAGGAGTAGGCAGATAGAGGCCTCGCAGTCACACTCTTGAAAATGGCTCCAAAGCAGGAGCCGAAACGTCGAGTTATAAACTCTCAACGCGGTTCAACCCATGAACTTAGTAATGTACATATTTCTGACCGCGGAAACCTTTCCGAACATATATATATATATATATATATATATATATATATATATATATTGTTATAAAGTAGTATTAAGATGTACTGTTATTTTGCCCCTATATTGAAGTGACAAAATTGTAATAATCGATTTCAAAGGTGATAAATTTGTTGTATGTAGGAAATATAAGTCAGATGGTAATAATAATACTCAGATAAATATTTTTATTGCTCAAATAAATGCCCAGGCTAGATACTTACTGTTGTACCTTTTCTCTTTATACCTTTACTCTCAGCTCAGTTGGTGCCAATAAGAAACATGCAGTCTCTTCTCATCAGGGTTGGTTTCTTGGAAAGGGCTTCCAATGTGAAAATGTGAGATATTTGTGACAGTTGTACCAAAATAATAAATGTTTAACTCAGAATTCAAAATATAAGCGTTTTAATTCAATTAAATTCAGCAAAATGTTTTGATTTTCAATCTAGAATACTTATTTTACTTTCCTGCGAGATACCTTGGCCTATGTATAACCCTTCTTGTTTCCTTTTGTACCAAAATTGAATCGCCAACAAGTTCCTGTGGTTGTTTAGTTACCACCAAATATTCTGCGATCGAGTATCGAATGATGAATCGATTCTTTCTACGCGCTGCTCGACTGAGAACTTGTTGTCGTTCAGTTGAAGGTTATGTTTGAAATTTATTACTTTGTATTAATGATTATAACCAATCGTCCAATGAATGAAATGAAAATAAGTGAGTTATTAATAAGAATGTAAAGTTCAGTTCTATATCACCGTAGTGCACGAAATTAGAAAGTTTTTTTTTTAAATAGTTCTAGCAAATGAATGCCAAAAGTGATGTTATTCTCTCTTGATATGTGAAAATTCGACGATATGCCAGGAACAAGTGTTGAAACTGATAAATACCTTTGAAAAAACTTTTGGACTCAAAGCTTTTCTTCAAGATCTGCCTAGCTGTTTTCTTCAATCTGGAAGATTCTCTGGAGGTAGGTTCTTGTTGATATTACAGTATATGCTTTATACTCAAAGTTGACTGCAACTTGTCTGGGTATTTGAAGTTTTTCTGGTCAAATTTTGTTTTTTTATTTTCAGAAAATTTTCAACATTCTACTCTCTTGGTCGTTTTTTCGGCTTCCCCCGTCAATAATCTTCCTCGTTACCACAGAAACTCCTTTTCACTTTTTTTTCCGATTTCACAGCACTAGTTTCACTTTTCGTTCATGAATTCTCACTTTGTGTCTTTTTGAAAAACCTTAGCCTACTTTTATTCTAATTTTTACAACTTAAATTATTAATTATTTACAATGACATTTTTGCTAAATCTTTCTATCTGCTGCCTTATTTTGGATTCTTTGAGGTTTCTTTCCAAGATTCTGTCACATTTTACTGTCTGGTATTTATTTTATAATCATTAAATTTGAGGTTATATTGTTAATTTTTGTTGACTTTTTGAACTTTTTCTTGTGAAATATGGTTCTAAATTGTTCTCTTTAGTCATGTTTGAAGTGAGATTTTAATTTGAATTCATTTTACAGTTGGTGTTGGCTGGTAGCAGTAGGTTTTTACTCTGCTACGAAGGATGTTTCGGAACAACCTTTCTAGCTTCGGAAACAGAATATTAAGGCTCATTGGATGGATTTTGATGGTGTTTTCACATTCTATGCAGTTATGATGTTCTTTAGGAGTTGAGGTATAGTATTTAGCCTTTCTTTAGAGTGATAATAATAATAATAACTTACTATTTCTTACATACAACGTTGTTTCATAACAATATATATATATATATATATATATATATATATATATATATATATATATATATATATATATATATATATATATCTGTCTGTCTCTGAGAGCTCTTGCAAAGTTGTTCCTTCAAAGTAAGGATCTTTGCACATATGTCTGACAGATATAATTCAATATCTGTCGTGGTATTAGCCAGAGAAGTAGTTGTTTTCTGTCGGACATATGCCATACAATCTATACAAAGGTATAGTGAGTCCCTAAAGGATTGTTTTCGACTGTTTTACAGTCACTGGAACATTTATTGCTCCTTGAAACAAATATTCAGCATATACCATTTCGCATCCGAAATGTCCTTCTGGAGCGCTCTCTAATCTGTTGCCGTGGTGGATCCTGTAAGCGATGGCAGTGTTCATCCTGGCGAACGATGACGGGCACCGGGCCCCCGCGTGTATACAACCGTGATAACCAGGACTGCACTGATGAGGGACTTCATCCCGAAACCGGTCTGCAGTTGGTTCCTTGTTTGGATCAGGCGGTGTCCTGCTGTCTGTCTCTGAGAGCTCTTGCAAAGTTGTTCCTTCAAAGTAAGGATCATTGCACATATGTCTGACAGATATAATTCAATATCTGTCGAGGTATTAGCCAGAGAAGTAGTTGTTTTCTGTCGGACATATGCCATACAATCTATACAAAGGTATAGTGAGTTCCTAAAGGATTGTTTTCGACTGTTTTACAGTCACTGGAACAATCCTTTAGGAACTCACTATACCTTTGTATAGATTGTATGGCATATGTCCGACAGAAAACAACTACTTCTCTGGCTAATACCTCGACAGATATTGAATTAAATCTGTCAGACATATGTGCAAAGATCCTTACTTTGAAGGAACAACTTTGCAAGAGCTCTCAGAGACAGACAGCAGGACACCGCCTGATCCAAACAAGGAACCAACTGCAGACCGGTTTCGGGATGAAGTCCCTCATCAGTGCAGTCCTGGTTATCACGGTTGTATACACGCGGGGGCCCGGTGCCCGTCATCGTTCGCCGGGATGAACACTGCAATCGCTTACAGAATCCACCACGGCAACAGATTAGAGAGCGCTCCAGAAGGACATTTCGGATGCGAAATGGTATATGCTGAATACTTGTTTCAAGGAGCAATAAATGTTCCAGTGACTGTAAAACAGTCGAAAACAATCCTTTAGGAACTCACTATACCTTTGTATAGATTGTATGGCATATGTCCGACAGAAAACAACTACTTCTCTGGCTAATACCTCGACAGATATTGAATTAAATCTGTCAGACATATGTGCAAAGATCATTACTTTGAAGGAACAACTTTGCTCTCAAGAGAATTCTAGGCCACCGATCGCCTGTTCAATTAATCGCTGGCAAAGGAAAGTTACTGAAGTGCCATGTTCAGTATTGATGAAATTTATTATACTTTCATGGCACTGGTATCTCTCTCCCAGATGCCCTTGAAGGTGACTTCCCAAGCCTAACAGGGTTTCCGAGATGGCACCGATCTCCGCCTCGCTGCTCCCACGGCTGACTCAGCCATGGGAAAGGGATACTCTGCAGCACCTTCAGGTATTCTGTTTGCAAATCAAATTTACAAACTACGTGGTCTTTCACAAAACTATTGCATTAGACCATTCTTGTAAATACTTCAAAATAAAGAAATAAATTGCACTTGATATTTGTTTCTTTTTGAATTAACTGAAAGAAGGAGATGCTAGTCAAACGACATCTAGTTGGTAAGTGTTATATTGAGGCTATCAATGGCCAGTTACTGATGTGTGTACATGGAACAGTGTCACAGACACAGAACACCTTACATCTCCCTCTTTTGGTTATCTACAATCTCAAAAATGTCTATCACAGTCAATGAACAGGAAACAATTTTACATTTTAAATATTCAAATACACATTCCTTTTGCACAAAAAAATTCTATGTAATCCTGTGATGTTAACTATATATAGTTACTCAACTTCTGTGGTTTTTCAACAATTCCAGATCTGGTTTGCACTGAAGGTTCTTCATTTTCAACATTCTCAAATACATTATCATCATTTTGAGAAAGATTTTGACCACTATTACATGAGTCAAAGCTGTTATTATTATCAGAGAACTCTAATATGTTTTTAGCAAAGCTGGTGTTATTGACATTATGTTCCATATTCGACTTCACAGATTCATTTGTAACATTATTTTTCAATGGATCAGTATTATTGATATCATTTGGAAAATAAAAACTGTTATTATACCTAAATACCTCTTCTGTGTTATCATCACATTCATCATGTATATTTTTTTTCCGAACTTGAAGATGGATAATTCACTGATTTCAATTTGTTTTTGTAAACATTTATGAATTTTCTGAGCCTTCTTAAAATTGTTCCATCTTCTATTTTGAAGTTGACTGTTGAAAGTACAATTCATTTTAGGAATCAAGTCTCTTAAATTTTTATTAAATAAGATGTTTGCTGGAGAATTTTCTTTATCCACTGGTGTGTTCCGTAAGCTAAGAGCGCTAAATAGGGATCTTTACCATCTGCTGAACATTTTTTAAACATATTCCACTCAGTTTGAATTGTTCTTTCTATAAAACCATTCGACTGATGATACCGAGGTGAAGAAGTGATATGTTCAAAGTCCCAGTCTTTAGAAAACTTTTTAAATGTATAGCAGAAAAACTCTGGACCATTGTCTGAAATTAGTATTCTCGGTATTCCTTGTCTTGTAATAATTGACTTTAGATGTAATATAACATTTTCAGAGGAAAGATCTCTATTTAGATTATCAATTTCTATAAGTTTTGAATAGTAATCACAAACCATCAACTACGACACATTGCACAAATGAAAAATATCAGTTGCTACTTTATACCTTGGTACGTTTACAAAACTGTGTGAAATCTAGAAATTCCAAACCATATCGCTAGTAATGATATTTCTATTTGCGCGTACCTAACCTGAGTTTCAGTTAAAGCTTTTGATGCATGGGCGCATGCATGTGAAATCTATTGAAATTGTGCTATGTTCATTGATATCAAAGAGTTTAAGACAAGGACTGTCACATAACATATTTTTCAAATTGTCAAATGATTTTTCATGAACTTTGTCCCATACAACTTCGGTATCTTTTTCAATAACGACCTAAATACTGCTGTTTTTTCAGAAATATTTTCTATAAAGTTTCCTACAGATGTTATAAGTCCTAAAAATTTCTGTAAATCATAAACATTCTGTGGTCTAGGCATTTGTTTAATTGCTTTCACTTTAGAGTTGTCTGGTAATAATCCCTTATCTGATATAACATGTCCTATGCAGTTTACTTGACATACAGAAAAACAACATTTCATTTAGTCTAATACTCTCTATATATTTTTTTGGATTGACGTGTCCGTTACTTGATGGAAATTCATAGTATCAGACACTAAGGTAAACACGATTAAATTTCCACAGATTATTGTCTACGCGACATGTTTCGATACACTGTATCTTTTTAAAGCGAATGTAATACATCAAATTATTCGACGTTGAACATCAATTGAGGTAATTATGACCTACCTTTTAATAAAAATAAAAATTGACAAAACAATGTAGGTACCTCTAAATCTCAAAACAGCTACTACTTAATTACTTGAAAAGGTTTAACAAAGGGGATCTATCAAGGTCCATTTGATCATTGAGTAAATATTACGAATTTTTCAATTTATTAATTTCCAAGAATTCTAAATAATTAAGTCTAATAACCTTATTTTCAACATGAAGGATTCCAAAGTTTTCATCGAAGTCATGGTCTTTTTCCAAAATATGATTGGCATATGTTGAATGTGTTTTATTCTTTACATCATTCATACGGTGTTCACGTACGCGGCATTTGAATGGTCTATCAGTCTGGCCTACATATACTTTGGAACAAGATCCACAATTCAATTTATTATCATCAATATTCACATTTATTCCTTCCATATCTGAAAATATTTCTGACATTCGTTCTTGAAATACTTCTGGAGCGCTAGTGAGACCGCAAAAACCTATATCTGCCAAAGGGAGTGGCAAATATACATAAATATGAACTTTCTTCATCAAGAGCAACTTGCAAAAATCCTTTAGTTGCCTCCAGAGTGCTGAAAACGTTTGATCCATTTAACTTAACTGTTAATTCTTCTAATGTGGGTATTTGAAAATAAAGTCTTTTAATTGCAAGATTTAAATCTTTTGGATCTATACAAATTCTACTAGAACCGTTCGGTTTTCTGACTAACACAATGCTATTAAAACACTCTGTACTCTCTTTCGCTCTTTTTATAATGTTGTCTCTGACCAATGAATCTAAAGTTTCTTTAAATTTTTCTACCAGATTGAATGGAACTTTCCTTGCTGGATATACAACTGGTTCAGCATATTTTTTCAACTCTATGTGATAAGGTTTTTTTAATAATCCTATTCATCTGAACAAAAAATCACATTCTTTCAATAATTCATCAACTCTTTCTCTACCTGATGTTTTTGTTTATAGATCATCTACTCGTTTTATCAAATTTAACTCAATACAGCCCTCTAAAATAATATAGTGCAATTGTCCAGAGGGACTACATGAAATAGTAATGTTTTTATATTTACACTCAAGTGAACATTGTCCTAATAGAGGCAGAATACTTTTTGTATAAGAATAAAACTTAGTATCAGTTTCTTTCAAATTATTCAAATCAACTTTATTTCCTTCAAGGCACCTTTTGGAATAATATTAGCCATCGCTCCTGTGTCCAACTTGCATTCTATTATTTGTTCTCCTATTTGGATCTTTGACATCCATCATTCTACACTGCTGTCTATACCATGTATCTCTTTATCTACGCTTCCTATAAATACATAATCATCAATATTTTGGGACTCGTCAACAGCATTTACATTTCTTTTATATGCATTCTCAGTTAAATTTTTGTTATATTTAGTATTGAAATGCTTATTCAATCCATTACAATTTTGACATCTCATACCGTATGCTGGTCATTTTCAAAAGACATGGTGATACCCACACTCATGACATATTCTACCCTTTGAATGTAATGCTTCTTCGTTGTTCCTCTTGGCTGCAAACTGTCTTTTCCCAATTTCATCTACATTTTCACTTCTATTTTCTTTCTTCTTGTTGGAGATGGCTCGGTTTCTTTCCCTATTCTGCTCTACTTTTATGCAGTATCTTTCTGCTTCGACCACGGTTTTATAGTCTTCATCCAATAGATTCAGTCTGAGATCTTCATTTTAGAGGCCACAAATCATGATGTCCTCCACTAACTGTTTCTGAGATCATTCAGTTCACAAGGCATGGCGAAATTTTTCGAATCAGTTATATATTGTTCCACTGTTTCACCCACTTCTTGACGTCTCATAAAGAAGTTATGTCTCAATAAGGATATGTTTTTCTTGCGGATGAACTGTTTGTCAAACTTTTTCAAAAGCGGCTGCAACTCATCGTTGTCAGTCTCTACAAAGGTGAACTTATTGAATATTCTGAGCCCTTCCTCTCCAATCATTGATAGTAGCTGGGCACATTGCGTGATTTCGTCTTTCTTCGTAATTTCAAATGCACGCAGATGATTCTCAAATCTCTGCTTCCAGAATTTTCAATTGTCTGCGACATTTCCAGACATTTGAATGTGCTGAATGCAACGGAAATCCATTTTATAAATTTATATTCCTTGTTTAGGCTCATTTTCCTCAGATTTACGATTTAATGTTGATTTTTCCAATATAGAGAAATTTTTTGTCTGCTAATTAACCTCACTTTCACTCTTTCGACTGCGCCATGTGATGAAGGAATGAGATGCTAGTCAAACGACGTCTAGTTGGTAAGTGTTTCATTGAGGCTGTCAATGGCCAGTCACTGATGTGTGTACTTGGAACAGTGTCACAGACACAACACTTTACACAGTTAAGTCTACCAATTTTAATTTTTTTAAGGATCCTGGCTTTACTTCATTATCTTTCTTTTTATTACTTTTTATTTTACTCATATTCAAGATTTTGTTAGATCACATGCTTTGACATATAATTAACACTAATTTAGTAATTTCCTACTAGAAAATTATTGTCGATGATTCTCATTCAAAATCGAGGCCAAATCATTAGGCATTTACTAAAATCAGTGTTTGGTAAACTGAACTGGATAATTGGGAATATCATTTTTACTATTATGCAATGGCAAACAACTTCTTTCGATAACACTCATTGATATTTTTTAAGGTAATGTCACTTTACTCTATAATGAATTTATAATATCGGCCGATTCCCGCTTAGCCGCACGCCACTTTCCAATAAAAAGAATTTCCCATTGAAACGGTGCGAGGTCCTTTGGTTGCAACTTTTACAATAATAATTACTGAACTAAATCGGTATATCTGCTTGTTTTTTAGCATTAATTGGAAGTCTCTAACAGAAACATCATCTATGTCTGCAAGTTCAGTTAATGGGAATTCACAGTTCATTGAAGACGGACTATTACCGAAGTATTGACTAAATATGCCGGGAATCTGTTGGGTTCCTACCTTGTAAGATGGTTTCATAACTGTCGGTTATACTGAAATGATTTACTTATTTATAGGTGAAGATTCAGAAAAGAAAAATAAGGCTGACATTGACTAGTAAAGGAGAACGTTACAAGGCCATTGTTCGACTGAAGCGCATTGTTTGTTGGGAAATGGAATGGTTTTACATGAATATATAATAATGATAATTATGGACCTACCTTCTGATTCGGCATCAACTGTTTCAATATCATTCGCCCAATTCCTCATTCTTCCCTCCAAGACGTCATTGAAATGGAATACTTTCAAGCACTATTCGCTTAATGCTATCACGTTGGTTTCCAAATCCCTTCTTGCTCTCTGTAGCAACTGATTTAGACGGAGGTAACCCTGCCGTTGTCTCCAGGTCTCCCTTCCGTCAAGTAATTTATTCAAAATGATGTGGTCATCTTGTATAAATTTTGTTATTTCTCCTACAATTATTATTCAGTCATTATATAGAAGGCTGAAATCTTCAATCAATCAATCAATGACTGTTTTCGTGTGAGGATCATTGATGTGTTAACTTAACCGATAAAAAGCAAAATATTCGGATGAACCACACGAAACTTCTGCTTGATTTTATTATGAAACGACTCCAAATGGTTATTAGTTCTTCGGGAGAGACCATAAACACTTGGCCTCTCTGGGCCAATATAAATCAGCCAATACCTTGAAATAATTTTTTTTATGAAAACTCTTGTCTATAGTTATATCATTTGTAATTAGATCAGGTAAATACAAATCACATCACACTTTAAAAGCAGGCCCGGAGAAAAGGAGAAGGCAGGGGGGGAAATGTCCCGGGGCCCGAAAAGATAGGGGGCCCGCAGTCCCCTTGAAACATAATGAAAAGGAAGGGAGGTAGGGCCCAGCTGCATACTCCGCCATAGGCCCAATGCTGGCTCTCTTCGGCCCTAGGGCCTCGTCTTCCCTAGCTTGCACAAGTCTCTCGAAGACTACTGAGGGTTGCAGTAAAAATTTTGAATGCAAATTGGGAATTATAATCATCCTTTTTGACACATACTAACCTAGAAATATATGAAATTAGTCCTCCCATGTTCATACCACGTTCTAGTAGATCTCCTGATATAAAATTGAAGCCCAGTTCTATTTGGGGGTAATAGGTGCAAAGTCATCAGTTGCTTCAATCCTCTTCGGACAGAAAGATTATTATTGACTAGTTGGAGATATCCCAGTCTTCTCATTTTTCGCCATACAGCCTTTAATTCAGACATCGGAATTGGAGATTCAAATATACATAATGAAAGAAACACCCATGCAGATGTGCTTCTGGCTAAGCTCTAGAAATTGCATTATACATAGCTCCCTCGTAGTCCGTGAATATTAGCTCTGGGAGTAGAGTTGGCTCCAGTCTTTTTAAAAACGATAGAATGTCTTAATATGCACCAGTGGATTTATTCTCCATTAATGCATACAGCAAAACCACTAACTGAAACAGGAAAACGATATAAAAATTCTATCAATCATACAATGTAATATTTTGGTTGATTGATTTTTTTTTCTGTTGGATACATCAATTTTGAATTTATAAAGCCAAAGAGTTCTTTAGTGTTGACTTCATTTTGAAAAGTAACGATAATAATGAAGTAATTGCTCACTGTGTTTTGGATGATTCCATGCAAAGTAAAGAGCTGTGTTGCCTTAAATCTGTTCGGGACTACTTTGAATAATAATAATAATAATAATACATTTATTATCCACAACATTACACAGTGTATGTTACATTTTACAATTTAGTACAGTACAGTATATCTTGCGGATAATAGGCTATAACTGGTTCAGTTGTGGACGAGTCCACCCCTGTTCTTCCACCAGTGCCAGCGAAATTGAGAGAAGAGATTTGAGAAGCAAATGACAGATTGAGTGATGAGAGAGAAAGAGAGGGAGAGAGAGAGAGAGAAGAAGGGAAGAAGAGAATGGAAAAAGAATAAGTAAGTCAGGAGAAGGTAGAGAAAAGTGAGATAGGAGACATGATGAAATCATATGTTAGTTTATTTTTGCGAGCACAACAGATATTTTTTGTATTTCACTTTGAATGATTTGGTAGAGGATGGTAACAATGTAGGATCTAACCTATGCAAATTGTTGATACATACTGGCAGGCCATAAGAGAATGATCTTTTAAAGATCATTCTCTCATGCCCCGGCACACGAAGAAGTGTTTTTTTTTTTTCGGATATTTAAATTATGAACATCTGTTCTGTAAGTGAGTTTGTTATGTAAATAGGGCGGTTTTTTAGTTGTGTAGATTTTATGGGCCAAACATGCAAAGTGTAGAGTTCGTCGGTTATACATATTCAAACACTTCATTTCCCTGAACTTCCCTGAGATGTGGTGATATTTTCTTATTCCATGAATCAATCGAATACAAGAATTTTGAAGCTTCTGAATTCGTCTGGAATCATTACTGTCTAAGCAAGGACCATACACTTCATCGCAGTGATTGAAGTGTGATAATACTAGCGAATCACAACATTTTTTTATTTCACACGAGAGAAATTGCCGTTGGGAATAAATCATTTTCAGCGAGGCATATGCAATTCCGAGTTTAGAGGATATATGTTCTTTAAATCTTAATTTGGTGTCCAGGACAAGATCTAAATTTTTGCAATGAGTTTCGATTGGAATTGAAGTACCTACAATTTCGAGTAAGACTCTATCCTTTACGAGCGCTGAAGTATCATCATTACAAAATATGAGAGCTTTCGATTTTCCAGGGTTTATTTTTAGAGAGTGTTGTCGCGCGGTGTTCGATAATTCTTCAAGATCTCTGTTGATGCATTTAATCGCTTCCGATACATCAGAATATTGAAAAGAAAAATATAGCTGCGTGTCATCTGCATAAAGGTGGTAGTCACAGAACTTGAGCGAATCAGGGAAGAGTGATGTATACAAGGTAAAGAATAAAGGGCCAAGAATACTACCCTGAGGCACTCCACATGTGAGACTCTGGGATGTAGATTTCTGAGTACCGATTTGTACAATTTGTTTTCGGCCGTTCAGATACGATGAGAGAAGAGAGAGCATACTGTTTCATTGAAATTATAGTATTTAAACATAGCTACTAGAATATCATGATTCAACTTATCGAAGGCTTTCGAAAAATCTAACAGTATCAGCACAGATATTTTTCTATAGTCAATGGCTCTTAATATATCGTCAACGACATCACCAAGTGCCGTGGCGAAGCTGTACCCCTTTCTGAAGTCGGATTGCTTGATAGGTAAAATGTTATTTTTATCAACGAAGTCTCTAATTTGAGATTCAATTGCTCCTTCAAATACTTTCGAAAAAACTGGCAAGATACTAATTTGTCTCAGATCACTATATTCTTTGGGTGAACTAACTTTAGGGAGTGGAATCACTTTAGCAAATTTCCAGTCTGAAGGAAAATATCCGACCTGTAAACACACGTTAATAATGTGTACAATGATGGGAACGATAAGGGGACAGCATAACCGGATAATAATAATAATATTGAGTTAATCATTTCCAAAAGCTTTACTATCAATGTTATTTATAATATTAGTTATAGTTTCTTCAATTACTAACTGAAATATGAATTCGTTCACAATATCCCTTTTTTTATTGTTTTTATAATAATTAAGCAAATTATTGTCTATCGGTATGTCCCTTGTAGCATTTATGAAAAAGTTATTGATCTCTTCAACGGAATTCAGATGAGAAGGAATTTCAGAACGTTTTTTTGTATGTTAAGTTTTTTCAGTTCTAACCATTTGTCTCTTGAGCTACAGTTTTGTAATTTAAAGTTCAGATATGCTTTCTTTTCAGATTTAATGGCGTTAGTTGTGAAGTTTCTTAATTGCTTGTAATAAGACCAGTGTTTAGGTAGCTGAGTTCGTCTGAATTTTTGTAGGGCTTTATCTCTGTACTTCTGCATGATTTTGATGTTATCTGTTATCCAGGGTGAATAGCTAGTTTGTTTTTGTGACACTAACCTTATGGGAGCATGTTTGTCTAGAACAGTATGTATATTATTATTCAAAAAAGAAATTTTTTCATCAATATTATCCGTCTCATAAATGAGATTCCATGGCTTTAGCTGAAGGTCATTTTGAAAATCTTCATGCACAATATCACAAAGAGATCTGTATGTTAGAGTTTCATTTGGATGGCAAGCTGTGGTTTCGAGGTTGATTTTGCAGTTGATTGTTGAATGATCCGAAATCAAGTCCCTTCCGACCATTTCCTCACAGTGCTCAGTATCAAATTTAGTTATAAACAGGTCTAGTAACGAGAATCCCCTCGTTGGTTCTTTGATCAGTTGTTTGCAGCCAAATGTGTCTAGAATATCATTGAAACGTATGGTGATGTTGGCGTCTACGTCTAAAAAGTTGATATTGAAGTCGCCTATACAAATAATATGGTCGAAGTTCGAAAAAATGTTTTCTAGAATACTATCAAAACTATCCAAGAATTTAAAGTTGTTGCCACTAGGTGGCCTGTAAACATTCCCTATTGCGATTACATATTTACCAAGCGAAACTTTAATCCATACGTATTCCATGATATCACTACATTCAGAGAATATAATGTAAAATTTTAAATTATTTTTCACATATATACCCACGCCGCCGCCTCTGGTAGGTCTGTCCTGACGAACAAACGTATATCCGTTTAAAGCTATCATGTTGCTAGGAATTCCATTGTCGAGCCAAGTTTCTGTAATCCCCACAATATCATAGTCTGCATCAAAAATCTGTTTTTTGAATTCGGGAAAATGTGGGATGAGAGATCTTACATTCATATGGGAGACATTGAGCAACATATGGGAGAGGAGAGAGTAAAAGAATAACGAAAGAAATCGACAGAAAAGAAGGAAAGGAGAAAGAAAAAAGAAACTAGCGATTAACGAATGATAGCGCCTAGAGAGGTAAATAGATAGCGAGTAGCTTCTGTCGGAACAATCGGAAAGACATTTGGAAAAAAAAATAGAGTAGAGTAATATTTATATCTATTTCTCCTCAAGTTCGCCGACACTTGGTTATAAAATGTATGATAAGGAGAGCAATACTTATATATAAAAAAAAACCACATTATTAAGTCAAACGTATTATATATCTAAGTAAATTAAATAAATGAAAAGCTCTTTTTAAAATGAAAAGATTGAAAGCTGAATCTCAGCAAGAATTCAAAAAATTTTAAGCAAAACACATTTATTTCCAACTATTATGGATCGAGTATTACAATGTGAGAAAATCAGTGTTCTAATACATTATAGAAAGTGGAAAACAGAAGAAGATCAACTTGTGAGCAGAAACAAAATCATCATAATAAATGAGGGTAATTAATCAATTTATAACATTAGTTGATTTATCGTTAATAAATTATCGATACGAAATGAAAGCGGTATTCTATTACATAATAGAAAATAGGAATCACAACAAGAAGTATACAGTCCCTTAAAGTTTAGAAGCAAAAACATCAAAAATAAGACCTGTGGTTTAGCTTATTTCATTAAGTGATTTAACATCAATTATTTTATGCACACAGTCATTGTGTTTCACAAAAATGTTTCCATAACGACACCACACGTTGGATTTAGTGAATTTATCAATGGCACTTTTCAGAAGGAAAAGTCTTGTTTTCGTGAGATCTTCTTGCACATAAATTCCTGATGACTTCAGATACTTTTTATTTTTCATGGCATTATCTCGAACGGAATTTTTCAAACGCACCAAAACAGCTGCTGGCCTGGGTTTATTGACATCGATGTTTTTGTTGGGCACTCGATGGCACCTTTTTATATCTGCGAGAGTTACATTTTTTATTTTCATGTTCTGATTGAGAATCGTAAGAATGACGTCGCGAATGTTTTCATTCACATTTTCTTGGATTCCGAAAAATCGTAGGTTATTATTTCTTGATAGTTGATTCAAATCATCCAATTCGGTTTTGAGTTGGTCATTAGTTTTTTTTAGATTTTCCACTTCCATGGTGAGGTTATTAATAATTTTATCATATTTAGCTGCTGCAGTTTTGCTGATCTTATCTGCTAGAATCTGCATGTAATCCTCGTTCATCAAATTTTTGGTCTTGGCGTCCACGATAGCTGCAATGTCGTCGAGGTCACGTTTAGTGAGACCCATATTGCGAAGCACTCACTTTTTTTGACTCGTTCAGTTCACTAAGATTCACCGAAGGTATTCACTCAATTTGACTTATTATGAACCGCGATTTACATCCACAGATAATGTACTGATAAAATCGAATTAATCCGGACAGAAGCGTACGCACAACCTACTCGTTTGCCATCTCAACAATGAATGAATTAATATTCCATCCATAAGTAATTCTTCCATGCCACCAATCGCTTGTTCAATTAATCGCTGGCAATGGAAAGTTACTGAAGTGCCATGATCAGTATGGATGAAATTTATTATCCTTTCATGGCACTGATATCTCTCCCCTAAATGCCCTTGAAGATGACTTCTCAAGCCTATTCATGATGGCTTTCTACGTCAGCATCTGAACTGACCTGGTCTTCAACTAGATTTTCATTTTCTTGGGCAAAAACTTCTTCTGAAGCATCATTGTATATTTGATTTGGTGCACTATTTTTTAAAAGTTAATGGGTTCTCTCAGGTAGGAATATTATATCTCTGTGGCATTCTACTTTATTTTTATCTGGGAAAAATATTCTGCATACCTTGACTTATTCACTGTAGCCTAAGAATATTCCTTCCCTACTTCTCGATTCCCATTTTCTTCGGGTTTCTTTAGGTACATAGACTGATACTCGTGATCCAAATATTTTGAACTTATTCAGGTTCACAGCCTTTTTGTACCACACTTCATCAGGGTACTCATATTTCTCTGAACTTGTACCAGTTCTATTCAACACATAGGCTGCTGTGTTTATGGATTCTGCCCAATTTTTTTTATCCATATCTTGTATGAGAGTTCTAGCTGCTTCGACTAATGTTCTCATTTATCTCTCCGCTCTGCCATTTTTGCGGGGATATATTACAGACCGTTAATGGCGGATTCTTTGATTCACCAAAAGTGATTTCATCTCATGGTTCACAAATTCTGAACCATTATCTGATCTTAAAACTTTCACTTTATTATTATTCTCTCTCTCTCTCTCTCTCAGCCTGAGCAATGAATTTTTCTGTTTGTCTTCAATTCAGATTTGTGTTCCATGAAGAACACAGCGGTATAATGAGAAATCATCTTTCATTAATAGGAAATATCGCGCACCATCTAGTGATGTGGTTTCCATAGGCCCGCACACGTCAGCATGGACCAGTTCTAGTGTTTCTCTTCCTCGTGAGACACTGTTTGAATATGGCATTCTGTGCTGTTTTCCAGCCAAATATTTTTCACATACGGTCATTAGTAGTATCATCATTGTATTTTATATTATATCTTATTAAAACCCTTTTAATATGATCAACATTTTGATGAACAAGACGATTATGCCATACACTCATATTTTTAACAGTCTGTACTAAATGACAATCTGAAACATTAATATCATCATCAACGTTATATTTTACCTCATGTTTGGTATATTCTACCAAGCATGAGTGATTTATTCTTGAGTGTATTTCTTTTCCTGATATCAAGAAGTCCATCTCATACAATTTATTGTTTCTTTTGGCTATTGCTCGTACTTGGCCATTTTCACCCAACTACTCACATTTTTCACTACCTGTTGTCATAGAATATCCCTTATCTAATGCACTTCCTACTGAGAACAGATTTAATTTTAGATTTGGTACATAGAGTACTTTGGAAAGAATCGTTTTTATTTGTTGTTGTCCATTGAATGCCCATAATACAACATTTCCTACACCAGCAACATCCAGCCTGTTTCCATCTCCAATTTTTGCTTTCCTTTCCATTTGACTTTCAGTAAGAGTTTCAAAAAGTTCCTTCTCCCAGCACATATGTTCACTGTCGCCTGTATCCATGCACCAATCATCTAACCATAACTTTAAAGATGCTCCTACAAATGCATTTATTTTTTCTCCTCCTTTCGTCTAAGAAACCAGTAATCAGCTACTAAATGTCCTAACTTCTTGCAGTTTGTGCATTTCTTTGTTCCTTTTCTCGGATTTCCTTTCTTTTTATAACAGTTTTTTCCGTAATTTCCAATTTTGTGACATACAAAACATTTTACTTGTCCACCCCATTTTTAAAGTTTCTTTTCTGGTGCTTGAGCCTGCTAATGCTGTGGATCCCTCATATGACTTGACTCTTTCTTCTTCTATAAGTAGTCTTGACGTCAGCTCATCTAGGGTTTGTTTTTCAATCGGTACAGACTCCCATGCATACCTGAAGTGTTTGTATCTTTCTGGTAAGGACATACGTATTTTTGTCATCACCATTCTTTCAGACAGTTCTTCTCCTGCTTGTTTCAATTTATTTTTTATTTCCTTCATTTGGGATATATTCGTTGACATATATATTTCCAAAACACATTGTGAGGAATTTTTGTTGCAACAAGTGCACACTCACCACAGACTCCTTGTCGTAAATGGATTTTAATTTGCTCCACATATCCTTTGCAGTTTCACATGATAATAAGTGAGTGAGTGGTCCTTCTTCAGCCATTTGTACACTTCATCTGGTTCTATTGGTTTTGGCTTGTTTGTCACCATTCAAAGTTTCATAGAGTCCTCGTCCTTTGAGTATCACTGATGTTTGGAATCTCCTTTTTTCTCCTTCAACTTTCAAGAATTGGGCGGGATTTTGCACTTGGTTCATTTTTCGTGTTTTTCTTTTTACAGCTAAAATATTCACACGCGACAACTATCAGAACTTGTCTGGGCCCATAGCCTGTTTGATTTTGTTTTTTGTAAAATTCTTTATCCACTGCAAAATCGTTTTTATTTTATTTTTAATAATCACATTCAAATACTCAAACAACAACTACTGACAGACGACAAACTACACACACTACTAATAATTTTCAGGGTTGCCAAATGTCTCAAAACTAAACTTCATGACATATAATATGAATAAGATTTAACATTGAATTTCAACAGTACAGAAAAATCTATAAAAAATGCTATTTTTATTTTTAGCGTCGATGGATGATAGCATATTTGAACATGATTACAATTCTGAACAAATTTTCATAACAACTTTCGACATTGGCACAAGTGAAAGTATACCAAGTACCAAATTCATATATTTTTACACTAATCTTATAGGACACGGTGAAAGGAACCAGCACTTAGTAAGGTGGCGATCGATAAAATTTTCTGAAACATTTGTTGTTGTACTCGACTCAGTAATCAAATGTGTCAATGAGCCAAACTCAATCACATGACTAGTTTTCTAGATAATAATTGAATAATTATTTTTGGTAATTGGCTAAATGGCCCACCCTGTATGAAAAGTAATTATAGTGAAATATTTCAGCCACACACTTGTTAACGGGTAGGTATAGAAAATGCACTAAAAAGTAAAAAATGATTTCTTCAGATGTGTGACGTAGATTATTCTGTGAGTACAGATTCAAGAGCTGGCCGCGCAAAGTTTTTAGTTACAATACAAAAGCGACAAGCTTCTGAATCTGTTACAGAATAACCTACGTCACACATCTAAAGACATTTTTATTATTTTTAATGCATTTCAATAAATATTTTTCTACCTGATTTTGTTAAACAAAAATGTTTTCGAACTAAATGTGTAGAAGCCGTCAACTTGGATTTTTGATTGTTGAAAATGTAATCATAATATCCGACCTCAAAAACCATCATATACCAATTTTCAAAAGACTCCGACCTTAACACAAAAATCGTCATCTTGGTACCTTAAGATGGGGTTAAATTGATAGTTTTTTCAGTTTTCTTGCAATTTATTGAAGTTTATCAAGATATCCGTTGAAACAAATATAGCAGATGATCCAGACTGTGACATGGTCATATTAGGTGATTTAAATGCAAAGTCATACCTGTGGGGATCTCCTATAGAAGACTTGAGGGGTAACTACGTCGCCGAGTGGGTGAACAACTTGGACTTAACAGTAATGAATAATGGCCAAAGGCCAACATTTACGAGAGGCGCAAGCGCCACTTTCATCGACGTTACCTGAGTCTAAATTTATTATGAGGTAGCGAAAAAAACGCCCAAACTGTATTCGCAGATTAAAGCTAAAACAGTATTAAACACAGGTATTTAGGAACGCCCTAACGCTCTTGACTCATAACATTACCTGTCAAACTGAAAGCATTACTGACGCCATAAAGAACGCACAAAAGATCAGCACGCTGAGAACAAACCCGGATAATAGAAGACAACCTTACTGGTGGTCCCAGGAGTTGAACACCTGTAAAATAGCATGCAATGCCGCAAGAAGGAAAGTAACTAGGGCCAGGGCGCGAAATGGTAACCCCGTCTTAGTGGGAACCCTCGAAAATGCCTACAAAGGAAGGAGACGGAACTATGAGAACCTCACCAGAGCTGCAAAAAAAGCCAAGTGGAAGATATTATGCGACGAGACGGAAGAAGATGTTTGGGGCCAAGGCTACAAGATAGTTGCAAGAAGTCTCAAAAGCAACGGGTCATCATATAACCTGGACGCAGAGGAGAAGATAAGGATAATCGAGAAACTATTCCCACAGGTGAACGACACACTCAACAAAAGTCCCAATGTACACGAAGAGGAATTCACAGAACAAGAACTAGGAAGGGCTTTAGACAACTGAAAATGGGTAAGGCACCAGGACCAGATAGCATTGCCGTCGAAGTGGTAAAATCGCAGGGGTGGCCCTGATCCCAAAGGGATCAGACAAACTCACTGAAGTGGTGAAATATAGAACCATCTGTGTCCTAGATGTTCTAGGGAAACTTTTCGAACATCTTATTAAGGCCAGGATGGAGGTAGAACTGGAAGACAAGGAGGGCCTAGACGAAAACCAGTTTGGCGTTCGCAGTGCTCGATCCACTATAGATGCAATCATGCGGGCAGTTCAATTAACCCAAAACACTAACGAGACATGGAGCGCGATGATAATGGTCGATATTGTAAATGCCTTTAACACGGCAGTGTGGAGCCTTATCATAACCAAACTGAGGCAGGTTGGCATAAGCGCCTAAATCATCAACCTAGTGGAGAGTTATTTCACCGATAGAAGCCTGAAACTCGAAAGGAAGAAAGCAAAAATATCCATGGGAGTCCCACAGGGTTCGGTCCTCGGCCCGACTCTGTGGAACGTACTCTATAATGAATTTCTTGAGCTGGCACTGCCTAGAGGCTGCCACACGCAGGCCTATGCAGACGACCTCGCTCTGATTGTCTTGGCAAAGGATAAACTAGTCTTAATGGAAAAGGCAAATAGAGCGCTGAGAATTAGGCAGGACTGGATGACGGAGCATACTCAAACTCGCACCAGCGAAGACCGAAGCCAACATTTTGAAAGGCCCCAGAAAGCGTGAGGATATAGTTTTCAAAGTTATCAAATCGGATAGAACCCAGTAAGTATATAAAATACTTGGGGGTATGATTGGACGACAAACAGATTTGCAACCACCATGTGAAAGAGAAAAGCAGAAAAGTCGGTCGCGGCATTAACCAGGCTGATCCCGAACATAAGTAACACAGGTAGTGTTGAAAGGCACCTACTCTACGTAGTGGTACAATCAATTTTGCTGTATGGCGCCCCCATTTGGCACAAAGCAATGCGTATTAAAAAATATAACAATATGATGACCAGCACTCAAAGAAAGATGCTCCTGCGGGTAGCAAGCTTGTATAATAGGACAACGTCCAGCATCTCTCTCCAAGTTATCACGGGGGCGCCACTTATTGACCTGTCGGTATATGAAAGAGCGGCACTATATGACGCAAGGGGTAGAGCGGAAGAGAGAATGGAAACCCGGTTAGGAGCAAGAGAGGAAACCATAGAAAAATGACAGGATAGATAGAGGAGAAACCTGGAGACATCCCAATGGACCAAACAACTAATAGGAGATATAAGACCTTGGTTAAGGTGTAAACATCGGAACTTGGATTATTTTTTGACGCAATTCTTGACGGGACATGGTTCATACAAGACGTATTTATATAGAATAAAAAAGACCCCAAATGATACATGCGTGTATTGCAACGAGGTCGATAACCCTAAGCACACCATCTTCGAGTGTACGAGATGGACCGCAAGCAGACATAGAATAGAAATGGAACTTGGTAGAGACCTGAATGAATATTTCATGTAAAATTTGAAATATAAATTTTCGTCCTTCTAGTAAATTCACTTATTGGTTCACAAATTTTTGGGATCAAATTTTTACAGCTCAGGTGACATTGATATTCCATGTTCGCATACAAATCTATTCACAATATTTAAAATGTTTTGTTGAACACAATGTGATTCCCCAGCTGATGTATCCTCGGTAAGGTTTGGCATATCATCGATATTTTCGAGGTCTGATTCTTCTGGACCACAAACAATGTTTCCACATTCACATTTAACATTCAAATGTGTCATTTTTTGCGTCGGGCCTCGGAAGGGGTTGCTATTGTACCGTTTTTCTTTAAAAAATGTGGCCAAATTGCTTTCATAATTCTTACAAAATTGTTCATTTTCTTTATTTTCATTTGGGTTTTTTTTCAATGTTCTCTCTGGATTGCATGGGTATACACCAGTCGCTTCGAAACCGCTTTTCAAGCTTCCCCTGCATGGTTGCCTGATTTATTCATTTTTCTCTAGAGTATTTTTCAACAACATTGGAACATATCCTTCTTCATTGATGAAAATTTTGGATTTTCCATTTTCCACTTCAACAATATGGACCTCCAAGCGATTTTTAACGGCCGGAAAAATGCAACATCTAACGGTTGTGTCAAATTTGTAGAATTAGGCAGTAAACAAACGAAGGCTATATTGTTCTCATGGCAAAGTTGTAACAGTTCGTTCGTGAAGTAGGAGGATAAGTTATCACCAATGAGCACTTTTTTACCTGACAACCTGATAGCATGGTAAGAAAGTGCTTTAGAACCAGTCTGTAAAACAACCTGCTTCTATCCATCCGCTCTTAGTCCTGTTATATCGAGAACCAGAACTACAACATCGTTCGGAACAACAAGGATCACCTTTGGGACCATTTTCTGTACACCTATCCCACATGTGCTCTGATTTATAAATTACACAAAGTGGTAGTTAAGTACCCGAAGCAGAGCCACAGAACATAATTGAGATTGTTGATTTCGAACGATTAATTATATTTTCTGGGTATTTTTTTCCTCTTCGATATACCAGCGCTTTCTTCCCGGATCGTCTGCATGTTAGTTTCATCATAGTTGAATATATTTGTTTGGAGTACATTTTCAATGCTACTTTTCAATTTTTTTAAATATTCCTTGATGATTTTCCAGAGACATTTGCTCGAGAACGTTTTATGTTCGACGCCAGGCGTTGGGTAAGTATATTATAATGCCTTTTTAAGTGGGAGTAAACCCAGTCTCGCCCAGGCGTGTTATTTTCGAACTTTATTATTTGTCGCCCTTGTCCATCCAAAAAGGATTTTGTTATCATTTGTACGTCTTCTATGCCTAAGGGAAATCCCCAGTCGGTACAAGTAATTACAGATCTGATAATAGCTCGTTCTTTTTCTTCACTAAAAGCAGTTTGACCACTAGGAGTATTACCATGCAAACCTTTATATTTATTGTATAATGTTCCGAATGGAATATCAAATTTTTTCGATGCTTTATTTATAGGATATCCTTGTTCTACAACTTTTCCTAGGGCCTTTTCAAGTAAATCTGGTGTGTAATGCTTATATCGCCTTTCGCCTATTTTATGTTTGTAGGTACGTCCCATTTTTGTTATTGTAATCAACTCTGTAATGAAATAAAAATCATATTTAAATAATGCTGGGTATATAAAATTGTCCACAAAATATGGGGTGACTTTGATAACAATCAAAGTCACCTCTAAAATGGTATGAAAGTGACCCCTTTCAATAAAAATATTTGTGGTATCGGAATGAACTCAAACTGAACGAAATGTTCGTGAACTAAAGTTAACCAACTGACAACAAATACTTATTCAACTTGGTGTAGATAATTACCCAAAAACAAAAAAGTAGTACTTTAATTTTTTCAGAGTCAATTGGTACCAAATGAATCTTAATCACCCATAAAATATCATATAGAACATGTTTGCCGGATGTTCGTATATTACTTTTGGCGCCTAATTTGAATATAACAAGTTCCGTTGGATTATCAAATTAACCCCGCAAAATCAATTTCACCCCATCTCACATACATTTTGACAAAAATCATAATCTCCGACCCCGAAAACCCTTAAATACCAATTTTGAATCGAATCGGATCATGATCACAAAACTCGTCCACCATATTAGAGTTATTTTTTTGTTTCTCTAACATAAATTTCATATAATTATAATAATGATTGAACTGGTGGTAACGGAATTATAAACACCCGTGGGTCAAAATTACATTGAAAGATTCCGTTACATACAGGTATAGGAAGTTAAATAAAAGCATGTAAAATCAGCAATTCGTCTCCTCTTCAGCGCTCTGTATGGCGAAAACTGGTTATAGGATAGGAGGTAGAATTCATACGATTCGAGGCGTTATTGAAATTATTATACCTATACGTAGAAAATGGTTACATTGGACGTGAAAATTTTTAGAATACTGGGTGTTTTTTGTGTTTGTACTTTTCTTGAAATAGAACACCTTGAGACAAATGGTTTATTTGTCTTTTGTATATTTTGAAGCTTAGAGACACACATATGTTAGTGGCATTATCTTTCCCAAAAATCAATCCGTAGGTACAGGGTTTTGAATTAATATACTTATAAAAATTATTTTATGTTGTGACTTTCTAACACCTTGTATAAGAAATGTGTATGTGCAATATTTTCACGTGAAAACACTATTTGAAAATATGCTTCTTAGCGTCATAGAGAAAGTGAGATTTTGTAAAAAACTAGCGACATAAATTTGTAAATCACCCTGTAAATATAAAGATTTTCAGTTTACTAATGTATTGGTTGAACATGTAGTAAACGTGTGAATGCAACAGAATTATCAAAAATCAAAAGATCTTGACAATTTTTAACTTTAACACCGCGTATCGCGAAAACTAGTCATAGGATTGAGCTGGGCGCATCGACACTTTTGGTAACTAGGTATAGCACAACAACATACCACTGTTTGAGAAAATCTGACCTGTTGTTATTTAAAATAGGTACAATCTACAGTTTTCCATATAAGGACAACTGAAGTCGACACTGTATATATTTTCAAAAATCAGTAATAAAAAAGTTTTATTATTGTAGACAACTTAAGCGAACACACTGTATAATGAGAATGATGATATGTAGCATGTTCGATTTTAAATTTTACATGAGATTTTACGATAGTTTTCTGCTATTATAGGTATATTCAAATCAAATTTCAAATGATTTTTTTTTTGTGATTGACTCGACATAATAATTGTTATTTGGTCAAATACTTCTGTTAAATTCTATACCGGTACTTTCACAGTTTCTCATTGCGACTGATTTTTCCAACCTTATGAGGGAATCAAAAATTATGGTAACGACTCTATTGTAATACACTTACCTTCGAGCAACGTTGTCGTATATTTTGCGCAGTCCTACCCCGTTCTCACTTATGGCGTGATTAGTCAGCTCTCTTCGGAAAACTCCAACTACATCAGCTACTGGTTAATGGCAATGATTTTGCATTGCCATAAATTCGCCATTCGTAGTAAGCTTTCCATTACCTCTGCAAAATTGACTTTTCCAATACTTGCATTTAAGGAATCTATGGACAATTGCAATAGCGTAACTGTTATGTCAATATATTGTAAAAGGGTTTCCCATTCTTACTCTTTTGTCTTTCTCTTTTTCTCATAATTCTCGCGCTCTCTGTCTCTTATACTTTTGTGTGACTCTCCTCTCTATTACTTATTCTCTTTTACTCTATTTGTCTCTTTTCTGCCAATTTCCTTTTCTCCATTTCTTCTCTATTCTTATCTTCTAAACTCTGATCTTTCCTTTCTTTATCTTTCTTTTTCGTCATTCGTCATCTTGTTTTCTTCTGGTATCATTTTCTCTCTTTTTCGCAATCTCCCATTTTTCTCTCGCTCACGCCTTTTCTACCTTCTCTCTAAATTGCTTTTATATCCTTACTTCATCTCTTCCTTCCTTGCCCTCTTTTACTCTATTTCTACTACTCAATATTTCAAAATATATAGATGTAGGAGAAATAGTTTCTACTCAACCAGTTGAAAAACTAGTACTGAATTATACTCGCTCAGTGTTCTCTCTCTATTTATCTGTCTCTCTCTTTGTACAGTTTCTATTCATCTATTTAGTATAAGTTAAAATTAGATTAGTTTATCATTAATTATAGTTAAAGGTCTCTTAAATAGCCATACCTACGCCCATGCCTTTTCGCGATTTCTTCTGTGTGATTTTTGTCCACACTAGGAGAGAAAATGACCTGGGTGTGACAGTAACCACAAATTCGCTAGAACGAGTACGTACCAATAACAATACGAATCCAAGTGCGCGTTCTCTCTGTTCCACTTTCTCACTACTGCGCCGGCCGGTTGCATATGCAAAGAGTGCATACTCCAAGAGTGCATCTTCCAAGAGTGCATCCTACAAAAGTGCTCCAGAACTCTCCCATCAGTAAAGGTAAGAAATTACAGTCGCTCTCTCTCTCTCTCCCTCTCACTCAACTCTCATTTATTCATACGTTATTTCCAGCGATCATAGATTAGATCAAAATATCGGAAACTGCATGCATTACCGAACCCTTTTATTTTATACGAGATAAGTTTCGAAGTTTCGCGCGCTTTCTTCCTTTTTCTCCCTTGCGTTTTCTTCCTTTATCCCTCTCTTCCTTTTCCCCTTTTATAATTTTCTGTTTTCATATTTGATAAAACAAAATTCAGCGCAATTTCAATTTTTTGGACACAATAAAATATTTTCAAACAGTTTCCAAACATCTAACATTTGCAATCCAACCAGGTGGTCGGTAACTATACACATTTGATGTGGTCGATGGTCGGCTTATTTGCGTATTCAAGTGCAGTTCACTTCTGAATAATAATTTAGGACAGAAATTGTCGTTTTTAATAAATTCAAACTTGCTTAACTTCCTTATAAAGTACATTCGTAAAATAGTGAATCAATTCAACAAAAAATTAGAATGGGAGTTGAAAAAATCACGAAATTATCGATTTTAAGTGTTTTTAAGTGAGAGTGGAATATACAGGGTATCTCAAGAAAAAATATTCGACATTGATTTTTTGTTAAATGAGATCTCTCATTTTTATTGCAGTATTAGAAAGAGCACATATTTTAAAGCACGACAAGGTAAATATGGATGATGGTTACAGAGGGAAATACTCAATAATCTGCATTTGACGGTTTTGTCAAAATTTTGTGACACATTTTTATCCCAAAACACCGAAAATACAAAATAAAATTGGTGTTCAGATTATTCCTGGAAGTTTTCTACAGACATTATAGTTGGAAGCAGATGTTAGAAAGCCTTTGGAACATGTTTATCGCCTTCCATATGACATTTGTCATGTAATTTCAATGGGACTGTCAGATGATGAAGTGTGAAATATGTGGAAGGTTTTTCAAAAATGAGAAGAGACTTAAAATACATGCAGGAGAGGTACATCAGCAAGAAACTCCAATACTTAATTCGGATAATACATTTTACAAAATCTGAATTGTCTGTATATAAAAGTTTGTTATAAAAAGTGGCAAACACTTTCGAAGACTCTGACCACCCTTCAGTTCTTTTAATGGTATCCAAGCTCACACCAGAACGCAGAGCGGCAGATGTAGCGACATGTCTTGTGCTATGGATAGAGAATTTTTCAACATTCATTCCACTCTCTTTCAGTATCATCTTTATCCATCTTCTGACTGATTGTGACGCTGCAGGGTGATGAGTACGTTTAAAAGTTAACAGTAGCTGCGAATCTAAGTTTGAGCGAAGAGTTTTTGTTTCATCCATGTAAATTTTTTATGTCGACGCTACACATAAATCAGGTTTTTGTTCGAAATATGGAAATGTGAAAAATGGATGAAGTATGTTTAACCCGGAAGTTTCAATTTTATCTGGCACCCTTATTTCTATACGATTTTGTTCAAAGACAATATTATTTATTGAAATTTTTGTAATTGTTTGAACCCTATGGCCTGTAGTTGAGGCCAAAAGTATAACTACTTTTTTGGTAAGCTGTTCGATATTCAAGTTTTCTAGGAGATACAATTCTCCCAATGTATGTAGTTGTGACGGTTTCATTTCGCCACTTCAAACCAATTTAAAATATCAGATATTAACGTTATACTGGCCACTTTCCATACGCATTGGCCCCTTATACGTTGCCTATCTCTGAATAATTGGGCTCGACGGCTTTAAGTATTCATATCTGTAAAATAAATCAATCAACTACCAATGCATTCTTCTCGATTTCGCCACAACTTTGTGAGATAAATTAGATTTTCACATATTTGTCACGAAATAAATAGTTAACTTGTATATCAGTTCAAGAAGAATATTCCATGAGAACAACTCGATAAATAATTGGTATTTACCATCCATCCCTAATGCTTATGCACCTTTGAAGTCCCTGCGAGTTGAACTTCCTGTAAGGTTTGTTTGTTTAGTTTCAAATGACAGCGTTCAATGAATTGTCGAAGTCCGATCCAATCTTATCGATTCATTTGCCTACTAACACCTTTCGCAAATCAGGTTGGAGCAGTAGAGTAGCGAAAGGATATTCTCGCAGCTGCGACACTTCTTATGCTTTTAAGGCTTTACCGACAATAAATTTTGTTATCTGTGCAACGACAACTCCTCATAGTCACCTTCCCTATCCAATTAAATAGTTACAATTCTCTAAAATACGAGGTATTTATTCCATGGGCAATTTCCCAGCCCCTCCGTTCCGTTGATGTGACCCCTGACCTTCAACTTGTTTCATGTTGATTGGGGAATTTTTGATTTATGAATGTAGGACATGTTTAGTTGTAAGACATCGATATACTCCCACCCGATTGGAGTCGATTTGTCTTGAGAGGATTTGCGTTATTTTCAAAGATGTGCCATTTGTTCAAGTGTTGAGGTGAAATCTATTTTTGTAGAATTTCTGTCTACCTTTTGGGGATTTTCATTAGTTTTCACTTCTATAGTCGAGGCTTAAGTACCGATTCCGTAACGAATATTCTTTTGGAAAGTTTCGAGCCTTTTTAAGGGATTTTATACTTGACTAAGCCGTAAGTACTTTGTCCCATCATCCTTTATTTTGACTACAGTCCCACTGGAACAAATAAGTAATTTCAATTGTTTTCTGAAGGGCAAAGCAGTGATCGCCTTCGATTTTCCACTGATCATCCCAGGAAAATCTCTGAAACCCTCCAGAGTGAGGTAATTATATAAATTTTACTTTTTTGAAGCAACTTCAGCTTCTTTTCAATATCAGGGTTGTTCGTTGCAGCTACGATTTTTGGTCTTGATTGCGCAGTTCAACTCCCGACAGATTTTAATTGTGCTGTTGAATAGAGACTTGAACTTCGTGGTACACGGTCTCCCTGAGTTTTCACCCTGCTTTTAACTACCGGGGGAAACAACCTCAACTTGCCGTTGTTGCTGTTCCCAGGAGTACCTACTATAACATTTTGAGTCTGCCGAATACCTTTCAGATAAGTTGTGTCTGTAACGTCCCTTTTCCCATATCGCTTCGGCATAGTTGTCTCTTGCCTTTTTTTGGGGGTGATAACCATATTTATTAGTTTAATTTTGATCATTGATAAATTGAATTGTGTCCGTAACGTCCATTTTCACATTTTGATTCGTTATTTTTATTTCTCAACTTTTTTTGGGGAAGTGATAACCATCGTTATTATTTTATCGTGTACAATATACTGCCTACCTAATGAACCTGAGATTCGCAAGTGCGGTAGATTATATTTACATTTTTGGGAACCGAAATTATAGGTAGACCTATGAACTTGGCCATGTACATTATTATATAATATAACTGCGGTTACGTTCCTTATTGTTGAAAGGATATTTAATAATATTAAATAAAAGTATTTACAAGTTATACCGAACTTTGTGCCCTTTTTTTTTGTTTTATCAGTTTTTGGGGTTTCCTATTACAGAAAGAATCAAGGGAAAATTAGTTTTGTGATTTTAATGTTTTTCTTCGCGAACACCGAATCAATTCATGGGCAGCGTGATCATTAAATAGTAAATCACGTGGCGCCCCCTACCATTTTTGTGTATTAATAACCTTCACTGGTCCACGATATATGAATGATTCAAATTTTGTATGTATTTTGGGTGGCAAATTGAGAGCTATCCTGACCAACATCTTTCTTTTATGCCCTTTATTTATTATCGATTTATTAACGACCCTGAGATCGTTGCATAGTACAGGCTGAGGATCCCATGTATCGTTGTATTTTGGCCTAGCCGGCCTAAGGTTATACACGCCTTTGAGAAAACGTCCTAGTATTTTACCGTCTCGTTCTTCAATATCGAACAGCAGTACTAAGGCTGATTTATAAATATTGATTGTAGAGTATGACAAGTTTCCTGATAATAATTCAGTTAAATAATCTACTAGTAAATTCAAGTTATAATCTACAGGACTAGCACGTTTCCTAAGACAGAATTTCCACCATCTAGCATAACAATAATCATAATTCTCCAACGTTCCATCAGATAGGGAATGGATCAAAATTGGAATAGCCGATTTCGATACATTCCTGCCTCTATAATCCCCCTACTACCAGGGTAAGAGTTTTGTACAGGGGGTGTGGTCCCCTGAAAGGAGAAGAAAGCAAGTATTTGTCAGGATATATAATCAGAGGTTCTTCTTTCAGAAGGTTTTTGAACAAAGGGTACCACGGTTGTGTATGCCAAAATGTAACGACTATAATTCCGAAGCCTCATCGTTCACGACCTTGTTAAGTACCCTAGTAATCAATGAAAATAATGAAAAAGCGTAAAAATAAATCTGGCTGCAGTTGACCGTGAAGGCGTCAACAACTTTGGAGCCTGGGTCTGGTTTCCAAGAGGCATAGACCTTGTATTTGTTATTTTTATGAGAAGCAAAAAGATCAATATGCGGTTACCCAAATTTCATGGTAATTTCTTCAAAAGGATTCTGATTCAACTCATATTCAGTTTCTATGAAAACGGATCGCGATTCTGCGTCCGCCTCATAGTTTGCGGTGGATGCAATATACGTGGCGAACACGTAATTATTTTTAGTCTCACACCATTTCCAAATTTGATTTGATATATCATGCAGATTTTTTAATTGGGTGCAGCCCATTTTATTAATGCAGGAAATTGCCGTGATGTCGTCATTGCGTGATATTATGCTCGAATTTGTGAGGTCCTTAGCAAAAGACTAATGTGCATAAAATGCCGACAAAATTTCAAGTTGGGTTATACAGAATGGGTAAAAATTTTGACTCATCATAGGCGTTTGCCATGCTATTCGAACTGCGAGACAAAATGCAGTCGATCAACACCAAACGTGTAACGTTATGCATTGGAGAGTTTCAGCGACTCAACTGAACCACAATTTCTCACCACTCCCCACCACTCTGGAAGCAACTGCACGTGATAACGTGCCAGCACTCCGCTAAGACGTAGGTAGGGAAGGGGTAAACAATGTCCAGTGGTTCATAATATGTGCTGGTCTACTGCATTCTGTCTCGCACTTCGAATAGCATGGCAAACGCCTATGATGTGTCAAATTTTTCCCATTCTGTATGTAATTAACTTTGTTCTTCGGACCAAAAACCCTTAATCTTCACGCCATTTGAAAATTCCTTCCAATCAGTTCTCGAGGCATCCGAACATATTTCAACTTTGAAATTGTCCAGTTTCAAATGTCGATATGAAGTCAAAATATTATTCGACCACAATTTTAAATCACAGTGAATATTAGGCGGAAATAACATTTTCGCGTCGAAGTTACCACCTTCATTACGCAACGCTTTTATTTTAGATATTTCGAATCTTTTCGTATGGGCATAGCCATACCGAACTGCTGGACATGCAGCTATTACACTACCAATAAATTGGGCGAATGTTCTAATTCTACAATACTTTTTTCTAACACTGTTTTTTGATTTTATGTTTGTTCTCTGATGAAACTGAAAATTTCATGTTATTCGTGTCATATTCGAATCCCAGAAAATGAAAATAGGCGTCCTTTATATCAATGGAGGCTAAGTAGGAATTATCATTTATCAATCTGTTTGCTGTTCTATATATTATATAATTTAAAATGAGGTGCTTTTATAAAAAAGTTCAATTTTTATAAGTTGAGGATAAATCTATTTCGGCCATTAGGTTTCTTCACTAAGAAATAGTGAGAAATAAATTCTCCTCTTTCATGTCCACAAGGAGATATGGTTCCTTTTCTCAATAAATTGTTGATTTCAAGTTCAAATTTATGTTTTATCCTTTGTTTTATATTAACATTGGGCAACTTTCTTTGAACTGGAATTCTATCGAAGTGAATTTTGATTCCACTAATATAGTTCAGGATGGTTACATTTGAAGTAATCAACTTCCACTGACTGAAAAACTTTTTTCCACTCTTCCGGCCTACTGACTTATTGCGGTTAATGTCGACGACGTGCCGGTTCCCGGTATTCCTGGTTCTTGTATTTTCGCCGTTCCGATTTCATAGGGTCTTGCTTGTATTCCCTTCTCCATTGTTTTCCGTATCCTTTCTTTATTTTGGAGGTGTTGTTGGGACGCTTGAACTTTAAATTCGCCCTCGAGTTACCTTTTGAAGTGGAAGGTTGAGAATTGTACACTTTCAGTTCATTGCTTGCCTTCTTTAGTGCCTGAGTAGCTTTAACATTGTCAGTGAAATCTTTTCCAAAGAGGTACTCAGTTATTTCTGCTTTTGCTGCAATCTGTTCCGCTTGGAAATTCAAATGCGGGTTTGCCACGTATCTTCGATGTGAAGATATGGCATTATGCAGGTTTTTTAAAATTTGCGCTTCATCCGCTATTGCCGACAGAGCCTCTTCCACCCCATCGTTATTTGAAGTTAACATTTCACATATTTGCCCACCTAAGGCAGACAAACCATAACCCAACTGCTCCTGCAGGGTTTGAAGAAACCGATGTTGTCTATTCAATTGTTCCGGCAAGCAAGCTTCAATCTCCTCGTTAATTTTTGGGGGGCACAAAGCCTGACAATTTTGAGATCCTTGCTCAATATGTGAGTCCACCTCAGGACTATCTCTTCTTTGGCCACCTTTTTGGATTCTTTGGGGTCAACTCCTAGAGCCGAAATCAAATTAGAATCGATTAGAGTAGATCTTCCTTCCCGAATAATCGGAGTTGGACATCCGTCCTATTATTTCTGGAGGTCCAGCAAATATGTCACATGACAATATTTTCCTTGCTAGAGTTAATCGACCACCTGTTGGGTAAACACATGTTAGATTGAGTCGCGAGGAGAGAAGGGGGAATGGGAATAAAGAACCCCCTCCCAAACCAACGGGGTCAGTCAAACGACCCCGCTCGAAAACCACCACACCTCCACCGACGCACTGCAAAGAAGCCCCGCACCGAAGAGAGGAGTGAGGAAAAAGAGAGCTTCAAGGAGGCGCTCACGGGGACTAAACTTGCCATCGTGAAGCGAAACCACCCGGAAGAGAAGCTCTCCAAAGAGGAGGCGGATAAAATCCGCACCCTCGTTCAAAAACGCATTTCGGGGCAAGCTCCTGATCGTGCTCTACCCCGATTCTACAAATGCGTATATGACTCAGCCGGGGGGGCTGGTATTTACTTGTGCGGGTGAGTACACTGTCACCTGGCTTAAAGAAGTCACTAATACCCTCAACCAAGGGGAGCTATCCCTCAGAATAGGACCAGCAAAGGAACTACTAAGGGTTAGCAAAGTTCCGATGTGGGCCCCTAAAACCGCATTGGAAGAACCCGCCGCCAAGTGCCTCGCCATCGTCTCACAACAGAACGATGGCTTGTGTACTAGAGGGTGGACGGTGGTAAGCACACGGGAGGAGTCCCTAGGGAAAACCATCGTGGCTTACGTCGTTAAACTCAAAGCTCTAGGCCTCAGAGTCTTTCTGGGACTGGAGCGAGTTAACATCAGGATCCTCTCGAAGCCAGGTCCCTCTAACCGAGAAGATGGCGACTGTGTTGCAGATCAACCTTCAACACAGTAAAGCAGCAACAACTGCTTTAGCTCGCCGAATTACGGCCGAGCAGATCGACCTGGTCCTCATTCAAGAACCATGGGCTTTTAAGGGGCAGGTGAGAGGACTAGGAGGTCGCAAACCTGATAGGGTTCGATCATGAATATATGTGAGAAACAATGTCAGGTACTTACCACTTCTTGATTTCTGTTCCAGAGACTTGGTGGCAGCAAAGGTGAAGCTCGTACTGAAGGAGAAGGAGGTGGATGCCATTGTCAGCTCCACCTATCTCCCCTATTAGAGCGCACCCATCCCCCAAGAGCTGAAAGAGTTCACGGCCTACTGCAGGGAATCAAGAGCCCCTCTGATAGTGGGATGTGCATGGGGCAGTACTGACACGAACAGACGGGGTGAGTACATCTTAGAATTTCTAATGAGAGAAAACCTCGTCGTTATGAACACGGGGAATAAGGCAACTTTTGCCAACCGCGTTAGATCCGAGGTCATGGATATCACATGGGCAACCCCATGGGTCAGCCCATTCATCAAAGGCTGGCACGTCTCTGACGAGCCATCCTTATCAGATCATCGGCAGATAAGCTTTCGTATCTCCGGAAGCAGTGAAGGTCTAACCTTCTTCAGAAACCCGAGGAACACCGACTGGGAGACGTACAGAAGCTCCCTAACGGCAAACCTCGAGCGTGTGAAACTCTCCAAAGGAGGGGCTGAGGGAATGAGGAGGCAGCAATCTGTCTCCAGAATGCTATAGTCTCTTCATTCAAAAGAAGCTGCCCTCTAACCAAAAGGAAACAGAACAGCGCGGTCCAATTCTGGACCAAAGAGCTGGAAATCCTAAGAAAAAGGACCAGATCTCTCTTCAACAAGGGCTTCAGAACAAAGCAGTGGGGCGAATACAATGAAGCCCTTTTTCTGTAAAAAAGAGCCATACAAAGAGAGAAAAGGAAGGCGTGGAAGAATTTCTGCGAAGAAGTCGAGAGCACGGCTGAATGATCACGACTGAATAAGATCTTGTCAAAGGATCCGGTGAATCCTGTCGGCACGCTAATACGAGTCGACGGATCGTTTACCAAGTCAGGGAAAGAATCTTTAGAGATCCACCTTGATACCCACTTTCCTGACTCTAGGGGAATCAATAACCCAGTCGCACCCCAGAGAGTACAGATTGAGGCCAGGCCCTCAAAGGAAACCTAGGACACAGCGAAAGAAGTCATCACCTACAGGAAGGTAGAATGGGCCATAGCAACCTTTAGTCCATTCAAATCAGCAGGGCCAGACAAAATCCAACCTGTATTGTTACAGCAAGGAGCAGACCTACTGATTCCACACCTAGTCAGGTTGTTTAGGGTGAGTCTGGTCTACAGGTATGTACCCAGCACCTGGCGACGGTCAAAGGTAGTCTTCATACCTAAGCCGGGAAAACTATCATATGCCCAGGCTAAGGCATTCAGACCTATTTGTCTCTCATCGTTTATGCTCAAAACGATGAAAAAACTAGTTGATAGAAACATCCGAGATAAAGATACAGAGTATCCAATTTTCTCGGAGCACCAACATGCCTATCAACCTGGAAAATCCTGCCAAACGGCGCTGCACAGCCTAGTAGGCAGGATTGAAAAATCTCTTATGAATAAAGGGATTGCACTCACAGCGTTTCTTGGCGTAGAAGGGGCGTTTGATAACACATCTTAGGCGTCCATCACATCAGCCCTCACGAAAAGAAACGTTGATCCAGCCCTGAACCACTGAATATCTGCCATGCTTGGCTGTAGGGCAGTACAAGCCTCCCTGTTCTGGGACACAACGGAGGTAAGGGCCACGAGAGGCTGCCCTCAGGGGGGAGTACTATCCCCTCTTCTGTGGAATCTCGTGGTGGACGGCCTCCTTGTAGATCTGAATCGGAGAGGAGTATTTGCCCAGGGCTATGCGGACGATATCGTCATAATGGTCAACGGGAAGTACATGGGGGTCTGTGTGGAGCTGATGCAATTAGCCCTCACAGACGTACAGATGTGGTGCACGAGGGAGAACCTCAGGGTCAACCCTCAAAAAACCAAAATAGTTCCTTTCATCAGAAAAAGAAACCTGGAGACCAACAGAGCTCTCCGAATCTTTGGTGAAAGTGTACAGATGTCAGGAGAGACGAAATACTTGGGGCTAAACCTGGACTCAAAGCTCACCTGGAACAAACATCTGGAAAAAGTGCTGAAAAGAGCAAGGACATCATTAATGATGGCCACACGCTTCTTCGTCAAAACATGGGCACTTGGACCCAAACAGTCTCTCTGGCTATACACAGCAATTGTTAGGCCCTCGATATTGTACGGAGCCCTGCTGTGGTGGCCAAAGGTAGAACAAGTGACAACCAGGGGGAAGCTGGCTAGCTTACAAAGACTGGCCATGCTCGGAGTCACTGGTGCTATATCCAGCACATCGACAATTAGCTTGGAGGTAATCCTAACTCTCCCCCCCCTGCATTTGCATATTGCAGCAAGGATAGAAGCATCCAGGCTTAAAATGTCTGGGCCAATGGAGGGGCAATAACCAAGGCCACTCCAGCATACTGGAGGTCATAAGAATTGACACGTCTGAGATGCCGTCGGACAAAATGACTCCAACATACTCCTTTGATGGAACATACTCCTTTGATGGATCATGAATGAATAAAGAGATTGCACCACCATCATAGAAGATGGGGAAGTTACATCAAGGGCCATACCAATGCTGTCAAGAGGGCAAATCTGGTACACGGATGGCTCAAAGACTAGCAAAGGAGTAGGGGCTGGAATATACGGGGAGAGACCGAGTCAAGACATCAGTCTAAGCCTCGGTACTCAAGCCTCTGTATTCTAAGCCGAGGTAACGACAATCTCCGTCCGCACGAGAGAGAATCTAAGGAGGGGTCCTAGAAACCAACCCATAGCAATGCTTTCCGACAGTCAGGCGGCGATTAAAGCCCTGCGTTCATGCAGGTTCACTTCCAAACTGGTTTGGGAGGCACACCAAAACCTTAACGACCTGGGAGCACAGAACAGGGTAAAACTTGACTGGGTATGAGGTCATGAGGGCATACAGGAAAATGAGAGCACAGATGCCCTAGCAAGAGCGGGGGCAGCAACAACTCTAACTGGATCAGAACCAGCCTTCGAGATCCCGTTTGGGGATATCAAGCAGGACACAAAGAAATGGGTTGAAAACCATCATCAATCTCTCTGGGAGAGTGCCTCAAGCAATACTCACGGAAAAAAGATGATGATGGGGCCAACCGACCGGTTATCTAGACACCTTCTTGAATTAAGCCAAAACTCTCTCAGGAAGGTGGTAAGACTGATGACAGGCCACTGCCACCTGAGAAAACACCTGCAACTGTTGGGGATACATGAAGAGTCCACACAATGCAGATTTTGTGATAATGAGGATGAAACAGCCTCCCACATAATGTTTGAATGCGATGCTCTGGCTCGTATGACGATGGATATCTTCGGACACTGCGGTGCAGAAGATACCATCCCGCAGGAAAACCTTGTGAAGAATCTCTAGGAGTTCATTGAGTGATCCGGAGTACTCACGACATAGACCTGATAGCGGGGTGCAGAAAGGTTATATACAGAACTACCCACACTTCAGCCACTGGCTAGCCCCGCCATCTAATAATAATATAATAATAATGGGTTGCGAAAGCGAGTCACATGACCGCTAACCCATTCTAGCAAGCGTTTGTTTGAATTACCCTGTAAATGGCAACAAGCTGAAAAACATCTTATAATCACGTCCCACATTCAGTTGGATAAATATGTCACATGACAAGATTGTACTTGCTAGACTTTTTCCAACTCATGTTGGGTAAACAACTATTTACCTGGGTCTCAAAAGCGAGTCACCTGACCGCTGACCCAAGCTAGCAAGTGCAATTTCTGGTTCTCCCTTTGTTTTAATCTGCCTGCTATTGGTTATAGGCTTACCTTGAGATGAGGTTGAATTAGAATCGGATATGTCTGAGGTATCCGATGTCTGTTCGTCTATTACCTTCTGTTTCCGCGTTAGGTGGGAGTGAATCACAAGTGAATGCATAAGCATTATTGTTGAGAAGTTCTTCTTGTTTTTCTGAAACTGAAAACCAATTCAACATGCTACAAACTTCCACGTGAGTTTATGGCAGAAAATATTATACTTGAAATACACACCTTCTGCTTCGATAGGTAGAACTGGTTCAAAAATATGTACATCAGTATCATGACGTTCTCTTTCTGAAAATAAAAAAAAAATTAGTTCACTGTGCCAACAGACATATTTGAATTTTTGTTTAATCCGTCATGAAAGCTTGGTAAATTGAAAAAAAAATTATTATGATCGATTGAAACATCTATACAGAACATGCAAACAGACATATACAAAACTGAATACAATCTGTTTCCGCGATGGGTAGGAGTGTGTCACAAGTGGGTACATAAGCATTACTGTTGGGAAGTTCTTCTCTTTCTGAAATTGAATGCAAATTCAACATACTACATACTTCCACGTGAGTTTGAGGCAGAAAATATTATACTTGGAATACACACCTTCTGCTTCGATAGGTAGAACGGGTGTCTTCGTCTTCTTCCAAGCTGGAAGGGGCATGGAGTTGTGGAGTTGAACTCGCTTGGCGTGGTGCTTCTGCGGGTTGGATGCATCTCAGGTTAATCGGATCATCGAAATGTATGAAAATGTTGCTATTGGATATTGAGTGGTCATCGTAGGTGACTTGAAAGTTTTTCTTGGATCGTCTTCTCTTGGCTGGTAGGTAGGAACCAATATATGGAATCCATCGGCAAATGCAACAGTAACGACAGCAACAGCAACATATGGCTATTATTATTATTGAAATAACCATACTCGACAATAGGATGTTGAATAAGGTGTGGTTTATTTCCTTCTGAAGAGTTTCATCGAACATTTCTAGTTTGTGTTTGGCATGGCGTAGTTCATCCAAATTGATGTTGTTCAACTGTAGGGGATCCATTATAACGTTTTTAATAGCTTCTATTTCTACTATGCAATAGTTATCTCTGGTTATGCTGATTTTTGGCACAAAGTGTGTATAGTTCTTGGTGAGATTTGTTGAAGATACTAGGACGGATGACAACATAAACATTTTAAATAGTGATATCGTAGAAGGTCTCTGCATTTGGTTCACATGTTATAGTTGCTGATATCGGGTGAGTGACAATGAATTTGTAGAAATTTTTGTGATATATTTCCACGTCTGCTTTGATGGCCTTTGTTGGACAATCTTCAGGAATTCTGGTGAGCTGATTCAGTTTTAACTTCAGTTCACAACTCGGATGATGAGAAGTGAGGTATGTTATTGGATCTTGGCATAATTTGGCATTCTCGTCAATCTTCTTGCAGTTAGACAAGTCTTTCAATGTAGCAAATCTGGTTTTAGTCGCCCTAAGAAGTAGGAATGGATATGGGGGATCTATGAAGGAATATACAGTGTCTTTCAAAAGTATCGGAACGGTCTCATATTTCAGAAACGGCCAAGAGAAAATTTATGAAAACTTCGACAGGATGGTTTTTGTGAAAGGATTTCGCGGCCATCGTTGAATGAATAATGGTTTTTCGGGTTTTTAGGCCGACGTTTATTTAGAGAAAAACTCGACGTTTCGCCAACACGAGTGGTTGGCATTTTCAAGAGAAATGTTTACAGTTTCGATCACTGAACACTACTTGTTTGTTGATGGTTTTTGATGATGCCCGATTCAATGGCGATATTGGCAATGTTGCCAAATCCATAATTTTTCAGATATTGAGAATAACTCAATTTTTCCAAATGGAATACCCTATTTATTTTCATTGCAATCCATTCAGCGACGCCTCATTACTTATGTCTCCAAATATCAGATTTTCAATTTAAGTAGTTTTCGAAATATGACAACATAGCATTTTGGTTCAAAAGTCTGGGAACCTTCTAATATTTTCAATACGGTTCAAGAAAAATTCGTGATATTTCATAAAAGATGATTTTTAATGATGCCCGATTCAATGATGATATCAGCAATGTTGCCAAATCAACAGTTTTTCAGATATTGAGGGTAATTCAATTTTTTCAAATGGAATACCCTATTTGTTTTCATTACAATCAATTCAGCGCCCCCTCATTATTTATTTCTCCAAATATCAGATTTTGAATTAATGTGGTTTTTGAAATATGACAACATGGATTTTTCTTTCAAAAGTCTAGGATCCAATATTTTCAATACGGCTCAAGAAAAATTCGTGAAATTTTATGCAAGATTGTTTTTGGTGATGCCCGATTTGATATTGGAAATGTTGCCAAATCAACAGTTTCTTAGATATTGAGGGTAACTCAATTTTTTCAAATGAAACACCCCATTTGTTTTCAGTGCAATCAATTCATATACGCTTCATTACTTATGTTTCCAAATATCAGATTTTAAATTATTGTAGTTTTCGAAATATGACAAGTCTTTTTCGTTCAAAAGTCTGGGAACGTTCCAATTTTTTTAATACGGTTGAAGAAAAATTCGTGAAAATTCATTTAAGATGGTTTCTGATGATGCCTGATTCAAAGGTGATATTGGCAATGTTGCCAAATCAACAGTTTTTCAGATATTGAGGGTAATGAAATTTTTTCAAATGGAAAACTATATTTATTTTCATTGCAATCAATTCAGCTCCCCCTCATTACTTATGTCTTCAAATATCAAATCTCAAATACGTGGTTTTTTTAAATATGAGAACATGCTCCGTTGAAATGTCCGCGAACGCTTCAATATTTTCAAAAGGGCACGAGAAAATATCATTAAATTTTATTGCGATCAATTCGCAACTCGATCCTTTAATGCAGTCTTTTCAATCCATGTCACTCAAATAGTTATTAGCGTTTAGTTTTTGTTATCAGTAACAAACACTTCAATAGCTATTTGTGTATTTAGAGCACAAAGTGATGGATTGCCTCTCGACAAAGAAGCGGAACGCGGTAATCTGGAGAGCGGCAATTACACGTTATGCTCGAATTAAACACAATTCTTTTAAGACAAACGCAGATCTCAGATGCAGAAAAAAACTCGATACTTTATTAATCGTACATTATTACCTAATAATATTTATTTCATTTATTATTTACTAGATTAATATTGTCGGTACAATATTGACAATTCTTGATAGATAATATAGCCAAAGTCGGTATACAAATTGCGGGAAATACAATCCATATCTCTTAACAAAAAAAATGCATGTCCAAGGTTTGAACCCCGGTCGCCGGCGTGAAGGGCAGAATGTCTAACCAATAGTCTATAAAGACGCCTTTACAATCATGAGTTACACGTTATTCATAATGTACACACTGGCAAATCGGAAACATCTGAATAACAAAATATCTTATTTCATGTTGCTAGACAAATAATGATTAATTATGACTGTTAGGTAGCTATTTGTCAAAATGAACTTCGAATTGAGTGATTCTCAATGGACTGATATTTTGCGTTTTAGAGTTTTTGGTGACAGAACTAGGTCTTATCAAGAAGTTTGCGCCATTTTTAATGAACGGTATCCCGACAGACGAATAAAAAAGTCGGCAGTGTTTCGTACTATACCAAAATATGAGCAAAAAAGAACTGTTAAAAGTTCAGCGAGAACAGGGCGTCCAAAAACAGCAACCAATGACGAAAATAAATTGAATCTGCTACTACAATTAGAGGAAAATCCCCAAGCAAGTATAGCCGAGCAAACTTTAAACTTGAATGAAGATATAAGTGAATCATCTGTCTACAGAACTTTAAAACAAGAAAAACTCAAGCCATACAAAATGATGTATACACAAGAACTATTAGAAGATAATCCAGATCATCGCATGGAGTTTTGCGAGGAGATGATAGAAATAATCCATATGCACCCAAATTTTGCAAGGAACATTTTGTTTAGCGACGAATCAACATTTTGCCTCAACGGACATGTCAACCGTCAGAATTGTAGGTTTTGGAGCAGAAATATCCCACACTGGTTGCGAGAGCTTCACACCCATTATCCCCAATTGAATGTGAGAGCCGGAATCTTGGGGAGCCATATTATTGGACCTTTTTTTATTGACGGCAGCTTGAATGGTACAAAATATTTTCATCTCCTGCAACATTAGATTCTACCTAGATTGCGAGAATTGAATATTGATATACAAAAAATATGGTTTCAACAAGATGGGGCACCACCTCATTATCAAAGAATGGTGCGTACATTTTTGGACCATACATTTCCAAACAGATGGATTGGACGACGAGGAAGCATAGAATGGCCAGCCCGATCTCCCGATTTGACACCATTAGACTTTTCTTTTGGGGATATTTGAAAAATCGGATTTTTGTGGAGCAACCAGCAAATTTAGAAACCTTAAAAAATAAAATATGTCAGGCAGCTCTTTTAATTACGCCTCAAATGCTAACTAATACCTTGAGGGAATTTTATGACCGCTTGGGCTATTGTTTAGCAAATGATGGCAAACATTTTGAGCACTTGGTCAGATAGTTTTCAGTTTCTGTTATTTGATTCAATACTCGATTGGAAAAGAATTCAATTATTAAAAAGTTGTTTTATCAAAAACCATTTTGTATGAAATTTCATGATATTTTCTCGAGCCCTTATGAAAATATTGTTCCGTTTGCAGACATTTCAACGAACAATGTTGACGAAAAAATTGATTGCAATGAATATAAATGGAGTATTCCATGGAGAAAAAAAAATGCTCCTGGAAAAACTGTTGATTTGGCAACATTGCCAATATCTCCATTGTATCGGGCATCATCAAACATCATCTTGTATAAAATTTCATGAATTTTTCTTGAGCCGTATTGAAAATATTGGATCCTAGACTTTTGAAAGAAAAATCCATGTTGTCATATTTCAAAAACCACATCAATTCAAAATCTGATATTTGGAGACATAAATAATGAGGGTGCGCTGAATTGACTGCAATGAAAATAACTAGGGCGTTTTATTTGAAAAAATTGAGCTACCCTCAGTATCTAAGAAACTGTTGATTTGGCAACATTGCTGATATCATCATTGAATCGGGCATCATTGAAAATCATCTTGTATAAAATTTCACGAATTTTTCTTGAACCGTATTGAAAATATTAGAAGGTTCCCACACTTTTGAACGAAAATGCCATGTTGTCATATTTCGAATTCTACTTGAACTGAAAATCTGATATTTGGAGACATAAGTAATGAGGCGTCGCTGAATGGATTGCAATGAAAGCAAATAGGGTATTCCATTTGAAAAAATTGAATTTTCCTCAATATCTGAAAAAGTATTGATTTGGCAACATTGCTGATGTCATCATTGAATCGGGCATCATCAAAAATCATCTTGTATAAAATTTCACGAATTTTTCTTGATCCGTATTGAAAATATTGCCACGCCCCAGGCCATGGGGCTTTTGAATTAAATACCAACTCCCTTATATGGGAGTTTCACTCAAAATTATGTACTATGAAGTAATAAGCCCAGTTCATTAGGTAAGGTAGTGAATGATTAAAACAGTTGGGTAAATTCAACACATCTAATTAAATCATTTAAACAAAACAATAAAAATGGTACTTACAAAAATAATCTAGTCATTTTTTATTCCGGTGGTGTGTCACACCTTGAGGAGACCAGATAGCAACTAACCTCTCGAAAAAACTCTCTCCAAATCAAAGGTGATATCCCTCATCAGCGTATTCCCATTCCCATCGTAAAAGGTCAATAATCACAATCATGCTGAGATAGCAGTCTCAGCAGTTCTTGTCAATTATACTACTCAATACGATGTGAATTGGATATTTCCTGATATGCCTCGGATTCAAGAAAAATAAATATTTTTATTGAAAGTGAATTTGAATGTCATTTTGTTTCCCAAATAAAAGTAAATATGAATTTTATTGATTTTTCCCCAATAATGTGACAATATTAGAAGGTTCTCAGACTTTTGAACGAAAATGCCATGTTGTCATATTTCGAAAACTACTTAAATTGAAAATCTGATATTTGGAGACATAAGTAATAAGGCGTCGCTGAATGGATTGCAATGAAAACAAATAGGGCATTCCATTCGAAAAAATTGAGTTACCCTCAATATCTGAGAAACTATGGATTTGGCAACATTGCCGATATCACCATTGAATCGGGCATCATCAAAAACCATCCTGTGGAAGTTATCATAAATTTTCTCTGGGGCGTTTCTGAAATATGAGACCGTTTCGATACTTTTGAAAGACACTGTATATTGGAATTGTTTCAGATACCGGAAGTGGTATCAAATTGTATAAATGATAAAAAATATTATTTGTTAACGGTATTTTTGAAGCATTAGATTATTATTATAAATGACGTGCAATGTGCAGATAGTAAAATATTTTTGAATGCTCTCACAATTTATTGGAACAGGAAAAATCAAATTTAAATCTAATTTTATTTTTAGAAGTTCGTTCTGAAGGTCTCTAGGATTTATAACACTTAGATGTATGACATACTGTTCAGCTAAGCGAATCGAATTTATAATTGAATCATATTCTTCGTTCAATTCTGTAGTCAATTGTAATAATAAATTCATATGATCATTGATGAGTTCAAGATTCGTGAATCTATTAACTTTTTCAGTAATGACTTTCGAAAATTCATTGAATTTTTCGAAGTTGTCATTCAATTTGTTTTCACTTATTTGAAGCGAAATCACAGAGTTGTTGTAATTTTCAATTGCTGAAGACATTATTCTAATTTATTGTTGCATGAGAATTTGTGTCTCGCGATTTTCACTAACAAGAGCTTTTGATAGCCTCGTCATGATATTGACCATCATCGGCATCAGGGGTACCAAATAACCATTTGAATGCAGTTGAAACGCCGTTCAACAAACCACGCCGTTTCCGTTTGTTTTCGAATTCATGACCAACTAAATGAGTAATTGTCTCAAGCTTTTTTATTAAAATAGGAATTTGTATGCTGAATAATTTTAAGGAGTCTGTACAACGAAATAAATGAATTTCTGAATGTTCGAAATTTTGGCATAATGTTTCTGATTTTTTATATGTTGACTGTACTATATGAACTTTTTCTATATAATAGGTAACGTTGAAAAAGGTGAGAAGTTTGAAAAAATCGCTGTATAATGTTACATTGCCTAAGTCTTGATAAAAGATTCCGGCTTTAAGGTCGATCGGTGTCACTGGATACGGCGTTTGGCTTGCCACGCAATGTAAGAGTACAAATATAGTGGAGCGGGGAGGGTAGAGGCACGCGGCATGTCTAGCGGTACCGCGCGAGACATACGAATATAGTAAAGCGACATTTTAAAGAGATAACCAAAGGCGGCTGGAATTTTCAGTGGATTGTGCTTTCCAGTTGTTGACATGTTTTCAGACAGTGACGACGAAATTTTATTTGATAACACGACACTTCGCATACTATTGGCAACTAGTAGGCAATATAATGTGCATCCAATCAATAAAAGAAGAAACATGGTGGGACAATATCACAACTTGTTTCTGAAACTAAAAAATTATCCTGACAAATTTTTTGAGTATGTACGTATGAGCTTACCCACCTTCAATTATATACTAGAAAAAGTGGCTAGCCATTTAACGAAGAAATGGACAAATTTTATTCATCAGCCAATACAACCAGAGGAAAGACTGGTTGTAACTTTGAGGTTAGTAAAAAACACCGTCAATGAACTAAAATGATTTTTATTTCATTTAAAACAAACCTATGTCAGTAGACACTTAATGAAAGAAAAAAAAAGAGAGAAAAACTCAAAATAACTTCTTGTGAACCACTAGTAGGTAATAGTAAAAGTAAGAATGATTATTTCTAATTATTGATAATCAGAATACAATGTAATATTACTATCGTCATCAGGGGTAATGATTTGAAATGTTTGTAGGGGCATCGGTTTATATGCATATTTTTGAACTAATGTTTGAACTTGATTCCTGAATTTTAATTTATTGCAGTCTTCAATTTTCTTCACATGCGGTAAGATACTCTCAAAGAATAACTTGTCGTCATCTGCCGCGGAAGTTTCTACTTTTTTCGATTGTTTTTCAATCAAATATTGCATTTTTTCTTTTTCAATCGAAATAAGAGCGTCGATCTGATGAGGCCGTTTCCTAGATCTACCTGCCAGAATAGTGCGGGGCTCGTCTGTAGCAGAAGAAGAAGTTGTTGGAGGAAGGGACTGGTCTACCGACTCTGGTTGTGTGTGATAATCTTCATCGGGCAGCTGATCAAGCTGTGGCCTACTAGACTGATTTTCTTCCAAATTACTATCGTCATTTCCACTGATGGCATTATCTTCTGGCAAATTACTCTGAGACTGCCTAGGAAGAATCTGATCTTTTAAAAACATTTTTTGAAATAGGGCCAATGAGACTTGGGTGCTATATCACCTGGATCTCCAGACTTCGGGATTGGTATTTTTTTTATCTCGTTTCTAAAATAGTCCCTGAGATTTTTCCATTTTGCTTGAACTGCTTTAACTGAAATAAATCGAAAACTTAGGCATAAACAAAACATAATACCTAAATTAATTATGAAAATTAGTTTTCACAAGCACATACTTAATATTTGTCTGTTTTAATTTATTTGGTTTCATTGCAGATATTTGGCTTCTGGTGAATCCTTCAAAAGTTTGTCCTTTACATTTCGCATGGGCGCATCAACAGTTGGAAAAATTGTTAAAGAAACTGTCGGTGTACTATGGAAGGTATTACAACCAGAACACATGCCAGCTCCATCGACAGAAATGTTTGAAAATATTAGCGAAGAATACTTTAAAGTAAGGAATTTCCCAAATTGCCTCGGGGCATTGGATGGGAAACATGTAAAAATAAAATGTCCCAGCCATTCTGGTAGCATGTACTACAACTATAAGCAGTATTTTTCCATTGTACTTCAAGGGGTCTGTGATGCTAAATACAGATTCACGATGATAGACGTTGGGGACTATGGTCGACAAAGCGACGGAGGGACATTTCAAAGTTCAAATATGTACAAGCTACTATCTAAAAAAAAATTGAAACTTCCTGAAGACCGGTGCCTTCCAAACACAAATATCAAAATGCCTTTTGTTTTTATAGCAGATGAAGCATGCCCTCTTCAGACATTTTTACTCAAACCATATAGCAGAAATGAATTGAATTTAGAATGTACATATTTCAATCAGCGTCTGTCGAGAGCACGTAAAACAATCGAATGTTCTTTTGGTATTCTATACTCAAAATGGCGGATACTATCAAAGTCTATAGAAACTGATGAAAAAACTGCTGACAAGATTATCAAAGCAATTTGTGTCTTACAAAATGTGATTATGAACAAGGAAGGATTTGAACGGCATTTAAAAGAGATCAGAAAAGATTTCAATGAGGGTGGTTTAATCAGGCCACATCAACGAGGCCGGGTATCAACAAATGGAAAATTCGTAAGGGATACATTTAAGGATTATGTAAACGCCTTTCCAATTCAGTATGCATAGACTCATTAATTGACTAAAATTAATAATAAACATGTAATGGTTATAAATTATCTTCAGTCTAATAAATAATAAAAGTTCTCAAATTCTGTTTATGTTTACTCATTACACAAAATATATTTTGACCTACCTGTTGATTGGCATTCTTCAGCCACTTCTGCCCACAATCTGTCTAAAATATATCGATTTTTGTGATCAGGGTGCGATTGATTCCATATTGGCCTTCTATTATAAACAGAGTTTATTAGTTGCTCCTTTTCCATTTTCCTTTTAACGTAGTACCGAACACCAAACAAGTTAAATCGCAGACTGCCTCGCGCTAATAAATCCCCAAATCAAATCTACACTCCCCGCTCCAGATGCCTCTCTGCGGCAACTCGCCGTTTATAGCTTTGGTATGTGCGTGTTCACGTTAAATACAGTAGGATATTTGAATCGCCCTCTTACCTCGCCGCGTGCCTCTACCCTCCCCGCTCCACTATATTTGTACTCTAAGGTCACCAACATTGCTAGAATCGACATCTCGAGATATGTCAGCGTTGATATCAATATTTTCATTATCTGAAACAATGTATGGTTTCAGCAAATTTTTGTGATATGTTGCTTCTTTATTTTTAATTTTCAGTACAATCGAGTTATTCGAATTTATTTTAATTATCTTGTAAGGGCCTTCATAATTCCGAGATAGCTTTTTGTTTACACTCGGCTTGGTAGTTTTGTCAACTAGATAAGCTGAATCACCACCTATTTTGAAATTGTGATCGTTTGTTTTGCGATCATAGTATTGTTTTGACTTTTCTTTCGAATTGATTATATTTCCTTTCGCAATTTCAAAAGATTTATTTAATTTCAACTGTAACATTTTATGGTAGTCGTCATATGTGTACAGAAATTCTGTATTCTGAGTGTCTTTGTTCGGTAAAATTGCTTTATGTCCGAATACTAATTAGTACGGGGTAAATTTGTTCGTTGGGTGTATTTGAGTATTCAGAGCGAACATTGCTGTGTGGATGAATGAATCCCATGAATTTTGATTTTCGTCAATGAAGTGTTTGAGGTAGTCTTTTAATGTACTGTGTCTTCTCTCCAAAGCGCCATTACTCTGAGGATGATAGGGAGAAGTAGTAATATGTTTCATTTTGAAAATTTTGTTAACTTCTTTGATAAGATCTGAAGTAAAATCACTTCCATTATCTATAACTATAGAAATTGGTATACCAAACAGTGAAATAAATTCGCAGAATTTATCGGCAATTGTCTGTGCTACATGATTTGGAAAAGCATAGGCATAAGAAAATTTTGTTAAGTCATCTTGTAAAGTGAGGATGAACTTATTTCCATTTTGGGTTAACGGCAATGGACCAACTACATCGAGAAAAAATTCTTCAAAAGGTTTACTTGACGTTGAAGTTATTTGTATTGGTGCTCTGATTGGATATCGGTTAGTTTTGTATTTTTGACAACTTTGACAGTCATTAATAAACTTTTTTTTCTTTTTTCATTTTTGTCCACTTATAATTTTCCTTTATTCTTTTATAAGTTTTGGAGTAACCAGGATGCCCAGTTAACGAAGTTGAATGATTTTCGAATATAATCCTTTTTATTTTGTCAGTCGAATTCGGAGTTATCTTTTGTGAGTCCATGTAATTTACTTCGATTTCGTCATTAAAAATAAAGTATATTATTTCTTGCATCAAGTTTAATTTCAAATTTGGATTGTAAAATAAAAAAATTCTTTATAAAAATCTTTTTGTCGTTTTCAGTTTGCAATTTATCTTAAAGATTCGAAAGCGAATAAAATATATCTCTTGATGAGGGTATGTCGAGATGATTCAAATGAGTGATGAGTAAGTACGTTTTATTATCTGAGTAATTTAATACTATAACGTCGTACTGCTCGACGGAGTCTTCATTCATTTTATTCAAATCATATTGCTGACTTATGTTACTGAAGTATTTATTTTCTTCGCTGAGATCTTTCGAGAATAATATCACGTTTGGATTTTTGCTGAAAACTTTTTCTTTTATTACAGGAACGTCGTATATGGTCGTATTCATGTAATGGAATTTGATGAAGTCATCTATTGTTTTGGATGCTTCGGTTAGTAATACAGGGGTTACCAAGGAATTGTTTCATATTTTTGGGACTTTTTGGCGTTGGAAAATTCGTGACATCTTTGATTTCATTATTATCGGGTTTCACACCGTCTTGTGATATTATATGACCTAAGTATGTTATTTCTCTTTTTAAAAAATCGCATTTGTCGGGTTGCAGCAAAAGTTTATTATGTCTTTCAACCTAACAAATACTTTACGTATTTGTATCAAGTTCTTCTAAAGAAGAAGCGTATATATTAATATCATCCAAATAAACAAAGCATTGGTTATTTTGCAAACCTGTCAAAACAATTTACATGAGCCTAGAATAACATGCGGGACCATTCTTAACCCCAAAAGGCATACGAAGGTGCTCATAATGCCCAGTGGATGTAGAAAATGCAGTTTTTGGTGAATCATTTTCATCCATTTTGATTTGGTGAAAACCGTTGGATAGGTCTAATAGGGTAAAATAACAAGAATGACCAAGTTGATCTAGAATTTCGTCTATTCTGAGAAGTGGAAAGTTATCACCAACTGTTACTTCATTTAACTTCCTATAATCGATCACGATCCTCCATTTAGGTTTACCAGAATAATCAGTCTTTTTCGGGACCATCCATATCGGTCCGTTGTAAGGGGAAGTAGAGGGTTTGATAATATTTTGTTTCAACATTTTATCTATTTGTTTATTTACTTCGGTTTCGTGAACTTTTGGAAAACGGTACAGTTTCGAACAAATTGGATTTGGTTTGGTTGTATTGATTTTGTGAGTGATCACGTCCGTATGAGTCAGTAGATCACCAGGGAGATGAAATATTTCGTTATATTTTTGCCAAGTTTTCAATATCGAATCTCGTTCTTCAGGATTTAAATGATCAAGTCTTAAATTATGGTTAAGTAATTCTATCCTTTCATCTAAGGAGATATTCGATTTGATGTGAGAAGAAAAAAATATGAATGACTCATTTTCTTGAAACTCGTCTTACAATAAATTGATATAATTGATTTTAACGGGATGTTCATTAGTATTGACGATTGATGTGATTGCTTTCTTATTAGAATCAACAGCCAAAATAGCTTTTGCTAAGAATGCACCTGCACAAATTTTTATTTCATGGGATATACCTACTGTAATGTCTCTTTCGTTAATAATATTGATTTGTATAATATTCTCAGATCTAGGTTTTGAGATATAGCACTGTGAATCTATTTGATGATTATTTTTCGTCAATTTCAATGGGATTGGTAAAGACTTGAGTTTGAGTTCCATTTTGTTATATTTTATTTCAACTTCTTGAGATTGGAAAAAATCATTACCTATTATTCCGTCATAGGGTACATTTGTTTCGCTTGAGTATGTGAAATTCTATATTCAATTCATAATCATGGATTTTTGATTGAAACAAAACACTACCTTGAGTTTCCATTGGCGTGTTCGGATTAATGCCATTCAGAATAATTTTTTCATTTGGGTTGAAGAATAATGAAGTTTGCTTAAGTTTATCGCTTTTAATCAGTGAAACATTAGATTCTGTGTCACAAAGAAACTAGAAGTATATGATCTCATTGTTCTTATCTGAGTTAGGCAAAGTAACGTAGGAGAGACTGGGGAGGGTTGAGCCAGAGGGAGGTTTGAGACATAAATGTTTCATTGGTAACGTATCATTGAATAAATTTATTTTTCCATTTAGTGGATGCTTATTCATTGCTTCTTTCACGTTATCTAAGTTTAACAACAAATCCAAGTCGTTTACGAAAGTTATAGTGAAAAGTTGTTTTTGAGGATAAACAATGTAAGTTTTTTAACAAAATGTATAAGGATTCTTTATTCACATTATTATATTTGGAAATATATGAATGAATTACACGAATAACATAATAATTTAACATACTTTCATGTATTAAATTATTTGGTAGGTTATGTTTTAACTTGAACATCGTAATTTGTTGTGGCTACTGGTACGAGGGGAGGGATGAATAGGTTTCATGTGAGAGGTTTGAGACACGGATCCAATCTCCCATCATGGTTTGAAAATACCTGTACTTCGTTTCCAGTTTTTTTCTATCTTTTTCAAGTGAAAAAATATAGGTCAACGTAGTTTAATCTTTAGTTTCTTCTGCTAAAATCTTCACTGCGGCATCTACAATAATAATTTTTTTGCAGATGCCTTTTAAGTGGAAATTGAAAGGCCGAGTGCCTACTGATCCTGAAATTTCGGAAACTGCAGTACGGGAAATATGTAATACTAATGGTAAAATCCGCACAGTCGCCAAAAAATATAATATTGATAGAACGACACTATCTAGATACGTGCATAAATTTAAATCAAACGAAATCGTATCGTTTGTAGCAAACTTTAATTCTTCGCAAATTTTCACTACTCAAGAAGAATATTTGCTAGTTCAATATCTGCTCAAATGCGCTGACTCACATTATGGACTTACTCCAATCGCAGTAAGAAAGTTTGCTTACATCTTTGCAACTGAAAATCACAAAAAAATTTCAGCAGCTTGGGAGAAAAATAGAGCAGCAACGCGTGATTGGCTAAGAGGTTTCATGTCAAGACATGGTAACTTATCACTTAGGACACCAGAAGCCATGAGTATAGGACGTGCCACTGCATTTAATAAATATACCGTGCAGCTATTTTTTGACAATTTAAAAACCATCATGACAAGGAAACAGATTACACCTGATTGCATATATAATGCAACAGAAACGGGAGTTACAACAGCACATAAGGCGCAAAAAATAATTGCGAAGTAAGGGCAGAAGCAGGTGTCAAAGGCAACATCGTGTGAAAGAGGAACACTGGTAACAGTTTTATGCACTATAAGTGCGTCTGGTAACACTTTTCCTCCCTTCTTAATTTTTCCGAGGGCTAGGATCCAGGATTATATGATAAGATGACTTACTATTGGTGCCGATGCTGCTGTTAATCCATCAGGTTGGATGACCCACGAGAATCAACTATTCCCGAGTCAACGAGAATCACAAGTGTCTGCTGATACTAGACAACCATGATAGCCATATTTCCCCGAAGGGGCTTAACATTTATAAAGAAAATGGAGTAATGCTACTGACCATTCCACCTCATACCACCCATAAGTTACAGTCCTTGGACACCAATGTTTTCGGGCCTTTTAAAAGGTTTTATAATGAAGCGGCAGATAACTGGATGGTCAACAATCCTGCACAGCTGATATTCTTGAAAGAAATACCTGAACTTGTGGCAAGTGCTTACATTCGCGCTTTCACGCAGGCCAATATAGTAAGTGGATTTTCACATACTGGTATTTGTCCTGTAACGCTCTCAATTTTCAGTCCCGGTGAAACTACCCAATTTTTGATGCATTAGTGAAACAACCCCATTGCAAATAGTAAACGCGAGGCTCCTGTTAGGTATATAGGCCAACAACAATATTTCACGTAGTACAGCGGGTCGAATGAATATTAATATAGACGAGCGCAAAAGGGAATTTATACTCTTGATCGATGGTTCATTTTTGTCAGTTAAAGTTGTTGAATAATACCGATTTGTTATATAGAAATAATATTGAAGTTATTCATTGGTTAACATGTAGGAACTCGGTATAAAGAAAAAAAGGAATTAATGGATTTTCAAAATTAAAAAGCGATAATGATCGATTGGTACCCGTGAGTGGGAATCGGGCGAGAGCGGGAGATCTCGGCTGCCGTGCGAAGCGACAGGCACTGGAGATTTCGGCGGTTTTAGCACTCACGTGTGGCAAGCGAACATGGTCTGAATATTGACAAATTAAATAAAACTGATCTGAAATTGGAAACCCAATAACAGCTAAGGTTAGTAATGTTCTTAGTAATTATCGTTTTCTTGACTCCTAAAGTCGAGACTAACTAGAAGTTGCATTCTAAGTGTTTGTATGGCTTTTAGGTTTTTTTTTTGGATATTTTTGGAGACCGTAGCCACCAGAAAGTTTGTTGGAAACGATTTCAAATGTCCCGAACTGAACATTTATAGCGAGTTCCTCTGGTTACCAGCAAGTTACATACCTCGCCGCCCTTTTAAATCCGAATATAAGTGACTTTGCAGAAGTCGACCTAGGAAGAGGCGAAAATTTCCAAATTGTCGTGGAGTTGTAATTTCCCAACAGAATGATCGCTGTTAAGATATTGGTATGAATCATGAATCCAAAATATCCAACCAAATAACGTGGAACGGCCTGTGAGTACACCTTTCTTTGAATGTCGTCGGCGAGACCCGTTTATGCAGCTAAAAACAACGCAGCGTAGAAAAAGTTTTGTTAATCTTCGAAGTTTACTGATTATCTCTGTGAACGAAACAGCTGTTTTGGGTAGAATCTAAATTTGTGTTTGAAACTACTACATTTACGAGGATCGCCTATATACTTATTATTATCGTAGTAGGTACTGAGCTTACTCAGTAGATTTTCATGATTCTTTTGGTTGGTGTACGCGCTTACCACCTATGAGTTATAAAATAAATTACATCACTTTGGAAATTTGAGCATCGCCCCTGGTATTTAGCATTTATAGTATACGTTATTTCAAATAGCATCAGGTTCTTTTTTATTTTTCCTCTTATCCTCTCCGTCAAGTCCTGGACTGAAATTGTTAGGTTCTTGGCTGGCGCCCCCAGGCTCGCAGTGAACGAATATACCGGGGCCCGAGGGGTCCTTTGCAAAAAGAAAATAAAACAGACAAATTTGATTAGCAAACCCACGACCTGCCCTGACTCAAAGCTAATCAGGTGGATGTAAATTTAGGAAAATTATATTTTCTTTCTGTTTTACGTAACAAGAAATTGGCGCGCAACGTGGAAGGCGTTTCTAGAAAAAAAAATTTTTTTTTTGACAACTCTTTATTTTTGTATAACCGTTCACAGCCGGTGCAGCGAGCTTTTCCCATAACCTTCCCTTATCCTGTTGAGGAAAAATAAAATTGACTTAAGAAACTGAAAATGAATCATTGATCAAGGCGAATTTGTTAGGTACAGTGTGGTACAATCGACAGTATATTTTTTGGAAACGAATTGCGATATTCGGATGGTAGGTATTGGAAAATAGACTGAAATATTCATTTTCTTGGTCGCTACGTATACAGGGTGATTGCATGAGTAGGAATCATATATTTATATATATATATATATATATATATATATATATATATATATATGGGGTGTTTATTTAATTTTGGTCCAGACAGAAGAATGTTGCAAATTTTCAACGTAAGCTTTAGTAAGAATTCGAATATTATGTAGGGGAGACTGAAGAGGGTTGAGCCACTTTTTTTCAGCGACCTGGTTTTCTGTCGTGTTTTAGTAATCGCATAAAGTTTTTTACATATTAATTTATTTTTATAATTATTATTTAAGCAATAAATAATGGATTAAAGTACCACATGCACTTGTCTCAAACCTCCTTTATGAAGGGAGGCTTGAGACAAGAGTAGTAGCGATAAAGTCTCGAGTTAAAATCAAATTTATTAGAGACAGTTAACAATTGTTTAACCCTTTACTGAGATAATAATGATTAACAAGAAAAATACACATTCGTACTTGAAAAAAATAAAAGAATACAGTAGTCATAAAAATATTTGCCGAAAAACCTAGAACAAATGTTCATATTTGGAAAAATCGACTGGAAAAGAAAGGATCCTATGTGTTCTTGCTGTTCCTCCATCAAAGGAGGTGTTTGGTAACTTAACCAGATCGTCCCTAGGTGCACAACATTCATCGGCAACATCGGGAAAAATAAATTTGTATCCCGGAGGCTTTAGTCTCTTGCATAATAAGTCCTACTCGTCGCCATTAATATTTATGACCTTAGCAACGTAATGTCGGAAAGTATTTTTGCTGGGAAATCGTACAAGAACATAGTCATCCTTACAAATTTCTTGATTCATGAAGCTTTCTTCAGCATTTTCTTTTTCAATCTGTTCCTCAATATCGGTTAACTCATCAGAACTCGAAAAATTGAAAGAATCGTTAGATTGTTCAGATTCCTCCATGACTATCTCAATCTTATTTTGTTTAACGGACACCTGTTTTTCATCTTCTATCATCAATCTTTCCACCCTTTCTTCCTTTTTTTATTTTGCTCTTCCTTTTTCTTTGCTCTTTCCTCAAATTCTTTTTTTATTAGGTCTTTTTCGGGAGTGTCCGTTAAAATCCGTGTTTTCCCACATTTCCTTCCAGCTTTCTTTTTACGTGGAAGAGCTTTCGGAAATGGCCTTATAATTTCAGGGCTCACAAATGCATTTGGATTATTTTGGGAAGTACTAGGGACAGCTAAAAGTAAATTTTCTGTAGGATGTAAAGCTTCTGATGGATCTGGCCGGTCTGTAATTTCCGAACTGGTTAAATCACCATCTGATAATACAGCGGGATTGTATGGACTGTGACGTAAAACAGAAAGAAAATATAATTCTCCAAAATTTACATCCACCTGCCTAGCTTTGAGTCAGGGCAGGTCGTGGGTTTGCTAATCAAATTTGTCTGTTTTATTTTCTTTTTGCAAAGGACCCCTCGGGCCCCGGTATATTCGTTCACTGCCCGGTAGGCTTTCGTATGGTTCTTCTCAAAACTTGGGTAGGCCTTTATACTGTCGAAACTTAGAGAGCAACGCCGACCTACGGGGCGCCTCTCCCGTTGCCGTTTTTTGAACAATTCGTACAGTTAGGCTTAATCACTCCTTGTCTCCCGCATCCGAAACAAGAAGGAGTCCTTTTCTGTCGACTGACGCCCGAGGGCCTTCCTTTTGGACATTCTCTCTTGAGGTGACCTGTCTCTCTACATAAGTAACAACGAGCCGAAGATCTGTAACTTTCACCATGGGTAGGAAAATGTGCCAAGTCTGGTTCCAAAGCTGCTACCCCTCTCCTCGGAAAGGTGTTCCTCTTCTCTGGAGGTCGAATAATTCCGGCTTCTTCTAGAGAACGACAAATTTCAGATAACTGGTCGATGGTATTTACTTCACGGAGTGCCAAATGCACGTGATATTCCGTTAGTACATTATTCTTGATTACTTTCAATTTCTCAGCATTGGAAGCTTTCACCGTTAGGCGTGAGAAAAGGTTTTCCATCGCACATATGAAGATTATAACTTTCTCATCTTCTTTTTGTCGTCGGCTTCGGATAGCTTCCCACAATGTATCATCTGAATTCTTGGGAAGGAAATCCCGCCTTAACGCCGATACTAATTCATCCCACGAAGTTATCGTCGACCGAATACGTCGGTACCAGACTTTAGCCGCCCCATCAAAGAGCTCCACAGCCGATTGGAAAAGCTGCTCAGCCGAAACGAGTCTCGAAAAACTCAGTTCCTCCACTTGTTCCAAGAATGCGTTAACTGACGCTTGATGAGTACTTCCATCAAATTTTAGATTCCATTTGTGTACCGGGAACGACCTAGGCGCGGTCGGGTCCGACGAGCTAGTATTCACCGTAGCTAACCTTTGTACTTCCCCTTGTCTAATCCTATCCCGGACTTCTTCTTCCAAGATGCTTAATTGGATCAAATTGTCCCCCTTGTACGCATTCACACTCACCTGGTCACTCGCAGGAATTCTTTTCAGCCTACCATTGATGTGGGAGCAACGGTTCTTGAATCGTTTGTAAACCTCCTGGTTACTACCATCGAAATCATGGACGAGATCCGTTAGTGATTTCATGCTATCATCAATGTCTTTCTTTTCGAAGTCGAAGTTGAAATCCGGCGTTCCATACTGGAAAACTCCCGGTCTCGCTTGATCTTTCTGTAACTCTCTCTTCAAATATTTTCTCTTCTGAGTAAGATCTGCACTTGAGCAAGTCACACCCCGTATTCTCAACTCATATGTGACTTCATGTGCGCGTAGGTAATATGGATCCATATCATAATTTACCTCCATCGCGTAACCACAAAAAAACACTGTATAACCAGAATCACGCGATATAAAGAAACTCACTTTGTATTCACCTTGTATACACTTGACAAGCAAACAACAATCACTGTTATTAATAATATTATACCCTATAAAAAAATTACTTTATATTCACCCGGTATACACTTGACAAGCAAACAACAATCACTGTTATTAATAATTATACCATATAAAAAAATTACTACCGTGTTCACTCACCAAAAAAACACTTTTCTGGGCCGCCCCGTAGATGGAAAACCGTAACGTTCAGATTCAATAATCACTGAAAAATATGCCGGACCAAAATTAAATAAACACCCCATATATATATATATATATATATATATATATATATATATATATATATATATATATATATATATATATATATATATATATATATATATATATATATATATATATATATATATATATATATATATATATATGGGGTGTTTATTTAATTTTGGTCCGGCATATTTTTCAGTGATTATTGAATCTGAACGTTACGGTTTTCCATCTACGGGGCGGCCCAGAAAAGTGTTTTTTTGGTGAGTGAACACGGTAGTAATTTTTTTATATGGTATAATTATTAATAACAGTGATTGTTGTTTGCTTGTCAAGTGTATACCGGGTGAATATAAAGTAATTTTTTTATAGGGTATAATATTATTAATAACAGTGATTGTTGTTTGCTTGTCAAGTGTATACAAGGTGAATACAAAGTGAGTTTCTTTATATCGCGTGATTCTGGTTATACAGTGTTTTTTTGTGGTTACGCGATGGAGGTAAATTATGATATGGATCCATATTACCTACGCGCACATGAAGTCACATATGAGTTGAGAATACGGGGTGTGACTTGCTCAAGTGCAGATCTTACTCAGAAGAGAAAATATTTGAAGAGAGAGTTACAGAAAGATCAAGCGAGACCGGGAGTTTTCCAGTATGGAACGCCGGATTTCAACTTCGACTTCGAAAAGAAAGACATTGATGATAGCATGAAATCACTAACGGATCTCGTCCATGATTTCGATGGTAGTAACCAGGAGGTTTACAAACGATTCAAGAACCGTTGCTCCCACATCAATGGTAGGCTGAAAAGAATTCCTGCGAGTGACCAGGTGAGTGTGAATGCGTACAAGGGGGACAATTTGATCCAATTAAGCATCTTGGAAGAAGAAGTCCGGGATAGGATTAGACAAGGGGAAGTACAAAGGTTAGCTACGGTGAATACTAGCTCGTCGGACCCGACCGCGCCTAGGTCGTTCCCGGTACACAAATGGAATCTAAAATTTGATGGAAGTACTCATCAAGCGTCAGTTAACGCATTCTTGGAACAAGTGGAGGAACTGAGTTTTTCGAGACTCGTTTCGGCTGAGCAGCTTTTCCAATCGGCTGTGGAGCTCTTTGATGGGGCGGCTAAAGTCTGGTACCGACGTATTCGGTCGACGATAACTTCGTGGGATGAATTAGTATCGGCGTTAAGGCGGGATTTCCTTCCCAAGAATTCAGATGATACATTGTGGGAAGCTATCCGAAGCCGACGACAAAAAGAAGATGAGAAAGTTATAATCTTCATATGTGCGATGGAAAACCTTTTCTCACGCCTAACGGTGAAAGCTTCCAATGCTGAGAAATTGAAAGTAATCAAGAATAATGTACTAACGGAATATCACGTGCATTTGGCACTCCGTGAAGTAAATACCATCGACCAGTTATCTGAAATTTGTCGTTCTCTAGAAGAAGCCGGAATTATTCGACCTCCAGAGAAGAGGAACACCTTTCCGAGGAGAGGGGTAGCAGCTTTGGAACCAGACTTGGCACATTTTCCTACCCATGGTGAAAGTTACAGATCTTCGGCTCGTTGTTACTTATGTAGAGAGACAGGTCACCTCAAGAGAGAATGTCCAAAAGGAAGGCCCTCGGGCGTCAGTCGACAGAAAAGGACTCCTTCTTGTTTCGGATGCGGGAGACAAGGAGTGATTAAGCCTAACTGTACGAATTGTTCAAAAAACGGCAACGGGAGAGGCGCCCCGTAGGTCGGCGTTGCTCTCTAAGTTTCGACAGTATAAAGGCCTACCCAAGTTTTGAGAAGAACCATACGAAAGCCTACCGGGCAGTGAACGAATATACCGGGGCCCGAGGGGTCCTTTGCAAAAAGAAAATAAAACAGACAAATTTGATTAGCAAACCCACGACCTGCCCTGACTCAAAGCTAGGCAGGTGGATGTAAATTTTGGAGAATTATATTTTCTTTCTGTTTTACGTCACAGTCCATACAATCCCGCTGTATTATCAGATGGTGATTTAACCAGTTCGGAAATTACAGACCGGCCAGATCCATCAGAAGCTTTACATCCTACAGAAAATTTACTTTTAGCTGTCCCTAGTACTTCCCAAAATAATCCAAATGCATTTGTGAGCCCTGAAATTATAAGGCCATTTCCGAAAGCTCTTCCACGTAAAAAGAAAGCTGGAAGGAAATGTGGGAAAACACGGATTTTAACGGACACTCCCGAAAAAGACCTAATAAAAAAAGAATTTGAGGAAAGAGCAAAGAAAAAGGAAGAGCAAAATAAAAAAAGGAAGAAAGGGTGGAAAGATTGATGATAGAAGATGAAAAACAGGTGTCCGTTAAACAAAATAAGATTGAGATAGTCATGGAGGAATCTGAACAATCTAACGATTCTTTCAATTTTTCGAGTTCTGATGAGTTAACCGATATTGAGGAACAGATTGAAAAAGAAAATGCTGAAGAAAGCTTCATGAATCAAGAAATTTGTAAGGATGACTATGTTCTTGTACGATTTCCCAGCAAAAAGACTTTCCGACATTACGTTGCTAAGGTCATAAATATTAATGGCGACGAGTAGGACTTATTATGCAAGAGACTAAAGCCTCCGGGATACAAATTTATTTTTCCCGATGTTGCCGATGAATGTTGTGCACCTAGGGACGATCTGGTTAAGTTACCAAACACCTCCTTTGATGGAGGAACAGCAAGAACACATAGGATCCTTTCTTTTCCAGTCGATTTTTCCAAATATGAACATTTGTTCTAGGTTTTTCGGCAAATATTTTTATGACTACTGTATTCTTTTATTTTTTTCAAGTACGAATGTGTATTTTTCTTGTTAATCATTATTATCTCAGTAAAGGGTTAAACAATTGTTAACTGTCTCTAATAAATTTGATTTTAACTCGAGACTTTATCGCTACTACTCTTGTCTCAAGCCTCCCTTCATAAAGGAGGTTTGAGACAAGTGCATGTGGTACTTTAATCCATTATTTATTGCTTAAATAATAATTATAAAAATAAATTAATATGTAAAAAACTTTATGCGATTACTAAAACACGACAGAAAACCAGGTCGCTGAAAAAAAGTGGCTCAACCCTCTTCAGTCTCCCCTACATAATATTCGAATTCTTACTAAAGCTTACGTTGAAAATTTGCAACATTCTTCTGTCTGGAATGGGGAATGATTTTTGACTATAATTTGATTCGATTATGCTTGATTGTTGATTGACAACTTTATTCTTTAGAGATGATGATTGATTTGTGTCGTATTCAGATTTTAGTTCAATGATTCGACACTTATCATGGACTGTATCGAGTTTAAATTAACCAAATTAGAAGAATACAACCAAATTCTTCTATGGGTTCGATTGAGAACGTGTAGGCGTAGAGTCACTTTGTCTATTCTGATTATTGAATGCTCTTTTCCTACACTCGGAAATTACATGACCTCGTTTCTTGCAATAGTTACAGAACTTGGAATTTGTTTGATTTGAATTGAAATTGGAGTTAGATTGGTAATTTGAAGTTGAAGGCTCGTGCTGATGTGATTTATTTTCTGAATAACATTCTCTGATAACATGACGCTTTTACTTACAGTGACTGCAGTATTTTTAGTTTGTTATGTTGAATGTTCTTGGTTTTCTAGCTAAAAGTCATTTCTCTTCGATTAAAGCTTCTGCTAGTGCATCGTTAATATTGACAGGCTTAGATATGCACTTGATATTTCATCATTTGAATGCAGAATGAATCTTTGAAGTGAAAGTTCTTTAATTAAAGCGGTTCTTCCAAGATATTCATTAGGATCTTGTAAAGGAGTTGAATTTTAAGCATGAGTTTGAAGTGATTCAATGCGGTTAAAATAAGCTTGAATTGGTTCAGTTTCGAATTGTCTGACAGTATTTAGTTCTTCCAGAATTTGAGATATATCTCGACGATCACCAAATAACTGAATTAAACACTCTGATTTCGTTAAAATTATAAAAAGTTTTGAATCTTGTTTGTGCACGAGCTGAACCTTTCAATTTCCATTGAATATAAGATATGAGTATAGTTTTTTGTGCTCTTCGGCATAAAGCCCAAGCTTGACCACAATCTTGAAGAAAGTCATAAGGTTTGTTTCGATCACCATGGAAATCTTCAGAAATAATTGCTCTGATATCAGTCATTGAATGAATTTGCTTCCTAATGGATTTTGTGGAATTGTTGGATTTGGTGGATTCAGTGGGTTTGGTGGATTTGGTGGTTGATTATTTTGCGTGGAGTTAGGAATGTTTTGGTTTGCATTATTCACGATGGTATAATACAAATGATGGGATTTAGAATCGACTAACACCAAAATCTACTTTCGAAAAGCTTATCCACTTAGGTGATATCCTCCTTCTCTGTCTCAGGTTTTTGGAATTCCGATTTTAATAATGATACTCCTGTATCACCAAATTGCTCTAGATTTTCTTCGGAGTCTTGATAACTTCTACTCGAAATCTCTGCGGAATCCTACCTCGACTGCGCCAGTTGTAATGTTTTGTTTTCCCAAGAAATGAAGTTTGGACACAATGGACTTTTCGAATTAGATTTAATGAACGATTCTTTATAAAATAATGTAACAATGAAAATAAATGCAAAACTACTGAATGTGTTGGTTGAATGTCTGAATCTGAATGATCATCAAAATGCACTCCAAGTACACGTTGACGTGTGTGTGGGCAGGCTACCTGTGGCGTGGACTACATCAGCTAGCAGCAACGGGGGACCATAACAATACATGCAACTGCTGCTGAATCTGCTTCTTCCACCTCTAATTTGAACTTTTGGGTTGTAAGGATCTCCTTGCTTTCTGAAATTGTTCAATAATAATTATACTTCAACGCATTTCACCCTATTTTAGTAAAAATAATTCAAAACTCGTTTTCCGCAATTAATTCAGCTTCGAACAGGCCATAACTTTTATAACGAGCACTCACGAATTTTTCCTCAACACATTTTTTAATATCCCTCTCCTTACAAATGTAATACACTCCATCCGAAAATAGCACCAGTGAAAACATCTTTCCGTAAAATAGCAAATAAAAACGTACGTTAATGGCAGAAACAAAATTAAGAACGGCAATGGTCACACTATTATTTTTTTTGAGAAACAAGCGAACAATACTGTAGGGAAGCGTCGGATACAACGCATGCGTACGCAATAGAAATGAAAGCACGGCATGCGTTTTTTTTGTATAATGTCGTCTATATACAGTGCCTGCCAAAAAGTATGTAACATATGAAAATGAAAGTTTAATATAAGTGTCGAAAAAAAATTATGGGTGATCGACTGTGCATATTCGACAACCTGAAGAAAGTGGGGTAAGAAGGGAAGATATCGAAAAAAGTTATTCTCATATACAGAGTTTCAAGCAATAATTCAAAAAAGGACCCCGCACTATCCTTATGGAAAATGGCTTACGGTTAAATACCCTGAATTATTGGTATGATGTAGATTTTGACTTTCTCGACAAAAGTGTCCATGGGAACAAAAAAATCGGTCGACTTGTTTTCGAGATACAGGGTGTCAAAGATGAAAAGTGCAGCTTTCTGCTCAGAATTTTTAACAATTCCAAGAATTGACAAAACGCCTATTTATTCTGGGACTACCATGCCTCAATGATGGAACACTCTCATCAAGATCTCATTTTCATTACCCGTTCACGTTATGTGCTCTACAACAGGGCAAACAAAGAAAAATCTGATTTGAATAATTTTAAACCAACCAGTGTGAGTTCTCTGATGAGAATTGAAGATTCAATTTAACCTGACTGAACTCCCTCAATCTCGGTCGAAGTTAACTGACATTTTCTATTTTTTATTGCACGAAGCAGAAGTTAATTGTTTCTATGTATTCGGGAACTGAACAGAATTCAAAACAATATTTATAATGTGAGGGCTTCCGGTAGAAACGGGACAGCCAGACGTAAACTGACAAATTCTCAACGTTAGATCATTTTAATCATATAATTTCGTCAAATTGTTTCCATATTCGAATATAGTTACAGACACGTAGTTGATATTTGAGAATATTACGAAGAGTAAGTTGGTATTAACATCAAAATAATGTTTAATACCATATTTCGCAAACATCATCAACAATATTAGTTCCCTGAAAAGTGGGAACTCCTAATATGATGTTAAAATCACAATCTGTGATTAGTTCACTGAAATAGACCAACAATCACGCAAAAGCGACAAACAATATTTGAGAGAGAACTGATTGGTGATGAAAAAACCAAGATTATTTTACAAGAGACAATTGATTTATCTGAAAAATCTTCATTGTTAGGAATGATATCACCTTTAGTTTCAGTTTAGTTTCATTATTGATACCTTTGAATGGTTTTAGATGAATATTTAATAATGATAATTATGGACCTACCTTCGGCATCAGCTGTATCAATATTATTCGCCCAATTTCTCATTCTTTCCTCCAAGGAGTCATTGAAATGGGAAACACTTAAGTAGGAGATTTGAGCTGGTTTTGGGCCTCCCCCCACCACTATGACGTCATCGTTGACCTTGTGGTGACCTTCTGGGATGACCTTGGTGCATGGGCACCTTTGTATAGGTCTATGACCTTGGCATGCCCTAGAGATGCCTTTGAAATTTTGTGTTTGACCTTGATGTATATTCTTAAATTTGTTATAATATTGTTGTTGAAATTGTTAATTCCGTCAACCGATTGCACCCCTACGCGCCACCCTCGGAAGTTTTCGAGAGACTTGTGTGAGCTAGGGAAGACGCAACCCTTACCTTTCAACGTGTGATGCCATGCACGAGACCGGTGAATCGGTGGATCGAACCCACGACCCCACGCATGCGAGGCGAACGCACTACCAGCCGACCACCACGGCCCATAAACATGTTGGAAAGAGATGTTCAGGGTTTGTGTTTGACCTTGAGATGACATTGTGATGACTTGGAATTTTTTTCATACACGGACAAGTACTTTTTGTAAGTACACATATTTTTTTACCTCCATGTCTTGCATGACCTGCATGTATACCTACTCAGCTACTGTGTATGATTCTCATTTGTGGAGTGCACATGAAAATCTATACCAAAGTATGGAGAAGGTACACGTCTGCACACCACGGAGACCCAGCCAGATATGTGAGCTCTGAGTCCTCTCCCGTGATGTAAACCTTGCGATGGTGGTGGGGGGAGAGGTCGCGTGACGTCAGCGCTATGCGCACGACGATCCTCTGATGTGTGTCAGGTACTCGCTCTCGACATGATCTATTTTTGGAAATATGTTTCAATTAATATGAATATAATACTGATCGTTTAATGTAACGTAGCGCTAATAAGCGGAGTGGTTGATGCGCTAATCTTAAAAAAAAGAAGAAAAAAAAAAGAACTTGTTAGATTGAGAAGAGAAGAGGAATCTGTGATATCATAAACTCGGGTTCAATTTATGTATGGCAAAATAATTGGGAATCAGATCTCTGAGAGTAGAAAAATAGAGGTTCCATATGGTTTCAAGAACTTTGATAGTGAAAATGTTAATTCTGTACTAGATGCAACTAAAGTATACATGAAAATGCCTTCAAATTTCAGACATCAAGGAAATACTTTCTCTTCTTATAAACATTCAAATGCCATTAAATTCCGTGTAATGATTTTTTATAGCAGTGATGGTTTAGTATTCGAAAAGAGTCACATTACGGTTTTTCTTGAAGAAAATGATATAATTTTGGTGATAGAGGTCTTTTGATTCGACATTTATGAAATGAAATCAATATTAAAATACGCATCCACCTCCGTTCTTGAAGGACAGAGATAACCTTACTGCTGAAGGGAAAATATTGATAAAAAAATGCACAAGCCAGAATACATGTTGAAAGAGCTATTGGAATAATAAAATGTTACAGAATTATTTCTAAAAGATGTTCAATTTTATTACTGCATATTATTTCGAAAAAATATTCACAATAATATGTTTTTCAGTAAAGTTTGAAAAGCCACTTGTTCAATTATGCACTTTTTTATGTATCTATAATTTGGAAGTATGTAATTGAATCAGGAGTTTCTTTTTTATTACACCAATTTAAACACGATGAAATTTCAGCAAATACAAATTATACTATGATATACTATGATATATGATTATTCTTTCAATAAATTACCTACTTGAATAGAGTGAAAACAAAATAATTAACGATACATTTCATTGAATGTAAAGTGATATATAAAATATACTACAGATGGAACATATTTTAGTTACCCAGTTTAATACCATTTAAATTTCTAACATATCTCATATTGAACATATCTGGTAAATTAACGGTTTTATAAGAAAATTCAACTCTTAATTTGATCTCTTCAACAATTTCTGGGACATGATTTTTTCTCACATAAATAACTAGAATCTCCTTGGGATTCTAAACTACCAAGTGACAAATATTGCATTCAAATATGATCAAGAACATTAATATCTGGTATAAATAAGGATGATTATTCTTCATAACAAACACATTTGCAATTTTGTCAATTGTTTTTTCGTCAAATACTTATCAAAATCACAAAAATTAGGACATTTTTCTGAAACATTGGGACGTTTGGTTGATCTCTATCAATTGATCTAATTTTCCATCATGTGTCATCACGAGTCCATCAATACTTGACAGAACATGGATCATTTTTATCCACAAGTAACCCTGGTTGCTACAAATTTTCTCTTACAAAATCTTTCATGAATACATTTCTTGATAGAAGTTCATTCCTTCCACCATACAACATGGCAGCTATCATAACTGGTGGAGAACTTCTCCACAAATTTCTAATCAAAAAATTCTTCTTTACACTGCTGAGGTTAGACTGCTCACGACTTTTGCAAATGTTATAAAGTAGGTTCTCATTTGAAATAATTTTTGATATTTTCCAGAAACTTTTTTGTTTTGTAGAGAACAAACGTGTAATACCTCAGAACTTCACCTGATGTACCGAAACTCATCATTTCGAATTTCAAAAATAGTTTTAAACATAGTAAGTCTTTCTCCCTTTCATAAGTCCACTATAAAATTATTCAAATCTACCACTCTTGTGTAATTTGTTGGTAGGGGATCAAATTCTGGTCTCTTCAATGGTTTTACCCGTTTCATGTAATAAGTAGATTTTTAAGTTGGACCAGGATTTCTGTTTAGAACCAATGCCCTATTCTTGAGGTCTCGAGGTAGGTGCTACCTTCAGTTCTGTACTTCTCCACATATCGGCTAATGAAAATCATAAATGCAGTAACATGACTGCATTTTCCTGAAGAGGATTGTTTGCACTGATATCTCTGACCACAGCTCCAGAAATTTTGTTCAAAACAATTTCAACATTGTACAGGATTTTCTTTCGAAATGATGAACTGTACTTGCATTTTGCAATATAATGGGTACCATTAAAGGAATCAACTGCTTCACTACTTGTTCGACGTCTACTGAATGGCCTATGTTCTCACACATAGGCGATTTTGATGTATGACCCATTCGATTACAAGCATAACATTTCCATTGTACTGCTGGACAATTGAGTGGATTGAAATGCTCTCTCAGATACCTTCTACACTCCACAAATCAATTTATCCCGGCATGCTTCATTTAAGAAAGTCCCAAACTCACAATGTTTGGCAAGGTTTTGCAACTTAGCACTAAACCTCTTAATGTCTTCGTTTAACTCTTATTTTGCTGAGTAAAATGTTTATCGCCTTCAACTCCGAGTATGTCTTGTCACTAGGTAAAGTTGGAGAAAGCATATCTTTCAGGACGTTGTGAGCTATCCATCCTACTAATGTAAGAAATAATTTTGATCAGTAATTCCGTTACCTACAAACAATTGCTCCATATGTCCAAGATAACTTGTTATTTATGTTACTTTCGATTCAAACGCTTCTATATTTGCAATTAGTGGCATTTTTATTGATACTTTACACGTGGACACGACTCACGACTTGCACTTGACTTGACAATAGACTTCAGACTCACACTTTGGACATAAGTTCTTTCTTGATACTCTTCGCCATTAATGTTATATATCGGACTTATTGGTTTCAATAAAGTACTCTTTACACATAGCAGGTATTTATTTATTATTATTTATTTACACAAATAACATTAAACTTCATCTTAGACCATGACATGACAGACGACTGCTGCCGGATGCGGATACAGCTATGACATGTGTCAAGTACGTACAGTTTAGGGTTAGACTCAGTTCACAACAAAAATCAAGTAATGAAAAACCTTCACTATGAAATCAACAGCTTATTCGATAAAAACTACTTCGCAATGAGAAGTTGTAAGCATGTCTCAATATTTTTTTTTCAGTTTCAGCTACAGGATAGAAACAAGAATCAATATTTCAAATAACCTAATTTTCGGATACAACCCCTTGCCCTGACAAGGCAGATTGAACACATTTTTAGGTTTTCCTACATACATTTTCTCAATCTTTTCCACTAATGCTGAAGAAAAAACATTTGAAAAACAGTAAAATTCACCGGATAAATGAAAGTAGATTCAAAAGTACCTCTGATTATATTAATTACATCTCTTTGAAAATCCATGTTTAATTTGTTCTTTCATTTGTTGTTCTTGCTCTCTTTGATATATTTTAATTTCTTTCAATTTCCGACGTTAATTTACTACTTGATGCACTGAAAGGGACAGCTCTTGATGTATTGCAGTAGTTTGGCCCAAATGCCTCATAGGAGTCATTATCAGATTCACCATCAGATTGAATGAAAAAAAAAAACAACTCCATAGTAAGATCATATTAGTAAACGTTCATTGTTACTATTACTACTATTATTACTACTACAATAACTAACCGTATCTTTTGTTAGCTCAGATTGATGACATTTTTTTGAAAAATTATTTTCAAAAATCTTTTTCACCTGGAAGAAAGAAAGAGAAGTACCTTGAAATATGTGTTTATGTGCAAAATGAAATTTTGAAAGAGAGTTTGCAGTATGTCACTAAGTGAAATAATTAATTGATTCAAAATACAATTGAAATTTCCAAGAGACCTAGGGTGGGACTTTGTAACTTGTATTACATAGATATAGTGAAGCGAAGTATACGCCATCTCTTTTTGGTACCCCGGAAAATGTCGTTTTGCTTGATACATAACTAACAATTATGTACCTAACAGGTCCACTTTCAAAAATTGCCATTTATATTTTCCATGTTTTCATTTTTACTCAATACCAATAACACATCTGTGTACTTATCGTTGCCAAATCACTTTGTTCGCTCTGTGTTACTATTGTGTCCTTATTGTATTGATTGTTGTAAGTTACTGCTGCCAATGAAGTTATATTCTATTCTATAATACGGACTTTATCAGTACCTACAAATTGATTTTACCCTTTCTATTTGTCAATGTATGTTGAATCTTGACTTACACTTGGATTTATGTTGTTAGAAGGAATCTTCTTCTTTTTTCTTTCATTACCATCATCTGCTTAATCCAAACCTCTTCATGATACATCAGACATTAAGATATCTTCTTTGTGAAAAGAAACCCAATTTGCCACTACTTTGCGAAGATACTATTGTATCTGAAATGGTATCTGAAATGGAATATTTATAAAAAAATATTTGTAGACTAATAGTTACACCTTTGTGTCAGGTATGGCGAATGACAGACTAAACCCAAAAAAGTTCATGAACCATGCGAGCCACCCAATAGTACAAGCACTTTTTATTCAAATGTTCAAGCATGAAATCTTGAGGGACATTATGGAATTTCTTCTTTTCCGACGACCACATGCGAAAATGACAAATAGCACACTGATTAGTTACTTCGAAAATGACAAATATCACCCTAGAGATGAAAAATTGAAGAACTCTCTAGAGTGATATGTGTATCTACAGTTATAAGGGGTTGTTTTCATGACTGATCAATAATTTATATATAAATTAGTGGGAAGCAGCCAAAGGCGGACCAATTACGAAGATTTCTTCGTTTTTATGTCAAGCTTTCGAATTTTTTTATTTTCTTCTTCAAAACATAACTAAATGTAGTTGATTGATAAATATGTGATGGTATTACATAATTTGGGATACTTATACATGAAATTCAAAATAAATTAGAGACAAAAATAAAAATAGGTGTCACAATTTGAGAGGACAAATTGACAACAAAATTATGATTACTCGATCACATTTTCGATATTTTAAGAGAGAGATACAGAGTGAGAAATATAAATGTAAAACTATAAGTATAATATATAAATAATCATTTCAAGAAGGACGAGGTTAGTTATTTTCTTTTTGTTTTTTTTTTTTTTAATAGATATGTATTTTTATGATATGAAGTTTAGGAAAAACCACAAAAATGTGAAAGAGAATAAAAGTGCATAAATAACTGCTCTTTTATTTTTACAAGAAATTTGGTATTTTAGTATTATAAACCAAGTCACTTCCATATAAATCAGCATCAGAATGGAGTCAGTTTTGGTTAGTTCTTTGTTCGACAAGTGTACATTACATATTTCTAAGTAACCTGCATAAAAAAAAACCCAAATTAGAACAAATCATTCAAATTAATATCAGGATCTTGAAAACGAAACTAAATTTAAAATAATAATCTGATTGAATGAAAAGTTAGAAAAAACACATCGAACAGAAACGTCAAAATAGAAAGTTATTTGGATATGACGGATAAAGGTAGCAAAGGCAGATAGTATGGCTCAGTAGTGTTGGAGATCAGTTGTGGACAGAAAGGTATTCAAAACAAGAAAAAAATTTAGAAAATAAGAAAATAATTATAGGTTATGTAAATAGTGGAATTAGTGATTAAAATTTGAGTTCATCTAAAACAATCAAATACTCAGTGAAATAAAGTGTTTTGAATTATTATTTTGAAAGCTGAAAGAAAAATGAAATAAAATGCAAAAATTATAGCAGAAAAAACAGCAAGAAGAATAGCCAAAGCAGAAAGAAAAACCATTACAAAAATCAACAGAATAAACCATCCAGAACGTCAAAATCAGAAACTCACCTTCAAATTGAAAATTTCTAGAGGAAAGTCCAAATAGCGCAGAAAACATCGAAGAAAATCAAGGTACACCTTTTAGAACTTTCATCTGTGATGTATTAACACTAATCAAAGTTAAAATTTTATAAAAACAAACTTTTTGAAAATATCTTAACATAACCTTACCCAACTCCTGATAGACAATCATAGAACATTGAAATTTCTCAGGACTAGGACTAATACAAAATAAATCGTACTAAATCACAGTAAATTTTAGAAATAGATGAAAAAGTTCATGAGAACAATATCTAGAGTAAGATAGGTTTCGGTTCAATAAAACAAAAATTCTTATATTTGACATTTATTCCGAACTCATCATTTTACACCATCAAGAATACCAACTGTCAATGATAAATTAAAAAATTCATATATTGGCTAGCCTGCGTGCAATTTGGTGCAAGTGTATCAATTGCCAGTTTCGTTTATTTTGACATTCAGTGTCTACAATTTACATTTTATTGGAATCATATCAACTAACAACAAGATCAGAAGAAAAAGCCCAAACTGAACCTTCCTTGAGAAAAAAGTGGATCATCTCTACAGTGGCGCACCGACTGAGCATCAAACTAAAAGGTAAAAAGGTCCAATTATTCTCCATCACAATTTCACTAATCATATAAAACAATATAACAATAAAATTATAACAGTATATATGGTACTAAGATCATTGATGGCTGTTTTTTTATTCATAGTTTGCTCTGTTTCATCTATATAAACCATTTCAAGAAAGAGACGCTTATTGAGATTTTGTTCATAAGCAAGAATTTTTGAATCGTCATAGTCAATTATATGATCTTCATTTATAACATGTTCGACAAGGCTACTCAATCTTACATTCCTTCTGCAGTCACTTTTATGGGAGGTTATTCTGGCTGTGATCATTCTACATGGTTGACCAATGTAAACATCATCACAACTTCTACATGGAATTTCATAAATAATATGTGATCTGTTCCTGAACGGTACAAGAGTTTTCAACTTTGAGTGTGGTTGTGATATTGATTTTAAACACGTTTTGCTAATTTTAAAATTGTCTACATTTTTGAACAAATTGATTAATTTTGGAGTCAAATCATCTATATGAGGTAAAGATTTATAAATTAGAATATGATTAGTTTTTGGTGGGTGGTTATTTGAATCCGAATCAGAAATAGAGGAGCTAAATAAAATTTTATTAACTAGCGATTTTGGATATGAATTTTCAAAAAGGATGTTTTGAAGTTCTTTCAGACAATCATTTCTCAAATATGGATTGATGTGACCTTAACAACTCCGGTTTTGAGGTTATTTATCAAATTGAATTTCATTTCCATGGGATGGTGTGAGTGAAAATTCAGAAAAAGATTACTATTTATTGGTTTTCTGTACCACCTAGTAATAATTTTGTTTTCAATAATTCTGATTAGTTTCGTATCCAGGAATGGAACTGAATTATTTGTTTCTTTTTCTACAGTGAACTGGATATTTGGATCAAAACTGTTGAAGGTGTTGAGAGGTTCATCAATGCAATCTTCTGGTACTGAGAGAATAAGATCATCTACATATCTCTCTAGGAAAGGAATGTCGAAAGTGATTTTATTGGTGCAATATTCGAGGAGTTCATCTAAAACATAATTTAATAGTATTAGGGAGATGTTAGATGGGACAACAATTTGTTTGTAGAATTTCTCATTGAAGACAAGACACGTAGAGTCAAAAATGAAATCGATTATCTTCATAAACATGTGTTTTTCAATATTGCAGAGACTGTTGATTTTATTCCATTTTTTGTCGATGCAGAGTTTAACTAACTGTAAGGGTAGGTTAGTGAATAGAGATACTACATCCAAACTCATTAGAACATAATTTGGTGCTAACTGAAAATCGTTAATGAATTCACTAAAAGAGAAAGAGTCAGCAACATGATATTAGGTATCATTGTCATATGAGTTGGTCAATATTTCAGTAATGAATTTTGTTATTTTACTGGTTGGTGAGTCAATAGAGGAAACAATTGGCCTCGAAGACAAAATGAGTTCATGAATTTTTGGTAAAGCATAAAACCGTGGTGTAACTGAGCTGTAGTCAACTTTTTTGCAGTTACTCCATCAATCATTGCTTTCTTCTTTAGTTCAGAAACAATTTTGTTAGCTTTCTGTTTTAGAGTACAAGATGGATCTGCTCTAATGGGTTTGTAATATTTGTATATCATTGAGAAGTATCTGGCTCTTGTTGATGTATTCCTCCTTGTACATAGCAACAGTTACGTTACCTCTATCACTATTAACAATGCAAACTTCAAGATGTTGTTTCAGATATATCTTGATACGATAAGTGAATTGATCATCCTGATTATTATTCATATTACAAAAGTTTGTAATGATAGTGGTGAATTGTGCTAGATAGAAATTTTGATTTCTCTTGTTGAAATTATCAATAATGTTTTCCAAATCTGCAAGAAGCGATTCCATTCTTAAATCTTTCATAGTTGGACATACACTGAACTTAATCTTCCTAATTGGTCTACCTTTGACTGCTTCCCACCAATTTCTATAGTTATATGTATTGCATAATGGAATTGAAATGTGCTTTGAAATTAATATTGCGAAAACGTCAGATAAACGTTAGAAGTGTCAGTTTTGCATATGATTCATTTTTCATCATATACAAAACCGTGAAAATAGTATCTAAAATTCCATAAAACATGGATGCAGAGATAAATAGTGATGATCAATGTACTCCACCTGAAATTGAAGACACCACAAAATTAACGTCACTAAATTTACTGCCTGAAAAGTCCAAAAGAAGGTACGAATACGCTTACGATCGATTTCTTTCATGGCGAAGAAATAAGGTAATAAGAAGCTCCTTTTCTGAAAACGCTTTGTTTGCATACATAGGTGAACTTTCCAATATAACCCAATGCTCAACATTATGGATTAATCATTCAATGTTGCGTACCACTTTATCCATTCACCACAATGTAGATATCTAGTAAACTAAAAGCATTTTAAAAAAGGAAAAGTGACGAATATGAACCGAAAAAAGCTAAAATTTTGACGCAACAAGCAATTTGTGAATTTATAAATAAAGCATCCGATGAGGTTCATTTACTTTCAAAGGTGAGTCATCGATATTTTAGCAAAGTCTATACATTTATTTAATTATGTTTTTTTAGGTTGTGTTGGTTATGGTTATATCTGGTGCATGTCGCAAGCAAGGACTTACTCAGTTATGTATAAATAACATTGAAGATTTGGGGACTGCGGCTGTCGTTCAAATTAATGATACAAAAAATAAATGCTGTCGCAAGTACACTATTACTGGAATCTTTAATAGCATATATAAAAAATATACCAATCTAAGACCGCCAACTACCGAAACACGCTTTTTTCTTAATTATAGAGACAAAAATTCACAAAACAAGTAGTGGCTAAATTTTTAAATCTAAAGGATCCTGAAAAATACACGGGGCACTCATTTCGCCGTTCTTCTGCTACTATGTTAGTAGATGCAGGATGAGATCTAACTTTTCTGAAAAGACACGATGGTTGGAAATCGTCCAAAGTCGCAGAAGAATATATTGACGATTCTGCTACTAACAGATTAAATATTGCCAATAAAATTATGGGTGCCATCAGTAGGACTTGGAAAGCCGACAATCCGCCTCTTCGAGAAACTGACATCGAGTCTACTACTGTACATAGTGTACAAATAACAAAGAGAAATCTGTCTAATTGTGTGTATTATTACAATTTACTAATTGTAATAAAAATAATATCACTTTTAATTTCTATAAGCAGTAATCTTGTTCAATTATTACTTTTCTTTGTAAAATTCTCAAATTCTCAAAATAAAGTGAAAATATATCAATTTTTTTGCAATTATGCATTAATCTGTGGTCGTCGGAAAAATAGAGTACATTACTTGTGTGTAAAGTGCCATTTCACACTCGTTAGATTGTTGCAATCGGCTGGCGCCTCGTGCGACAACATTCTCCCACTCATGTGAAATGGGTCACTTTCCACGCTAGTAACGTAATATACTATTTCTTTATTAGAGAAATAATTACTTATTTCAATTGTATTTCAAATATCAGCAATAACATTGACAAGTCACTGAACGTCAAATAAAGTCCACCATAAACGAATACTAACCTCTTACATAAATAATTGCCCCAGGATAAAACTTCCCATCTGTCAACTTGATTTTGAATTTTGTTTCTCAACATATTCACATATTTTCTCCTCGATAAACGTCACATAACCGGACATGGTTATACTGTTGGAAAAAAATTAGTAAATTTCAATATTTTTTATTTTATCTGGTTTCAAACATATGGGACTATTTTCGGATCGTTCAGTTTCAATTCGTTCACAAATTAAAGAGACAAACATACATATTTTGTGTGTATTGGTGTGAAACAGGATATTGAATTCGCCTACGTACAAACTCGAGAATAGGACCCCTGATTATACCTACCACTGGAATGGAATTATATCTAGGTAGATGTATAACATATAATTTCATTAGTGATGATTATGCATATTTTACAAGCAATGAAAGTATTTACTTGATTCACAAATGTGATTAGTCAAACTTTATTGAAATATAAAATAAAACAATAACACAGTAACAATAAAAAAATTAATCGTCTTTCCGGGGCAGTTTAAATTGATTCGGCGTCTGCTTCTACAACAATAAGCTGTCTATATCTTGTGTAAGATATAGACAAGTCATAGCTACTCATTCAACAATCAACAATGCAGTGAGAATTTCAGGACACATTACTTTTCACGACAACACTACCATTTCGTTTCAATTACAGCGAAGTGCCGCGTAGCCCATGCGGCCTACGCCATAGGCCGCGTTAAGCCGTAGCCTGCGTAGCCAAAACGTGATGTTCTGCGGTAGCCACAAAACATGATAGTTTTAGCTCTAAGCTCCGCTGTCAAGTGAACTCTTCGCTAACAGCAAACCCTTGGGTTTAAATCTGCAGCTGATTTGTAACAGAACCTATACTGAAAAACGGAATATGTGAAATTTCAGGACATTACATTGGCAACTAGATGCCAACGTATATGTGTGAAATTACAGAACATTACGTTGGCATCTAGTTGTCAACGTAATTCTTTATTATTTCACATTCGAGTCAAAGTACATAAGTAATAACACATAAGTTTTCACGTAAATATACTGTTGAAATTTAAATAATTTTGACAATTTGATTCGTGAAAACACCAAACCAAACCTAACAAAAATTAATAAAAAAAATGTAAAAAATAACTAAATATTTTTTTCATGGTAGATAAATATTATTGAATATCTGATAGTAATTTTCATTTCTGAACAATCTGAGTGAATTTCATATTTTTTGAAAACCGCGTATACGACTGAAAAAAATTGATATCTGATTTTTTTATTTTCAATTTTAGAACATGTAGAACTTTTTATGAACAATCAACTTAGTGAGACAGACTGCATATACAGTCACTTAAGTTGACGACAAATGGAAAACATTTTCATTTTTCGATTAAGGAAAAAAAAATTATTTTATGTTCTAGACTCTAATTGTGAAGATTCAAATCTTGAAATTCGTCAGTTGTATACGAGTAGTATCAAAAAATATAAAATTGGTACAGTAAGAGAATACTTTGATATGTGACAATATCGAAAATTATTACCAAGAACAGTTGTTCAGAATTGAGAATCGCGTTCGAATATGAAATCGCTTGCGTCTACGCACGATGAAAATAAAAAATAAAAATATATTTAGAATTTCTCTACAATAACACAAATAACAGCCCTCGCAAAGAAAGGTCAGAGAGTATTCGCGGCAAAGTAACAGGTTCAGCTAGTTTTTATAAAAATAATTTTTTTTTTTTGTGGATGAATATTATTTCGAATTTGAACATGTTAAATAGTTCTGAACATTTTTTCATTTTAATAATTTTCAATAATCTCACGAATAAAAGTACTTTACTCTACTTCCTCTGTGCCAAGTTGATATTTTTTGACACTCATCGCATACCAGTGACAAATTTCGAGATTTGATAATTCTGAGGTAGGTTCTTGAACAAAACAAATTTTTAATGTTATTCATATGTCGCCAACTCAAGTGAATACTCTGTATATAATTTATTCATGGAATTGATAGAATTACATATTTTTCTCAGTATTGAGAATTACAAACACAAAGAACACGCTTAGGATCTGGTCGCAGCGACCAGATCGTAAGCTTGTTTCTTACATTGATACTTAATTCTCAATAGTAAATTTGAGAAATTAAAGGTAATATTACATTTTTGATTAAAATTCCATAGGAAATTCACACAAATACTATTTAATTTCACAGTCTCAACTATGTTGACCTAATTTTCAAACGGTAAATTTACAGGAGTTATGTAATTTCGCTTGAGGAACTTTACATATATATTAATTAATTTTACATTATCGATTCTGATGACACGATTTTTCAATAGTATAGTCACATAAACTATGTAATTCCACATCTTAAAATTAATGGGTTATTGAAATTTCAGTAGGATTATTACGCTAGTTGTTATGTGATTTCACGAATCAAATTATCAAAATTATTCAAATTTCAACAGTATATTTACGTGAAAACTTATGTGTTATTACTTATTTACTTTGACTCGTGAAATAACAGAACATTACATTGACATCTAGATGCCAACGTATATGTGAAATCACAGAACATTACGTTGGCATCTAGTTGTTAACGTTATTTTCTTTTATTTCACATTCGAGTCAAAGTATATAAGTAATAACACATAAGTTTTCAGGTAAATATACTGTTGAAATTTAAATAATTTTGATAATTTGATTCGTGAAATCACTTAACAACTAGCGTAATAATCCTACTGAAATTTCATTAACCTATTAATTTTAAGATGTGGAATTACATAGTTTATGTGACTATACTATTGAAAAATCGTTTCATCAAAATCGATAATGCAAAATTAATTAATATATATGTAAATTTCCTCAAGCGAAATTACATAACTCTGGTCGCTGCAACCAGATCCTAAGCGTGTTCTTTGTGTTTGTAATTCTATCAATTCCATGAATAAATTATATACAAAGTATTCACTTGAGTTGGCGACATATGAATAACATTAAAAATTTGTTTTGTTCAAGAACCTACTTCAGAATTATCAAATCTCGAAATTCGTCACTGGTATACAATCAGTATCAAAAAATATCAGCTTGGCACAGAGGAAGTAGAGTAAAGTACTTTTATTCGTGAGATTATCGAAAATTATTGAAATGAAAAAAATTTCAGAACTATTTAACATGTTCAAATTTGAAATTATATTCATCTACGAAAAATAAAAATGATTTTTATAAAAACTAGCTGAACCTGTTACTTTGCCGCGAATACTCTCTGACCTTTCTTTGCGAGGGCTGTTATTTGTGTTGTTGTAGAGAAATTCTAAATATATTTTTTTTAAATTTTCATCTTGCGTAGACGCAAGCGATTTCATATTCGAACGTGATTTCATATTCGAACGCAATTCTCAATTCTGAACAACTGTTCTTGGTCACAATTTTCGATAATGTCACAAATCAAAATATTCTCTTACTGTACCAATTATATATTTTTTGATACTACTCGTATACAACTGACGAATTTCAAAATTTGAATATTTACAATTAGAGTCTAGAACATGCAGGACTCTTATGTAAAATAATTTTTTTTTCCTCAATCGAAAAATGAAAATATTTTCCATTTGTCGTCAACTTAAGTGATTGTATATACAGTCTGTCTCACTAAGTTGGAACCATACGGAAAACTTTTTTATTAATAATTTTAGGAAAAGAATGATTGTTCATAAAAAGTTCTGCATGTTCTAAAATTCAAAATAAAAAAATCAGATATCAATATTTTTCAGTCGTATACGCGGTTTTCAAAAATTATGAAATTCATTCAGGAGTAAAGTACCATGAAAAAAATATTTTGTTATTTTTTAGATTTTTTTTATTAATTTTTGTTAGGTTTGGAAAAACAACTTTTCGTTTATAGAAAGTTCAACGTGGTCGAAAACCTAAAACACCACAAAAACTAACAATGAAAGAATATTGTCAAAAATGAAGGTACTCTTGGGTGAGATTCATATTTTTTAAGAAACCTCGTATACTACTGAACTACAAAAATTGATATCTGATGAAAGTAGGGCAGACCGGGGCTGGTTGGTACAAATTTCACGTTCGAATTTTTTACAACTTTTCTATAAACCTTACGAACAATTGGGCTCCAAGGGATGAAACCTATATTGATCGGCTAGAAAATTACTAATATCACATAGATTCAAACAAAGCAGTAAAGGAGAAATAAATTAATTTTCGTGACCTCTCATATGTACCAACATACCCCGTAACCGGGGCATGTTGGTATACTTCATGGGGCTGGTTGGTACAGTCTGTACTTACGGAATTCAACATTCCAAAAGAAAACAAATATTTTTTGAAAGTAAATTGTATTCTTCAATAATACAAAAAAGTATGAAATTATTACTCTGAGTCATCAGATTCACAATTGTGACAAATATAGTATGGCCCAGCGTCGCAACATTCTTCGTGTGACCACAGGTGGCACTGTGTGCACTGAATCCACTTTTCTCGTGGCGCACTATTGGAATATTCTTCCAGGCATATGAGACAAATGGCATCTTCATCCTCGCTGCTATCACTGGAATAAGACAAATTCCCCTTCTGTTTCTGTTTACCCGTCTTCCTTATGTTCTTTTCTGTCTTGTCTGTAAAAACTTTTTTCTTTACTATCTTTGCTTTCTTATTGATCTCATCTTTGTTATTTTTCATTTTCTCACTTTTCTCCTTCTCCAATTCATCTTTAATGGGGGTATCTGTCTGAATTGCTGACTTTCTTTTTCTCCTGTTGTTCTTCTTGGATATTCTTGGTGGTGCGTTGGGCAGTGGTTTAATTTTCTCAAGACAATAATTGTCATCAGTCTTGCTGCAACCAGGTTGATTTAACATTCCGTCTGTTGGAGTTGCATGTCGAGGAATTTCTATTGGTTCTGACGAATGATTCGGGGCACCTGGGGATGTTTGTTCAAAAGAATGCTCATGGACTTCAATGTCAACATCAGTAGCCGCAGTGGGTACAGTAGCTACGTTATCCACTCTGACGGTATCAACATTTTCTATGTTTGGGTCTGGTCTATCGGTGACATATGCTGCCATAAACTCACTATCAGCGAATATATCACGATTGAAGGGTGATATACCCGAAACTCTGAAGCCAGCTGATATGTTATTCGGAGTCGCAGTCAAAGGTTAAGCTCTTGCAAATATTCCAGGGATATCATAAATGGTCATTGTGCGTCCAGGATTGTTAGTCATCCATGCATCGCAAGCACTATTGGCATATTTTTTTAAAGGACCATACACACTTCTGTCCAGGGGTTGTAGTTTATGGCTACAGTGTGGGGAAAACGAGAGAACTGTTACACCATTGTCTTTACAATATTTGAGTCCTTCTACAGACAAATGTGAATCGTGATTGTCAAGAAGTAAAATAACTGGTCTCTCTACTGATGCTCTTGTATGTCTAACGAAATGTTTGACATATTCAATGAAATTATTCTCTTTCATCCATCCCGAAGGATTTGCTCCTCCAGCACTACCAAGAGGACCCTCTTTCAAAAAGTGCGGCTTGAAATGAACTCTAGGAAATATAAAAAATGGCGGGACACTATTTCCTGTTGCTGAGACAGCAAAAGCCATAGTCACAAGCTTACCTCTCTCAGCAGATGTTATTCTCCCTACTTGTCGAACACCACGACGAGCAACAACCCTATTTGGTTTTTGAACTGTTGTTATTCCAGTTTCATCCATATTCCACAAATCTGCTGGGCCACATCCGAGACGATTTGATACTGTCTCGAGATTGTCAAAGAAGGCACCTACGTTGGTTCTATTGAAGCTGGTTGCCCTGGATAGACTAGTAGCTTCTGGGGTTCGGATTGATAATGTTTTATTCCTTTTCAAAAACGATGAAAACCAGTTAGCTCCAGCAATATTATTATTTTTCCAGTTTTCAGGCATACGCAAATTCAGTGATGATGCAAATAAGTAAGCAATTCTTCTCACTTCCTTTGGTGAGAGACCAAAATAAATATCAGCTGCTTTTTTCAAGTAGTCAGAAAGTTCAGCTTCTTGTTCTGATGTAAAAACATAATGAAAAAAAAAATGTAATCGCATGAAATTCAAAACAAATTACCTCACCTTACTGATTGCTATGAAACCTACTACCGTACTTGGTAAATTTTTATTGACAGCATTGATTTCTTCCGCGGAGAATATTGAACAGTATCTTTGTAGAGTCATCAAGGGAATTCCAAAATCCCTAGACGTTTCTCTTAGAGATCGTTGATCTAGCTTTACAGCTCTAACAGCTCTAAGCATAATATCAGGTTTCGTCAACCCCCTATTGGATTTCTTCTTGTAATTTCGCATTATGAATCTATAATAAATGAATAATTGAATTCGCTGCTCTTCATATATCTCAGTCATAACCTGGCATCGGGGTAGGTTGGTACAGTATCAACTGACCCCGGAGAGAATGTACCAACTAGCCCCAACGCCATTTTTAAATTCTACAATGAGATATCTCTTGATAGAATAGGTCATATGTTCCTTTAAATATATGAAAATGGAACAAATTGCATCTGCATTGAACACCTGATATAATTGAAACTGAACCCTGTCTATGAAAAATGTTTTACAAAGTTTTAGATAAATAACAAATATTTACTTACCAATGACTGAAACATGAAGTTATGGCGCCATCTGATGCGTGATAGCGAAACTATGCGTTATGTACCAACATACCCCTGTATTCAACTAGCCCCGGTCTACCCTATTTTAGATTATAGATCATGCAGAACTTTTTATAGGTTGCACATACATAGTGTAAGTGTCGCCATACAAAATAACTTCGAATTAAGAAAATCGCGGTATATCTTGACATCTTTTTCATTCCCAAATAAAACAATTTTTCAAATTCACTCCACCTAATCATGAAGAATGGATTTTTTGGCAACTGTGGTGTCACACACAATGGAAACAGAGACTGGGTCTCCCCTTCACACTTGTTTCTTATACCTATTGGAATATAATAGAAAACATATTTTTTGTTGCCGATGACACCCAAATAAACCTGTAATGGTTCAACAAATCTATAATTTTCCTTGTAATATTTATTTCTTGAGAAAATACTTCTCAGAGGTCCCGATTGCGGATCATGTGCAATTTTCAGAAAACTTGATTGTTTTATTTCCTCAATCACTCACTCTTGAATTCCATGCTTGATTTTCAATTCACTAGCGATGTGTGATAAATTCATTTCATTAAAATCTGTGAAATTACCAATGATGGTTTGTTATGATTTATCTTTAAGGGTAAACGTCGTTTGTAGAGTGAAAAATGAAGAAGAGAGGAATTTTACTGCAAAATCCTGTGTTGAAATAGTTCGTTCAATTTTCTCAGATGAATCCTGTTCAAAGGGTAAATTTCGTACTATGTATGAAGTGTCGTCATTTTGGGGCTCGATTATCTTTTCAAATATGTTCTGGTGCTTTCTTACAAAGTGACTATTCAGACTGTTTATATAATTATTAGAAACTAAGAAAAATTCAAAAAAAGGGCAAGGAACCCTTTCTGCCCCCTTTTGACAGTCTCTTCTGTGAAAAAACAATTCTGAACTCCGCATTCGACTTTAATTTTGTTTGTATCACACCTAACCGTTGGTTTTGCATTATTCCTGAAAATGTGGAATTTATACTTATTGTAAGACGATAGTTTTGCTTTACAATTCCCTCTCATGGCAGGTTTCTATGAATGCACAGGTGTTTATCGTCTAGTCTACTGCCGTGTTATGGTAAAACCTAGTACCTTGAGATAATAGTTTTTGAATTATTATGCATCTTACAAAGTTACCTACTTGGGGTCAAATTGCCACCTATCTGAATGACGTAAATGCAGTTTTCTTCATGGCTATAAATAGTATCTATAAAGAAAATATATTTATCTGATAACAAAAACTACCAAATCTAGTTACTAGGATTTGTAAAAGTTTCCTTGTTATGGGAGTATTCAGTTTACATATCCATCTTGTAGTTTCAATAGAGCATACATACACACACGCCAACACACATAGGAAATGATAAAATAATTGCAAGTAAAAAAGGTTAAATATAAATATAGGTACAGAAATTTTAATATATTTGGCATATCTGAATACATAAGGAAGAGAACTATTTTTGTTAGCAAAGCCTAACACCCATAGACCAAACTTCTCAATGTTATTCATCATGTTATGCATGGCATCACACGTTAAAAGGTAAGGGCTGCGTCTTCCCTAGCTCACACAAGTCTCTCGAAGACTTCCGAGGGTTGCGCGTAGGGGCGCAATCGGTTGACGGAAATAACAATTTTTAACAATCTGGTATTTGCATTAAAGATTTTATTTTAGATTCTCAAATTGTCGACTGATAAACTTCTCAACCAATCCTTGATTTTTTTTTATATTATTATTAATATTCCTTATGTTTTGTTGTACCTGTGAATATATTCGGGAAGCTGTGTAAAGGTAAGACCTCTGACCGATTGATTTCGTAACTTTCCTTCGAATAATCAACTATTTTAAATAAAGAAAGAAAGTATTTTCTTGTTCTCAATCTCGCATGTGTTTTGTTCTGTTCTCCGATTTCTTGGAATATTCATTTCATTTTGGATATAACCAGTATTCTTATTTGTAAAGCTAACTCCAATATATCCATTCCCAAAAAACCTGCTATACTTGATATGATTTGAAGAAGTTTTTTTCAATTTCAGACAAAATCTCTAATACAGGATATTCTCCTCCAGTTAATCTATGACTCACATACAATAGCCTAGCTTTTTTGGTATAACCCAGTCATAAAAAACCTAAGACTATGAAATAAAATTAGTAACCTATACCCAAATGTTTCAGTAGATTAGATAATACCGTCACCTTCTTCCACTGGGTGACTGTTTTCCTTGGACCAATATTATTTGAGCGAACTCCCAATTTGTCCCATAATTTCTTAGTTTTTTCGTTATCTTGAAATAAAATTGTCTTGTTTTCTTCCTCAATGACAAGAATTCTTCATTTTGATCTCGAGTAGTTCTAGCATTTCGACATCCTAGATGAATGAAAACCAGTATTATTTATAAACATTTATTTAAATTTTTAACAAAAACTAAACTCTTAAAACCATATGAAACAAAACAGTACTTGAACTGAAATAAAAAAAGATAAATTTTCATAATCTCATCTTCTTTTTGAGCCATGCATTTGACCATCCTTTTACATTATTTGATGATCAGATTTTGTCTGCAATTTTTTGCAGTCCGGAATCAATTGCAACTGCAATATCGTTTAGGGCACTAGCTATTGCCATCAATCCTTCTTCGTTGGACACTACAAATTTTCCATACTGCTGTGCCAACAATGCTTACGTTTTGTATGTTTTTTCTTTTTCAGTTCATTAAAAGCATAAGTAAATAAATGAAAATGAATGCAGATAAAAAATTATTTACTACTGTATCGGGGCAGCTTCCTTTGATTTAGGAGGGGAGGATACTTCATTTGGGATGTTTTCCTCCACAAAATCAACATTTTGTTCTTCGTCATCTGCATAAACAATTTCAATATCACTAAGTTGTTCGACAGATTGTATTTCTGCACATCCCTGTGATGATTCAGGATCATTATTGACATGAAATCCCACTTCCCTAGTATTTGATAATCCTTCAACTACGAGTAACCCACCCCCCCTCGGGGGCAATAATAAATTCTTCTCCGTGTCTTTGTGTTCGGCCAGATCTTTTTCGCTTCCTCACGGAACTTTTCCATTCAGTAAATGTCTGGAATGATATTATTCAGCAAAATTGTTCATAAAAATGAGATATTTCCGATCTCATGTCAATTATTTGGGTCAGCTTACTTTTTTCCAATCTTCTGTGGACTTGATGGCCCCACTGCCACAAGCATTAAAATCGTCAATGTTTCCCAACATTGGATGATCCTTTCAGAATTTTCGCTTGTAATTTTTCCATACCGGAGTTTCTGTTAACAGTTATTTCTCCCCACAGGTGTTATTATGAAAGGTTCAATAGGATATCCAGAATCTCCAATAAGCCAAGAACTATTGTCACCATTTATATAATTTTTTTCCAAATGTCTTCTAACTTGGGAGGTTGACCAGATGGCTGAATTATGGACGGACCCTGGGTATCTAGCATTTATGGCCTGAATTTTCATTTTCAAATTGGCATAAACTATGACTTGGGTATTCAAACTATAATATCCCTTGCGATTTGGGAACAGTATTCCAGGCATTTCAGGATTTTGGAATGGTGGTGCTCGAATTGCTATGTGGGTACAATCTATGGCACCAATGAAGAATATCACCAACTTTTGATTTTTACCTTAGGAAATACTCCATTAAAAATGAAAAAATTCTGTTAAATTTTTTTTTTTTTGGTACGACTTATAGTTTCCGAAATATTTCATTGTTTAGCTGAGCGTGCGACGACGCGGAGTCATTAGCCGCTGTGACGTCAATGCGTGCTATGCTCCCGACATGTGTATTTAAAGTTTGTGTCGAAAACTGAAGAAAATGTCGAATCCAAAAACTAGAAAATCGTGTATTTTGCCAAAGTGTTTAAATAAAACTACTAATGAACCCGAAATAAATGGAATAAAATCATGAAGTGGGAGCCAAAGGTTTTAACTATTACTGCGAAGGTCTAACTATATTTGATGAAGGACACATTTTTTGTACTTTATGCGGATCAGAGGTAGTAAATTTTTTTTAAATTTTATTGTGATTGTTTGCTAGATTGTTTGATTTAAAGAGTAAGCCTACCTTCTAGGTACACTTAGGTTCAATAATGGAAGTTTTACCTATTGTTTTTTCCGTTAACCAGCTGTCGTCCCCTTACGAACGGCAGCCCTCAGAAGTCGAAACTTGTGCGAGCTAAGGATTAACGAGGTCTTACCTTTTTACGTGCGATTCCTAGCACTTTCTCGGGCCATCAGAAAAAATTCTGCAGTCACTAGGGTTCGAACCTTTGACTGGCAGCCAAAAGTGATCGAAACAATGTCGCTTTAACAACTCCTACCTGGCCCCGAATAACATTATTATATAGTTTTTCTTTGTTTCAGATTGAAAATGACATGGAAAACTATTCGTGAAATATAGATTAGTTGGAGGTAGAATAATACTTTGAAAAAAAGTTATTCCACATAAATTTGAATCTCAAAAAGCAGTTAACGTGAAGCCCAAAATGCCTGCAGAACATAAACGCGCGGAACCAAATTAAGTTTTTTGAGAAACTTTTACACGAAGATAATCCTTTAACATTATTCACACCAGATGAAGTATTTGTTGCTCGTTTTTAAGAAGATGATCTATTAGAAACTCCATTAGATGAGAACATTAATTAAAGCATAAAAAAAGTACATATGTCACAAAGCTGTGAAAGTAAAATTGAAATATAAAAATGGTTAGAAAGCAAGAATTACCGAAGAAACATTTTTAAGATGAAAAAGAACTCCGAAGATTTGGATTTATGCTGTTCTGAAATATCATCAATCGGAAAGCTTTGGAACTCACTGCTCGGGAGGTGTTCCCTGAGGCATGCATCAGTTTGCAAAAATCCAAGACAAATACCAATTCCTGCCTACTTTTCCTGGGTTCTCATGATGTTCTCTGAGAATTTGAGAACATTACAGGATTTTCTTTTCGTGAGAGCAGGAATATAAAAAAAACATGCTTGCGTGGATTCAAAGCAAGTTGATTTGGTAGAGTTTATTGTGTTTTCTGCATGTGGAATAGTACATTTGCAGAGTTGCTTGTTTAGTACAAATTAATGTTCAAACTTTCATATTTTGAGAACATGTAAATAAAACAACTCATTTACTTGTATTTCTCATTATTCATTCATGCATAACTAATCAATGAGTATATCGTAGATGTTGTCACCCCAAAATATCTCACATTGCTCAATTATATTTTCACAGTAATATTTTTTGCATAATTGTATAATCTTTTTCATATACCTGCAGCACCTGTTGAGAACTCCCAAAATCCACGTGCAAAAATCAAAATACTCCTATTTTTTCCACTCATGTGCATTTGTGCTTGTACTTGAGCATAATACTGTGTTAGGGGCGAAATTTAGGAAAGGAGAGCAGTGAATGTGCAATGATGTGTCACGCCTCTAACATACCCAGCAGCTCAGTAGGCGCGGATTCGACAATAAAAATTGATTTCGATAAGATTGAAATATGGGGTTAATTTTCCGGAGCGCCACGGATTTATCGCTAGTGAAAAATCCGAAACCACCCTGATGGAATGGGACAACCCACTGCACTAATATTACTAAAATATTAAACAATAGATACCTGTAAATGGTATAATAATAATATATAAATATGTAGAGATTTTGTCTTCCCTTACGCTTAGATAACTTGGACCAGAATAAAAGAAATAGTCATGTCCCTTACTAATAAAATATATTGATCGTTACACACCCTGTATGTGAACAGTTCAGCTCACCATACAAAAGAAAATGAAATTAATGTAAATATCAACCATCAAGATGAATTCAAGTGGATGCTGTGATTGAGAGTATGGTATTGTTTGAATATATCAATATGAAACCTCCAGTGAGGGCTATGCCTGTGACGTCACGATGATAGCTTACAGTTATGGATACTTACGCCTTAGGGGCAGTCTTATTCTAAACTTATCTGATACTATGTAGATATTCTCAAGCATGCCAGTTCACCAATTATTGTGGTTGTAGTTCATCGGTGCCTTGGTGAATACAGATGCACAGTGGGTACTACACAATCGATCAAAGTACATGTACAGCTGGGACAAATAGCGAAGGAATGCTGAACAACAGAATAAACCGTAGTGGAGCACTACCAGCGGCGAAGCAGTAACAGTAGCAAAGTGGTAGTCGCAGAGGAGCAGTAGCAGAGTGGTAACAAGCACTATCCACAGCGGAGCAAAGTAGTAGCAGAGTGGTAGCCGCAGCAGAGAACCCTAGAATATACAATACCATTCTGACTTCTGATTACACTTGTATGGGGCCATAAGTAGAGCCCAAATGCAAATACTAACCTCTATTAAGTGGGAGGGTTCTGATAACAGATTTGATGGTCTGTTTGTTGTCTGATAGCGAGTTTCTCGTTCCAGTAGTTTCACACAATGATGAAGTGACTTCTAACCTCAAAAATCCGCAAAGCGAATGGAGATTTCTCAAAAATATAAAGCGTCAAAAATCGCAAACAATATGAGAAACTCTCTGATATGAATTTTCCGAAGATCCATCAACAATGATCAAACTTTAATTGGAAATCTTCAAAGTAGGTCAGTCACTCATCAAGATCAAATAAGGAAGAAGAGAGTCTCTCTCAGATGTCAAAGTCAAAACTGTCAATATCTGACAAGGCGATTTCTTGTTCGTTAGTGTTCGGTGGGAACAGTCCAGGAACTGACTCGAGCTAATAGGAGCTATGAAAAGAACACCTTAAGATTCAGTGTTGCTAACTGAAACAACACAAAAACGCCAGCCTCTCAATCTCAGAACCAAACTAACAAAAGGTCAAGTATTCGAATGTGAAATAGGTACCTAATGACACAAGATAGAGATAGAGTAGGAATGTTACGGTTTTGTGTTCTAAGTACAAAACAATAGACTAACCAAAAGTATGTTTACAAAATAACGCTGTCATACCGCAAAATAGAACAACTGATAACTGTCATTAGCTTAAGGCCGGTTCATGTCCGCTCGAACTAGTACAGCAAAGGTAAGTACTAACATTCGGAACAAGCTATACATGACAACGATCAAGTTGTCATTTTGAGGAATCTGAAGAAGAAGAAGAATACAGTGGCGTACAGAGTGGAAAGTGTATATCAATGACCGAGAATTTCTGATGTTATTGTATTAAAACAGAAAGGGTTTTCTAGTGCAAAATAAACCCGTAACAAATCCCCCCTCTACTCGGAGAGGCATTAAAGTTCCCAGAACTTTAATGACGATTAGCCATAAAGCTAACAATAACATTATTTAACCAACAATAAGAAATTCAAGGAAGTGTAAATTAGACTGGTAGATAACAAATACCATTATAAGAATGTAAAAAAGATTGACATTTCAATGTAATTAAGATAGAAAAGGTGACTTAATTCAATGAATACCTGTTAGGAAAGAGTCGAAGGTTAGTTGATATGTCCACCTGGTACTATCAACTGTGAGAAAAACACAAAAACATATAATATCTTCACAATTAAACAACCGAAATCATAATAATTAAATACAATATCTACAAAGCAATCAGTGATTGAGTAAATTGATGTCAAGTGGTCAAATGTTCATATTATCAATCTGGGTTCTACAATACTCAATAACATAAGCCGGTGTTGGTCATTCCAACAAAAATAAAAATCCAGCATATCCAAATACCCAGTGAAATATAAATAAAAATATGTCTTTATGGAAAGGTGATCATTTAATCAAACAAATCCCTCAAAGGAGGACATTAGTACGAGTGCCACAAAAACAGCTCAAATATGCAACAATGCAAAGCTCGTTACCAAAATACACGTGTACTGAAATATGCTACAAGAAAACAAATCCCGAAATCACAAATACTAACCCGGACAATAAAGTAATCTCTTGACAGCAGATTAAATTAATACCAATCCTCAGAAAAGGACATATTTTTGGCTCAAAGTGTCGGTGTGGCATGACACTGTCAAACAGGTTTTTCTGTCGTGAAAAAAAAATCACTAGTTGTGAACTAGCCTAGTTCAAGTAGCTTTAAGCCGAAGCTAGGGATATCCAACTTCTATCCAGAACCACCGAGACAGCGCTCGAATTTAACATCAACAACGCAAATAATAAAAATTTTAATCAATCACCGACAACGCAAATCATTAGTCTGTGGACAATCGGCTATTGTCAACTTACCAGACCAGAAAGAAAAATAAAAAAATCTACCAAAGAACATCTTAAATGATACAAAATTAAATTCATAACGAATTAACTGGAACATAACATCCAATGATGTTAGTATTATGGACAATAATTTTTGAATGGCCTCAAAATTATAGAAAAACATACCAAACAAAAATTATAAATGCAGCAGTGTTGCTGTCGTGAGATTTTATAATCGCAATCATTTTCCCTAGATATTATGGGTACAAAATCTCACAAGTTGGGAACTAAGTCCAAGTTCTAGTTGCTTTAGGCATACGCCAGGGACAGCCAACTTCGGCCCCAAAATTACCGAATTTAATTTTAATCTGGGTGGTCGAATAAGGATGGGTCACTCTCATCCGGAGGATGAGCCTTCAAGTATTTTCCATGGCAGATAGACTTCTTACCCTTGTCATCTTTGAATTCATAAGTCCAAGGTGATACTATTTTAGTAATTTTGCAGCTAGTTTGGCAGTGAAGTTTTAACTGCATTTGAAATTGCATAATTTCGCCTCCATACCTTCTGTCCAACTGAAAATTTTACAGGACGTCGCCGAAGGTCATAATGTTGTTTACTCTTAGTATGTGCTTTCAGTATTCGAGCTTGCATATATTTATAAATTCTAGAAAATGCATTTTTCTTGTCCTCTGCAGAACAAATAGGGTAAGGTGACTCGCTAGGAACATATATTTCATTCTTTCCATCAAGAGAGACCTCACGTCCAAAATTCACAAAATTAGGAGTTAGAGCAGTTGTTTCATGTTTAGACGACCGGATTGCATAGGCAATTTTTGGGAGATAAGTATCCCACAATTTTTGATTTTCTGAAACATACGCCGTGAGCATGGTCTTAATGACTCGGTTCACTCTCTCAGTAGGATTGGCCTGAGGGTGATAGTTGGCGGTATATGCAATATCAAAATTGTAAGTCTTTGCAAGATTTTTAAAGAGATTACTCCTAAACTGCACACCATTATCAACGATAATTTTCTTTGGTGCACCAAACATAAGAACAACTTGTTCCTCCATAATCTTAACTATGCTACTTGCAGTAGCAGATCTCAATGGAAAGAACAAGACAAATTTACTGAAAACATCACAGACCGCTAAAATATATGCAAAACCCTTTGAACTTCTAGGCAGAGGTCCCATAAGGTCTGCACTGAGAAGAAGGAATGGTTTATCTACATTGGGAGTTTTACTCAACATGTATCCAGACGGAGCTTTTTGCTCTGATTTAATAGAATAGCAAATTTGACAACGTCGAATGTATTTCGTCACATCAGATTTCAATTTTGGCCAATAATACTTATTGGAAATACGAGCAACCGTTTTATATATACCTGTGTGACCTGATACTGGATCATCGTGATACTTTTGGAGGATTCCAAAACGTCTCTCCTTGGGAACAACTAACCTCCATTGTTCAGATGGACTTGATAATTCAGGGTATTGTGGACGAACAAACTTGAAAATTTGACCTTCATCATTTATGCGGAAGCAAGGGTAGCGTGCAGGATTCTGTTTTATTTCAGCTGACAACTTTTGATACCATCGATCAGCAGTTTCAGCATAATCAAAATTCTCAAAATCCTGAATAACCAACCTATCGACATCAACAGATTCCACGGAAACAGGAACAGATCTAGAAAGAAAATCAGGAACAACATTATCTGCTCCTTTCCTATGAATAATCTTATAGTCGAATGGTTGTAAACGTAGACTCCATCTACCTAATCTACACTGAGGATCTTTCAAGTTATGAAGCCACTGCAACGAATGGCAGTCTGTGATAATCACAAAATGATATCCTTCGAGATAATGCCGGAGTTTTTCTACCGCCCATACGACAGCTAGACATTCTCGCTCCGTGGCACTATATTTTCTCTCCTGCGCAGTCAGCGATCGAGACAAATACGCAATTACCTTTTCACCATCGTCAAAGTTCTGACTCAACACCGCTCCGACCCCAAATGCAGAAGAATCTGTTTGAACATAGAATGTTCTACTGAAATCAGGGCACGTAAGAATCGGTGCGCTTACCAAACACTCCTTCAGGTAACGAAATGAGGATTCACACTCATCCGTCCAGCAAAATTTAACATTTTTCTTGGTAAGGTTACACAATGGTGATACAATTGAGGAAAACTGAGTTACAAACCTCCTATACCATGATGCTGTGCCAATGAACTGTCTCACCTGCTTGGCTGTAGTTGGGGAACGGATATTTAAAATAGCTTCTTCCACTTTTGAAGCATCCGGACGCAAACCAAAACGATCCACAATATAGCCTAAATATTTCAACTCAGGTCGGCAGAAATGACATTTATTAAAACTAACTGTTAACTTTGCAGAATATAACCTATCAAATGCTTCACTTAAAGTTTTCAAATGAGTTTCAAAATCCTGAGAAATAATGATTATGTTATCTAAATATACAAGGACTGATGGGGACAAATCTGGGCCTAGTACTTTCTCAATCAAACGTTCCCAGGTAGCTGGAGCATTGGTCAACCCGAATGGCATAACCTTAAAACGAAACAGTCCCCCAGGGACTGTAAAAGTTGTATAGTCTCTCGAAGCTTCCTCAATAGGGACTTGCCAGTACGCACTTTTAATGTCCAATGAACTCATATATTTCGCATCACGAAGTTTATCTAAAATTGAAGAAATATATGGCAAAGGATAAGCATCTTTAATTGTAACTGCGTTTAATTTACGATAATCGACGCAAAAGCGATATGACCCATCTTTCTTTGTGACCATACACACAGGGGAAGCCCATGAACTTCTACAAGGTTCAATGATATCCTTGGATAACATGTCTCGAATTTCTTCATCAATAACTTGCTGTTTAATAGGGGAAACTTGATAATAGCGTTGCTTAATTGGTTTTGTATTGTATTTGTATTAAACCCCGTTGTCTCAGAAACTCATAACCAGCTTGGCCAACAATTGTTCTGGATGCTCCAGAATCCAGCAATCCAGTAATAGGACCCCCCAAAATAGAAACATCAAGGTATGGTCGTTCATCACCAGATACACTTGAGAGTACATAATCAAGAATAATTTGCTTCCTAGAATCTAATACAGAAAAGGTCAAATTATTTGACTCGGGAGAAACTTCCTGATCACCTAAGGTCTCCCTGTAGAGTTTCCCTGTTGTGATGAAGAAGAGTTGTTAGAATGTCTGTTGTTATTTCTACTTCTATTGTTCCATCTGCTATATTCTTGAGAACATTTTTGACAGTCACGAAGTGTAACGTTAGGAGTTCCACGCTTGAAGCAGAATTTTTTCCTTTCAGCTAAACATCCTCTGAAAGTATGGCTATCACTTCCACAGTTAAAACAACTACCCAGAGATGAAACTTCTGCCAAATCTGATACGGAGTCACTCCTTGATGAACTAGAAGCATATGCCAACTCAGGAATCAAAGGTTTGCTTCTTGATGGTGGGGGAACATAAGATTTCACTAAATCCCGCTTCTCATCAAGAGTACGACAAACATCAATAAGCTCAGTTATAGAATTAACTTGCTTGAATGCTAAGAAAGGATGATAATATGGATTAATCCGTTCCATCATTAATGAAAGTTGAACTTCATCTGATATAGGTGTTTGCATTTTATTAAACAAACTCTTCATGTTAACAATATACAAACCAATAGACTCATCAGGACCTTGTGTCCTACGCTTAATGTCTTCAAATAAGTCTTTGTCAAAATTGGCAGGTAAAAATTGCTGTCGCATCAACTGAACTAAAGAATCCCGATCAGAATCCCAAGTTTTCACTAAGTTATACCAAGTAGCAGCATCTCCTTCAAATAAATCTGCAGCATCCCGAAACAATATTGATTTCGATATACCTCTAGACTTTCTCATTGTTCCTACTTTCTCAACAAAAGTAGAGAACGACATCATTCCAGGCCTTCCAGTGAATTTCATACCCCAATCACGAACTAATTTTCAAAGGTTCTTCTTCCCCACTGGAAGAATCACTAGAATAAACAGCAGAGCTGTGTGCATTCGGTGCTGTCAAGGATTGTTTTAAAATTGAAATATCAATTACTGTGGGATCTTTATGGCCTTTACGAGCCTTTCCTTGTAACTTATCTAGCAACAATAACAATTGTACTCGATACTCAGATTTAATTTTCTTCTCAGCATCATTCTGAGGACTACACCTATTCACACGACCTAAAACATGAGCTATTTTTGAAGATATACCTACATAAGTTGTATCTTTTTCTGTACCTGAAAAGTCATCGATCAAAGTTTTCAACAAATCAATATTAACTGTAATAGCCGCAGAGTCATCAATAAATTTGAAAGGATATGCTGGATTTTTAATGGCAAGTGAAGTTTTTTCTAAGGCCAACGCTTTCCGCAAAGCTGCCCTAATATCAGCTACTGTCAAGTCTGTACCATCACCAAGACCTCTAACCATTATTTCATAAATTACTTCATCTCTAGAAAGACGATTGACATCTAATTTAATTTTTGAAGAACTCATTTTTGAAAATGCAAAGAAAACAGTTCAAATCACCCAGATAATAAAAAACTTTAAATATAATAAACAAATTAAAGTGACCATAAAAGAAAATTTCAACAGATAAGTCACTAAGAAAAGCGACGCCGGACGTTTGCAAGCTATAAAAGTGTCAAGAAAACCAAATTATACCAGAAATAGACACTTTTAGACAAACGACGCCGGACGTCGGTAAGCGTCGGAGCGCGTAGGTGCGTTAAAATTCTATAAAAGTGCAAAGCAGACCAAAATATACCAGAAATAAGCACTTTCAGAAAAACGACGCCTAGCGTCCGTAAGCGTCGGTCAGCGTCGGTACTCTAAAACTATAGGAAAGTGCTAACAAAACCAAAATATACCAGAAATAGCAACTTTCCAATAACCGACGCTGGGTGACGGTGAGCGACGCGACGACTGAGACAAAAAAAAACAAATAATTCACACTGTACCACTTGACAACAACTCTAAATGATACTGAAAGGTAGAAAATAATATCAGTTATCCAACTATGAGACAATGCAACTCTCAAAATGACTATTCTCTATCCCGATCCAAGATACCGAGAAGGAAAAACACCTTTATAAGTACACCAACTGCTGCACTTCAATTCTAGATAAACTATAAAAAATAATACATGAAAAGCATTCAAAATAAGCAGTAAGCAGTGTATACTTATCAAGTGCACTTCTAATAGTATTCAATATAACGAACAGAAGGAAATACAGGAGTTTATTCAGAATCTATAAAATCAAAAAAAATTCAAAAACGTTGGGCGCCATTTTGTTAGGGGCGAAATTTAGGAAAGGAGAGCAGTGAATGTGCAATGATGTGTCACGCCTCTAACATACCCAGCAGCTCAGTAGGCGCGGATTCGACAATAAAAATTGATTTCGATAAGATTGAAATATGGGGTTAATTTTCCGGAGCGCCACGGATTTATCGCTAGTGAAAAATCCGAAACCACCCTGATGGAATGGGACAACCCACTGCACTAATATTACTGAAATATTAAACAATAGATACCTGTAAATGGTATAATAATAATATATGAATATGTAGAGATTTTGTCTTCCCTTACGCTTAGATAACTTGGACCAGAATAAAAGAAATAGTCATGTCCCTTACTAATAAAATATATTGATCGTTACACACCCTGTATGTGCACAGTTCAGCTCACCATACAAAAGAAAATGAAATTAATGTAAATATCAACCATCAAGATGAATTCAAGTGAATGCTGTGATTGAGAGTATGGTATTGTTTGAATATATCAATATGAAACCTCCAGTGAGGGCTATGACTGTGACGTCACGATGATAGCTTACAGTTATGGATACTTACGCCTTAGGGGCAGTCTTATTCTAAACTTATCTGATACTATGTAGATATTCTCAAGCATGCCAGTTCACCAATTATTGTGGTTGTAGTTCATCGGTGCCTTGGTGAATACAGGTGCACAGTGGGTACTACACAATCGATCAAAGTACATGTACAGCTGGGACAAATAGCGAAGGAATGCTGAACAACAGATATACAGCGGGACAACCACAGTTGAGCAGGAACAATCACAGTAGTGGAACAGTGGAAAGACAATCGTATAGCAACGAAACAGTGGAACAATCACATTAGTGGAACTCCTTGAATCGGTAGCAGAGTAGTAGCAATAATCCGTAGTGGAGCACTACCAGCGGCGAAGCAGTAACAGTAGCAAAGTGGTAGTCGCAGAGGAGCAGTAGCAGAGTGGTAACAAGCACTATCCACAGCGGAGCAAAGTAGTAGCAGAGTGGTAGCCGCAGCAGAGAACCCTAGAATATACAATACCATTCTGACTTCTGATTACACTTGTATGGGGCCATAAGTAGAGCCCAAATGCAAATACTAACCTTTATTAAGTGGGAGGGTTCTGATAACAGCTTTGATGGTCTGTTTGCTGTCTGATAGCGAGTTTCTCGTTCCAGTGGTTTCACACAATGATGAAGTGGTACAGGAATTAGATAACGAAGGTCACGATTTCTCTCCAAAGCGAATAAGTCTGGTACTGGGTACCAAAGATATTGCAAAAAAAATATTGAAGACTTCGTGTCTAGTAATTCATTCCGTTTCTTCGAGATACTTGGAATATCATCCAATTTAAAAAAAAAGATGTTGCAGACTGGCCAGCTGATGAGGAGTATAAAGCTGGAAGAGACATAGTGCGGTCAGTGAGAGTAGTCAATGATATTGCAGAACGTGGTGTTGCATTAATGGAAGAATTTAATAAGTTGATCACCATGAATGAAGAGCAAAAGCAATATCTACTTTTGATTGTCAAAGAATTTAGAAAAAAATACCCCGACTCTAAAAAATCAACCCTTGTTAAGTAATTTTTTAATTGGCTTGTGTATTTTATGTTAAAACTTGACTATTTACATAATTTGACATTTCATTTCTTTTTGTTTCCACTGCTATAAATAAAATGTGGTTATTTATAAAAAAGTCTTCATTTTTTACTTTCCCGTTTTTAAAAGTCCCGTCGCGATCCCTAAACATTAATAATAAATTCTAAAAAAAATATCATGTTTCTTTCTAAGCCTATATATCACTTTGCGAGAGTGCCCCAACAACATTTCAAAAAAAAATATTTTGTGAGCAAATAAGGACCTCCCTAAATTCTGTAAGCAATTTTCTATTCACTCTCAGCTCATTTCTGAAAGGAAAAACTAATTTAAAAATCACATAACATCTTTGCAAATTTCCCACCTTTCTTCATCATTTTCCATAGCCTGAATAATATTTATAAAGTTATGGTCAAACATTTTTCCTATATGCCAAATGAAGTCTTTAATAACAAATCACCACTTTCAAAAAGTGACAATTAACAACAACCTCCTAACAATAATATTCATATTAACGACACATCATCGACACCATAGTACAATAATATTGTTAATTCACTCAAGTCTATTAATCAACGAGGTGTTAACTTAACAAGTGCACCATAGTAAGCCTGTAAGAAGATGTGAATGAGAATTAAGTTGAATTTGACATCATTGGAAGAAACTGGCTTGAAGAAGGAAGTATAACTAAGCAAAGAATAATCAATAATTACTTTTGAAACATGTTATTATCAATAGCACGAATAATTTTTAATGAAGCATTGTGAATCAATGATAATTCTTTCGAGTAAACCACATTTTTTAATAGCATATTAATCTTTTTCATCATTTTCCTGGTCTTCAAACGGTTTCCTTTTTTAAATTTCTGAACCATTCGATATACCTATATGTTGAACTTTGTGTGTATATCGTTGAATAAAATGAATCGAATCAATTACATTCGAACCTCAGAAACTACGAGGTGCCTCTTGAACATGAATTTTTGTGGAGACTGAAATTTATTGTTTGTAGGAAATTATTTCAGAAGTAGGTAAATTACTAGTCATTGCTCCAAGAGAAAAATATTTTTAAACAGAAAAACTTTTTTTACAAGGTTCAATTTAGTTCAGAAACTTCTCAAACTGGTAGTATGTTGTTTTGCAAACACGTCTTCCTATATGAATGAAAAATAGTTTATTTTTTCTCATTCATTCAAAATACCAAATAAATTAAAATCTATTGATATAAAAAAAACAAATACACATTAATGGTTTGATACAAGACAAAAACCAAGTGAATGGATTCCTATTGATAAACACCATGAGTGCTACAGAATTACTATTTGGTTGCCAAGTTATGTCATGATATTAAACATCAGTTTTTGGTTGACTCATCAGATATTTTCCAGGCAATGTTGTTCAACCCTACATCAAGTGAATGTGCAATGTTATTCAATGCTGCAGCAATTTCCATTAATGCTTTTTCATAAACTTCGATGGTCTGCTCATACAAATCAATCATTTATGAGCCAGTTCAATATTTTCTCTTACGCATCCCTGGAAACGTAGAGAAGTATGAATACCCATAAAATACAGAGCTATTTCTTACTTGAATGCCCTCCATACTTTTCAGGTCTATTCAAATGAAAACCTCAAACTTCAGCTGTGATTTCAGCTTGAGAAGTTCCAGGATCAACTGTTTCATCTGCTTCTACTATTTCAATGACAATATCTTCGGTTTCATCATACAGATTAACTTCTTGATTATCTACATTTGACATATTGGAACTGTCTTCAACTTCTAGGGTATTACCATTCGTTTCTGTCACTACCCCAAGTTCTTCAATGTCCATGTCAGTTACCGCCACTTCTCCAGTTAGACTCAGCAACATTTTCTCATGTTGCCTGATCTAAATTTCATTATGTAAAGTAACAATAATAAAGTAACAGCAAAAAAATAATAAGAAAAATTATTGGAGCTCCAGTGAGGCTTAAATTAATTCGGTGGCGCATTTGCTATTACTGCTGTAGGGAAACCCGAAAATACCTGCAACACCACATCATCTGAAGAGTTGGAATTGGTTATATGATTACTCCTAAAGAGGTCCGTCGAATTTTGAATATCTGCCTTCCGGTAAAACAGGATGTATGGGGCCCAAAAGGTCCAATTCCAAACAAAACATTTTATTCACGCTACCATCATCAAATTTATACCAGTCCGTTCTGTCCTTGGCCAAGGTACAGTAGTGGCCAGAATCAATCCCAGAACCACAGTGGACGATGACTGCGGAAAGCTCATAAGGGCAGTCGGCTAGATAGGAGTGTTCCTCTAGCTTGAAACGTTGAAATAATTCAATTCATCTGCGACATGCTGAATCATAACTAAAGAGCTTCAAAGTCAGGATCAAATCTGCGTGCTCCTTACCTCACACTGGAATTCCATTCTGTGAAAGTCTGAAAAATGAAACAGAGTTAGAAACATTGCTCATTCATCACTTCATTATCATAATTCACATTTGAATTTGATACCTACTCAAAAACATCTCAGTACTCACCCTTTTCCACTCGGCTACAGTTTTAACGGCTCCCACCGCAACTATTCAAATTTCTAGTAATTTTCTCTCATAATTTTTCCAATCCCTCTGTGTTTTGATACGATAGTTTTATATTTGACAAATTCAACTTGGTTGTGAATGAAGAATATACCACGTAGACACTGCTTGTTTGTAGTCATCAGTGGTTTATATAAAAAACTATGCTAGATAAGTAACTGGATAATATATAAAATAAATGATTTAAGAAATGCAGATATGTACATTGATATAAGAATTTCAGGTAAAAGTTGCTATAACAGTGAAGAGAAAGAAAATTTAAATTCTATACTTATGAGACTAATGTAGGGTCTACTAATATTGGTTGTAAAAATAACTTATGTGAATATCTCAAAGAGAGAAGTATATTGAAAATGTAACAATACAACATGTAAATCACACAAAAGTGCAGGTCATTGTGTTTTCCTAAAAAATCTAACTATTTTTTTGTTTTCTCCCTATTAAAATTACCATTCATGTCATTGAATGAAAATCAGTAATTTGTCTATGAGAAATTCAGAAATATGACGCAGTTCATCATTCGAGTTGTAGGTTAGGTGAGTGACAGTAATCAAATTTAGGCGGATGACCAAAATGTTACGGTATTTACCAATTCAAATTGGTACTTAACAATTAGTCGATTTCAAGCGGATAACCAAAATGAATTAGTATTCACCGATTCAGATTGGTACTAACCACACCATTTAAGCGACTCTGGTTATTCGTTTGGTTATATTTCAGTGACGTCATATATCAGCTGTTAAATGTCATAGTTATCACCGCAAAATTTTGGTATTTACCTACCTATGGAGCAGTTTTATTTTTCCGGTTATAAGATTTGAAAACAGTTGTCGTGGAATTTTGACGTTTTTATTTTTAGGTTAAGATTCTCTGAGGTGTCTGGTGATAATTATTCTGGATGAATACTACTTAAGTCTGAATTACGAGGGTAATGATTACCAAATAGAGGTCTCGGACCTTCAAACTGAAAATCTGCTTTTAAATGGTAGGTACCAAAATATTTCCTCCAATTATAAATAAAGCTGTTAAATTATGATATAGGATTTACGATTTACCTTTCTCATTTTTGTTCTTATTTCCTTATATTATAAAATTTTTAATATATAACATAATATAGCACATTGAAATATCATGAAGGTAAACTAGCAATGAATTATGATGATTGAAATCCCCATTATTAATCAAAAGAAATGACTAGGAAGCTCAATAGTTTTCTTAATGTTGGTGCTAAGTGACTGCTTGGATAAGTATGAAGTCAATTCTAAACTCTATTTTAGATGCCGCTGCTGCAGAGCAGTATATGAAGGAGCTATTATATTGTCAGTCAAAACCTGATAATGAAAGAGGAAATGAAGCTCAATTATCAGCCCATGATGAACAACAGTACCAAATAGTACAGCCAATATATTCAAATTCATTAAACACTGAAATTATTTGGTCTAGAAAAAACCTACAGATAAAGATAATGAGGCAACAAAACTTATGCTTTCAGTGAGAGATAAACTAGGACATCTTTTTGATGACAAGAAGACCAGGAAAGCAAAGTTATGGAGCGATATTTGCAAAAAATTAAAAAAAAAAACAATTTTAATCTTGGGGAGAAAGGAGGGGAAAGATGTAGGCAAAAATTTGCCAATTTGCAAAAATCCTATTTGGCCTATGTGAAATACCAAAAACAACTGGCAGTGAAAAAAATTATGATCTACCTCCATTTTTTGAGGAGTTACATTCGATTTTTGGTTTGTAACATTTTAATTATGATCACAAATTGATAGAAAACTATTTAAATTGAATTTGTTTCACTTCGTTGTCTAGGCAATCAATATACAAATTTGAGGGCTGCTCAAATATAGCTTGTTCATTGATAGCCCATTAAAGTTTATGTTATTTTTCCTTTTCAATTAAACATATAATTGCCTTTAGGTTCCAAACATAAAGTTAATCCTATAACTTTAGAAGATTCAATGGAAATTGGTGATACTATTACCACTTCAGACAATTAAAATGAATTAGAACAGAAAAATGGGGATAAGAATAGAGAACATGAACGAGAAGATACAGAAAATCTGATGGACGAAACAACTGTAGATGAAACAACACTCATAACAACTCCAACAAGAATTTCACCAATACTTTTCACATCATCATCGACACATTCATCTGCAGCAAGCAACCGATTCAAACGAGGAACCAGTAAAGTAACACCCTCCCGAAATGAAGATATTATAAAAGAGTTTGAAAGAGACAGTGCTGCCAGGAATGAAGAATTTAGCTTCTTAAAAGCACATATCCTTAAATCAGAAAAACAAAAAGATAGATTTTTGGATATATTGGAAGTGGCATTTGCTGTAAAAAAAGGAAAAGGGAGGATTCCAGCGATTCTGAATAATTATTTAGAATTCTAGTAAAATGAGATAATATTTAGTTCCTACTTGATAGACTACCTAATATACAGTGATGTCATTCAAGTGCTTTGCCTGAATTCAAGCATATTCGTGAAATTGACTTGAATTTTCAATGTTTTAGGGGATCACAATCTTCACAATTAGGATAGTTTCAATAAAAACATCTTAGGAGGCCATGTTCTGGTATTAAGGCATTTTTCATTCTAAACAACTTTTCACCTTTTTAAGAATTATTTAGTTATGTTACGTTTTTTCAACAGTGTTAAAATAAAACATATTATTTGTAAATACATTTTTAACTTATTTAAGTAGATCAGTCCTGTAACTACTTAGCCATTGGGATACAGAAAAAAGTGAGTCTTATGGAAAAGAAAAAGTTTTTTCATCTTTTTTAACAAGAAAAAATTATAAATTTAATGAAATTACATGTTTTTATCTCATATTTTCCAAAGATCTATGTATTGTACAAGATCTCTGGTAATTAGAGAAAATATACAGGGTGGTCAAACGATAATAGTCCAGCACTCCTTTTCATTTGAAACAATAGGGGTGAATAAAAGACAAAACAAAATTTAAAAAAAAATCATCTATTGAGGAATAAATTGTTGGCAATTCTGTCGCGCTTTAGTTTTACTTCAACATTCCGTTCTTGCCTGCCAACATTCCCTACAGGAATATCTTGATGTTCATTGCGATTTTCAATAAAATCTTCATTCCACTTATCTTGGTGGAGCATGCAAAAATTGTGCAAAACACAAGCAGCCGTTGCAATTTCTACTACTTTGCATATATTATAGGTGTTATTATATTGCACTCTTCTCCACCTACCTTTGTATCCACCAAAACTATGGTCACTCTTCACTCTTTCTGAGCTCAGACAATAATTAGGGTGTTTCTGAATTGGGGTTAGATTATCTCCTCTATATGGAGTGATTAGCCATGTTTTCAGAGAAAAGACACTATCCCCAATGAAGTGATATTTGTCAGTATCAAAAAAATTAAAGTTTGTTCCATATCTCTCAATATTTTCGAACAAAATTGAGTTTTCAAAAACCTAAAAAAAAATAATAGGAAACCTTAAAAAAAATTACAGTAAAATTATATGCTATTCTAGCCTTGAGAGTATACTTATCCTGAGTAAACTCGTGTACTTGGTAGGGTTAACACACATAAAACCTTTACTTATCAATAAATTTATGCAAAAAATATATGGATATAAAAATTATTACATTACTCTTGCATCATATGCTTATCCAGGATATCCCACAAATACATAAGTAAAAAGTGTGTTGAAGTCACAAATAGCCATTTGATTGATGGAAGTTCGATAACGATCTATATGGCTATCTTGTTGTTCTCTGTCACTTTATACGAATATGTGCGTACCATTTACTGCACCAATAACACCTGAGAAATAAAAATAAGAATTGATATCAGCCTTCTTTATGACAGTAACAGTAATCAATGATTGAAAAGGCAATCGTTTACAGGCAAGCTGACAGAGTAATTGAAAGAGATAGCGAGTTACTGTGCAAATATTTTAGTGAAATAAACAAACTCATGCCAATTCTCCTTAAATTTGACCAGAGCTTGGACTAGAGAGAACAAACCAGACGCATTGCTGAGCTGTCTTTCTTTATTTTTTAACTAGTCATTTTATTATTTTGCTTGGAAACTTGCCTGTGATGAATTTTGCCAATATACACTCTATTCTATCTATACATTTCTTTTCACTTACCTGGGTAGTTTCTGAATCCCTCTCTTACATCTTTTATTTCTCTCTTGGATTTTGGACAGCGAATATATGCGGCCTTTAACTTGATCATAAAATAGAGGACCTTATTTGTTATATTCATCACTGTGGTTGGACAAACATTAAATCTTGTCCCAATGCTCAAAAGGGAATCTTGTGTGGCCATATACCACAAAAATATTAAAACATGGCCATGATAATGATGGCCTCCAGAATAAGGTTTTTTTAATATTTTTTTGGTATCAAATTTTTCAATGACTTCCACCAAATCCCTAAATATTTTCTTGGTCATCCGAAACAAACGGAAAAACTGTAGGTTGTCATACCTTGTAGGACATGGTTCTATTTCGAAAATTTTAGGAATCATATCCTTTTTTCGTTTCAAAAACAAAACAATTAGACTAAAATATTTTCCACAAATGCCATGAAGTGGAATATCTTCAAAAAAAGCTGTCCACCCATGAATACAGCAAGCTTTTTGTTCTTCTCCATTATTTTATTTTCCAATTGATTTTCAAAGCAACAAACACTAAAAATATAATAACAAACCAGTATAACCAAACAAATACCTGTGGTTAAAACCGACGGATTCAAGTGGTTTCAATAAATGACGTCATCAAGTCGCACGCCATCTTGAACCAAAGCTTAACCGCGGTAAATACCACAAAATTTTGGTTATCCGCTTGAAATTGATTAATACGTTTAGGCGCTTTTGGTTATTTGATTGGTTTTCATTCAGTGACGTCACGAATCAGATGTTTACTGTTAAAGTTGTCACCAACATTTTGCGGTGATAACCCAACTTCCGAGTTGTTTTCAATTTTCGTTTATTATGAGTAAACAAAACTAACCACATTTCAGACCGTTTTTTTTTTAATTTGGTCCTTTTTCATGATATGACGGCAACATACTTATTGAGCTGAATTATGAAGGAGTAGATTACCAGGTAGAAGTACAGGATTTAGCAACTGCATATTTGCTATTGAATGGTAAGTATTCACCGATATCTGTACAAGGCACTTTCTAGATTTCTTAGTTTATTTACTGCTAGCTGATTACTTGTGTTATGACAATTTAGGTTGATGTATCTGTTTTTTCTTTTTAGATCATCAAGCTGCGAGTCAGTCAGATGTACTGATATCTAGTTAGCCTAGACCAGTTCCCTGCATAAACAAAGTATTGCGTTACCATAGCAAGGAACAATATCTTATTAGAAGTGTCAGTGTAAAGTTTGACGTCAAAAAAGTAAACCAGAGTTACGCAATGAATTAAAAGAAAAAATATGTCCACCGAAATTGTGAAAATCGAAAAATTGGAGTATCAAGTACCTGTAAGTAAGGTTAAGAGGTAAGCAGATTCACGAAGATATGCTTAATACCCTTGGTGATCAATGTCCTTCGTATGCGACCGTGAAAAATTGGACTGCAAGCTTCAAAAGAGGTAAATTTTCTATTAAAGATGATGACCGATCGGGAAGGCCTGTTTCTGTGTCAGTCCCCGAAAATATCGATGCAGTTCATGACATGATTTTAACAGACTGTCGAATTGGGCTAAAACGGATTTCTGAAGCACTGAATATTTCATACGAACGCGTTCATCATATAGTTCACGTCAAGCGCAGTAGCATCGCGTTCGATCTGTGCTCGATTTGAAAACGATGTAGACTTCTTAAACCGAATTGTTACTATGGATGAGACTTGGGTACATTTCTACGATCCAGAAACAAAGCAACAATCGATGGAATGGCGACACTCCGGTTCTCCAAGACCTAAGAAGTTTCATGTCCAAAAATCTGCTGGAAAAGTTCTTGCTTCAGTTCTTTGGGATTGCCATGGAGTAATCATGATTGATTTTTTGGATAAGGGTAGAACAATAACTGGAGATTACTATTCGACATTACAAGAAAAAATTAAAGAGAAAAGACGCGGAAAGCTATCCAAAGGTGTTTTGTTTTTGCAGGACAACGCCCCTGCACACAAATCTCATGTTGCCATGCAAAAAATTCGTGATTTAGGGTTTGAATTACTAGAACACCCCCCTTATTCACCAGATTTGGCTCCGTAAGAAGAAACTTTTTTTTAGAAAGGTCTAGAGACGTTGCAGGTTCGCTGTAATATATGTATCCAATTAAGAGGAGAATATGTTGATTAATAAAATATTTTGTCATTGAAATTTTGTTTGGTTCTATAGTAGGCTACGAATTTTTCAATATATCCTCGTATATTGAGTCAATGCTAAATTCAGCAGGTAATGTTATCATGAACAATACCTTGCAGTTCCCAACCATTGAAACTGAATCACAAATCTCAAGTTGTGAGCGTGAAAGTGAAGATATTCTATGGACTACAAAAAAGCCTACTGAGAGAGACAATGAAGCTAGTCCGATTTTGTTATCCTAGAGGGTAAAAATGCAGAAGTTATTTAGTGACGAAAAAACTGGAATGACATAGCCAAAGTATTGGAACAACAAACATTTCGTTTGGGACCCAAGAGAGGTGAACGATGTGGACAAAATTTGCAAATTTGCAGAAAGCCTATTTATCCTACATTAAACATCAAAAAACGACAAGCACAGAAAATAATGACGATATCCCCCCATTACTTGAAGAGTTGCACTCAATTTTGGGTAGGGATGATCAATAGGTCATGCAAAATTGTATTTGGAATCAACACTTGATCTTTCAAAATGAAAGAGTTATATAACCTGTAACATTCACCCCATATAATATGAATATTTTTTGAGGCGGAAAACATAAAGTCAACCCCTCTTATTTGGAGGACTCTATGGTTGATGCAGAGATGGTTGACAATGAAATGGAAAACGATAGAGACACGCAGGGCCAGGCACATATTATAACTCCACAAGAAGATGATTCTAGAGCTCACCAGGTGGAAAATCAATTATCTGAAAAAGGTAATAATCAAAATCAACCCACTAACCCTATGTACCCAAAAAGATGTTTCATTTTCTATTTGGTCACAAGGCACGGTTACTCATGTAGCGGAGGGCTAGGACGAGAGTAAGGACACTTCGGTGGTTTGCTTTGTTGAGCGCCACGTTGTTTCAAAAGTAAGAAAAAAGGAAAAAGCAATATCAGCACCTAATAAAATAAATCCTTGGCTAGGAAATGAATTTAATGGGGGCTGTCAAACGGTTCCTTGTAACACTATTATTCAAGATGAAATTAATTGATTGTTACATCACTCATTTAAGATAAAAGATTTTAAACATGTACCTACCCTTGAAGAGAAATTAGGCCAAAATGGAAATGTTAATAAATTTAGATTTAATGCAACAAGGGCTTCAGTTTTACTGAAGTCGAACTTTACATAATATTAGGTTACATTGTCAACAATGACTGTAGTCAGAAAGGGAAAAAAACGATTTTAGATCTATAATGGTTTACACCAAGTAATTATGATTTCAATAGGTAATTAAGTACTAATCCTTGGAAAAATTTAGTATTGATTTTTTAATCATTAGTTAAACCATTAGGCTGCTTGCTTCAAATTAAATGATTGGATCTGACCTGTTGCTGCCTGGAAGTTGTATGGTAGATATATGTCTACCTTTGGAGTAGCTGATACTTTCCCAAAAACAAAGGGTCCCTTCCTTTAGTGCATTTTCACAAAAGCCTCCGGAATAAAAATTTCATACTGGACATTGTCCCATTTGGCAACACCTCATTATATCTTCCAAAATTTCAAATGAAAAACATCTCAGAAAAAATCAAAATGGCCTCATGGAATCTTTCTTCATGACCGCCTGGCATCCCAACTCAATATTTGTTGTTTTGTCGGTATACCCAATTTTGGTCTTCAGATCTTCCACTATGGAATGGCCAGCATACACGTACGCCTCAGTTCAATAGCAAACGCAAAAGGAAGGATCTCTGTTAAAACGCATGGCTTACAGGGATTTCATTTTTTGTTTCTATTTCAAGAACGTCACGTAGTCATACGTCCGTTTCACAGTATACCATTCAATAAAAATTGTATCCACGGAATGACAAGAACAGAGACACTCACAACTCACACTAGCGCAGCTGATGTGGTTAGAGTACGTTCAGAATCAGTTGACCGCGCTTGGACTATATAATCCACTGACTGACTTCCTTATACACACCAGGCCACTCAGCCTACCGCCTGTAAATCATGGTGTTGACATCTGTCAAAACGCGATAACCTCAAATTGAAATGCTTACTTACTTTTGATGTAAACAAGACTTCAAAGTTACGTTTTGAAAAGGACAAATTAAATATGCAACATCTGTAATAAGCAATTTACATGAATAATAGTCTATAGTTGTGAGCAAAAAATACAGTAGCAACCATTCCTCAGTCCGGCTTCAGAAAATATCATAAGAAATATCTGTGGCATTCAGTTATTGTGATTACTATACCAGAGTTATCAAAAAGGTAATTTATAGTGTTACACGTATACCATCTACATCAAAGGATTATAGTGACAGGTTTAAGAAAACAGTGAGAAAAGTTACTACAACAAAACAAAATGAATTACTCAAAGAAATCCAAGAAGATAGGAAAAGCAGAAGTGAGGAATTTAGTTTCTTAAAAAAACACCTTTTCGAATCAGAGTCACAACGACATCGATTTATAGATATTCTAGAGCATGCTTTTGGAATGAAGAAATCCAGTCAAAGATAACGAGTCAAGTGAATCAGACTGATGTTTTGGGCTCTTTTTTATGTTTGTTCACCACTATAGATACAGAGTTTGTTCTAAAAGTGAAAAAATTTCCAGTTTTTAGTACTATTGAGAAGTTAAAGAGTATACATTTTCTTTTTTGTAATGAATTAGCAATATAATTTTTGAGTTTCTATGTTTTTGTAATATAGTGTCCAAATATTGTTACCAGAGTTTTTTTATTGTTTTTTCAATTGCAAATAAAACATTTCTGAAAAGAAAATAATGTGTTTATTTATTAATTATAAACAGGACAGAAAAACGGGAATAATAAGTTATTTCATTTTTATGTTTTTTTTAAGTTATGAATTTGTCTGTCTTGTATTCACTCATTACAATAGGTAATTCTCCCAGCAATACTTTATTGTGTCCAATCATAAACTAGGCATTGAAAAATAAAGTGTTGGCAATTCTGTTCCTTTTAAGTTTTGCTTCTGAATTTACTTGTTGGTGAAAATTTCTCTCAATATTACGTTGCTGTACATATACTTCATCAAAATCTTCATCCCATCTATCATGATGTAACAGGCAGAAATTATGCAGTACACAGGCTGTAGTAGCTATCTCGATTGCTTTGCAAATGTTTATGTATTAATGTACTGAACCCGTCTCCATCTTTCTTTTTTGTTAATAAATAAAATCAGTGATAATATCCCACAGCACACATTTGATGGTTCAATCATGAATATACCAAAACACATTGAACTTGCCGATCCTTCATTCGACAAATCTTCTGAGATAGACATATTAATAGGTGCGAGCATATTTTATGAACTACTTTCATTCGGTCAGATAAAAATAGATAATAAGCAACCGATATTACAAAATACCAAGTTGGGTAGGGTAATCGGTGGCCCTTTGTATAATCATCAAATTCAGAGAAGCCTTTTTCTCACGTTGAAACATCAAATATTCAGAAACAATTGGAAGCATTTTGGCAAATCGAGAAATGTTCCAATAAGCAAGTTATTCATTGCAAAGAAGAGGCTGAGTGCGAAAAACATTTCTCTGATAATTTTGAACGTGACCCATCAGGTAGATTCATAGTTAAACTACCATTCAGACATAACTATAATGAATTAGGTGATTCATTGTGTATGGCAGTTCAAAGTTCTCAATCTATCGAACGTAAATTCCCCAAAACTCAAAAATAAAATAACAGTATTGTCAATTTATGGACGAATACCTGAAATTGGGACATATGTCGCCCATAGCCACATCATAAAACTCTGAAAAAATAAATTTTTAGTTGCCTCATCATTGCATTCTTAAAGAATCATCTCTTACAACCAAACTGCGCGTGGTATTTGACGCTTCTGCAAAATCTTCTTCAGGTGAATCTTTAAATGATGATTTCTCTATAATTCTTAGATTCAGAAGTCAATGAAATGAGCGATTTTCTATAAGTGATACTTCTGAATAACATTCTCCCTTATCTCATTCATAGATAAGAATCTCCAATGGAAACTGGACATTTAATAAATAATCAACTATCTGAATGAAAATGCAAATTTCCACTTTCAGATTTTTTCTCTCAAGTTATATAGGGTCTTTCTCAATATCTATCAGATGTAGTTCAATGTCCAGCGTGGCTTTTGCCGGGGAAGTAGTTGTTTTTTGTTAGATATTACAAAAAAGTAACTTCAATTTTTATCGTAGGTTTTTTCCATTTCCAGAGGAGTCATGTATTGATTCAATTTTCAGTTGAGAATGTTTCTCCTTAGAACATGAATCCCTTTCAAGAGAGGTAATCTAGTACGATGGAAAACAGCGACTAAATTCCAACTTTCAGTCGCAGATGATTCCACAACTGACTTTATGAACATCCTGTTCATATTTTCAATGAAATCATCATCCTATTGTATTTTCAGCAGATATAGAAAAATGTTATCGTCAAATATATGTACATGAAGTTGATAGAGATTTTCAGAGAATAGTATGACGCTCAGATCCTACTTCATCTCTTACTCACTATAATTTATCAACAATCACTTATGGTACAGGACCTGCATCATTTTTAGCCACTCGTTGTCTAAAGCAGTTAGCTTTAGGGAATCAAACTAAGTTTCCCAATGCAAGTAAAACAATCCTACAAGACTTTTATATGGACGACTTAATTTCAGGTGCTAGTAACATAGGTGCAGGATTCATTTTACGACAGTGGATATCAAATGATTCTAGAGTGTTATTGAATCAAATACCGAATATTTCTGAAATTTTCCAGTACGTTATCATGAATAATCAAAAGATAAAAACTTTGGGGATTTTTTGGAATTCAGTTAGTCATTATTTACAATATGTAACCAAACCTGCCAAGCATTCTACTTTTACAAAACGTACGATACTTTCTATAGTTTCACAGATTTTTGACCCCCTTGGTCTTATCGGTCCAGTCATAACAACTGCCAAACTATTTTTGCAAAAATTGTGGTAACAGCGATTAAATAGGGATGATGAGATTCCCTCTGAATTGCTCATCATATGGTCACAATTTTATACCAATCTTCATGCATTGAATACAATTGAAGACTACAGGGGAAAAACGGGTTATCTCACCTTTTTCTTCAATATCGAGTAGAAGTGGTTCTTTACAGATTTTGATGTAACGAATACGGTAGTGAGGTTAAAACAGCGCAAAAACGTGTTATAAGTACTCAAAAATGCGTTTGAAAACGAGCATCCAGGGAAAGAACGTGATAACTCGAGCGCTAAAGGGGAAGAACGTGTTAACTTGAGGAACACGGTGGGGATTCCCTGTAATCAACATTCTCTCGCACATCCCTCAGTTGTTAAAATCACCTTATCAGATTAAGGTTTATTTTACAGTTGACCTGTTGCTGTTACAAGTTTAATCGTCGAACTATTAGTTTTTATCGTGTGTTTCAAGTAATGAGAGTCTGAAATGAACGAACCTGCTTCATCGTCATCAGACCGTCATCAACCGTCTTCGTGCTGGGATGTCACAATCTACAAAGAAGCGAAGAAATACTTCGAGACGTTGCCAAAAAACTTCAACTCCAGGGGCATGAAGTAGGTGAGAGCTGTAAATGAATACGTTATCAGTGCTTTGAAAAGGTCTGTGAAGATGAGAGAAAAGCGATCGTTCGAAATTTTAATCTAATGAATAACTGGAATGATCAGAGTTCTTATTTGATGAGCATGACTCCTGTCATGAAGCGGTCTTCAAAATCTGCTGAACAGGAACGTAGAGCAAAATTGAGAAATTGTAGTTTTCATTACAAGGTTCGTGTGAGTCGCAGGAATGGTGCTGAAGAAATTCCTGTCTGCAAAACCGCTTTCATATCTATGCATGGCATTACAAGACGAAGGATTGAAACTATTCAGTCAAGTATGATGAAAAGTGGGCTTTCGCCAATCGATTTACGAGGGAGACATGGAAACCGTCCTCATAACATTCCCGAAGATACTTTGAAAATCATCAAAAATCACATAAACTCGTTCAAAGGGAGATACAGCCACTACAGCCTCAAGAAAACGTCAAAAGTCTATCTTCCAGAGGATCTCAATATTCGCAAAATGTACCACATATATCTTGAGAAAAATCCTGCAAATATTATCGTCATATTTTCATCACTTGTTTCAATATAAGTTTCGTGTACCCTCGAAAGGACACATGCAGTACGTGTGATGTGTTCACAAAGTAAAGGAGGTGACTGACCCAAGCGTAAAAAAACGTTTGCAGACGTATCAAAAACTACATCTCTTGAAAGCTCAAAGTTTTTACGATAGAAAGAGACACATTCGGAAGAAAAGTCGAATTGACAAAAGTATAGAAGGGATTTGCATGGACTTCATCAAAAATTTAGCAGTTCCAAATATTGCCACAAACGACGTTTACTACAAACGACAGCTCTCACTCTACTCCTTCAATTAGGCAATCCAGAGACCTGTCAAATCAAAACCAATATGGCGGCTTGTTGGCACACATTGGATTTTCTCATTAGCGTCAATAGTGATAAAACTGTTAATTTTTGTTATTTCCTGTGCGTATTTGAGAGTTTCAGTTATTTGTGGATTATCATTTGTGCATTAGCTGAAGAAAAATGCCTCTTACTTGCGTTGGAATTGGCTGAGGATCTCGTCATGACAGGGATAAAGTCGGATTTTACTTGGTTCCTACTGTTCTGAAACTCAGGTTTTTTGCAAATAGAATGACTTATCCAGGAAGCGGAGAGCCCTGTGGTTAGCTGCAATAAAGCGAGAAGACCTGACTGATTCAAAGATCAAATGGATACTTGAATCTCCACTGAAATCTAAGGTTTAAAAATATTGCTTTTAGTGAATATTACTTGAATAATTCTTTTCAAGGAAATCTGCTGCTTTTGAGGATGAAACTAATCCTGATTTAGTTCCTTCTCAGAACCTGGGACATTTATCGCAGTACTTTCGTAAGAGTTATGATGAAATGAAAAGAAAAGCTAGGCCGGACAATAGAAAAATCATGCATTCTGAGGTAGGTGGTTTTAGGTTCATTCTATCAAATGCCATTGAAGGGGGCCCTTATAATTATTGCTTGGCTGCCCAGCATTCATATTATTTTGCATTGAACGGTTCTGCAGCTGGTTTTTGATCCAGTATTTCAAAAAAACACAAGATACATCAACTACAACTTTTGGTTTATTGACAGTTTATTTGGGTTTTCATGAAAACAATAAAAACTTTTTGAAATATTTGGAGTTTTACCATAATGATGAATTGAAAGTTATTAATATCAGCTCTGTCAAAACACAAGTTATATCTATAACTACTTTCAACTCTGGTGCAAGCAATGCAAAATGTGGGTAGCCAGTAAAGGGGGAGAATACAGTTGTGGTCAGAAACAATGAGAATCATTGGATTTACTTCCATGTTTGTCATTGTTCCATTGAAGATTTGCAAATTTAATAGATAAAACTTGTAGGTCTTCTTTGAATGATGTAATTTTAAAATATATTTTTTGTCAATAGAATGAAACACTTTAATGTGGACCTTGGCATTGAAGAAGATTGCCAAGAAACATGCATTTCAACTTGGACAGAATTAACCATGATACAAAGTTACCTTTGAAACTCTCATCGAAATAACTCCAAACTTTACTGATTTGACTTGTGTAGGTATATGATTATTCCTATTTGTGGCACATGATGATTTTTATATCTCTGAATTATTGTACATTAGAATGTTCAATTTAGTTACCATTATTTATTTAAATACAATGGATTCTTTTATCAGTTTGATGAGAGTACTCTAAGTGTAATCTAAGGTATTGTTATTGAATAGAAATATTAATATAAAATGTTACCTAGGGCTCTGAAGACGATGAATAAAACTATTGAAACCATAAGTGTTTTTCAATCCATTTGGTGCACTATTGGGATGACACTGTATGAAATAAATCAAATATACGCCAAACAAATGTTTTTTTAATCGATTTGATCCCAAGAAACATGCAATGTTTATATAGGGACACCAAATATGAATATACATATGAACAGAAAAATAACAACAATGGAAGGTATAATTGTTAGATGGTGGAAATAGAGTCAAATATAAAATATTATTTTAATTTGTCACATTTGTACCAATCGAACACATTCGAACACAGTCGTCTCCATCACATTTTATCATAGGTCGGCCATCGTCAACACCATTGCAGATGCAATAGTGGATAATTTTGGAAGCACCTGCTCTCTCTAGCTGTGAAATATTTCCTCTTGATATTTGCTCTGCTGCATATATGGCACCAGTCATCTAAAGATTTCGCATTTGCTTTCTGAGAATGCTTGACCTGAAAAACAGTTACATTGATAAGAATTACTATGAAAATTGAGAAGCAATATGACAATTTCTTCCATATTATACATATAAACTTTTTTCAAAATACTACCTCTACCTTGTGGTCTTTTGATGATTCTATAGTTCTATGTTTCCATATAGAAAGGTCAGTCACACACATAAACCTAGTTCATGTAAAAATAAGTAAGATAATGGAAGAATTTTAAACTATTGGAATCATGTAGACACATTCATGATATAGTTTTCATTTCTTCTTTCTTGAGCTACCTTACCTTACGTTTACATGAACTAGGCTAAAGTAATAGTGGATTAGTGTAAGAAGTTGTGAATAGTCCAGAAACTTACCTGGCCAACTAAAATGTTTAGAAATCATTCTCAATATTTGTTCCCACACTCACAAGGAAGCCAGATTCAAAATATTTACAAGACTCCAAACTTGTATAAGCCTTTATCTGCACTTGGGAATAAACGGAGGGACACCATCTCAATTGTATAATGCGTGAGGATCTACATTATTGATTAATATCAATTTCGTTCTATACCTTTAAGGGCTAGTTTTTCATGTTCCAGTTAAACTCCAGATAACTATCTAATAGTTTAGATGGTGAACGACATTCTTCAAATGACGTTTGAAGGATCACATTCTAAACTATTAGTTAGTTATCTGGAGTTTAACTGGAACATGAAAAACTGGCCCTAACATATACAATTATTATCAAAATGTAAACAAAAGATTGAGATTTATTTTCAAGCGTACCTTTCACCAACGTCTCTGTTTTTCAACATTGATGTCTTTAGGTAAACACTCTCCATTTAAATATTACTCTTCAAGAACACGAAAACTCCGAAAATAGTCAGAAATACAATATTTAATACCAAATGACTAGCATCACAATGATACTCTTATGGCGAATGCCAGTTTGTATGCCAACAACCGCCATTTTCGGTCACGTGATTTGGATTGCCTTATATTCATCGCCTTGGAGATCAACATGTTGTATTCTACGCTTATCCTGAAACACTTGCTAAGAAAGGAAGTAACGAGGTTTGCTCTTTTCTCCATGATTACTGCATGCATCACTTTCCACTTGAAGTGCAACATTTTCACATCTTTGCCGATTCATGTGGTGGACAAAACAAAAATTGGACAGTGATCAGATTTTTACACTGGATTGTGTCGGAAAAGAAGCGGTTCAATTCTGTCACAGTTACTTTTCCAATACGCGGACATTCATACATGGAATGTGATAAAGACATGGCGTTGGTGGATCAAAATATCAGAGTTGAAGTTCCAAACGATTGGATCAAACACTTCAAACAAGTGAGATGCAAGCCTTCACCATTTTGCATAGAAGAAGTGGACCAGTATATGGTCCGAGACTGGACAGAGTTTTTCAAGACAACAACAACTTATGCTAAAGTAGCACCAATGAAAACTCACAGGGATACTTGTAACGGAGCTTGGATAAGCTCAATTCTCAGTCCAGCAGATGTAAAAAAAAGCCGACCAAAGAAAAAACGAGTGAGGAAACGAATTGATGGTGGAGAATGCAGCAAGCAAGACGACCGGCAACGTCAACAGCTCCAAGAAAATGAATTTTTCTTCCCTTCAAGGAGTTACACGATGCCTCTTCCCATTTCCAATGAGAAATATAACGACTTGCAACATTTGAAGCAATTTTGTAGCAGCAGAACGGGACAGTACTTCGAGATACTAACCCCCATTACACCGACATAACACGTTCTACCCCAGGAAAACCGGACCTTTAATACCTTACTAATTTTTTACTCTTTTAAATAAAGAAAATTCTGCAATTAGAAATTATAGCATTATTCTCTGTTACCGAACGAACCTACCTAATTTTTTTAAAGAAAACATTCTGAAAATTGAAGATTTAATAGCGTCTTTAGCACAAAAATTGGTCTACTGAAAAATTCAAACAATGTGTTCTTCCCCTGTGGTTTTCAATTGAAATTCCTAGACACTTTTTGTTGAAGGATCCTAATCATATAGAAATGCACGCCTTCAGCGACTCCTCTCAAGTAGCATATGGTTATTGCATTTATTTACTTTCAAGAAATACAGCGGAAGAATGTCTCGTGAGATTAGCATGTGCTAAATCCCGTGTTGCTCCTTTAGCTGGTACCACTATACAGATATAACAGAAAGTTACTTATGACACTTAACACTAGGTGAAACTTAATTTGTCACGAACCAAGGAATCCAAAGTAGAGGTTTGTGTACAAATTGGGTTGATCAGAACTACGAATTGTTGGCTGCCTGTCAATTTGATGACAACCCTCTATTTTGGATTCCTTGGTTCGTGACAAATTAAGTTTCAACTAGTGACTGTAGATGTCATAACTAACTTTCTATATATATATATATATATATATATACAGGCCGTTTTTTTTAGCTGATCCCACTATTGCTATCTCGGAAACGGAGAGACCTACAAGGTCGGTTAAATGGGAAAAAAGTTTCCCATTTTGGGGAGCAATAATAAGCTTTTTTCAGATCTCAACTATCAATGGTTGTTTTTGAGATATTCGCCAAAAACTAAATTAGTCGAATTTCGTTTTTTGGCTCTACCGCCTCCATTTCGAATGATATGAGAAAAAGTCAGGAGAATTTTCAACGATGTTTCATATTTTTTTAAATCTGATTTGATCCAATTTTCAATGCGACGTTTCGTTCATTAAATTCCATCATCAACTTTATTTTTGTAAATACGGACCTCTAGTTTTTTTCATCGATTTTTGTAGCCACTTTCATAACAAATTCAGCTATGTATTACAATACATTTGTTTCCCGACGTTTTACTCCGAAAAAACATCACTGGATTGAGAAGTGAACACCTGACCACTCGCCACCTTGGCCCATTCATGATAGTTTGAACGTCATTCCGAAAACGTTGAGTTGATGTTGGTTAGAGTGTATGTTACTTTGCAGCAATAATAGATAGACAATTCAATGACGCCAGAAAGCATTCAAGGAATAGCTATTTGTGAATTTAGAGCGCAAATTGATGGATTGTCGCTCGACGTAGAGAGTTACCGCGCGACGCGAAGCGAAGCGCGGTAATCTTTTGAGAGCATCAATTGCATTTTGTATTCGAATTACACACAGTATTTTTTCGACAAATGCAGATTTCAGACAAAGAAAGAACTCGATACTTTGAACATACATTATTACCTAAGAATAATGGATATCGTCGGCATAGCAATACCAATAATTAGATACCTGTAAAACATTAAAAGTATAAATAACTTTTGCCAAAGTCGGTATCGAAATTGCTCGCAGTCCAATCATTATCTCAAATAAAAAATGCGAGTCTAAGGAATCGAACTCCTGCCGTCGGCGTGACAGGAAGAGTTTCTAACCACTAGTCTAATTTGTTCACAATAATTAAGAACATATTTCTCAATATGACGCCGGCAAATCGGAAGCTAGTAGAAGAACTATACCGGAACTGGAGCATTCTCGTTAAAGCTAACCGAAACACCAGGATGGACATCCTAGCAAATTTTTGATACTCCACTGTGAATCTGCCGCAATTTGGGGGACCCTAACCCCCCGGATACCTCATAGAGAACATCCTAGCAAATTTTTGATACTCCACTGTGAATCTGCCGCAATTTAGGGGACCCTAATCCACCAGGTACCTCATAGAGAACATCCTAGCAAATTTTTGATACGCCACTGTGAATCTGCCGTAATTTGAGGGGTCCTAACCCACCAGGTACCTCATAGAGAACATCCTTGCAAATTTTTGATACTCCACTGTGAATCTGCTGTAATTTCGGGACCCTAACCCACCGGGTACCTCATAGAGAACATCCTAGCAAATTTTTTCCACTGTGAATCAGCTGCAATTTGGGGACCCCCGGTACACATCTCTAACGAATTTTTGACACCCAGCTGAGATTCACTGATATGGATTCATGATGTAGGCTTCATTATTCTTTTCCCAGCTCACCATTGTGAACATCCTATCAAATTTTCAATAATGTTCATCACTCGACCACTAACCTAACCAGCCTTTATTTTATAAGTAAAATTGCAGAAGAAATGAAAAAAAGATCCGGTGCTGTGGCTTGAACCAGCTACCTATGGCTTTGTTAACAGCCATCCTACCCATCCGGCTATGAAGCGTGTTTGTATATTTAGATGAAATGGTTGTTCATACAAGAGAATGTGAAAGGCGAACTGCGAGGTGCGTCGTTACTTCATCAATCTGTTTTTTGTAATGTGAATCTGAGTTATTCTGTGTATCTATATCAGGTATAGTTATTATCAACTGATTGGAACAAATAGATGCGTAATTTTGACCGTCCTATATCCCAATGGGACATTCGAAATAAATATTTGGCAGTCCGCACCTTATTAGTGAAGAGTAATTCAAGCAATAACTAATGATTGAGTATTTTGTCTGCTGTGCCATATAGGGCGTCTCTTAATAAAGGAGTATTTTTGATAATAAACAATTTTCTTTGGTTTAACGAAATGTTGGAGAGGGCCCTGTACATCATTCGAAATGAATATTTGACAGTACGTCCCTTATTAGTGAAGAGTAAATCAATCAATAACTAATAGATGAGTATTTTTGGAGCCATGTCATCTTATTAGTAATTTGGGAATAACAAATCGATTCAAAGTAATTTTGGAAGCTCCTTGTATACATTTTTGAGAATAAACAATTTTCTGTGGATCAACTAAATTTTAGAGTGAGTCCTGTACTTCAATAAGGCATTCGAAATGAATATTTGACAGTCCGTCCCTTATTAGTGAAGAGTAAATCAATCAATAACTAATAGATGAGTATTTTTGGCGCTATGCCATCTTATTAGTAATTTGGGAATAACAAATCGATTCAAAGTAATTTTGGAAGCTCCTTGTATACATTTTTGACAATAAACAATTTTCTGTGGTTGAACTAAAATTTGGAGAGGGCCCTGTTCGTCAATGGGGAATTCGAAACAAATATTTGGCAGTCCGTCCCTCATTAGTGAAGAGTAAATCAATCAATAACTAATAGATGGGTATTTTTGGCGCTATGCAATCTTAGTAATTTGGGAATAACAAATCGATTCAAAGTAATTTTGGAAGCTCCTTGTATATATTTTTGACAATAAACAATTTTCTGTGGTTAAACTAAAATTTGGAGAGGGCCCTGTTCGTCAATGGGGAATTCGAAACAAATATTTGGCAGTACGTCCCTTATTAGTGAAGAGTAAATCAATCAATAACTAATAGATGAGTATTTTTGGATGTTCGCTATGCAATCTTAGTAATTTAGGTATAACAAATCGATTCAAAGTAATTTTGGAAGCTCCTTGTATACATTTTTGACAATGAACAATTTTCTGTGGTTAAACTAAATTTTGTAGAGTGCCCTGTTCATCAATGGGGAATTCGAAACAAATATTTGGCAGTCCGTCCCTCATTAGTGAAGAGTAAATCAATCAATAACTAATGGATGAGTATTTTTGGCGCTATGCAATCTTAGTAATTTAGGTATAACAAATCGATTCAAAGTAATTTTGGAAGCTCCTTGTATACATTTTTGACAATGAACAATTTTCTGTTGTTAAACTAAATTTTGGAGAGGGCCCTGTTCATCAATGGGGAATTCGAAACAAATATTTGGCAGTCCGTCCCTCATTAGTGAAGAGTAAATCAATCAATAACTAATGGATGAGTATTTTTGGCGCTATGCAATCTTAGTAATTTAGGTATAACAAATCGATTCAAAGTAATTTTGGAAGCTCCTTGTATACATTTTTGACAATGAACAATTTTCTGTGGTTAAACTAAATTTTGGAGAGGGCCCTGTTCATCAATGGGGAATTCGAAACAAATATTTGGCAGTCCGTCCCTCATTAGTGAAGAGTAAATCAATCAATAACTAATAGATGAGTATTTTTGGCTGTTCGCTATGCAATCTTAGTAATTTAGGTAGTACAAATCGATTCATTGGAAGCTCCTTGTATTCATTTTTGATAATAAACCCCTAATATTTTAACGTGCGATACATTCTACTGATATAAGAGACACGGTTTTAAAGTGTGATACTATGCATTAATTCAACTATTTTTTTCCTTGGTGTTTTGGCATCGACTGCTATGGTCTTTAGCCATGCTGGATAGGCCTTACGCCACTTCAGGAGCAGCAATGTACATTTTTAACGCAACAGTGAATTGTGAAGTAATTCAACTATTATAGGAGACATAGTCTTTTTATTTCAACGTGCGATACCCTTCATTCAGTCATATGTCTTTCATTTCCAGGTGTAATGCCCTGCATTTTATTTTTGTAGACCTTCATTTTTAAGGTGCAATACCATACATTCTGTCAACTATCCTAAGAAGGTTACAATCTCAAATTCAGCTATTTGAAGAGACGAGGGGCCCTAGCTTTCAACGTGCGATGACAGACGCATTGTTTATTGACTCAGTCCTGTGAGACGTGAACCTAATTTTTTTAAGTGTGATGAATTCAGTCAACTGTTATAAGTGACGTAGACCTTAGATTTCAAAGTGCAATGCCAGGCGCTCTGCCATAAGATACGTAGGCCTAACATTTCAAAGTGCATTCAGAGATTTAAAATTTTCATTTTGACGTGCGATGCCATGTATTCAGTCATAAGCGACGTAGGCATAACATTTTAGACTGCTATGTCAGACACTTGTATTTCAAATCTCAGAAGTCGGTTCAGTTTTCGAACAAACTATGAGGTTCGTTGAGAAGCATAAGTATTTATCGTATTCAATATCCGTCATGGTATTAGCTAGGAGAGTAATTGTCCTGATATCCATCAATATCCGTCGTAGTATCAGCCATGAGATTACTTGTTTCAATATCAGTAGTGGTACTAGCCAAGAGAGCATTGTTTCCCATATCTGTCATGGTATCAGCTAGGAAAGTAGTTGTTTCAATATACGTCATGGTATTAGCCAGGAGGGTAGTTGTTCCAATATCTATCGTACTATCAGCCAGGGAAGTAGTTATCTCGATATCCGTCATGTTATCAGCCAGGAAAATAGTTGTTTCAATATCCGTCATGGTATAAGCCAGGAGAGTAGTTGTTCAAATAGCTATCGTACTATTAGCCAGGGAAGTAGTTTTTTCAATATTTGTCGTGCTATTAGCCAGGAAAGTAGTTGACGAAGTAGTTCTTGCAATACCCGTCGTGGTATTAGCTAGGAAAGTAGTTTTCTGACAGGTATTAGTCAAATTGTAGGAGTTCTCTAAGACGCTCTCTAAGACGCTTAAGGTCTGGTTCCCGAAAATTTCTAAAAAACAACAATATCGCGGGTATTTGAATGTATAATTGAACGTCAATTGATTATTTAAAAATGAGTATTGCCAATTTTAATTTGGGTCAAGAAAATTGCAAGTCTAGTATTATTTTGATGTAGGTCATAAAGGAATTTAATAAATGGATTTACGAATTTTTTGGTTTCAAATGACCGATATGCAATCGAAATTGTTACCGAAATCAGTCTGTATGCATTACCTTAATAATAAACTAACCCTATGATCATTCCCCAATATCTTGTTATCATTGCAATTCTTTAAATTAGTAATTTCCATTAGAATCGTTCATAATTATTACTCTGTTCAAAATAGGTAAAATCATTCAGTATGTAACATTAGAAAGTCAATGACAAAAGAGAATGTCCCAGCGGTGTTTAAGCGCGGTCGTCTTCGATTGCAGTGGGTATAATGATGGTATTCCGCACGGAACAGTTTCATAGGCTTCTACTAAAACATTCTTTTGAATTTTATTTCAATGTTGTTTGCCGCAAGGATGAGATCTCTAAGCATTTTTAATATAATTATTACATAGACAAAAACAATCAGACATCAAATTTGACATGGAGATGAAGAAGTTCGACAGAAGATAATATCAAATTAACTTGGAAGAATTCTTTCCGAACTCAGTGTTTGATTCAAATAGGCAGATGTGGACCCGTTGCGAGCGATAATGTATACCCCTTGGAAGTTGTAGGCAATTATTTGTGAATATGAGACAAAACTTGTCTTTTAGTGAAAAACAAAGTGAAATGTCCAATATAATTCAATAATTATGAAAGATAGAAAATGTGCGATGGTTTCATCAAAGATTCTTTTAACATCAAACAAGTCAATTTTTCATTGAGAATGTTTCTCTTTTCAACATTAAATAAGTCACTTGTGCTATGTTTCAGTAAGCAAGTTCGTGAGAGAGATTTCACCGGATGATAATGTCGAGCTGTTTTTTTTTTGTCAACAAACACCCTTCATAACCTGCTCCAAAAATATAAGAATCATTTTGAGTTTATGGACCGTTTCAATACCTAGTATCTCAACATGTTTTTGTGTATTCTTCCACAACTCTCGAACAGTTTTTCGAGAAAGAGGTACCTATTTAGACGTTCACAAGAAAACAATGAAGTTTTATTTTCAGACTCGTATGTTTACAAATAATATGTCTCATTTTTGTTCAAGACGTCTTCCGTAGATTTTTTTATCTATTTTTTTTAAATCACGTATCAACTGGGGAGGTATAGCCACTTGAGGTTCGTAAGATTTCCCATCTTGAGTTTTGTGAAAAAATGGGTAACTCTCAAATGAAATGGGAAATGTTACCATTTATTTATTCAAACGGTTCTTGAGATAAACATCTTGAACCCGTTCTCAAAAACCCATATGTTTAGTAAACGTAAACTTTTTTAAAATTCGCTACAGTCATTAGTTATCTTCAATTTTATATCAAGACCATCTATGCTAACACATAACAGAGCAAAATTATAATCTCAACGAAATGTGCTTCATGGGTCGGTAAATCTCCACGATTGTGGGTATTGTCTTGGCAATAACAATGTTCCCGTAGAAATTAAAAGGATGGTTTTCAAATTTCTGGACTTTTCAGTATATTAACACATATTTTTATCTCCTTAGTGCTCCTAAACGAACACTATCTTCGTGGAAGATTGACACAAGAACGTCCTGTGGACATATTTCAGACATATTTTTGTGGTATTTCTTGAGGAACCTAACATTTTGGCTAACAATTTTTTGTGGTGTAAAACTGCTATGAGATATGATGATTCGAAGCTGAATCTTGATTCATAAATATTGTTCTGCGCTTTTCATTCAGAATGGGTCAAAGAAATATTTTGATACTTTGTACTTTGATAATTTTTTCACTGATCTAAACATATTTTATAACTCAGAACTTTTTAAAAAATTCCACTGAGTCAGAAATTATTTTGATACCTGAAACTTTGAATTTTTTTCTCATCAAAATTACTAATTTCCAAAAAGTTTACTGATTGCAGGCTGAATGGGTGGTTCCTTCTAACAGAAAAACGAGAATTTACAAGTTTAAATGAAAAAATAGAAAATTTTCAAGTGAAATTCTATGAATATAAAAATAATCAATTGAAAAAAATAAATATCAAAATATTATTTAGGATATGAGAATTCAAGTCAAAATGAACATGCAACAATTTGACATTCATAGATTCTTATCACAACGAGATATCTAAAAAATTAAGAGTTTTGGCAAAATATACTAAAAGTTGATAGTAGAATAGTTTTAGAATTGACAAATCAACCAAGAAAAATTCATTGTGCCACTTGTAATTAATATGAGTAAAAAGGAACCGAGCGAGTTAAAATCACTATCAACCAATCGGCTGAAGTTGAAGTTCCAGATCAAGAAACTCCGTAGAGAAGGAAGGTGTCTGACAAAAAATGTGGAAGGTTGAGAGTATCTAAAAAAATTCTTCAAATAGAATATCTAATTTGATCAGTATTTGGAGCAAAATTCGAGAGTTGTATCATCACCAATGTTACGGCTTCAAGTTTATCAATCGTACAAAGACAAAAATCGAATTTTTGAGTGAAGAAGACTCACGTTGAAAATACAGGAATGACAATTAATTTTTATTTCAAATGCTAAAGTTTGCAAAATAACAAAAACTTAAACAAATAAGCAAGTTTGAGAAATTGAAATTATTGTTTGAACAAGATGCTTTGAATAGATGTCTCATTCCGTCATTGGAAGCAAAACAACGGCTGACGAATAAAATTGAAACTAGTATTAAAATGATTAACAAAGAAAAACAACCTTGAATACCAATAATACTCGGGATGTATCATCTTTAAATCCTGCTGAGGTGATACAATTCATTTATAATTATAACAATTTCAGAAATATTTCCATCAATTGGTAGTTATGAGCAAACTGATGCAAAATTGTCAATGGAAAAAATTATTAATTATTTTTATTCAGATTTTGTTTAAATATGATATAACTGGAACTGCACTGAGCAAACACACCCAAAAATATATTTTTGATTAACTCAGTTCAAGTGTAATCTGGTCGAAAATGCATAGCACAAACTCGGTAACATGGATATGGTAGGATTATTTCAGTACAAATGGAAATGTTTTCAAAACTACACTGTGCAAACTAGTTCAAATAAATATCAGTGTACCTTCACACCGATAAAAAGAGGCTGATCAAGAGGAGGCAGGACGATGTAGAAAAAATTATATACAAAATTATTTTATTTTCCTCAAATCATCATTGTCGTCAAAACCTTTGAAAAGTTTCTATTTTTGAATAATACCTCTTGGTATAAATATTTCATTAGACCATATGTTATAATTTTTTCATAGAATTGAGATGTGATCAAAAGTCTTTCAATGAATGGAAACATCATAACGATCATTATATTCTTTTTTCTTTTAGTTACCACAATTCCAACTCGTTTTCATCATAACAAATGTCAATATCATAACTTGTTTTAATATCAACAGCTTTGAGCCTATTTTCATTTTTTATACTCATATAATCGCGTACAATAAAATGTTATTTAATCAAGTTCTATCATGACCACGAAAAGATTTGAACTACCGATTCAATTTCGAAATATTGTGCTCAAAAGCAGTACGAAAAATATAAAAAAATGTAAATTTCGTAAAAAACTTGTTGGATTTGAAATTCCCAACGGGTAGTCAAAAAATTATCTCTTTATTGCAAATACTCAGATTCATGAAATAATATCCTTTGATGTGTTCAAGGTATCAACAAAATATTATTGTTATTTTTCGAATAATTACCGTCGAGAAAGCATTCTGTCATACTTTCAAACTGATAAAAAGAAATCAATCAACACGGAGCACAGAACTTTTGAAAAAATTTTATATGAAGTGGCTGGATGACTTTTAGAGGGAGACAAAATGACTATGTTTTTTCTGGTTACACCTGGCAACAACACCACAATATTTTAAACAAAATTGCTGTAAAATAAAAAAAAACACTATCATTATCAACAAATTGTAGCATTTGAATTCTAATAGAATTGATGATGATTTTATATGATTCTTGGTATTTGGTTAAGTGAAAATATTCATGTTAATTTGCATCAAATTAAATTTGGTGAATTTTGTTGACAAAGAACAAAAGCAATTTTTCATTGTCACTAATACGAGTCATGTCATTTTTCGAATAGATGAAATCATGACCTAAATTATTTTTTGGTTGTATGGAAGAGCAACTATGTTGAATACCGCCCCCATGATATAAAATGTATTTTGATGTATTTTTCATGAAAATAAAGTCACATATCATTATTATTATTATTTCATCGTAGGGATGATAGACGATTATCAATTTTAGTTTCTCATAGCTCATAAATCACAGTAAGCTTGAAATAACATACCGAGTGTTTGTTTCAGTATTTAAAAATAAACCATTTAATAGATTACTTCGTCGGTTGTATCACAATTCAAACAACAATTTTTGGTATTGTCCAACATTTTGTCCGTAAATATTGTATTGAATGACGTGGTAAAGAGTAGGTTCTCTCGTCGATGATTCCTCACAAACGTGCTTGCTTTTCTGAAACACTGCACAAAAGTTGTTTAATTGGAACCGATCTGATGAATTACACCTTCCCACCTGTTTTTTGTATATAAAATTTTAGTTTTCTGCTGGAATTTTACTGCAATTCTCCTATGCGACACCTTCAATACCACAAGTTGGTAACTAATTTTGATGGATGTCAATAGAAAAAGTCTTCGAAATGTATGTATCAAAGTTGATATTTTCCTGTATTTTTTTTTTTTCAACCCATCTCGAACACCAGTCTCATGCTTAGCATAACTCGTTAAAAGGTAAGGGACTCGTCTTCAGACATAAACATAAATAGCCGTTCGAACGTCATCATATAATTTTTTTTTCAGAGGTTAGCTTCGGTTAGACATAGGGTATCGTTTTTTGGCGGTTTTCCGGGGGTTAGCTCCGGTCGGCACGCCGACCGGAGCTAACCCCCCTAAAACCGCCTAAAAACGATACCCTATGTCTAACCGAAGCTAACCTCTGAAAAAAAATTTATATGATGACGTTCCAACGGCTATTTATGTTTATGTCTGAAGACGAGTCCCTTACCTTTTAACGAGTTATGCTAAGCATGAGACTGGTGTTCGAGCTGGGTTGAAAAAAAAATACAGGAAAATATCAACTTTGATACATACATTTCGAAGACTTTTCTATTGACATCCATCAAAATTAGATACCAACTTGTGGTATTGAAGGTGTCGCATAGGAGAATTGCAGTAAAATTCCAGCAGAAAACTAAAATTTCATATACAAAAAACAGGTGGGAAGGTGTAATTCATCAGATCGGTTCCAATTAAACAACTTTTGTGCAGTGTTTCAGAAAAGCAAGCACGTTTGTGAGGAATCATCGACGAGAGAACCTACTCTTTACCACGTCATTCAATACAATATTTACGGACAAAATGTTGGACAATACCAAAAATTGTTGTTTGAATTGTGATACAACCGACGAAGTAATCTATTAAATGGTTTATTTTTAAATACTGAAACAAACACTCGGTATGTTATTTCAAGCTTACTGTGATTTATGAGCTATGAGAAACTAAAATTGATAATCGTCTATCATCCCTACGATGAAATAATAATAATAATGATATGTGACTTTATTTTCATGAAAAATACATCAAAATACATTTTATATCGTGGGGGCGGTATTCAACATAGTTGCTCTTCCATACAACCAAAAAATAATTTAGGTCATGATTTCATCTATTCGAAAAATGACATGACTCGTATTAGTGACAATGAAAAATTGCTTTTGTTCTTTGTCAACAAAATTCACCAAATTTAATTTGATGCAAATTAACATGAATATTTTCACTTAACCAAATACCAAGAATCATATAAAATCATCATCAATTCTATCAGAATTCAAATGCTACAATTTGTTGATAATGATAGTGTTTTTTATTTTACAGCAATTTTGTTTAAAATATTGTGGTGTTGTTGCCAGGTGTAACCAGAAAAAACATAGTCATTTTGTCTCCCTCTCAAAGTCATCCAATCACTTCATATAAAATTTTTTCAAAAGTTCTGTGCTCCGTGTTGATTGATTTCTTTTTATCAGTTTGAAAGTATGACAGAATGCTTTCTCGACGGTAATTATTCGAAAAATAACAATAATATTTTATTGATACCTTGAACACATCAAAGGATATTATTTCATGAATCTGAGTATTTGCAATAAAGAGATAATTTTTTGACTACCCGTTGGGAATTTCAAATCCAACAAGTTTTTTACGAAATTTACATTTTTTTATATTTTTCGTACTGCTTTTGAGCACAATATTTCGAAATTGAATCGGTAGTTCAAATCTTTTCGTGGTCATGATAGAACTTGATTAAATAACATTTTATTGTACGCGATTATATGAGTATAAAAAATGAAAATAGGCTCAAAGCTGTTGATATTAAAACAAGTTATGATATTGACATTTGTTATGATGAAAACGAGTTGGAATTGTGGTAACTAAAAGAAAAAAGAATATAATGATCGTTATGATGTTTACATTCATTGAAAGACTTTTGATCACATCTCAATTCTATGAAAAAATTATAACATATGGTCTAATGAAATATTTATACCAAGAGGTATTATTCAAAAATAGAAACTTTTCAAAGGTTTTGACGACAATGATGATTTGAGGAAAATAAAATAATTTTGTATATAATTTTTTCTACATCGTCCTGCCTACTCTTGATCAGCCTCTTTTTATCGGTGTGAAGGTACACTGATATTTATTTGAACTAGTTTGCACAGTGTAGTTTTGGAAACATTTCCATTTGTACTGAAATAATCCTACCATATCCATGTTACCGAGTTTGTGCTATGCATTTTCGACCAGATTACACTTGAACTGAGTTAATCAAAAATATATTTTTGGGTGTGTTTGCTCAGTGCAGTTCCAGTTATATCATATTTAAACAAAATCTGAATAAAAATAATTAATAATTTTTTCCATTGACAATTTTGCATCAGTTTGCTCATAACTACCAATTGATGGAAATATTTCTGAAATTGTTATAATTATAAATGAATTGTATCACCTCAGCAGGATTTAAAGATGATACATCCCGAGTATTATTGGTATTCAAGGTTGTTTTTCTTTGTTAATCATTTTAATACTAGTTTCAATTTTATTCGTCAGTCGTTGTTTTGCTTCCAATGACGGAATGAGACATCTATTCAAAGCATCTTGTTCAAACAATAATTTCAATTTCTCAAACTTGCTTATTTGTTTAAGTTTTTGTTATTTTGCAAACTTTAGCATTTGAAATAAAAATTAATTGTCATTCCTGTATTTTCAACGTGAGTCTTCTTCACTCAAAAATTCGATTTTTGTCTTTGTACGATTGATAAACTTGAAGCCGTAACATTGGTGATGATACAACTCTCGAATTTTGCTCCAAATACTGATCAAATTAGATATTCTATTTGAAGAATTTTTTTAGATACTTTCAACCTTCCACATTTTTTGTCAGACACCTTCCTTCTCTACGGAGTTTCTTGATCTGGAACTTCAACTTCAGCCGATTGGTTGATAGTGATTTTAACTCGCTCGGTTCCTTTTTACTCATATTAATTACAAGTGGCACAATGAATTTTTCTTGGTTGATTTGTCAATTCTAAAACTATTCTACTATCAACTTTTTGTATATTTTGCCAAAACTCTTAATTTTTTTAGATATCTCGTTGTGATAAGAATCTATGAATGTCAAATTGTTGCATGTTCATTTTGACTTGAATTCTCATATCCTAAATAATATTTTGATATTTATTTTTTTCAATTGATTATTTTTATATTCATAGAATTTCACTTGAAAATTTTCTATTTTTTCATTTAAACTTGTGAATTCTCGTTTTTCTGTTAGAAGGAACCACCCATTCAGCCTGCAATCAGTAAACTTTTTGGAAATTAGTAATTTTGATGAGAAAAAAATTCAAAGTTTCAGGTATCAAAATAATTTCTGACTCAGTGGAATTTTTTAAAAAGTTCTGAGTTATAAAATATGTTTAGATCAGTGAAAAAATTATCAAAGTACAAAGTATCAAAATATTTCTTTGACCCATTCTGAATGAAAAGCGCAGAACAATATTTATGAATCAAGATTCAGCTTCGAATCATCATATCTCATAGCAGTTTTACACCACAAAAAATTGTTAGCCAAAATGTTAGGTTCCTCAAGAAATACCACAAAAATATGTCTGAAATATGTCCACAGGACGTTCTTGTGTCAATCTTCCACGAAGATAGTGTTCGTTTAGGAGCACTAAGGAGATAAAAATATGTGTTAATATACTGAAAAGTCCAGAAATTTGAAAACCATCCTTTTAATTTCTACGGGAACATTGTTATTGCCAAGACAATACCCACAATCGTGGAGATTTACCGACCCATGAAGCACATTTCGTTGAGATTATAATTTTGCTCTGTTATGTGTTAGCATAGATGGTCTTGATATAAAATTGAAGATAACTAATGACTGTAGCGAATTTTAAAAAAGTTTACGTTTACTAAACATATGGGTTTTTGAGAACGGGTTCAAGATGTTTATCTCAAGAACCGTTTGAATAAATAAATGGTAACATTTCCCATTTCATTTGAGAGTTACCCATTTTTTCACAAAACTCAAGATGGGAAATCTTACGAACCTCAAGTGGCTATACCTCCCCAGTTGATACGTGATTTAAAAAAAATAGATAAAAAAATCTACGGAAGACGTCTTGAACAAAAATGAGACATATTATTTGTAAACATACGAGTCTGAAAATAAAACTTCATTGTTTTCTTGTGAACGTCTAAATAGGTACCTCTTTCTCGAAAAACTGTTCGAGAGTTGTGGAAGAATACACAAAAACATGTTGAGATACTAGGTATTGAAACGGTCCATAAACTCAAAATGATTCTTATATTTTTGGAGCAGGTTATGAAGGGTGTTTGTTGACAAAAAAAAAACAGCTCGACATTATCATCCGGTGAAATCTCTCTCACGAACTTGCTTACTGAAACATAGCACAAGTGACTTATTTAATGTTGAAAAGAGAAACATTCTCAATGAAAAATTGACTTGTTTGATGTTAAAAGAATCTTTGATGAAACCATCGCACATTTTCTATCTTTCATAATTATTGAATTATATCGGACATTTCACTTTGTTTTTCACTAAAAGACAAGTTTTGTCTCATATTCACAAATAATTGCCTACAACTTCCAAGGGGTATACATTATCGCTCGCAACGGGTCCACATCTGCCTATTTGAATCAAACACTGAGTTCGGAAAGAATTCTTCCAAGTTAATTTGATATTATCTTCTGTCGAACTTCTTCATCTCCATGTCAAATTTGATGTCTGATTGTTTTTGTCTATGTAATAATTATATTAAAAATGCTTAGAGATCTCATCCTTGCGGCAAACAACATTGAAATAAAATTCAAAAGAATGTTTTAGTAGAAGCCTATGAAACTGTTCCGTGCGGAATACCATCATTATACCCACTGCAATCGAAGACGACCGCGCTTAAACACCGCTGGGACATTCTCTTTTGTCATTGACTTTCTAATGTTACATACTGAATGATTTTACCTATTTTGAACAGAGTAATAATTATGAACGATTCTAATGGAAATTACTAATTTAAAGAATTGCAATGATAACAAGATATTGGGGAATGATCATAGGGTTAGTTTATTATTAAGGTAATGCATACAGACTGATTTCGGTAACAATTTCGATTGCATATCGGTCATTTGAAACCAAAAAATTCGTAAATCCATTTATTAAATTCCTTTATGACCTACATCAAAATAATACTAGACTTGCAATTTTCTTGACCCAAATTAAAATTGGCAATACTCATTTTTAAATAATCAATTGACGTTCAATTATACATTCAAATACCCGCGATATTGTTGTTTTTTAGAAATTTTCGGGAACCAGACCTTAAGCGTCTTAGAGAGCGTCTTAGAGAACTCCTACAATTTGACTAATACCTGTCAGAAAACTACTTTCCTAGCTAATACCACGACGGGTATTGCAAGAACTACTTCGTCAACTACTTTCCTGGCTAATAGCACGACAAATATTGAAAAAACTACTTCCCTGGCTAATAGTACGATAGCTATTTGAACAACTACTCTCCTGGCTTATACCATGACGGATATTGAAACAACTATTTTCCTGGCTGATAACATGACGGATATCGAGATAACTACTTCCCTGGCTGATAGTACGATAGATATTGGAACAACTACCCTCCTGGCTAATACCATGACGTATATTGAAACAACTACTTTCCTAGCTGATACCATGACAGATATGGGAAACAATGCTCTCTTGGCTAGTACCACTACTGATATTGAAACAAGTAATCTCATGGCTGATACTACGACGGATATTGATGGATATCAGGACAATTACTCTCCTAGCTAATACCATGACGGATATTGAATACGATAAATACTTATGCTTCTCAACGAACCTCATAGTTTGTTCGAAAACTGAACCGACTTCTGAGATTTGAAATACAAGTGTCTGACATAGCAGTCTAAAATGTTATGCCTACGTCGCTTATGACTGAATACATGGCATCGCACGTCAAAATGAAAATTTTAAATCTCTGAATGCACTTTGAAATGTTAGGCCTACGTATCTTATGGCAGAGCGCCTGGCATTGCACTTTGAAATCTAAGGTCTACGTCACTTATAACAGTTGACTGAATTCATCACACTTAAAAAAATTAGGTTCACGTCTCACAGGACTGAGTCAATAAACAATGCGTCTGTCATCGCACGTTGAAAGCTAGGGCCCCTCGTCTCTTCAAATAGCTGAATTTGAGATTGTAACCTTCTTAGGATAGTTGACAGAATGTATGGTATTGCACCTTAAAAATGAAGGTCTACAAAAATAAAATGCAGGGCATTACACCTGGAAATGAAAGACATATGACTGAATGAAGGGTATCGCACGTTGAAATAAAAAGACTATGTCTCCTATAATAGTTGAATTACTTCACAATTCACTGTTGCGTTAAAAATGTACATTGCTGCTCCTGAAGTGGCGTAAGGCCTATCCAGCATGGCTAAAGACCATAGCAGTCGATGCCAAAACACCAAGGAAAAAAATAGTTGAATTAATGCATAGTATCACACTTTAAAACCGTGTCTCTTATATCAGTAGAATATATCGCACGTTAAAATATTAGGGGTTTATTATCAAAAATGAATACAAGGAGCTTCCAATGAATCGATTTGTTATACCTAAATTACTAAGATTGCATAGCGAACAGCCAAAAATACTCATCTATTAGTTATTGATTGATTTACTCTTCACTAATGAGGGACGGACTGCCAAATATTTGTTTCGAATTCCCCATTGATGAACAGGGCCCTCTCCAAAATTTAGTTTAACCACAGAAAATTGTTCATTGTCAAAAATGTATACAAGGAGCTTCCAAAATTACTTTGAATCGATTTGTTATACCTAAATTACTAAGATTGCATAGCGCCAAAAATACTCATCCATTAGTTATTGATTGATTTACTCTTCACTAATGAGGGACGGACTGCCAAATATTTGTTTCGAATTCCCCATTGATGAACAGGGCCCTCTCCAAAATTTAGTTTAACAACAGAAAATTGTTCATTGTCAAAAATGTATACAAGGAGCTTCCAAAATTACTTTGAATCGATTTGTTATACCTAAATTACTAAGATTGCATAGCGCCAAAAATACTCATCCATTAGTTATTGATTGATTTACTCTTCACTAATGAGGGACGGACTGCCAAATATTTGTTTCGAATTCCCCATTGATGAACAGGGCACTCTACAAAATTTAGTTTAACCACAGAAAATTGTTCATTGTCAAAAATGTATACAAGGAGCTTCCAAAATTACTTTGAATCGATTTGTTATACCTAAATTACTAAGATTGCATAGCGAACATCCAAAAATACTCATCTATTAGTTATTGATTGATTTACTCTTCACTAATAAGGGACGTACTGCCAAATATTTGTTTCGAATTCCCCATTGACGAACAGGGCCCTCTCCAAATTTTAGTTTAACCACAGAAAATTGTTTATTGTCAAAAATATATACAAGGAGCTTCCAAAATTACTTTGAATCGATTTGTTATTCCCAAATTACTAAGATTGCATAGCGCCAAAAATACCCATCTATTAGTTATTGATTGATTTACTCTTCACTAATGAGGGACGGACTGCCAAATATTTGTTTCGAATTCCCCATTGACGAACAGGGCCCTCTCCAAATTTTAGTTCAACCACAGAAAATTGTTTATTGTCAAAAATGTATACAAGGAGCTTCCAAAATTACTTTGAATCGATTTGTTATTCCCAAATTACTAATAAGATGGCATAGCGCCAAAAATACTCATCTATTAGTTATTGATTGATTTACTCTTCACTAATAAGGGACGGACTGTCAAATATTCATTTCGAATGCCTTATTGAAGTACAGGACTCACTCTAAAATTTAGTTGATCCACAGAAAATTGTTTATTCTCAAAAATGTATACAAGGAGCTTCCAAAATTACTTTGAATCGATTTGTTATTCCCAAATTACTAATAAGATGACATGGCTCCAAAAATACTCATCTATTAGTTATTGATTGATTTACTCTTCACTAATAAGGGACGTACTGTCAAATATTCATTTCGAATGATGTACAGGGCCCTCTCCAACATTTCGTTAAACCAAAGAAAATTGTTTATTATCAAAAATACTCCTTTATTAAGAGACGCCCTATATGGCACAGCAGACAAAATACTCAATCATTAGTTATTGCTTGAATTACTCTTCACTAATAAGGTGCGGACTGCCAAATATTTATTTCGAATGTCCCATTGGGATATAGGACGGTCAAAATTACGCATCTATTTGTTCCAATCAGTTGATAATAACTATACCTGATATAGATACACAGAATAACTCAGATTCACATTACAAAAAACAGATTGATGAAGTAACGACGCACCTCGCAGTTCGCCTTTCACATTCTCTTGTATGAACAACCATTTCATCTAAATATACAAACACGCTTCATAGCCGGATGGGTAGGATGGCTGTTAACAAAGCCATAGGTAGCTGGTTCAAGCCACAGCACCGGATCTTTTTTTCATTTCTTCTGCAATTTTACTTATAAAATAAAGGCTGGTTAGGTTAGTGGTCGAGTGATGAACATTATTGAAAATTTGATAGGATGTTCACAATGGTGAGCTGGGAAAAGAATAATGAAGCCTACATCATGAATCCATATCAGTGAATCTCAGCTGGGTGTCAAAAATTCGTTAGAGATGTGTACCGGGGGTCCCCAAATTGCAGCTGATTCACAGTGGAAAAAATTTGCTAGGATGTTCTCTATGAGGTACCCGGTGGGTTAGGGTCCCGAAATTACAGCAGATTCACAGTGGAGTATCAAAAATTTGCAAGGATGTTCTCTATGAGGTACCTGGTGGGTTAGGACCCCTCAAATTACGGCAGATTCACAGTGGCGTATCAAAAATTTGCTAGGATGTTCTCTATGAGGTACCTGGTGGATTAGGGTCCCCTAAATTGCGGCAGATTCACAGTGGAGTATCAAAAATTTGCTAGGATGTTCTCTATGAGGTATCCGGGGGGTTAGGGTCCCCCAAATTGCGGCAGATTCACAGTGGAGTATCAAAAATTTGCTAGGATGTCCATCCTGGTGTTTCGGTTAGCTTTAACGAGAATGCTCCAGTTCCGGTATAGTTCTTCTACTAGCTTCCGATTTGCCGGCGTCATATTGAGAAATATGTTCTTAATTATTGTGAACAAATTAGACTAGTGGTTAGAAACTCTTCCTGTCACGCCGACGGCAGGAGTTCGATTCCTTAGACTCGCATTTTTTATTTGAGATAATGATTGGACTGCGAGCAATTTCGATACCGACTTTGGCAAAAGTTATTTATACTTTTAATGTTTTACAGGTATCTAATTATTGGTATTGCTATGCCGACGATATCCATTATTCTTAGGTAATAATGTATGTTCAAAGTATCGAGTTCTTTCTTTGTCTGAAATCTGCATTTGTCGAAAAAATACTGTGTGTAATTCGAATACAAAATGCAATTGATGCTCTCAAAAGATTACCGCGCTTCGCTTCGCGTCGCGCGGTAACTCTCTACGTCGAGCGACAATCCATCAATTTGCGCTCTAAATTCACAAATAGCTATTCCTTGAATGCTTTCTGGCGTCATTGAATTGTCTATCTATTATTGCTGCAAAGTAACATACACTCTAACCAACATCAACTCAACGTTTTCGGAATGACGTTCAAACTATCATGAATGGGCCAAGGTGGCGAGTGGTCAGGTGTTCACTTCTCAATCCAGTGATGTTTTTTCGGAGTAAAACGTCGGGAAACAAATGTATTGTAATACATAGCTGAATTTGTTATGAAAGTGGCTACAAAAATCGATGAAAAAAACTAGAGGTCCGTATTTACAAAAATAAAGTTGATGATGGAATTTAATGAACGAAACGTCGCATTGAAAATTGGATCAAATCAGATTTTAAAAAATATGAAACATCGTTGAAAATTCCCCTGACTTTTTCTCATATCATTCGAAATGGAGGCGGTAGAGCCAAAAAACGAAATTCGACTAATTTAGTTTTTGGCGAATATCTCAAAAACAACCATTGATAGTTGAGATCTGAAAAAAGCTTATTATTGCTCCCCAAAATAGGAAATTTTTTTCCCATTTAACCGACCTTGTAGGTCTCTCCGTTTCCGAGATAGCAATAGTGGGATCAGCTAAAAAAAACGGCCTGTATATATATATATATATATATATATATATAGAAAGTTAGTTATGACATCTACAGTCACTAGTTGAAACTTAATTTGTCACGAACCAAGGAATCCAAAATAGAGGGTTGTCTACAAATTGACAGGCAGCCAACAATTCGTAGTTCTGATCAACCCAATTTGTACACAAACCTCTACTTTGGATTCCTTGGTTCGTGACAAATTAAGTTTCACCTAGTGTTAAGTGTCATAAGTAACTTTCTGTTATATCTGTATAGTGGTACCAGCTAAAGGAGCAACACGGGATTTAGCACATGCTAATCTCACGAGACATTCTTCCGCTGTATTTCTTGAAAGTAAATAAATGCAATAACCATATGCTACTTGAGAGGAGTCGCTGAAGGCGTGCATTTCTATATGATTAGGATCCTTCAACAAAAAGTGTCTAGGAATTTCAATTGAAAACCACAGGGGAAGAACACATTGTTTGAATTTTTCAGTAGACCAATTTTTGTGCTAAAGACGCTATTAAATCTTCAATTTTCAGAATGTTTTCTTAAAAAAAATTAGGTAAGTTCGTTCGGTAACAGAGAATAATGCTATAATTTCTAATTGCAGAATTTTCTTTATTTAAAAGAGTAAAAAATTAGTAAGGTATTAAAGGTCCGGTTTTCCTGGGGTAGAACGTGTTATGTCGGTGTAATGGGGGTTAGTATCTCGAAGTACTGTCCCGTTCTGCTGCTACAAAATTGCTTCAAATGTTGCAAGTCGTTATATTTCTCATTGGAAATGGGAAGAGGCATCGTGTAACTCCTTGAAGGGAAGAAAAATTCATTTTCTTGGAGCTGTTGACGTTGCCGGTCGTCTTGCTTGCTGCATTCTCCACCATCAATTCGTTTCCTCACTCGTTTTTTCTTTGGTCGGCTTTTTTTTACATCTGCTGGACTGAGAATTGAGCTTATCCAAGCTCCGTTACAAGTATCCCTGTGAGTTTTCATTGGTGCTACAATGTGATCCTTCAAACGTCATTTGAAGAATGTCGTTCACCATCTAAACTATTAGATAGTTATCTGGAGTTTAACTGGAACATGAAAAACTGGCCCTTAAAGGTATAGAACGAAATTGATATTAATCAATAATGTAGATCCTCACGCATTATACAATTGAGATGGTGTCCCTCCGTTTATTCCCAAGTGCAGATAAAGGCTTATACAAGTTTGGAGTCTTGTAAATATTTTGAATCTGGCTTCCTTGTGAGTGTGGGAACAAATATTGAGAATGATTTCTAAACATTTTAGTTGGCCAGGTAAGTTTCTGGACTATTCACAACTTTTTACACTAATCCACTATTACTTTAGCCTAGTTCATGTAAACGTAAGGTAAGGTAGCTCAAGAAAGAAGAAATGAAAACTATATCATGAATGTGTCTACATGATTCCAATAGTTTAAAATTCTTCCATTATCTTACTTATTTTTACATGAACTAGGTTTATGTGTGTGACTGACCTTTCTATATGGAAACATAGAACTATAGAATCATCAAAAGACCACAAGGTAGAGGTAGTATTTTGAAAAAAGTTTATATGTATAATATGGAAGAAATTGTCATATTGCTTCTCAATTTTCATAGTAATTCTTATCAATGTAACTGTTTTTCAGGTCAAGCATTCTCAGAAAGCAAATGCGAAATCTTTAGATGACTGGTGCCATATATGCAGCAGAGCAAATATCAAGAGGAAATATTTCACAGCTAGAGAGAGCAGGTGCTTCCAAAATTATCCACTATTGCATCTGCAATGGTGTTGACGATGGCCGACCTATGATAAAATGTGATGGAGACGACTGTGTTCGAATGTGTTCGATTGGTACAAATGTGACAAATTAAAATAATATTTTATATTTGACTCTATTTCCACCATCTAACAATTATACCTTCCATTGTTGTTATTTTTCTATTCATATGTATATTCATATTTGGTGTCCCTATATAAACATTGCATGTTTCTTGGGATCAAATCGATTAAAAAAACATTTGTTTGGCGTATATTTGATTTATTTCATACAGTGTCATCCCAATAGTGCACCAAATGGATTGAAAAACACTTATGGTTTCAATAGTTTTATTCATCGTCTTCAGAGCCCTAGGTAACATTTTATATTAATATTTCTATTCAATAACAATACCTTAGATTACACTTAGAGTACTCTCATCAAACTGATAAAAGAATCCATTGTATTTAAATAAATAATGGTAACTAAATTGAACATTCTAATGTACAATAATTCAGAGATATAAAAATCATCATGTGCCACAAATAGGAATAATCATATACCTACACAAGTCAAATCAGTAAAGTTTGGAGTTATTTCGATGAGAGTTTCAAAGGTAACTTTGTATCATGGTTAATTCTGTCCAAGTTGAAATGCATGTTTCTTGGCAATCTTCTTCAATGCCAAGGTCCACATTAAAGTGTTTCATTCTATTGACAAAAAATATATTTTAAAATTACATCATTCAAAGAAGACCTACAAGTTTTATCTATTAAATTTGCAAATCTTCAATGGAACAATGACAAACATGGAAGTAAATCCAATGATTCTCATTGTTTCTGACCACAACTGTATTCTCCCCCTTTACTGGCTACCCACATTTTGCATTGCTTGCACCAGAGTTGAAAGTAGTTATAGATATAACTTGTGTTTTGACAGAGCTGATATTAATAACTTTCAATTCATCATTATGGTAAAACTCCAAATATTTCAAAAAGTTTTTATTGTTTTCATGAAAACCCAAATAAACTGTCAATAAACCAAAAGTTGTAGTTGATGTATCTTGTGTTTTTTTGATATACTGGATCAAAAACCAGCTGCAGAACCGTTCAATGCAAAATAATATGAATGCTGGGCAGCCAAGCAATAATTATAAGCGCTCCATGTACATTTGGATCGTATCTCGGCTGAAATCTGCATAACGTTCCCGACTGAAACGGTTTTGGCTGGATGGCAATGTAGCATATTGGACTGGACTTGGCATCTTGGCAAATACTTTTATTACGTGTTGCGTTGTTTCTTGCATTCACAGAACATATTGGTGTTGTTTTGCGAACTCTATCTGTCAGTCAGAGTCATGCCAATTCTGTCAATTGTTTCAAGAGAAGAAGAATTACGACATGAAATGACATTGACATAAGACATAATATAATATTGTTCGTTGTTTGGATGTAGCGGTAAATTTTGGCGGTTCATTATTACAATATTCACTCAGTTTACAAAAGACATTTTTATTCGTGTTTTTTTGTGTGATGGTGTATCCAATTGTTGGACAACTTCGATTATGGACTTTCACTCCTTGGATTACTTCGGAATGCTTCAAACATCTATCGTTTCCAGATTCTGGTAAGATATGTCTAGTCAGCATTTTGTAAAACTCGTTTTCTAATAAGAGTTCTGAAATATTTCCACTAGGTTTCCGGGGATTTGGGTCCTGCAGCACTTCATCTTTGTTGGTGGATATTGCCTGCACACCCAGGAACTGTTTACCGGCTACTCAGAAAAACTGCGAACGCAACAACGTAAGTGTTTGCTTCTGGTTGATTACCACATATTTGGATCACAGTAATTCAACTTCATGTTTCTAGGTCCTTTTGCCGACTATGTTACATTCTGCCTAACGTCCTGGAGTAGAAACCGTGACAGGGGTGATGGAGTAGTGACTGTCTCAGGGGCTGCTTTGTAGTGCCTCGGGGTGTGGTGGTGGCTCGATTGCATGAAACAAGAGAGAAATTCGGCAGTAAGTTCGTTAAGTACATATTTGTATTCTTATAGCTAGGTTATAGAACTAATATTCACAAAAATTCGTAACAACAATCACTGAATCACATAACATTCTTATAACTAATCAAGTTTTATTACTTCTTCGAGTAGAAAAGTTTAAAGTCTACAAGACAATAGTAGATCATAACAATATTTTTCAAACTTTAAATGAAACTTGCTGGTTTCTATTAGGTGAAAATGTTTTCACGGATTACTGGTTAATAATGACACACCCACTATAATACTCATTACTTTGTTAAAATTGATTTTTCACCATTCGACACCTGCCTATTTATTTGAGTGTCACCTTATCTGATAATTTTATGTTAATGAAAGAATAGGAAAGTGAGAAACAAAAAAAAATTATATTTCTTGAAAATTTCTATCAAAAAACAACTACTTTCCTGGCTAGTACCTACGACGAACATTGAATTAGATTTGATAGAAATTTTGTAGTACCACATGTTAATTGCTTCTCTAAGATATTGCATATATATATTATTTTCATAATCATGACGTAGTCAACTTTCTACATCTTACTTCACTATTGTCCCCTGTTGAGACAGCTTTCTCTATCGTAGTACTTTCTACAACATTTTATCTATTGTCTTTCTTCAAAAGACCTCATATATTGGCATTTCATTTCATGCCTCAAAAATAATACTTATTATCTTTCAATTCATCATCGACAACTATACGTGGCGTAGCACATTTTCCACACCTTGAATAATTTACAAATGACATGCAGTTTTGGGAGCGTCCTCCTCAACCTGCGCTTTCATTTATCTCAGTGTATAGTCTATACAAATAATTCTTCTTCAATATAATCTTCAAAACAATCTTCAATTCTTACTTTTCTCAATATATCTTCTATGTATCTATATGCTTCATTTACTTCTTATAATTCTACACAGTTTTCTGTCCGTAGATCAGTCTGAGATGCTATTTCCTATTCCTTTTCAAATAAAATAAAAACAAAACTGTATGGGGTGACATTGACTTATTTCTACTCTTTAAGGCAGGGGTGTGTCAAAATTCATTAATTATTTTTTTTTGTGCTCACTTGGCACTATAAGATTATTTTTTTTCCTTAAAAAATATTATTTTTATTATTCTAAGAAATATCACATGTTTATTTCTATAATTCATTCCTTAGAATATATTTTGGATCATATTGGATCATTTCTCATCCTTAATTGTATATAAAAACTATAACTGCAACTAAAAGTGTATTTGCATCAGAATTTCATTTAATTACTAATTCCTAATTATTATTATTAATATTTATTATTATTTTTTTTTTTTAACTATTGATAATTCTTATTTTAAAGTGTTTATTTCAATTTGAGTCAGAATCCTCATATTGATGCAATGTGCATGACACACTTTTTCCTTTTGATAAGGTTGATGGGTTTTCTGCTAGCTCTAAAACAAATTTATTTCCTTGTTCATTTTGTTTATTGGTTCTTTCAGCTGGTACAGGATTTTTTATTATTGTTTCAGGTTCTTTGCGGGGTGAGAAGAATTTGGCAACGAGTTTGTAACAGAGGTATGAAAGAAAAATAAGGAAGGTAGTACATAGGAGGGAGAACAGTACATCATGGTGAGTGCTATTTTCTCCGTCTGCTTGTACCTGAGGTAGTGCTGGTAGGAGAGCCATGTTTGGATGATTTCGGAAAAGGATAAAAACCACACAAATTGACAAGATTGAGTTCCATATTATGAAGATCGAGTCTCCATGCATCCCGTAAGTATCAGAGTATGACCAAGCTGTCTTGTCTTCAAGCGTTTCTAAAATATCTTGGATATTTTCTTGAGATGAAGTTAAATTTATGTACGGTATATTAACTCTCCAATTTATATTTAGGCATTCTGATATGTTGCTGAACGTTTTGTATTGGGGTTTATGATGAAGGATTTCAGGTTAGACCAGGCAGCAGGAATGATGTGTGAAATAATAGCTGTGTGGGGCAATGTTTCTATACAGGGGTATCTTTTTGGTATTATTTCCTCATTGTTTAGAGATAATTTACAGTTACAGGGGATATGTCCTTTTATTGCACCAGGGGTGTTGTAGGCTATGTCAGGAAATTTTGTTATAAAATTGGGACATTGAATTTGGGTAGTTTCCTTTGGGTGAGTAATTATATAGACTTCATCTTCAATTTCTGAAATAACTGTAGTTGATGATTTGTGGCAAGTTAAGGGACAGTGGTGGTTAATTTCATCTACAGTTGCTCCTGTGAATAACTTTTTTGCACATGCTGGCCCTTGAATAGAATCAGCTGAGAAGCGAGGTAAATAACACAGTTTGTCATGGAATGGTTTACAGTGCTGAAGGCCTGTACCAGATATTTGTCTCAATTGTATAGATTGTTTGAAATTGGAAACTGCTAAAAATACTGTATCATGAATAATTTTACAAGTTTGGTTGTGCCAAGCAAATGGAGTGGTTACTAATTGATACAGTTCCCAGGAATGAAATTGTTGTGTGATTGGTATGCGAATATGAATAAATATATTGTCATCGGTGAATGCGCAGTCACAAATTGGGAGTTGATAGTATTTCGATATATCGTTGATTGAAATGGCCAATGCCTGATTTGAAGTTTGTAATTCTTTAAATAAATTACTAAGGTCATGAAGGAGTATTGATGGATCTAAGATCGCTATTGGGATTTGGTGCTGACGACATGAGGCTAGAATGCCTTGCCTCTTGATTGCTCTACCAACTTGTATTATATTTTTCAAACTTTGGAAACCATTGTTTAGTAGTGAATTCAAAATTTTATTTTGTTCATTTTCCTCTGAGTAAATATCATTTTTCAAGTTTTCTATGAATTCTTCCAAGACATGAATATGTTTTTCTGTTGTTTTGAATGATATGGCTACAGATTTTTCATACTGTTTAAATTTGAATGAGTTTTCGCTTATGACTCCTTTTGATATTGAACATTTTTTCTTGCAATGCATTTTCATTTAAAATCATCCCTTCTAACTTATTTTCAGTAGCAACGCCACAACACCAGTTGAGTGCATCTCCTAGAAAATCCAAGGATCTTTTGTTTAAAAAGTGACTTTTCTCATTCCCTGAACAATTTCTTAGGTAAATGGGACTCCAACTTTGTGCGAGAGATTGAAATTCGACATTGAACGCTTTTTGTAATAAATTCAGGTGTTCAATTGCCCTACATCTGTAAGAATTCTGATCAACTTTATCCTTGCAAGTACCTACATTCTGAATTATATTATTTTTCATTTCTGATTTTTCATGCCAGTTAGATTGGTAAATTAGGGGGATAGTAGCCTCATAACTCACCGTGTGGGGAAGGGGTCTCCAAAACGCACCTGCTGTGACCTCTAAATTGTGAGTGGTATGGGCTCTTTTTATGTTTAGGCAGAAGAACCTGAGGGTTGATTATTTAATTACTAAATGCACTCTAAGTGTATGTACATGGGAAATCAGAAAGCATATTTAAAGAGAGTACCTTTATGTACAGGGGAAAGATTGAGGATTTGACTGGGGTTGACTTAGGGGTTTGTGTGCTTAAATATTATGAAAAAATATATGAATTATACAGGGGAAACCAGGAAAAAAAAAACTTGAATGAAGTCTCCGGGGGTAGAGATATTTAATTGGATTGAGTGATTGAAACTACCTTTCAAAATGAATGTAATATTTCGTATCCTATTGGGGGGAAGGGTTTCTATTTAATTGTATTTTCACCTCTTTTCACTCGTTTTCCATATTATCTTCTGGTTTGGGAGTCCATGGGTCATGATAGGGGAGAATACGACCAACGTGTACTACTTCTTTTTTGGAATTTGATGTAGTGCCCTTTTTCACTTCATAATCTACGTCTCCCATTTTTCTGCTGATATAGTATGGGCCGAACCATCTCAGTAACAGCTTTTCATTTTTCCCTACTTTACGAACTGGAGTAAAAATTTTAACTTTGTCTCCTATATCAAATTCTAAATGACGATGCTTTTCGTCGTATCTTACTTTATCTAGCCCTTGTCTTTTTCGAATGTTTTCAACCGCATCACACCTCACAGCCAGGGCTCTTTCCCGCATCACTTGGGCATCTGGTGAGTTCACGCTGGTCATCAGGTTAGCCTCGGTTGGAAGAATTGGTTCTCTTGCAAATACCAACATAAAAGGTGAATATTTAGTTGTTTCTTGTCTTGCAGTGTTGTATGCAAAAGTGACATGTGGTATATACTCATCCCAGTCAGTTTGTTCAGTGTTCGTGTACATTGACAGCATGTTTGCCAAACTACCGTTGAATCGTTCCACTAGCCCATTGCTACTTGGGTGGTATGCTGTTGTGTATTGATTTACACTTCCCATTATCAGCAATAATTCTTGTACCAGTTCTGACATGAAGGTTTTTCCTCCATCACTTAACAAGTGTCTTGGTGAACCATGACGGGTAATTATCTTCTCTAGGATGAATTTTGCAACTGGTCCAGCTTTTCCATTAGGCAGGGCCTGTGCTTCTGCCCATCTAGTTGCATAATCTGTGGCTACCACTATCATTTTTTTCCCATTTCTGCTTCTGTGAAAAGGACCTAACAGGTCTATTCCCACTTTCTCAAAAGGGGTTCCTACGGGGATTGGCTGCAAAAGTCCGGCTGGTTTTTCATTCTTTTGTCCTTTTCGAGCTTGACAATCAGTACATCCTTTTACGAATTTTTCTACGTCCTTATACAGGTCTATCCAATAGTATCTTGACTTAATTCTGTGTAATGTTTTGGCTATACCTAAGTGTCCAGAGAGTGGTTCCGAGTGATTTGTCACTAATATTTCGCTGATTAAATGTTTTGGAATTACCAGCAGATTTTCTAGTCCTTCAGGGCTTGGATTTGATTTATATAGTACACCATCTATGATCCTGAAATTTTTTGCTCGTCTTTTCATTCCGATGGTGGCAGAAGTGTTTTGAGGGTCTTTTATTATACTGAATATTTTCCGGAGTTCTGAGTCAAGTTGTTGTTCTTTTGCAACATCTGTTGGTAGTAACAGGAAGATGGGAATATCTTCAAAACTGTCATCGTTCCCATTATTATTGCTGAGGACTGGATTCCTCGATAGGCAATCTGCATCCATATGTTTGTTTCCACTTTTGTGTACTATGCTGTAGTCGTACTCCGACAGTTTCAGTGACCATCTAGCAAGTTTTCCTGTGGGGTCCTTCAGAGATTTTATGTAGCAAAGGGCATGGTGGTCAGTTACAATTTTTACTGGCCTGATATATATCAAATGACGCAAATAAGATAAAGACCATATTGCTGCAAGTCCCTCTAATTCAGTTATGGTATAGTTTGCTTCACTTTTCGTTAGACTTCTACTTATGTACGCTATCGGGTGATGTTGTTTGTAACAAAATAGCATCAATTCCCACAGTACTCGCATCAACTCGTAACTCACATTCCTTGTTGGGGTTGAAATGCTGTAAAACTGGGGCAGTTATAAGTTTTGTTTTCAGTATTTCAAAATCGTTCTGTTGTTCTTCACCCCATTTGAATTTTTCACTTTTTTTTGTTACAACGTGTAGAGGTCGAGCTATTGTTGCAAAATCCTTGATAAATTTTCTAGAAGTTACATAGACCAATAAAACTCTGTACTTGCTTTTGGGTTGAGGAAATGCTTTTACTGAAGAAAGGATGCTCTGGTCGGGTGAAATTCCAATTCCAAAACATTTTTTAATTTTTTCAGGTGAGCTTCCAGTGTATCAGAGAAGATTATTATATCATCAAGGTAGACAAGGACATCCCTCCATTTCATCCCTTCAAATACTCTATCTGCGAGCTGTTGGAAAGTTCCTGGAGCGTTACATAAACCAAAACTCAAAACATTAAATTCATAAGTGCCGTGTCCTTGTGTAGTGAATGCAGTGTATTGTTTAGAGTTCTCTTCTATTTTTACTTGCCAGTAACCACTAAACATGTCCAGTGTAGAAAAATATTTTGCACCTCCAAGGTATGTCAGGATGTCATCCATGTTGGGAATCGGGTATGTAGTTTTTTTTGTTACACTGTTTACTTTCCTATAGTCCACACAAAAACGAATTGAACCATCCTTTTTTCGGACTAATACTACAGGACTTGCCCAAGGCGAATGGCATGGTCTTATTATATTATATTTCAGCATTTCAGAAATTTGTTCTTCTATTATTTCTCTCTCTTTTTGGGATACTCTATAAGGGCGACATTTTATTGGCGCTGCATCTCCTACATCTATCCGATGTTCAGTGATGTCAGTGAGGCCCATATGCCTAGTGGCTTTGGAGAATACATCCTGATATTCTTCTAGAAGATCTGTGAGTTGAGTTTTGAAACTGCCTTCTTCTAAATGGTCCAAATTATGATCTTCGATGGTTACTTGTTCATCGCATTCTGATGTATAGAGTATCAGGGCTGTGTTTGATATTTTTAATTTCAACTGGTAAATAGTAATCCATGCCTGGTAGTAAAACAACATCCTTGGTAAGTGTGACCTTTATTACTTTTTCTACTTTATTGTTTTTGTTATCATCCTGTATATTGATTTCATTTTCAATGCTTGACTGTGGTTTGGAGGTTTCCTCTTCTTCCACTGAAATGTTATTGCTGAATTCCTCAGAGGGTGGCAATATGGGGTATTCTTCCAATTCGTCTTCTTTGAAACTCTCCTGTTCTAGATCCAAATTTATAACTGCATTTTCTTCGGACTCGAGATTATTTTAGAAAATGATATTCGTTAGCGCTCACTGGCCAATTTTTCGCTACCTATACTCTGGAAATGTTTTTTATTTTCATGTGATAGAGTGCTAATATTTTTAAGACTGTTTCTCACATTACTTGCACATTCTTCCTGATATAAATCCTTGTATGAGAAGCATTCTCCTGATTTGTAAATTGTATTTGTTATTTTTGAGCTCCCCGCTGCATTATTTTTTGGCAAATTTATAATAGCTTTGGTGTTTTCATTATTAAATGAGACTGAGTTATTATCAAAATTTATTATGGCTTTATTTTTTCTCAAAAATTCTATACCCAGTATCAAAGGATGTGGCAACTTATCTATAACTATAGTATCACAAGTTGTGTTCAGATTTTCAATATTTATTGATATTTTTGTTTTGCCTAATGTTGGAATCCTTCTGCCTCCTACAGCTGAAAGGTATTTGTTGCTATTATTTGGTGTATAAGAGCTGACTAAGTCCCTGCTTACTATATTTTGTTCCGCCCCTGTGTCTAAAATTATTTTTATGTTTTTTTTGTTTACGGTTCCGTCTATCGTCAAAATGTTATATTGCTGTGTAGAGTTGGGAACCCCATTTGTAGATAGGACAGCACCGGGATTCAATTGTGGCGTCCATTGCCGTTTGGGGGCTGTCTATCCCTACAACCTGACGAAAAATGTCCAATTCTTCCACAGTTATAGCACTTAGGCCTTCCATCTGTTGTCCTTGTATTAGGAATGTTGGATGTATTTTGGTTTGAGTAGTTAGGTCGATTGTTCTGAAAATTTCTTGGTCCATTTTGATATGTATTATTTTCGTGGGAAAATTTTGGGTTTTGTTGGAAACTCCTGGAATTTTGTTGTGCATTATTGTATCTTGGACCTGAATATTGGTTGTTTTGATGATTAAAGTTATATGTAGGACGAGACTGATAATAATTTTGTCTTTGATTTCCTTGGAAAAACTGGTTTCGCTGGAAGTTTCCTTGAGACTGGTTGGCATAGTTATATCTTGGGCGAAACTGGTTATTTTGCTGACTTGAAAAATAATTTCTTGGTGGCCCATGAAAAGCATTTTGATTTGGCATTGTAGTCGTAGGTCTGTGAAATGCTGTTGCTAGAGGGATCGGGCTGATAGAAGATTTTGAAATTATATCATCTAATTTATTGATGATGGTTTTAAAATTATCCATGGTCATGGTGTCTGGTCTTATCAGCCGATATGCTGCATACACTTCGGGTCTGATTCCATTTTCAAAAAACTTGCGGAAGTTCTCAGCATCCAAAGATGGGTCGAATTCATAGAACAATGTTTTCAGATCGTAGAAGTAGGACTTGACAGGCTCATTTTCTTCTTGTTTTCTTTGGAGTAGTCGAGCTTCCAAACTTCTTTTCATGTCTTCGTCCCCGAATTCCTTTGTAAAATAGTTACATATCTCATTCCAGGTTTTCGTAGCATTTGTTTGGTCTGCACTGTAAATTTTGTACCAGATGTTCGCCGCACCTTCCAAAAATGTCCCGAAGTAGTAGATTTTCAATTTGTCATCCCAACCGTTTGCTATCGATGTACGTTCGTAGCAATTTATAAATGAGTTAGCATTTCCCTTGCTTGGGTTGTAGATCTGTGGTGAAATGAAGGTTGGGGTGGCTGCTGACTTAGCTGCGGTAAAGGCATCTCCTAGGGTGATATTGGCCATGCTTGTCAAAATGGGCTGTTGATTTTGGGTTGGTACTGAGGGTTCGTCTGGTATTTCTTGGTTGGTTCTTCCTTTATTTTCGATTTCCTCCTTGTTTATCTTGAGGTATTCTTTATGGAAAACTTCAAAGTAGCTGTTCTTGATTCCAGACTTTTCTAGGTCTGATTTCTCTTCTTCCAGAAAATTATTTTCACTTTCTCGTCTTTCTAGATTTATGTCGGTGTTTTCAGTAACTGTGTCAACATAGCATGCTTCGTCGGATAGTTTTATGTCTGGGCTTAAAGGGCTGTTTATTCGAGCTATGGGACTACAGGGTATTTGTGGGGAACCCGGGGAAATAATAGGTCTATTAGTTAACTGGTCGTCAGGGTTGGAAAACAGTTCAGTACTTCGGTGGGGAGGATTGAAATTATTTTCTGATATTTTTATTAAAAGTTTGTCTCCTCTAGTAAAAGGTTTCCGTCCTGACATTCCTGATTATTACCATGTTAATTATATTTTATCTAGATATACCTTATTGATTAGTGGTTAAGTTTTATAGTATGTAATTACGTTAATACTCTCTGAAATATTTATTTCCCTTTGTTCAATAACCCTTTTCCTAGATAAGTTTACTCATAGATAACTAGAAATGTTTATTAAATATCACTAAGAATAAGAATGTAAATGCACTGGAAAGATTCAAATATCAGATAATAATAATAATAAAAAAATATCATCACTCAGTCATCACCGAATAGTCGTTTGAATTTAAGCTGCAATTTTTCATCACTTGTCAATTGAATTGTAGGATATTTTGGCGTTTGTTCAGGAGAGAAAAATAACTCAGGGCTGGCTAAACGTGAAAGGCAAATACTCACTGCTTGTTTTGATGCTAGTTTTGTCTTTAACTCTTTAGTATACTGACGTTGACTACGACTAGGATTTTTACGAGCCATTAAAAACAAATATTAAAAGAGTCAAAAGGAAAAAAAAATAAAGGAATCCAACTAATTGCTAGTATAGGATTGCCAACTAAAACGAGCTGATGAACAGATATTCGCTGTAATTAGGCAGTCCTATGAAACACTTTCCCAAGCTGATGAGACAGATATTGGTAGGTGTATCATTCATACTTCAGAAGTCAGATATATAGGGATGTAATATGCTGAAATAATTTAATCGGTAATCGTAAAGAGCTGGATGAACAGATATTCTTTACGTTTAGCCAATCTCAACAACACAGTTCCAAGCTGGTGAACAGTTATTGGAAGATGTACCGCTCATATCTCAGTAAGTTACAGGTAGGAATTGAAATTCTTGAAATATGTGACTGGCAATCATAAGAAGCTGAATGAACAGATATTCTTTATGAATAGTCAATCATGATAATACATTTCCAAGCTGATGAACAGATATTAGAAAGTGTATCACTCATAATTCAAGAATCAAGGAAAACCGGAAAAAAAACAAAATAATTGACTAAATGTGAGTTTGAGGATATACTGTGGTCGTAACGCTTTGTATTAAATAAAAATGCCACACAATGTTTACTAAAAATTGCATCAAAAATACCCAAACTCAGTTAATACCCTGTATACGGCTTGTGAAAGAACAAAAAAAAATTATTTGAGAAGCAAAGTCATTCATTGAAATTATGAAAAAGAAAAAAAATCTATTTGGAATTTATTTTGAAAAGAGAAAATTGTGGATTTTTTCATCATCGGAAAATAATGGTGGCTGGATGAATCAACCTGCTTTCAAATTTATCATTTTAAATTAAGGAAACGAGACCGGCAAGCCTCCACCACGTGTCGCAACTCAGAACTCGCTTGGCTTTTTTCGAAAGGATTTTTAGCTGTAATTCACCCAACCCACATTCATCCAAATAATGAAAGAACTCATTTTTTAAAACAAATTAACATTTATTGAAACAAGAAAATTGAATAAAAGAACGAAGCTGCTACACTAGCAGGACAAAAACTAAACAAATGAATTATGAACAAATATAGGTATAAATAAAATACTACTTACAATATGCTGGTGACCAGCAGAGCCAGAGATGGGGAGATGCCAAACATTTTCAAGTAATAATTAATTTTCGAGCTGTCTTCAACTCAGCTGACGAGTGACGATTGATAAGAATGAAATCATGAATGAATCTTGACCTGCACGCATAAAAGTGCTTACCTTCTCTGTGCAAGTCTGTGAATTTCGAGCTAGTTTATATTTCTGTATCCGGTAATTGTATCAATTTTGATGTCTATGAACTTGAAGAATTAAACTATGGAATTGTGGATACTGAGTGTTTTTATTTTAAAATGTTGAAGTTGATGTTGAAAGATCTTCAAACTTTGCATTTGCCTACATGGATTTGAATTATTTCATGATTATTTTGTATATTTGACAATATCACTATTTTTTTAGACAAGGGATTCACATACGTTGTTGAACCGTCATGACATAGTTTGCGTTAATGTGCAACATTGTTCGCCCACTTCTTTTGATGCATGATCCTGTTTGTAGAATGAGTTTTAATTACGGTTTATCAGATATTTGACATATGTATGGTATTGTTTTTACCTTCTGTATTTATGCTAACAAGTTGGGGTTGGGTATCTATAGAAACACCAATATTGTTCAATAAGCCAACTTTTCGACAATATATAATGACATACTCAGGGCTCTAAAATATAACATTATGGGCACTTACAAAATGTTGTGACCAATAAAAATTTAATAAAATTAAAGAACGCCTAAACGTTCACAGTTAAAATTATGCTAATTGAAATTTTGATACCACTTCAAATTCCGAAAACAGACCTTACCCCAACAACACCTTGTTCAAAATTTGTTCATAATGTTGTCTCCTGTTAACTTGAGAACGGTTTGAATAACGAACATGCGACGACCGCTGTTTTGGTGATAGTATTCCAAGCGGTTTTTGTCCCATGTTTGTACGTCGAACCGATCCTAAGTTAACGTGAGGAAGGGGAGGTTGGTTTAAAATGCCACACAATGTAAACTAAATTCGCCACCCCGAGTTTACTTCAGCCAAATATGGCACGAGTCATAAGAGTAAGAGAATTAAGCGCCTAATTTCGAACTTAGTGACCAGGACCCCCAGAGGGGGAAGACTACATTCACTAAGTTAGTTCGACATAGTCATGACACGTAACGTTTCGGATGTATTGTGTGGTATCTACGATACTTACAGCTAATAACAATTTTCCTAATGCAGTGCAACGTTAACGTACAACAATTAACCGGCAACGCAGCGGCTGAAGCTAACTGTATATATCTTATTTAAAGTACCAACCTCAAAGCGGCTGCGTAAGGCGGGATCTACTTCTGCTCCCGGAGGATTGTTAGCGATCATCACAATGGGCCCTCGAAACGACACTACTACTGCAGGACGTCCTTTACGGTCTATTTGTAACGTTCGTCCTTCCAGTAGTCGTTTCAACGTCGACGAATTGAAGCTGTCAAATGATATTTCTTCCATCACGATGACTTCATGAAACTCCACGTCGAGGCCATCAAAGGCAAATTTGCCCTCTTGAGCAGCGAAGAAAATGTATTTGTGCCACTGTGGGTCGTCGGCGAAAAAACGTTTTTCGATTAACCCGCTTTTGCCCATGTGATGTGGACCGTGAACGTACGTGGCCCGTGCACGTACATTTGTGTCAATCTATCTGGCAGCAGGTTCCTAATACAATCAAAAACCCAGTTCTGGACTTCGAAAGCCCATGGTGATTGATAACAAATGTCAGGCGTATGATATGGCGTCATTGCAGCCAACATAGTTTTCCTCTTATATTCCGTAAACGTATTTTTACGTAGTCTCTATATTTAGGATACAACGAGTATACTAAAGGATGTAGCGGATCAAAGGTTTCTGTATTGTGACAAAATATCAAATATTGGTATCTGGTATTGGTCATCGATAACGAGACGTTATAGAGCAACGGCTGATCGTCTGCCTTCGTGCAGTAACTTATCACTTTGGTTTCAACCTTACATGCTTGCACATTCGTATTTCTTGGAAATATCAGCTGGTACATGGTCGATATTCCAGGAAAGCATGGATGTGGTAAGCATAGTCTGCTTGTAAACAGTACTCTTCGAGACCTATACAGTACCGCTTTAGCCACTGCACGTCATCATCGATAGGTGCCACAGGTTGCACACCGTTAACATCCATGACAGCCGCTGCTAACTCCTCTTCGCCGACCGGTTCGTATTTAAACGGAAATTGTTACATTACGGGTAGAATTGCCGCACATTCGCATGTGCCGCATACACCGCGGGAGTTATTGGCACATTGGAACATGAAAAATTTGCTGCCAGGAGTTGGACGCCGTCCTCGCCTTGGAGGTTACCTTCGTTTATCCCTGCTACAGGGAGAGCTAAATGGGGGTAACACAAATAGGTGGAACGGAAAAAATGTCCGGTTAGTTCAGTGGTAGATTGGGAGTGGAATAATACTCAATAATAATCTAACGCTGGGTATGTAATTGTTTTCAGCACATTTCCACAATATGATTCGGGGTATAAACCGAAGCCAGAGTCTGGGAGGAGAGGGCGAATTATTCAGAATTATAGTTCAGTACTGGCAATACTAGTAAGAGATGCTTTGCTCAGGCAGCAAGATAAGTGCAAGCTTAACTATTGTTTGATACACCTAATACCAGGTACTTACTTTACCCGAATTTATATATACATAGGAGTACACAACTTCTACTTAACTACTGTAAGCACTACACATTCTGGTTAATAGCAAAATAAGCAATCGTGATATCTTTTCCAGCACCAACCCGTCACCTTAAACTAGCACCAAAGCGGGGATATTAAAAGAATAGCTGTAAGCAATACTCGTTAGCTATGCTGTTAATATAGCAGTGAGCAATATATTGTGAGAAGCTAGGTAGCAATAATTGTCAATGGTATAGCGGATAAGCAAATAAATGGAAAGAGCTCGCCTGAATGATAGCTATAGATGTCTTCTTGTTCGCTCGTCTCTGGCAAGACTCGACATCCGTTGAGGAGACCTCGAGGAGATAGCGAGTAATTAACAAGCCGTCCAGAAATACAGTAGCCTTGAATGGGCTGATAAAGCTTGGTCTTCAATTGTCCAGTTATACGGGGAAACTGGAACTAACAGGCCTGAAATAGCGTTTCGGTTATACAAGCAAGTTCTACGAGAACCTCTAGAGTAAGCAAAAGGTAATGAGAGATGCCTTCAACAACAATAATTAAAAGAATACCTTTTAGGACAGTAAGATAGACATACCTGCGGTGGTGGGTGGCCTGAAGTGATGTCTCGGAGTGAAGCACGTTTTAGAGAACGGAATAATACAGATCCACCTAAGTGTTTCTCCTAATCTTCTCGATTACAGGAGATCTTATTCAGTTGCTACTAATTGAAATGGCCAAATCCACCAAAGGTGAAAGGAATTCTGTCTTTCAAGAGCTACCTCAGGCCATGTGCCTCTCCAAGGTTGAAAATGATTTCCACAAAAAAGGGTTTTCCTGTGTAGGGTTCTGACAACTTGTCACTTGTCTTGTTGAGGTTATTTTGCTCATGATATTACTTGGATCAGTGATTTTAGATTAGTTCAAATCATGATCAAGTAGTTCACTTGTAATTTGAATTGTTCTATGTTGAGTTTCATTGTTTACATTAATGTTGACATTTAGGTTAGAATGATTACACCGAATAAATAATGAATAAAAGGTTGATATGCTTATTCTCATCATGGAAGTTGCTCATATATCGTACTCAGCTGTTTCCTAACCTGATTAAATGTAAGAATAGCTTCACATTCATGATAATGTGAAGATGATTTATGATGTTTTGTAGGGCTCCTAAGCACCAAAAATGGGGAATATCTACTAGATTCGATCATCAGTTGATAGTTGATGCACTACCTGATACTGTTTCATTTTTCACTTTAAGCTGAAGCTAGACTGCAGAAGCCGCATAGCAGATGCATATTATTTAATCTGATCTGAAGGATAATTTGAGGACTGAGTCCTGCACTATTATCGCTGCGTTACCTGAGCCACCAAACTGGAGATTTGAAACCGTAACAACACCCCCTTTTCCTCAAAGAAAGTTTCTTTCCAAAAAAACTTTTACGCTTCGACTTTGCAATTTATGTGAAACATACGTATACCCAATCTAAACCTATAACATATATACTAAAATCATCCTCTACATCGGAAGGATGCTATTTAAAATTTTTACAACTATTACTTACAAGAATTAAGAAAATATAAATGTATGTACATATAACGGAGAAATACCAAAAAAACATAGAATGCCCAACAACCATCCAATCCTGGATCAATAATCTATATCAGCATCATTCTGAAATGCCACTCATCCGAAAATAGATCTGGGACTATAGCCATCTTCAGCCAAAAGTCCATCTCTAGGATGAGGCAGTGAAGTAGAGACGGAACTACCAAAACCTTTATAATATCTACCTCACAATTCTAACCATTAGCAACTGTGCACATGGACGCGGAGGAAGACTCCACAGCACATAATGGCTTCAGAATACTCCAACCTTTCTGTCCTAAGACAGTCCTACTAGCTCCACTATCCAGCAAACCTAAGAATTCCTTACCGAAAACTTTGACTCTCAAATATGGACGAACATCATTCTTCGCATGAGCAACCACAAAGTCAAGTAAAATCTTATTTTCTGCAATCATATTCTGTGAATCAGCCGGTACTTCTGAGTTAGAGACTACTAGTAGGCTACCTAGTGTCTCGCTTGGGCGTTTTTTGGTTTACATGTAGGACATGAGGAAGCGGTGACCTTCTCTTGACCACAACGGAAACAGAAAAACTGTCTAGGTTTTGTACATTTCCGAAATCTATGTCCAACTTCTCGACAGTTCCAGCAAAGGGGTTGATTGCTTTGCTCGGTAGGATTCGGGGTAGCACTTGAAGACGAAGCTTCAATGCGTACCTGCCGATCTTCCATATCAAGGCCTCGACGGTCCCGAAATGAAATATCAGAGACAGGATGAGGAATATTTTGTTTCCGGTAGGCAAGTTCAGGTTCTACGAGAGATCGGTAATTTGTGGGAGGTGGTACAAATCGTTGAACCCGTAGTTCGGTTTCCTCGATCACCCTAGCCAAAATCACCAATTCAGACACAGTACGGATCTGATGAAAAGATAATGGAGTCTGCAAATATGGCAATAAATTTCGCCGAATCAAGGCAACTCGAGTGATCTCTGCTGGTCGTTCGTGTCCTAATTTATTGAACAGACTTTCCATTGCGGCAACAAAGCACACTACTTTTTCCCTAGCTCCCTGCGTTCGTCTTCTTATTTCTTCCCAAAGGCTGTATTGGTAATCGTATGGCATGAATGCCTCTTTCAATTTATTGACCAACTCATCCCAAGAGGTGAAGGTATTGGTCCTGAACCACATCAAGGCATCTTTGGTGAAGAGCTCAGGAGCAGAACGTAAAAACTGTACCTTAGAGACGCCCCGGGAAACTCTAATTTCCTCAATGCGTTCTAAGAACGTTGTGACACTAGTATCACCATCGTACTTGATGTTTCATCTCCCTACCTCGAGAGATCGATTGCCAGAATCAGGCGCAAAATACTTCGCGTGCGCATACGGTTTCCGGTCTTGTTCATTAGTACCTACAACATTCCTGAAGGTTGATTGTAGGTGAGGCCTATCCATACTACCAGGCCGTGAAGTATGATCTTCAAACCTATTTCCGGATAATCGTTGATATTACAGATCTGTTTCCAGATGACTGCTCATCGGAAGCCTACTTGGAATATTCATATCCTGATTCCCGCCTCTACTAGAACTAGTAATGGCCGGAACCGAATTACTAAATAATTCTCTACCCCTCTGTTCTCTCGTTCCATTCCTACTTCACTTGTAATCCTAGCTTGATCCGCCACAGGCAAAGACTGACGCAAGAGAGGTCTTCCTCTTTCAATTGGGGCAATTCTACAATCTGTAGATAAAGTAATAATAATAATAATAATAATAAGTTTATTCACCAATATAAATATAAGTTCTACAAAGAATACGCAACATTCCAAATAATATACATACATATAGCATCTACATTGTATTGACTCGATTTGGAACAAACTCAATAGCTCCCATGAAGTTTCCTTGTTATGGGAGGATTAAATCAACATCTCCATCTCATAGTCACTCTCGACGTTAGTACTTTAGTCACACACACATACACACCACCACACACCCACCCACCCACATTCACCCACCCGCGCACGCCCACACCACTCAACCACTCACGAATATGATATAACTCTACGTATAATAATAGCACTCATTTTGACAAAATATATATATATATACATACATATATACACATATATACACATACATAAAAAAAAAGAAAACCAAATTCTCAACATTTATGGTTTCGACTTTCGAAACCTAGCAATTTGCATTGATAAATTTGCATAAATTTTTGAAATTATCTATTGATAGACTACCCAACCAATACTTGATTTTTTTTTTGTATAATTCATAATTATTAATGTTTCTGATGTATTGCGGTACTTGCGAGAATATTCGGGGAGCTGTATAAAGGAAGGATCTCTGCCCAATTGATTTTGCAACTTTCAGGTTTCGTTTTTCTGCAGCTTTTTTGTATCTCGTATCATATTCGTGTGAGATAGCAACTAAGTTATTCTTGCTCTTTTGTTGGAGACATAGTATTTTATAGAAATATAGTTTTGTTATGCTGAATATGGGAATTTCACTGAAAAGACGCTCGGTAGGGTGAGTTCTGCTTTTGTTATAAAGTATTTTCAGGAAATGTTTTTGGATAATTTCTAAGTTTTTCAGGTGACACTCATATGCTCTTCCCCATCCTGATATACCATACTGTATGTGTGACTCCACGAGATTTTCAGCATCTTAGTATCCAGGATATTTTTCAACTGTTTGAAGGTGAACATAATTGAACTCAGTTTTTTTACCAATTTATTTACATGAATATCCCACTTGAGGTATTTGTCTACTTCTATTCCGAGATACGTTATGGAATCTACCACTTTTATCAACTGATTGTTATCGGGAATTATTAAGTTTTGCATATTAGGTGAGTTGATTTTATTGCAAGAAAAAGTTATTGCTTTAGTTTTTTCTAGATTCAGTGTTAAGTCCATTGCACTCAACCAGTTCTTCATTTTTTTTAGATCTTCTTCTGCTTTCATTTGTGCCTCTCCCCAAGTAGGGGCGAAACAGATGATTACTGTGTCATCAGCGAATGACGACACACTACCATTCAGTTCGAGATTGAATAATCCGTTGATGTATATTAGAAACAGTACCGGACCAAGTACTGTTCCCTGCGGTACACCTGTTTCCACGTCTAGGGAATCACTTTGGGTATTATCGATTTCTACAAATTGTTTCCTCCTTGTCAGGTAAGAATGAAAGAGTTTTGATATAACCCCTCTCATGCCAAGGTCTTCCATACTGTCAATAAGTATTTGATGATTGACAGTATCAAAGGCCTTAGCTAAGTCTAGAAATACGCCAATGCAGCATTCTCCTTGATCCAGAGATTTATAAATATTGTTTGTGAGATATACTATTGCATTCTCTGTAGACATCCCATTTCTAAAACCATATTGTTTTTTTGAAAGTAATTGTTTTTCTTCTAGAAATTCCATAACTCTCCTTTTAATTAATTTTTCTATCACTTTGGCAACTGTGTTTATAAGAGAAATTGGCCTATAATTGAGTACGTCTTTTTTATCTCCTTTTTTATAGAGAGGTTTGACTATGGCAGTTTTAAATATATCAGGGAATATTCCTTTTACGAATATCATATTAATTAGATGAACAAGGGACTCTTTTATGTATTCGGCTATGAGTTAATATGTTCCCTGGACTTTTATTAGTCATCAGTTCTTTTATAACACCTACTACCTCTACTAAAGAAGTTGGTCTCATGAACATTGTCTCATTTGAAATAGTTCTTGAGATAGCGTTTTTTGGTTTTTTGATTTTTTCCGCCATTTTTTTTCCTATACTTGCGTAGTGTTGATTGAAGATATTGACTATTTCTTTTTTATTCACTATGCTCTTGTTATTATGCACTATTTCAGTTATGCTCACAGCATTTCTGTTTTTCCCTGAAAATTTTTTAATAACATTCCACAATATTTTTTAATTGTTTTTATTGATTTCAATTTGGTGTTTGTAATAGTTTTCTTTTGCTATTTTTAGTAAGTTAGTTAGATTATTTTTATAACGATTTATATCTTCCATGTCATGCATTTCTTTCCATTTGATGTTTTCTATTATTTCTATGAGTTTTGCTGTATCCAATATTTTTTTATTTTTTTCAGGTCTGTCTTGGTATTTCAGTTCGTGACAACATGCTACGATGGTAGGAAAATGATCAGTTATGTTGGATTGAAGTACTAATGATTTATATTCTACTGCCTTGTTCGCATCTCTCACAAAGACATGGTCTAGTGTTGATTTAGAATTATTATGTATCCTCGTATATGTATTTATTAGTGAATTATATCCGAATTCTCCTAATAAATTTAGGTAGTCTAGACTGTTTTAATGTCTATATTAATGTCTCCTGCAAAAAAGTAGGTATCTTTATTATTCTTACAGTGACTCTGGAGAAAGTCTGATAGGTTAGCGTTAAACTCATAGGGGCAGGATGACGGCGAACGATAAAGTCCATCAATAATGATGTTATTTTCATGACCTTCAATTATAACCCGAATTACCCTAATTTCTCCCAAATCTTCTATTAGTGTGTTGAATACCAGTGTTTCCTTTATGTAGATTATCACTCCATCGTTTTGGTTATAGTCACCGTGGTTATATATCGATTTGTACCCTGGCAAATTGAAAAGATCAATATCTGTTATATGCCACGTTTCCGTTAGGATAATAATATCAAATACAAATTGCAATTTTTCTAGTAGAATTGACATTTCATTGAAATTTTTGTTAATGCTCCTGATGTTAGTATTAAATATTGAGAAATTTGGTTTCATGGGTGTTTTTAGGATATTATTCGTTTCATCAACATCATTTATTTCTATTGTGGGATGTTCTCTATACTCGAAATCTCTTATATATTGATCCATATTACTATGTTGATAATACACATATATGAACGTACACTTATAATATACAATTAAATTGTTAGGTACTAAACTATTTAACAACTAGATAAACAATATTACATAAAGGTATAATTTGAATTAACGATCTAATAATAATTCGACCTGGTAGAAGTCTTGCGTGTATTTGGCTTTTCCTTTGGTATATTTTTGTTTATTTGTTTTTTTATAGCGCCTGCTTTTGGAGTATCTTGGATGATTATGTTCGCACCGGAAGTAATATCATAAAATTCTGAGGTTCTAATTTCTGTTGTTAGGGGTAGCAAAGCGATCGGCTCTTCTGTAGATTCTTCGTTTTTCTTCATTTTATCTTCAATAGATATTTGGATCACTTTGTGGTTTGGTTTGAAGATTGGATTCACTCTCTTCTTCTAGATGTTCGAGGTCAGAAGGTGTAAATATACGATTATTCACGTGTAGTTTATTGTTTCGGATGTAGCAGGTGTTATTCTTGTCTTGTTTCGCAGCGTACAAATGTTTTCGTAAGATTTTGAATTCTATTCTTTGTTGCTCAGTGAGGTCGTGAGATATACTTACAGAAGTTCCCTTTAGATTCTTAGAATTTTTAAGAACTGCAATCTTCTTCAAATAGGATGTGAATTCGACTTTGACTGGACTTTTATAAGTGTTGCCCAGAGGGTAAATATTGTTAAAATCGCTTTCGATTAATTCAATATGTAAAAGTTTTTTCAGTAAATCGATTATGCTTCCCACTGTTATATAGCGTTCTTCTCTCTCCAAGCCAAAAATTATGATGCTATTTTTTTTTATTTCTTTCAAGTATCTCTATTCTGCTCTTTAGTTCCTCGTTTTCTCTTTCTGCCTGTATAAGTCTATGATTGATTTCTTCAATTTTCTGGGTGAGTTTAACTTCCGTAGCTTGTAATGCCAATTTAACTTCTTTATTCCCTTTTTGTATTTCAGCTAGCAGTAATTTATTCGAAATCTCTACTCCAGACATCACTCAACGTATCTGGTCACCTTTATATTTGTTCAAAGGGGTTGGCCAAAAAAAGCGGATTATATTCAGAGATGAGATTTCTGTGTATACAAATTTTGCTATGAATGGACGTGTTTGACTAATTTACGTATTGTTCTTCCTAGTATTTCAGCAAGTTGAAGGCAATGATTCTTAATGAATCAGTCTGCAATTGATGTAAATTTTCAAGAAGTCTTAACGTACCAGATTTTGTAAATCAACTCGGGAACTCTGTCGAGACACTTTCAATACTTAAGCTGACCACGCATAACTCTGCGGTAACGGAACGAACTCATCCATTAAAGATTGTTCGGAAGTTTGAGGTGTATTGATTTCAATCAAAGGTCGGTTTTGTATGGGAGAAGTTTCAAATTGATCCGAAACTTCTTCTACCAATCGCTTACATAAGCATAATAAATTCCGCCGAGTTTCTTCTACTTCCTCATCACCGGTTGGTACACGTCTAAGTCTTTCCTGAAGATGATAGAGTCGAGAAGAAATTCTCTTATGTTTGAATGTTATAGACGATGTAGTAACTTGATTATTTATATTTCGGACGTCCATCATCTTAATGGTTGAAAGATTTCTATCTCTTTCAAATTTTTTCACAACGTTTCAATTGCTTGAATCCGCAATCGTCTTCTGGTAAAAACTGTATTTACAAAGTCCCATGTGAATGTGGAGATTCCTATATCGGAGAGACCAAGAGGCCATTAGCAGTAAGAATAGCCGAACACAAAAAGCTAGTGGTTGTGGAGGCGGCGGCCCAGGTGGCGGACCTGGAGGACCTTGCGGTCCCGGCCGACCCGTTGGACGATAACCACCGTTTCTGCGTGGTGATTGGGGTCTCAAAAGACCTGCTGGCGGGCCCGGAGGTCGTCGTGCTGCGCCACCACGACCTGGCGGCCCATTATCCGCATCCCCTACTGGTGGTAAATGGGGCGATCGACCTGGCGGACGTGATGGTCCTGCAGGTACCGGATGCCTTCGACGCCTATTGTCACAATTTCCATCGGGGTGTGAAGGGATCGGTAATGGTGACGTTGGCGGTAAAGGCCAGGGCGACTTCGACAACGACGATGCTAACACTACCGGTGATGGTGCCGGCAATGACAGTGGTGACATGCCACCAGATGCCAATGCAAATGACGGTGGTATCGGTGTACCACTGCCTTCGCCGCCACCATCACAGCGCTGTCGGTACGAGCGACGTTGACGGTACATACGAGGTGACTGCCGCAACGACGAAGATAACAATACCGGTGATGGTGTCAGCGACGACTGGGGTGACAGTCCACCAGATGCCACTGCAAATGACGGTAGTATTACTGTACCACTGCCACGGGCGCCACCTTGACAAGGTGATGGTGCCGGCGACGGCAGTGGTACAGTTACACCAATTGCTCGCGCAAATGACGGTAGCAACTAGTTACCAAAGCCGTCCACCACCATCGCCAGCTGTGTGCAGCAACGTTCCCGGTAACGTTTTCGTATACGTGTGACGTTGCATTGCAGTACAAATGACGGCATCAATGCGTTTCGTCGACGACATAGGGGCACTGTTGCATGATAGGTGCCGGAAACATTGGTAAGGAACGTTCATGTTTGCAGTTGCATAACGAGGCATACCACACATATTAGTTGATGTCACATTTGTAGGTGGCCGTGGTAAGATAGGCCTCACAGTTGATGGTGGACAAGCTGGTGTGGTCTGTTAAGCTGGTCGACCTCAACGCCGTGTAGGCGGACTTGTCGCCGACATTGAGTCGCATGAATCGACAGACCTTTTGTTACTCTTTCTGTAAAATTGTCATATTTTCACACACCCTATATACTATGCAAAATGATTGTTGTACTCACTTTACTATTCTGTCACCGTTCGTAGTGCACCTAACTGTAACAATGGAGAAATAAAACTGAAAATTTCTATAAATTGACTTTTGACATATTACAAACTATCGGCCATCACGATACCATTCTCAAACATAACGTATTAACGATAATAAACACTTATTTGTATTATGTTGTCACGTGTAAATCACAACATTACACTGCTCCTAATGCGTGTGCTGTAATCGATGATCACAAGCGATCTGTTTATGGTCCGTAAATTTACTTACGGCTCAGGCGATATTGACTGATACTCATTCGTCATAGTCATCATGTTAGCACGGTTAATCCTAACAGACAGGAAGATGCATCCTAACATACTAATGCATCCTGACAGCTTTACCAATTCATCCCAACTATTTCGATCATGCATCCTAACTGTTAGACTGTTGTACCCTAACTGATGGACTAATAAAGTTCTATTCTATAAAGTTCTATTCTATTCTAAAGTTCTAATGCTTCCTAACTGCTACGCTGATGCATCCTAACTGCTAGATTGATACATCATAACTGCTCGATTGACGCACCCATATTGATTGCCTGATGCATTCTACGCAACGGCTGTATTGTCGAACATTGTTGTATGCAAATATCGTTTGCCGTTGTTTGTTTTGCGTATGTGTAAAATATGTTCGTTAGTCTATGCCATTGATGTTGTTATATGTTGTTATTATTATGATGTCTAGTAGTGCTTCATGTACACAGTGTTTGGTCTATGTTAATTTTTTTTAAGTGTTACTTCCGCTCGCCATCACTTGCCTGTATTCGCATCCGTACTGGCATCTGTATGGCGTCACAATTTAAATTTGAGAAGAAATATTTCTATAATAGGCCCGACAAAATGCTAATATGTTCCAAACACGACCTACCACGGCCACCATTTTGGTGGAAAAAGCCCGAAGTATCTTTCGTGTTATGTTCGAAGGACAACCAACAAAAAAATCAGTCGAATGCCTCCAGCGAAGGTAAAATTCGATGGGAAAAAGAATTGTTAGGGAACCCTCCCTCCAACAGCCAGAATACCATTGTGGCTCTGATTTACTTAATATTTTTTACGGCAAGATACTGAATTTGCAATCATTCCAGAACAATTGCTGTTCAAGTTATAAAGCTAACAATGTCTATGCCAGCATCCGCACTAATGACAACGACTTGGAGAAGCCAGAATTACACATTCTTATGAACATGTTATCCCGAAAGTGTTTTACTACCAATTTTGCCGAAGTCATGCACCTTGAAAAAAACACGTCAAATATCCAGAGCCGATCTGCCTTGTCAAGACGATTTGCTGTACGTCAAATACACTATATACTATTGGAACATCATCAAGATGCAGTAGAACATCCAGATAAGGCATGTTCATTTGCACTTCCTCATAATAAAATCAAGGACAAAAAAGGCTATTATTATACAGGATGTTTCTCAAGTACGTGTAGGAGCGCGTTGCTGACATCAAAATGAGAAGAAAAGTTCCTATAAATATATATCCGCAAGTTATTCGTTTCTGAGATACAGAGTGTCAAAGTTGAATTCTATTTTTTTTGTGAATAATTTCAAAATAATTTTGATATTTGGGTAAAGTTTGGTATCTGGGAATATTCATTATTTAGTTTGTGTGAAAAAGATATTCTTGGTAGAGGTCACTGAGAGTAACTGTTTTCAAATTATTGAGATTTGAAATAATCGATGCAAGTGATTTTTAATGACAAGATTTTTAAATTTTGAATAAATTCAGTTAGAAATCAATTTTTCCGAAATTAACATATAATTTGATTTTGTCATTGAAAAATCATTCCTCGAATATCACATATATTTTGGAATTCATTTACAAAAAACAAATATAAGAATTAAACTTTTACACTCTGTATCTTCGAAACGAATAACTGATCAGTAATCCTGCAATGGTCTCGTAAAAATTAATTGCCTGAGTTGACATTGACCTAACCTAACCTAAATTACTGTATTTCAACCACGGTAACACGAGACTTATTGATTATGACAAGTTGAAAAAACTTCTCGGCGGCATGACTGTCAGTACCGATGGTGACGGTAGTGGCATACTAAACTATTTCATTCGTGACGAAGACTGCCGCCACCCACTGTCGACTACATTTTCGTTCGGTGAAATAAAGATTATACGTCCAACTGTGCCTCTACCGTGGTTTAAAGAATATGTAATGCTGTTCCTGAAGGCTGCAGACAAGTACGATTTTGTAAATACACCACATCTGGTGTTGGTCAAGGCAATTGCTTACCTTTCCTCCAGTATGTTTGGTCCACAGTATTCAGGGTGGTCTCACCCCAACACTGTTGACTTCAGTGGTCCAAGGGTGACTAGGGTCTTTGCCAGACGGATAACCATTGGTCAGCGTCAAGACGCACACAAATGGTGCATCGATAGCACAACTACTCCACCAACTATCATTGCGTCGATAGAAACAGCCAAGCACCAGGCGCTTGCCTTCTTTTTTTCGGCCGCCAACACTCGGTACTGATCGTACCTTCTGCATCATTATATCTACGAGAAGATACAGTACTACCCACAGTCACTGATTCATAACTTTCTCAGAATGCGAGGTCATCGGTATCGGGTGCGAATGATACATGCAGACCATAATGACTAACCCTGCCGACGTCAGCCCAGAGGACAGACGACTAGCCGATGATGATTCCGACGAACAGTCTGATAAACAGCCCGGACCATCAGAAGTACATCAAGAAGGTGTTCTGCGTATTCCCCTAGTACGATTTGATCACCCAAGGTAGCAAGAAAGAGGACAAAATACAGCCTGGAACAGGATAGAGCTATAATTCAATACGCGATTGAAAATAGGAAAATTATAAGAGACCCAATTAATCTCTGGAAACGAGCTGAGGAGACAGTGCCTTTATTATTTGTATGCCCTGCTCTAGGCGTCCGACGACGTCTAATTACTCTAATACAACGAGAAGACATTCACGACTACGGACCACCTATGTACATAGACTCTTTGATACAGGCTCTCAAATTCAGATATTAAAATTCATGACATTTCCATTTCCCTTACCGTCACTAGAACCATTACGAATTCAAACTTCCTTTCCCATCCTTTTCTATCCTTTCCCATTCCATCAATCCCATCCATGGCGAGATTGGCTCTACACCTCCACGTGGTTCTTGCTGGGCAACAGCGGCATGCATTAATAATATGTATTTTAATAATGATACAATTCAGTTAAACACCAACATAATGCATTTCGCTGGCAGAATAGAGATTTCCTTCATCCTGATAACAAAACACCTAGAGTAGTCATCAACATTAGCTATTTTTCCAACCCTCTGTAATCTCCACCAAAAATAGCACATTGTCCTACAGACTATAGCCTTTCACCCTCAACTGAACTCACCCCTCCTAACCAACACCACCTCCTTCTTTTCCCCTACCTGTCCCCTCTACCGCTTTCCCCCCAATATCCATCCCTTCCCTTCTCGTTCCCTTTCGCCATTAACTTTCAAATTGATAAATACCAATTGCTATTTTGCACGTAACTTGACTTCCTCTATCCAACTTCATAGATAAATTGAATTAGGCTTGCTAAATTATAAATACTTTCACGTCTCCTAACTCCCCTCTCTTTCACGTTGCATAAATACCTATGACTGATTTGGGCATAAATTGACTTTCTCTATCCATCATTGTTAAAACAATTGATAATCGAGCATGTAGAACCATGAATGACGCTATTTTTCTCACTCAGAAATGGGCAAGTTAAGGAAATGATTCGCTTCGATAAATTAATTATTATATATGGAAATGAGTTATACTTTAAGTACAGGTCACAGCATCACTTCTCAATGATAAGAAACAGATTGATTTTAATGGTTAATAGACCGAGAGCCAGCAAGACGTATGATTAGCGAAACGCTGAAACTTTTTGACAAGTGAGCCAGTGTTATAAAGAACAGGGAAACGCAAGTATGGCGGCCTGTAGTTATTGGCGTGGTGCTGCGCAATTTTTTGAATGTGTCAAAAAAACTATGCCCTTTGGGAATGAGCTGAAAGGTAATTCTTGTTTTATATCATATATTGGTTAGCCTGATTATGAAGGAGTCGTATGCCATACCGATGCGGCGTCTCAAATGTCCGCCATACTGAATTAAACGTGTCATTTTTTTATGTTCTCATGAAATACTAGCGAAAAGCTAATTTTTGATCCAACCATACAAAAAGATGTCCCATTACCGATTACGACCATGCTATACTGTTTCGGTGTCCCTAAATACGCGCCATACTGATTCAAAGATGTTGTTCACCAGTCCGTGTGTCATAGGTGAAAGTATGGCGGTCCGTTTGTATGACCCACGTGGTCCATTTTGATGAATAGATGATGTTGAATGATCTATCATCGCAACGCCTTGGATTCTGATTTTATTACTATGTTGATATTTTGATGTATTCTCTAATGTTTTTTGTTGATTTATAACGTCATTTTAAATTGAGTAAACTCCTTTTGCAATTCCAATTCTATCTGACGTAGTCAATCACTGGTTAAGTGTTGATACGCGACATTTTGGCGACCGTGACACGTTTATGTCCGAGAACTTTTGAAACGTATTTTTAATAATGTTGAGAAAAAGACTAAACTGACAAATCTTTACGATCAATTAGAATCCCAACTACGAGCCTTAGAAACCCTAGGAGTAACGTCTGAAAAATGTGCCGCAATGATGTATCCTCTAGTTGAATCATGTTCACCAGAAGAAACATTACGTGCTTGGCAAAGAGACCCACAATTTTCAACTCAAGCTACTTTGAAAACTCGTTTGGACGATATGATGAGTTTTCTCAAGAAGGAAGTGGAAAATGAAGAGAGAATACATTTGGCTTCATGTGGATTTGACATTCAGAAAACGAAAAAGAAAGAAGTGTCAGTAGAGAATAATATGATCCCAACAGCATCAGGTTTGATCAATCGCCACTTCAAAAAAATGTTTTTTGATGATTTTTAACGTCACTGTAATTTTATATTGAATAAACTCCTTTTGCAATTCCAATTCTATCTGACGTAGTCAATCACTGGTTAAGTGTTGATAAGCGACATTTTGGAAACTTTTGTTCATTGTCGACACTGGTTACACAATTATCGACGTAGAAGCTTTTCATCAATTTATTCAGTATCGAAGCACAATAAATGTGTTATTCCTGGGCGTTTCTCAAATGGTGCTCGATGACGGCTCCTAACAAATATGGACTGGAAGTGATACCAAACACATTTCTTACATGACGATAAATCACAATTTGTTTATTTTCGTTATACCATAAGAATCGTACAAAATTTCTGTCCCTTTCGTTCAGACTGATTTGAAGAAAGGCTTTTCTGATGTCGGAAATGACACCGATTTTGCCCAAACGAAATATCAAAATGATGGAAGGTATCAGAGAAATCAAATTGATTCCTTTCTCAAGACAGAGATTTAAAGAAGGGTGGTTTTTCTGTCTGGCCGATGCATCGAATACGGTACGAATTTTTGTCGTACTGCTATTCAGTTTCACCACATGTCGATGCGGAAGGTAATGTGCCTCAGCTGCTTATTCAATTTCGGGAACTTTTTCGATGATTCTTTCAGCTAGCAACTCTTGTAAAACTGCCTCATATTCAACATAGTATCCATCTTTCGTCAATTTCCGCATGAGATTATCCAGTCGCGTTTTTGCTAAATCGAAGTTATCTGGCAAAGGAGGATGATCTTCAATCCATTGTATGGAAACTTCGTATCTGCCCAAATGATTGATAGTAACAGTTTTTATGAAATGTTCTTTCACCGCTGCTTCTCTTTCTTCTATTGTCTTTTATTCATTATTAAGAATGAGTTTTGAAAGTTCTCGTACATAAACTTCCACCAGAAGATCATCACGTCCAAAACGTGATTTGAGACAGTCAATCACCTTCTCGTAGCTATCCTTGGTGGGGGGAAAACTATCAACCAACTGACGTGCTCTGGACTTGGGTAAAGTTGCCTGCACCAAGTATTGAAACTTGTCTTCGTTCTCCAGCTGTTCATCCTCATGTATCCTTCTGAACTGGCTCCAAAAAGATAACCATTCTTTGATGTCCCCCCATATTTTTTGAACTCGATCATCGGCAGTTTGAGCTTTCTTCTGGAACTGGAATACATAAACTGCCATGTTTCATGGATTCAACTATGGCCTCTTTGTGAATGAGGTGCTCTACTTTGTGTTTCAGCGTTTGGTACTTTTCAAGTATTGAATCGGCCTTTCGCATTTCTTCATCAGGATCCACATCGATAGAGTCGTCATCCAAAATGAAATTCATCAGCTTTTGGTTCAGATCACCCAGAGTTTCAATCTTCTGTTGAAGAATTCGGGTATTGCCTTGAATCTCGAACAGATCTTTATCGGGTTTCTCTAGTGCTTCAAGAGTACTGCTGTAGATGCGTGCAAATGCACAACGGTGGATGTCTAAAGCTTTTATCACCTTCTCCATATCGGTATACTCAGGACACACATGAAGCCATTCATTTCAAAGCGATCTAAGTGCCAAAATTTCATTTTTAAAGTTTGCACTTCAAATGTAATCTAAGTCCTGTCGCCAGTGCCCTGCTAATAGATCTAAGTGCCAAATCGCTCCACGCTGTTTACACGGCTCATAATAAATTGCGCGGTATGTATGTCCAGTAAGTTGAGCGGCGCAATAAGATCTAAGTGCCAGGTATTGTTTCTTTGTCCACGTCTTCATGTTGTGACCTGTTGATTGAGAGTATTTTTGATGTTGATTGTTGTTAATCGTTTAAAGTGTAATTATGGATGATTTAGTGGCATTCACTACGGAAGAAAGTAAAAATATAGAAAGATTAAGGAGAGGTAGAAAGAAGAAAGTTCAGGAAATTCGACGAAGAAAAAGACAGCCAAAACCACCGCCAGAAAATGAGGTTAGTTTAGATTTGTTTAGATTTCAGACCTTGTTTTATTAAAAAAGTCGTTGTTTACAGCTTATATGCAAGTGTGCTTATCAGTGCAAGGAGATCACAGATGTGAAAGTGGCACTGTACGAAAGTTTCAACAAACTTGACGAAAATGCGAAAGGAACCTACCTAATGGGGCTTATAGATATCATACCTGTTCAGAGACGCCGACATGGAACATATGAAACCCCTGCTGCTAGTAGAAGGCAAGCAACAATTAGTTACACCATTCCAGATTCATCTGGATACATGAAAAAAGTATGTAAGAGATCTTTTTTGAGTATCTTTGGGATTTCACCACAGAAAATCACATTACTTGTGAAAAGAAAAAAACCTGGAGACACTGTATTCAAAGATAAACGTGGTGGAGCTAGACACATAAAATATTCAATGAATGACAGGGAGATGGTTAGGGCTCACATAAATTCATTTCCGAGAGATGTTAGCCATTACAGCCGAGCTAAAAACGACAAAGAGTATTTGAGCCCTGACCTCAATATCAACAGGCTATTTCATGCAATGCCATACTGTTTGGGTGTCCATGAGCACTCGCCATACTGATTCAAAGAAGTCAAATTTTTCACTTGTCCATGTATCATAAGTGAAAGTATGGCGGTCCGTTTGTACGACCCTCGTGGTCCATTGTGATGAATAAATACAATGCCATACTGATAGGAGGTATATAATGGCTGCCATGATGAAAAAACTATTTTTTGTTTTTCAAAATATTTATAAAAACATTGGTAAGTGTTGGAAGATAATTCTCTAATAGTTACATGAATATTAAAAGAAATGAAATACATTAAATTGGGATTGTATGTTTCGCATTAGTCGTTCTTATTGGATGTTTCATTTTCATCCTCGCTGTCTTCATCCGATGAAACGTTATAATCAAAATCATCTAAGTCACTATCGTCGTCATGTTCCTCTTCAATCCAATCTTCGTCGTCCTCGTTAGAGCTTACAGTTTCTGAAACTGTTAGAAATCGGTAATATTCAATCATATACATTGCAAATATTTATTGTGCATGAGTGTAAAATGTAATTTTATACAGGGTGAGTCAGGCTGAACGCCTCGGACTCTCGTGGCCATATGGTATTTTTTTTCAGTAAACGGCATGGGGGAGTACATGTTTGTCGATCTGAAGCACATTTTAAAAATAATGATTTTTATACAAGGTGTTTGAAGTAAGCGTGACATATTAAAGTTATGTTTTTTTTAATGGAACACCCTGTACTATCTTACATTTTTTAATTCTTTGAGAAAAAATAAGCTGACTTTGCTAAAGTTTCTCTATACCTAACTCTCTCCATTTATGATATATTCAATTTTTTCTCAAAATGTAACGTTGTCAAAAAAATTCAATATCATTGCAAATTATCCACTGCATGTGTACGAAATTTTTACCGGTCACTCTTATCCCTTTCAGCTAGTTACTGCAACTTCAGACGACGATCAATATTATACAGTGTGTTTTATATTGTCAGGAACACTTACCGCATATTTGAACTCCAATAACTTTGTTATTTCGAATGGAACACCCTGTATTTTTCCACGTTAAAAAATTCACCATTTCATTTTCTTTCGAAACAAGTAATATGTCCCTATACCTACATATGGTGCTTCAGGAGTTTTCAAAGCCTTTTTGTAAACCAATATAAGTTTCAAAATAATAAAATTCCATCAACCGGCTGATGTCAAATACTGAAAAAAGTAGTTATCCATTATCTTTGGTAAATTGAATTTGAACACTCTCTACTCACAGTTGATTTTCTTTGGAGCATTTGTTATATCGGTCCATCTGTATCTACTAATTTTGGGGTTACTGGTTAAAAAAAAATCAATATTTAGAATTTAAAGCTTAAGTGAAAATTTAAAAAATTATAAGGAATGTTCGACGTGACCACCATCTACTTCAATACAGCATCTAAGTCTTTTTTCGAATGAGCTTCTGACATTGTTCAACATATTTGGAGTTACTGTTTGGAAGGCATTTCTAATCCTCACTTTCATATCATCAGGAGTAGTGGGTGGTGTACTGTAAACAATATTCTTGATATATCCCCATAAAAAAGTCCAAAGGTGTAAGATCGGGGGATCTTGCTGGCCAGTTATAAGGACCACCTCTCCCTATCCATTGATCTGGAAATTTTCTGTCCAGGTAGTTCCTGACAACACTTTTGAAATGTGCCGGAGCACCATCTAATTGTAGCCACATCTTCTCTCTCAAATTCAAAGGAATATTTTCCAGAAGATTCCAAAAATCTCTTTTCATGAATCTTAAAAATGTCCTTCCATCCAGATGCCCGTCAAAGAAATAAGGACCAATTATGTTGTCTCTTATGATTCCACCGAATGAGCCAACACTCCACCGGTTCTGGCGATCGACGGTTCGAAATAAATGTCTGTTTTCGGTGTCATAATAATGTAAATTATGTCGATTCACTGGACCATTGTTATGGAATGTTGATTCGTCAGTGAATAAAATATTCTCAAAAAAGTTCATATCTTCGCCAGCTCGTTCAAGATACCATAAACAGAAATCTATCCTGCGTCCAAAGTCCCTTCCATACAAATGTTTGTTGATGCAGCTGAATGTGGTATGGATGATATTTGTGTTTTCTAATAATTCTGCTAACGCTCGATTGACTTATACCTGTGGCATTTGCAATTGCTCTGGTACTGGTATTGGGATCTTCAAACACATGTTGTAAAACTTCGAAATTGTGTGCCTCATTCCCAGTAACTGGTTTCGATAGCTCTCGAACAGTGTACTCGATACTACCTGTTTCTCGAAATCTGGCAATAATCTTTCGAATACATTTTTATCAGGATGATCTTGATCTGGGTATTTTTGTGCATAAACCCTCGACGCTAATAAGCAATTTTCGTAACACTCGTTATTATCATATTGATTCTTTCTTGAAGTGTGAAACTTTTCATTTTACTCCTCAAATTTGAGAACACTTGAACAAAACGATTTCAACACAAACTTATGACAAAATATGACGCTATTTGTCAGAAGCCCGCTTGGAACAACGCAATTGAACACAGTTGAACGCATTACTCAAGTATCCATGGCAGCAGCTTACTTGATGAAATAATGTCAATGCAAAAAGTTCATCAGATTTTGAAAATGCTTCGATAACTTCTGAAGCACCACATTTAGCTATAGGAAAATATTATATGGTTTGAAAGGGAATGGAAAGGTGAATATTGTTACGTGGAAAAATATAGGGTGTTCCATTTGAAATAACAAAGTAATCGGAGTTCAAATATGCGGTAAGTGTTCCTGACAATATGAAACACACTGTATAATATTGATCGGGGTCAAGTTGTAGTAACTAGATGAAAGGGATAAGAGTGACCGGTAGAAATTTCGTACACATGCAGTGGATAATTGCAATGATATTGAATTTTTTTGACAACGTTACATTTTGAGAAAAAGTTGAATATCTCATAAATGGAGAGAGTTAGGTATAGGAAAACTTTAGCAAAGACAGCTTATTTTTTCTCAAAGAATTAAAAAATGTAAGAAAATACAACACCCCGTATTTTCTTACATTTTTTAATTCTTTGAGAAAAAATAAGCTGTCTTTGCTGATATATCAAGAATATTGTTTACAGTACACCACCCACTACTCCTGATGATATGAAAGTGAGGATTAGAAATGCCTTCCAAACAGTAACTCAAAATATGTTGAACAATGTCAGAAGCTCATTCGAAAAAAGACTTAGATGCTGGTCACGTCGAACATTCCTTATGATTTTTTAAATTTTCACTTAAACTTTAAATGCTAAATATTGTTTTTTTTTTAACCAGTAACCCCAAAATTAGTAGATACAGATGGACCGATATAACAAATGCTCCAAAGAAAATCAACTGCAAGTAGAGAGTGTACAAATTCAATTTACTAAAGATAATGGAGAACTACTTTTTTCAGTATTTGACATCAGCCGGTTGATGGAATTTTATTATTTTGAAACTTATATTGGTTTACAAAAACGCTTGGAAAACTCCTGAAGCACCATATGTAGGTATAGGGACATATTACATGTTTCGAAAGAAAATGAAATGATGAATCTTTTAACGTGGAAAAATACAGGGTGTTCCATTTGAAATAACAAAGTTATTGGAGTTCAAATATGCGGTAAGTGTTCCTGACAATATAAAACACACTGTATAATATTGATCGTCGTCTGAAGTTGCAGTAACTAGCTGAAAGGGATAAGAGTGACCGGTAAAAATTTCGTACACATGCAGTGGATAATTGCAATGATATTGAATTTTTTTGACAATGTTACATTTTGAGAAAAAATTGAATATCTCATAAATGGAGAGTTAGGTATGGGGAAACTTTAGCAAAGTCAGCTTATTTTTTCTCAAAGAATTAAAAAATGTAAGAAAATGCAGGGTGTTCCTTTAAAAAAAACATAACTTTGATATGTCACGCTTATTTCAAACACCTTGAATAAAAATCATATTTTTAAAATGTGCTTCAGATCGACATATATGTACTCCCCCAGGCCGTTTACTGAAAAAAAATACCATATGGCCACGATAGTCCGAGGCGTTCAGCCTGACTCACCCTGTATATTCCCCCTCGTCAACATCTGGCTGTTCATCTGGTTTGGTTATTGCGTCGCCGTTTAGATCTTCAATCACTATCTCGTTGATAGTTGATGGCATTGGAGCACCCTCGAACAAATGGAAAGTGTAAGCGCCTTCAAACAATTTCCAGCCATAACCAACAGCAGAATCGTTACATGATGAGTACTGTGAATTTGCATTGCGCCATATGTTGCTGACGTACAGAACCCTCATTAACTGCTGAAACAATACGGCTCTACATGGTGGAATTAGAGAGGCATCAAAACTTTGAACGGCTATATCGAATGCCTGATTGGTGTCTTTGATGCTGTAAGCTTTCAAGAATGAAGCCAATCGCGCTTCATTCACGCAGTCAATCCGTTGATGTCCATACAACCTAAAAAAAAACACTGTTCTGTACCGAGCACTGTTATGTATATTATATAAGAAAGTACGAACCTGCAAACAAATGTCTCTAGCACTTCAAAGCTCTTCTCACGTTCATTGAAGATGTTGATGAACGCGTCCTGGAAGTCTTCATTCGCTCGAAGTACTTGGAAAGGTTTTTTCTTTCCTTTGCGATAAAATGCTGGAGTGTAATCACATCCAGTCAGTGCATGAAGACCTGGCAATGACCAGCACATTTTTTCGCCCAGTTCGTTGTGAATTTTATTTACATTTATGTACCTTCGTGTTTTCCCTACAACATGGTAACAATTAAAAAATATAAGCAGATATACAAAATGAACGTGTCGTTTCAAGTATTGACAAGTTATATTACCTGTGCCAAAACGCAACCAAATCTGTAATTCAGTTTTCAAGTAACACATGTTCACTAACATGATAACCAGCACATCAGTATCTGAGCATTGAATCTCGACATTGGATTCAATTTCGACCTGACACAAGTGATAAATCATTTTCGTGTCTGCTTCTTCATGACCGGAACAAGATAGTTCCTCGTCGACTGTCCTCGTGACATGATTATTTTCCACCGTATATTTATAGCATTTGTCGAAATTGACATATAAAACTTTTCGTTTTATTATGGCAGCGGCGTCGTCGGTCATCCAGTGGTGCAGCATTAAAATCACTAGTGCTGTCTTGAATTTGTCATTTCGCAACTCCGCACCGAAATTTCTCGGTCTGACTTGCTCTGTTTCATGTATTGAGAAAGAGTTGGAGAAACCTTCTCTCCGTGTACGCTTTACTGCTTTTATAGACGGTTCTCTATACTCGTCAAACGCAAGGACTACTTGAGAAGCATCACCACAACAGATAGAGGACAGATACTTCAATGGTAGATTGCCAAAAGTTCCAGGAAAAATCCATCAATAACTTTTATATCGATTGTTTCAGGCTCATCGTGTTTTTCTTCTATTGATTCTAGTGTTGCAGTTAAAACAGCCTTATCTGTTTTGTGTGGAAAACCTTCAATGTGGCACATAGACAAAGGTACAGGAAGTCAGTGGAAACTGCAAAACCTACAAAGTAACATAATTTGTGATACAGGTTGCAATACAATTTGTAAATATTTCTAATTTCGTCGTAATAAGCAATACCTTTTCTATGTCAATTTTCTTTTCGAGTGATATTCGTAGTAGTTGCCCAAATAGATCCTTCTGTATCTTTACTTCTGTTACTTTTTCACCAATCTTCATTCTGATCTTCTTTGCAATTGAAGTGAAGTTCATTACCTTGGTTCTTTTGATTGTATACATCTGAAATGTATCTTCATTCGCAGTGCAGGTCTTGATCATATTCAAGCTTATTTCCTGTCCAGTTGATTCAATCGAGGTAAGAAGTAGTTCAACTTCTTTGGGTGCAGCTTCGCCAGTTGATATATTGTACAGTAACTCCTCCTTGAGGCTTTCATCGAACGGATTCATCCTAAGCTGTAATCCATTTCTGAATTCGATAATTTGAATTTGACTTCTGTTAATTCGATCTCTCTTCAAGTCATTTGTTATGCTCTCAACGTTCGACAATCCCAGTCGTTGCAGTTAGTTGGAACATATTTCAGCTCTAAGTGCAAAATCAACAGTCCACCTAAAAATATTGTCCCATTATAACACAATGCATTATAAAATTGAAATCAGTAACAACAAATGAATTACGAATCACAAGTATTGTTTCGTTTGCGGATGTGAAAATGTTTATTTACCTCATGCGTGCTCTGATGGAATTAGTGAAATGGGTGATTCCGGTCAATGTTCTGCCAGCATCCGCATTTATTGTTTGTTCAACAACCAAATCGACGCCCTGTCTTGAAAAACTCTTTTCTGTCCGCTTAATTCCTAAATAGCCGGATTTGAACTCTTGGAAAAGGTCTGGATGCGTTTCGTCAACCTTCGTCAAGTTGTAACAATATTTGAGGAGCAACGAGCGTAGTTGACGTGATTAAAGGGAAAGAAGATGTTATTAATCTTGGGCAAGACGAATTTCATGAGTTCGAAGTCACCCGTATGTATACTTCTGTTGAACATCAAATAATAATCTATGTGATTCATGTACGTTGCGTAGTATTGAGGTGTTTTCCCATGCAGACTCGCGAGCGTTTCCTGTGTGAAGCTTAAGTATTGTTCGATGAGGTGCTGTAATGCCGCATTGTCAATTAGTTCGTGAGAGTGCAGTGTCTTCAAAAAAGCCATCACAGATTCCGGAATTTGTACGTCTCTCTTTCTTAGGAAAAACTGAAAGTGATCTATTTTCAAACTCAATGACACTAGTATGTGAAGTCTCTTTGCACGATTAAAATTCTTAGCAGACAAGAATCCTCCAACAGATCCTGCAGCTAATAAACCACTTTCAACCATAACGTTTGTCAAACCGCAATTTTCTATAAACGAGCTAACTGCCTTTAAATAAGACATTTCGGTATGAAATGGTCCCAGATGAATGAAAACCCGGGAGAAATCATCTTTGTGCATAGACTGTAATTGCATTGCCATCTTTGCAATTGCAAGGTCGTAAGTAACCGGTATATATTGTTGATTACACTCATCTGCAATTTGAATTGCTCGTTTCATGGTTTCCTTTACAACGGATGGATCAGTTGGTGACAAATTGATTGGTGGTAGGTAGGACACTTTTTGTACTGGGGACGAATCACGTAAAACCGACCCACATTGGTGTCTTGATATTCAAGGCATTTGATATCATCCACGCAGTATCGATCATTTTAACTTCATTAAAATTTGCGGGAATAACGTTCGTATCATGGAGGTGGACTGCACGGTGTTGTCCAACGAATTTCAATATTTTCGTTACAGGCTCTACGTCGGGCATTATTACATCAAATGTTCGTCGTCTTTTTCATCATCTGGTTTCATCCCGTACATCAACTTGTACAGCATCATCGTTGTTCTCTTCGCACGTATCCTGGTATATTATCCCAACTGTGTCGTGAAGTGTCTGTTTGCCAGTAGTGGTTTCCACAAATCTATCAAAATTATCAAATGCAACTCCTGTGTGCAAATAATTTTTCGTTGCAATGTTGATTGGGCACAGTAATGACCTGCCAGTGCTGGTATATGCGGCCTCGGTCTCGAATTCTTCTACAACATTGTACGAAATACAGTGTCCAAACTTGTTAATGATGTTCAAAACTTTCCTACTGCTTGTAAGACTTTTTAAAGCCATCCCAAGCATTATTTGTTTGGACGCTAACGATTCACAGCGTACATCCTTTTCTAAGTTCCTTCCTCGCTGATAATCATATCCCCCCAAAATTGTCTGGAAAAAGGTTATCAATACTTCTGGAATGTCAATTTCTCCCGCGATTAAATCTTTTGTTTCAACTTTGTCTGAAACTTTACGTTTTTCCATTTTGAGAACGACTGTTCTTAAATCCATTGCTGCTCTCTGTAGGTGATCTTTCTTCTCTAATTGGTGATATTTTGAACATCATATGGAGCAACAATGGTTTTTCCACCACTTTCATGAATGACGATAATTTTTTTTAAAACGATTTCTGAACAAGTAACTTCTTTTCAATGTGCCACGTATCGCATACATTTTGGAATTTCAAACCATTCTTTTCATATTTTTCTATTAAAACAGTTGAAAATATGTTTCTTAGAGAGTATAGGAGGAAAATTTTTTTTTCACGAACCACATGATCTTCAACGAAAGCACAGAGCTTCTTAAAAGCAATCTCGTGAAAGTTACGTTTCTTGTGCCATGCAGAGCTCTTGTCTGATTTCTTTACTCGAATACGACCTCTTAACACATTTGTACAGGGCTGGTGATTACGTATGGTAACGTTATTGCTGAAATGCTCGTCTATTCTATTTAGCAGTTCGATGTCATCGTCGTCTGTAGCTAATTATCTGATATAATAAAAACATGTAAAAGAGGACTTACTAATATAAGCGACAAGCGAAGTGATCGTGGTGTAAGAGCATTCAGTTTCCACCCAGGCGGTCCGGGTTCGATCCCCGGTCGCGTGTCACTGAGCTGAAGTGGTTCGGATTCCACTTTTATTTAAACTGTAGGTCCCGGATCTCCCTTGCTCGCACAAGCTCTGCTTTTGAGGGGTTTTCTCCGAAAACCTGGGAGTTTCGTAAAAACAAAAAAAAATATGAGAGCGCTCAGTTCGATTCCCAATAGTGATTTTTTTTAATAAATGATTAGAAGAAATGGCTATAAACAATTGTAGCAGATTATCAAAACACTTTCTTTATCGTTGTATGAACAGGGCACAAAATCCTTGAAAATGGCTTTCGGAAAATTTTGATAATTTTTTAATAGCCTAAATAATTTTGAAAAGTTATAGGCTCGATACAGACACGCGCTTGTTTGCCGCGCGGTGCCGCGGCGGCACCGCAGCGGCTGCCTCAAAATGAATACACACTTAGCAGCGAAATTCGCCAGTTTGCCAGTTCCTTCCGAAGATGGAAGTTGTCAGGAGAAAACGTGCAATTTTTGCATTTCTTGTATACAAAATGTTTATTAGGAAGATCAATAGACGCTATTGGATACATCCATATACTGAGTTACGGCTCACAAGAGACAGATTTGTTACCTCTTTTTTTGATATCAGAGACAATCCAGATAAGTTTTTAAAGAGTTCCGAATGAGTGTGAAGTAATTTGATGAGCTTGCGAGGAGACTCAATATATATACATACAGTGTCACACATAAAGTTCGCGACATATGGAAGTTTTTTTTTTAATAATAGATATAAAGAAAATTTTACTTCGCAGTTAGTTTGTGCTTGAAAAATTAGTAAAATACAACATCTTTCCTTTTTTCATGTGCTACTCTATACCTGTCAAATTTGACATTTTTTTCGAAAATCCTCAAAAAATCAGTTTTTTGTAAATTTCGAAACATGCCAAAGAAAAAAGTTGCTTAGTTTTCAATTTTATACATTTGCTACAAATTTGGGCTCTTTACTGTCACTTCGAATTTTTACCATTTTTTTTTTATTTTTCGAATCTTTCGCTCTATCGATTCGAACGAAACATGATTCAAATTTCATAATTTTGATGAATATGAGACTGAGAATATCATATCTTGCCAGAAAATACACACATTGGCCTGTTTCCAGAAAATAAAAAAATGCACCTCCAGAAATTCGTCTTTGTTGTTGCAAAGTTCATCTAGTATCTTCAATTCATTGTTAAACTGATTTGGATTTTCAATGTATGTAAGTTACTATGTCAGTAATCGAATAAACGAATTTCTCTTCATTTTTATTACACTCGTATTTCTTTTTTAAATAGATTTTTATCCAGTTTGATTATTTTTCTGACCAATAATTCAGTTACGAACAAACCCGAAATATCATACTTTTCTGTAAATTAAACAATGACCTACAGTTTCATAACTATTCAAAAGACTTTCGTTTTAGTGATTTTTACTGAACATGAATAATTTTTCGTTTTTTAAATTAATTTCATAAATCTTATATTCTTTATGTCCACCATTAGATGTGTAAAAAACATCAAACTAAAATAACTACAACTAAATTTACAGCAAAACATCGTGACATTCATCAATTCATCTCAATAATAAAAAGAACACGAATTCATCATTCTGTATGCCGTCCTTCCCGTTCTATACAACAACAAAATTCGTCTTTGTTGTTGCAAAGTTCATCTAGTTTTTCCATTTCATTGTTAAACTGAATCGGATTTTCAATGTATGGACGTTATATGTCAGTAATCGAATAAACGAATTTCTCTTCATTCTTGTTAAACTCGTATTTCATTTTTAATAGATATTTATCCAGTTTGATTATTTTTCTGACCAATAATTCAGTTACAAACAAACCCGAAATATCATACTTTTCTGTTAACTGAACAATGACCTACATTTTCATAACTATTCAAAAGACTTTCGTTCTAGGGATTTGTACTTAGCATGATATAAAATTTCGTGATTTTAACCAATACTAATGCAACATTTCGGGAAGAAAATAGCAGGTACAATAATTGATCCAATCGAAATAGAATTTTTCTTTAGTAGGCTTTTGAAATAATTTTTTTAGTGTTGGGTAATGTCAAATTATTTGTTTTGTATACAGATTTTCGTTCATTTATAATTCACATATACCCTATTCATTAAAAATGCCCAAGGTTTGTGAATGAAAGGACTACAATTTGTATAGAACGGGAAGGACGGCATACAGAATGATAAATTCGTGTTCTTTTTATTATTGAGATGAATCGATGAATGTCACGATGTTTTGTTGTAAATTTATTTGTAGTTATTTTAGTTTAATGTTTTTTACACATCTAATGGTGGACATAAAGAATATAAGATTTATGAAATTAATTTAAAAAACGAAAAATTATTCATGTTTAGTAAAAATCACTAAAACGAAAGTCTTTTGAATAGTTATGAAACTGTAGGTCATTGTTTAATTTACAGAAAAGTATGATATTTCGGGTTTGTTCGTAACTGAATTATTGGTCAGAAAAATAATCAAACTGGATAAAAATCTATTTAAAAAAGAAATACGGGTGTAATAAGAATGAAGAAAAATTCGTTTATTCGATTACTGACATAGTAACGTACATACATTGAAAATCCAAATCAGTTTAACAATGAATTGAAGATACTAGATGAACTTTGCAACAACAAAGACGAATGTCTGGAGGTGCATTTTTTTTTTCTGATAACAGGCTAATGTGGGTATTTTCTGGGAAAGATATGATATTGAAGTCACATATTCATCAAAATTATGAAATTTGAATCATATTTCGTTCGAATCGATAGAGCGAAAGATTCGAAAAATTAAAAAAAATGGAAAAAAGTCAAAGTGACAGTAGAGAGTCCAAATTTGGAGAAAATGTACAAAATTGGAAAGTGAGCAACTTTTCTCGTTGGCATTTTTCTGAATTTCCAAAAAAAATCTGATTTTTTGAGGATTTTCGAAAAAATGTCAAATTTGACAGGTTTAGATTAGCACATAAAAAAAGGGAAGATGCTGTATTTTACTAATTTTTCAAGCACAAACTAACTGCGAAGTCAAATTTTCTTTATATTTATTAATAAAAAAACTTCCATATGTCGCGAACTTTATGTGTGACACTGTATCACCAAATAGCACTTGTCAAACTATCTAAATATACCGCGAAATAGGTTTCAACAACAAAACACAAGCGAAGCGTTATATCAAACGTAGCACAGAAATCGAAATGCAGGCAGGTTAATAGCAATAATGAGGGTGGTGTCGCGAGAGCTCAGGCGCATGCGCACGGTATAATGATAAGGTCAAAATTGTACTAAGCATTCAATTTCCGCTCCACAATGTATGCCGAAATAATAGCAGATGTTCAAGCCAAAGTGCAATAAAAAAAACAAGTGAAATGCATATATATACTTGCGTGACTCCAACGGTGAATGGGAGCAGTTTCTAACAGCTACTGACTAGTCCCTGCATTTCTGACGTCACCACCAGTGATCATGGGTTGTGGTGGGACAACCGGTATATGATGTGTCCAGTATACTGCCCCAGTAACTATGCTGCTTGGCCTCTCAAGGTAGGGGTTGTAGTCCGCGAAACCAGATTTTAGATCCCTTAAAAAAACCCTAGGGAAAGAAATACCCTATTAGTAAAATAAACTGAATAGAATGGAGTCCCCTCTCCCAGTTTACTGAAATGAAATTGAAACCAGAGTGGGACAACCTGTATGTACCACACCCACTAACAAAACTCAAAAATTCAACTACTCGGACAACCTGTATATTTAATTTATACGCCCCCGAATTCCGAATAACGATAAGGTAAATATTAAATTAAGAAACAATAAAAAAATAACGAGCAATTCTGCATAACTAGCTCACCGAATTAATAATTTAACTATTATTAAAAATTGGGACATCCGGTACCAGTAAATATTGTATTGACCCAAACTGCCAAATTATTTTTATTTTGTAGTTGAAATGAGCAATTATTGTAGTACGACACACAGCTGGTGAATATTTTGTACGACAATAATTTTGAATACATTAAAATAAAACAGAAATATGCAGTATATTTCATTACCCGAATGCACCTAAAAATATGTGACACTATCCGTTCAAATAAATTTTTTATCATTCTTTCAATCGGTTCAAAATTCGTTTGTGGAATCCGCAGACAAAACCAGCATTCTGTTTCGTACAGCGTATGAATACGAAACTGATTTGCCGTGGCATATTTTATTTTTCAAAAAGAAAACTCCCCTGAAACCACTGGGGCAGGATATTCTATAAAAAAATACAATATACTTGGCTTTCAAGATATGAAATAATAAAAAAAATAATACGAAGATTGACTTAGCCAGGCCACGGGTTTTTTTTATAATGAATATATTTTCCAACTAGCAGGACTTCGCGGGTACAGCTTTATTTCGTATTCAAGGTGGTAATCGGCCTCTATTGTACCTTATAATGAGAGAAAAATTAGATTCTCTATAAAAAATTTCATTAGCAGAGATATGACTGGTGCCCTTCAGGTACAAGGTGAATGGGGATTAGAGAAAAATAAATAAATAAGGCCTACCTTCTTCCTATAACAGCTCCAATCTACACTTTGCTCACACGTGCCGGTGACCAAAAAAACACTATGATCCTCGTAAGAGTTTGACTCTGATTCGTACCTCCAAATAAATATTCACTATCTCAATCGAAATAATTCAGTCTCATGAAAATTATTGAGTTTTGGTATTCACTGTAATTTGAATATTACCGACTCTTGATTGGATGGGTCTTTTGCAAACATTTTTCCACTTCTAATCATGTTCAAATCTTGTCAGTTTTCAGAAGAAATTCACATATTTTCACTATCAGCAAGTTTCACTTCCTTAATCTTGGACGGCTGACTTTCCGATTTTCTGATTATCAGTAACATTTGCATATTACTGACCTTTGTTTTGATAAGATTTCTGCATAAGAATTGTGTTGCAATCAAATAAATCATGATTTTCTATAGAAGGCACCAAAACAATGCATTTTGAATGATTCAACTTTTCCCCCTTTTAGCAGCTGTTCCAATCAAACGATCTTCTTATAACTCTTCAAAATTGTGTAGGGCTCTGAACCATACAAAATATCAAAAAATCATCAAAATTTGCTGAAAGCCATTTTCATAACGTTTTGTGCCCTGTCCTTTTTTTTTAATTTTCACAAATAAATGAACAGTCGAAAAAACCTGGTTATAAGTTTCTGCATTCAAACGAGAAGCATTTGTAATAAAAAATTTGTAAAAAATTTAGAAGAACCATTGTGTAATTGTTTCAATACATTTAGGAAGGTATTATGGCGGGAATGGGGAATTTCGAGCGTGGACATGGGACGCTCACATGTACTCGAGATCTCTCACGCTATTCGCCCGGTACCCCGCGCGCCATGTGACCTATCCCCACTACTGTCTCATGCCTCAACTTCCTTACGCTAACACGGGCGATCCTAGGCTTTCATATACAATTTATGTTATACTTACACAACGTTCGATTCACCGATATCTCCTTTGTTATTAGAGCATCTCGGCAACGGTTCAACTGTGTCCTTTGTTGTGCCTGCTGATGTCAGCGTTTCAAAATCTGCCGTAGCGTCTTTTCCAGCAACCTCGGAAGTTTGTGCCTTTGCATGTTCACTCTCAGAAACTTTTTGTAATTCTTCATAACGTTCTTCATGTTTCTTACCGATAGCGTTAAACGAACGATAACACGCCACGTGGTAGCTAGTGCATTTATCAATTTCTTCCGGCAATTTCTTCTTTTTGTCTTTTAAATTACAGGCTATACGTATCATAAGAGAGGCTTTGCACTTATCAAACGCTTCTGGTTTAAACACAGTAACATTTTCATTACTGGATCCACAAATGAAACACACTGCATCTTCCTCATCACTATTTTCACTCATAGTTACAGCGTACACTTTTCACAATTCACAATTTGAAAGAATAAATACCCTCACATTCGTCACCTCGTAACGTACAATGTGGCCGGTGCCGGCTGCCACGGCTACCTCGCTTCGCTGCTCACCGCGCGTCCCTCTCGACCCAACATCCCAATAATAAGCCACGGCCTTGTGCACGTCACAAATTTTACAACTTTACAGGTTTGTTTCTCGCCTTATAGACATGGCATCGGTATGGCACATATTTATTCGTATTCCACACATTAAATATGTCTCAAAAACATGAGTATGGCACTTTCGCCTGTTATACATGACACTTGTGAAAATTTTACAAATTTAAAGGTTAAGTTCTTACGTTCGAGACATCCAATCGGTATGGCACATACAGACTTGTCTTTTAGACATTAAAATCAATCGATACTTGTTTTTTCCAGGTATATTCCTATGATACATGGACTGGCAAACAATTCGACATCTTTGAATCAGTATGGCGCGTATTTAGGGACACCAAAACAGTATGGCATGGTCGTAATCTGGGACATCTTTTTGTATGGTTATCATTGTTCTTTTGAACTTTCAACTGCCAAACATCAGTATACAGAAAGCCGACTCATACCGGACAATACCTGAACTTCGAATCGAACCATTAGGGTGCTACGAAGAGAGGGGTTGTTCGATCGCTGGTGGACCGTGCCTACAACCTATGTAACACAGATAAAAGTCTTACCATCGAATTGGACAATATCAAGAATGATCTGCGACGAAATGGGTACCCCAAAAAACATATAGAAGAGGTTCTAGCTCGCAGAGGGATAAGAACAAGAAACCAGATGAGCCGACACAAACCACCCTGTGCGTTTAGTATGTTAGAGGTCTATCGGAAAGAATAAAGCGAATTGGGTCGAAATACAAAATACGGACATGCTTCAAGTCAGGTAACACTATTCGCAGCCATCTTACAAAGACCAGATCACGTAACGCTGACATTGACTTCAAAAACTGCATCTACCGCATCCCTTGTGAATGTGGTGAAGCTTATCTTGGAGAAACTGAGAGACCACTTAGCGTTAGACTCGCTGAACACAAGAGAAACACTCAACGAGGAGAAACATCAAAGTCAGGAATAGCGGATCATGTCTGGACGACCCAACACAACATAAAATGGACTGAAGCCGAAGTCATCCATAAAGAAGTGGGCTGGTATAGAAGGAAGTTTAAAGAGAGTGCATATATTATGAACAACAAAGTCTTAGTCAAGCTAGCATAGAAATCCGTAATGTGTGGAAACCCTTAATTAGTGGCATGGATCAATTGAAATTGCGATAAGAATTAACAATGCTGTACGGGAGGGACCTGGCACAGTAATTAACAAGCTTACCTGAATACCGCCAAATTACTCCTAGGCTAATGACACAAAATTAACCACAGCATATATAAGAAGTATCCTTGAGATTGTCGCATTATACACTTGATAACGACTGTGGATTTTAACAGTTGAAACGTCGTGATTAAAAATTGCAGAGAATTGAATTTTTCTTTGTTCTTTTTTGGACAATGAAAAGTACAGAATAACCTTACTCAACGTAAAAAAATTACACGTTTAATTCAGTATGGCGGACAGTTTGAGACGCCGCATCGGTATGGCATACGACTCCTTCATACTCTGGCTATCCAAAATATGATATAAAACAAGAATTACCTTTCAGCTCATTCCATAAGGGCATAGTTTTTTTTGACACATTCAAAAAATTGCGCAGCGCCACACCGACACCTGCGGGCCGCCATACTAGCGTTTCCCTGTTCTATATAACACTGGCTCACTTGTCAAAAAGTTTCAGCGTTTCGCCAATCATACGTAGTTTTTCTTGCTGGCTCTCGGTCTATAAGCTGTCAATACAGATAAAAACTGTTGATACTTGTATCGATGACTTTCGAAGCATCTTGCCGCAAGATTTCGATAACATCAAGTTTAGCAAATATGATGAAATTGTAGCAGCCTATGGAAATTTATGATTCCAACATCCCTAGGTACTGCCCCATAGTACCTGAAAGCTCTACGTAAAGTTCCGTTTTCATCATTTTTTGTTTGTATTATTTGTCTAATTATATATTTAATTTGCAAGTTTTAACGACATTTTCCTATGATGACTGATGTTTGGTTTTTTTTTGGTTTGAGGTCTTTTTTTCTTCTATTATTATTATCGCTAGTAGCGAGGTGAACCTGCTAAATACACAATCTACTCTCGACACACTTAAATTTAATTCGTTTGCGAATAGAGACTCGAACGGCTCGTAAAAACCCTTAGCTCATTTTATTATTAGCTGACCAGCTCGGGCATAGTTACGTATATAAGAAGTTGCATTGTGACAGATCCAGAACCATCACACTCCTTATCACAGGTAAGAACCACAACATCGTTTATTGTTTCATAATTTTCTTGAATTTACTCCACAAGAAATAGTGGAAATTATAGTAACCCACAAACTATCAACAATTATTATTACTATTATTATACAGACCATTTGAAGTTGCCAAAAACCATGTAGCAACTTCAAGTGTAAGAAGCGTTTCTGCTGTTACTCGTTAACTGTTAATTTGGAAATTATTCCGGCGATGTAGTTTCCATATCTGACTGATGGATGCCTTCCTCTTCCAGGCGATTGGAAGGCTGGTCGATCACCAAGTATATTCCCTCTTTTTCCGGTCGAGTTTGTGGAGAGCACGTCCACTAATTTGGTGTAATATGTGATGATTGAAGATTAGGATCTATTACCAATTTATCATAAGCAGGTATTTGATTTAAAGGTATGTGGATTATTTCATTCATTGACCATTGCATAAAAAATTTACTGGTTTATTTCCTTGATATTGGAATAGATCCAATATGCCCACGTTGGGCACCAAAATGTGTTACAATTTATAATTACAATGTTTTGCCCTTGAACCTCTCAGGTTGTTCGTTTGTCTTGGCTGACCTTGATCTGTTCTGATGGACAACAAATCAACGATTGTTGATGTGATGCTTGAATTTATTTAATAAAGGAGTCACCATCAAAACAAATCAAGTTCGATAACTGACAATTAAACTCGAGTTAATTGTTTCATATTCAAATCTTCGATAGTGAAATAATGTTTTCGAGACACCTATATATGGTGCACTCTAACTTCGGTCTTCTGGATAGGCAGCCAGGAGGTGTGTGCTGATTTGTAATTCCAACAGTAGTAGGACGGATTCTTTTTAGGAAGGTAGATTATGGTTCCGGTTTTCCGGTAAGGTAGAATCCAGAAAGGAGGCATAGGTGTTCCAATAATATTAGGCACTTCACATAAGGCATCACCCATTCAACCAACTCCTCTATCAAAATACATATGAAAACACAAACCAAAACCAACCTAAACATAACTTTGAATATAAGGAGTGAAATTTTCTTGAAAAGTTGAAGGAAACAGGCTGCAAGCCATTCCAACTGGTAATGCACCAAATTGTCCAACGCGGAAAGAAGCAGAAAAAGCGATAAGATGACATACATACAATGTGGAAATTCAGTTTTTAAAGATTTTATCTGAAGCTCTCGAATTCTTGTCAGTAGATTTGTTTTTGAAATTCTTCTACTGTATTGATTTTTCATAGTTGCAGTAGTTAGATTTTAATGATTTCAAAGTTGTACCAGACAATAAGTATCTAATTGTTCCTTAAATTGTTTTGATTAGATAAGAATGTGTTTTTAATTTTCTCAGTTGAATTAAAAGAAAATGAAACAAATAGGTGGAGTTCATTGTCTAATATAAAATATGTTTGAAACTATCACATTCTTATTTTCACTGAATTGCTCTTGGAAATTGATACTTCCATCTGTCTAAAGTATTTGCTACAAATAAATTTTTTATGCCAGGCATTCTGGTTTCAAATTCATATATTTACAAAAACACTATTTTTGTTTTCTTGTTTCCTCCACCAACCAAAAAGCAGATATCCATCCATCAGCCACATTTGTATCTGCATAACCTATTGGACAATAACTTCACCTATTGACATATTCTCCAAGATCTCCAGGATTGAAAAATAATGTAAAGCTACTGTTGCTTTGGCAATAGCCTCTGAAGTTTTCAATGAGTCAATGATAAATTTGAGATGAACTCTCTTCAGAGATGATAAAATTCCAAAGAAATTCTCTATGGATCTGCGGGAATTGAATTCATTTCGCACTATTTATTTTCAGTTGTTCTCAATGGCAAATTGTAAATAGACGTGTGTTCGAACGCTCCCACAAAAACATTATGAATTCAGGGTAATTTAAAATATACAATTCAGGAATATTACTTACAAAGTGAAGTAATAACTCAGGTTGGTGAAAAGTGCAAACGACGAACATGGTTTTAACGCGATACACTGATAGCGTGGCCAAGGTAGTCACGATAAGTATCAACAAAAAACTGTCGTCGTTATAACAAATAGTCATGGAACATAATACGTAAATGAGGGAAAGCATTTTGGACTTGATACGGTACCTCACCTAGTGGCTGGACATACATTCGGTGTTATTATTTCTGAGTATCTTTTCAGGCCCATGGCATGAAGGATGGTATATTCCCAGATATGTTCAAAATATCTAGAGTATCACCCATTCATAAAAAAAGGTGACAAAAATTTGCCAGATAATTATAGACCTATTTCTATTATACTCCTATTAGCCAAGATTTTTGAAATTATCTTGAAGACACGATTCTCAAATTTCTTTGAAAAAAATAACCTGTTTTGCGCTGATCACTTTGGTTACAGAGCTGGGAAAACTACTATTGAAAAGAATATCGTTCGAAAAGAGGAGGAAAAACGGACTAAATATCGAGATCTCCTCTTTGAACTCCACAGGTTGTATCCGGACCATTCTTTCAAAATGGTGGTTCTGATTATAGGAGTCCTTGGTGGAATGATGGACACCCTGCTCTATAACTTGAAGATAATACCGGCTTGCCGTAATATAGCAGAAATATTAGCAGCACGAATGCACGAATGCGTTATCCTTGGTTCGCTCCGTCTACTCAGGGCACATGATTCTCGGACACAATAGTCACTTACCCTACGGACGTAGGGAGTGGTTATTGGGGTTAACGACACCAGCGCGCCCTCCGGATGTATCGGAACACCGGAGACAGGGCCTGACTGGTACATTCCTTACAGAAAATAATAATAATAATCGCAATATGGAATAGATCTTAGCCGGACGAATGCAGAAGGCCGTCATCCTTGGTTCACTACGGCTAATCAGGGCACATGATTCTCGGACCCAGTAATCACTCACCCCACGGCCGTGGGGAGTGGTTATCTGGGAAAATGATCCAGCGTGCGTCTTCCGAAAGTAACGGGGCTCCGGAGACAGGGCCTGACTGGAAAAAAGAAAACAGTAACAAATATACTGATCATAGGGGTCCTTGGTGAAATTACAGACACACTGGTCTCACTATGGCTACTCAGGGCAAATGATTCTCGGAACCAGTAATCTATCACCCCACGGACATGGAGAGTGATTATCTAGGTTATTTTGGGAATAATAATAATTATAATAATAATTATAATGATAATTATAATAATAATAATGATAATAATAATAATATCGCGGCTCTACGAGTGTTGTATTATCATCTAAGACACTCGTAAGGTAAAGACGAGACACCGCTGTTGCATTAGGCTCCGGGGGATATTGACTCCATTGTGGAGAAGGAGAAGTGCCGAATATATTGGAATTACTCATTCCCCACCCTCAGGCAAATACAAGCCAATAAACCTAATGTAGTTGTCCTCGACCATTGAAGTAAGACGATTTTCGTCATGGAGTTTTCGGCTCCTGGCGAAAAGAACATCTTCTGAAAAGAGGAGGAGAAACGGACTAAAAATCGAGACTAACTCTAAAATGGTGGTTTTGATTATAGGGGTCCTTGGCGGTATGATGGACACACTGCTGTCGAACTTAAAAATAACTTAAAAATCATAACGGCTTGCCGTAATATGGCAGAAATCTTAGGCGGACGAATGCAGAAGGCCGTCATTCTAGGTTCACTGCGTCTGCTCAGGGCACATGATTTTCAGACTCAGTTATTACTTTCCCCACGGACGTGGGGAATGGTTATCTGGGTAAACAATCCAGGGCGCCCTTCCGGATGTATCGGGGCTTCGGAGACAAGGAACATCCTTTAAGGGGAAAAAATAATAATGATAATAATAATAAGGTGGCTTATGGCCCTAGTAGGCGATGCCAACACACCAAACAAAAATAATGATAATAATATGAATTTTTAAATTATATTTTCACCGACTTCCAATCGTACGATTAATCAGAAATCCGCACACACACAATACAAGAATTTCATAATATTAATGTATTAAAAATAATGATAATAATAATAATGTGGCTAATGACCATAGTAGTCGATGCCAACACACCAAACAAAAAAAAATAATATTATGAATTATCAAATTATATATTCACCCACTTCCAATCGTACGATTAATGTAAAATCCGCACACACACAATACAAGAATTTCATAATATTAATGTGATAATGATTATAATAATTATGAGTTAAAATTAAATTTTACCCACCACCAATCCTTCGAATAATCTAAAATTTGGCATACATATAAAGGACCGACGATAATATAGGAAATTCATGATAATGATAATAATAATGAGGAGAATTCCCAAATTGAATGTCAATCGTCTGAATAATCTGAAATTTTGCAAACATATCAAGGACCGATGACAATAAAAGAACTTTACTATGAAAATGTAATAATAATAATGATAATAAAAATTAGGTGAATTTTTAAATTCAATTTTTACCTACTTTCAATCGTTCGAATATTGTAAAGTTTGGCACACATATCATGGAATTACGACAATACAAAAATATTATAATCATAATATTGAAATAATAATAACGTGGAATTTCAAATTTAATTTTTTATCACTTCCACATGTTCGAGTAATCAGTATCAAGGACCAATAACAATAGTTGAATTCCATCATGATAATGTAATCATAGTAATAATAATAATAAAAATAATAATAATAATAATAATAATAATAATAATAATAATAATAATAATAATAATAATAATAATAATAATAATAATAATAATAATAATAATAATAATAATAATAATAATAATAATAATAATAATAATAATAATAATAATAATAATAATAATAATAATAATAATAATAATAATAATAATAATAATAATAATAATAATAATAATAATAATAATAATAATAATAATAATAATAATAATAATAATAATAATAATAATAATAATAATAATAATAATAATAATAATAATAATAATAATAATAATAATAATAATAATAATAATAATAATAATAGGCAGGGAGGTCAACCAACACCTAAGGCCCTGGTGAGTTGCGACACCACCTACCCGAGCAAAGGATGCAAAATCGGACCGGCAGCTCATGCGCATCCGGGAGGGAAAAGGCATCTTTCCCTCCGGTGTCGGCCGTGGGTTTACTGGGTTAACCCCCCAGTAAACCCTAATACTCGGTTCCAAACAATCGGGGAAGAGGCCCCCACAACCGACCCCCTCGGATTAGGGGTCAAAGGCAAGGTGGTGGGGCCAACAACGATGATTTGCCAAATGACAACCGCAATGACAACGGACGCTTTGAGTGGACGGACGAATTGAGAGACGGACTTCTGTATATCTACGAGAGCAGTGAGCCCGCCCGGAGAGGATACATGGCAAGGATGCATGCTCTCTGGTGTGAAAGACACCCAGAGCATGCCGCCGTTTCCGCCCAAAATCTCAGGGATTATGTTTCCTATCTCCGGGCTCGAGGCTATGTTAGAGCTCCTCCTCAGCCGATTAACGAAGTGGCAGAAGTGGCAGATATGCCACGTGTCGGTCTGGCTGTAGAGGAGGCTCGCATCATACCACCAATGGAGGACATCAGAACCCGCAGGGCGCTTCACAATATGAAGCCCCTGAAGCCGCAAGAACTGGCACGAGTGGATGCAGAGATTGGCGATGTTCTTTCAGAAGAGGCTACCATCTGGCAGATCAATTCTGTCGTGTACGACGCCGCTCGTGCTCTATCCCAGACGGAGAGGAGGGAAACCACCGCTCTTGTTGGGAGGCATGAGCGACGCGTTCACAAGATGGAAGCTAAGATCAAGTCGGCGAGACAACACGCGTCTCGTATCCAGTGTGTGGTGGACTACATGTCGGCCAATATGCCTTTTACGCCGGCAGTGCGGCGAATTGCTGCAAAGCTAAGACGAGCTCACCACACATTGAATCAAGGCGTGCTGTTTACCATAAAACAGCACTGTCTTGATAGGATACGAATGCTAGTGGCTGCAAAGAAGTCACTAGTGAGGCGGGCGAGAAGTATCGCGGAAAACATGAAGTTCCGCGATAAACCTTCTCGCTTATTCCAAGAGCCTCCACGTGTTGTCGATAACCCGCCGGCTGCTGATCGGGTAGAAACCTTCTGGAAGAACATCTATGAGTTTCCGCAACCACTCAATGTAGACACTCCAGCCCTAGCGCAGTTCGAAGCTTACTGCAGGACGCTTCGGCAGCATGAGCACAATGATCTGCGCAATCCGATAACCACGGAAGAAGTTCGAAGGGCCCTAAAAGGTTCTAAGAATTTCGCTGCTCCAGGCCCTGATGGGTTGAATAACTATTGGTGGAAAAAGTTTCCAACAACCCACCGCCATCTGGCTAGAGTTTTTAACTCATGGCTAGATGGGGAGCAGCAGATTCCGGAGTGGTTTGTCGAGGGGCGAACCGTGCTCATCCCCAAAAACGGAGATTTGTCTGATCCAAAGAATTACAGGCCGATAACATGCTTGAATGCGTGTTATAAGTTGTTTACACGCATCTTATACACGCGCATTCTCTCCGCAGTTGATCCGGTGTACGAACGGATATATGAGCAAAGAGGGTCAAAGAAAGGGGTCGCCGGCTGCAAGGAGAACCTGCTCATCGATAGATGTATCACGCAGGACTCCGTGCAGTATAAGCGTAACCTTTCGATGGCCTGGATCGATTACCGCAAGGCATTTGATACAACATCGCATGAGTTAATCATGCATTTGCTCAGATGTCTTGAGGTACCCGATCAAATAGTGGGATGTATTGGACAATTGATGCCACTCTGGAGGACTCGCTTCATCATAAGATCTGGTAGAGACACAGTCCAAACAGAGCAGGTCATCATTAGAAGAGGCGTGTTTCAGGGAGACTCCCTCAGCCCTCTTCTCTTCTGCATCTCACTATTGCCATTGTCCGTTGTACTCAGGAATACCCGTGGGTACAACTGCGGCACCCCCAGCAACCGGAGGCATAAAGTCACTCATCTGTTTTACATGGATGACCTCAAATTATATGCCTCAGGAGAAAGGGACCTACATCAGTCCCTTAGGGTGGTGGAAGAGTACACGCATGCTATCGGAATGGAATTTGGGATCGACAAATGTGCCACGGTTCATCTCAAAAGAGGACGATGCGAGGAATACGGAGAGGACGTCCAGCTCATAGACGGAAGCATCCTACATCATCTGGATGCCGGAGAGACGTATACTTACCTAGGGGTGGAGCAACGCCACTCCCAAGAGGTATTCACAGTTAAGAACTCTCTCCGCGGCAAGTATCAGCATAAACTCCGACAGATCTGGTCATCAGAACTGTCGGGGAAGAACAAAGTTGCTGCAACCAATATGCTTGCCGTTCCGATCCTTCTTTACTCTTTCGGGGTAATGAAGTGGACTAAGGAAGAGCTGCGACAACTCGACGTTAAAACTCGCAAAATGATGCATCTCAATAGGAGCTTGCATCCTAAATCGTCCGTTCCACGGTTATACTTTTCCAGACAACGGGGAGGCCGTGGACTTTTGAGTTTGGAGTGTCTGCATAACAGAATGGTTCTGGATGGGGCCTGTAAAGTCATCCGGAGTTCAGATCCCCTTCTCTGCATGGTCCGCGACCATGAAAAAGCAGGGATTGGAGCATTTCTTTTTAAGGCAGCAACCCGTGCGGCCGATGAACTCGGTCTCGTATTCGACACTAAACGGGCTAACCCAAACTCTGTCACCGAGTTGGGACCCATTCAGCAAAAAGCTCACATCAAAGCTGCGGAGACAGAGGTCCTGCTACAGCTACATATGGACAAGCCAATGCATGGTGTCTTCTTTCACAACATCGAAGACATTGGCTTATCCAAAAGCTTGACCTTTGCCTTCCTCAGGTCGAGTGAGCTAAAGTCGGAGACCGAGGGATTCATAATGGCTTGCCAGGATGGTGTCTTCAACACCCTTGTCTACCGTAGTCGCGTGATGGGTATAGACGTCCCTGACACCCGATGCAGGGCATGTCGTGGGGCACCTGAGACCGTAATGCATCTGCTTTCAGCATGCCCATGTTATGCGGTCTCAGCCTATATCCACAGGCATAACGCGGCTCTACGAGTGTTGTACTACCATCTACGACACTCGTACGGTATAGACGAGACACCAGTGTTGCCTTATGTTCCGGGGGATATTGAGTCCGTGGTGGAGAATGAGAGGTGCCGAATCTATTGGAACTACTCATTCCCCACCCTCAGGCAAATACAAGCCAATAAGCCTGATGTTGTCCTCCTCGACCACCAAAGTAAAACGATATTCGTCGTGGAGTTTTCCGCTCCAGGCGAAATGAATATCGTTCGAAAAGAGGAGGAAAAACGGACTAAATATCGAGATCTTCTCTTTGAACTCCGCAGGTTGTATCCGGACCATTCTGTCAAAATGGTGGTTCTGATCATAGGAGTCCTTGGTGGAATGATGGACACACTGCTCTCCAATTTGAAAATAATACCTGCTTGCCGTAATATGGCAGAAATCTTAGCAGCACGAATGCAGAAGGCCGTTATTCTTGGTTCGCTCCGTCTACTCAGGGCACATGATTCTCGGACCCAATAATCACTCACCCTACGGACGTAGGGAGCGGTTGTTGGGGTTAACGACACCAGCGCGCCCTCCGGATGGGTCGGAGCACCGGAGACAGGGCCTGACTGGTACACTCCTAAGGAGAAAATAATAATAATAATAATAATAACGCAATAACAACGGACGCTTTGAGTGGACGGACGAATTAAGAGACGGACTTCTGCATTGCTACGAGAGCATTGAGCCCGCCCGGAGAGGATACATGGCGAGAATGCATGCTCTGTGGTGTGAGAGACACCCAGAGCATGCAGCGTTTTCCGCACAAAATCTCAGGGATTATGTATCCCATCTTCGGGCTCGAGGCTACGTTAGAGCTCCTCCTCAGCCGGTTATCGAAGTGGCAGATATGCCACGTGTCGGTTTGGCTGTGGAGGAGAATCGCATTGTTCCACTGATGGAGGATATCAGAACCCGCAGGGCGCTTCACAAAATGAAGCCCCTGAAGCCGCAAGAACTGGCACGGGTGGATGCGGAGATTGGCGATGTTCTTCCAGAAGAGGCTGACATCTGGCAGATCAATTCTGTCGTGTACGACGCCGCTCATGCTCTATCCCAAACAGAGAGGAGGGACACCACCGCTCTGGTAGGGAGGCATGAGCGACGTGTACACAAGATGGAAGCCAAGATCAAGTAGGCGAGACAACACGCGTCTCGTATCCAGTGTGTGGTGGACTTCGTGGCGGCCAATAGGCCTTTCACGCCCGCAGTGCGGCGTATTGCCGCAAAATTGAGACGAGCTCACCACACATTAAATCAAGGTGTTCTGTTTACCATCAAACAGCACTGCCTTGATAGGATACGAATGCTAGTGGCTGCAAAGAAGTCACTAGTGAGGCGGGCGAGAAGTATCGCGGAAAACATAAAGTTCCGCGATAAACCTTCTCGCTTATTCCAAGAGCCTCCACGTGTTGTTGATAAACCGCCGGCTGCAGATCGGGTGGAAACATTCTGGAAGAATATCTATGAGTATCCGCAACCACTCAACGTAGATACTCCAGCCCTAGCGCAGTTCGAAGCATTTTGCAGAAGGCTTCATCAGCCTGAGCTCAATGATCTGCGCATTCCGATAACCACGGAAGAAGTACGAGGGGCCCTAAAAGGCTCTAAGAATTTCGCTGCTCCAGGCCCTGATGGGTTGAATAACTATTGGTGGAAAAAGTTTCCAACAACCCACCGCCATCTGGCCAGAGTTTTCAACTCATGGCTAGATGGGGAGCAGCAGATTCCGGAGTGGTTTGTCGAGGGGCGAACCGTGCTCATCCCCAAAAACGGAGATTTGTCTGATCCAAAGAATTACAGGCCGATAACTTGCTTGAATGCGTGTTATAAGGTGTTTACGCGCATCTTATACACGCGCATTCTCTCCGCAGTTGATCCGGTGTATGAACGGATAAATGAGCAAAGAGAGTCAAAGAAAGGGGTCGCTGGGTGCAAGGAGAACCTGCTCATCGATAGATGTATCACGCAAGACTCCGTGCAGTATAAGCGTAACATTTCGATGGCCTGGATCGATTACCGCAAGGCATTTGATACAACATCACATGAGTTAATCATGCATTTGCTCAAATGCCTTGAGGTACCCGGTCAAATAGTGGGATGCATTGGACAACTGATGCCACTCTGGAGGACTCGCTTCACCATAAGATCTGGTAGAGACATAGTCCAAACAGAGCAGGTCATCATTAGAAGAGGCGTGTTTCAGGGAGACTCCCTTAGCCCTCTTCTCTTCTGCATCTCACTATTGCCATTGTCCGTTGCACTCAGGAATACCCGTGGGTACAACTGCGGCACCCCCAGCAACCGGAGGCATAATGTCACCCATCTATTTTACATGGATGACCTCAAATTGTATGCCTCTGGAGAAAGGGACCTACATCAGTCCCTTAGGGTGGTGGAAGAATATACGCATGCTATCGGTATGGAATTTGGGATCGACAAATGTGCCACGGTTCATCTCAAAAGAGGACGATGCGAGGAATACGGAGAGGATGTCCAGCTTGTAGACGGAAGCATCCTACATCATCTGGATGCCGGAGAGACTTATACCTACCTTGGGGTGGAACAACGCCGCTCCCAAGAGGTATTCGCAGTTAAAAACTCTCTCCGCGGCAAGTATCAGCATAAACTCCGACAGATCTGGTCATCAGAACTGTCGGGGAAGAACAAAGTTGCTGCAACTAATATGCTTGCCGTTCCGATCCTTCTTTACTCTTTCGGAGTGATGAAGTGGACGAAGGAAGAGCTGCGACAACTTGACGTTAAGACTCGCAAAATGATGCATCTCAATAGGAGCTTGCATCCTAAATCGTCCGTTCCACGGTTATACTTTCCCAGACAACGGGGAGGCCGTGGACTTTTGAGTTTGGAGTGTCTGCATAACAGAACGGTCCTGGATGGGGCCTGTAAAGTCATCAGGAGTTCAGCTCCCCTTCTCTGCATGGTCCGCGACCATGAGAAAGCAGGGATTGGAGCATTCCTTTTTAAGGCAGCTACCCGTGCGGCCGATGAACTCGGTCTCGTTTTCGACACTGAACGGGCTAACCCAAACTCTGTCACCGAGTTGGGACCCGTTCAGCAAAAAGCTCACATAAAAGCTGCGGAGACAGAGGTCCTGCTACAGCTACATATGGATAAGCCAATGCATGGTGTCTTCTTTCACAACATCGAAGACCTTGGCTTATCCAAAAGCTTGACCTTTGCCTTCCTCAGGTCAAGTCAGCTAAAGTCGGAGACCGAGGGATTCATAATGGCCTGCCAGGATGGTGTCTTCAACACCCTTGTCTACCGTAGTCGCGTTATGGGTATAGACGTCCCTGACACCCGATGCAGGGCATGTCGTGGGCCACCTGAGACCGTAATACATTTGCTATCAGCATGCCCATCTTATGCGGTCTCAGCCTATATCCACAGGCATAACGCGGCGCTACGAGTGTTGTACTACCACCTACGACACTCGTACGGCATAGACGAGACACCGGTGTTGCCTTATGCTCCGGGGGATATTGAGTCCGTGGTGGAGAATGAGAGATGCCGAATCTATTGGAACTACTCATTCCCCACCCTCAGGCAAATACAAGCCAATAAGCCTGATGTTGTCCTCCTCGACCACCAAAGTAGAACGATATTCGTCATAGAGTTTTCCGCTCCAGGCGAAATGAATATCGTTCGAAAAGAGGAGGAAAAACGGACTAAATATCGAGATCTTCTCTTTGAACTCCGCAGGTTATATCCGGACCATTCTGTCAAAATGGTGGTTCTGATTATAGGAGTTCTTGGTGGAATGATGGACACACTGCTCTCTAACTTGAAGATAATACCAGCTTGCCGAAATATGGCAGAAATCTTAGCAGCAAGAATGCAGAAGGCCGTTATACTTGGTTCGCTCCGTCTACTCAGGGCACACGATTCTCGGACCCAATAATCACTCACCCTACGGATGTAGGGGGTGGTTATTGGGGTTAACGACACCAGCGCGCCCTCCGGATGGGTCGGAGCACCGGAGACAGGGCCTGACTGGTACACTCCTAGGAGAAAAAAAAAAAAAAAAAATAATAATAATAATAATAATAATAATAATAATAATAATAATAATAATAATAATAATAATAATAATAATAATAATAATAATAATAATAATAATAATAATAATAATAATAATAATAATAATAATAATAATAATAATAATAATAATAATAATAATAATAATAATAATAATAATAATAATAATAATAATAATAATAATAATAATAATAATAATAATAATAATAATAATAATAATAGGCAGGGGGGTCAACCAACACCTAAGGCCCTGGTGAGTAGCGACACCACCTACCCGAGCAAAAGATGCAAAATCGGACCGGCAGCTCATGCGCATCCGGGAGGGAAAAAGCAACTTTCCCTCCGGTGTCGGCCGTGGGTTTACTGGGTTAACCCCCCAGTAAACTCTACTACTCGGTTCCCAACAATCGAGGAAGAGGCCCCCACAACCGACCCCCTCGGATTAGGGGTCAAAGGCAAGGTGGTGGGGCCAACGATGATTTGCCAAATGATGACGACCGCGATAACAACGGACGCTTTGAGTGGACGGACGAATTAAGGGACGGACTTCTGCATTGCTACGAGAGCAGTGAGCCCGCCCGGAGAGGATACATGGCGAGAATGCATGCTCTGTGGTGTGAGAGACACCCAGAGCATGCAACGTTTTCCGCACAAAATCTCAGGGATTATGTATCCCATCTTCGGGCTCGAGGCTACGTTAGAGCTCCTCCTCAGCCAGTTATCGAAGTGGCAGATATGCCACGTGTCGGTTTGGCTGTGGAGGAGAATCGCATTGTTCCACTGATGGAGGATATCAGAACCCGCAGGGCGCTTCACAATATGAAGCCCCTGAAGCCGCAAGAACTGGCACGGGTGGATGCGGAGATTGGCGATGTTCTTCCAGAAGAGGCTGACATCTGGCAGATCAATACTGTCGTGTACGACGCCGCTCATGCTCTATCCCAAACGGAGAGGAGGGACACCACCGCTCTGTTAGGGAGGCATGAACGACGTGTACACAAGATGGAAGCCAAGATCAAGTCGGCGAGACAACACGCGTCTCGTATCCAGTGTGTGGTGGACTTCGTGGCGGCCAATAGGCCTTTCACGCCCGCAGTGCGGCGAATTGCCGCAAAACTGAGACGAGCTCACCACACATTAAATCAAGGTGTGCTGTTCACCATCAAACAGCACTGCCTTGATAGGATACGAATGCTAGTGGCTGCAAAGAAGTCACTAGTGAGGCGGGCGAGAGGTATCGCGGAAAACAAAAAGTTCCGCGATAAACCTTCTCGCTTATTCCAAGAGCCTCCACGTGTTGTCGATAACCCGCCGGCTGCAGATCGGGTGGAAACATTCTGGAAGAATATCTATGAGTATCCGCAACCACTCAATGTAGATACTCCAGCCCTAGCGCAGTTCGAAGCATTTTGCAGGAGGCTTCGGCAGCCTGAGCTCAATGATCTGCGCATTCCGATAACCACGGAAGAAGTACGAGGGGCCCTAAAAGGCTCTAAGAATTTCGCTGCTCCAGGCCCTGATGGGTTGAATAACTATTGGTGGAAAAAGTTTCCAACAACCCACCGCCATCTGGCCAGAGTTTTCAACTCATGGCTAGATGGGGAGCAGCAGATTCCAGAGTGGTTTGTCGAGGGGCGAACCGTGCTCATCCCCAAAAACGGAGATTTGTCTGATCCAAAGAATTACAGGCCGATAACATGCTTGAATGCGTGTTATAAGGTGTTTACGCGCATCTTATACACGCGCATTCTCTCCGCAGTTGATCCGGTGTATGAACGGATAAATGAGCAAAGAGGGTCAAAGAAAGGGGTCGCCGGGTGCAAGGAGAACCTGCTCATCGATAGATGTATCACGCAGGACTCCGTGCAGTATAAGCGTAACCTTTCGATGGCCTGGATCGATTACCGCAAGGCATTTGATACAACATCACATGAGTTAATCATGCATTTGCTCAGATGCCTTGAGGTACCCGGTCAAATAGTGGGATGCATTGGACAACTGATGCCGCTCTGGAGGACTCGCTTCACCATAAGATCTGGTAGAGACATAGTCCAAACAGAGCAGGTCATCATTAGAAGAGGTGTGTTTCAGGGAGACTCCCTTAGCCCTCTTCTCTTCTGCATCTCACTATTGCCATTGTCCGTTGCGCTCAGGAATACCCGTGGGTACAACTGCGGCACCCCCAGCAACCGGAGGCATAATGTCACCCATCTGTTTTACATGGATGACCTCAAATTGTATGCCTCTGGAGAAAGGGACCTACATCAGTCCCTTAGGGTGGTGGAAGAATATACGCATGCTATCGGTATGGAATTTGGGATCGACAAATGTGCCACGGTTCATCTCAAAAGAGGACGATGCGAGGAATACGGAGAGGATGTCCAGCTCGTAGACGGAAGCATCCTACATCATCTGGATGCCGGAGAGACTTATACCTACCTTGGGGTGGAACAACGCCGCTCCCAAGAGGTATTTGCAGTTAAAAACTCTCTCCGCGGCAAGTATCAGCATAAACTCCGACAGATCTGGTCATCAGAACTGTCGGGGAAGAACAAAGTTGCTGCAACTAATATGCTTGCCGTTCCGATCCTTCTTTACTCTTTCGGAGTGATGAAGTGGACTAAGGAAGAGCTGCGACAACTTGACGATAAGACTCGCAAAATGATGCATCTCAATAGGAGCTTGCATCCTAAATCGTCCGTTCCACGGTTATACTTTTCCAGACAACGGGGAGGCCGTGGACTTTTGAGTTTGGAGTGTCTGCATAACAGAATGGTTCTGGATGGGGCCTGTAAAGTCATCAGGAGTTCAGATCCCCTTCTCTGCATGGTCCGCGACCATGAGAAAGCAGGGATTGGAGCATTCCTTTTTAAGGCAGCTACCCGTGCGGCCGATGAACTCGGTCTCGTTTTCGACACTGAACGGGCTAACCCAAACTCTGTCACCGAGTTGGGACCCGTTCAACAAAAAGCTCAGATAAAAGCTGCGGAGGCAGAGGTCCTGCTACAGCTACATATGGATAAGCCAATGCATGGTGTCTTCTTTCATAACATCGAAGACCTTGGCTTATCCAAAAGCTTGACCTTTGCCTTCCTCAGATCGAGTGAGCTAAAGTCGGAGACCGAGGGATTCATAATGGCCTGCCAGGATGGTGTCTTCAACACCCTTGTCTACCGTAGTCGCGTGATGGGTATAGACGTCCCTGACACCCGATGCAGGGCATGTCGTGGGGCACCTGAGACCGTAATGCATTTGCTATCAGCATGCCCATCTTATGCGGTCTCAGCCTATATCCACAGGCATAACGCGGCGCTACGAGTGTTGTACTACCACCTACGACACTCGTACGGTATAGACGAGACACCGGTGTTGCCTTATGCTCCGGGGGATATTGAGTCCGTGGTGGAGAATGAGAGATGCCGAATCTATTGGAACTACTCATTCCCCACCCTCAGGCAAATACAAGCCAATAAGCCTGATGTTGTCCTCCTCGACCACCAAAGTAGAACGATATTCGTCATGGAGTTTTCCGCTCCAGGCGAAATTAATATCGTTCGAAAAGAGGAGGAAAAACGGACTAAATATCGAGATCTTCTCTTTGAACTCCGCAGGTTATATCCGGACCATTCTGTCAAAATGGTGGTTCTGATTATTGGAGTCCTTGGTGGAATGATGGACACACTGCTCTCCAATTTGAAAATAATACCTGCTTGCCGTAATATGGCAGAAATCTCAGCAGCAAGAATGCAGAGGGCCGTTATACTTGGTTCGCTTTGTCTACTCAGGGCACACGATTCTCGGACCCAATAATCACTCACCCTACGGATGTAGGGAGTGGTTATTGGGGTTAACGACACCAGCGCGCCCTCCGGATGGGTCGGAGCACCGGAGACAGGGCCTGACTGGTACACTCCTAAGGAAAAAAATAATAATAATAATAATAATAATAATAATAATAATAATAATAATAATAATAATAATAATAATAATAATAATAATAATAATAATAATAATAATAATAATAATAATAATAATAATAATAATAATAATAATAATAATAATAATAATAATAATAATAATAATAATAATAATAATAATAATAATAATAATAATAATAATAATAATAATAATAATAATAATAATAATAATAATAATAATAATAATAATAATAATAATGATAATGATAATAATAATAATAATAATAATAATAATAATAATAATAATAATAATAATAATAATAATAATAATAATAGGCAGGAGGGTCAACCAACACCTAAGGCCCTGGTGAGTAGCTACACCACCCACCCGAGCAAAGGATGCAAAATCGGACCGGCAGCTCATGCGCATCCGGGAGAGAAAAAGCAACTTTCCCTCCGGTGTCGGCCGTGGGTTTACTGGGTTAACCCCCCAGTAAACTCTACTACTCGGTTCCCAACAATCGAGGAAGAGGCCCCCACAACTGACCCCCTCGGATTAGGGGCCAAAGGCAAGGTGGTGGGGCCAACGATGATTTGCCAAATGATGACGACCGCGATAACAACGGACGCTTTGAGTGGACGGACGAATTAAGAGATGGACTTCTGCATTGCTACGAGAGCAGTGAGCCCGCCCGGAGAGGATACATGGCGAGAATGCATGCTCTGTGGTGTGAGAGACACCCAGAGCATGCAGTGTTTTCCGCACAAAATCTCAGGGATTATGTATCCCATCTTCGGGCTCGAGGCTACGTTAGAGCTCCTCCTCAGCCGGTTATCGAAGTGGCAGATATGCCCCGTGTCGGTTTGGCTGTGGAGGAGAATCGCATCATTCCACTGATGGAGGATATCAGAACCCGCAGGGCGCTTCACAATATGAAGTCCCTGAAGCCGCAAGAACTGACACGGGTGGATGCGGAGATTGGCGATGTTCTTCCAGAAGAGGCTGACATCTGGCAGATCAATTCTGTCGTGTACGACGCCGCTCATACTCTATCCCAAACAGAGAGGAGGGACACCACCGCTCTGGTAGGGAGGCATGAACGACGTGTACACAAGATGGAAGCCAAGATCAAGTTGGCGAGACAACACGCGTCTCGTATCCAGTGTGTGGTGGACTTCGTGGCGGCCAATAGGCCTTTCACGCCCGCAGTGCGGCGAATTGCCGCAAAATTGAGACGAGCTCACCACACATTAAATCGAGGTGTGCTGTTCACCATCAAACAGCACTGCCTTGATAGGATACGAATGCTAGTGGCTGCAAAGAAGTCACTAGTGAGGCGGGCGAGAAGTATCGCGGAAAACATAAAGTTCCGCGATAAACCTTCTCGCTTATTCCAAGAGCCTCCACGTGTTGTCGATAACCCACCGGCTGCAGATCGGGTGGAAACATTCTGGAAGAATATCTATGAGTATCCGCAACCACTCAACGTAGATACTCCAGCCCTAGCGCAGTTCGAAGCATTTTGCAGGGGGCTTCGGCAGCCTGAGCTCAATGATCTGCGCATTCCGATAACCACGGAAGAAGTACGAGGGGCCCTAAAAGGCTCTAAGAATTTTGCTGCTCCAGGCCCTGATGGGTTGAATAACTATTGGTGGAAAAAGTTTCCAACAACCCACCGCCATCTGGCCAGAGTTTTCAACTCATGGCCAGAGTGGTTTGTCGAGGGGCGAACCGTGCTCATCCCCAAAAACGGAGATTTGTCTGATCCAAAGAATTACAGGCCGATAACATGCTTGAATGCGTGTTATAAGGTGTTTACGCGCATCTTATACACACGCATTCTCTCCGCAGTTGATCAGGTGTATGAACGGATAAATGAGCAAAGAGGGTCAAAGAAAGGGGTCGCCGGGTGCAAGGAGAACCTGCTCATCGATAGATGTATCACGCAGGACTCCGTGCAGTATAAGCGTAACCTTTCGATGGCCTGGATCGATTACCGCAAGGCATTTGATACAACATCACATGAGTTAATCATGCATTTGCTCAGATGCCTTGAGGTACCCGGTCAAATAGTGGGATGCATTGGACAACTGATGCCGCTCTGGAGGACTCGCTTCACCATAAGATCTGGTAGAGACATAGTCCAAACAGAGCAGGTCATCATTAGAAGAGGTGTGTTTCAGGGAGACTCCCTTAGCCCTCTTCTCTTCTGGATCTCACTATTGCCATTGTTCGTTGCACTCAGGAATACCCGTGGGTACAACTGCGGCACCCCCAGCAACCGGAGGCATAATCTATTTTACATGGATGACCTCAAATTGTATGCCTCTGGAGAAAGGGACCTACATCAGTCCCTTAGGGTGGTGGAAGAATATACGCATGCTATCGGTATGGAATTTGGGATCGACAAATGTGCCACGGTTCATCTCAAAAGAGGACGATGCGAGGAATACGGAGAGGATGTCCAGCTCGTAGACGGAAGCATCCTACATCATCTGGATGCCGGAGAGACTTATACCTACCTTGGGGTGGTACAACGCCGCTCCCAAGAGGTATTTGCAGTTAAAAACTCTCTCCGCGGCAAGTATCAGCATAAACTCCGACAGATCTGGTCATCAGAACTGTCGGGGAAGAACAAAGTTGCTGCAACTAATATGCTTGCCGTTCCGATCCTTCTTTACTCTTTCGGAGTGATGAAGTGGACTAAGGAAGAGCTGCGACAACTTGACGTTCGTGATAGCATAGGAAACGTGATAGCATAGGGACAACATCGAGTACTCTGATAGTTATATTGTTTATTTCCTTTATGTGTGATACAGGTAGATAGATAAGGTGGTTGAGAGTTTCGTCGATTGCGAAACCTGGATCAGAATCAATAGCAAATTCGTATATTGTATGAGAAGGTCTTTCGTTGAAGAATGCTCCCGACGTAATGTTGCTGTCTATGTGTATGGTTCTTACTTTTATAATATTAACAGGCAGATCGGACGTTTAATGCACGTTTGGTTTTAGAACACTTGGAGAAAATCCCAATATGTTTGCCAGAGAATTTTCCTGCGAAGTGAAATCAATGGCGTATAGTAGACAAAATATTTCGCTTTCCAGCGTATTATTGTTCGGTTTGAGATAGAAGAATTCTTCAGGTTTGTCAACAAATGTTTTTGGTACAATACGTTTCTGAATCAACGCTTCAATATCCCCAATTTCGTAGGCCCCAACAGGAATATCGATACTCTTCCTCGCCTTCTTCTTTTTATCCTTATTAATTTCGTAATAATTGAACTTGGTACCCTCTTTGACGTTTGCTATACTGTTGAATGAATGAAAACTAAGTAGAGCTAGACCGTATTCGGAATCATCTTCCAATTGAATAGGTGGTGTGAAATCAATGGAAAGCATTGAAGAACGACTTTTCAGAGTCAACAGCATGGACATGACTGATATAGTACTATCAGCGGCATGTCTTTAATAATAGAAACAACATATTATGTTGAAATCGTTTATTCATACAATAATTACATTCGTTTTCAATCGCAGACATTGCGAAGTAAAAACTTTAGACAGAGATGACCGCAATTGAATTGATCAAAATTTTGATATCGTTCATTGTTATACATAATTTTAACACCGTTTCCCAAATATTGAACCAGTTCGAGCGGAGGTTTCAGATTGCCAAAACTGTCAAAATATTCCACAATGTTGCCAAATTTCCTGTAAGCTACCCAGTGAGTACCCATATTTTCCTCAGAGTCCAAGTTCAACACAGCACATTCCCTTTGTTGGGGTTGCGTTGGTAACGTATCACGCATAAAGACTCCTCGAAAATTAGGTATTTTCATTTTACGAGCAAATTTTTCAATTTCCACATCGTATAACGCTCTATTAGGTGGCTTCCTCAACAGTTTTTTTGTTTCTTCAAGTAGAGACCTCGTGCACGTTTTTGTTTCTTCAAAAATAGTCCGTATCCTCGAGGTGTTTTACGCAGATATAGTCCGGAACCCAAATGCTCCATAACCTTATTGTGACGGTGATCCTCTTCAAGCTTATTTTTGGCACTCTTTGCATCCAATACCGTCTTTGCTACTGCGCTTGCCCCACCAACCAACGAACCCAAAGCTGAAAGTCCAGCAAAAATAGGTATGAGAGGTAGGATACCACCTGACTTGGATCCCAGCGGAATTATTCTCGTGATACGTATCCGTTTACGTCCTCCAGCTGTTTTGACTGCTTTCTTAGCCGCTCTCAGAGCTAATGTGATGGATTTTCCCATATCACTGCCAGTGTGGGATGACCAATCCTTGAGTATTTTTTCCAGGACATTGTTGCGGAATGATTTTGTAGCACCCATGCCAAACTTGCGTTTTGCTTTCATTGCACCGGTGACGAAGAGAGCGCTTGTTTTCTCACCAAGTTTTGCGTCTTTTGATTTTACTCTTGCCCAGGCCTGTTGTTGAAGAAGTTTATCAGCCTGATGCCGGCCTTCGAGAGATTTGTCTTGTGAATATGCAATATCGTGTTGTTTGCAAGCCGTGTCCAGTGGATTGATACCAGGATCTCCTCTTTCGAGTCTCTCTTTCAAATGAGTACCCGGTCCACAGTACTGATATCCAGGTATATGTAATTCGAACGGTAACTTATTGATGAGCGTATCGACAACACCTTCACCTTGATATGTCAGCATTGGGAATGACATCAAGTGTGAGGTGTCACCTTTTTTTATAAACATACACACACTTTCATCATCCCTCACACCATGAAGGTTGTTCAACAAGAAAACACGTTACCTATCGAAAACTTGGATTATTTAAATGATGATAATGTTATGGTGGGTCGCAAACATGGCAAATTGTTACCAAACGCATTTCGTGCTATCGTATGTGGTCCGAGTGGTTGTGGAAAAACGAACGCTGTAATCGCGGTGTTGATCCATCCCAATGGTGCGAAATTTGAAAATGTTTATGTTTACTCAAAGTCGTTATTTCAACCCAAGTATCGGTTTCTGCAAGAAATTTTGGAAAAAGTCAAAGGCGTTCATTATTTCCCGTTCACGGAAAATGAAAATGTTATTAATGCCCAAGATGCTAAACAAAATTCCATTTTCATATTCGATGACATTTCGTGTGATTCACAGCAAAAAATGCGCGAATATTATTCCATGGGCAGACATCGAGGTATTGATCCTATATACATAGGACAAACGTACAGCAAGGTACCCAAACAGCTTTTGAGGGATAATTGTAATCTAATCGTGCTCTTCAAACAAGATGAAGTGAATTTGAAACACGTATATGATGAGCATGTCTCTCCCGATGTTACATTTGAACATTTTAAACGAATGTGTGCTGCTTGTTGGTGTGAGAAGTATGGAACTTTAGTCATTGCAAAAGATTTCGATTTGAGTGATGGTCGCTATCGTCAAGGTTTTGATAAATATATAAATGTGTAATAGATGTGTATAACATCATTTGTAATCATGAAACCACTAAGCAAAGAGGTTGATGTCAAACGAAAGAATAAAATAAACGAAATTGCAAAAGGCATTCGAAAAAAGTATCTGGCTTTGAAATTGGGTAAATCTGAAGATGAAGAGACATTACAAAAATTCTTCAAACCTCTATCTATTCCATTAAGGAAAATAGCAAATAAAACCACACCATCATGTGCAACCTCAATCAAAACTGAGGTGAAATCTGAACCTAAGCAAGAGAAAGTGGAAGAGCGAGATACGACTCCATTCCAAGCCCTTGAATATGTGGCAGGTACGCACAGTGATGATGAAGATGCAGACGTTTTTAGCGTAGATAAGCAAGATCAGAGCTTTGCGTCAGATATGGATGAACAGGTTCTAGAGGAATATATTGATCAATATCCGGAAATGGCTCAACCATACATTTTGAAACATTTTGAAAATAACAAAGAAATCGACAAGGTCTACGGCCCCTTTTATGATTCATATGATTCAAAATGGTTCCTTGGTCGAAAAGAAATAAATTTTGACAAACGCAGCGGTTACATTAAAATGGATGATTTGCAATGGAAAGGAACACCTGGTATATATAAATTGATATTTCTCAACTCACCTGAAAATTATGATGATGAGTATTTACAAGTATACAAAAAACGTTTAGATTTATCGAGTGCGCATAAAGACACTGTAGGTCGTTTAAAGAGTTCCCTAAAATACAAGTACACTGGCCTTATTAAACCAATGTTTTCCAAAGGGAGTCAGCGTAAGCCATCGACACGTGCAAAAATTCCTAAAACACCTCAGCCGCCGACGGGTAGCGGTTTATTTGAAACACCTATTGCAATGACATATAATAACAAACCCATGGAATATATTTACTGGGATGATCCCAACGAACTATGTGAACGCCTCAAATTATTGATAGCCTGGCTCTAGGAATGCTGGAAATACTTCACATAACAATGAGATAAGGGCCATTGAGAGTGAACTCGAAGAGGCAAATATAATTCGTCTCCCCTTTTAAGACAGCACTCGCAGATCCATCAACATATTCAAAATGGTTATCGATAAGTTCGGACGTAGCAGCTCAAACAAAAAGCGAAAATTGGAACCTTCTGCGTCATCTGGCGGTGGTTTGTTACACACGCCAGACGGAAATGTAGATTTCAATAATTTGAAATTGAGTAATGTCAAACGACCCACCATCGGTACGGATGCAGCTAATAAGGAATACGTAGATGAAATAAATAAAGTAATAACCAATCAAGTTAATGAAATGCAAGCTGATCTACAGAATATCCAAAATAAAATTAAAGTTATAGATGATAGAGATCAGCAGTCCACTGAGCAATTGGAGACCTCCATACGCAAACTAAGTTTCAATTCTATGGAAATGCGAACGGATATGCAAAATATTCAAAATGACTTGAATACGTCTTCGAAAGAATTCGAAAGAAAAATGCAAACGATTGGCGATAACTTGACTCAATCAATTCAAATAAATGATGAGCGTTATAAAGAGCTATTTGCTGTCTGTGATCAACTCGGTAAGAATTTTAAAACCGATATTGAAAATAATCGAGATTATCTATCGAAGAAAACCGCGTTATTGACTCAAGTGATTCAATCACACGATGAGGATATGAAAATATTCATGGAACAATGTGGAGCATCAAACAAAAAAACTGAGATGGAGCTAAATCGAATCCAACGTAACTTTAAACAACAAATCACCACAATGGAATCTGATATAGCGAAGTTAAAGGTTGGTATTGATGCTGTGGGGAGAATCAACAACGAAACGACATAAAATTAGTCTATATACCGAAATTATATATTGAAGCGTATTGCGTTGTCAACCTCAGTAATATGGCTTCCAAAGAGAAGGTTCAACTTGTTCACGAACTACATAAACCAATAAGAAAAAATTTTGCTCGACGACGTACCATCATCAAGGGATTGGATGATTTGTGGCAAATGGATTTGGCCGAAATGAGACTGTACGCCCATCAAAATAGAAATTTCAAACTCATTCTAGTCGTTATAGATTGTTTCTCGAAATTCGTGTGGACTAGACCTCTCAAAACGAAGACGGGTGCGGAAATTGCTGAAACGTTTGCAGATATTTTGGCACATACGAAACGTTGTCCGAAAAATCTACAGAGTGATCAGGGAACAGAATTCTACAACAGTAAATTCCAGAGTTTGATGAAAAAACATGGAATAAATCACTATAACACATACAGCGTCATGAAGGCTGCCATGGCTGAATGTCAATTTTGGAATCATATATCCATAGTGGAAATTATACATACATAGTTTTGATAGATCTAGAATAGCCATTCCTACATACAAATTATTGACATCCAAATACATGAGATATTTCGATGGATTTTTGGGGTCATATTCAGGCATATACTTGTTGTTGGCCTCCGAGTATCTACTACTACAAACTGATATTCCACCGCGTATTGCATTTTCAATAAACATGATTTTATCAACATTATTCAACAATTCTAAAGCACATTTGGTATACTTCAGCATAGCATCCCACGTGTAACCCGGCATTGTGTAATACCAAGATGGGTCCAACCCATAGGTTGCTAAACATTTTTTCCGAAAATTTTCAAATACATCAGCTAGCAACAATACATCTGTTTTCAAATATAGGTCCGAATATGACCCCAAGTCGGAAATTTTGAAAATCTCCCAAACATTCTGAGCATGAGCATACTTTTCATCGGTAATGTGAGCATCGTTCAATTTATTATAGAAACATTTTTTTGGTGGTTATTATGTTTCATTTAACTTTTCCATACAATCAATATGATCGTAAGGAAATACCCCCTTCTTGGTCAACAGCGTGAATTTTTCATCATTCAAGTGAATGAATTCTGTTCTCAATATTTTCATATCATTTTGATCTAAAATTGATGATAATTCATCCAAAGATTCTCCCATAAATCGAAAAGAGTCAATGAATCGAAATTTTATATCTGTACCTTCATCGTACAGTGTGAAAGAAATGTATTTTTCCTTGTTTGTTGGAAGTATGCTCATACGTCTCCTCTTACTCAAATCACTTATCATGAAATGACTGTCGTAACCTGAGAGATTATGGAAAACAATGGACACTACGAACAATTTTCGAAAATTGAGATTGCAAGATTGGTGCGAAAGACCTCGGTACTCTCCGGTGAAATGGTTGTGGTCACGAACGATGATGTCATTGGATGAAAAAGGTTTTTCACAAATGTGACAAATAGTTGCCCCACATGTATTTGGTTTCTCAACCATCGGCACGATCGTCTTAATTTTTGATTGAATGATTACAGCTGTCCTCGACATTTCATTCGCAAACCAATCCATGCAATCACTACCACGATGACTATCAAAAAACGATAACGAATCATCGAAGTCACATTTTACATAATATCCAGCACTATAAGCCACATGTTTTTGATACTTTTTTGTTTTGGATGATACTATATCATTAACATTTTCCAACTGACATTCAAAGTCCGCATAAATGACGAACGGAGTCGTTTGTTTGTAAGTGAAATTTTTGAATTCTATATGGTCATATTTTGGAAATGAAATTTTGCCTTGATTCAATTGGGAATTGGGAAGTTTTGTTCAGAACAAAAATAATTGAGACATCTATCGCAAAAATATATTTTATGTTTATGTTTATTAACTTGGGATGACAATAATTTAGACATATCTTTGATCCAGCAGTAATGGTATTTGATATCAGAATCAGTTTCATCAACTGGAGGAGCTTCATAATCATTCAATTGTGATAGTGGTTATGGTAGCAGTCAAGATTCTACCGCGTTTGAAATTGATATGAATGATGGCCCTGATTACTATTCGCTCACCCTCGAAAACCGAAATGATGAACTCAATCGAGCGCTCCAAAGGTATGAATTGGCTGCACGTGAAGAACAACACCAACTTCTACTGATGGCCCATCCTATAGATACTTACGAAATTCGTTGTGGGCTGAGTCCAGCCAGATGCTTCAGTCCATGCATCACTTTGAAGCAAACATATTCTTATCGAAGCATACCATTCGGTGCAATCGAATGGAGTACTCTCATTGAAATTCTACATTCTATAAAAATGAATTTCTTCGAAGCAGTAATTGAATATCCCGATGAGTATGATTCCATTACAACGGCTTGCGGAGACTTTGTTTATGTGATACAATTCATCGAAAGCGATGTAAAGCAGATCACCATTACCAGAGGAGACACCAACTTGGACTTCCTCGAAAAAGACATTGATGCAATTCTGAAGTTACATAAAGCAGTGTTGTCGCATCGCATTGAAATGTTGGATAATTTGAACTTTTGTGTATACTACAAAAACTTGTTGCATCTTATCAAAACCCAATTCAATAGTGACAGAACAAATTTAACGTTTGAAGAAATTATGAACATTTGTTTTGAAATTATATCATCAGACTCTAGTTTATATTCGAATGCTCTTAGGGAATATATAAATTATTTTAAAAATGATTTGTTCAAAGATATGGAAATAAATGAAAAATGAGTTTTCCTTTGTTTTATTTATGAATAAAGAAAACAAAACAGGTTTATACATAATAATTTATTACATAAAAAACATATACAATTGTGTTGTCCAGGGGAAGAGATAGGAAGAGAAAACATTTTTTTTGTTAATATTCGTCAAAATGATCGATATCGCTGTCATCATCTCTGAAACGACGTTTTCTAGGATGCGAATGAAGGGACCTGTCGCAAGATTCATGATCTTTAATTTCAAATAGCACTTGAGAAAAACAGCTGTAGCACCAAAAATGCATGTTTTGATATAAATTTTCAATGATATTTTCACTTGGATAAACATCATGATAATGATCATTGATGACAATCAAACTTTTTTGCAATTTTCTATGAGTACATTTGATTTTATAAGAACATGGATAACAAACACACAAGCGAAATTTGTCGATCCTGTAGTAATTTACCCATACGCAATACCGATCTTCGTCTTCAAAAACCTAACCCCAATCGTTTTGGGTTAATATTGCATTTTTTAATGAAGATTTTATATCCTTATCACAATGTACAAATTCAATACCCTTCAAACTACAGAGATGATCATTTTTGGCTACATGACACAAATAATGCCACTTGAAATCTGCGTATTTCTTCATTATTTCCTTTGTTAACACCCAAGGTAGTGGCGAAGCTTCGAGAAACTCAGCTGCACAATAGACGTTTTCGCATATCGTTTTTATGCTTAGTTCTCGCAATGATCTCATCTGAAAAATTGAAAAAAAAAAACCAATTACCCTTCTAAAGTATGATGGCCCCACGGTAATGTATCAAAAGAACCGGGAATTAAATAACGCTTATCATCATGTGGACTCAGAGCAATTTTTGATTGTTCAATACTAAAAACTTTGTGAGCATGTGACTCAATACAACTTTGGGTTGTTGTTTTTTCCTCAAAATTCCTCAAACAATCCAAATAATCTTCAAAAACGATTTTGTTTTTCACAACATTATATTTCACCCCCTTGGATTTTTTTACAACTTTACCCCCCTGCACCTTATACGTATACATTTTTAAGCGTAAGCCAACAAAATGGGTCATTATTTTGCCATTCGCTTCGTCCTTCATTATACCCAACTTTTTTTTATTAACCTGGGGCATCTTATATACATTGTCTGAAGCATAATCAGAAGTATCAAATTTGGAGAGATCCGCCTTTATTACTCCTTCATATGCATCTCTACATTTTAGTTCATAAATGAAGCTGTCAGTATCCATATATAATAATTTACAGTTTTCAATAGTCAATTTTGGAATCATATATCCATAGTGGAAATTATACATACATAGTTTTGATAGATCTAGAATAGCCATTCATACATACAGAGGTTTATTGAAGATTAATTCGCTTTTTTGTAATTCGATAGCCATCAAGTTCTCATCGAAAATTGTACGACTGCGAAATTTGGGACTATTAATCAAATTTTTAGCTCCGTAACGACCCCCCCACCCTCTTACGAGTTTTACCACCCGGTGTTTCCGTATGTTTTCCATTGTTTTCCCGAAAACCTCGTTGTTGGCTAATTTATAGAGATTTTTCTCAAAGGCATTTGTAGCTGCAGTCCTCAGACGTGTATTCAACTCGATGTAGGGTCGCAGCCATGCTGCTTGTTTGAATCTTAGAATTTTGTGAATTTTTTTCAATTTTAAACCGTTTGCCAAACATTGTTTTAAATTTCTGTGATGTAAGGTATATTTATTTTTATCATAAAGCGTTGTCATCAATTTTGATAGTTTTGAGCCGGGTGGTACGCGGTGTTCAGCAGCAAATGGAAAATCTTTATGTTGATTGTGTAAGTCGCGCGGATACTCCAAGTCCACTTGCAGAATGTAACCTTCCGCAGCATCGTCCACGATAGACATCACATCAAAATTTTCCATATTTTCCACCCATGAAAATCCCCCATAAGGTAAACATTCCGACATAGCAAACCCATACAAATTATTGACATCCAAATACATGAGATATTTCGATGGATTTTTGGGGTCATATTCAGGCATATACTTGTTGTTGGCCTCCGAGTATCTACTACTACAAACTGATATTCCACCGCGTATTGCATTTTCAATAAACATGATTTTATCAACATTATTCAACAATTCTAAAGCACATTTGGTATACTTCAGCATAGCATCCCACGTGTAACCCGGCATTGTGTAATACCAAGATGGGTCCAACCCATAGGTTGCTAAACATTTTTTCCGAAAATTTTCAAATACATCAGCTAGCAACAATACATCTGTTTTCAAATATAGGTCCGAATATGACCCCAAGTCGGAAATTTTGAAAATCTCCCAAACATTCTGAGCATGAGCATACTTTTCATCGGTAATGTGAGCATCGTTCAATTTATTATAGAAACATTTTTTTGGTGGTTATTATGTTTCATTTAACTTTTCCATACAATCAATATGATCGTAAGGAAATACCCCCTTCTTGGTCAACAGCGTGAATTTTTCATCATTCAAGTGAATGAATTCTGTTCTCAATATTTTCATATCATTTTGATCTAAAATTGATGATAATTCATCCAAAGATTCTCCCATAAATCGAAAAGAGTCAATGAATCGAAATTTTATATCTGTACCTTCATCGTACAGTGTGAAAGAAATGTATTTTTCCTTGTTTGTTGGAAGTATGCTCATACGTCCCCTCTTACTCAAATCACTTATCATGAAATGACTGTCGTAACCTGAGAGATTATGGAAAACAATGGACACTACGAACAATTTTCGAAAATTGAGATTGCAAGATTGGTGCGAAAGACCTCGGTACTCTCCGGTGAAATGGTTGTGGTCACGAACGATGATGTCATTGGATGAAAAAGGTTTTTCACAAATGTGACAAATAGTTGCCCCACATGTATTTGGTTTCTCAACCATCGGCACGATCGTCTTAATTTTTGATTGAATGATTACAGCTGTCCTCGACATTTCATTCGCAAACCAATCCATGCAATCACTACCACGATGACTATCAAAAAACGATAACGAATCATCGAAGTCACATTTTACATAATATCCAGCACTATAAGCCACATGTTTTTGATACTTTTTTGTTTTGGATGATACTATATCATTAACATTTTCCAACTGACATTCAAAGTCCGCATAAATGACGAACGGAGTCGTTTGTTTGTAAGTGAAATTTTTGAATTCTATATGGTCATATTTTGGAAATGAAATTTTGCCTTGATTCAATTGGGAATTGGGAAGTTTTGTTCAGAACAAAAATAATTGAGACATCTATCGCAAAAATATATTTTATGTTTATGTTTATTAACTTGGGATGACAATAATTTAGACATATCTTTGATCCAGCAGTAATGGTATTTGATATCAGAATCAGTTTCATCAACTGGAGGAGCTTCATAATCATTCAATTGTGATAGTGGTTATGGTAGCAGTCAAGATTCTACCGCGTTTGAAATTGATATGAATGATGGCCCTGATTACTATTCGCTCACCCTCGAAAACCGAAATGATGAACTCAATCGAGCGCTCCAAAGGTATGAATTGGCTGCACGTGAAGAACAACACCAACTTCTACTGATGGCCCATCCTATAGATACTTACGAAATTCGTTGTGGGCTGAGTCCAGCCAGATGCTTCAGTCCATGCATCACTTTGAAGCAAACATATTCTTATCGAAGCATACCATTCGGTGCAATCGAATGGAGTACTCTCATTGAAATTCTACATTCTATAAAAATGAATTTCTTCGAAGCAGTAATTGAATATCCCGATGAGTATGATTCCATTACAACGGCTTGCGGAGACTTTGTTTATGTGATACAATTCATCGAAAGCGATGTAAAGCAGATCACCATTACCAGAGGAGACACCAACTTGGACTTCCTCGAAAAAGACATTGATGCAATTCTGAAGTTACATAAAGCAGTGTTGTCGCATCGCATTGAAATGTTGGATAATTTGAACTTTTGTGTATACTACAAAAACTTGTTGCATCTTATCAAAACCCAATTCAATAGTGACAGAACAAATTTAACGTTTGAAGAAATTATGAACATTTGTTTTGAAATTATATCATCAGACTCTAGTTTATATTCGAATGCTCTTAGGGAATATATAAATTATTTTAAAAATGATTTGTTCAAAGATATGGAAATAAATGAAAAATGAGTTTTCCTTTGTTTTATTTATGAATAAAGAAAACAAAACAGGTTTATACATAATAATTTATTACATAAAAAACATATACAATTGTGTTGTCCAGGGGAAGAGATAGGAAGAGAAAACATTTTTTTTGTTAATATTCGTCAAAATGATCGATATCGCTGTCATCATCTCTGAAACGACGTTTTCTAGGATGCGAATGAAGGGACCTGTCGCAAGATTCATGATCTTTAATTTCAAATAGCACTTGAGAAAAACAGCTGTAGCACCAAAAATGCATGTTTTGATATAAATTTTCAATGATATTTTCACTTGGATAAACATCATGATAATGATCATTGATGACAATCAAACTTTTTTGCAATTTTCTATGAGTACATTTGATTTTATAAGAACATGGATAACAAACACACAAGCGAAATTTGTCGATCCTGTAGTAATTTACCCATACGCAATACCGATCTTCGTCTTCAAAAACCTAACCCCAATCGTTTTGGGTTAATATTGCATTTTTTAATGAAGATTTTATATCCTTATCACAATGTACAAATTCAATACCCTTCAAACTACAGAGATGATCATTTTTGGCTACATGACACAAATAATGCCACTTGAAATCTGCGTATTTTTTCATTATTTCCTTTGTTAACACCCAAGGTAGTGGCGAAGCTTCGAGAAACTCAGCTGCACAATAGACGTTTTCGCATATCGTTTTTATGCTTAGTTCTCGCAATGATCTCATCTGAAAAATTGAAAAAAAAAACCCAATTACCCTTCTAAAGTATGATGGCCCCACGGTAATGTATCAAAAGAACCGGGAATTAAATAACGCTTATCATCATGTGGACTCAGAGCAATTTTTGATTGTTCAATACTAAAAACTTTGTGAGCATGTGACCCAATACAACTTTGGGTTGTTGTTTTTTCCTTAAAATTCCTCAAACAATCCAAATAATCTTTAAAAACGATTTTGTTTTTCACAACATTATATTTCACCCCCTTGGATTTTTTTACAACTTTACCCCCCTGCACCTTATACGTATACATTTTTGAGCGTAAGCCAACAAAATGGGTCATTATTTTGCCATTCGCTTCGTCCTTCATTATACCCAACTTTTTTTTATTAACCTGGGGCATCTTATATACATTGTCTGAAGCATAATCAGAAGTATCAAATTTGGAGAGATCCGCCTTTATTACTCCTTCATATGCATCTCTACATTTTAGTTCATAAATGAAGCTGTCAGTATCCATATATAATAATTTACAGTTTTCAATAGTCAATTTTGGAATCATATATCCATAGTGGAAATTATACATACATAGTTTTGATAGATCTAGAATAGCCATTCCTACATACAGAGGTTTATTGAAGATTAATTCGCTTTTTTGTAATTCGATAGCCATCAAGTTCTCATCGAAAATTGTACGACTGCGAAATTTGGGACTATTTATCAAATTTTCAGCTCCGTAACGACCCTCCCACTTTCTTACGAGTTTTACCACCCGGTGTTTCCGTATGTTTTCCATTGTTTTCCCGAAAACTGCGTTGTTGGCTAATTTATAGAGATTTTTCTCAAAGGCATTTGTAGCTGCAGTCCTCAGACGTGTATTCAACTCGATGTAGGGTCGCAGCCGTGCTGCTTGTTTGATTCTTAGAATTTTGTGAATTTTTTTCAATTTCAAACCGTTTGCCAAACATTGTTTTAAATTTCTGTAATGTAAGGTATATTTATTTTTATCATAAAGCGTTGTCATCAATTTTGATAGTTTTGAGCCGGGTGGTACGCGGTGTTCAGCAGCAAATGGAAAATCTTTATGTTGATTGTGTAAGTCGCGCGGATACTCCAAGTCCACTTGCAGAATGTAACCTTCCGCAGCATCGTCCACGATAGACATCACATCAAAATTTTCCATATTTTCCACCCATGAAAATCCCCCATAAGGTAAACATTCCGACATAGCAAACCCATACAAATTATTGACATCCAAATACATGAGATATTTCGATGGATTTTTGGGGTCATATTCAGGCATATACTTGTTGTTGGCCTCCGAGTATCTACTACTACAAACTGATATTCCACCGCGTATTGCATTTTCAATAAACATGATTTTATCAACATTATTCAACAATTCTAAAGCACATTTGGTATATTTCAGCATAGCATCCCACGTGTAACCCGGCATTGTTTAATACCAAGATGGGTCCAACCCATAGGTTGCTAAACATTTTTTCCGAAAATTTTCAAATACATCAGCTAGCAACAATACATCTGTTTTCAAATATAGGTCCGAATATGACCCCAAGTCGGAAATTTTGAAAATCTCCCAAACATTCTGAGCATGAGCATACTTTTCATCGGTAATGTGAGCATCGTTCAATTTATTATAGAAACATTTTTTAGGTGGTTATTATGTTTCATTTAACTTTTCCATACAATCAATATGATCGTAAGGAAATACCCCCTTCTTGGTCAACAGCGTGAATTTTTCATCATTCAAGTGAATGAATTCTGTTTTCAATATTTTCATATCATTTTGATCTAAAATTGATGATAATTCATCCAAAGATGCTCCCATAAATCGAAAAGAGTCAATGAATCGAAATTTTATATCTGTACCTTCATCGTACAGTGTGAAAGAAATGTATTTTTCCTTGTTTGTTGGAAGTATGCTCATACGTCCCCTCTTACTCAAATCACTTATCATGAAATGACTGTCGTAACCTGAGAGATTATGGAAAACAATGGGCACTACGAACAATTTTCGAAAATTGAGATTGCAAGATTGGTGCGAAAGACCTCGGTACTCTCCGGTGAAATGGTTGTGGTCACGAACGATGATGTCATTGGATGAAAAAGGTTTTTCACAAATGTGACAAATAGTTGCCCCACATGTATTTGGTTTCTCAACCATCGGCACGATCGTCTTAATTTTTGATTGAATGATTACAGCTGTCCTCGACATTTCATTCGCAAACCAATCCATGCAATCACTACCACGATGACTATTAAAAAACGATAACGAATCATCGAAGTCACATTTTACATAATATCCAGCACTATAAGCCACATGTTTTTGATACTTTTTTGTTTTGGATGATACTATATCATTAACATTTTCCAATTGACATTCAAAGTCCGCATAAATGACGAACGGAGTCGTTTGTTTGTAAGTGAAATTTTTGAATTCTATATGGTCATATTTTGGAAATGAAATTTTGCCTTGATTCAATTGGGAATTGGGAAGTTTTGTTCAGAACAAAAATAATTGAGACATCTATCGCAAAAATATATTTTATGTTTATGTTTATTAACTTGGGATGACAATAATTTAGACATATCTTTGATCCAGCAGTAATGGTATTTGATATCAGAATCAGTTTCATCAACTGGAGGAGCTTCATAATCATTCAATTTTGGAAAATATTCATTTTGTATTAATAATAGATTGACATGACGTTCCTGTTTACTTTTGGTTAATCGTGCTGGTACCACTATGTAAAATGTTTTTCCTTTAACTACGTTTAGTTCCAATGTGTAAACGTTCACAGAAATATCATTAGCTTTTTCAAATTTGGAAATTCGGTGTAGAGACATAGGTGTTTCAAGATCCTCTGTGTGTAGGACAGTACTGTAATATGGATACGAACCAGTGCGCTCTGCATGAAATTTTACAGGATAAAGAGCGCTCACAACACTCCAATAAAAACATGCTGAGTCAGTGTTCTTTACATTTATACATGCTTGCTTTCTTGAAATCTGATCAGGTAGTCTAATGAACGAAGACCCGTTCCCCAATTCAAATTTGTTTACGTTCACCTCCATTGATATGATTTCATGCAACCCCCACCCTGAATCACGTTCTGAAAAATCACCCAATTTGTTGAAAATTTGATCACACACGTTATCACAAAACCAACGTTGTAAATCTGTTGATGCATCTATGATGACATTTTTAGTATTGAAGTATTTTAAATCCAAAATTTCACCATCATCTGATTTCTTTACAAATTCTCCACAAAATTTAATATTAACTTTGATTATCGGAAATTTTAACAATATTTTTTTGATTTTATTTCTAAATAAAATCAAAGCAGCAGCAAAAAATTGCTTTAAGTCCTTATGAATCAAATTTAAAATGATGCCTGTTTTGACTCTTCTTGAAAAACATGAAACAACATCTTTCCATTTAACTCTATCTCTCAATTTTGGTAAGAGACTCCCACCACGATGTCTATTTTGAATGATTTTTTGAAAATGTTTAAAATGACCAATGTTTGTTTGAAGCTTCGTCAACACACCTATGTGCAAATTATTTTTCCGGATTTCTTTGTTGCACAACCTTATGTATTTCCTCAAACGATTTAGCCAAACTTCCTCATCTCTACTTGTGAAATTATCGAATAAAATTTTTTTATTCTTTTTAATGAATGTCAGTAGATTATCAGATTTTTTTGCGATATCAATCATTTTGAAAAACAATTAACAAAAAAAAATATTTACCCTCTCTCTCTCTCTCCTATGTATATGAATTAATTTTGAATAATTTCAAACGATGCCGCTGGATTCGTCTTGCCTATGTCGATAACCCCTCGGAATATTATGGAATATTTCCCTGATGAAAATTCCGTCAGATGAGAACGATACTCCTCCGTTATACGCTGCGGCAGGAATGTCACCTTTTCCACCAAGTCTAGAAGTATGACGTCCCCAAACTTGCTTTTAACAATTTTTGCTAAGTTAATTGATTGTGGCGCCCCCACTGGAAGATCAGCCAGCTTGATTATGGGTTTCCTTTCTACCAGAGATGCTTGGTTCAATTTTTTCAAATCCATCTGAAACAACAAAAAATAAATAAAAAAGTTTTTTGTTTTATTCGAGAATACGCAAAAATGTACCACATTTTATTAATTTGAAGAACAAAACATTTTTTGACTGATTTGGAAATAACATTATACTTTCAAAAAACTCGAAGCCAACGAAAACAATCATAATTAACTTTTAGTCAAAGAAATTTGAACCAGAAATTATAATGAAAAACACAATTCAGTCCTCTGCAATGAGGATCATTGCACAAGTATCCGTTAGATGTAATTCAAGACTCGTCATGGTATTTGCTAAGGAAGTAAGAGTTGTTTGTCATATGTCTACGTTGTCAGTGTATATTGAAGTAAAAAGAAAGAATAGAAAAAATTATAGAAAAACTAGAATAAAATAAAATTCCATTAATTGGTTACAGAGAGCACTTGCAATTGCTTGCACACGTATCTGTTCAATATAAATCAGTTGTCGTCGTGGTATTAGTCAAAAGCAGTTAACCACATTTTATTAATTTGAAAAACAAAACATTTTTTGACTGATTTGGAAATAACATTATACTTTCAAAAAACTTGAAGCCAACGAAAACAATCATAATTACCTTTTAGTCAAAGAAATTTGAACCGGAAATTATAATTTAAAACACAATTCAGTCCTCTACAATGAGGATCATTGCACAAGTATCTGTTAGATGTAATTCAAGACTCGTCATGGCATTTGCGAAGGAAGTAAGAGTTGTTTGTCATAAGTCTACGTTGTCAGTGTATATTGAAGTAAAATAAAATTCCATTAATTGGTTACAGAGAGCACTTGCAATTGCTTGCACACGTATCTGTTCAATATAAATCAGTTGTCGTCGTGATATTAGTCAAAACCAGTTATTTTTCTGTCAGGTATCTACTTATAGCTCACGTTGTGGGTGAAACATCGGTCGGTAACGAATACTATAAATGAACAACACACAAAGAAAAAATAAGCACCGGTGAAACAATAGAAGAAAAAATAATTCGAAACACTTACCTTTCAAACGAAGTTGGTACACTAATGAATATTTTACTTTATGCTTCTGCTAGCACTAGCGAAAATGAAGTGGTCGTTCTCTGTGCTGCGCGGTATTTAAGCGAACGAAATCCGATGACCTTTCGCAGAATGCGGCGTACAAAAGTTGTTTTCGAGGTTGCGTGATTTCCATAACACGAGTCGGTTTCATGATAATAATCTGCTATTTCTCAACTAGCCGCTATCGCTGGCCGTGACTCCGAGGTTAACTTGTTTATATGAACGCCTGTTATTCAAATATATGCTAATCAGTATTTTTATGTTTCTCAACTAACGCTTTCGACCGCCCGTGGCTTCGAGTTCAACTTGTTTTAATTGAACGTCTGTAATTCAAATATATGCTAATCAGTATTTTTTTTTAATCGGTTATTCCTATGCTAATGAGTTCCTCCGATATCAATGGACTGTGACCGTGAGATCACCGCTGTTATTACCAACTTGTTTTTGAGTGGATATCTACTTTGGATAGTATTTACCTCGAAAATGAAATACAGATTATTCATTTGAATTTATTTTATTTGGAGCAAGTATTCCACAAATATTTGCTATTAATTATGGTTTTCAATAATAATATCGAAATAAATGTTAAAATTATGCACACTATAAAGAAAATTCTACACAATTCATTTTCCACTTCTTTCAGATGTTCTGTTGGCCTTTTCACGGTTGCTGCAATATTTTCCCAATGTTCAGTATCTCTTTCTGTACGGTCTTCGAATATAAGTTTTAATTTATATTTGAGAGATTCATTTTTCGGTAAATCCACCTCGAATAACGGTAGCTTTCCTTCATTCACTTTGGTGAATCGCATCATCTTCCACTCGGTTCGATTACATTCCTTCAATTCCTCCTTGGGAAAACATATTGCTATATCTTTCACTCCATTTGGTGAGTTAACGTACAATACATTATCGATGATTGCAGTCAGAAGAATGAAATGTGTGGTTAACAACGGCATTTTGGTTGAGGTGTATGCTATGTAGAGGATACTGTGTTTGTGGTTTATTACGTTCGAATACGCTATCACAAATACTTAAATTACTCAGTAGACTCAAAGTGTTTTTGGTATCCTCGTAAATTTCAATGGCTTTTTTCAATTCTTGCACACTTTTACAAAATTCTTCAACCTTACGTCTATACCCGTCAAATGTCATAGTGTCACTAATTATTTCAGCTGCTGGCTGTTGCAAAAACATCCTACAACCCCACCACTACATGTTTACAAATAGCCCATTTTGCATTACCCCATTTTGCACTCCCCCATGTAGGCATCCCCCAATGACAATGCGACACACCGCAAATGAACCATATCCTCACTGATGTATTTTTCTCCTACACCTTCAACTACACTGTGTGTGTGTGTGTGTGTATATTTTTTTATGTCTGCTGTATACAGGACGTTGACAAACCAACAACAAAATCATGGCACGTCAGCCGTATAGCCAACATTTTCATCTACATTTACAACGAGGTCCGTAGCCGAGTGTGTTCAATGTCCGCTCCATCATCTGGAGGTAGTCAGATCGATCCCCACGGCCGAGATCTTTTTTTATTCATCAAAATACGCTCTCGTCACACACGCGATGAAATTTGAATTCGCGCGCCCATGCAAGAGTGACATGATGGTGTTCCGTGGTAGGAGGTGTTCCGTGGTACGATGCAAGATGGCGGATGACAAATTGAAATTTGACGCTCTCGACTGAGAAGTCTTCAACTACGTCACACACGCTCTTTTTCTCTCACACACACGCTCGGATTCGCTCTCTTTCTAACACACTGTTTTCCCTATGCTGGTGGTAGGATCGGCATAGCTTATCTACTCTTATAAATTTAGTCACGTGGATCTCACAGATGCACTTGATATTTGACGTGACGCTGTTTACTCATCAAAAGTCGCAATGCTACTGAAAGTTACCATGTATTAAACTGGGAAGATAGGTGGAGCCACAGATTTGACCCTGCAAACACACACTAATAATCGCTAAAAATGCATAAGTTGGATCTGTCAGATCGGGGGCGACTAACGGAGTGTTAATAGAAAGTCACCTACGTTACGGCATAGTAGGTTGGGGTGGAGCCCTAAGAACACACATAAAACCACTGGAGATTATCCAAAAAAGGTTCCTGAAATTGATTTCAGGGAAACCCCACCGATATTCTACAGATCTTTTATATAAGGAATGCGGTATACTGGATTTGAGACAACTATATTGTTTGAATGTTATATTGAAATTTAAAAAAATAAAAATCATGCCCGTTTACCTACGCATAATTACGGTACCCGACAAAGACACCACTATGTTATTCCTCAGATGAGTAAGTCTGTTTGTCAGCCATCATTCTTCTACATAGCACCCAAGGTGTTTAATTTTATTCCTGACAATATAAAAGAAATAATGAACTTCAAGATATTTAAAAATAAAGTAAAAAGATTCATTCACGAAACAAGAGCTAAGTGTGATGAGATTGTTCAACCAGATTTCTCCATCTGATTCATTTTTTACTTTTTATTCATACCCAGCTTTCCTTTCCTTGACAATTTTTATTTATGCAATGTGTTATTTGTAACAGTTTTTCTAAAAACAAACGTGTTTCGATAATTTTTTCATTCCAAAACGGTTGTATGTACTCTCAAAATGTTTTTATTATTGTGTTGTTTTGGTAATGCTCAATAATAATTGTTATTGGTCATAACTATTTTTATTTATACAATGTGTTGTTTGTAGCAGTTCTTTTAAAATAAAGACGTACTTGGATAACTTCTACATTTCTAAATGAATGTAATTTTAAAGTGTTTTCATTATTGTGTTGTTTTGTAATGCTCAATTATTATTATTTATCTTTTTTAAGTGTGCTGCATATTTCGTAATGTTATTCCGACTTTTTATACTTAAGTAATATTGTATTTATATCTCGAAACAACTGTTTACTCACTTATCGAGTATGTATCAATTATACACTTTTTCATAGTAGAAAATGTAATGACATGTGTTATTGTAAAATGTATCAACATTTGTGACTGGTCAAAATAATTTAGAGATTACAGAATCAATAAGAAATGCATTTGTATTTTACACCTAAACTTTTCTTCAATGCTGTATACTATAGGTAAAGAAATGCTATAATTGAATGATGAAAAAAATTAATCTTTCCCCATATCACAAAATCAACACCTCCTGTGCAGTTAAATCCAATTTTTTCATGAATAAATAATGTCGAAAACCAATGTCCATCGAAAATAAAATTGATTAGTTATAGATAGAACTATATTCACAAATAATTATACAACATAAAATCAATTCATAACAATATACTACTAAAACTTAAACCAGTTTTGTAGTAAATGTCAACCTATCACACATTCAAAACTGAAAAAGAAGTATTTTACACATAGATAAATTTGAATATAGTTGTTCCTAGTATTTCTGAATGTGCCTGTTACATTTTGCAATATTAATTACAAAGAAACTTTTGATAGCAATAAAATATCCAGAAAATTTACAAATTTGACATCAATGTCAACGATATTACAAAACGACTATGAAGAGGATTTCACTCTTATGTTGAACAGCGAATGGAATAGTGAAGATGAGGATGGATCCACTACAAAATATAACCCCCCGAAATATCCAAGAAGCATGATATCCAGAAAATTTTTAGAAAATTTCATCCTGTCGACCCAAGATCTACTAGAATGTGGACATTCAGAGAAGCAAAATTAAAAAAATTCGTCCATCCAACAAGAAATGTAATAAGTGCCAAAAAGAAATCTCGAAGGAAGTTTCAATTTCTTGTCATGGAGGTTGTGAAATGTCATTCCATATATCTTGTGTTGGGATTTCAAATATGCAGTTCAAAAAAATATGCTCGTTGAAGGATATCATTGACTGGAATTGTGAAACATGTAAATCTAGAAGAATATCAAATGAAACTTTCTTCAATAAAAATACTTACAATCATTTAATGAAAAATATGGCTCTAATCCTTCAAATTGTTTACCACCTAGAACTTGATGTGAAAAATATAAATGAAAGTTTAAAATCAGCCCAAAATTCCAAACAAAATTACACTTATGCAATGGCTGTCAGTAATAGTAAAACAGACATATTAACGAAGCCATCTCAAGTAAGTTCTCAAGCGATTATAATAAAACCTAAAGATATGAAACAGAGTACTGAAGTGACAACCGAAATTGTCAAAAAAATCGATCCCAGAAAATGAAAAACACCTATAAAATATTTCAAAACAACAAAAAATGGCTATTGAAAAGTGAAAATAAAGAAAAAACTGAAAAATTATTCTCGATAGCAAAAGAAGAATTGGGAGAAAGTTTCCAAGTAGATTTGACTAAACAAAGAAAGCCTCGAATCGCCATTTTAGGAGTACAGAAAAATTTCAACAGTAATGAAGAACTAATGACAGAACTAAGAGATTTGAACCACTGTGTTGATGAGAATGATGAGATTGATATTAAATTCTCCAGGCAATCGAAATATTCAAAAAAATGGATTGTTTATTGCGAAACTACTGGAAATACATTAAAAAAGTTAGTAAATAGAGAAATAAATATTGGTTGGGGACAATGTAAAATTGTAGAAGATTTTAATATTCTCAAGTGTTACCGTTGTTGTTCCTTTGGTCATAAAACTTCGGCTTGCAAAAATCCTAAAGAAATTTGTAGTTTCTTTGCTGGAAATCATAATTTGAAACAATGCAAAGAAAATAATACTGCTAAATATGTCAATTGTTTTTCTCGAATGAAAAATACGGTTGTCATAAGAGTATAGATCATGCTAGTAACGATGTATTATGCCCCATCTATTCCAAAAAAAATCTGTATTGCTAGGGAAAATACTGATTATTCTACATAATGGATTACAACAATCTGAAGAAAACTCAAATACAACACTTTAGTGATTCCGGTGGGTTGAATGTTTTACAATTGAATATTCGCAGCATTAATAAAAATTTTGATCAGTTTTTAATATTTTTGAAATCGCAACAGATGAATGATATTTATTATGATGTAATTATTCTCTCTGAAACATGGAAAATTCTTGATATCAACTACTACAAGATAAAAAATTATACAAATTTTTACAACTCCTCAAGTCTTTGTCAAAATGATGGTTGTATTATATACATAAAAAGTAATCTTCTCTCGAATATATCAATTATCGAGGCAGGAGGTTTTAAATTCATAAGAGCTATTTGTAATACGGAAACTTTATGTTTTGGAATAACATCAATTTATAGACCACCTTCAACAGACTTGAAAATATTTTTAGATAGTTTATAACATACAATAAATTCTTATAGGGAAAAAATTGAAATATTCGCTGGCGACATCAATATAAATATCTTGAATGATGATGATTTTTACACCAATAGGTATCTCAATATATTGAATTCGCATTCTTTCAATTATTATTTGAATGAACCCACCAGGATATCTAATAATTCGAAAAGCTGTCTAGATCATATTTTTATTAAAAATTGTTTAACAGATATAGACATTAATTTTTCTGTTTTTGAAACCTTCATCACTGACCACTTTCCAACTTCCTGTCACATCAAGGTTGAAAAATTAAAACATCCCGAAACGAATGAAAATTTCAGAAACGTTGATTTTGAAAAACTAATAATTTGTTTAACCAACGAAGATTGGTCAGAGGTATATGAAAAAGTCGATACCGAAAAAGCTTTCGATATATTTTTTGAAAAACTCTTGAATTATATAAATATTTCATCGCACATTCAAAAACTTCGCAAAAAATTTGTCAAACTGAAACCGTGGATTACAACTGGATTGATAATATCGATCAAAAAGAGAGATAAACTTGCTAAATTAGTCTCAAAAAATAAACATGATTTTGCTCTACAGGGTACTTACAAGAAATATAGAAATTTCCGGAATAAACTCATTAAGTTCACTAAAGAAAATTATTACAAAAACAAATTGAATGAAACCGGTGGTGACATGAAAAAAGTTTGGAAATTGGTTAATGAAGCAACAGGGCAGACAAAAACTAAAATTGGTATTAAAGAAATATACAATGAGAATAATCATATTATAAAAAATGATCAAGAAATTTCAGATATCACTTCACAAATATTGGTCCCAAATTAGCTGAAGATATTGATATTCCAGACAACTACATATCGTTAGTTCCATACTACAATCCAGGAAGTATTTTTTTTGAAACCTATTACAGAAAATGAAATCATAAATTTTACAAAAAAATTGAAAATTTACTCATCTCCAGGGCCAGATCAGATAAATAATAGAATACTGAAATCTATCATTAGCCAAATTTCACAAGTTTTAACATTTTTATTCAATTTGAGTATTAAATCTGGTGTTTTTCCTGAAATTTTGAAAAAATCTACCATTGTTCCAATTCATAAAGGAGATGATAAAAGAAATTGTAATAACTATAGGCCCATATCTTTGATCAATACAATCGGTAAGCTTCTCGAAAAATGCCTTAAAACACGCATTTATGATTTCTTAGAAGAAAATAAAATTCTTTTTCCATCACAGTATGGGTTTCGAGAAAATATGAGTACTGATGATGCAATATTTCAAGTTACTCACCGAATAAGTAAAAATTTAGATGACAATAAAAACACTATTGGTATATTTTTGGATCTAAAGAAAGCATTCGATACTGTTTCACATAATAAATTGTTAATAAAGCTATCTCATTATGGCATCAGAGGAATATGCCTTGATCTCTTCAAAAGTTATTTAACAGACAGACAACAAATTGTTAAAGTAGGTACTACTACCAGCCACATCAGAAACATGACTTGCGGAGTTCCTCAAGGAACAGTACTCGGACCATTACTCTTTCTTATATATGTTAACGAAATTTTAAAAACAAATATTTCGAATACAATAATTTCCTATGCTGATGATACAGTTTTAATTGTCAGTGGTAACTCATGGGAAGAAACAGTAACGAATGCTGAGATTGATATTTCTATTTTGAAAAATAACTTTGATTATGATCTTTTAACACTAAATTTGAAGAAAACTATTTTTATTACATTTTCCTGCAATGAGATAAATCAGCCTAAAAATATAAATAAAATTGTAATTCATAAATCCAAATGCATACTAGAGAAACTTGAACATTGTGATAAATTTAAATGTAAATGTCAAGAAGGAATAGAAAAAATTGAATACACAAAATATCTTGGAATATATATAAACAAAAATCTGAAATGGAATACTCACATATCAATACTAACCAAAAAATTGAGACAGACACTATGTAAATTTCGATTACTCAAAAACATAATTAGTCGAAAACTTTTGATTATGTTTTATTATTCTTTGTTTGAATCCATTATGTCATGCGGAGTGATTGCATGGGGAGGGACTCACACAAATACTCTGAAATCGGTAACTAGTCTTCAAAAATACGTTCTAAAAATTATGTTCAATAAACCATTTGATTTCCCGTCGAAATTGTTGTTTCACCAGTACAAAATTGTAACTATTAGAGAACTGTTTTATAAAAAATCCTGTACTTTCCTCAAAAATCATAGTTCAATATTAACAACATCAACCCATTACCATAATACTAGATCAAAATCTAACAAAAATCTCCAGTCACAAACATTTTCACACACTATATTACAACAACATGCCATAAATATAGGATGCAGAGTATTGAATTTGGTTCCAGTGAGCATGAAGAAACTGTGTAAAAAAACTTTCGCCAAACGTATAAAAGATTGGATTCTTGAGAATATTGAAAATCTAGAAAAACATGTAGCTTTTAAATGAATTGTGATATTTTACTCATTTGTTAATATTTGTTATTTTATCTTTTACATTTTTTATATTTATTTATAAATATTATATAATAACATATATATATATAAATATATGATTACACACAGGTATCATAACCTATGTAATCATATATTGATTTTCTTGACCATTAATTTTAAATTTTCATATATTAATGTATTTAAGTTCAAGAAATAAATGAAAAAAAAAATAATCAAGTTTGCACATCCACTAAAAAAAACATAACACCTAAATTTTATCTAAGTCTAAGAGTTATAAAAAATTAAACATCTTATGAATCTTTGTTCAAACCAACACGAATTGATTTCAAGGAATCTGCAATAACCAATAAACTGTTACTGATAGTTTTCAGTTGTTCAAGTGTTTCCATGTGCATTCCTTCAATAGTTTTGGACATGTTTCTTGAATCACCTACTTTTCTTTTTTCTTTTTTGGGACATCTTTTTCAACTGAGCTGATCACAATCATTTACTTTTGATATGTTAGCTGTTAACTCGCTACTGATGAAATAGCTATGGTCTACAGGCAAATCACAAATTTCAACAATAGTAGGCTACGTAGATGCTACTGGTATGCCAATTTCAAGGGTTACGCCATCACATTCGACACTGGATAATCCTTTGATGGCCATTAATCGTTCTTCTTGGCGACTGAGGTGAATATTACTGAAAGGGTCTCCTTCTGTTTTTCCCATATCTTTCTCATTTTTGAATATTTTGACTTGACTGAAGTGACCCAATCAACCAAAACCTATAAGAAATTACATTAAATATATGCATACAGTATCAGAACATTATTTTACCCTTTCGCAATTTCTCTGTGGAATTTTCCCCATAACCCAAAGAATTCAAATGGATCGTCAACAATTCCCTAGATTTATTGTAGTATACCTGATCATTTGCGGTGGAAAAATTCATCGTCAGGATTACTGGATTCTTCTCCGCTTCTTCCAGGATAATATCCTTGTGCTCCTGTCGCACACAAAAACTCCTCTTATTCTCTTGCATATTCTCCATTTCACGGGTGCAAATTGCAACACAAGCAAAACTACTATATTCACTTTTAAGGTCATAACACAAAATACACGATTGCTTACAAGTTATCAACAAGAATGTGTAACGTGATAACTTATCAAACTACTTAAAAAATTCAGATTGATAAAGGACTCCGCAAACTCCTTATGGAATTTGGGTCCTGGTGGATTTTTTTGAATTTTTGGTATGATGTAGTCCATGTAATTTTCAACCAATGTTACCATTGCGTCAACCTGAAAAAATGATCAGTTTTGCTGCTAGGGGGCGTTGAAATCATCCCTTGTGCAGATCAGACTATTTATTTAGGAACCCGGTGAGAATATTTTCACTTGTTTCATTGTTGCTAATGTTGCACAATATTGTGCAGTTTTATAAAAAAATCTCACCCCGTCCCTTTTTCCCCAACTCCTATAAGGAAACGAAAAAAAATATTTCTCGAGTGCCTTCAAATGTATCGTCGACTGTTCAAATATGCCTACATAAGGAAAATAACAGTTTGTTTTGATTATCCCCTACCTCCCAAATGACACAAAACGAGAAAATTTCGGTGGATTTTTCTTAATTTTTGATATGATGCAGTTCAAGTTATTTTGAATAGAAATAAATCGGGTGACAAACCCCGAAAATTAATAGTTTTGATGCTAGGGGGCGTCGAAATCATACAACAATTGTGTGAATTTTTATAAATTGAAAATCTAAAATCTCCTCCTTACCATCAACCCCTCTTTCAAAACACGAAAAAAATTATTTTAATCACCACCTCAAATTCAAATTGTGGATGTTTAATTTTTATTTATTTTCAAGATATTCGCCCAATTGATTGATATTCAAAAATCATGAACTACGCCCTACTAAGAAGTCAGCGAACTACACCAATATTTTTCTGAAGGGAGGGAAAGGGGAAATTAAACAACTGTACGATTTCTTCAATTTCAGCTGATTAAAACATTTATTTTGATAAAACATTTACAAGTAGTCGGAAATTAATTTTTTAATAGGGGTAGGGGGTAAAGGGGAGGTTTTAGATTTTCAATTTATAAAAAATTACACAATTTATCAGCATAATCTAAACTAAAATATGTAGAGCTATTATTTCCGCCTATAATAATGAATAGTCTATTCTGAGCAAGATATGATTTCAACGCCCCCTAGCATCAAAACTATTTATTTTTGGGATTTGTTACCCAATTTATTTCTATTCAAAATAACTTGAACTGCATATCAAAAATTTAGAAAAATTCACCAAAATTTTTTCGTTTTGTATCATTTGGGGGGTGGGGGGAGAATCATAAAAAATTGAAATTTCCCTTATCTAAACATTCGACGATTCATTTAAAGGCGTAATAGGAGTTGGGGGAAGAAGGGGAGGGGGTAATATTTTTTTTTATCAAACAGCACAGAATTGTGCAACATTAGCAACAATGAAACAAGTGAAAATATTGTTACCGGGTTCAAAAATAAATAGTCTAATCTGCGCAAGGGGTGATTTCAACGCCCCCTAGCAGCAAAACTGTTGATTTTTTGGGTTGGCGCAATGGTAACATTGGTTGAGAATTACATGGACTACATCATACCAAAACTTCAAAAAAATCCACCGTGACCCAAATTCCGTAAGTTGTTTGCGGGGTCCTTTGTTTACAGGATACCTATTTCACCAATCAATAACAATTGAGAACGAACGATTGTCGAGGGGACCAGAAGAGTACCGATTGTTATCGTTATCAACCTCAATTTAATTAGTGGGATCCCGCTGCAGGTTTGGTAGGAAATTTTTTCACCACAAATTTGAATGTGAATGAACAGTGGGCAAATTTCATGCAAATAGTAATGCCAATCTTCAACCAGTGTTTCCTCATCAAATGTAAAGGTTGATTCTCATTAGACGTGCCAGGAACCGAATCGGCAACGGCAAGGTACATGCTCGGCGCGAGCAAGATTTCTTGAGGCAATTCACATTGCAATAGGCTTGCCGTGGGTTAAGTAGTTTTCAGCTTTGTGAAAAGTGAAATGTTTCCGACTTCTACGTTAATAAAAATTGCTCTGTTGTTAGATGAAGAAGAGCTTGAAATGAACAATTCTAGAAAGAGAAAAAGACGTTATTGGGTACATAATATGCTGAAAAATCGAAATGAAAAAGGAGAATTTGCAACGTTGCACCCAGAACTGTTAGATGACCAGACAAAATTTTTTCAATATTATCGAATGTCTAGGGATGAGTTTGACAATTTATTATTTATTATATTCACTCTTGTCACCACTACACCCCTAAAATCCTAGGAACGCAAATACTACCAAGCCGGTAACGTATTCACACTTGTCTGAATCTGCACGGAACATGCTCGGCAAATATTGTTTGAGAAGAACCCCGCGGGCAAAGGCCGTCGCTTGCCGAGACGTTGCCGGCATAATGTGAATTTAACCACACAAAAACCATATGATCAATGAAAAAGATATTTTGCCGATCCGGTGCCTTGCCTGTGCCGAGCACGTGGCTTGCACGAAAGTGAGAATTGGCCTTAATCAATGTAAAAGTAGCCACGAATTTCTCTTGGTGATAAGGCGCGTTCTCGACCGCCAGTGTTCCCGAAAATACGTTAAAATTTCATAGCCAGCCATGAATTTACTAGTACTACACTATATAAAGGTTCGCACAAATGAGTGTGTTTTGACAATGACATGGTTATTAGACATGTTTTGAGAGATCTAATATGTGGTTATGTGTATTAAAATATTACTTGAACCAGTCAGTTTCAAAATTCTTTGAAGGGTATATGAAATGGGATTTTTTTAAGGTAATGTGCTAATGAAAGTTATCACCCCATATTTATGCAAAAATATGTCCATCCATGAAAACTGTGGCGGACTTATGAACTTTTCTGAAAATTATTATTATCATTGGTGGGGGTAAAAATCCTGACCGACAAAATATTTTGACAAAAAGGTATTATAGATCACCTTCGGTTTCACCGATTTCTGCAATAAAAATCCCTATCCTCGATAACTTAAACGGAGTTATACAGTTTTATTGAAAATTAATATTAATGGTGGTAGGAGTTAAAATTCTGCCCGACAAAATACTTTAACGAATAGGCCAAGTGGAGCACCTTTAGTAGTATACATATGCAAAAAATCCCCACCTACGAAAACTTTGATGAACTTATAAATTTATTTCGATAATAATAATTATTGATGATACACCATCTCCACTTCGAGCGTAGCCGCTAGCATGCAGGGATTTTTGAGCGTCGATCCCCGAGACAAACCTTTGTAAACGAACCAGTTGGGGACATATTACTGAGTAAGGAGTATATGTCAATTATATAATCGGTGTCACAAAAGGATCGTTACAAAATGGCGCACAACGTGTAGGGCCAGTGTCCAGTGATACGAGGTAGGTCACAACGTGTGAGAACTGTGTTTAACACCCAGAAGTACATTTTTTGGTTTTGGTTACTGTATTTTTTTGAATTTTTGGAAACTGTGAATAGTGTTGTTGTCACGTTTTCTAAAGTGGTTGTTGATTTATAATTTTTTTATTGCCATTGAGAATATCGTTCCTGAGTAAATATACGAGGTGTTGTGTTTAAAATTGAATATTTCTGTGAAATCTGGACAAACACAGAAGAGAATAAAAAAAAAAGGTGAAAGATTTTTTTTGGGAAATTTTTTTGGAAAAATTTTGGAGCTTTCGGAGGACGTTGGAACGTTGAAATGTGAAGAACAATCTTGGATGGAATATTTTGTCGAAGCAGAACTTGGACAATTTTCTTCAGTAGGACTTCGAAGATTTTTTTGAATATTTTCGAATTTTTTTGAATATAGGTTGAATTTTTTGAACTTTCACTTCTGAAGACTTGTAAATGTTTTTGAACTTTGTTGAACATTGTATTTGTGAATCGTGTATAGTGAACAAAGACTATTTTTATTTGAGACAGACTTTTCTTTGATTGTCCTGAAATAAAATACACTGAACCTGAGTTTTACTTTTGATATTTGAAATTTGTTGTACCTATACTGTATTTTTTAAACTTTGTCGTTGATTATTTTTATTTACTTTATTCATCATGCCTGGTAAGTTGGTTATTAAATATTTGAAAAAAGAGGAATTGGAATATGAACTTAGAATTCGAGGAGTCGGAACAGGAACCGTAGATGACATGCGCAGTAGTCTAGCTGCTACTCTTCGTAGTGAGGCTGCAAATCAGAGTTTTTCGTATCCAGCATACCCATTCACGTTTGAGGAAGATAGAGTGGCAGTTGAAACTAAATTAGGTGAATTAGATGCAGCTTTGAAAATTTTTACAGGAAATCCAGGAGGAGCTGAAGCTGTTAGATGGCAGACACAGAGTAATCATTTGTTAGGTAGGATTGATCGTATGATACCTACTGGTGTTGAGGTTGTTGATCAGCAGAATGCTAAATCAGGTTTGTTGGCTAGGGTTTTGACTCTTTCAGACCAGCTACACCAGAAACTGTACCCAGAACCAGTTGATCCAATACCACCAGCGTTGACGGTTCTCTCTGGTCTGAACCAAACTTTTCAAGCAGGCTTAGGACAGGTGCATACGTCGTCCCCTGTTCGTTTGGGTTTAGTTAACACTACTGTTGCAGCTGCCAGTTCGTCGCAAATGATACCACCCTACAAGTGGGGTATTGAAAAATTTACAGGTTCACCTAGATCCATATCTGTTTCCGCATTCTTCGAAATGGTTGAAGAACTTAGAATAGCTCGCCATGTTCCCGAAGATGTTTTATTAGAGTCCGGTATCGATTTATTTTCAGAAAAGGCTTACCAATTCTATAAGGATGTTCGTGTTAGAGTTTTTAGTTGGCGTGAGATGGTAGAAGAATTCAGAAGGGAATATCTGTCTGCTCATCATAGAGAAGCACTTTTTGAGGAACTTCGTCATAGAACTCAACATCCTTCAGAATCGATTGGTGTTTATTTAGCTATCATGAATAGTTACTTCAACAGACTGAGATGTCCTATTTCTGAGGATACCAAAATGATGATTATTTTGAAGAACTTGCATCCTTTTTATCAAGATAGGTTACGGGATCCCTTACCAACAACTTTAGAGGATCTTAGAGTTGTTTGTCGACGCATGGAAGAGAGACGAGATAGTATTCGGATTTATGTGGAACCGAATGCTAGGAGATCCAATGTTCTGGAAAAGGACTTGGCATACATTGAGGTTGATAGTGTTGAGAATAGGAGTGTTGCGGCCTCTACTTCGTCTTCCGATAGAGTAGATAATACTTGGCGACACAACTCTAACAATGGACGTTTTGGTCAGTCGAATTCAAGAAACAATCCCTCTGGTGACTCGAATCGGAACTCGCTTTGTTTTAGGTGTAAGCAACCCGGCCATAGAGCGATTGGTTGTTTAGCTCCTAAAGGTATGCATTGTTTCAAATGTAAAAAGGAAGGTTTTACAACTAGGAACTGTCCCTGATTGTAATAACCAGGGAAACGGCAGACAGCGCACTTAAGTGGTCGAAATAGTGTTGCTGTAGAGTGTTCGACCAAGGTTCAGTCAATACTTGATTTTATTTTAGATCATGCTGTAAATGATGAGAGACCATATTTGAAAGTTAGAATTTTAGGTACTGAAGTATTAGGTTTGTTAGATTCTGGTGCATCTCGAACTATTGTTGGTAGTTGTGGTGCAAAGTTACTCGAGAACTTAGGTTTAGTGGTAGATACTTCGAAGAAGTCTGTGTGTCGTGTTGCTAGTGGTCAAACTTGTGATGTATTAGGAGAATGTATGGTACCTTTTCTTGTTAGAGATCGTTTAAGAGTGGTATCCGTTTTAGTTGTTCTTGGGTTACCATATACCCTTATTTTAGGATCAGATTTTTGGAGAATCATGGGAATTGTCCCTGACTTAAGACATAATGAATGGCATTTTTCTGAGTTACCCGTAACAATTGGAACTGTAGATCATCTTCAGAGTCAGACTGTGCTGACAGATCTACAGAAGGTGCAGCTAGAAGCTGTAATCACAAGGAATAGGGAACTCATGGGATTTTCTTTGGGATGTACTACTGTCGCTGAGCATGTTATAAACTGTACAGCCGCACCCATCAAACAGAGATATTATCCGGTGTCGCCAGTAATGCAATCCCACATTGATAAAGAATTAGACGAGATGTTGTCTTTAGGAGTTATCGAAAGGTCTAGTAGTCCTTGGTCTTCTTGTTGGTCAGGAAGAAAGACAACTCGTTCAGATTCTGTGTTGACTTTCGAAAGTTGAACGCTGTGACAGAAAGGGATAGTTACCCCCTTCCCTATATCTCTAGTATACTGGATAAATTGAAGAACGCTCATTATTTATCGACTTTGGACATTAAGTCTGCGTATTGGCAAGTACCTGTTGCTGAGTCATCACGACCTTTCACGGCTTTCACAGTACCTGGTAGAGGACTCTTCCAGTTCTGTAGACTTCCATTTGGATTGCACAATAGCCCAGCAACGTGGCAACGTCTTATCGATCAGGTCTTAGGTCCGGAGCTTGAACCAAATGTTTTCACTTACTTGGACGATATAGTGGTGATTGCTGACTCTTTCGAAGAACACATGAAGATTCTCGATGAGGTTTTCAAGCGGTTGAGGAAAGCCAATCTGACTGTCAGTTGGGACAAATGTCAATTCTGTAGACCAGAATTAAAATACTTAGGTCATGTTGTGGATAGGAACGGTGTACATGTCGACTCTGATAAGGTTAAGGCTATGTTGAATATCCCTTCCCCAAAGAACGTAAAAGAGGTTCGAAGTATAATTGGAACGTTTGCTTGGTATCGTAGATTCATACCCGATTTTGCTACGTTGATTTCACCGATTACTTCGTTGATGAAGAAAGGTAGAAAATTTGTGTGGACACCTGAGTGTGAGGATTCCTTTCGGAAAATTAAGGAATTGCTGGTAGCAGCCCCTGTGCTGAATTGTCCTGATTACAATTTACCGTTTGTAGTTCAGTGCGATAGTAGTGGATTTGGAATTGGCACTGTACTGTTGCAGAGTACTCCTGAAGGCGATCGAGTCATTAGTTATTTGAGTAGGTCTTTGAGCCGACAGGAACGGAATTATTCGACGACTGAACGGGAATGTTTAGCTGTACTCTGGTCCATCGAGAAACTAAGGCCATATCTGGAGGGAATACCATTTACGGTTGTGACAGACCACGCTTCATTGGTCTGGCTCCAGAACCTGAAGGATCCCACGGATAGACTTGCTCGTTGGTCCGTGAGGATGCAACAATTTGATTTCAAAATCATACATCGAAAAGGTAAGGATCACATTGTTCCTGATCTTTTGTCTCGATCTGTTCCCGTCGTTGATTCTATTGAAACTGGCCCAGTCGAAACTACTGATCGTTGGTATAACAAGATTTGTAAAGGTGTTGACTCCAAACCATTGAAGTTTCTACAATGGCGTTTGGTTGAGGGAAGATTATTCAAACATGTTGGTTCGAAGAGTGGTTGCTTAGGTGAAGAGGAGGATAAGTGGAAAGAAGTTGTTCCGAAAGGTGACCGTAAGAAGTTATTGGAAAATTTTCATGACAATCCTATGGCGGGTCATATGGGTGTCTTGAAGACATTTAAGAGGATTAGTGAGAAGTATTTTTGGCCAAAGATGAAGTCGGATGTTGCTCGTTATGTTCGGAACTGTAATCGCTGTGCTGCTCATAAAGTGGAGCAGGGACCCCCAAAAGGGTTAATGACTGCGCAACCCCGCGCTACACAGCCATGGAAAGTTATTGCTACCGATTTGATGGGACCTTTTCCCCGATCAAATAAGGGTTATCGTTTTATCTTGGTTGTCTTGGACACGTTTAGTAAATTCCCGTTAGTGGTTCCTCTTAGATCTTCTAAAGCCACTTATGTGACGAAAGTTATTGAAGAAGATGTTTTCCTTATGTTTGGAGCACCAAGACTCTTGCTTTGTGATAACGGTAAACAATTTATTTCCAACATCTTTTCCAAATTGATGAAAGACTATGGAGTAAAGGTTCGGTATAATGCTTTATATCACCCTCAGGCTAATCCCTCCGAGCGGTACAACAGGACGCTGAAGACTATGGTGGCGACCTATGTCTCTGATAACCATCGGAAGTGGGATGAAAATTTGGCAAAATTAGTTTGTGCCACTAGAACGGCTTATCATGAGACTGTCAAGCAGAACCCATACTTCATCAATTTTGGTAGGAATATGATTACCGATGGTCAAGAGTTTGCTCGTAAAAAGTTGCTCAGAAGTTTCGAGGACACAGATCAACCCTCTGAATCTGTCGAAAATAGAGCAAAATTGTTACAGAGTGTATTTGAGGATGTTAGGAAGCGTATAGACAGAGCTTCTCAGAATACTGAGAAAAGATATAACCTCCGTCGCCGCCACGAAGATTTTCTGCCTCATCAGCTAGTTTGGCGAAGAAACTTTGAACTTTCTGATGCAAAAAATTATTTTGCTAAAAAGTTAGCTCCGCGATGGGTGGGTCCTTTCCTCATCAAAAAGAAAGTATCACCTTGGATGTATAGTTTGGTTGATGGAGATGGTAGGGACAAAGGAGTTTGGAGCGTGAAGGATCTCAAGGCAGCTAGCGCTGGTGAAAATTCACCGGAGTGAATTTTCTTCAGGTTAGGGGGGGTGTTGTAACGTTTCATTTTCAACGTTACGAATTTACATCTAATTTCTAGCTCTGCCCCGCTCACTCCTATATAGATTTAACTGTAGACGCGCAGGTCAATTTCTCGGAGCCGCTTTGCAACGGACGTGACGTGCCCGGGTGGTTTTCGCTGTCGAGGAGTTCTTACTGGCACCGTCCTGCACCGTCGAGGTTGCGAGTGGCGGACTATTATCCGTGAGTTATCTGTTGTTATGATAACTATCACATCGTTTGACTTAGTTTGTTCTGGTATTGTTTTAGATCTGTTTTGTGTAATTTAGTATTGTCTGTCGTCGAATTTAATTGTTACAAGGTCCACAGAGTAAGTGAAGTAAAACGTACTAAAGCGTAATTCGGTAGAGTGTTTATAGTCGCTACGTTGGCTACACTGTATTTTGAAGTCACCAATGGAATTGGTAGTGGGACTTCCGTGTTAGGACAGTCTATCTGAAGCTGTCGTGTTAGTAGGAACTGGATGAAAAAGTTATTGTGAAGAGCCGTAGGTTCGTGCATTCAAGTAAAATATCTGAGGATATCTAGTGACCTTTGTGTCGGGGATCCTTGATCTTGTTGCTGTATGGTAGTTTTGGGAAGCGTTGTGGTTTTTGGAAGCGTCGTTGGATTTGGAGCGCTGTTCTAGAATCTTGCTGGTTTTTTTGAAGATAACCTTCTCAAACCCCTTGAGGGGATCACCATCACATAACTCATCTCGTCGTCCTACAACTGTTGTATTTTATGTGGAACCCTTGTTAACAAGGTAAATAATTCTTTACATGTTTTATTTCATTTTTTCTATGTGTTAAATGTAATTTCAATAAGGGCGCTGTTCGACACACAGCCATCTTGTTCCTTTTATTTTTGCAATAATAATTATTCACTCTTTCGAGTCAATTGTCGAATTTATATGGGGAGTTTTTAATGATTATTAGCATACTTTATCGCAGTTCGATTGCTTATTTGTTCAACATACAATTTTCATCGTGAACGTAGAGGACTGGGGGTAATCGGAAACATTTATATCTACAAAGCTATTCGTTATAGTAATGCTGGTATTTTTGTTCCCTAGGGTTCTTCTCCGAGACCAAGTTCTTGTCCGAGGCCAAGTATTTGTTCGAGGCCAAGTTTTTAGTCGAGTCCTACGTTGCTGCTGGAGTTATACGTTTTCTGTTCGAGCCCAAGTTTTCCTATGGGATGCCTACATGTCGAGATAGAGGCTCATATTCTTGTTGAACCGGTAGTACGTTGAGAAACTATATTTTGGAGTCCTATCAGACTCATATGGAAGCTGTAAGTAGCTGTTAGAGACTGCAAGTCCTGAGAATTCCTGTTCCAGAGTCCTGTCGGATGAATAACGTCCATATACCAACAGATAAGTGGATAAAAACTGTGTGAAATATTTTTATTATTTTAATTACTAGTCAAACATTATTTTTGAAGGGTCGAAACCCTTAGAACTTTCGTAAAGTTATATTTTAAAAAGGTAAATAACATACTGGTATTCATAGGTACTTTTTGTTGTAAAATATCTGCGGAAAGCCAATGACATCATATATAAGCGCACGATTTGCACATAATAAACCTCTGCCAATGGATCCATTCGCCGATGTCCCTTTATAATTTGGTAATCTTCAGAGGGTACACTTTCCGTACGGTATAAATATTTACTCACTCACTAGGAATCTATTTTTGTGTTTATGAAACTAATTTAAGCATTCCGTTTCATAGTTATACCTTGGATACCGAAAATAATAATAATTCATGAATTTATCGTAATTGCCAAACACAAACGTTGTCAATTTAATTCATCATATACATTACCGTTGGCACAACAATTTTTTTGAACCATATAACTTTCCATAAATGTACAGGGTGTGTTTTGTTCCAAAATTTTAAATATACAGGGTTATAGTTTTGGGAATTGGTCTTTCCTTTTTCCGATTTCCTAGTTCTTTAGGAGGAAGCCAGTTTCGAACCTGCTGTAGAAGGGAACTAGGTGGTGCCCACAATTATTTTTTACAGGTAGGGTGAATTTGTTTTTCTATTAGTCACCTAAACGCTCACCTGTAGTTTTACCCACGACCATCTCCACTTCGAGCGTAGCCGCGAGCATGCAGGGATTTTTGGGCGTCGATCCCCGAGACAAACCTTTGTAAACGAACCAGTTGGGGACATATTACTGAGTAAGGAGTATATGTCAATTATATAATCGGTGTCACAAAAGGATCGTTACACTATCTAGATACGTGCATAAATTTAAATCAAACGAAATCGTATCGTTTGTAGCAAACTTTAATTCTTCGCAAATTTTCACTACTCAAGAAGAATATTTGCTAGTTCAATATCTGCTCAAATGCGCTGACTCACATTATGGACTTACTCCAATCGCAGTAAGAAAGTTTGCTTACATCTTTGCAACTGAAAATAACAAAAAAATTTCAGCAGCTTGGGAGAAAAATAGAGCAGCAACGCGTGATTGGCTAAGAGGTTTCATGTCAAGACATGGTAACTTATCACTTAGGACAACAGAAGCCATGAGTATAGGACGTGCCACTGCATTTAATAAATATACCGTGCAGCTATTTTTTGACAATTTAAAAACCATCATGACAAGGAAACAGATTACACCTGATTGCATATATAATGCAACAGAAACGGGAGTTACAACAGCACATAAGGCGCAAAAAATAATTGCGAAGTAAGGGCAGAAGCAGGTGTCAAAGGCAACATCGTGTGAAAGAGGAACACTGGTAACAGTTTTATGCACTATAAGTGCGTCTGGTAACACTTTTCCTCCCTTCTTAATTTTTCCGAGGGCTAGGATCCAGGATTATATGATAAGATGACTTACTATTGGTGCCGATGCTGCTGTTAATCCATCAGGTTAGATGACCCACGAGAATTTTGAGGAATATTTACAGCACTTCATCAACTATTCCCGAGTCAACGAGAATCACAAGTGTCTGCTGATACTAGACAACCATGATAGCCATATTTCCCCGAAGGGGCTTAACATTTATAAAGAAAATGGAGTAATGCTACTGACCATTCCACCTCATACCACCCATAAGTTACAGTCCTTGGACACCAATGTTTTCGGACCTTTTACAAGGTTTTATAATGAAGCGGCAGATAACTGGATGGTCAACAATCCTGCACAGCTGATATTCTTGAAAGAAATACCTGAACTTGTGGCAAGTGCTTACATTCGCGCTTTCACGCAGGCCAATATAGTAAGTGGATTTTCACATACTGGTATTTGTCCTGTAACGCTCTCAATTTTCAGTCCCGGTGAAACTACCCAATTTTTGATGCATTAGTGAAACAACCCCATTGCAAATAGTAAACGCGAGGCTCCTGTTAGGTATATAGGCCAACAACAATACTTCACGTAGTACAGCGGGTCGAATGAATATTAATATAGACGAGCGCAAAAGGGAATTTATACTCTTGATCGATGGTTCATTTTTGTCAGTTAAAGTTGTTGAATAATACCGATTTGTTATATAGAAATAATATTGAAGTTATTCATTGGTTAACATGTAGGAACTCGGTATAAAGAAAAAAAGGAATTAATGGATTTTCAAAATTAAAAAGCGATAATGATCGATTGGTACCCGTGAGTGGGAATCGGGCGAGAGCGGGAGATCTCGGCTGCCGTGCGAAGCGACAGGCACTGGAGATTTCGGCGGTTTTAGCACTCACGTGTGGCAAGCGAACATGGTCTGAATATTGACAAATTAAATAAAACTGATCTGAAATTGGAAACCTAATAACAGCTAAGGTTAGTAATGTTCTTAGTAATTATCGTTTTCTTGACTCCTAAAGTCGAGACTAACTAGAAGTTGCATTCTAAGTGTTTGTATGGCTTTTAGGTTTTTTCTTTGGGTTTTTTTTGGAGACCGTAGCCACCTGAAAGTTTGTTGGAAACGATTTCAAATGTCCCGAACTGAACATTTATAGCGAGTTCCTCTGGTTACCAGCGAGTTATATACCTCGCCGCCCTTTTAAATCCGAATATAAGTGACTTTGCAGAAGTCGACCTAGGAAGAGGCGAAAATTTCCAAATTGTCGTGGAGTTGTAATTTCCCAACAAGAATGATCGCTGTTAAGATATTGGTATGAATCATGAATCCAAAATATCCAACCAAATAACGTGGAACGGCCTGTGAGTACACCTTTCTTTGAATGTCGTCGGCGAGACCCGTTTATGCAGCTAAAAACAACGCAGCGTAGAAAAAGTTTTGTTAATCTTCGAAGTTTACTGATTATCTCTGTGAACGAAACAGCTGTTTTGGGTAGAATCTAAATTTGTGTTTGAAACTACTACATTTACGAGGATCGCCTATATACTTATTATTATCGTAGTAGGTACTGAGCTTACTCAGTAGATTTTCATGATTCTTTTGGTTGGTGTACGCGCTTACCACCTATGAGTTATAAAATAAATTACATCACTTTGGAAATTTGAGCATCGCCCCTGGTATTTAGCATTTATAGTATACGTTATTTCAAATAGCATCAGGTTCTTTTTTATTTTTCCTCTTATCCTCTCCGTCAAGTCCTGGACTGAAATTGTTAGGTTCTTGGCTGGCGCCCCCAGGCTCGCAGTGAACGAATATACCGGGGCCCGAGGGGTCCTTTGCAAAAAGAAAATAAAACAGACAAATTTGATTAGCAAACCCACGACCTGCCCTGACTCAAAGCTAGGCAGGTGGATGTAAATTTAGGAGAATTATATTTTCTTTCTGTTTTACGTAACAAGAAATTGGCGCGCAACGTGGAAGGCGTTTCTAGAAAAAAAAATTTTTTTTGACAACTCTTTATTTTTGTATAACCGTTCACAGCCGGTGCAGCGAGCTTTTCCCATAACCTTCCCTTATCCTGTTGAGGAAAAATAAAATTGACTTAAGAAACTGAAAATGAATCATTGATCAAGGCGAATTTGTTAGGTACAGTGTGGTACAATCGACAGTATATTTTTTGGAAACGAATTGCGATATTCGGATGGTAGGTATTGGAAAATAGACTGAAATATTCATTTTCTTGGTCGCTACGTATACAGGGTGATTGCATGAGTAGGAATCATATATTTATATATATATATATATATATATATATATATATATATATATATATATATATATATATATATATATATATATATATATATATATATATATATATATATATATATATATATATATATATATATATATATGGGGTGTTTATTTAATTTTGGTCCGGCATATTTTTCAGTGATTATTGAATCTGAACGTTACGGTTTTCCATCTACGGGGCGGCCCAGAAAAGTGTTTTTTTGGTGAGTGAACACGGTAGTAATTTTTTTATATGGTATAATTATTAATAACAGTGATTGTTGTTTGCTTGTCAAGTGTATACCGGGTGAATATAAAGTAATTTTTTTATAGGGTATAATATTATTAATAACAGTGATTGTTGTTTGCTTGTCAAGTGTATACAGGGTGAATACAAAGTGAGTTTCTTTATATCGCGTGATTCTGGTTATACAGTGTTTTTTTGTGGTTACGCGATGGAGGTAAATTATGATATGGATCCATATTACCTACGCGCACATGAAGTCACATATGAGTTGAGAATACGGGGTGTGACTTGCTCAAGTGCAGATCTTACTCAGAAGAGAAAATATTTGAAGAGAGAGTTACAGAAAGATCAAGCGAGACCGGGAGTTTTCCAGTATGGAACGCCGGATTTCAACTTCGACTTCGAAAAGAAAGACATTGATGATAGCAGGATCTCGTCCATGTTTTGGATGGTAGTAACCAGGAGGTTTACAAACGATTCAAGAACCGTTGCTCCCACATCAATGGTAGGCTGAAAAGAATTCCTGCGAGTGACCAGGTGAGTGTGAATGCGTACAAGGGGGACAATTTGATCCAATTAAGCATCTTGGAAGAAGAAGTCGAAGAAGTCCGGGATAGGATCAGACAAGGGGAAGTACAAAGGTTAGCTACGGTGAATACTAGCTCGTCGGACCCGACCGCGCCTAGGTCGTTCCCGGTACACAAATGGAATCTAAAATTTGATGGAAGTACTCATCAAGCGTCAGTTAACGCATTCTTGGAACAAGTGGAGGAACTGAGTTTTTCGAGACTCGTTTCGGCTGAGCAGCTTTTCCAATCGGCTGTGGAGCTCTTTGATGGGGCGGCTAAAGTCTGGTACCGACGTATTCGGTCGACGATAACTTCGTCGGATGAATTAGTATCGGCGTTAAGGCGGGATTTCCTTCCCAAGAATTCAGATGATACTTTGTGGGAAGCTATCCGAAGCTGACGACAAAAAGAAGATGAGAAAGTTATAATCTTCATATGTGCGATGGAAAACCTTTTCTCACGCCTAACGGTGAAAGCTTCCAATGCTGAGAAATTGAAAGTAATCAAGAATAATGTACTAACGGAATATCACGTGCATTTGGCACTCCGTGAAGTAAATACCATCGACCAGTTATCTGAAATTTGTCGTTCTCTAGAAGAAGCCGGTATTATTCGACCTCCAGAGAAGAGGAACACCTTTCCGAGGAGAGGGGTAGCAGCTTTGGAACCAGACTTGGCACATTTTCCTACCCATGGTGAAAGTTACAGATCTTCGGCTCGTTGTTACTTATGTAGAGAGACAGGTCACCTCAAGAGAGAATGTCCAAAAGGAAGGCCCTCGGGCGTCAGTCGACAGAAAAGGACTCCTTCTTGTTTCGGATGCGGGAGACAAGGAGTGATTAAGCCTAACTGTACGAATTGTTCAAAAAACGGCAACGGGAGAGGCGCCCCGTAGGTCGGCGACGCTCTCTAAGTTTCGACAGTATAAAGGCCTGCCCAAGTTTTGAGAAGAACCATACGAAAGCCTACCGGGCAGTGAACGAATATACCGGGGCCCGAGGGGTCCTTTGCAAAAAGAAAATAAAACAGACAAATTTGATTAGCAAACCCACGACCTGCCCTGACTCAAAGCTAGGCAGGTGGATGTAAATTTTGGAGAATTATATTTTCTTTCTGTTTTACGTCACAGTCCATACAATCCCGCTGTATTATCAGATGGTGATTTAACTAGTTCGGAAATTACAGACCGGCCAGATCCATCAGAAGCTTTACATCCTACAGAAAATTTACTTTTAGCTGTCCCTAGTACTTCCCAAAATAATCCAAATGCATTTGTGAGCCCTGAAATTATAAGGCCATTTCCGAAAGCTCTTCCACGTAAAAAGAAAGCTGGAAGGAAATGTGGGAAAACACGGATTTTAACGGACACTCCCGAAAAAGACCTAATAAAAAAAGAATTTGAGGAAAGAGCAAAGAAAAAGGAAGAGCAAAATAAAAAAAGGAAGAAAGGGTGGAAAGATTGATGATAGAAGATGAAAAACAGGTGTCCGTTAAACAAAATAAGATTGAGATAGTCATGGAGGAATCTGAACAATCTAACGATTCTTTCAATTTTTCGAGTTCTGATGAGTTAACCGATATTGAGGAACAGATTGAAAAAGAAAATGCTGAAGAAAGCTTCATGAATCAAGAAATTTGTAAGGATGACTATGTTCTTGTACGATTTCCCAGCAAAAAGACTTTCCGACATTACGTTGCTAAGGTCATAAATATTAATGGCGACGAGTAGGACTTATTATGCAAGAGACTAAAGCCTCCGAGATACAAATTTATTTTTCCCGATGTTGCCGATGAATGTTGTGCACCTAGGGACGATCTGGTTAAGTTACCAAACACCTCCTTTAATGGAGGAACAGCAAGAACACATAGGACCCTTTCTTTTCCAGCCGATTTTTCCAAATATGAACATTTGTTCTAGGTTTTTCGGCAAATATTTTTATGACTACTGTATTCTTTTATTTTTTTCAAGTACGAATGTGTATTTTTCTTGTTAATCATTATTATCTCAGTAAAGGGTTAAACAATTGTTAACTGTCTCTAATAAATTTGATTTTAACTCGAGACTTTATCGCTACTACTCTTGTCTCAAGCCTCCCTTCATAAAGGAGGTTTGAGACAAGTGCATGTGGTACTTTAATCCATTATTTATTGCTTAAATAATAATTATAAAAATAATCTTGGTATTGTGCTAAAAAAATAACACCAATAGTTAATTAATATGTAAAAAACTTTATGCGATTACTAAAACACGACAGAAAACCAGGTCGCTGAAAAAAAGTGGCTCAACCCTCTTCAGTCTCCCCTACATAATATTCGAATTCTTACTAAAGCTTACGTTGAAAATTTGCAACATTCTTCTGTCTGGAATGGGGAATGATTTTTGACTATAATTTGATTCGATTATGCTTGATTGTTGATTGACAACTTTATTCTTTAGAGATGATGATTGATTTGTGTCGTATTCAGATTTTAGTTCAATGATTCGACACTTATCATGGACTGTATCGAGTTTAAATTAACCAAATTAGAAGAATACAACCAAATTCTTCTATGGGTTCGATTGAGAACGTGTAGGCGTAGAGTCACTTTGTCTATTCTGATTATTGAATGCTCTTTTCCTACACTCGGAAATTACATGACCTCGTTTCTTGCAATAGTTACAGAACTTGGAATTTGTTTGATTTGAATTGAAATTGGAGTTAGATTGGTAATTTGAAGTTGAAGGTTCGTGCTGATGTGTTTTATTTTCTGAATAACATTCTCTGATAACATGAAGTTTTTTCTTACAGTGACTGCAGTATTTTTAGTTTGTTATGTTGAATGTTCTTGGTTTTCTAGCTAAAAGTCATTTCTCTTCGATTAAAGCTTCTGCTAGTGCATCGTTAATATTGACAGGCTTAGATATGCACTTGATATTTCATCATTTGAATGCAGAATGAATCTTTGAAGTGAAAGTTCTTTAATTAAAGCGGTTCTTCCAAGATATTCATTAGGATCTTGTAAAGGAGTTGAATTTTAAGCATGAGTTTGAAGTGATTCAATGCGGTTAAAATAAGCTTGAATTGGTTCAGTTTCGAATTGTCTGACAGTATTTAGTTCTTCCAGAATTTGAGATATATCTCGACGATCACCAAATAACTGAATTAAACACTCTGATTTCGTTAAAATTATAAAAAGTTTTGAATCTTGTTTGTGCACGAGCTGAACCTTTCAATTTCCATTCAATATAAGATATGAGTATAGTTTTTTGTGCTCTTCGGCATAAAGCCCAAGCTTGACCACAATCTTGAAGAAAGTCATAAGGTTTGTTTCGATCACCATGGAAATCTTCAGAAATAATTGCTCTGATATCAGTCATTGAATGAATTTGCATATTTCCTAATGGATAATGTGGAATTGTTGGATTTGGTGGATTCAGTGGGTTTGGTGGATTTGGTGGTTGATTATTTTGCGTGGAGTTAGGAATGTTTTGGTTTGCATTATTCACGATGGTATAATACAAATGATGGGATTTAGAATCGACTAACACCAAAATCTACTTTCGAAAAGCTTATCCACTTAGGTGATATCCTCCTTCTCTGTCTCAGGTTTTTGGAATTCCGATTTGGATAATGATACTCCTGTTTCACCAAATTGCTCTAGATTTTCTTCGGAGTCTTGATAACTTCTACTCGAAATCTCTGCGGAATCTTACCTCGACTGCGCCAGTTGTAATGTTTTTTTTCCCAAAAAATGAAGTTTGGACACAATGGACTTTTCGAATTAGATTTAATGAACGATTCTTTATAAAATATTGTAACAATGAAAATAAATGCAAAACTACTGAATGTGTTGGTTGAATGTCTGAATCTGAATGATCATCAAAATGCACTCCAAGTACACGTTGACGTGTGTGTGGGCAGGCTACCTGTGGCGTGGACTACATCAGCTAGCAGCAACGGGGGACCATAACAATACATGCAACTGCTGCTGAATCTGCTTCTTCCACCTCTAATTTGAACTTTTGGGTTGTAAGGATCTCCTTGCTTTCTGAAATTGTTCAATAATAATTATACTTCAACGCATTTCACCCTATTTTAGTAAAAATAATTCAAAACTCGTTTTCCGCAATTAATTCAGCTTCGAACAGGCCATAACTTTTATAACGAGCACTCACGAATTTTTCCTCAACACATTTTTTAATATCCCTCTCCTTACAAATGTAATACACTCCATCCGAAAATAGCACCAGTGAAAACATCTTTCCGTAAAATAGCAAATAAAAACGTACGTTAATGGCAGAAACAAAATTAAGAACGGCAATGGTCACACTATTATTTTTTTTGAGAAACAAGCGAACAATACTGTAGGGAAGCGTCGGATACAACGCATGCGTACGCAATAGAAATGAAAGCACGGCATGCGTTTTTTTGTATAATGTCGTCTATATACAGTGCCTGCCATAAAGTATGTAACATATGAAAATGAAAGTTTAATATAAGTGTCGAAAAAAAATTATGGGTGATCGACTGTGCATATTCGACAACCTGAAGAAAGTGGGGTAAGAAGGGAAGATATCGAAAAAAGTTATTCTCATATACAGAGTTTCAAGCAATAATTCAAAAAAGGACCCCGCACTATCCTTATGGAAAATGGCTTACGGTTAAATACCCTGAATTATTGGTATGATGTAGATTTTGACTTTCTCGACAAAAGTGTCCATGGGAACAAAAAAATCGGTCGACTTGTTTTCGAGATACAGGGTGTCAAAGATGAAAAGTGCAGGTTTCTGCTCAGAATTTTTAACAATTCCAAGAATTGACAAAACGCCTATTTATTCTGGGACTACCATGCCTCAATGATGGAACACTCTCATCAAGATCTCATTTTCATTACCCGTTTACGTTATGTGCTCTACAACAGGGCAAACAAAGAAAAATCTGATTTGAATAATTTTAAACCAACCAGTGTGAGTTCTCTGATGAGAATTGAAGATTCAATTTAACCTGACTGAACTCCCTCAATCTCGGTCGAAGTTAACTGACATTTTCTTTTTTTTATTGCACGAAGCAGAAGTTAATTGTTTCTATGTATTCGGGAACTGAACAGAATTCAAAACAATATTTATAATGTGAGGGCTTCCGGTAGAAACGGGGCAGCCAGACGTAAACTGACAAATTCTCAACGTTAGATCATTTTAATCATATAATTTCGTCAAATTGTTTCCATATTCGAATATAGTTACAGACACGTAGTTGATATTTGAGAATATTACGAAGAGTAAGTTGGTATTAACATCAAAATAATGTTTAATACCATATTTCGCAAACATCATCAACAATATTAGTTCCCTGAAAAGTGGGAACTCCTAATATGATGTTAAAATCACAATCTGTGATTAGTTCACTGAAATAGACCAACAATCACGCAAAAGCGACAAACAATATTTGAGAGAGAACTGATTGGTGATGAAAAAACCAAGATTATTTTAAAAGAGACAATTGATTTATCTGAAAAATCTTCATTGTTAGGAATGATATCACCTTTAGTTTCAGTTTAGTTTCATTATTGATACCTTTGAATGGTTTTAGATGAATATTTAATAATGATAATTATGGACCTACCTTCGGCATCAGCTGTATCAATATTATTCGCCCAATTTCTTATTCTTTCCTCCAAGGAGTCATTGAAATGGGAAACACTTAAGTAGGAGATTTGAGCTGGTTTTGGGCCTCCCCCCACCACTATGACGTCATCGTTGACCTTGTGGTGACCTTCTGGGATGACCTTGTGGTGACCTTCTGGGATGACCTTGTGGTGACCTTCTGGAATGACCTTGGTGCATGGGCACCTTTGTATAGGTCTATGACCTTGGCATGCCCTAGAGATGCCTTTGAAATTTTGTGTTTGACCTTGATGTATATTCTTAAATTTGTTATAATATTGTTGTTAAAATTGTTAATTCCGTCAACCGATTGCACCCCTACGCGCCACCCTCGGAAGTCTTCGAGAGACTTGTGTGAGCTAGGGAAGACGCAACCCTTACCTTTCAACGTGTGATGCCATGCACGAGACCGGTGAATCGGTGGATCGAACCCACGACCCCACGCATGCGAGGCGAACGCACTACCAGCCGACCACCACGGCCCATAAACATGTTGGAAAGAGATGTTCAGGGTTTGTGTTTGACCTTGAGATGACATTGTGATGACTTGGAATTTTTTTCATACACGGACAAGTACTTTTTGTAAGTAAACATATTTTTTTTACCTCCATGTCTTGCATGACCTGCATGTATACCTACTCAGCTACTGTGTATGATTCTCATTTGTGGAGTGCACATGAAAATCTATACCAAAGTATGGAGAAGGTACACGTCTGCACACCACGGAGACCCAGCCAGATATGTGAGCTCTGAGTCCTCTCCCGTGATGTAAACCTTGCGATGGTGGTGGGGGGAGAGGTCGCGTGACGTCAGCGCTGTGCGCACGACGATCCTCTGATGTGTGTCAGGTACTCGCTCTCGACATGATTTATTTTTGGAAATATGTTTCAATTAATATGAATATAATACTGATCGTTTAATGTAACGTAGCGCTAATAAGCGGAGTGGTTGATGCGCTAATCTTAAAAAAAAGAAGAAAAAAAAAGAACTTGTTAGATTGAGAAGAGAAGAGGAATCTGTGATATCATAAACTCGGGTTCAATTTATGTATCGCAAAATAATTGGGAATCAGATCTCTGAGAGTAGAAAAATAGAGGTTCCATATGGTTTCAAGAACTTTGATAGTGAAAATGTTAATTCTGTACTAGATGCAACTAAAGTATACATGAAAATGCCTTCAAATTTCAGACATCAAGGAAATACTTTCTCTTCTTATAAACATTCAAGTGCCATTAAATTCCGTGTAATGATTTTTTATAGCAGTGATGGTTTAGTATTTGAAAAGAGTCACATTACGGTTTTTCTTGAAGAAAATGATATAATTTTGGTGATAGAGGTCTTTTGATTCGACATTTATGTAATGAAATCAATATTAAAATACGCATCCACCTCCGTTCTTGAAGGACAGAGATAACCTTACTGCTGAAGGGAAAAGATTGATAAAAAATGCACAAGCCAGAATACATGTTGAAAGAGCTATTGGAATAATAAAATGTTACAGAATTATTTCTAAAAGATGTTCAATTTTATTACTGCATATTATTTCGAAACAATATTCACAATAATATGTTTTTCAGTAAAGTTTGAAAAGCCACTTGTTCAATTATGCACTTTTTTATGTATCTATAATTTGGAAGTATGTAATTGAATCAGGAGTTTCTTTTTTATTACACCAATTTAAACACGATGAAATTTCAGCAAATATAAATTATACTATGATATACTATGATATATGATTATTCTTTCAATAAATTACCTACTTGAATAGAGTGAAAACAAAATAATTAACGATACATTTCATTGAATGTAAAGTGATATATAAAATATACTACAGATGGAACATATTTTAGTTACCCAGTTTAATACCATTTAAATTTCTAACATATCTCATATTGAACATATCTGGTAAATTAACGGTTTTATAAAAAAATTCAACTCTTGATTTGATCTCTTCAACAATTTCTGGGACATGATTTTTTCTCACATAAATAACTAGAATCTCCTTGGGATTCTAAACTACCAAGTGACAAATATTGCATTCAAATATGATCAAGAACATTAATATCTGGTATAAATAAGGATGATTATTCTTCATAACAAACACATTTGCAATTTTGTCAATTGTTAACTTTGTCTAAAATAAATTGTTTTTTTGTCAAATACTTATCAAAATCACAAAAATTAGGATATTTTTCTGAAACATTGGGACGTTTGGTTGATCTCTATCAATTGATCTAATTTTCCATCATGTGTCATCACGAGTCCATCAATACTTGACAGAACATGGATCATTTTTATCCACAAGTAACCCTGGTTGCTACAAATTTTCTCTCACAAAATCTTTCATGTATACATTTCTTGATAGAAGTTCATTCCTTTCACCATACAACATGGCAGCTATCATAACTGGTGGAGAACTTCTCCACAAATTTCTAATCAAAAAATTCTTCTTTACACTGCTGAGGTTAGACTGCTCACGACTTTTGCAAATGTTATAAAGTAGGTTCTCATTTGAAATAATTTTTGATATTTTCCAGAAACTTTTTTGTTTTGTAGAGAACAAACGTGTAATACCTCAGAACTTCACCTGATGTACCGAAACTCATCATTTCGAATTTCAAAAATAGTTTTAAACATAGTAAGTCTTTCTCCCTTTCATAAGTCCACTATAAAATTATTCAAATCTACCACTCTTGTGTAATTTGTTGGTAGGGGATCAAATTCTGGTCTCTTCAATGGTTTTACCCGTTTCATGTAATAAGTAGATTTTTAAGTTGGACCAGGATTTCTGTTAGTAACATGACTGCATTTTCCTGAAGAAGATTGTTTGCACTGATATCTCTGACCACAGCTCCAGAAATTTTGTTCAAAACAATTTCAACATTGTACAGGATTTTCTTTCGAAATGATGAACTGTACTTGCATTTTGCAATATAATGGGTACCATTAAAGGAATCAACTGCTTCACTACTTGTTCGACGTCTACTGAATGGCCTATGTTCTCACACATAGGCGATTTTGATGTATGACCCATTCGATTACAAGCATAACATTTCCATTGTACTGCTGGACAATTGAGTGGATTGAAATGCTCTCTCAGATACCTTCTACACGCCATAAATCAATTTATCCCGGCATGCTTCATTTAAGAAAGTCCCAAACTCACAATGTTTGGCAAGGTTTTGCAACTTAGCACTAAACTCCTTAATATCTTCGTTTAACTCTTATTTTGCTGAGTAAAATGTTTATCGCTTTGCTATAACAAGAAGTTTTAGACTATAATGAGTCAGTAATACCGCCTTCTACTCCGAGTATGTCTTGTCACTAGGTAAAGTTGGAGAAAGCATATCTTTCAGGACGTTGTGAGCTATCCATCCTACTAATGTAAGAAATAAGTTTGATCAGTAATTCCGTTACCTACAAACAATTGCTCCATACGTCCAAGATAACTTGTTATTTATGTTACTTTCGATTCAAACGCTTCTATATTTGCAATTAGTGGCATTTTTATTGATACTTTACACGTGGACACGACTCACGACTTGCACTTGACTTGACAATAGACTTCAGACTCACACTTTGGACATAAGTTCTTTCTTGATACTCTTCGCCAATAATGTTATATATCGGACTTATTGGTTTCAATAAAGTACTCTTTACACATAGCAGGTATTTATTCATTATTATTTATTTACACAAAGAACATTAAACTTCATCTTAGACCATGACATGACAGACGACTGCTGCCGGATGCGGATACAGCTATGACATGTGTCAAGTACGTACAGTTTAGGGTTAGACTCAGTTCACAACAAAAATCAAGTAATGAAAAACCTTCACTATGAAATCAACAGCTTATTCGATAAAAACTACTTCGCAATGAGAAGTTGTAAGCATGTCTCAATATTTTTTTTTCAGTTTCAGCTACAGGATAGAAACAAGATTCAATATTTCAAATAACCGAATTTTCGGATACAACCCCTTGCCCTGACAAGGCAGATTGAACACATTTTTAGGTTTTCCTATATACATTTTCTCAATCTTTTCCACTAATGCTGAAGAAAAAACATTTGAAAAATAGTAAAATTCACCGGATAAATGAAAGTAGATTCAAAAGTACCTCTGATTATATTAATTACATCTCTTTGAAAATCCATGTTTAATTTGTTCTTTCATTTGTTGTTCTTGCTCTCTTTGATATATTTTAATTTCTTTCAATTTCCGACGTTAATTTACTACTTGATGCACTGCAAGGGACAGCTCTTGATGTATTGCAGTAGTTTGGCCCAAATGCCTTATAGGAGTCATTATAAGATTCACCATCAGATTGAATGAAAAAAAAACAACTCCATAGTAAGATCATATTAGTAAACGTTCATTGTTACTATTACTACTATTATTACTACTACAATAACTAACCGTATCTTTTGTTAGCTCAGATTGATGACATTTTTTTGAAAAATTATTTTCAAAAATCTTTTTCACCTGGAAGAAAGAAAGAGAAGTACCTTGAAATATGTGTTTATGTGCAAAATGAAATTTTGAAAGAGAGTTTGCAGTATGTCACTAAGTGAAATAATAAATTGATTCAAAATACAATTGAAATTTCCAAGAGACCTAGGGTGGGACTTTGTAACTTGTATTACATAGATATAGTGAAGCGAAGTATACGCCATCTCTTTTTGCTACCCCGGAAAATGTCGTTTTGCTTGATACATAACTAACAATTATGTACCTAACAGGTCCACTTTCAAAAATTGCCATTTATATTTTCCATGTTTTCATTTTTACTCAATACCAATAACACATCTGTGTACTCATCGTTGCCAAATCACTTTGTTCGCTCTGTGTTACTATTGTGTCCTTATTGTATTGATTGTTGTAAGTTACTGCTGCCAATGAAGTTATATTCTATTCTATAATACGGACTTTATCAGTACCTACAAATTGATTTTACCCTTTCTATTTGTCAATGTATGTTGAATCTTGACTTACACTTGGATTTATGTTGTTAGAAGGAATCTTCTTCTTTTTTCTTTCATTACCATCATCTGCTTAATCCAAACCTCTTCATGATACATCAGACATTAAGATATCTTCTTTGTGAAAAGAAACCCAATTTGCCACTACTTTGCGAAGATACTATTGTATCTGAAATGGTATCTGAAATGGTATCTGAAATGGAATATTTATAAAAAAATATTTGTAGATTAATAGTTACACCTTTGTGTCAGGTATGGCGAATGACAGACTAAACCTAAAAAAGTTCATGAACCATGCGAGCCACCCAATAGTACAAGCACTTTTTATTCAAATGTTCAAGCATGAAATCTTGAGGAACATTATGGAATTTCTTCTTTTCCGACGACCACATGCGAAAATGACAAATAGCACACTGATTAGTTACTTCGAAAATGACAAATATCACCCTAGAGATGAAAAATTGAAGAACTCTCTAGAGTGATATGTGTATCTACAGTTATAAGGGGTTGTTTTCGTGACTGATCAATAATTTATATATAAATTAGTGGGAAGCAGCCAAAGGTGGACCAATTACGAGGATTTCTTCGTTTTTATGTCAAGCTTTCGAATTTTTTTATTTTCTTCTTCAAAACATAACTAAATGTAGTTGATTGATAAATATGTGATGGTCATATTTTAGTTACCCAGTTTAATACCATTTAAATTTCTAACATATCTCATATTGAACATATCTGGTAAATTAACGGTTTTATAAAAAAATTCAACTCTTGATTTGATCTCTTCAACAATTTCTGGGACATGATTTTTTCTCACATAAATAACTAGAATCTCCTTGGGATTCTAAACTACCAAGTGACAAATATTGCATTCAAATATGATCAAGAACATTAATATCTGGTATAAATAAGGATGATTATTCTTCATAACAAACACATTTGCAATTTTGTCAATTGTTAACTTTGTCTAAAATAAATTGTTTTTTTGTCAAATACTTATCAAAATCACAAAAATTAGGATATTTTTCTGAAACATTGGGACGTTTGGTTGATCTCTATCAATTGATCTAATTTTCCATCATGTGTCATCACGAGTCCATCAATACTTGACAGAACATGGATCATTTTTATCCACAAGTAACCCTGGTTGCTACAAATTTTCTCTCACAAAATCTTTCATGTATACATTTCTTGATAGAAGTTCATTCCTTTCACCATACAACATGGCAGCTATCATAACTGGTGGAGAACTTCTCCACAAATTTCTAATCAAAAAATTCTTCTTTACACTGCTGAGGTTAGACTGCTCACGACTTTTGCAAATGTTATAAAGTAGGTTCTCATTTGAAATAATTTTTGATATTTTCCAGAAACTTTTTTGTTTTGTAGAGAACAAACGTGTAATACCTCAGAACTTCACCTGATGTACCGAAACTCATCATTTCGAATTTCAAAAATAGTTTTAAACATAGTAAGTCTTTCTCCCTTTCATAAGTCCACTATAAAATTATTCAAATCTACCACTCTTGTGTAATTTGTTGGTAGGGGATCAAATTCTGGTCTCTTCAATGGTTTTACCCGTTTCATGTAATAAGTAGATTTTTAAGTTGGACCAGGATTTCTGTTAGTAACATGACTGCATTTTCCTGAAGAAGATTGTTTGCACTGATATCTCTGACCACAGCTCCAGAAATTTTGTTCAAAACAATTTCAACATTGTACAGGATTTTCTTTCGAAATGATGAACTGTACTTGCATTTTGCAATATAATGGGTACCATTAAAGGAATCAACTGCTTCACTACTTGTTCGACGTCTACTGAATGGCCTATGTTCTCACACATAGGCGATTTTGATGTATGACCCATTCGATTACAAGCATAACATTTCCATTGTACTGCTGGACAATTGAGTGGATTGAAATGCTCTCTCAGATACCTTCTACACGCCATAAATCAATTTATCCCGGCATGCTTCATTTAAGAAAGTCCCAAACTCACAATGTTTGGCAAGGTTTTGCAACTTAGCACTAAACTCCTTAATATCTTCGTTTAACTCTTATTTTGCTGAGTAAAATGTTTATCGCTTTGCTATAACAAGAAGTTTTAGACTATAATGAGTCAGTAATACCGCCTTCTACTCCGAGTATGTCTTGTCACTAGGTAAAGTTGGAGAAAGCATATCTTTCAGGACGTTGTGAGCTATCCATCCTACTAATGTAAGAAATAAGTTTGATCAGTAATTCCGTTACCTACAAACAATTGCTCCATACGTCCAAGATAACTTGTTATTTATGTTACTTTCGATTCAAACGCTTCTATATTTGCAATTAGTGGCATTTTTATTGATACTTTACACGTGGACACGACTCACGACTTGCACTTGACTTGACAATAGACTTCAGACTCACACTTTGGACATAAGTTCTTTCTTGATACTCTTCGCCAATAATGTTATATATCGGACTTATTGGTTTCAATAAAGTACTCTTTACACATAGCAGGTATTTATTTATTATTATTTATTTACACAAAGAACATTAAACTTCATCTTAGACCATGACATGACAGACGACTGCTGCCGGATGCGGATACAGCTATGACATGTGTCAAGTACGTACAGTTTAGGGTTAGACTCAGTTCACAACAAAAATCAAGTAATGAAAAACCTTCACTATGAAATCAACAGCTTATTCGATAAAAACTACTTCGCAATGAGAAGTTGTAAGCATGTCTCAATATTTTTTTTTCAGTTTCAGCTACAGGATAGAAACAAGATTCAATATTTCAAATAACCTAATTTTCGGATACAACCCCTTGCCCTGACAAAGCAGATTGAACACATTTTTAGGTTTTCCTATATACATTTTCTCAATCTTTTCCACTAATGCTGAAGAAAAAACATTTGAAAAATAGTAAAATTCACCGGATAAATGAAAGTAGATTCAAAAGTACCTCTGATTATATTAATTACATCTCTTTGAAAATCCATGTTTAATTTGTTCTTTCATTTGTTGTTCTTGCTCTCTTTGATATATTTTAATTTCTTTCAATTTCCGACGTTAATTTACTACTTGATGCACTGCAAGGGACAGCTCTTGATGTATTGCAGTAGTTTGGCCCAAATGCCTTATAGGAGTCATTATAAGATTCACCATCAGATTGAATGAAAAAAAAACAACTCCATAGTAAGATCATATTAGTAAACGTTCATTGTTACTATTACTACTATTATTACTACTACAATAACTAACCGTATCTTTTGTTAGCTCAGATTGATGACATTTTTTTGAAAAATTATTTTCAAAAATCTTTTTCACCTGGAAGAAAGAAAGAGAAGTACCTTGAAATATGTGTTTTTGTGCAAAATGAAATTTTGAAAGAGAGTTTGCAGTATGTCACTAAGTGAAATAATAAATTGATTCAAAATACAATTGAAATTTCCAAGAGACCTAGGGTGGGACTTTGTAACTTGTATTACATAGATATAGTGAAGCGAAGTATACGCCATCTCTTTTTGCTACCCCGGAAAATGTCGTTTTGCTTGATACATAACTAACAATTATGTACCTAACAGGTCCACTTTCAAAAATTGCCATTTATATTTTCCATGTTTTCATTTTTACTCAATACCAATAACACATCTGTGTACTCATCGTTGCCAAATCACTTTGTTCGCTCTGTGTTACTATTGTGTCCTTATTGTATTGATTGTTGTAAGTTACTGCTGCCAATGAAGTTATATTCTATTCTATAATACGGACTTTATCAGTACCTACAAATTGATTTTACCCTTTCTATTTGTCAATGTATGTTGAATCTTGACTTACACTTGGATTTATGTTGTTAGAAGGAATCTTCTTCTTTTTTCTTTCATTACCATCATCTGCTTAATCCAAACCTCTTCATGATACATCAGACATTAAGATATCTTCTTTGTGAAAAGAAACCCAATTTGCCACTACTTTGCGAAGATACTATTGTATCTGAAATGGTATCTGAAATGGTATCTGAAATGGAATATTTATAAAAAAATATTTGTAGATTAATAGTTACACCTTTGTGTCAGGTATGGCGAATGACAGACTAAACCTAAAAAAGTTCATGAACCATGCGAGCCACCCAATAGTACAAGCACTTTTTATTCAAATGTTCAAGCATGAAATCTTGAGGAACATTATGGAATTTCTTCTTTTCCGACGACCACATGCGAAAATGACAAATAGCACACTGATTAGTTACTTCGAAAATGACAAATATCACCCTAGAGATGAAAAATTGAAGAACTCTCTAGAGTGATATGTGTATCTACAGTTATAAGGGGTTGTTTTCGTGACTGATCAATAATTTATATATAAATTAGTGGGAAGCAGCCAAAGGTGGACCAATTACGAGGATTTCTTCGTTTTTATGTCAAGCTTTCGAATTTTTTTATTTTCTTCTTCAAAACATAACTAAATGTAGTTGATTGATAAATATGTGATGGTATTACATAATTTGGGATACTTATACATGAAATTCAAAATAAATTAGAGACAAAAATAAAAATAGGTGTCACAATTTGAGAGGACAAATTGACAACAAAATTATGATTACTCGATCACATTTTCGATATTTTAAGAGAGAGATACAGAGTGAGAAATATAAATGTAAAACTATAAGTATAATATATAAATAATCATTTCAAGAAGGACGAGGTTAGTTATTTTCTTTTTGTTTTTTTTTTAATAGATATGTATTTTTATGATATGAAGTTTAGGAAAAACCACAAAAATGTGAAAGAGAATAAAAGTGCATAAATAACTGCTCTTAAGTTTTATTTTTACAAGAAATTTGGTATTTTAGTATTATAAACCAAGTCACTTCCATATAAATCAGCATCAGAATGGAGTCAGTTTTGGTTAGTTCTTTGTTCGACAAGTGTATATTACATATTTCTAAGTAACCTGCATAAAAAAACCCAAATTAGAACAAATCATTCAAATTAATATCAGGATCTTGAAAACGAAACTAAATTTAAAATAATAATCTGATTGAATGAAAAGTTAGAAAAAACACACCGAACAGAAACGTCAAAATAGAAAGTTATTTGGATATGACGGATAAAGGTAGCAAAGGCAGATAGTATGGCTCAGTAGTGTTGGAGATCAGTTGTGGACAGAAAGGTATTCAAAACAAGAAAAAAATTTAGAAAATAAGAAAATAATTATAGGTTATGTAAATAGTGGAATTAGTGATTAAAATTTGAGTTCATCTAAAACAATCAAATACTCAGTGAAATAAAGTGTTTTGAATTATTATTTTGAAAGCTGAAAGAAAAATGAAATAAAATGCAAAAATTATAGCAGAAAAAACAGCAAGAAGAATAGCCAAAGCAAAAAGAAAAACCATTACAAAAATCAACAGAATAAACCATCCAGAACGTCAAAATCAGAAACTCACCTTCAAATTGAAAATTCCTAGAGGAAAGTCCAAATAGTGCAGAAAACATCGAAGAAAATCAAGGTACACCTTTTAGAACTTTCATCTGTGATGTATTAACACTAATCAAAGTTAAAATTTTATAAAAACAAACTTTTTGAAAATATCTTAATATAACCTTACCCAACTCCTGATAGACAATCATAGAACATTGAAATTTCTCAGGACTAGGACTAATACAAAATAAATCGTACTAAATCACAGTAAATTTTAGAAATAGATGAAAAAGTTCATGAGAACAATATCTAGAGTAAGATAGGTTTCGGTTCAATAAAACAAAAATACTTATATTTGACATTTATTCCGAACTCATAATTTTACACCATCAAGAATACCAACTGTCAATGATAAATTAAAAAATTCATATATTGGCTAGCCTGCGTGCAATTTGGTGCAAGTGTATCAATTGCCAGTTTCGTTTATTTTGACATTCAGTGTCTACAATTTACATTTTATTGGAATCATATCAACTAACAACAAGATCAGAAGAAAAAGCCCAAACTGAACCTTCCTTGAGAAAAAAGTGGATCATCTCTACAGTGGCGCACCGACTGAGCATCAAACTAAAAGGTAAAAAGGTCCAATTATTCTCCATCACAATTTCACTAATCATATAAAACAATATAACAATAAAATTATAACAGTATATATGGTACTAAGATCATTGATGGCTGTTTTTTTATTCATAGTTTGCTCTGTTTCATCTATATAAACCATTTCAAGAAAGAGACGCTTATTGAGATTTTGTTCATAAGCAAGAATTTTTGAATCGTCATAGTCAATTATATGATCTTCATTTATAACATGTTCGACAAGGCTACTCGATCTTACATTCCTTCTGCAGTCACTTTTATGGGAGGTTATTCTGGCTGTGAGCATTCTACATGGTTAACCAATGTAAACATCATCACAACTTCTACATGGAATTTCATAAATAATATGTGATCTGTTCCTGAACGGTACAAGAGTTTTCAACTTTGAGTGTAGTTGTGATATTGATTTTAAACACGTTTTGCTAATTTTAAAATTGTCTACATTTTTGAACAAATTGATTAATTTTGGAGTCAAATCATCTATATGAGGTAAAGATTTATAAATTAGAATATGATTAGTTTTTGGTGGGTGGTTATTTGAATCCGAATCAGAAATAGAGGAGCTAAATAAAATTTTATTAACTAGCGATTTTGGATATGAATTTTCAAAAAGGATGTTTTGAAGTTCTTTCAGACAATCATTTCTCAAATATGGATTGATGTGACCTTAACAACTCCGGTTTTGAGGTTATTTATCAAATTGAATTTCATTTCCATGGGATGGTGTGAGTGAAAATTCAGAAAAAGATTACTATTTATTGGTTTTCTGTACCACCTAGTAATAATTTTGTTTTCAATAATTCTGATTAGTTTCGTATCCAGGAATGGAACTGAATTATTTGTTTCTTTTTCTACAGTGAACTGGATATTTGGATCAAAACTGTTGAAGGTGTTGAGAGGTTCATCAATGCAATCTTCTGGTACTGAGAGAATAAGATCATCTACATATCTCTCTAGGAAAGGAATGTCGAAAGTGATTTTATTGGTGCAATATTCGAGGAGTTCATCTAAAACATAATTTAATAGTATTGGGGAGATGTTAGATGGGACAACAATTTGTTTGTAGAATTTCTCATTGAAGACAAGACACGTAGAGTCAAAAATGAAATCGATTATCTTCATAAACATGTGTTTTTCAATATTGCAGAGACTGTTGATTTTATTCCATTTTTTGTCGATGCAGAGTTTAACTAACTGTAAGGGTAGGTTAGTGAATAGAGATACTACATCCAAACTCATCAGAACATAATTTGGTGCTAACTGAAAATCGTTAATGAATTCACTAATAGAGAAAGAGTCAGCAACATGATATTAGGTATCATTGTCATATGAGTTGGTCAATATTTCAGTAATGAATTTTGTTATTTTACTGGTTGGTGAGTCAATAGAGGAAACAATTGGCCTCGAAGACAAAATGAGTTCATGAATTTTTGGTAAAGCATAAAACCGTGGTGTAACTGAGCTGTAGTCAACTTTTTTGCAGTTACTCCATCAATCATTGCTTTCTTCTTTAGTTCAGAAACAATTTTGTTAGCTTTCTGTTTTAGAGTACAAGATGGATCTGCTCTAATGGGTTTGTAATATTGTATATCATTGAGAAGTATCTGGCTCTTGTTGATGTATTCCTCCTTGTACATAGCAACAGTTACGTTACCTCTATCACTATTAACAATGCAAACTTCAAGATGTTGTTTCAGATATATCTTGATACGATAAGTGAATTGATCATCCTGATTATTATTCATATTACAAAAGTTTGTAATGATAGTGGTGAATTGTGCTAGATAGAAATTTTGATTTCTCTTGTTGAAATTATCAATAATGTTTTCCAAATCTGCAAGAAGCGATTCCATTCTTAAATCTTTCATAGTTGGACATACACTGAACTTAATCTTCCTAATTGGTCTACCTTTGACTGCTTCCCACCAATTTCTATAGTTATATATATATATTGCATAATGGAATTGAAATGTGCTTTGAAATTAATATTGCGAAAACGTCAGATAAACGTTAGAAGTGTCAGTTTTGCATATGATTCATTTTTCATCATATACAAAACCGTGAAAATAGTATCTAAAATTCCATAAAACATGGATGCAGAGATAAATAGTGATGATCAATGTACTCCACCTGAAATTGAAGACACCACAAAATTAACGTCACTAAATTTACTGCCTGAAAAGTCCAAAAGAAGGTACGAATACGCTTACGATCGATTTCTTTCATGGCGAAGAAATAAGGTAATAAGAAGCTCCTTTTCTGAAAACGCTATGTTTGCATACATAGGTGAACTTTCCAATATAACCCAATGCTCAACATTATGGATTAATCATTCAATGTTGCGTACCACTTCATCCATTCACCACAATGTAGATATCTAGTAAACTTAAAGCATTTTTTAAAAGGAAAAGTGACGAATATGAACCGAAAAAAGCTAAAATTTTGACGCAACAAGCAATTTGTGAATTTATAAATAAAGCATCCGATGAGGTTCATTTACTTTCAAAGGTGAGTCATCGATATTTTAGCAAAGTCTATACATTTATTTAATTATGTTTTTTTAGGTTGTGTTGGTTATGGTTATATCTGGTGCATGTCGCAAGCAAGGACTTACTCAGTTATGTATAAATAACATTGAAGATTTGGGGACTGCGGCTGTCGTTCAAATTAATGATACAAAAAATAAATGCTGTCGCAAGTACACTATTACTGGAATCTTTAATAGCATATATAAAAAATATACCAATCTAAGACCGCCAACTACCGAAACACGCTTTTTTCTTAATTATAGAGACAAAAATTCACAAAACAAGTAGTGGCTAAATTTTTAAATCTAAAGGATCCTGAAAAATACACAGGGCACTCATTTCGCCGTTCTTCTGCTACTATGTTAGTAGATGCAGGATGAGATCTAACTTTTCTGAAAAGACACGATGGTTGGAAATCGTCCAAAGTCGCAGAAGAATATATTGACGATTCTGCTACTAACAGATTAAATATTGCCAATAAAATTATGGGTGCCATCAGTAGGACTTGGAAAGCCGACAATCCGCCTCTTCGAGAAACTGACATCGAGTCTACTACTGTACATAGTGTACAAATAACAAAGAGAAATCTGTCTAATTGTGTGTATTATTACAATTTACTAATTGTAATAAAAATAATATCACTTTTAATTTCTATAAGCAGTAATCTTGTTCAATTATTACTTTTCTTTGTAAAATTCTCAAATTCTCAAAATATATCAATTTTTTTGCAATTATGCAATAATCTGTGGTCGTCGGAAAAATAGAGTACATTACTTGTGTGTAAAGTGCCATTTCACACTCGTTAGATTGTTGCAATCGGCTGGCGCCTCGTGCGACAACATTCTCCCACTCATGTGAAATGGGTCACTTTCCACGCTAGTAACGTAATATACTATTTCTTTATTAGAGAAATAATTACTTATTTCAATTGTATTTCAAATATCAGCAATAACATTGACAAGTCACTGAACGTCAAATAAAGTCCACCATAAACGAATACTAACCTCTTACATAAATAATTGCCCCAGGATAAAACTTCCCATCTGTCAACTTGATTTTGAATTTTGTTTCTCAACATATTCACATGTTTTCTCCTCGATAAACGTCACATAACCGGACATGGTTATACTGTTGGAAAAAAATTAGTAAATTTCAATATTTTTTATTTTATCTGGTTTCAAACATATGGGACTATTTTCGGATCGTTCAGTATCAATTCGTTCACAAATTAAAGAGACAAACATACATATTTTGTGTGTATTGGTGTGAAACAGGATATTGAATTCGCCTACGTACAAACTCGAGAATAGGACCCCTGATTATACCTACCACTGGAATGGAATTATATCTAGGTAGATGTATAACATATAATTTCATTAGTGATGATTATGCATATTTTACAAGCAATGAAAGTATTTACTTGATTCACAAATGTGATTAGTCAAACTTTATTGAAATATAAAATAAAACAATAACAAAGTAACAATAAAAAAATTAATCGTCTTTCCGGGGCAGTTTAAATTGATTCGGCGTCTGCTTCTACAACAATAAGCTATGTCTATATCTTGTGTAAGATATAGACAAGTCATAGCTACTCATTCAACAATCAACAATGCAGTGAGAATTTCAGGACACATTACTTTTCACGACAACACTACCATTTCGTTTCAATTACAGCGAAGTGCCGCGTAGCCCATGCGGCCTACGCCATAGGCCGCGTTAAGCCGTAGCCTGCGTAGCCAAAACGTGATGTTCTGCGGTAGCCACAAAACATGATAGTTTTAGCTCTAGCTCCGCTGTCAAGTGAACTCTTCACTAACAGCAAACCCTTGGGTTTAAATCTGCAGCTGATTTGTAACAGAACTTATACTGAAAAACGGAATATGTGAAATTACAGAACATTACATTGGCAACTAGATGCCAACGTATATGTGTGAAATTACAGAACATTACGTTGGCATCTAGTTGTCAACGTAATTCTCTATTATTTCACATTCGAGTCAAAGTACATAAGTAATAACACATAAGTTTTCACGTAAATATACTGTTGAAATTTAAATAATTTTGACAATTTGATTCGTGAAAACACCAAACCAAACCTAACAAAAATTAATAAAAAAAATGTAAAAAATAACTAAATATTTTTTTCATGGTAGATAAATATTATTGAATATCTGATAGTAATTTTCATTTCTGAACAACTTTGTTTCATAACTATTTTCGATATTGTCAAAAATTAAGGTACTTTACTCCTGAGTGAATTTCATATTTTTTGAAAACCGCGTATACGACTGAAAAAAATTGATATCTGATTTTTTTATTTTCAATTTTAGAACATGCAGAACTTTTTATGAACAATCAACTTAGTGAGACAGACTGCATATACAGTCACTTAAGTTGACGACAAATGGAAAATATTTTCATTTTTCGATTAAGGAAAAAAAAATTATTTTATGTTCTAGACTCTAATTGTGAATATTCAAATCTTGAAATTCGTCAGTTGTATACGAGTAGTATCAAAAAATATAAAATTGGTACAGTAAGAGAATACTTTGATATGTGACAATATTGAAAATTATTACCAAGAACAGTTGTTCAGAATTGAGAATCGCGTTCGAATATGAAATCGCTTGCGTCTACGCACGATGAAAATAAAAAATAAAAATATATTTAGAATTTCTCTACAATAACACAAATAACAGCCCTCGCAAAGAAAGGTCAGAGAGTATTCGCGGCAAAGTAACAGGTTCAGCTAGTTTTTATAAAAATCATTTTTTTTGTGGATGAATATAATTTCGAATTTGAACATGTTGAATAGTTCTGAACATTTTTTCATTTTAATAATTTTCAATAATCTCACGAATAAAAGTACTTTACTCTACTTCCTCTGTGCCAAGTTGATATTTTTTGACACTAATCGCATACCAGTGACAAATTTCGAGATTTGATAATTCTGAGGTAGGTTCTTGAACAAAACAAATTTTTAATGTTATTCATATGTCGCCAACTCAAGTGAATACTCTGTATATAATTTATTCATGGAATTGATAGAATTACATATTTTTCTCAGTATTGAGAATTACAAACACAAAGAACACGCTTAGGATCTGGTCGCAGCGACCAGATCGTAAGCTTGGTTCTTACATTGATACTTAATTCTCAATAGTAAATTTGAGAAATTAAAGGTAATATTACATTTTTGATTAAAATTCCATAGGAAATTCACACAAATACTATTTAATTTCACAGTCTCAACTATGTTGACCTAATTTTCAAACGGTAAATTTACAGGAGTTATGTAATTTCGCTTGAGGAACTTTACATATATATTAATTAATTTTACATTATCGATTCTGATGACACGATTTTTCAATAGTATAGTCACATAAACTATGTAATTCCACATCTTAAAATTAATGGGTTATTGAAATTTCAGTAGGATTATTACGCTAGTTGTTATGTGATTTCACGAATCAAATTATCAAAATTATTCAAATTTCAACAGTATATTTACGTGAAAACTTATGTGTTATTACTTATGTACTTTGACTCGTGAAATAACAGAACATTACATTGACATCTAGATGCCAACGTATATGTGAAATCACAGAACATTACGTTGGCATCTAGTTGTTAACGTTATTTTCTTTTATTTCACATTCGAGTCAAAGTATATAAGTAATAACACATAAGTTTTCAGGTAAATATACTGTTGAAATTTAAATAATTTTGATAATTTGATTCGTGAAATCACTTAACAACTAGCGTAATAATCCTACTGAAATTTCAATAACCCATTAATTTTAAGATGTGGAATTACATAGTTTATGTGACTATACTATTGAAAAATCGTGTCATCAGAATCGATAATGCAAAATTAATTAATATATATGTAAATTTCCTCAAGCGAAATTACATAACTCTGGTCGCTGCAACCAGATCCTAAGCGTGTTCTTTGTGTTTGTAATTCTATCAATTCCATGAATAAATTATATACATAGTATTCACTTGAGTTGGCGACATATGAATAACACTAAAAATTTGTTTTGTTCAAGAACCTACTTCAGAATTATCAAATCTCGAAATTCGTCACTGGTATACGATCAGTATCAAAAAATATCAGCTTGGCACAGAGGAAGTAGAGTAAAGTACTTGTATTCGTGAGATTATCGAAAATTGAAATGAAAAAAATTTCAGAACTATTTAACATGTTCAAATTTGAAATTATATTCATCTACGAAAAATAAAAATGATTTTTATAAAAACTAGCTGAACCTGTTACTTTGCCGCGAATACTCTCTGACCTTTCTTTGCGAGGGCTGTTATTTGTGTTGTTGTAGAGAAATTCTAAATATATTTTTTTTAAATTTTCATCTTGCGTAGACGCAAGCGATTCCATATTCGAACGCGATTTCATATTCGAACGCGATTCTCAATTCTGAACAACTGTTCTTGGTCACAATTTTCGATAATGTCACAAATCAAAATATTCTCTTACTGTACCAATTATATATTTTTTGATACTAGTCGTATACAACTGACGAATTTCAAAATTTGAATATTTACAATTAGAGTCTAGAACATGCAGGACTCTTATGTAAAATAATTTTTTTTTCCTCAATCGAAAAATGAAAATATTTTCCATTTGTCGTCAACTTAAGTGACTGTATATACAGTCTGTCTCACTAAGTTGGAACCATACGGAAAACTTTTTTATTAATAATTTTAGGAAAAGAATGATTGTTCATAAAAAGTTCTGCATGTTCTAAAATTCAAAATAAAAAAATCAGATATCAATATTTTTCAGTCGTATACGCGGTTTTCAAAAATTATGAAATTCATTCAGGAGTAAAGTACCATGAAAAAAATATTTTGTTATTTTTTAGATTTTTTTTATTAATTTTTGTTAGGTTTGGAAAAACAACTTTTCGTTTATAGAAAGTTCAACGTGGTCGAAAACCTAAAACACCACAAAAACTAACAATGAAAGAATATTGTCAAAAATGAAGGTACTCTTGGGTGAGATTCATATTTTTTAAGAAACCTCGTATACTACTAAACTACAAAAATTGATATCTGATGAAAGTAGGGCAGACCGGGGCTGGTTGGTACAAATTTCACGTTCGAATTTTTTACAACTTTTCTATAAACCTTACGAACAATTGGGCTCCAAGGGATGAAACCTATACTGATCGGCTAGAAAATTACTAATATCACATAGATTCAAACAAAGCAGTAAAGGAGAAATAAATTAATTTTCGTGACCTCTCATATGTACCAACATACCCCGTAACCGGGGCATGTTGGTATACTTCATGGGGCTGGTTGGTACAGTCTGTACTTACGGAATTCAACATTCCAAAAGAAAACAAATATTTTTTGAAAGTAAATTGTATTCTTCAATAATACAAAAAAGTATGAAATTATTACTCTGAGTCATCAGATTCACAATTGTGACAAATATAGTATGGCCCAGCGTCGCAACATTCTTCGTGTGACCACAGGTGGCACTGTGTGCACTGAATCCACTTTTCTCGTGGCGCACTATTGGAATATTCTTCCAGGCATATGAGACAAATGGCATCTTCATCCTCGCTGCTATCACTGGAATAAGACAAATTCCCCTTCTGTTTCTGTTTACCCGTCTTCCTTATGTTCTTTTCTGTCTTGTCTGTAAAAACTTTTTTCTTTACTATCTTTGCTTTCTTATTGATCTCATCTTTGTTATTTTTCATTTTCTCACTTTTCTCCTTCTCCAATTCATCTTTAATGGGGGTATCTGTCTGAATTGCTGACTTTCTTTTTCTCCTGTTGTTCTTCTTGGATATTCTTGGTGGTGCGTTGGGCAGTGGTTTAATTTTCTCAAGACAATAATTGTCATCAGTCTTGCTGCAACCAGGTTGATTTAACATTCCGTCTGTTGGAGTTGCATGTCGAGGAATTTCTATTGGTTCTGACGAATGATTCGGGGCACCTGGGGATGTTTGTTCAAAAGAATGCTCATGGACTTCAATGTCAACATCAGTAGCCGCAGTGGGTACAGTAGCTACGTTATCCACTCTGACGGTATCAACATTTTCTATGTTTGGGTCTGGTCTATCGGTGACATATGCTGCCATAAACTCACTATCAGCGAATATATCACGATTGAAGGGTGATATACCCGAAACTCTGAAGCCAGCTGATATGTTATTCGGAGTCGCAGTCAAAGGTTAAGCTCTTGCAAATATTCCAGGGATATCATAAATGGTCATTGTGCGTCCAGGATTGTTAGTCATCCATGCATCGCAAGCACTATTGGCATATTTTTTTAAAGGACCATACACACTTCTGTCCAGGGGTTGTAGTTTATGGCTACAGTGTGGGGAAAACGAGAGAACTGTTACACCATTGTCTTTACAATATTTGAGTCCTTCTACAGACAAATGTGAATCGTGATTGTCAAGAAGTAAAATAACTGGTCTCTCTACTGATGCTCTTGTATGTCTAACGAAATGTTTGACATATTCAATGAAATTATTCTCTTTCATCGATCCCGAAGGATTTGCTCCTCCAGCACTACCAAGAGGACCCTCTTTCAAAAAGTGCGGCTTGAAATGAACTCTAGGAAATATAAAAAATGGCGGGACACTATTTCCTGTTGCTGAGACAGCAAAAGCCATAGTCACAAGCTTACCTCTCTCAGCAGATGTTATTCTCCCTACTTGTCGAACACCACGACGAGCAACAACCCTATTTGGTTTTTGAACTGTTGTTATTCCAGTTTCATCCATATTCCACAAATATGCTGGGCCACATCCGAGACGATTTGATACTGTCTCGAGATTGTCAAAGAAGGCACCTACGTTGGTTCTATTGAAGCTGGTTGCCCTGGATAGACTAGTAGCTTCTGGGGTTCGGATTGATAATGTTTTATTCCTTTTCAAAAACGATGAAAACCAGTTAGCTCCAGCAATATTATTATTTTTCCAGTTTTCAGGCATACGCAAATTCAGTGATGATGCAAATAAGTAAGCAATTCTTCTCACTTCCTTTGGTGAGAGACCAAAATAAATATCAGCTGCTTTTTTCAAGTAGTCAGAAAGTTCAGCTTCTTGTTCTGATGTAAAAACATAATGAAAAAAAAAATGTAATCGCATGAAATTCAAAACAAATTAACTCACCTTACTGATTGCTATGAAACCTACTACCGTACTTGGTAAATTTTTATTGACAGCATTGATTTCTTCCGCGGAGAATATTGAACAGTATCTTTGTAGAGTCATCAAGGGAATTCCAAAATCCCTAGACGTTTCTCTTAGAGATCGTTGATCTAGCTTTACAGCTCTAACAGCTCTAAGCATAATATCAGGTTTCGTCAACCCCCTATTGGATTTCTTCTTGTAATTTCGCATTATGAATCTATAATAAATGAATAATTGAATTCGCTGCTCTTCATATATCTCAGTCATAACCTGGCATCGGGGTAGGTTGGTACAGTATCAACTGACCCCGGAGAGAATGTACCAACTAGCCCCAACGCCATTTTTAAATTCTACAATGAGATATCTCTTGATAGAATAGGTCATATGTTCCTTTATATATATGAAAATGGAACAAATTGCATCTGCATTGAACACCTGATATAATTGAAACTGAACCCTGTCTATGAAAAATGTTTTACAAAGTTTTAGATAAATAACAAATATTTACTTACCAATGACTGAAACATGAAGTAATGGCGCCATCTGATGCGTGATAGCGAAACTATGCGTTATGTACCAACATACCCCTGTATTCAACTAGCCCCGGTCTACCCTATTTTAGATTATAGATCATGCAGAACTTTTTATAGGTTGCACATACATAGTGTAAGTGTCGCCATACAAAATAACTTCGAATTAAGAAAATCGCGGTATATCTTGACATCTTTTTCATTCCCAAATAAAACAATTTTTCAAATTCATTCCACCTAATCATGAAGAATGGATTTTTTGGCAACTGTGGTGTCACACACAATGGAAACAGAGACTGGGTCTCCCCTTCACACTTGTTTCTTATACCTATTGGAATATAATAGAAAACATATTTTTTGTTGCCGATGACACCCAAATAAACCTGTAATGGTTCAACAAATCTATAATTTTCCTTGTAATATTTATTTCTTGAGAAAATACTTCTCAGAGGACCCGATTGCGGATCATGTGCAATTTTCAGAAAACTTGATTGTTTTATTTCCTCAATCACTCACTCTTGAATTCCATGATTGATTTTCAATTCACTAGCGATGTGTGATAAATTCATTTCATTAAAATCTGTGAAATTACCAATGATGGTTTGTTATGATTTATCTTTAAGGGTAAACGTCGTTTGTAGAGTGAAAAATGAAGAAGAGAGGAATTTTACTGCAAAATCCTGTGTTGAAATAGTTCGTTCAATTTTCTCAGATGAATCCTGTTCAAAGGGTAAATTTCGTACTATGTATGAAGTGTCGTCATTTTGGGGCTCGATTATCTTTTCAAATATGTTCTGGTGCTTTCTTACAAAGTGACTATTCAGACTGTTTATATAATTATTAGAAACTAAGCAAAATTCAAAAAAAGGGCAAGGAACCCTTTCTGCCCCCTTTTGACAGTCTCTTCTGTGAAAAAACAATTCTGAACTCCGCATTCGACTTTAATTTTGTTTGTATCACACCTAACCGTTGGTTTTGCATTATTCCTGAAAATGTGGAATTTATACTTATTGTAAGACGATAGTTTTGCTTTACAATTCCCTCTCATGGCAGGTTTCTATGAATGCACAGGTGTTTATCGTCTAGTCTACTGCCGTGTTATGGTAAAACCTAGTACCTTGAGATAATAGTTTTTGAATTATTATGCATCTTACAAAGTTACCTACTTGGGGTCAAATTGCCACCTATCTGAATGACGTAAATGCAGTTTTCTTCATGGCTATAAATAGTATCTATAAAGAAAATATATTTATTTGATAACAAAAACTACCAAATCTAGTTACTAGGATTTGTAAAAGTTTCCTTGTTATGGGAGTATTCAGTTTACATATCCATCTTGTAGTTTCAATAGAGCATACATACACACACGCCAACACACATAGGAAATTATAAAATAATTGCAAGTAAAGAAGGTTAAATATAAATATAGGTACAGAAATTTTAATATATTTGGCATATCTGAATACATAAGGAAGAGAACTATTTTTGTTAGCAAAGCCTAACACCCATAGACCAAACTTCTCAATGTTATTCATCATGTTATGCATGGCATCACACGTTAAAAGGTAAGGGCTGCGTCTTCCCTAGCTCACACAAGTCTCTCGAAGACTTCCGAGGGTTGCGCGTAGGGGCGCAATCGGTTGACGGAAATAACAATTTTTAACAATCTGGTATTTGCATTAAAGATTTTATTTTAGATTCTCAAATTGTCGACTGATAAACTTCTCAACCAATCCTTGATTTTTTTTTTATATTATTATTAATATTCCTTATGTTTTGTTGTACCTGTGAATATATTCGGGAAGCTGTGTAAAGGTAAGACCTCTGACCGATTGATTTCGTAACTTTCCTTCGAATAATCAACTATTTTAAATAAAGAAAGAAAGTATTTTCTTGTTCTCACTCTCGCATGTGTTTTGTTCTGTTCTCCGATTTCTTGGAATATTCATTTCATTTTGGATATAACCAGTATTCTTATTTGTAAAGCTAACTCCAATATATCCATTCCCAAAAAACCTGCTATACTTATGATTTGAAGAAGTTTTTTTCAATTTCAGACAAAATCTCTAATACAGGATATTCTCCTCCAGTTAATCTATGACTCACATACAATAGCCTAGCTTTTTTGGTATAACCCAGTCATAAAAAACCTAAGACTATGAAATAAAATTAGTAACCTATAACCAAATGTTTCAGTAGATTAGATAATACCGTCACCTTCTTCCACTGGGTGACTGTTTTCCTTGGACCAATATTATTTGAGCGAACTCCCAATTTGTCCCATAATTTCTTAGTTTTTTCGTTATCTTGAAATAAAATTGTCTTGTTTTCTTCCTCAATGACAAGAATTCTTCATTTTGATCTCGAGTAGTTCTAGCATTTCGACATCCTAGATGAATGAAAACCAGTATTATTTATAAACATTTATTTAAATTTTTAACAAAAACTAAACTCTTAAAACCATATGAAACAAAACAGTACTTGAACTGAAATAAAAAAAGATAAATTTTCATAATCTCATCTTCTTTTTGAGCCATGCATTTGACCATCCTTTTACATTATTTGATGATCAGATTTTGTCTGCAATTTTTTGCAGTCCGGAATCAATTGCAACTGCAATATCGTTTAGGGCACTAGCTATTGCCATCAATCCTTCTTCGTTGGACACTACAAATTTTCCATACTGCTGTGCCAACAATGCTTACGTTTTGTATGTTTTTTCTTTTTCAGTTCATTAAAAGCATAAGTAAATAAATGAAAATGAATGCAGATAAAAAATTATTTACTACTGTATCGGGGCAGCTTCCTTTGATTTAGGAGGGGAGGATACTTCATTTGGGATGTTTTCCTCCACAAAATCAACATTTTGTTCTTCGTCATCTGCATAAACAATTTCAATATCACTAAGTTGTTCGACAGATTGTATTTCTGCACATCCCTGTGATGATTCAGGATCATTATTGACATGAAATCCCACTTCCCTAGTATTTGATAATCCTTCAACTACGAGTAACCCACCCCCCCTCGGGGGCAATAATAAATTCTTCTCCGTGTCTTTGTGTTCGGCCAGATCTTTTTCGCTTCCTCACGGAACTTTTCCATTCAGTAAATGTCTGGAATGATATTATTCAGCAAAATTGTTCATAAAAATGAGATATTTCCGATCTCATGTCAATTATTTGGGTCAGCTTACTTTTTTCCAATCTTCTGTGGACTTGATGGCCCCACTGCCACAAGCATTTAAATCGTCAATGTTTCCCAACATTGGATGATCCTTTCAGAATTTTCGCTTGTAATTTTTCCATACCGGAGTTTCTGTTAACAGTTATTTCTCCCCACAGGTGTTATTATGAAAGGTTCAATAGGATATCCAGAATCTCCAATAAGCCAAGAACTATTGTCACCATTTATATAATTTTTTTCCAAATGTCTTCTAACTTGGGAGGTTGACCAGATGGCTGAATTATGGACGGACCCTGGGTATCTAGCATTTATGGCCTGAATTTTCATTTTCAAATTGGCATAAACTATGACTTGGGTATTCAAACTATAATATCCCTTGCGATTTGGGAACAGTATTCCAGGCATTTCAGGATTTTGGAATGGTGGTGCTCGAATTGCTATGTGGGTACAATCTATGGCACCAATGAAGAATATCACCAACTTTTGATTTTTACCTTAGGAAATACTCCATTAAAAATGAAAAAATTCTGTTAAATTTTTTTTTTTGGTACGACTTATAGTTTCCGAAATATTTCATTGTTTAGCTGAGCGTGCGACGACGCGGAGTCATTAGCCGCTGTGACGTCAATGCGTGCTATGCTCCCGACATGTGTATTTAAAGTTTGTGTCGAAAACTGAAGAAAATGTCGAATCCAAAAACTAGAAAATCGTGTATTTTGCCAAAGTGTTTAAATAAAACTACTAATGAACCCGAAATAAATGGAATAAAATCATGAAGTGGGAGCCAAAGGTTTTAACTATTATTGCGAAGGTCTAACTATATTTGATGAAGGACACATTTTTTGTACTTTATGCGGATCAGAGCTAGTAAATTTTTTTTAAATTTTATTGTGATTGTTTGCTAGATTGTTTGATTTAAAGAGTAAGCCTACCTTCTAGGTACACTTAGGTTCAATAATGGAAGTTTTACCTATTGTTTTTTCCGTTAACCAGCTGTCGTCCCCTTACGAACGGCAGCCCTCAGAAGTCGAAACTTGTGCGAGCTAAGGATTAACGAGGTCTTACCTTTTTACGTGCGATTCCTAGCACTTTCTCGGGCCATCAGAAAAAATTCTGCAGTCACTAGGGTTCGAACCTTTGACTGGCAGCCAAAAGTGATCGAAACAATGTCGCTTTAACAACTCCTACCTGGCCCCGAATAACATTATTATATAGTTTTTCTTTGTTTCAGATTGAAAATGACATGGAAAACTATTCGTGAAATATAGATTAGTTGGAGGTAGAATAATACTTTGAAAAAAAGTTATTCCACATAAATTTGAATCTCAAAAAGCAGTTAACGTGAAGCCCAAAATGCCTGCAGAACATAAACGCGCGGAACCAAATTAAGTTTTTTGAGAAACTTTTACACGAAGATAATCCTTTAACATTATTCACACCAGATGAAGTATTTGTTGCTCGTTTTTAAGAAGATGATCTATTAGAAACTCCATTAGATGAGAACATTAATTAAAGCATAAAAAAAGTACATATGTCACAAAGCTGTGAAAGTAAAATTGAAATATAAAAATGGTTAGAAAGCAAGAATTACCGAAGAAACATTTTTAAGATGAAAAAGAACTCCGAAGATTTGGATTTATGCTGTTCTGAAATATCATCAATCGGAAAGCTTTGGAACTCACTGCTCGGGAGGTGTTCCCTGAGGCATGCATCAGTTTGCAAAAATCCAAGACAAATACCAATTCCTGCCTACTTTTCCTGGGTTCTCATGATGTTCTCTGAGAATTTGAGAACATTACAGGATTTTCTTTTCGTGAGAGCAGGAATATAAAAAAAACATGCTTGCGTGGATTCAAAGCAAGTTGATTTGGTAGAGTTTATTGTGTTTTCTGCATGTGGAATAGTACATTTGCAGAGTTGCTTGTTTAGTACAAATTAATGTTCAAACTTTCATATTTTGAGAACATGTAAATAAAACAACTCATTTACTTGTATTTCTCATTATTCATTCATGCATAACTAATCAATGAGTATATCGTAGATGTTGTCACCCCAAAATATCTCACATTGCTCAATTATATTTTCACAGTAATATTTTTTGCATAATTGTATAATCTTTTTCATATACCTGCAGCACCTGTTGAGAACTCCCAAAATCCACGTGCGAAAATCAAAATACTCCTATTTTTTCCACTCATGTGCATTTGTGCTTGTACTTGAGCATAATACTGTGTTAGGGGCGAAATTTAGGAAAGGAGAGCAGTGAATGTGCAATGATGTGTCACGCCTCTAACATACCCAGCAGCTCAGTAGGCGCGGATTCGACAATAAAAATTGATTTCGATAAGATTGAAATATGGGGTTAATTTTCCGGAGCGCCACGGATTTATCGCTAGTGAAAAATCCGAAACCACCCTGATGGAATGGGACAACCCACTGCACTAATATTACTAAAATATTAAACAATAGATACCTGTAAATGGTATAATAATAATATATAAATATGTAGAGATTTTGTCTTCCCTTACGCTTAGATAACTTGGACCAGAATAAAAGAAATAGTCATGTCCCTTACTAATAAAATATATTGATCGTTACACACCCTGTATGTGCACAGTTCAGCTCACCATACAAAAGAAAATGAAATTAATGTAAATATCAACCACCAAGATGAATTCAAGTGAATGCTGTGATTGAGAGTATGGTATTGTTTGAATATATCAATATGAAACCTCCAGTGAGGGCTATGCCTGTGACGTCACGATGATAGCTTACAGTTATGGATACTTACGCCTTAGGGGCAGTCTTATTCTAAACTTATCTGATACTATGTAGATATTCTCAAGCATGCCAGTTCACCAATTATTGTGGTTGTAGTTCATCGGTGCCTTGGTGAATACAGATGCACAGTGGGTACTACACAATCGATCAAAGTACATGTACAGCTGGGACAAATAGCGAAGGAATGCTGAACAACAGAATAAACCGTAGTGGAGCACTACCAGCGGCGAAGCAGTAACAGTAGCAAAGTGGTAGTCGCAGAGGAGCAGTAGCAGAGTGGTAACAAGCACTATCCACAGCGGAGCAAAGTAGTAGCAGAGTGGTAGCCGCAGCAGAGAACCCTAGAATATACAATACCATTCTGACTTCTGATTACACTTGTATGGGGCCATAAGTAGAGCCCAAATGCAAATACTAACCTCTATTAAGTGGGAGGGTTCTGATAACAGATTTGATGGTCTGTTTGTTGTCTGATAGCGAGTTTCTTGTTCCAGTAGTTTCACACAATGATGAAGTGACTTCTAACCTCAAAAATCCGCAAAGCGAATGGAGATTTCTCAAAAATATAAAGCGTCAAAAATCGCAAACAATATGAGAAACTCTCCTGATATGAATTTTCCGAAGATCCATCAACAATGATCAAACTTTAATTGGAAATCTTCAAAGTAGGTCAGTCACTCATCAAGATCAAATAAGGAAGAAGAGAGTCTCTCTCAGATGTCAAAGTCAAAACTGTCAATATCTGACAAGGCGATTTCTTGTTCGTTAGTGTTCGGTGGGAACAGTCCAGGAACTGACTCGAGCTAATAGGAGCTATGAAAAGAACACCTTAAGATTCAGTGTTGCTAACTGAAACAACACAAAAACGCCAGCCTCTCAATCTCAGAACCAAACTAACAAAAGGTCAAGTATTCGAATGTGAAATAGGTACCTAATGACACAAGATAGAGATAGAGTAGGAATGTTACGGTTTTGTGTTCTAAGTACAAAACAATAGACTAACCAAAAGTATGTTTACAAAATAACGCTGTCATACCGCAAAATAGAACAACTGATAACTGTCATTAGCTTAAGGCCGGTTCATGTCCGCTCGAACTAGTACAGCAAAGGTAAGTACTAACATTCGGAACAAGCTATACATGACAACGATCAAGTTGTCATTTTGAGGAATCTGAAGAAGAAGAAGAATACAGTGGCGTACAGAGTGGAAAGTGTATATCAATGACCGAGAATTTCTGATGTTATTGTATTAAAACAGAAAGGGTTTTCTAGTGCAAAATAAACCCGTAACAAATCCCCCCTCTACTCGGAGAGGCATTAAAGTTCCCAGAACTTTAATGACGATTAGCCATAAAGCTAACAATAACATTATTTAACCAACAATAAGAAATTCAAGGAAGTGTAAATTAGACTGGTAGATAACAAATACCATTATAAGAATGTAAAAAAGATTGACATTTCAATGTAATTAAGATAGAAAAGGTGACTTAATTCAATGAATACCTGTTAGGAAAGAGTCGAAGGTTAGTTGATATGTCCACCTGGTACTATCAACTGTGAGAAAAACACAAAAACATATAATATCTTCACAATTAAACAACCGAAATCATAATAATTAAATACAATATCTACAAAGCAATCAGTGATTGAGTAAATTGATGTCAAGTGGTCAAATGTTCATATTATCAATCTGGGTTCTACAATACTCAATAACATAAGCCGGTGTTGGTCATTCCAACAAAAATAAAAATCCAGCATATCCAAATACCCAGTGAAATATAAATAAAAATATGTCTTTATGGAAAGGTGATCATTTAATCAAACAAATCCCTCAAAGGAGGACATTAGTACGAGTGCCACAAAAACAGCTCAAATATGCAACAATGCAAAGCTCGTTACCAAAATACACGTGTACTGAAATATGCTACAAGAAAACAAATCCCGAAATCACAAATACTAACCCGGACAATAAAGTAATCTCTTGACAGCAGATTAAATTAATACCAATCCTCAGAAAAGGACATATTTTTGGCTCAAAGTGTCGGTGTGGCATGACACTGTCAAACAGGTTTTTCTGTCGTGAAAAAAAAATCACTAGTTGTGAACTAGCCTAGTTCAAGTAGCTTTAAGCCGAAGCTAGGGATATCCAACTTCTATCCAGAACCACCGAGACAGCGCTCGAATTTAACATCAACAACGCAAATAATAAAAATTTTAATCAATCACCGACAACGCAAATCATTAGTCTGTGGACAATCGGCTATTGTCAACTTACCAGACCAGAAAGAAAAATAAAAAAATCTACCAAAGAACATCTTAAATGATACAAAATTAAATTCATAACGAATTAACTGGAACATAACATCCAATGATGTTAGTATTATGGACAATAATTTTTGAATGGCCTCAAAATTATAGAAAAACATACCAAACAAAAATTATAAATGCAGCAGTGTTGCTGTCGTGAGATTTTATAATCGCAATCATTTTCCCTAGATATTATGGGTACAAAATCTCACAAGTTGGGAACTAAGTCCAAGTTCTAGTTGCTTTAGGCATACGCCAGGGACAGCCAACTTCGGCCCCAAAATTACCGAATTTAATTTTAATCTGGGTGGTCGAATAAGGATGGGTCACTCTCATCCGGAGGATGAGCCTTCAAGTATTTTCCATGGCAGATAGACTTCTTACCCTTGTCATCTTTGAATTCATAAGTCCAAGGTGATACTATTTTAGTAATTTTGCAGCTAGTTTGGCAGTGAAGTTTTAACTGCATTTGAAATTGCATAATTTCGCCTCCATACCTTCTGTCCAACTGAAAATTTTACAGGACGTCGCCGAAGGTCATAATGTTGTTTACTCTTAGTATGTGCTTTCAGTATTCGAGCTTGCATATATTTATAAATTCTAGAAAATGCATTTTTCTTGTCCTCTGCAGAACAAATAGGGTAAGGTGACTCGCTAGGAACATATATTTCATTCTTTCCATCAAGAGAGACCTCACGTCCAAAATTCACAAAATTAGGAGTTAGAGCAGTTGTTTCATGTTTAGACGACCGGATTGCATAGGCAATTTTTGGGAGATAAGTATCCCACAATTTTTGATTTTCTGAAACATATGCCGTGAGCATGGTCTTAATGACTCGGTTCACTCTCTCAGTAGGATTGGCCTGAGGGTGATAGTTGGCGGTATATGCAATATCAAAATTGTAAGTCTATGCAAGATTTTTAAAGAGATTACTCCTAAACTGCACACCATTATCAACGATAATTTTCTTTGGTGCACCAAACATAAGAACAACTTGTTCCTCCATAATCTTAACTATGCTACTTGCAGTAGCAGATATCAATGGAAAGAACAAGACAAATTTACTGAAAACATCACAGACCGCTAAAATATATGCAAAACCCTTTGAACTTCTAGGCAGAGGTCCCATAAGGTCTGCACTGAGAAGAAGGAATGGTTTATCTACATTGGGAGTTTTACTCAACATGTATCCAGACGGAGCTTTTTGCTCTGATTTAATAGAATAGCAAATTTGACAACGTCGAATGTATTTCGTCACATCAGATTTCAATTTTGGCCAATAATACTTATTGGAAATACGAGCAACCGTTTTATATATACCTGTGTGACCTGATACTGGATCATCGTGATACTTTTGGAGGATTCCAAAACGTCTCTCCTTGGGAACAACTAACCTCCATTGTTCAGATGGACTTGATAATTCAGGGTATTGTGGACGAACAAACTTGAAAATTTGACCTTCATCATTTATGCGGAAGCAAGGGTAGCGTGCAGGATTCTGTTTTATTTCAGCTGACAACTTTTGATACCATCGATCAGCAGTTTCAGCATAATCAAAATTCTCAAAATCCTGAATAACCAACCTATCGACATCAACAGATTCCACGGAAACAGGAACAGATCTAGAAAGAAAATCAGGAACAACATTATCTGCTCCTTTCCTATGAATAATCTTATAGTCGAATGGTTGTAAACGTAGACTCCATCTACCTAATCTACACTGAGGATCTTTCAAGTTGTGAAGCCACTGCAACGAATGGCAGTCTGTGATAATCACAAAATGATATCCTTCGAGATAATGCCGGAGTTTTTCTACCGCCCATACGACAGCTAGACATTCTCGCTCCGTGGCACTATATTTTCTCTCCTGCGCAGTCAGCGATCGAGACAAATACGCAATTACCTTTTCACCATCGTCAAAGTTCTGACTCAACACCGCTCCGACCCCAAATGCAGAAGAATCTGTTTGAACATAGAATGTTCTTCTGAAATCAGGGCACGTAAGAATCGGTGCGCTTACCAAACACTCCTTCAGGTAACGAAATGAGGATTCACACTCATCCGTCCAGCAAAATTCAACATTTTTCTTGGTAAGGTTACACAATGGTGATACAATTGAGGAAAACTGAGTTACAAACCTCCTATACCATGATGCTGTGCCAATGAACTGTCTCACCTGCTTGGCTGTAGTTGGGGAACGGATATTTAAAATAGCTTCCACTTTTGAAGCATCCGGACGCAAACCAAAACGATCCACAATATAGCCTAAATATTTCAACTCAGGTCGGCAGAAATGACATTTATTAAAACTAACTGTTAACTTTGCAGAATATAACCTATCAAATGCTTCACTTAAAGTTTTCAAATGAGTTTCAAAATCCTGAGAAATAATGATTATGTCATCTAAATATACAAGGACTGATGGGGACAAATCTGGGCCTAGTACTTTCTCAATCAAACGTTCCCAGGTAGCTGGAGCATTGGTCAACCCGAATGGCATAACCTTAAAACGAAACAGTCCCCCAGGGACTGTAAAAGTTGTATAGTCTCTCGAAGCTTCCTCAATAGGGACTTGCCAGTACGCACTTTTAATGTCCAATGAACTCATATATTTCGCATCACGAAGTTTATCTAAAATTGAAGAAATATATGGCAAAGGATAAGCATCTTTAATTGTAACTGCGTTTAATTTACGATAATCGACGCAAAAGCGATATGACCCATCTTTCTTTGTGACCATACACACAGGGGAAGCCCATGAACTTCTACAAGGTTCAATGATATCCTTGGATAACATGTCTCGAATTTCTTCATCAATAACTTGCTGTTTAATAGGGGAAACTTGATAATAGCGTTGCTTAATTGGTTTTGTATTGTATTTGTATTAAACCCCGTTGTCTCAGAAACTCATAACCAGCTTGGCCAACAATTGTTCTGGATGCTCCAGAATCCAGCAATCCAGTAATAGGACCCCCCAAAATAGAAACATCAAGGTATGGTCGTTCATCACCAGATACACTTGAGAGTACATAATCAAGAATAATTTGCTTCCTAGAATCTAATACAGAAAAGGTCAAATTATTTGACTCGGGAGAAACTTCCTGATCACCTAAGGTCTCCCTGTAGAGTTTCCCTGTTGTGATGAAGAAGAGTTGTTAGAATGTCTGTTGTTATTTCTACTTCTATTGTTCCATCTGCTATATTCTTGAGAACATTTTTGACAGTCACGAAGTGTAACGTTAGGAGTTCCACGCTTGAAGCAGAATTTTTTTCTTTCAGCTAAACATCCTCTGAAAGTATGGCTATCACTTCCACAGTTAAAACAACTACCCAGAGATGAAACTTCTGCCAAATCTGATACGGAGTCACTCCTTGATGAACTAGAAGCATATGCCAACTCAGGAATCAAAGGTTTGCTTCTTGATGGTGGGGGAACATAAGATTTCACTAAATCCCGCTTCTCATCAAGAGTACGACAAACATCAATAAGCTCAGTTATAGAATTAACTTGCTTGAATGCTAAGAAAGGATGATAATATGGATTAATCCGTTCCATCATTAATGAAAGTTGAACTTCATCTGATATAGGTGTTTGCATTTTATTAAACAAACTCTTCATGTTAACAACATACAAACCAATAGACTCATCAGGACCTTGTGTCCTACGCTTAATGTCTTCAAATAAGTCTTTGTCAAAATTGGCAGGTAAAAATTGCTGTCGCATCAACTGAACTAAAGAATCCCGATCAGAATCCCAAGTTTTCACTAAGTTATACCAAGTAGCAGCATCTCCTTCAAATAAATCTGCAGCATCCCGAAACAATATTGATTTCGATATACCTCTAGACTTTCTCATTGTTCCTACTTTCTCAACAAAAGTAGAGAACGACATCATTCCAGGCCTTCCAGTGAATTTCATACCCCAATCACGAACTAATTTTCAAAGGTTCTTCTTCCCCACTGGAAGAATCACTAGAATAAACAGCAGAGCTGTGTGCATTCGGTGCTGTCAAGGATTGTTTTAAAATTGAAATATCAATTACTGTGGGATCTTTATGGCCTTTACGAGCCTTTCCTTGTAACTTATCTAGCAACAATAACAATTGTACTCGATACTCAGATTTAATTTTCTTCTCAGCATCATTCTGAGGACTACACCTATTCACACGACCTAAAACATGAGCTATTTTTGAAGATATACCTACATAAGTTGTATCTTTTTCTGTACCTGAAAAGTCATCGATCAAAGTTTTCAACAAATCAATATTAACTGTAATAGCCGCAGAGTCATCAATAAATTTGAAAGGATATGCTGGATTTTTAATGGCAAGTGAAGTTTTTTCTAAGGCCAACGCTTTCCGCAAAGCTGCCCTAATATCAGCTACTGTCAAGTCTGTACCATCACCAAGACCTCTAACCATTATTTCATAAATTACTTCATCTCTAGAAAGACGATTGACATCTAATTTAATTTTTGAAGAACTCATTTTTGAAAATGCAAAGAAAACAGTTCAAATCACCCAGATAATAAAAAACTTTAAATATAATAAACAAATTAAAGTGACCATAAAAGAAAATTTCAACAGATAAGTCACTAAGAAAAGCGACGCCGGACGTTTGCAAGCTATAAAAGTGTCAAGAAAACCAAATTATACCAGAAATAGACACTTTTAGACAAACGACGCCGGACGTCGGTAAGCGTCGGAGCGCGTAGGTGCGTTAAAATTCTATAAAAGTGCAAAGCAGACCAAAATATACCAGAAATAAGCACTTTCAGAAAAACGACGCCTAGCGTCCGTAAGCGTCGGTCAGCGTCGGTACTCTAAAACTATAGTAAAGTGCTAACAAAACCAAAATATACCAGAAATAGCAACTTTCCAATAACCGACGCTGGGTGACGGTGAGCGACGCGACGACTGAGACAAAAAAAAACAAATAATTCACACTGTACCACTTGACAACAACTCTAAATGATACTGAAAGGTAGAAAATAATATCAGTTATCCAACTATGAGACAATGCAACTCTCAAAATGACTATTCTCTATCCCGATCCAAGATACCGAGAAGGAAAAACACCTTTATAAGTACACCAACTGCTGCGCTTCAATTCTAGATAAACTATAAAAAATAATACATGAAAAGCATTCAAAATAAGCAGTAAGCAGTGTATACTTATCAAGTGCACTTCTAATAGTATTCAATATAACGAACAGAAGGAAATACAGGAGTTTATTCAGAATCTATAAAATCAAAAAAAATTCAAAAACGTTGGGCGCCATTTTGTTAGGGGCGAAATTTAGGAAAGGAGAGCAGTGAATGTGCAATGATGTGTCACGCCTCTAACATACCCAGCAGCTCAGTAGGCGCGGATTCGACAATAAAAATTGATTTCGATAAGATTGAAATATGGGGTTAATTTTCCGGAGCGCCACGGATTTATCGCTAGTGAAAAATCCGAAACCACCCTGATGGAATGGGACAACCCACTGCACTAATATTACTGAAATATTAAACAATAGATACCTGTAAATGGTATAATAATAATATATGAATATGTAGAGATTTTGTCTTCCCTTACGCTTAGATAACTTGGACCAGAATAAAAGAAATAGTCATGTCCCTTACTAATAAAATATATTGATCGTTACACACCCTGTATGTGCACAGTTCAGCTCACCATACAAAAGAAAATGAAATTAATGTAAATATCAACCATCAAGATGAATTCAAGTGAATGCTGTGATTGAGAGTATGGTATTGTTTGAATATATCAATATGAAACCTCCAGTGAGGGCTATGACTGTGACGTCACGATGATAGCTTACAGTTATGGATACTTACGCCTTAGGGGCAGTCTTATTCTAAACTTATCTGATACTATGTAGATATTCTCAAGCATGCCAGTTCACCAATTATTGTGGTTGTAGTTCATCGGTGCCTTGGTGAATACAGGTGCACAGTGGGTACTACACAATCGATCAAAGTACATGTACAGCTGGGACAAATAGCGAAGGAATGCTGAACAACAGATATACAGCGGGACAACCACAGTTGAGCAGGAACAATCACAGTAGTGGAACAGTGGAAAGACAATCGTATAGCAACGAAACAGTGGAACAATCACATTAGTGGAACTCCTTGAATCGGTAGCAGAGTAGTAGCAATAATCCGTAGTGGAGCACTACCAGCGGCGAAGCAGTAACAGTAGCAAAGTGGTAGTCGCAGAGGAGCAGTAGCAGAGTGGTAACAAGCACTATCCACAGAGGAGCAAAGTAGTAGCAGAGTGGTAGCCGCAGCAGAGAACCCTAGAATATACAATACCATTCTGACTTCTGATTACACTTGTATGGGGCCATAAGTAGAGCCCAAATGCAAATACTAACCTTTATTAAGTGGGAGGGTTCTGATAACAGCTTTGATGGTCTGTTTGCTGTCTGATAGCGAGTTTCTCGTTCCAGTGGTTTCACACAATGATGAAGTGGTACAGGAATTAGATAACGAAGGTCACGATTTCTCTCCAAAGCGAATAAGTCTGGTACTGGGTACCAAAGATATTGCAAAAAAAATATTGAAGACTTCGTGTCTAGTAATTCATTCCGTTTCTTCGAGATACTTGGAATATCATCCAATTTAAAAAAAAAGATGTTGCAGACTGGCCAGCTGATGAGGAGTATAAAGCTGGAAGAGACATAGTGCGGTCAGTGAGAGTAGTCAATGATATTGCAGAACGTGGTGTTGCATTAATGGAAGAATTTAATAAGTTGATCACCATGAATGAAGAGCAAAAGCAATATCTACTTTTGATTGTCAAAGAATTTAGAAAAAAATACCCCGACTCTAAAAAATCAACCCTTGTTAAGTAAGTTTTTAATTGGCTTGTGTATTTTATGTTAAAACTTGACTATTTACATAATTTGACATTTCATTTCTTTTTGTTTCCACTGCTATAAATAAAATGTGGTTATTTATAAAAAAGTCTTCATTTTTTACTTTCCCGTTTTTAAAAGTCCCGTCGCGATCCCTAAACATTAATAATAAATTCTAAAAAAAATATCATGTTTCTTTCTAAGCCTATATATCACTTTGCGAGAGTGCCCCAACAACATTTCAAAAAAAAAAATTTTGTGAGCAAATAAGGACCTCCCTAAATTCTGTAAGCAATTTTCTATTCACTCTCAGCTCATTTCTGAAAGGAAAAACTAATTTAAAAATCACATAACATCTTTGCAAATTTCCCACCTTTCTTCATCATTTTCCATAGCCTGAATAATATTTATAAAGTTATGGTCAAACATTTTTCCTATATGCCAAATGAAGTCTTTAATAACAAATCACCACTTTCAAAAAGTGACAATTAACAACAACCTCCTAACAATAATATTCATATTAACGACACATCATCGACACCATAGTACAATAATATTGTTAATTCACTCAAGTCTATTAATCAACGAGGTGTTAACTTAACAAGTGCACCATAGTAAGCCTGTAAGAAGATGTGAATGAGAATTAAGTTGAATTTGACATCATTGGAAGAAACTGGCTTGAAGAAGGAAGTATAACTAAGCAAAGAATAATCAATAATTACTTTTGAAACATGTTATTATCAATAGCACGAATAATTTTTAATGAAGCATTGTGAATCAATGATAATTCTTTCGAGTAAACCACATTTTTTAATAGCATATTAATCTTTTTCATCATTTTCCTGGTCTTCAAACGGTTTCCTTTTTTAAATTTCTGAACCATTCGATATACCTATATGTTGAACTTTGTGTGTATATCGTTGAATAAAATGAATCGAATCAATTACATTCGAACCTCAGAAACTACGAGGTGCCTCTTGAACATGAATTTTTGTGGAGACTGAAATTTATTGTTTGTAGGAAATTATTTCAGAAGTAGGTAAATTACTAGTCATTGCTCCAAGAGAAAAATATTTTTAAACAGAAAAACTTTTTTTACAAGGTTCAATTTAGTTCAGAAACTTCTCAAACTGGTAGTATGTTGTTTTGCAAACACGTCTTCCTATATGAATGAAAAATAGTTTATTTTTTCTCATTCATTCAAAATACCAAATAAATTAAAATCTATTGATATAAAAAAAACAAATACACATTAATGGTTTGATACAAGACAAAAACCAAGTGAATGGATTCCTATTGATAAACACCATGAGTGCTACAGAATTACTATTTGGTTGCCAAGTTATGTCATGATATTAAACATCAGTTTTTGGTTGACTCATCAGATATTTTCCAGGCAATGTTGTTCAACCCTACATCAAGTGAATGTGCAATGTTATTCAATGCTGCAGCAATTTCCATTAATGCTTTTTCATAAACTTCGATGGTCTGCTCATACAAATCAATCATTTATGAGCCAGTTCAATATTTTCTCTTACGCATCCCTGGAAACGTAGAGAAGTATGAATACCCATAAAATACAGAGCTATTTCTTACTTGAATGCCCTCCATACTTTTCAGGTCTATTCAAATGAAAACCTCAAACTTCAGCTGTGACTTCAGCTTGAGAAGTTCCAGGATCAACTGTTTCATCTGCTTCTACTATTTCAATGACAATATCTTCGGTTTCATCATACAGATTAACTTCTTGATTATCTACATTTGACATATTGGAACTGTCTTCAACTTCTAGGGTATTACCATTCGTTTCTGTCACTACCCCAAGTTCTTCAATGTCCATGTCAGTTACCGCCACTTCTCCAGTTAGACTCAGCAACATTTTCTCATGTTGCCTGATCTAAATTTCATTATGTAAAGTAACAATAATAAAGTAACAGCAAAAAAATAATAAGAAAAATTATTGGAGCTCCAGTGAGGCTTAAATTAATTCGGTGGCGCATTTGCTATTACTGCTGTAGGGAAACCCGAAAATACCTGCAAAACCACATCATCTGAAGAGTTGGAATTGGTTATATGATTACTCCTAAAGAGGTCCGTCGAATTTTGAATATCTGCCTTCCGGTAAAACAGGATGTATGGGGCCCAAAAGGTCCAATTCCAAACAAAACATTTTATTCACGCTACCATCATCAAATTTATACCAGTCCGTTCTGTCCTTGGCCAAGGTACAGTAGTGGCCAGAATCAATCCCAGAACCACAGTGGACGATGACTGCGGAAAGCTCATAAGGGCAGTCGGCTAGATAGGAGTGTTCCTCTAGCTTGAAACGTTGAAATAATTCAATTCATCTGCGACATGCTGAATCATAACTAAAGAGCTTCAAAGTCAGGATCAAATCTGCGTGCTCCTTACCTCACTCTGGAATTCCATTCTGTGAAAGTCTGAAAAATGAAACAGAGTTAGAAACATTGCTCATTCATCACTTCATTATCATAATTCACATTTGAATTTGATATCTACTCAAAAACATCTCAGTACTCACCCTTTTCCACTCGGCTACAGTTTTAACGGCTCCCACCGCAACTATTCAAATTTCTAGTAATTTTCTCTCATAATTTTTCCAATCCCTCTGTGTTTTGATACGATAGTTTTATATTTGACAAATTCAACTTGGTTGTGAATGAAGAATATACCACGTAGACACTGCTTGTTTGTAGTCATCAGTGGTTTATATAAAAAACTATGCTAGATAAGTAACTGGATAATATATAAAATAAATGATTTAAGAAATGCAGATATGTACATTGATATAAGAATTTCAGGTAAAAGTTGCTATAACAGTGAAGAGAAAGAAAATTTAAATTCTATACTTATGAGACTAATGTAGGGTCTACTAATATTGGTTGTAAAAATAACTTATGTGAATATCTCAAAGAGAGAAGTATATTGAAAATGTAACAATACAACATGTAAATCACACAAAAGTGCAGGTCATTGTGTTTTCCTAAAAAATCTAACTATTTTTTTGTTTTCTCCCTATTAAAATTACCATTCATGTCATTGAATGAAAATCAGTAATTTGTCTATGAGAAATTCAGAAATATGACGCAGTTCATCATTCGAGTTGTAGGTTAGGTGAGTGACAGTAATCAAATTTAGGCGGATGACCAAAATGTTACGGTATTTACCAATTCAAATTGGTACTTAACAATTAGTCGATTTCAAGCGGATAACCAAAATGAATTAGTATTCACCGATTCAGATTGGTACTAACCACACCATTTAAGCGACTCTGGTTATTCGTTTGGTTATATTTCAGTGACGTCATATATCAGCTGTTAAATGTCATAGTTATCACCGCAAAATTTTGGTATTTACCTACCTATGGAGCAGTTTTATTTTTCCGGTTATAAGATTTGAAAACAGTTGTCGTGGAATTTTGACGTTTTTATTTTTAGGTTAAGATTCTCTGAGGTGTCTGGTGATAATTATTCTGGATGAATACTACTTAAGTCTGAATTACGAGGGTAATGATTACCAAATAGAGGTCTCGGACCTTCAAACTGAAAATCTGCTTTTAAATGGTAGGTACCAAAATATTTCCTCCAATTATAAATAAAGCTGTTAAATTATGATATAGGATTTACGATTTACCTTTCTCATTTTTGTTCTTATTTCCTTATATTATAAAATTTTTAATATATAACATAATATAGCACATTGAAATATCATGAAGGTAAACTAGCAATGAATTATGATGATTGAAATCCCCATTATTAATCAAAAGAAATGACTAGGAAGCTCAATAGTTTTCTTAATGTTGGTGCTAAGAGACTGCTTGGATAAGTATGAAGTCAATTCTAAACTCTATTTTAGATGCCGCTGCTGCAGAGCAGTATATGAAGGAGCTATTATATTGTCAGTCAATACCTGATAATGAAAGAGGAAATGAAGCTCAATTATCAGCCCATGATGAACAACAGTACCAAATAGTACAGCCAATATATTCAAATTCATTAAACACTGAAATTATTTGGTCTAGAAAAAACCTACAGATAAAGATAATGAGGCAACAAAACTTATGCTTTCAGTGAGAGATAAACTAGGACATCTTTTTGATGACAAGAAGACCAGGAAAGCAAAGTTATGGAGCGATATTTGCAAAAAATTAAAAAAAAAACAATTTTAATCTTGGGGAGAAAGGAGGGGAAAGATGTAGGCAAAAATTTGCCAATTTGCAAAAATCCTATTTGGCCTATGTGAAATACCAAAAACAACTGGCAGTGAAAAAAATTATGATCTACCTCCATTTTTTGAGGAGTAACATTCGATTTTTGGTTTGTAACATTTTAATTATGATCACAAATTGATAGAAAACTATTTAAATTGAATTTGTTTCACTTCGTTGTCTAGGCAATCAATATACAAATTTGAGGGCTGCTCAAATATAGCTTGTTCATTGATAGCCCATTAAAGTTTATGTTATTTTTCCTTTTCAATTAAACATATAATTGCCTTTAGGTTCCAAACATAAAGTTAATCCTATAACTTTAGAAGATTCAATGGAAATTGGTGATACTATTACCACTTCAGACAATTAAAATGAATTAGAACAGAAAAATGGGGATAAGAATAGAGAACATGAACGAGAAGATACAGAAAATCTGATGGACGAAACAACTGTAGATGAAACAACACTCATAACAACTCCAACAAGAATTTCACCAATACTTTTCACATCATCATCGACACATTCATCTGCAGCAAGCAACCGATTCAAACGAGGAACCAGTAAAGTAACACCCTCCCGAAATGAAGATATTATAAAAGAGTTTGAAAGAGACAGTGCTGCCAGGAATGAAGAATTTAGCTTCTTAAAAGCACATATCCTTAAATCAGAAAAACAAAAAGATAGATTTTTGGATATATTGGAAGTGGCATTTGCTGTAAAAAAAGGAAAAGGGAGGATTCCAGCGATTCTGAATAATTATTTAGAATTCTAGTAAAATGAGATAATATTTAGTTCCTACTTGATAGACTACCTAATATACAGTGATGTCATTCAAGTGCTTTGCCTGAATTCAAGCATATTCGTGAAATTGACTTGAATTTTCAATGTTTTAGGGGATCACAATCTTCACAATTAGGATAGTTTCAATAAAAACATCTTAGGAGGCCATGTTCTGGTATTAAGGCATTTTTCATTCTAAACAACTTTTCACCTTTTTAAGAATTATTTAGTTATGTTACGTTTTTTCAACAGTGTTAAAATAAAACATATTATTTGTAAATACATTTTTAACTTATTTAAGTAGATCAGTCCTGTAACTACTTAGCCATTGGGATACAGAAAAAAGTGAGTCTTATGGAAAAGAAAAAGTTTTTTCATCTTTTTTAACAAGAAAAAATTATAAATTTAATGAAATTACATGTTTTTATCTCATATTTTCCAAAGATCTATGTATTGTACAAGATCTCTGGTAATTAGAGAAAATATACAGGGTGGTCAAACGATAATAGTCCAGCACTCCTTTTCATTTGAAACAATAGGGGTGAATAAAAGACAAAACAAAATTTAAAAAAAAATCATCTATTGAGGAATAAATTGTTGGCAATTCTGTCGCGCTTTAGTTTTACTTCAACATTCCGTTCTTGCCTGCCAACATTCCCTACAGGAATATCTTGATGTTCATTGCGATTTTCAATAAAATCTTCATTCCACTTATCTTGGTGGAGCATGCAAAAATTGTGCAAAACACAAGCAGCCGTTGCAATTTCTACTACTTTGCATATATTATAGGTGTTATTATATTGCACTCTTCTCCACCTACCTTTGTATCCACCAAAACTATGGTCACTCTTCACTCTTTCTGAGCTCAGACAATAATTAGGGTGTTTCTGAATTGGGGTTAGATTATCTCCTCTATATGGAGTGATTAGCCATGTTTTCAGAGAAAAGACACTATCCCCAATGAAGTGATATTTGTCAGTATCAAAAAAATTAAAGTTTGTTCCATATCTCTCAATATTTTCGAACAAAATTGAGTTTTCAAAAACCTAAAAAAAAATAATAGGAAACCTTAAAAAAAATTACAGTAAAATTATATGCTATTCTAGCCTTGAGAGTATACTTATCCTGAGTAAACTCGTGTACTTGGTAGGGTTAACACACATAAAACCTTTACTTATCAATAAATTTATGCAAAAAATATATGGATATAAAAATTATTACATTACTCTTGCATCATATGCTTATCCAGGATATCCCACAAATACATAAGTAAAAAGTGTGTTGAAGTCACAAATAGCCATTTGATTGATGGAAGTTCGATAACGATCTATATGGCTATCTTGTTGTTCTCTGTCACTTTATACGAATATGTGCGTACCATTTACTGCACCAATAACACCTGAGAAATAAAAATAAGAATTGATATCAGCCTTCTTTATGACAGTAACAGTAATCAATGATTGAAAAGGCAATCGTTTACAGGCAAGCTGACAGAGTAATTGAAAGAGATAGCGAGTTACTGTGCAAATATTTTAGTGAAATAAACAAACTCATGCCAATTCTCCTTAAATTTGACCAGAGCTTGGACTAGAGAGAACAAACCAGACGCATTGCTGAGCTGTCTTTCTTTATTTTTTAACTAGTCATTTTATTATTTTGCTTGGAAACTTGCCTGTGATGAATTTTGCCAATATACACTCTATTCTATCTATACATTTCTTTTCACTTACCTGGGTAGTTTCTGAATCCCTCTCTTACATCTTTTATTTCTCTCTTGGATTTTGGACAGCGAATATATGCGGCCTTTAACTTGATCATAAAATAGAGGACCTTATTTGTTATATTCATCACTGTGGTTGGACAAACATTAAATCTTGTCCCAATGCTCAAAAGGGAATCTTGTGTGGCCATATACCACAAAAATATTAAAACATGGCCATGATAATGATGGCCTCCAGAATAAGGTTTTTTTAATATTTTTTTGGTATCAAATTTTTCAATGACTTCCACCAAATCCCTAAATATTTTCTTGGTCATCCGAAACAAACGGAAAAACTGTAGGTTGTCATACCTTGTAGGACATGGTTCTATTTCGAAAATTTTAGGAATCATATCCTTTTTTCGTTTCAAAAACAAAACAATTAGACTAAAATATTTTCCACAAATGCCATGAAGTGGAATATCTTCAAAAAAAGCTGTCCACCCATGAATACAGCAAGCTTTTTGTTCTTCTCCATTATTTTATTTTCCAATTGATTTTCAAAGCAACAAACACTAAAAATATAATAACAAACCAGTATAACCAAACAAATACCTGTGGTTAAAACCGACGGATTCAAGTGGTTTCAATAAATGACGTCATCAAGTCGCACGCCATCTTGAACCAAAGCTTAACCGCGGTAAATACCACAAAATTTTGGTTATCCGCTTGAAATTGATTAATACGTTTAGGCGCTTTTGGTTATTTGATTGGTTTTCATTCAGTGACGTCACGAATCAGATGTTTACTGTTAAAGTTGTCACCAACATTTTGCGGTGATAACCCAACTTCCGAGTTGTTTTCAATTTTCGTTTATTATGAGTAAACAAAACTAACCACATTTCAGACCGTTTTTTTTTAATTTGGTCCTTTTTCATGATATGACGGCAACATACTTATTGAGCTGAATTATGAAGGAGTAGATTACCAGGTAGAAGTACAGGATTTAGCAACTGCATATTTGCTATTGAATGGTAAGTATTCACCGATATCTGTACAAGGCACTTTCTAGATTTCTTAGTTTATTTACTGCTAGCTGATTACTTGTGTTATGACAATTTAGGTTGATGTATCTGTTTTTTCTTTTTAGATCATCAAGCTGCGAGTCAGTCAGATGTACTGATATCTAGTTAGCCTAGACCAGTTCCCTGCATAAACAAAGTATTGCGTTACCATAGCAAGGAACAATATCTTATTAGAAGTGTCAGTGTAAAGTTTGACGTCAAAAAAGTAAACCAGAGTTACGCAATGAATTAAAAGAAAAAATATGTCCACCGAAATTGTGAAAATCGAAAAATTGGAGTATCAAGTACCTGTAAGTAAGGTTAAGAGGTAAGCAGATTCACGAAGATATGCTTAATACCCTTGGTGATCAATGTCCTTCGTATGCGACCGTGAAAAATTGGACTGCAAGCTTCAAAAGAGGTAAATTTTCTATTAAAGATGATGACCGATCGGGAAGGCCTGTTTCTGTGTCAGTCCCCGAAAATATCGATGCAGTTCATGACATGATTTTAACAGACTGTCGAATTGGGCTAAAACGGATTTCTGAAGCACTGAATATTTCATACGAACGCGTTCATCATATAGTTCACGTCAAGCGCAGTAGCATCGCGTTCGATCTGTGCTCGATTTGAAAACGATGTAGACTTCTTAAACCGAATTGTTACTATGGATGAGACTTGGGTACATTTCTACGATCCAGAAACAAAGCAACAATCGATGGAATGGCGACACTCCGGTTCTCCAAGACCTAAGAAGTTTCATGTCCAAAAATCTGCTGGAAAAGTTCTTGCTTCAGTTCTTTGGGATTGCCATGGAGTAATCATGATTGATTTTTTGGATAAGGGTAGAACAATAACTGGAGATTACTATTCGACATTACAAGAAAAAATTAAAGAGAAAAGACGCGGAAAGCTATCCAAAGGTGTTTTGTTTTTGCAGGACAACGCCCCTGCACACAAATCTCATGTTGCCATGCAAAAAATTCGTGATTTAGGGTTTGAATTACTAGAAGACCCCCCTTATTCACCAGATTTGGCTCCGTAAGAAGAAACTTTTTTTTAGAAAGGTCTAGAGACGTTGCAGGTTCGCTGTAATATATGTATCCAATTAAGAGGAGAATATGTTGATTAATAAAATATTTTGTCATTGAAATTTTGTTTGGTTCTATAGTAGGCTACGAATTTTTCAATATATCCTCGTATATTGAGTCAATGCTAAATTCAGCAGGTAATGTTATCATGAACAATACCTTGCAGTTCCCAACCATTGAAACTGAATCACAAATCTCAAGTTGTGAGCGTGAAAGTGAAGATATTCTATGGACTACAAAAAAGCCTACTGAGAGAGACAATGAAGCTAGTCCGATTTTGTTATCCTAGAGGGTAAAAATGCAGAAGTTATTTAGTGACGAAAAAACTGGAATGACATAGCCAAAGTATTGGAACAACAAACATTTCGTTTGGGACCCAAGAGAGGTGAACGATGTGGACAAAATTTGCAAATTTGCAGAAAGCCTATTTATCCTACATTAAACATCAAAAAACGACAAGCACAGAAAATAATGACGATATCCCCCCATTACTTGAAGAGTTGCACTCAATTTTGGGTAGGGATGATCAATAGGTCATGCAAAATTGTATTTGGAATCAACACTTGATCTTTCAAAATGAAAGAGTTATATAACCTGTAACATTCACCCCATATAATATGAATATTTTTTGAGGCGGAAAACATAAAGTCAACCCCTCTTATTTGGAGGACTCTATGGTTGATGCAGAGATGGTTGACAATGAAATGGAAAACGATAGAGACACGCAGGGCCAGGCACATATTATAACTCCACAAGAAGATGATTCTAGAGCTCACCAGGTGGAAAATCAATTATCTGAAAAAGGTAATAATCAAAATAAACCCACTAACCCTATGTACCCAAAAAGATGTTTCATTTTCTATTTGGTCACAAGGCACGGTTACTCATGTAGCGGAGGGCTAGGACGAGAGTAAGGACACTTCGGTGGTTTGCTTTGTTGAGCGCCACGTTGTTTCAAAAGTAAGAAAAAAGGAAAAAGCAATATCAGCACCTAATAAAATAAATCCTTGGCTAGGAAATGAATTTAATGGGGGCTGTCAAACGGTTCCTTGTAACACTATTATTCAAGATGAAATTAATTGATTGTTACATCACTCATTTAAGATAAAAGATTTTAAACATGTACCTACCCTTGAAGAGAAATTAGGCCAAAATGGAAATGTTAATAAATTTAGATTTAATGCAACAAGGGCTTCAGTTTTACTGAAGTCGAACTTTACATAATATTAGGTTACATTGTCAACAATGACTGTAGTCAGAAAGGGAAAAAAACGATTTTAGATCTATAATGGTTTACACCAAGTAATTATGATTTCAATAGGTAATTAAGTACTAATCCTTGGAAAAATTTAGTATTGATTTTTTAATCATTAGTTAAACCATTGGGCTGCTTGCTTCAAATTAAATGATTGGATCTGACCTGTTGCTGCCTGGAAGTTGTATGGTAGATATATGTCTACCTTTGGAGTAGCTGATACTTTCCCAAAAACAAAGGGTCCCTTCCTTTAGTGCATTTTCACAAAAGCCTCCGGAATAAACATTTCATACTGGACATTGTCCCATTTGGCAACACCTCATTATATCTTCCAAAATTTCAAATGAAAAACATCTCAGAAAAAATCAAAATGGCCTCATGGAATCTTTCTTCATGACCGCCTGGCATCCCAACTCAATATTTGTTGTTTTGTCGGTATACCCAATTTTGGTCTTCAGATCTTCCACTATGGAATGGCCAGCATACACGTACGCCTCAGTTCAATAGCAAACGCAAAAGGAAGGATCTCTGTTAAAACGCATGGCTTACAGGGATTTCATTTTTTGTTTCTATTTCAAGAACGTCACGTAGTCATACGTCCGTTTCACAGTATACCATTCAATAAAAATTGTATCCACGGAATGACAAGAACAGAGACACTCACAACTCACACTAGCGCAGCTGATGTGGTTAGAGTACGTTCAGAATCAGTTGACCGCGCTTGGACTATATAATCCACTGACTGACTTCCTTATACACACCAGGCCACTCAGCCTACCGCCTGTAAATCATGGTGTTGACATCTGTCAAAACGCGATAACCTCAAATTGAAATGCTTACTTACTTTTGATGTAAACAAGACTTCAAAGTTACGTTTTGAAAAGGACAAATTAAATATGCAACATCTGTAATAAGCAATTTACATGAATAATAGTCTATAGTTGTGAGCAAAAAATACAGTAGCAACCATTCCTCAGTCCGGCTTCAGAAAATATCATAAGAAATATCTGTGGCATTCAGTTATTGTGATTACTATACCAGAGTTATCAAAAAGGTAATTTATAGTGTTACACGTATACCATCTACATCAAAGGATTATAGTGACAGGTTTAAGAAAACAGTGAGAAAAGTTACTACAACAAAACAAAATGAATTACTCAAAGAAATCCAAGAAGATAGGAAAAGCAGAAGTGAGGAATTTAGTTTCTTAAAAAAACACCTTTTCGAATCAGAGTCACAACGACATCGATTTATAGATATTCTAGAGCATGCTTTTGGAATGAAGAAATCCAGTCAAAGATAACGAGTCAAGTGAATCAGACTGATGTTTTGGGCTCTTTTTTATGTTTGTTCACCACTATAGATACAGAGTTTGTTCTAAAAGTGAAAAAATTTCCAGTTTTTAGTACTATTGAGAAGTTAAAGAGTATACATTTTCTTTTTTGTAATGAATTAGCAATATAATTTTTGAGTTTCTATGTTTTTGTAATATAGTGTCCAAATATTGTTACCAGAGTTTTTTTATTGTTTTTTCAATTGCAAATAAAACATTTCTGAAAAGAAAATAATGTGTTTATTTATTAATTATAAACAGGACAGAAAAACGGGAATAATAAGTTATTTCATTTTTATGTTTTTTTTTAAGTTATGAATTTGTCTGTCTTGTATTCACTCATTACAATAGGTAATTCTCCCAGCAATACTTTATTGTGTCCAATCATAAACTAGGCATTGAAAAATAAAGTGTTGGCAATTCTGTTCCTTTTAAGTTTTGCTTCTGAATTTACTTGTTGGTGAAAATTTCTCTCAATATTACGTTGCTGTACATATACTTCATCAAAATCTTCATCCCATCTATCATGATGTAACAGGCAGAAATTATGCAGTACACAGGCTGTAGTAGCTATCTCGATTGCTTTGCAAATGTTTATGTATTAATGTACTGAACCCGTCTCCATCTTTCTTTTTTGTTAATAAATAAAATCAGTGATAATATCCCACAGCACACATTTGATGGTTCAATCATGAATATACCAAAACACATTGAACTTGCCGATCCTTCATTCGACAAATCTTCTGAGATAGACATATTAATAGGTGCGAGCATATTTTATGAACTACTTTCATTCGGTCAGATAAAAATAGATAATAAGCAACCGATATTACAAAATACCAAGTTGGGTAGGGTAATCGGTGGCCCTTTGTATAATCATCAAATTCAGAGAAGCCTCTTTCTCTCGTTGAAACATCAAATATTCAGAAACAATTGGAAGCATTTTGGCAAATCGAGAAATGTTCCAATAAGCAAGTTATTCATTGCAAAGAAGAGGCTGAGTGCGAAAAACATTTCTCTGATAATTTTGAACGTGACCCATCAGGTAGATTCATAGTTAAACTACCATTCAGACATAACTATAATGAATTAGGTGATTCATTGTGTATGGCAGTTCAAAGTTCTCAATCTATCGAACGTAAATTCCCCAAAACTCAAAAATAAAATAACAGTATTGTCAATTTATGGACGAATACCTGAAATTGGGACATATGTCGCCCATAGCCACATCATAAAACTCTGAAAAAATAAATTTTTAGTTGCCTCATCATTGCATTCTTAAAGAATCATCTCTTACAACCAAACTGCGCGTGGTATTTGACGCTTCTGCAAAATCTTCTTCAGGTGAATCTTTAAATGATGATTTCTCTATAATTCTTAGATTCAGAAGTCAATGAAATGAGCGATTTTCTGTAAGTGATACTTCTGAATAACATTCTCCCTTATCTCATTCATAGATAAGAATCTCCAATGGAAACTGGACATTTAATAAATAATCAACTATCTGAATGAAAATGCAAATTTCCACTTTCAGATTTTTTCTCTCAAGTTATATAGGGTCTTTCTCAATATCTATCAGATGTAGTTCAATGTCCAGCGTGGCTTTTGCCGGGGAAGTAGTTGTTTTTTGTTAGATATTACAAAAAAGTAACTTCAATTTTTATCGTAGGTTTTTTCCATTTCCAGAGGAGTCATGTATTGATTCAATTTTCAGTTGAGAATGTTTCTCCTTAGAACATGAATCCCTTTCAAGAGAGGTAATCTAGTACGATGGAAAACAGCGACTAAATTCCAACTTTCAGTCGCAGATGATTCCACAACTGACTTTATGAACATCCTGTTCATATTTTCAATGAAATCATCATCCTATTGTATTTTCAGCAGATATAGAAAAATGTTATCGTCAAATATATGTACATGAAGTTGATAGAGATTTTCAGAGAATAGTATGACGCTCAGATCCTACTTCATCTCTTACTCACTATAATTTATCAACAATCACTTATGGTACGGGACCTGCATCATTTTTAGCCACTCGTTGTCTAAAGCAGTTAGCTTTAGGGAATCAAACTAAGTTTCCCAATGCAAGTAAAACAATCCTACAAGACTTTTATATGGACGACTTAATTTCAGGTGCTAGTAACATAGGTGCAGGATTCATTTTACGACAGTGGATATCAAATGATTCTAGAGTGTTATTGAATCAAATACCGAATATTTCTGAAATTTTCCAGTACGTTATCATGAATAATCAAAAGATAAAAACTTTGGGGATTTTTTGGAATTCAGTTAGTCATTATTTACAATATGTAACCAAACCTGCCAAGCATTCTACTTTTACAAAACGTACGATACTTTCTATAGTTTCACAGATTTTTGACCCCCTTGGTCTTATCGGTCCAGTCATAACAACTGCCAAACTATTTTTGCAAAAATTGTGGTAACAGCGATTAAATAGGGATGATGAGATTCCCTCTGAATTGCTCATCATATGGTCACAATTTTATACCAATCTTCATGCATTGAATACAATTGAAGACTACAGGGGAAAAACGGGTTATCTCACCTTTTTCTTCAATATCGAGTAGAAGTGGTTCTTTACAGATTTTGATGTAACGAATACGGTAGTGAGGTTAAAACAGCGCAAAAACGTGTTATAAGTACTCAAAAATGCGTTTGAAAACGAGCATCCAGGGAAAGAACGTGATAACTCGAGCGCTAAAGGGGAAGAACGTGTTAACTTGAGGAACACGGTGGGGATTCCCTGTAATCAACATTCTCTCGCACATCCCTCAGTTGTTAAAATCACCTTATCAGATTAAGGTTTATTTTACAGTTGACCTGTTGCTGTTACAAGTTTAATCGTCGAACTATTAGTTTTTATCGTGTGTTTCAAGTAATGAGAGTCTGAAATGAACGAACCTGCTTCATCGTCATCAGACCGTCATCAACCGTCTTCGTGCTGGGATGTCACAATCTACAAAGAAGCGAAGAAATACTTTGAGACGTTGCCAAAAAACTTCGACTCCAGGGGCATGAAGTAGGTGAGAGCTGTAAATGAATACGTTATCAGTGCTTTGAAAAGGTCTGTGAAGATGAGAGAAAAGCGATCGTTCGAAATTTTAATCTAATGAATAACTGGAATGATCAGAGTTCTTATTTGATGAGCATGACTCCTGTCATGAAGCGGTCTTCAAAATCTGCTGAACAGGAACGTAGAGCAAAATTGAGAAATTGTAGTTTTCATTACAAGGTTCGTGTGAGTCGCAGGAATGGTGCTGAAGAAATTCCTGTCTGCAAAACCGCTTTCATATCTATGCATGGCATTACAAGACGAAGGATTGAAACTATTCAGTCAAGTATGATGAAAAGTGGGCTTTCGCCAATCGATTTACGAGGGAGACATGGAAACCGTCCTCATAACATTCCCGAAGATACTTTGAAAATCATCAAAAATCACATAAACTCGTTCAAAGGGAGATACAGCCACTACAGCCTCAAGAAAACGTCAAAAGTCTATCTTCCAGAGGATCTCAATATTCGCAAAATGTACCACATATATCTTGAGAAAAATCCTGCAAATATTATCGTCATATTTTCATCACTTGTTTCAATATAAGTTTCGTGTACCCTCGAAAGGACACATGCAGTACGTGTGATGTGTTCACAAAGTAAAGGAGGTGACTGACCCAAGCGTAAAAAAACGTTTGCAGACGTATCAAAAACTACATCTCTTGAAAGCTCAAAGTTTTTACGATAGAAAGAGACACATTCGGAAGAAAAGTCGAATTGACAAAAGTATAGAAGGGATTTGCATGGACTTCATCAAAAATTTAGCGGTTCCAAATATTGCCACAAACGACGTTTACTACAAACGACAGCTCTCACTCTACTCCTTCAATTAGGCAATCCAGAGACCTGTCAAATCAAAACCAATATGGCGGCTTGTTGGCACACATTGGATTTTCTCATTAGCGTCAATAGTGATAAAACTGTTAATTTTTGTTATTTCCTGTGCGTATTTGAGAGTTTCAGTTATTTGTGGATTATCATTTGTGCATTAGCTGAAGAAAAATGCCTCTTACTTGCGTTGGAATTGGCTGAGGATCTCGTCATGACAGGGATAAAGTCGGATTTTACTTGGTTCCTACTGTTCTGAAACTCAGGTTTTTTGCAAATAGAATGACTTATCCAGGAAGCGGAGAGCCCTGTGGTTAGCTGCAATAAAGCGAGAAGACCTGACTGATTCAAAGATCAAATGGATACTTGAATCTCCACTGAAATCTAAGGTTTAAAAATATTGCTTTTAGTGAATATTACTTGAATAATTCTTTTCAAGGAAATCTGCTGCTTTTGAGGATGAAACTAATCCTGATTTAGTTCCTTCTCAGAACCTGGGACATTTATCGCAGTACTTTCGTAAGAGTTATGATGAAATGAAAAGAAAAGCTAGGCCGGACAATAGAAAAATCATGCATTCTGAGGTAGGTGGTTTTAGGTTCATTCTATCAAATGCCATTGAAGGGGGCCCTTATAATTATTGCTTGGCTGCCCAGCATTCATATTATTTTGCATTGAACGGTTCTGCAGCTGGTTTTTGATCCAGTATTTCAAAAAAACACAAGATACATCAACTACAACTTTTGGTTTATTGACAGTTTATTTGGGTTTTCATGAAAACAATAAAAACTTTTTGAAATATTTGGAGTTTTACCATAATGATGAATTGAAAGTTATTAATATCAGCTCTGTCAAAACACAAGTTATATCTATAACTACTTTCAACTCTGGTGCAAGCAATGCAAAATGTGGGTAGCCAGTAAAGGGGGAGAATACAGTTGTGGTCAGAAACAATGAGAATCATTGGATTTACTTCCATGTTTGTCATTGTTCCATTGAAGATTTGCAAATTTAATAGATAAAACTTGTAGGTCTTCTTTGAATGATGTAATTTTAAAATATATTTTTTGTCAATAGAATGAAACACTTTAATGTGGACCTTGGCATTGAAGCAGATTGCCAAGAAACATGCATTTCAACTTGGACAGAATTAACCATGATACAAAGTTACCTTTGAAACTCTCATCGAAATAACTCCAAACTTTACTGATTTGACTTGTGTAGGTATATGATTATTCCTATTTGTGGCACATGATGATTTTTATATCTCTGAATTATTGTACATTAGAATGTTCAATTTAGTTACCATTATTTATTTAAATACAATGGATTCTTTTATCAGTTTGATGAGAGTACTCTAAGTGTAATCTAAGGTATTGTTATTGAATAGAAATATTAATATAAAATGTTACCTAGGGCTCTGAAGACGATGAATAAAACTATTGAAACCATAAGTGTTTTTCAATCCATTTGGTGCACTATTGGGATGACACTGTATGAAATAAATCAAATATACGCCAAACAAATGTTTTTTTAATCGATTTGATCCCAAGAAACATGCAATGTTTATATAGGGACACCAAATATGAATATACATATGAACAGAAAAATAACAACAATGGAAGGTATAATTGTTAGATGGTGGAAATAGAGTCAAATATAAAATATTATTTTAATTTGTCACATTTGTACCAATCGAACACATTCGAACACAGTCGTCTCCATCACATTTTATCATAGGTCAACACCATTGCAGATGCAATAGTGGATAATTTTGGAAGCACCTGCTCTCTCTAGCTGTGAAATATTTCCTCTTGATATTTGCTCTGCTGCATATATGGCACCAGTCATCTAAAGATTTCGCATTTGCTTTCTGAGAATGCTTGACCTGAAAAACAGTTACATTGATAAGAATTACTATGAAAATTGAGAAGCAATATGACAATTTCTTCCATATTATACATATAAACTTTTTTCAAAATACTACCTCTACCTTGTGGTCTTTTGATGATTCTATAGTTCTATGTTTCCATATAGAAAGGTCAGTCACACACATAAACCTAGTTCATGTAAAAATAAGTAAGATAATGGAAGAATTTTAAACTATTGGAATCATGTAGACACATTCATGATATAGTTTTCATTTCTTCTTTCTTGAGCTACCTTACCTTACGTTTACATGAACTAGGCTAAAGTAATAGTGGATTAGTGTAAAAAGTTGTGAATAGTCCAGAAACTTACCTGGCCAACTAAAATGTTTAGAAATCATTCTCAATATTTGTTCCCACACTCACAAGGAAGCCAGATTCAAAATATTTACAAGACTCCAAACTTGTATAAGCCTTTATCTGCACTTGGGAATAAACGGAGGGACACCATCTCAATTGTATAATGCGTGAGGATCTACATTATTGATTAATATCAATTTCGTTCTATACCTTTAAGGGCCAGTTTTTCATGTTCCAGTTAAACTCCAGATAACTATCTAATAGTTTAGATGGTGAACGACATTCTTCAAATGACGTTTGAAGGATCATATTCTAAACTATTAGTTAGTTATCTGGAGTTTAACTGGAACATGAAAAACTGGCCCTAACATATACAATTATTATCAAAATGTAAACAAAAGATTGAGATTTATTTTCAAGCGTACCTTTCACCAACGTCTCTGTTTTTCAACATTGATGTCTTTAGGTAAACACTCTCCATTTAAATATTACTCTTCAAGAACACGAAAACTCCGAAAATAGTCAGAAATACAATATTTAATACCAAATGACTAGCATCACAATGATACTCTTATGGCGAATGCTAGTTTGTATGCCAACAACCGCCATTTTCGGTCACGTGATTTGGATTGCCTTATATTCATCGCCTTGGAGATCAACATGTTGTATTCTACGCTTATCCTGAAACACTTGCTAAGAAAGGAAGTAACGAGGTTTGCTCTTTTCTCCATGATTACTGCATGCATCACTTTCCACTTGAAGTGCAACATTTTCACATCTTTGCCGATTCATGTGGTGGACAAAACAAAAATTGGACAGTGATCAGATTTTTACACTGGATTGTGTCGGAAAAAAAGCGGTTCAATTCTGTCACAGTTACTTTTCCAATACGCGGACATTCATACATGGAATGTGATAAAGACATGGCGTTGGTGGATCAAAATATCAGAGTTGAAGTTCCAAACGATTGGATCAAACACTTCAAACAAGTGAGATGCAAGCCTTCACCATTTTGCATAGAAGAAGTGGACCAGTATATGGTCCGAGACTGGACAGAGTTTTTCAAGACAACAACAACTTATGCTAAAGTAGCACCAATGAAAACTCACAGGGATACTTGTAACGGAGCTTGGATAAGCTCAATTCTCAGTCCAGCAGATGTAAAAAAAAGCCGACCAAAGAAAAAACGAGTGAGGAAACGAATTGATGGTGGAGAATGCAGCAAGCAAGACGACCGGCAACGTCAACAGCTCCAAGAAAATGAATTTTTCTTCCCTTCAAGGAGTTACACGATGCCTCTTCCCATTTCCAATGAGAAATATAACGACTTGCAACATTTGAAGCAATTTTGTAGCAGCAGAACGGGACAGTACTTCGAGATACTAACCCCCATTACACCGACATAACACGTTCTACCCCAGGAAAACCGGACCTTTAATACCTTACTAATTTTTTACTCTTTTAAATAAAGAAAATTCTGCAATTAGAAATTATAGCATTATTCTCTGTTACCGAACGAACCTACCTAATTTTTTTAAAGAAAACATTCTGAAAATTGAAGATTTAATAGCGTCTTTAGCACAAAAATTGGTCTACTGAAAAATTCAAACAATGTGTTCTTCCCCTGTGGTTTTCAATTGAAATTCCTAGACACTTTTTGTTGAAGGATCCTAATCATATAGAAATGCACGCCTTCAGCGACTCCTCTCAAGTAGCATATGGTTATTGCATTTATTTACTTTCAAGAAATACAGCGGAAGAATGTCTCGTGAGATTAGCATGTGCTAAATCCCGTGTTGCTCCTTTAGCTGGTACCACTATACAGATATAACAGAAAGTTACTTATGACACTTAACACTAGGTGAAACTTAATTTGTCACGAACCAAGGAATCCAAAGTAGAGGTTTGTGTACAAATTGGGTTGATCAGAACTACGAATTGTTGGCTGCCTGTCAATTTGATGACAACCCTCTATTTTGGATTCCTTGGTTCGTGACAAATTAAGTTTCAACTAGTGACTGTAGATGTCATAACTAACTTTCTATATATATATATATATATATATATATATATATATACAGGCCGTTTTTTTTAGCAAGATCGCTGTAGTGACACAAGACAAAGTTCAGTGCCGGACTATGACAATATTAGTGTGGAAACTCATAATTGCCAAATTGATTAATTGGACGAAATAGTTTTTGTTTTTTATCTGTATAGATCACATTGGTATATTGTATAGTATTTGTTATGATTGCATGTGAATAATTTACTATTTCAAATTATTTTATGTTAATGCTAAGTATTATTTTTATTCTTTCACTTTGAAGTTAATTTCAACTAGTTGTTTTGATTTTGTTTGTCGTTTTTTTTTGTAATGTCCAGAAAGCTGGGGGCCAGCTTTGTCTACGGAGGGGAGATGTGTCAAATATACAAAATAATCATGAAATAATTAAAATCCATGTAGGCAAATGCAAAGTTTGAAGATCTTTCAACATCAACTTCAACATTTTAAAATAAAAACACTCAGTATCCACAATTCCATAGTTTAATTCTTCAAGTTCATAGACATCAAAATTGATACAATTACCGGATACAGAAATATAAACTAGCTCGAAATTCACAGACTTGCACAGAGAAGGTAAGCACTTTTATGCGTGCAGCGACCTAACGAAAAATGCAAGCTCTATAAATACACCTTTAGGGCAGGTCAATATTGATTCATGATTTCATTCTTATCACTCGTCACTCGTCAGCTGAGTTGAAGACAGCTCGAAAATTAATTATTACTTGAAAATGTTTGGCATCTCCCTATCCTTGGGGGCTCGACTGCCTTATTGACAACAACACTCAGACTTGGAGGTTCCCAGATATCAGTGGTCCCTTATTTGGTTTCCCTGCGGCGATTTCACCATTGGCTGGAAAGTTGACGGTACCAGGAAACTTCTAGAGATAATCCGATGCCTACGACCTCCGTGGGATTACACGCAAGTCTTTGATCAGCTTCCTGCTTAAATAGCTTAAAACTTAGCTAGCTTTTGCTTTATTATCTTGAAAGTCCACTAGCTCATATTATTTTTGCTTTACGAGCTTACATCGTCAGTAATTATTGGTTTTACTAGCTTTAGTTTACTAGCTTAAGATAATTTAGTTACATTGCTTCACATTTATTTTTCGCTAGCTTATTGCTTTACTAGCTTATGAACATTCTTGCCTACTTGCTGGTGAAGATTACCATTGTTGAGCGGAAATTGAATGCGGTTAACACTTGCTTGATTTCTCGATTTATATATTGCGGCCTGCGCTTGAGCTCTCGCGACGCCCTCGGAACATATTTGGTATTGAACTCTTCGATTTCTGCGATCCTTGAAATATTGAATATTGCAACCTGTTTAGGAATTATGAGCGGGGTAGTTTAGCATTACATGCGGTGTTGTTTGCTATGCGGTGTTGATTGCTTTGCGCTTCTAGTTTGCATACCCCTTAATTAATTGGAGTTATAAGAATCCCTAGGTGTTGGCCTGTTACGATAGTGTTCGATTGCTGTGCGCATTGCTTCCCAGTGCTTGTTGTCAATTGTTGCCCTGCTTTCAGAATCTTTAGTTTATAATATTTTATTTATCACTTATGTATATATTTTCAATGTAGACATTTGCCAAGCCTAACAATTGAACAGTCGCACTTAGATCTTGTTGTGACGTGACCACAAAAATAAATTGTACTACATCTCAAGTTTGTTTTTCCTTTATCATTTGGTAAGTTGATGGTATAGGTTTAGTATGGTAGGTATTTGTGGGTCGGCAAATTTACCTGGCGCCCAGATCAAGATCCTTTATTAATAAACCGAACTCACCCCATCTCCACTGTAGTGTAGCCGCAAATACCAACTTGACATTTGTTTTGGTCAAGTTTATGTGTCTAGCGTTTAGGTAGGGCACATTTTTGGAAACCAGCACATTGTAAGTAGTATTTTATTTATACCTATATTTGTTCATAATTCATTTGTTTATTTTTTGTCCTGCTAGTGTAGCAGCTTCGTTCTTTTATTCAATTTTCTTGTTTCAATAAATGTTAATTTGTTTTAAAAAATGAGTTCTTTCATTATTTGGATGAATGTGGGTTGGGTGAATTACAGCTAAAAATCCTTTCGAAAAAAGCCAAGCGAGTTCTGAGTTGCGACAATATCAAAGAATGCACCAATACCATTTTTCTCCGTGTTCTATAGTGATATTTTACCGACAGCAACAAATAAGCATAAAATTAAATTCATATTACATGTGTATATCCAGTCGATTGTCAATGGAACACCCTGTACATGTAGCACGCATGAATCCTTGGTCATCTGCTGGTGGTGCCTTCATCGCCGACAAATGCTAAAGTGGCCCCAAGATATGGGTAGAGTAGTAACTTCATTAAAAAAATTGATAACAATTAATCTTGCAGGAAGGTTGTCGAAATATAAAAACACACCCAGTATATGTCATCGGCGTCAACGGCTATATAGGTACAGGCATAGTTATAAATAATATAGCAGCCATAGGAAGTTCATGTTTGAAGTTGCATTCTGAATATGAAGGAATGAATGAATTATTGTATTAATGTATGAGTTTATGGTACTTGTCGCTGTGATGTACGCCACGTTGTCTGTTGTACGAGCAGCCTACCTCGCCTGATAGTAGATATCTTCTAGGAAATTGTCCATATTCCAGCAAATATATACAGGGTGTTTCTCAAGTACGTGTAGAAAATTTAGGAGCGTATTGCTGACATCAAAATAAGAAGAAAACATATGTCCACAAGTTATTCGTTTTTGAGATACAGAGTTTCAAAGTTGAATTCATATTTTTATTTTTTGTGAATAATAATTTCAAAATAATTTTGATATTGTGGTAAGGTTTGGTATCTGGTATCTTGGTATTCTTGGTAGAGGTCACTGCGAGCAACTGTTTTCGAGTTATTGAGATTTCAAATAATCGTTGCAAGTGATTTTGAATGACAAGATTTTTTAATTCAAAATAAATTCAGTTAGAAATAATTTTTTTCACAATTAACACAAAATTTTATTTTGTCATTGAAAAATCATTCCAGATACCAAACTTTACTCGAATATCACAATATTTTGGCATTTATTTACAAAAACAAATATAATAATTAAACTCTGTATCTTAGAAACGAATAACTTGCGGACATGTGTTCATCGGAACTTTTTTTTTCATTTCGTCGTCAGCAACATGCTCCCAAAGTTTCTACACGTACTCAAGAAACACCCTGTATATTAAGCTGCAGTCACACAAACTATCATATAGGTGTTCATGAAAACCACTTATCACAGTGCTTTATAAGACATAATAATACTGTCGTCGAAACATTCTCCTTTGGCATCAAATACTGCAGCATAACAATGTCCACCCCACAACCAAACGTAACAACGAGCACTACTAGACGGCGTACCAGAAACCCATGGCAGCAATTTCAGTATGATTATTTGGATGCATCGCAACTGCCCAATCAATTGCGTCGAACATTTCTGCCATATTTCGTCAAGCCGGTATTATCATCAAGTTAGAGAGCAGTGTGTCCATCATTCCACCAAGGACTCCTTTAATCAGAACCACCATTTTGACAGAATGGTCCGGATACAACCTGCGGAGTTCAAAGAGAAGATCTCGATATTTAATCCTTTTTTTCTCCTCTTTCTTTGGTGGTCGAGGAGGATAACATCAGGCTTATTTTATTGGCTTATATTTGCCTGACGGTGGGGAATGAGTAGTTCCAATAGATTCGGCACCTCTCATTCTCCACCATAGACTCAATATCCCCCGGAACACAAGTTAACACCGGTGTCTAGTCTATACTGTACGAGTGTCGTAGACAGTAGTACAATACTCGTAGTGCCGCGTTATGCCTGTGGATAAAGGCTGAGACCGCATAAGATGGGCATGCTTATAGCAAATGCATTACGTTCTCAGGTGCCCCACGACATGCCCTGCACCGGGTGTCAGGGACGTCTATACCCATCACGCGACTACAGTAGACAAGAGTGTTGAAGACACTATCCTGGCAAGCCATTATGAAGCACTTGGTCTCCGACTTTAGCTCACTCGACCTGAGGAAGAAAAAGGTCAAGCTTTTGAATAAGCAAAGGTCTTCGATGTTGTGAAAGAAGACACCATGCATTGGATTATCCGTATGTAGCTATAGGAGGACCTCTGTCTCTGCAGCTTTGATGTGAGTTTTTTGCTGAACGGGTCCCAACTCGGTGACAGAGTTTGGGTTAGCCCGTTCAGTGTTGACTACGAGACCGAGTTCATCGGCCGCACGGGTGATGACTTGACATGCCCCATCCAGAACCATTCTGTTATGCAGACACTCCAAACTCAAAAGTCCACGGCCTCCCCATTGTACAGGAAAGTATAACCGTGGAACGGACGATTAAGGATGCAAGCTCCTAATGAGATGCATCATTTTGCGAGTTTTAATGTCGAGTTGTCGCAGCTCTTCCTTAGTCCACTTCATCACTCCGAAAGAGTGAAGAAGGATTGGAACGGCAAGCATATTAGTTGCAGCAACTTTGTTCTTCCCCGACAGTTCTGATGACCAGATCTGTCGGAGTTTATTATTATTATTATTTTTCTTTGGTGTTTTGGCATCGACTGCAATGGTCATTAGCCATGTGTTCTGGTAGGCCTTATTACTATCTCCATACGCCACCTTAGGAGCAGCACTGTTAATTGGAACGCAACTTACCCCTAGGTAAGTATACGTCTCTCCGGCATCCATATGATGTAGGATTCTTCAGTCTACGAGCTGGACATCCTCTCCGTATTCCTCACATCGTCCTCTTTTGAGATGAACCGTGGCACATTTGTCGATGCCAAATTCCATTCCGATAGCACGCGTATATTCTTTCACCACCCTAAGGGACTGATGCCTCTGGTTTCTGGGGGTGCCGCAGCTGTACCTACGGGTATTCCTGAGTGCAACGGACAGTGGCAATAGTGAGATGCAGAAGAGAAGAGGGCTGAGGGAGTCTCCCTGAAACACGCATCTTCTAATGATGACCTGCTCTGTTTGGACTATATCTCCACCTCCGAGCAATAAAAGATAGAGAGAGGGCTTTCCTGTCTCCTTCTTGAAAGCAACATACCCGACGTTGTTTAGGAACATCTATGCTCGGATCATGTTAAAAAAGAACATTATCGGATATTTCCGTTTCCACTAATTAATCAGGTTGGAATTCCGTATTGTTATTCACTCTTAACTTGGCGATCTAGTTTGTTTACGTGCGTTGACAACTTATTCATCGTCTTGTCAGTTCAGTTTGGATTTGAGCCTATTTGTATAATTGTTTTAATTTTAAGTGGTAAAAGTGTTGTGTTGGATTGTTAAATTGTTATATTAGAGACCTTATCTCTGCGAAATGGCGATAACGTGTGAAGTTTTTGGGCTGAAAAAGTTTTCAAGCACTGAACAAACATTCCACAAGTGAGTATCAAATCAAACCATAGGCGTCGCAGCGTGGCATATACCATGTTAGATAGGCATACCCTACTTAGCTTTTAGTAGTATTATTAAAGTTGATTTTTACTGATTCTCGATTGTGAGACAAAAATACGCTTTTTGTTGAAATAGCTTTGAAGAAACTTTGTACTTTGAAAAATGATTACTTATTCATAAATAGAAAAATACTTGTTGCAGTAGGTACATTGAAAAATAAGTAAGTTAGCAAACTCATCTCTTCAAAACCGAATTCAAATTATAAGTTACTAGCCATAGACCCAATCTGCTGAGTACTAGAATGTTTTGTTCATATACAGGGATTAGCACATAACCCGTTCATCAGAAATCTTCGATGTTTCCATTTGAATAAAAATGTTGCTTCCGGTTGAACCGTACGTGGACATGAACTTCTTGATTGTAAACGAAACACTGTATATTATCACAATTTTAAAATCTAACGAACGGGTTACGTAGGTATAATGATTGTCAAGACAATAATTCCATTCTATCATATTCCTTATGATACTTTCACATTGGTTCAGATAAATTATATATTCAGGGTACCAACCAATAGAGCAGTTGCCAGTTGTGGTGTGAATCACTTCACTTAGAAATCAAGAATTTGGAGTCTCAGTTATCTATTCTAACCACTTTTGGCATCACCATATTTTTCGGTCAGGTTATAGAACTATAATCAGTAAAGGCATTACCAGTCTTGGCATTTCATGATGAATATTCATCTGATGCGATAAGGTAATATTTTTCAGTTTTCTTCAAAATATTTTCCTTACCAGCAAGAATTTGAGCGCAGTTTTAACGGTTTCCGGAGTGCAAAATTCGTACTGATTATCAAATCAAATGCTTTCAGCTCGTATCTGATAATTTTTTTTAACCCCCACAAATTTTGCAATTTATCTGCGAATAAAATGGCTGCCAGTCATGCCGGACCAATCGTTGATGCAGCCATTTTAATCGTAGAAAAATTTGCGAAATTCGTGGGGGTATGAACAAGACTTTACCACGTGAACGCGCAAGAACTGACAACAACATTGCTATCGTTTTTTTGTAAGTAGTTGACAATGTTTCACTTTGAGTAAGGTTATTCTGGACTTTCATTGTCTAAAAAAGAACAAAGAAAAATTCAATTTTATTCACGACGTTTCAACTGTTAAAATCAGTCGTTATCAAGTATATGATAACTTGATAACGATTTGCCATTTAATTTCTATTGCCCCACAGCAATAAGCACTACCTTTTCTCATTCAAAATTGACGAATGAAAGTCTATTTTTTTAAAGATCGTAATAAAATTAGTGTATGCTGTGTTAGTACACGTAGCGTATTGACAATTCTCACATCACGTGTCACTTATTTTTGCACCTGTTACATAAATAACTATTTGTCCACTACATATTCATCATGAATTCTATTTATGAATAAGTTATTTATGCAACCATTTAGGAAATATTATTATTCATTGTATTAACGTAAGAACATGTTACTATTTTTTGACAACACTCGCAGAGTGCGGGTACATGGCAGCTTTTATTTGCGGTGGCGCTCCAGGACGACTAAGCATTGGAAGCGCATTCACTTTTCATCTGTAGGAAGACCTACAGCACTTCTGCTGGTGGTTGGTGCGCACTTCAAGCATTAGACATCAGGGTTGCAGCTAAATAACAAACTTGCTTTCCAACCAGGCATGTGGTCGTCTATCGATGCCGATACATGTGATAACAAAAGTGTCTGCACCGACCGTGTCTAATCAATAGTATATAAGAAATTGTATCAGCACGCCACTGGTTCTAAGCTTAGCTCCAATTTTCAAAACAATAACAAATCTTCTCCCCACCTACAAATCATAACAAAGGGTAGCGGTATGCAGCTTTCACATCAATATGTGTTGATTACATAGAAATGGCACCTCTATATATTTTATTGCTCGGAGATCTCCACTAGATCTAATGGTAAAGCGTGTCCTCCAGAGCGGCATCGGTTGTCCAATGCATCCCACTATTTCATCAGGTACCTCAAGGAATCTGAGCAAATGCATGATTAACTCATGCGATGTTGTATCAAATGCCTTGCGGTAATCGATCCAGGCCATCGAAAGGTTACTGCGTAATACATCTATCGATGAGCAGGTTCTCCTTGCAGCCGGCAACCCCTTTCTTTGACCATCTTTGCTCATATATCCGTTCATATACCGGATCAACTGCGGAGAGAATGCGCATGTATAAGATGCGCGTAAACACCTTATAACACGCATTCAAGCATGTTATCGGTCTGTAATTCTTAGGATCAGACAAATCTTAGTTTTTGGGGATGAGCACGGTTCGCCCCTCGACAAACCATTCCGAAATATGTTGCTCCCCATCAAGCCATGAGTTGAAAACTCTAGCCAGATGTCGGTGGGAGGTTGGAAACTTTTTCCACCAATAGTTATTCAACCCATCAGGGCCTGGAGCAGCAAAGTTCTTTGAGCCTTTGAGGGCTCTTTGAATTTCTTCCGGGGTTATCGGATTGAGCAGATCATTGAGCTCAGGCTGCCGATGCCTCCTGCAGAAAGCTCCGAACTGCGCTAGGGCTGGAGTATCTACGTTGATTTGCTGCGGATACTCATAAATATTCTTCCAGAAGGTTTCCACTCGATCAACAGTCGGCGGGTTATCAACAACACGTGGAGGCTCTTGAAATAAACGAGAAGGTTTTTCACGGAACTTTAAGTTTTCCGCGACTCCTCTCGCTCGCCTTACTAGTGACTTCTTTGCAGCCACTAGCATTCATATCCTATCAAGACAGTGCTGTTTGATAGTAAACAGCACCCCTTGATTAATTTTGCGGCAATTTGCCGCACTGCTGGCGTGAAAGGCCTATTGGCCGCCACGTAGTCCACCACACACTGGATACGAGACGCGTGTTGTCTCGCCGACTTGATCTTAGCTTCCATCTTGTGTACTCGTCGCTCATGCCTCTCAACCACAGCGGTGGTGTCCCTCCTCTGCGTTTGGGTTAGAGTCTGAGCGGCGTCATACACGACAGAATTGATCTGCCAGATGTCAGCCTCTTCTGGAAGAATATCGCCAATCTCCGCATCCACTCGTGCCAGTTCTTGTGGATTCAGGGGTTTCATATGGTGAAGTGCCCTGTGGGTTCTGATGTCCTGCATTGGTGGTATGATACAAGCATTCTCCACTGCCAGACCGACACGTGGCATAACTTGTGCCGATATTTATTATTATTATTTTTTTTTCCTGTAAGGAATGTACCAGTCAGGCCCTGTCTCCGGTGCTCCGACACATCCGGAGTGCGCGCTGGTGTCGTTAACCCCAATAACCACTCCCTACGTCCGTAGGGTAAGTGACTATTGGGTCCGTAAATCATGTAGACGGAGCGAACCAAGGTTAACGGCCTTCTGCATTCGTGCTACTGAGATTTCTGCCGTATTACGGCAAGCCCGTATTATCTTCAAGTTAGAGAGCGGTGTGTCCATCATTCCACCAAGGACTCCTATAATTGTTTTAACTTTGTTTTTTCCGTTAACCAGCTGTCGTCCCCTTATGAACGGCAGCCCTCAGAAGTCGAAATTTGTGCGAGCCAAGGATTAACGAGGTCTTATTACCTTTTTACGTGTGATTCCTAGCACTTTCTTGGGCCATCAGAAAAATTTCTACAGAACCACCATTTTGACAGAATGGTCCGGATACAACCTGCGGTGTTCAAAGAGAAGTTCTCGATATTTACTCCGTTTTTCCTCCTCTTTTCGAACGATATTCATTTCGCCTGGAGCGGAAAACTCCATGACGAATATCGTTCTACTTTGGTGGTCGAGGAAGACAACATCAGGCACCTCTCATTCTCCACCACGGACTCAATATCTCCCGGAACATAAGGCAACACCGGTGTCTCGTCTATACCGTACGAGTGTCGTACAACACTCGTAGCGCCGCGTTATGCCTGTGGATATAGGCTGAGACCGCATAAGATGGGCATGCTGATAGCAAATGCATTACGGTCTCAGGTGCGCCACGACATGCCCTGCATCGGGTGTCAGGGACGTCTATACCCATCACGCGACTACGGTAGACCAGGGTGTTGAAGATACCATCCTGGCAGGCCATTATGAATCCCTCGGTCTCCAACTTTAGCTCACTCGATCTGAGGAAGGCAAAGGCCAAGCTTTTGGATAAGCCAAGGTCTTCGATGTTGTGAAAGAAGACACCATGCATTGGCTTATCCATATGTAGCTGTAGTCCACAGCAAAATAGTTTCGCCTGCCAAAAGCCGCGCACAGACCTGAACACGCATGCGGTGAGAAGCAACGCATATGCGTTCGTACTCAATCCATTAGAGCTCGCTGCATTCGTTGCAAACTTCATTTGTGGCGTTTGCGTGCGTGCTCAAGTCGCTCCATTTATTCGTGATAAAAATGTCGGAGTTGGTTATGGTCAGTGCAGCGTTTGTGGTTATAAACATTTTATTGAAATAGAAAAAAAGAAGAATAGAGAATAGAATAGAGAAAGAACTTTGCATGTGAGCTTCAATGTATCAGTAAATTTGGCTTTAGAACTAAATACCGGACAACATCCAATTTTCGAAAAAAAAAAAAATTAACCATTCTTCCATAATAAGAATGTGGTATGTAGTATACTAAAAAAAGGAAAGTGGGCACATACTTTTTTCTTCACCTATTCTGGATTTGCTTTTGTGCCCTGAAAGAACCAAGTATTTCACCACTGCTATTTCCATACTCAATTCTTTTGAAATTATTTGGTTTTTGAATAATAAAACTTATTTTTTGTTTTCCATAATTGGGGATGTTTTTCATATGAATAAAATAATTGTAAACACTGATCATTCGACCACTCCATTTTCCAGCGTCCAGCCACAACTACGTAAACTCCAATACAATAAACACTGTTTCTCGAAGAACGAGACAAATACCCGTCCAAATTGAGCGCGAAAGCACACGCATGTTTCTTTGATGTGTGTCCTCGCCTATAGGTGGGTCCACACTTGAACATTTCAACCCGAACGAACAGAACGAGCTGAGCGCGCAGAACATACACATCAAGCAAAAGTTCGGTTCATTCAGCACGTTTGTCGTATTCGCTGTGTTCCCGGTTCTACCATTTTCAGTTTGCTTGTATTGACTATCAACTTGGCGGTTACCAAAGTGTATTTTTTTTTGTTATACCTGCGTATATCACGATCATGGACACGGAGGACCTAGTGGTGGCTGTAGGCGCTTTTTTTATTATTATTTGCAAATTGTCAAACAATAGAAAAGAGGTGTCGAGAAAAGTTTGGATGCGGAAATTGTATAGGAATCGCGCAAAAAGCATCTTACGTGAAATGGATTACATACATGTGCAAAATTTCACGAGAATGTCAGCAACAGACTTTGAATTTTCACTGAATTTTGTGGGACCTTTGATTGCCAGAGCAGACACAAAACTAAGAAAAGCAATATCAGTTAAAGATCGACTGGCTATAAGGTTTATAGCTTCAGTAAATTCCTTCACAAGCCTTCAGTACTTATTTAGAATATTCAAGCAAAGTATTAGTTTGATAGTAGCAGAAACTTGTGAAAAGCTAGCTGTAGTTTTAAGGGACCAAATAAAGGTATGTACAAATAACTGATATATTTATTTGGTATACAAAACACCAAAATAAAAAATTATTGCAACACTGAAAAATTAAGATTTCATTCTGAAAGTAGCTGTAAAACATATTATACATTCATAGTATTCCAGTTCCTCAAAAAATTCGCAGCTGATGTATCTTCCTGTCTCAAATTTTGTTCCTTTCTGGTGATTAACTAACATATTACTATCTTCAGGCGAAGTCAAATTTGTGTGTGTAGAAATAAATTCTAAAATTTTGGCGAAGGAGTTGGTATGGGTGTCGTAGAAATAACACTCTGTGAAGTCCTCGAAGAAGGGACAGTGTCGAAAGAAGAATTCGGATAATTAGTCATTGTTGTTGGCCCACTGTATTCATCGAAATGACCCATGTCTGCTTGGAATAAAATATTATTGATTTGGTACTGAGCAACACACCTGAGAATATTTTCTCAGCTTGTTTCCTACATATTTGCCAAAATCTGTGCAGCTATTGCAAATTTCTGATGGCTTTGTTTTTAAGAATGTTGAAAGCCTCATTTCAACATTTTCAATGTTTCATCAGAAGTTTTAGAGCAATTTTTTTTTAATGCCTGGCTCCTTTGAGAATTATGTTTTTTTTTATTGAAATCATATACGATGACAACAGGCCTAACCCAAAAGTGTCATCCACGGATGCAGTTGAGCGTACAGAAAATATTTATATATTACATTTTGTTGCTTAACCTAGTTATATTCTAAGAAAAATTTCATGTCGTGTCAGTAATGAAGTTTTGTATTTCTCCTTTATTTTTAATTTGAATACTCATAATGTATGTATGAATGAATCAATGTCATTAAAGTTATCATTGTATAAGGTCACCATTCTATGTAGGGGTGAGTTTCTTCCTGAGTTTGTTCGACAGAACATTTCGGAGAAGAGGCGAGCATTCCTCAAAGAACGAGATGGAACATTGAATGATATTTTCGATAACATTTCAGGGTAGTCGATTAGGTCATTCAGAATTTTGAATAAAAATATAATGTCGGATTGCTCTCGACTAGATTGTTCAGTAGTACTACCTGTTGTTGTTTCAACTTCTCCCATCTCCTCAGTTTGAATTTCACTCGTATTCTGATCTAATTCATCAGGATTATTTTCCTCTTGGTCATCCTGGAATCAAAAACGTTTGTTAAATATTTATTATCAGTAAATAGTTTTTCATTATTCATAAAGTAAACATTTTTTTTTATTCAGTTCAATAGTTTATAATCGAAAGCTTGTTTTTAAGAATATGGTTTGAGTACATTTCATTTCAATTTAACAACGGACAGAATTTCAGTGCGAAGTTTTATATGTTAACGACTACATTCATTTCACAGCCGTTTTTCTCAATTTACAGATTCCATCACGCAAGGAAGGATGGCTAAAACTTTCAGAACAATTTAATGATCAATGGCAATTTCCACATTGCATGGGTTCCATGGATGGAAAGCATATTGTGATTACAAGTCCCTTTGATAATGGAAGCGACTTTTTCAACTACAAGTCACATTTTAGCATCGTCCTATTTGCAGTTGTGGATGCTGAGTACAATTTTATTTTTGTTGATATTGGCTCTCAGGGCCGCATATCGGATGGTGGCGTTTTTAAGCATACTTTACTGTGCAAAAAAATTGAAGAAGATATGTTAGACTTTCCTGAAGATGAATTTTTATCGGAGGAAATAAAAAATGCCGTATTTATTTGTAGCAGATGAAGCTTTTCCTTTGACGAACCTTATTATGAAACCATATTCGGGAATCCAAGCGAAAGGTATAAAAGAACGAAAATTTAACTACCATCTCAGTCGTGCAAGACGAGTTGTGGAAAATATTTTTGGGATAATGTCTGCAGGTTTTCGAGTTTTGAGGAAACCAATGCTATTCAGTAAGTAAAAAGGCGGCAAGTAGTAACTATTTAGTGAGAAAGCGGTAACTTCAAATATTGTAGCAATTACCGCCTTTTTAATACAAGTGACTTGATTGGTATATGTTTTTACTGTTTCGTGCCGGTGAGGATCCATATCTCAGTGTCATAAATCGAATTTCTATTTGAGTTATAATAATAGTAGTGGTCAGTACAGGTAATGAGTGAGTGCTGAGTGGAATTGTTAATGAATAACATCAGTGCAAAGAATGAAACTTCCATAAATACCCAGATAGCATATGTACATTCTATGGATATACTATGGAAATCCCTGATGGAGAATGTGGATGTCCATAAGATATCTGGATCTAGTATATCCTATGATAGGATGTGACAGTGTGACCTTTTTGGATATTTTATGGATATCCATTAGGAATATCCATGAGATATTCGTCAAGGATATTCTCAAGAGATTTGTTGAGTATATTCTATGGATAACTTAAGGATGTCCAAGCAGATATCCATCGAAGATTGAAGGATATACCATGGAGGAGCATAGGATATGACGATATGGCCATATTGGACATTTTAAGGATATCAAAAGCGGACATCCATAGGATATTCGTATTATACCTCGTAGATATATATTAGGAATTCAAAGAAATAAATTGGAAATTTCGACTTTAGGTTGCAATATATCCAGTGAAAATTTATTATTATAATAAACTTCCGAGTAGTGATTCAGGAACCACTGATGATTGAATCACCCTCACATTCACATTAAATATTATAAGTATCAATAATGAACATAAAATGTAACGTCAATCAAAAGAACCTATACTAAATTTTTAATGGAAATTTCAGGCCATTGAACATCATTATTAAAGAAACATCATTATGACCTCATAATTGTATTTACATAAGCTTCAAGAATACCTACCAGTCGAAGTGATTATTTTTAAATCGATAGCAACTGCACATAACATCTGAAAAATTCTCAATTACCACCTCTGTAGATGATTCATAGACAGAAACGAAATATCTTCGAAGTATTATGATAAAACCCTCAACTCAAAATACAAAAGCTATAAATTAAAAACTCATTGGAATAAATAAAAAAAATCACATAGCATTAAAAAACTGAACTAGAATACAAAAAGAAATTAAAAACCCTTTCTAACGAATAAAACAAAAATCACATGGCATATACAGTTTAGTTTTTATCTTTATTAGCTCTTCCAGATCTTTCTTTTGCCCGTCTCAACCAGTTTTTGACAGCGTTTCCTGTGGCCTTCCGGTCACCTGACATGTTGCTTCAGAATCAGATATATTGAATTAAAATTATTAAAAAAATACATTATCAATCAAAATGTGGAGTATGTTCCTTCCAAAAATGACGAAATTTTCAAAAGAAATAAAGACCTAAACTTTTCATGATTGAACTTATGTATGAAACAAGAGCAGGCCCTCACAGTCTTCTTGGTTTTGTATAAAAGGACAGATGGGAGTATTGGCTGTTCATTATTAATATTTACTTCATAAAAAAAATTAGGGAATGGGCACAGAAGACACTGTGAGAGCTAATAAAAGAAATTCTTATCAAGGCATTCTAATAAAAACGTTGAATAATTTATTTAAATTAAAATTAAAACTGATACGCCACGGCAAATAATAATGCCTTTGGATATACTCCACGAGTGTTTTATGAGGGAGTATTGTTATTATTATATAGTTTTTTAATCCACAATGTGAATTAATGGAAAGATAACATATTCATCTTCGGAAATTGACAATTTCATACATTTATAAGCAATATCATTCATATTGAAATATTGGAGAGGTCCAAGAACACTTGCTTTGTATATTTTATAATTTGAAGACCCACATGGTAAATGATAGAAATTTTCTAAAGTGATTGATTTATTGCCAACAACTTTTGTTTCATTTATTATTGAGAAAAAATTCCTCATTGTAACAATAACAATATATTTTTTGTTTTAAAGAGAAACATTCTCAACTGAAAATTGAATCAATACATGACTCCTCTGGAAATGGAAAAACCCTACGATAAAATTGAAGTTACTCTTTTGTGATATCTAACAGAAAACAACTACTTTCCCGGCAAAAGCCACGCTGGACATTGAACTACATCTGATAGATATTGAGAAAGACCCTATATAACTTGAGAGAAAAAATCTGAAAGTGAAAATTTGCATTTTCGTTCAGATAGTTGATTATTTATTAAATGTCCAGTTTCCATTGGAGATTCTTATCTATGAATGAGATAAGGGAGAATGTTATTCAGAAGTATCACTCACAGAAAATGGCTCATTTCATTGACGCGTGGATTGCATCACTTCCGCTAGGCCTCCAATACATTTTAGTAGACAAAAATCTATTTCACTCTTCTAAGATCATCAGGGAGGTCGGTAGAATTGGAAAACATACTCTTCAGAAGCAATTCCACACTGTAATGAGGAATTGTTGGATTATTTCTTGTGCGGTGAAACTTTGAAAATATTTTTCTGACATAAAACCTGTCATGGGTATGGCATACTCATTTCATTGAAAATATGAACAGGATGTTCATAAAGTCAGTTGTGGAATCATCTGCGACTGAAAGTTGGAATTTAGTCGCTGTTAATAAATAATCAACTATCTGAATGAAAATGCAAATTTCCACTTTCAGATTTTTTTCTCTCAAGTTATATAGGGTCTTTCTCAATATCTATCAGATGTAGTTCAATGTCCAGCGTGGCTTTTGCCGGGGAAGTAGTTGTTTTCTGTTAGATATTACAAAAAAGTAACTTCAATTTTATCGTAGGGTTTTTCCATTTCCAGAGGAGTCATGTATTGATTCAATTTTCAGTTGAGAATGTTTCTCTTTAAAATATAAAAGATGACTTTGGTTCTGGTTTCCATTCACTGATTGAGTACTTTGCGAAAAATATTTGCTTCAAATTACATATAATGATACTTTCAGTTTTTCTGTCTAACTGAAAGAACATAGTACACACGCTCATTTAGATAATGAGAATTCGTATATTATGTTATTTTAGTTTTCCATTCGATCTCTCAAGTTACTGCAGTTTCCTTATCGTTGTTAGAATATAAAATGTAACGAAACATAGTTACCTATAGTTTACAGTACAGAATGTCTGACGGTAGATCACGCTTGTCGGGACACCAATATAAAAAACGAAGACTTGAAAGAGATGCAGAACGACAAAAGTAAGCAGGGGCGCTAGAGTCTTTTTTGAAGAAAGGTGAGTTTAACAAACCATCGTCACCCATACCAGAAACCGGTGTAATAGCTGAGACTACGCTTAAACCCCGAGAAGAACATACGTCAGATTCCAATATCATCTGTGACCCTGGTGCTTCTACTTCTGGATCAAGTGCTATTTCAGGTGAAGGTGCCATTGCAGATGAAGGTGCCATTGCAGATGAATCTGCTATTGCAGGTGAAGGAGCTATTGCAACTTCTAGTGTCTCTGCAGAATCAACGTCTATTTTCGATATAGACCCAGCCACGTGGCCTATTAGAATAACAGATGCAGAAGGAATATATTTGGTAAATAGAGGTTCTCCAGACCCACTGTATGATTTTGAATTTCCACGGGATATTAATGGTCGGAGGTTCACTTCGAGATACTATAAGAGAAAGCTTAATACCGGTGAAGAAATTTCGAGAGATCGGCTTGTATATTCTGTGGCAAAAAATTCGTTGTATTGCTTTTGCACAAGTTCCGATCTATCTGAAGGTGGCTAAGAAAATTGGAAACATGTAGGTGATTTGCTCAAATCTCATGAGATATCACGATACCATGTGGAAGCTGTAAAATCTTGGGTCGAACTTTCACGTAGGCTCAAATCGTCTCATACGATGCCGAGTCACAGAGAATAATTAAATCAGAAATAGAACACTGGAATAGAGTATAGTTGCGAATCGCTTCGATCATCAAAATGTTGGTTAAAAATGGCTTGGCTTTTCAAGGTACTTCTGATAAAATCTGTATCAAAACAATGGTAACTTTTTAAAACTAGTAGAGTTGTTAGCCGAATTTGATCCTGTCATGCAGGAACATGTACGCAGAGTTTTGAAGGAGGAGGAGAAACAAGCAACCTACTTAAGTAAAACAATTCAAAATGAGTTTATTGATACAATTCCAGACGGCATAAAAACATATTCTGGAAGCTATCATTAAATCGAAATATTCTATTATTTTAGATTGTACCTCAGACGCTAGCAAAACTGAGCAGATGATCTTGATAATTAGGTATGTTTCTATTATTCAATCCCAAGACCACCCAAGAACGTCAGAGATTGTAATATATGGAAGTTTTTTAGGATTAATACCAATCGAAAAATCTACAGGTCTGGCATTAACAGATGTTTTCTTCGAACAATTATCAGCACTTGTCTTTAGAAAACATAAGAGGGCAAGGGTACGATAATTGATCTTATATGAAAGGTATTCAAAAAGGCGTCCAAGCCAAGATAAAAACGACATGGCAAAGTCCTCACTGGAAGTTAATTTTTTTTTAAACTGCAGAAAATATATGTTTTTTTCCTCTTCAACATTAAGATGGTCAATTCTTTTGAAGAATGTAAAAGGTATTACCCTTAAACCACTTAGTGACATGAGAAGGGAAAGTCGAATCGACGCAATAAAACCACTAAGACATCAAATGGGGCAAGTTTACGATGCATTGTTTAGTATTTACCAAAACACAGATATGGATACCTCCACGCGAGACGAAGCTTCGGATTTGTTGAATCAAATTGAACAATTTAAATTTTTATGCTCTATAATGATTTGGTACGAAACTTTGAATCGGATAAACCGTGTTAGTAAATTAATGCAAAGTAAAGATTTCGACTTAGTTTCTGTCATTAAATTACTTAAAAACACCAAAGATTTCTTTGAAAACTCACGTTCAGATGAGTATTTTACTCAAGTTCTTAAAAACGCCAAAGCCTTAGCTCCTGAAATTGATTGTGAGGTGTTAGACTTTGAAGATATGTCTAGACCTCGTGCACGATCCAAGAAGAAGCAATTTGGTTACGAGTGTGTTGACAAACCAATCATGGAGCCTCGTCAAAAATATAAAATCTAATTATTTTTTTCACATAATAGACACAGCTTTAAACTCCTTAGAATTAAGATTTTCCCAGATATCTGAGCATAGTAAACATTTCGCTTTTGTCGTTCTGCATCTCTCTCAAGTCTTCGTTTTTTATATTGGTGTCCCGACAAGCGTGATCTACCATCAGGCATTCTGTACTGTAAACTATATTTCAAACTGATAATCATTCACTAATAATGACAATTTAGTCCATATGTACCTGAAAATGTGTTCATGATGGGCAATGTGGAAAGACTACTGCCAATGGAAAGACATTGTGGGACTATTCTCAGGACATCAATGTCTTAATCGAATTTCCTGATGAACCGATACATTTTCCTTGTAACGGACATACACCCTCAACCATCGACCTCGTTGTCAACAAAGGAATAACTGAGTTCAAAAATATTCACACCGTTTCTGAGCTCATCTCCGAACACGACCCTGTGCTTTTCCAGTTTGGTAGAGAAAGCCAAACCAAAAGGGAAAAAGTAATTTATGACTATGCCAACACCAACTGGAAAGAGTTCAGGCTGGTTCTGAACAGAAAAACTCAATTAACACCGAGTTTATCAGAACTGGGGGTCGAAGTTGAAGCTCAGAAATTCGTGACAAATATCATGAATGCAAGAGATATTAGAACGAGGAAGAGGGTTGTGAGAGAGAACCGGGATCTACTTCCGGACGCAATTGTGGACCTTATTGAGTTGACAAACGCTGAACGAAAAAAGTGGCAAACAACCAGAAATCCCATGCATAGAGAAAACCTCATAAACTTGGGAAAAGACGTGAATCGGTTTATTAAGGCCCACAAAGACCGTGTTAGCCCAGAGTCTCAGAAGCGAAGAGAAGGTCAGACTTAGCGGTCGGGCCTTCTCCAAGCTAATGACAAATTATGAAGAAGTTGTGGAGACCATCAAGAGACTGCCTAAAATCAAGGCACCAAAAACCTCCCGAAGAAGTCCCTGGTGCAACTAATTTATATCATAAACGGTATAATTAGATGGCAGAAGTACCCGGAATGCATCAAGCGAGCAGAGATCATCCCGATACTGAAGCCGCGAAAAGCAGGAGGAATGGTTGGAAACTACAGACCCATCTCGCTGCTTAGTGCCGTGGCAAAAGTGGTGGATAGAATCCTACTGAAAAGATTCAATGATCTGTAGGAGAAGCTCCACCTTATTCCGGACGAACAGTTCGGATTTCGCAAAGGACATTCGACATCATCACAAGTCGCTAAAATTGTTCACGGAATAAGAGGGGGCTTTCAGGAAAAGCAGAACACAGTTATGGTCCTGCTTGACATAAAGAAAGCCTTCGATACTGTCTGGATAGAGGGGTTCGTTAGTTAGATGCTACGGGCAGGCATGCCTAAACACATGGTCATACTCCTTTACTCCTACTTGGTCAATAGGACTTTCCAGGTGAGAGTAAACAGTACCAATTCACGTACGAATTTAGCTGGAGCAGGAGTGCCTCAGGGATCGAGTCTCTCCCCACTGCTGTACTCGCTATATACGTATGATTTTCCTAAGTTCCCGAAAACGAACACAGCCGTCTACGCTGATGACACTGCGATATACAGCAGGTCGTATTACAGCGAGGTGGCTGCACGAGAAATACTCATTCACTTGAACAGGTTAGCATTACCGTATGTGGCGAGTAACTAGATTGTGATTAATCCGGAGAAGACTGAACTTATAAACTTCACAAAGAAATTCACATGTTCGAAGATCTTTGTGGAGTTTAAGGTTCTGAATCAAAGGATTAAGGAGGCTCCCTCCGTGAAGTACCTGGGAGTATCATTGGATAGGCGTATGAACATGCATTCTCATGTCAGCCTGGAGATCCAACGAGCATCGGTGGTAGTCAAACGGACTTACCTGCTGATCGCAAGGACCTCCAGGTTGTCGATGGAGAATAAGGTACTAATTTATAAACAAATTATCAGGTCTACTATGACATACGCTTGTCCGGTGTTCTGCAGCATCCCCAACAGTCAAATGCTGAGGTTGGAGAGAATGCAGAACAAGATACTCCGTATCGTTACGGACAGTGACAGGTACATTCGGCTGGAGACGTTACGTGAACTGGCCAACATAGAGAAAATCTTAGAAAACGTCAAGAACATCTCTGAAAAGTTTTATAGATATTTCATCCCGGGAAGTCCGTTGACCAGGAACATGACCAGCATCAGAGCTCATAACAACGAACGCTACAAGAAACATGGAGGTTCCATATACCAAGCCCTGGACATCTTCCATGAGATTCCAGAATAAGCCACTAACACCACCATAGAGCACCACATGGTCAAAACCCAGTTTTTTCTTTGTTTTTCTGGGATACCCCTCACAGTAACTTAGCAACCATAAACTTTAATAGCCTGATGATCTAAATAACATAAACATGGAAAATCCCCCACATAATTTAAGAGGAGGTGGGGAAGGTACCAAGTATGGACCAAGACATTGGCAGAATAGGGGATGATCTGCTAACAGCGCAGAGGCAGAACCATTATCCGCAGAGATATGGTTCTGCTTAGACCAGTTCGCCAGCCCGCCGACCTGTCGGAAGGGCAGGGCAGAACCCGCCTCACCCCACACGATCGAGCTCCCTGTTCCCTTCCTTGGGCGGAATTATAGTTTCATTGTGTGTGTTATACATATATATATATATATATATATATATATATATATATATATATATATATATATATATATATATATAAGTGAAAATAGAGTATATTTCGTTTTAATTCCGAGAGTTCTAACCTTTGACAACTCAAGAATTAATACCGTGAGGCAAGACAGAATATAACAGGAAGTTAGTGACTGTAGATGTCATGAATAACTTCCTGTTATATATATATATATGTATATATATATATATATATATATATATTGTGTTCGTATTTTATACTATCCGTTTTTATATACATATATTATGCTAATGTACTATCTGTTTTATACAATAATTTAATTGAATAAATAATTTTTGATTTTGGATTTGGATTTTGGAAAGACTACATTAAAAACGAGTGAATATACCTACTAAGTCTACCTGATCATGAAGTAAATTACATCGGTAATGTTTATTTTTATGAATTTCTAAGTATTCTAAATAATTCAGTTTCAAACCCTTATTGGTATAATTGCATAGTGACGAATTGAAATGGAAGAATTTTGCCGCCCCTAATTTTTGCCACTCTGGGCAAATGCCCGGCTTGCCCCCCCTGGATTGGGCCCTGCATATTATGATACTCTTGGTTTTTCTGTCTATATGAGAACATAGTACAAATGCTCATTTAAATCATTGGAATTCGTATATTATGTTTCTTTCATTTCTCATTCGAACTCATTTCAGTTTCCTCATCGTTGTTAGAATATAAAATATGACTTTGGTTAGGTTTCGAGTCACTAATTGATTAATTTGCGAAAATATTGGCTTGTAATAACATATTACGATACTCTCGGTTTTTCTGTCTATATGAAAGAACATTGTCTTGAATTATGACAAAAAATTCATCATCTCCGACCAGACCGACCTCAAAAACTCCCACGTCCAAATTTTCAAAAGAATAGATCCTAATCAGAAAACGATCGATCTTCATTCTTAGAAATGCCCAAAATAGTAAAAAAAAAAATTCGTAATCAGACTTTTTGGAAAGCGTTAATACGTAAATCTACTAACTTAGGGATATTACATAAGTCAATTTAGGTTTAAAGGTTTGAAAACAATCATTAGTTTGATTAATTATTAGATTTTCATTTATTTTTTCAAGGTTACGAGCCTGTCTCCTTTCTATTATTATTTTTTTTCTCCTTTATTGCAAGCATTTTGCTGTGGTAGAATCTATTTCTATTTTCTGCAGCTTCCATGATTTCTAGGTTTTGTTTATAATACTTACTTTTTTGTAATTTTTTCTTTTGCTGTTTCACTAAGCATTTCTGCTGCAGAAGCAGCTACCTCTAACTTTTTTGCAGACAAAACGTGTGTTTCTTTACTGAAATGAGTACAAATATCGAATGAGGAATTGTCTTGATAATAAGATAATTATTAATTTTCATTTATCCCAAAAAAATTGTACTCTTGCAATAATCATGGTACAAAAAGATGTCTATAGAAGAGAAACAAATGAGTTTTAAATATATTTAAAATCTTGCCTGCATATTTAAATATGTTCTATCTCCCACGACGACTATGACGAGTCCGAGACAAAGTGCACGTAGAAGGTGGTAGGTAGTAAGGGCAGGTTACTTCGGTCTAGTCCAGGATGACTTGATGAGTGCTCCTACTACTGGGACTGAACACATCTTTCGGTCCATCGACCTTGGTATTCATAACCAAAAGGATCATATCCCACAGATTGCTGATACTTTCAGAATGACTATGAATATCGTAGCCCCCGCAATTACCCTACAGAAATATGAGTTTACTTCAAATAACAATAAAAATGTGTCATTACTCACCTCTCGGAGGGTAACTAATAAATGAAACAATGAGAAATATGAAGAGATGAACTTCAAGAAATGGCCGACAGCAAAAAGGAATACGCAAAATGGCAAACATACTATCACTATTGGCGCGACGAACAACATCGGCAACCATTCCGATTCACAAATCAAAGTAATATTTCTTGTAAGAAACTCACATTTACCTTAGAGACAGACACCAAAGGTGAACTTCACCAGACGCCGAAACTTGCCAATAGGCGAACGTAAATAAGCAGTACGCCCCCTACCGTTGACGAATATAACTATCGTATGGGCCATTGCATGTTTTGTTTGCATAAGTTTATGTGTGTTTCATGTGAGAAGTTATTGTTTGAGTTTGTTTAAGAACTTTTAAAACATTGAGAAGATATGAATCACTACTTTTGTGTACCTAACTGTCATAGAAGATCTAGAATAAACACTGCTAAATATGCTAAGATAGTCGAAACGGTGAACACGTATTCTCAGAGCTCCGACGAAAACCTCTCTAAAGTGAAGTAAAAAGTAGTGATAAGTGCGATTTTTTAGTATCACGTGAATTGTAGTACGTCTAAAAGTTTTGCTAAGCATAAACATTGGTGCATAAATCGTTACGTTCATAAAAATATCGGATTATCGATATCTTGATAGGCAAATATTCACCATCGTGCAGAAATAAGCCAGGCATCGTATTCTTTTTTGTGCGGACGACCATAAAAACTTCGAAGTCAACATCGAACGGAAAAGTACTATCTGAGATAAAACGATGTCAACAAACTGTGTGGAGTGTAAAGAAGAAATAACATCGCGCAGTCAAAGGACAGCTGTAAAATGTTGTCAAAAAAACTGTCAAAGTATGATTCATACAAATTGTATTTGCCAAGGTGATAAACAACCGGATGGATCTTGGAAATGCGAAGAATGTGCAAAACCAACCATTCGGGACTTGATGATTGAAATCATGAAAATTGGGGAGATGAATAAAGACTTGGTCAAATCCCTCAACAGTTGTCACGAGAAAATTGAAGAAAATAATAATCTAATAAAAAACCAGGATCTGAAAATCCAGGAACTCTATGAAAAAATAGAATGACTTGAAACCAAAAATACACATCTCGAATTGGAAAATTTTGAGATGAAACACAGTATAAATAAACAGGAACAATACACGAGACTCAACAGCGTAGAAATTCTGGGTATTCCCGAAATGAAGGATGAAAACCTCATGAACACTCTGCCACATATTTTCAAAGCCTTGAATGTCAACTTTGATGAAAACTTCATTGAATGCTGCTACAGGATGAACAGAAGACAGGCTGCATCTATTGAGCCAAACGGGAATTTCATTCGAATCGTTTCACGACTAAGAAAGGATGAGTTCATGGCAGCAAGGAAAGTCAAAAGAAATTTATGTCTCGGCGATATCGACATGAGCTGGTACGGCGTCAATGATCCCAAACGGCCGATTTACATTAACGAATCTCTCACCAGAGAAAATAAAGCACTGCTATTGAAGTGTCGTGAATTTAACAAAAAAAGTGGAGTGAAATTTTTATGGGTCAAAAATGGAATTATTCTAATGCGCAAGACGGAAAAGGGTAAAATTTTTCAAATTAGTAAAGTTGAATGCCTGAATGATGTCCATTAATGGTAAGTCAAAACAATTAAAAAATTTTTATCAAAACGTCCAAGGACTTGATTCTAAGTTGAAAAGTTTTAAACTTTCCGTCAGTGCCTCAAATTATGATGTAATTATATTAACGGAAACTTGGCTAACCCCCTCCATCTATGACCACGAACTTTTTGACGAAAGATATGTAGTATTTCGCAATGATAGAAACAATCAACTTACTGGGAAAGAACGTGGAGGGGGTGTTTTCATTGCCGTAGATTCTAAATATGATTGTCAATGTTTACCTTTTAAAAATAGTAGTAATAGGGTGGAAGAAATTTGGGTTAAAATTAATTCATTCTCCAACATATTTCACGTATGTGCTATCTATATACCTCCAAAAATGCCTTTCGAAACATATAACTCCTTTTTTGAAAATGTTGAGAACAATTTAGTAACTTTGGACAGCAATCTAATTATTGCAGGGGACTTCAATATGCCAAGTATTGCAACGTTGGATATTAACCATTTGACAAATATTGAGACATGTTACTTACAGTTCCTCAATCTCTTTGACCTCAAGCAACTCAATACCATTCAAAACAACCGTGGTAGAATTTTAGATTTGTTTTTGAGTAATTCCAGCGAAACAAATATAGAAAAATGCAATTTTCCTCTAACGCACGAAAACTCTAATCATCCGGCTTTGTTCTGCTCAATTAAGATCCAAAATTTCGATTCACATACAAAAACATTCAATGCTCAATACAAGTTTAAAAAAGCCGACTTTCAGAAATTATATAAAAATATTAAAGAAACAGATTGGAGATCTTTATATGTTTCAAATGACGTCAATATCGTCAGCGAAGAATTTGAGAGATTAATGCATGTTGCACTAGCTGAATGTGTTCCGCTTGCTAGTAAGAGCAAAAAAAATATCCACCCTGGTTCAACAAAAGTATAATAGATAATATAAAGAAAAAAGACAGCCACCGAAAAATGTACAAAAAAAATGGTAATCAGTTTGACCAACAAATATTTATACACCTAAGAAAAAAAATTAAACAAGATATCAAATTAGCACACGAACAATATGTACAGAGTACAGAAAACAACATAAGGGATGATGCTTCAAATTTTTGGAAGTATGTCAATAGTGTGAAAAGTAACTCTAATACAACTGGTTCCATGACATATAGGGGTGATCATTTGTCAGGAAATGACCACATTGTGAATGCTTTCGCAGAGCATTTTGAAAATGTATATGATCAGACTACCGCCACCTATGATATGTCATTCAATAACTCTAATAACATCAATAACATGTTAAATATAGTAAGTGTTACCAACGAAGACATTCGCGGTGCTATCAAAAAACTTAAACCAAAAAAGTCGGTCGGACCTGACAAAATCCCCCCTATGTGTATAAAGGATGTTTGGACTTTTTAATAGAACCTCTGAGTATGATCTTTAATCTTATAATACAGACGTCTCTTTTTCCTAAAGCATGGAAATGTTCAAAAGTATGTCCTATTTTCAAGAGTGGGAATAAAAGCGAAATTGTTAATTACCGACCAGTATGTTTAATATGTGTACCTAGTAAATTATTCGAATCAATTCTGTATGACAAAATTTATTCACATGTTTTGCCATCTATCCAAGACGAGCAGCATGGTTTTATGAATGCTAAGTCTACCGTCACGAATCTAATGGTATTTTCCCAGATAGTTAATGAAGTGGTGGATAGCAGAGGGCAAATAGATGTCGTGTAAACGGATTTCGCCAAAGCCTTCGACAGGGTGAATCACGACATTTTGTTGACTAAACTGAACTCTTTAGGTATCTCGTTCAACCTGTTGAAGCTTTGTGCCTCTTACTTAAGAGACAGAAAACAGTATGTCGCGTACAAAGGAGAATGTTCAAGAATATTTTCCACTCTATCCGGAGTACCGCAGGGCTCCAACCTAGGGCCATTATTCTTTTTGTGCATGATAAACGATCTTCCCAAAACTATCCATCACTCTGAAAGCTTATTATTCGCTGATGATTTCAAAATATACCGAAAAATAGAAAACCCCATAGACTGTTTTCTCCTTCAAGAAGACTTAAACCATATACATAACTGGTCAGTTGAAAACAAACTATCATTCAATATTTCCAAATGTTTCGTAGTAAAATATACCAGAAAAAGTATTGTTACAAAATTTGACTACCACATCAATAATGAACTACTTCAATTAAAAGACCATGTGAAAGATCTTGGGGTGTCATTCGAAACCAATCTCAGTAGCAACACTCACATCGAGACCGTTGTTAACAAGGCTTATAAAACGTTGGGCTTTGTTATAAGGAACTCGTGTCATTTCAAAAACGAGAACACCCTTATATACCTCTACAATGTTTATGTGAGAAGCATTCTGGAATACGCATCAATCATCTGGTCTCCTTTGTATTCAGAGCATAAGAACAATATCGAAAAAGTACAAAAAAATTTCTTCGATATCTATATTTTAAAAAATATGGAGTCTATTATTTTGATATTCCGTATGACACTTTGCTTACTGAATTCAAGTTAAAAAAACTTGAAAGTAGAAGAACAATTGCCAGTCTGTTATTTTTACATAAACTGATTAACAATCAAATCAACTGTACCCAGCTACTGAGTATGATTTATTTTTATGTTCCTCAATTCAATAGGAGAAATGTAAATGATTCATTTTGGCTAATGACTCCACGTTCCAATCTTGGCCTGAGCGCCCCCCTGTACAGATTGTGTCTTATAGCAAATAACTACTTACACAACGTTGACATCTTTTTCGAAACCTTGTCTAGTTTTAAACACAAAGTATTAATATTATTTCCATGTTGAAAAGAAGTAATAATGACTGCATATTGGATGAGCCTCTCTCTTCAATTTTCAATTTTCTACTTCCTTTCCATTATTTTTCCTAATTTTTCTGTATTGTATGAATAATTCCAATGAAAATATGTTATGCATTACCTATTCATTTATTTAACTGTGTTTCATAAGTATAATTATTGGTAGAATTACTTTTTGTTTCCTCAGCATCCTTTGCTAAAAACTATTCAAAATGTATCTCTGTTCACGTGAAAACTTATTCTCTACTTCTGAGTAATTTTCCTATAGCATTAAGTAAAATTGTTATAAACACGAATCTATCTTAGTATTAGTCAATGTAATAGTGGTTAATTGTAATCTGTAAATGGATTTTTTCTGTTGATTACACAATAAATAAAATAAAAAATAAAATAAAATAACTGTTCATTGTGGGCTAAGAAAAATCCCGAATATAGCTTCCACACTTTTCCAAAGGTAGGAAAATACAGAGTTATCATCCATACAAAGTTAGGAAATGAAGAATTGGTGGACAGAAGAAAGGTGTAGATAAATAACATGAAAATTTGAGAAAAAAATGTCAGAACATATGAGAGTGTGTTCTTCACAGTTCACTGAGAGTGATTACTTTTCCAACGGTTAGTTAATGATTGCTCAACTATGCTTATTTCTACTGATGATATCCAATTTTCACTCAACCGACAACGTAGAATTTTGAAGTCAAATTCTGTGCCCACGAAAATCTTCCACATGTTCCTGAATGTGATCTGGCCATCTTCAAGAGATACTAGGCTTTCAATAAGGAATTCTGCTAGGAAGTTAGAAACCTGAGTCAATGAACCAGATTCAAATGAAAAAATGTACTTTGTGAGCATATGGATGAAGAGAATCAAGCTGACAGCGATGCTGCTGAAACGATGCTGACATTAATGGAATCTCTACGACTACATAACCCCAAGTTCAGAGATGCTGAAATTCAAGTCAATAATCCGAATGTTTTTACTCTATGTGAACTGCTTGTGACAGACGACAAGCTGAAAAGTTTTACTAGTGTTAATAACTTCAGAATATTTGACTCCATTGTGAAAGTGTTTGAGACATATTATAAAGATAAAAGAGTTCACCGTCTATCTCCTTGACAAAGGCTTTTGTTGGTACTAACAAAACTCAAGGTGAGCCTCACTTATGTAACCCTAGATGTTCTTTACAATATATCTCCAGAAATGTGTAAATTGTATATTACTGAAATCATATCAATGTTTCAAAATGTGTTGTTTTGGATTGCAGAAAAAATTTTGTACAAGCTCCCAAACAATTGTGCTGTAGAATTCGGTTCTACTCCCAATATAAATCACACATGACTGTAAAATTTATGACAGGAGTATCACCAGGTAGACTAGTCAAATTCTTGAGCAAACCATATGGGGGTAGGGCCTCTCATAAAATAATTTTCGAGGAAAGCAACATCATTTCTTCATTAGATTCTGGCAGAGATGCTGTTATGGTGGATAAGGGATTCCGCATTGAAGATATAGGTGAAATAAATAAAATAAAATTAATTAGTCCACCATTTCTCAGAAAGCAGAAACAACTTTTTGCTGAACAGGCTATTTTGAATGCCAAAATAGCTTCTGTCAGGGTACATATTGCAAGGTTGAAAATATTTAATGTACTTTCTGGAAAATTGAACTGGAATCTGGTTCCACTGATCGAAGACATTGTCGTTATTATAAGCGTAGTAACAAACTTATCCTCACCGATTTTAGCAGATGGTAGATTCTTGGAAAACTAATTTGATTCTTATATTTCAGGGTTATGTAACAGTATTTGAACCAAATATTGAAAAAAATGATTATATAATCCAATCTACCGCATTAACCTATACAATAGGTATATTCGTCGGCAACCACTGCTACCAACGACCATTCAAATATATCTGTTAGACACAAAGTTTTCTACAAGAACCACTTTGCAGTGTTCTTTAAATATAATAGCTGAAATTATTTTTCGATTTGATTTAATATTTTTTCTTATGAAGATTTGGCTTCGGAAGAAGCAGATACTATAGTCGAAGTGCTCTCTGGAACCTAGGTATGGCGACGAAATAAGTATGCAGGTGATCCCTCATTTAAATCGAAAAATAATTTCAGCCATAACATTAAAAAAGCATTGCAAAGTAGTTCTTGTAGAAAAATGCCAAGAATCTAACAGATATAATTCTATGGACGTAGGGGGCAGTGGTTGTTTTTTGATGGAGACGAATCATGTATAGGTTAATACGGAAGATTGGATTATATAATCCATTTTTCATTATCAGATTAATGGTTTTCCTCCAAGTATCGATAATATATTATTGTGATTATTTGAATCATTTATGTAAACAGTAAATTACATTCTACTAAAAATTCATAAAACATATATATATATTTTTTCCCACCAGTGTATTTTCATTAACTCCCGTGAGTTTTTCTGTACTTTTTTGGATCAAAGAGTAGGTTCAGCAATTTGATAGTTAAAATTATTAAAAAAAATTACAGATAACATATTTTCTTTAAATTCTTAATCATTTTCTATTTCCTTCACCAAAATACTTTCATCAAAGGACGCATATGTGACAAAAAAAGTCTTGGGTAAATTAAGTACAGCCATTTCCATTTGTATTTGCCCGTAATACTTATGGCGTTTTTTAAATTTGAATTCTCCATTCTTTCGAATTGCATAATTTATTTTTCGCAGAGCTTCTGTGATCGTCTTTGTACTACCTGAAAATTGATAAAATATATTTCCTGAATCATAAATATGAATATTTGATCATAATTTGTTAGTTTCAATACTCTACCTTCCAAAGAACATTTTATTACCAGAAGGTATGCTGGATTTCCTTCTAAAAATATCATCCCATCGGGGAAATATCCCAACCATTTATTGGAATGGGAAGTCACCAACCCACATTCAACAACATCTGCCCCTGAACTCTTCTGGAATTCATCTTGGGCACAATGCTTCCATTTCAAACCATACTTAACATATACAGTGCGGCTTTTTTAGTCTTCCCCCTGTTAACTTTTGAACAGTTCGACGTACAGATTTGAAAAAACAGTTTGGAGGGTTTCACCGATACTACTTTTTGTTACAAAAAAAATGGTAATTGCTCGACAGGGGGCGCGGGGGAGCACATCAACTCAAAAATTTTAAATGGCATGGGGGTCAAGTGTCACATCGTTGAGAAGAGAATTCAATTCTCTTTACAACCATCTAATTTTTCTTTAAATTTCGTTAATTTTTTTCTTGCAATTAAAATTCGAAATATCAAATATAAATGCCTTGGAGTACTCCCAAAATCACAATTGACCAAAACCTCTCACAATTTGATAAAACCCAGATGAATTATGAAGTAATCACTGCAGAATTTCATCGCCACTTGGAAGACTATGCAGAATTCAACTTACTCTACACAGACGCAACCAAATCTATCGACGGAGTTGGATCTGCCTTCAGTATTGCAAGATTTGATGCTTCGTTTAAACTACCACCAGAAAGTACGGTATTCACTGGAGAAGCATACGCGATATGGAAAGCCTTGAAGTTCATAAACATGAGAAAAATTAAAAAATGCATCATTATAACAGATTCCTCAAGTACTCTTCTGGCAATAAATCAATCGAACACCCATAATACCATTATCAACTCCATCAAACGAGAGCTCTTTTCACTAAACCAAAACCACGCAGTGATCAGATTCATGTGGGATCCATCTCATGTAGGCATCCCAGGAATGAAAGAGCAAATGCAGCCATCTCAAATCCATTAACTGCTACTGAACCTAAAATATGCCATACTGATCTGAAATCTTTCTACAAACAATCGATCTTCAACAACTGGCATTATCAATGGAATAGTTCCACTTCAAAACTAGCGGAAGTGAAAACATCGGTACATCCATGGAAACATTTTCCTAGAAGTAGAAGACATCAAGTCATCCTGACACGATTGCAACTGGGACATACCCGCCTAACTCATGGATACCTCATAACAGGTAGTGATAAACCAAGATGTGAAGTGTGTGCTACAGACCTAAATGTTAAACATATTTTAACTGGGTGTGTTCTATATTACAATGATAGACTTTCTCATCACATCCCACACACAATAAAAGACATACTTAGTGAGAATTGTGATACTGAACAATTATTGGCTTTCCTCAACGATGTACACCTTCTCCAGCATATACAGGGTGATTCACGACGAATTGTACATAGTCCAACCATAAGTACTATGGACCAATGCCATTTCATATCTGGTATTGAAAAATGCCTTGTTTCATTTTTGACGGATATACAGGGCGATATTTGAAAATATGTGAATTATTAAACGTTAAATATCTCTAAAAGTAAAAAACTCAGGCATATGAAATTTTCCACACTGAAAATGGTTCCTGAGCTCAATAAAATAGTTTTTGAAAAAAAAATTATTTCAGGTCCGGACTTAGTTTTTTTAGATTTTCATTGGTTTTTTAAAAACAACACCCTGTAAGCAACATCAGGCAAATTTTATTTTTCTCACTTTGAAGCTTAAGGACCATACTAAGCAACAGTTGAAAAAAATTGAACGCGGAAGTTTTTGTTTTCTGCAGAAAAAAATTGCACTTTCAAAAATACTATAATTTTAATGGATTCACATTCCGCTTATGACTGATGCGGCACTACATCGATAACACATCATAATTTTTCAACAGAAATTATGAGGAAAGTTCAAAATACAAGAGATAAAGTATTATTCAACCAACCGTTAAAATTCCAGGGTCGTATTTTTTTTTTTTATGTTTTTATTGATCCATTATAAACAACACCCTGAAAAGCGGGTTGAATAGATTTTCTTTCTGTCACGTCAATGCGGATGGTACGATAGAAAAAACTTTTTTTTTAAACAGTGCAAATGTATTTTTTTCTACCATGGCTAATACAGCACTACATTGAAAAAAACATTTATTTAAAATAAAATCGTTCGGAAAGTATTACTTACTCGATTTAAAGATTGATATTACAGGTCCTAACTTATTTAACGTTCTAATTGGTTTTGTAAAAACAATACCCTGTCACCTTGGAGGCTGGCTAATACTAAATGCCTGAGCAAAATTAACTAAAGAAAATTAACGTAAAATATTTAAAAACTAATTGATTTTTATCCTGCAAGTAAAACAAAACCTTGGATGTTGTATCCAATAAAGATGGCAGCCGATCAAATGTAAAAGATGGAGCTAAACTCACTTTTATTTTTCTACGGGACAATTTTTAAAGGTTGCTGCTAACCGTCACCGTAAGAAATACATGAAAATGTTTTAGTCAACTTCAACAACCGTTATTGTAAAAAATGGAACGGAGAGTAAGTGCAATTACAGACATACAAATAACAAATTCAGTTTTATAGAAAATTTTATTTAGTTGACTCAACGATAACAATAACAAATAAACACTACTTAAAAGAGACCTAATCGGATTTAAGTTTATTTTCAAAATGCCATCCATTCGCCTCCCTTCACTTCCTTTCTCTTTTCAAGATATTCCTTACGGCTTTTCTTATCTGATCTGGATGCCTTCTTGTGAAGAGAAATGCTTCAATTATTCTCTCACGTAGCTGTTCTCTTGTTGTAATCTCTACCTCATATACTATGCTTTTCAAAACGCCCCACAAATAATAATCTAGTGGGGTAAGGTGAGGTGATCGGCCCACCACGTCCCATCCATCTATTGGGAAAATTTTGATTGAGAAACTGATTAACTGCCCTGGTTGAATGAGGTCCTGCTCCATCGTGTTGAAATCTTATATCTCTCACATTGACTTCCTCATCTTCCAGAAGAACAGGGAAAACATTCTCCAGAAAATCAAGGTACTCCTGCCCACTCAATCTATCGTTCAAAAAATAAGGACCCACTAATTTATTACCGATGATACCTGCCCAAACGTTGACAGAGAATCTAACTTGAGATCTAGTTTGCTTTATAACATGTGGATTTTCATGTCTCCAGTTGTGATTATTTCTGGAATTGTTTATGCCGTCTTTCGTGAACTGGGCTTCATCGCAAAACAATATCTGATAAATGTATCTTCTATTTGCAGAGATCCACCTGCATAATCGCAAACGTGGAAAATTATCTCCCGGATGCAGTCTCTGCACCAGTTGGGGGTGATAGGGATGGATGAGATCTTTCTTCAACGTCCTGAAAACTGTGGACTGGGAAATGTGCAAAATGCTGGATATTCGCCGGGTACTTATCTTATCATTTTGATTAACCATTTCTAAAATATGCTCTTTTTGGTCTTCAGTCAGTCGCTCACCACGTTCTGCAGTACCAGAAGGAAATTTTCCCGTTTCTCGCAGGTGCGTAAAAACGTTGTTAAACGTTTGGTGGTTCGGTACTGTTCTATGTGGGAATCTTCTCCGGTACTCCCTGACTGCTGCTCTGGCATTTCCATTACAACATCCGTATACAAAAATGATATCTGCGTATTCTGCGTAAGTAAACTGATGAGGCATCGTGCTGAATGACCAACTCAAACTGTCAAAATGGATACCCGAGCTTCTGTCACCCGTTGCTTTATTTGTTTTTCAAAGCGAATTAAAAGCCTACTTGCATTTGAACTGTTTTCAAAAGTAATAGTTTCTTCTATGGCAAATGGTGTCTATTTATTTCAGTTAGTATCATCATCATATTTGACGTGACAGTAAGAAAATTTGTTCAACTCCATTTACTGGGTGTTATTTTTGATAGAATTTAGTACCATTCAACGCCCTCTCTGTTTACCTTATTATAACTTTTCTTTCTTGTAATACATTGAAACCAAATGGTAGGAATCCTGATTGATTTTATTCTCTAGTTTATTTATCTGTTGATAGATGGCGTAGATGTATACAATGACAAGGAGTGGCAATAGTTGTCGATGTAATGGCCGACTCAGTTCATGTAATGTAGTTTTGTACTTTGACCTAATCATTAAATAGTTTCAAACAAACTATTAACAAGTTGTCGTTATTACAAAACGTAATATCCAATAGGTTATGGGCCCAGATTCGTGTCGACTCGAGATCCTGAATTATTAAAATGTCGGGACTGTCAAGCTGCCCTGTTCCAGTTTTGGAGGCAAACAATTTCAATAATTGGTGGTTCAGAATTCAAACAATTCTAAGACGAGAACTATGCCAGGATATTTTGGAAACCGAGTTAAGTGCAACGGCAACTGAAGCAGAAAAGAAGGACTGGCATAAGAAAGACACAAAGGCTCAGTCAATCATAGTTCAGGGATTGTCTGATAAACATTTAGACATCGTCAAAGACTGCAAGAATGCAAAAGCACAAGTTGAAGCCCTGAAAGCTGTTTTTGCCAGGTCAAGTTCTTTTACAAAATTATCAACTTGGAGAAGGCTAATAAATCTAAAGTCAGAATCTGGGGAAAAACTAGAAGATCATTTCGTAAAGTTTGACTCAGTCATCCGAGAGCTGAAAGAACATGGAACTGTTTTAGATGAAAGTGATAAAGTATGCCACTTGTTTTTGACATTACCACCAAAATATGGCACACTTGTAACAGCTCTAGAAACAATTGATAAGTTGACTATAGATTTTGCAAAAGCTAGATTACTAGATGAAGAACTAAAGTTACAGTCACAGGAGGGTCTAAAGTACGATAATGAAACAAGTTTCAAGGCAACGGATATAAGAAGATGCTATAGATGTGGAAGTACAGGTCATTTTATTGGGAAATGCCCTAAAAATACCAGAGGCCGAGGTAGAGGAAGATCAGGATATCGAGGTAGAAGTAGAGGTTATAGTCAACATAACCAGCAGCAGGCAAATAACGCTGAAGAGAAACAAAATGAAACTGAAATACAGTTGTATGCAGCAAATCTATGTGATGTTAAAGACAAGTTATACTTTGTCCTTGATTCAGGAGCGAGTAACCATTTTGTGAAAGAAGATATCGAGAAACACATGACAGAAATAAAATCTCTACCCCAGTATGTAAAAATCCAGATAGCAAATGGTGAAAATTTGAAAACTAACAAGAAGGGAACTTTGAAATTTGAATGCCAAGGTCAAAAGGTGTCTGTTGAAGCCTTAATAGTACCAAATATGCAGCATAATCTACTTTCTCCATCAAAATTGACAGAAAAAGGATGCAAGATAATTATGGAGAAACATAAAATGGAAATAAAAGGAGAAAACTTTCTTCTAAATTGTGAATATTCAAAAGGACTATATATTTTAACAGCTGACAAAGTTGTCAATGAGGAATCACCTGGAAATAAGGGTGAATATGGTACAATTGCAAGTGATCTATGGCACAGAAGACTAGGCCATCCCAGCAGAGAAGTTTTAACACAGCTTGGCTTACCTAAGTTTGATAAAGTTTGTTCAACATGTGTTGAAGGCAAGGGTACAAGACTGCCATTCAAAGAATCTGAAAGAAGAACCAAGAAAATTGGTGATTTAATACATAGTGATGTATGTGGACCGTTCAATCCCATAGCTTTTGATGGATCAAAATATTTCCAAACAATAATTGATGACTACTCACATTTTGTTGTTGTCAAAACCTTAAAAACAAAGGATGAGGCTGATCAGAATCTAATAGAGTATGTACAAGAAATTGAAAGACAAAAGAATGTCAAAGTAAAAGCTATGAGACTCGACAATGGTGGAGAGTATATTTCGAACAGTTTCAAGTCGTACTGTCTGAAAAAGGGAATAATTTTAGAATATACATTGCCTTACACTCCACAGGAAAACGGCACTGCTGAGAGAATGAACAGAACACTGCTAAATAAAATAAGAACCAAACTAATAGATTCAGGAGCTCCAAAAGACTTATGGTGCGAGGCTCTGAAGTGTTCAGTGTATGAACTAAATCGATTAACCACAAAAAGGTTACCTAGGGGTCAAACACCTGCAAAAGTTTTTCATGGAAAAAGTAATTTGGGAAAAATTAAAATATTTGGAAGTCGTGCATGGTACGTACTGTTACCAAAACAAAACAAATTAGAGAGAAGGGCTGAAAAAGGTGTACTAGTCGGTTATTGTGGTGGAGGTTATCGATTATGGCTTCCAGAAAGACGAAAAGTGATAAGATCTAGAGATGTGCGAGTAGATGAAAGCATTATGGAATATAAAATGTTGTCAAATGATAAATCTCAGCACAAAACTGCAGAAAATCTGCCAGAACAAATCATTAGAGAATTTCCCGAGGAAGACAAGGAAAGTATATATGAAAACGAGGGAGAAAATGAGAATTTATCAAATCATGACAGCTCTTCACATTCGAGTGACGAAGAAAGTTTAACTTACAATGAGCGAGAATCAACTGTGACAAGATCCGGCAGAACTGTGAGACTACCTCAAACTCTGAATGATTATGAAATTTACTCAGCCTACTGTTTGCTGACCAAAGTAGACCAGGACCCAACAACTTACCAAGAAGCAATTACAATGTCAGATTGGCAGCAAGCAATAGAAAAAGAATTAAGCTCTCATGAAAAATTAGAAACTTGGCAACCTGCAAGACTGCCAGAGGGTCAGAGTGCTATTGACACCAGGTGGCTCTTCAAAACCAAAGAGGATGGAACAAAGAAAGCCCGATTGGTCGCAAAAGGTTTTCAAGTGCCTTATAATAATGCAGATGAAGATAGTTATGCTCCAGTTTGTAGATTATCAACAATACGAACCCTTTTATCAGTTTCAGTGCAAAAAGGGTGGAATCTACACCAAATTGATGTACCTACAGCATTTTTGAATGGAGTTATGGACACTGAAGTTTTCATAAAAACACCAGAAGGTGTAAAAACAGATTCAAAATATCTGAAACTAAATCGAGCACTATATGGATTGAGAAATGCTCCAAAGTGTTGGAACATAAAATTCAATCAAGTAATGAAACAATTAAATTTTAAACGTTCTGATTACGATTATTGTTTGTTCACTAAAAATGACGTTTATCTGGTATTATTTGTGGATGACGGGTTGATTACAGGACCAGAAAACCAAGTTCATGAGCTACTAAGAGACTTGCAGAATGAATTTAACATAAAGGAAATGACAGAAGTCAAAACTTTTCTTGGTATGGAAATCAGTAAGAACGTGAAAGGTCTAAAAATCACCCAAACTCGAATGATATCAAGATTACTTGAAGAATTCTCGATGACCGAAACAAGAACGGTAGCAACTCCAATGGAAGTTAATTTTCAATATAAAGAAGAAGAACCTTTTGTTAATAACGTTCCTTACCGAAGATTAGTATGCAGCCTAATGTACCTTTCTTTAGTGAGCAGACCAGATATTTCTTATAGTGTTGCTTATTTGAGTAGGTTTTTAGACAAACCAAAGAAAAGTACATGGGAAGCTGGTAAGAGGATCTTACGCTACCTAAATCATACCAAAGAATATGGTTTACAATTCAAGAAGGGGAATATGCAGGAGTTGATGGCTTTCTGTGATGCTGACTGGGGAGGAGACCGAGAAACCCGAAAAAGTGTCAGTGGTTTCGTATGTTTTCATGCTGGAAACCCAATAGCATGGCACTCCAGGAAGCAAATGTGTGTTGCCCAATCATCAATGGAAGCAGAATACATTGCAGCTGGTATCGCTTCGCAAGAACTTGTCAACCTCAAAGGTATTTTGAGCGAATTCAAATTTAGTGACTCAGTGGTATTAAAAATTGATAATTTTAGTGCAATTTCATTGATTAAAATTTTTGAAAATTCAAAACGCTCCAAACACATTGACATAAAATACCATTTCATAAAAGACTTGTGTCTGCGGAAAGAAATTATTTTAAAATATATTCCATCAAATGAAAATGTGTCTGATATGTTTACAAAACCATTGAACAAAGACAAATTCTTGAGGTTTAGGTTAGATGTCATAGGCAACTGAATGTTTGTTGTTTAGCAATTCAAATGTATATTTTACTTTGTTTTCTTGTAACATTTTAATTGAGAAGGGGTGATAAAAACGTTGTTAAACGTTTGGTGGTTCGGTACTGTTCTATGTGGGAATCTTCTCCGGTACTCCCTGACTGCTGCTCTGGCATTTCCATTACAACATCCGTATACAAAAATGATATCTGCGTATTCTGCGTAAGTAAACTGATGAGGCATCGTGCTGAATGACCAACTCAAACTGTCAAAATGGATACCCGAGCTTCTGTCACCCGTTGCTTTATTTGTTTTTCAAAGCGAATTAAAAGCCTACTTGCATTTGAACTGTTTTCAAAAGTAATAGTTTCTTCTATGGCAAATGGTGTCTATTTATTTCAGTTAGTATCATCATCATATTTGACGTGACAGTAAGAAAATTTGTTCAACTCCATTTACTGGGTGTTATTTTTGATAGAATATAGTACCATTCAACGCCCTCTCTGTTTACCTTATTATAACTTTTCTTTCTTGTAATACATTGAAACCATATGGTAGGAATCCTGATTGATTTTATTCTCTAGTTTATGTATCTGTTGATAGATGGCGTAGATGTATACAATGACAAGGAGTGGCAATAGTTGTCGATGTAATGGCCGACTCAGTTCATGTAATGTAGTTTTGTACTTTGACCTAATCATTAAATAGTTTCAAACAAACTATTAACAAGTTGTCGTTATTACAAAACGTAATATCCAATAATTTTTACAGGATCAATAAAAACTTGAAAAAAAATACGGCCTGGAATTTCAACGGTTGATTGAAAATACTTTATCTTAAGTAATATGAACTTTCGTTAAAGTTTTTGTTGAAACATGATAATGTGCTATCGATGTAGTGCCGCATCAGTTATAAGCAGAATGAGTATCCTTCAAATTTATCCTTTTCAAAATATTCCATTTTTTTTGTAGAAAACAAAAACTTTCGTATTCAATTAAAACTAAATCAGCTTAGGTCATTTTTAGGTAGTTTTATTTAATATGTTATTGTTATCGTTGCGTCAACTGAATTACATTTTCTAGGAAACTGATTTCAGTATTTGTATGTCTGTAATTGCACTCTACATTCCAATTTTCACAAGAATAGTTGTTCATGTATTTCTTATGGTGACGGTCAGCAGCAAACTTTAAAAGTGTCCCGTAGAAAAATAAAACGGAGTCGGCTGCCATCTTTATTGGATACGGAAGGTTTTGTTTTACTTGCCAAATAGAAATCAATAAGTTTTTAAACATTTCACATTGATCTTCTTTGATTAATTTTGCTCAAGTACTTAGTATTAGCCAGCCTCCAAGGTGACAGGGTATTGTTTTTACAAAACCAATTAGAACGTTAAATAAGTTAGGACCTGTAATATCAATCTTTAAGTCGAGTAAGTAATACTTTCCGAACGATTTTATTTTAAATAAATGTTTTTTTCAATGTAGTGCTGTATTAGCCATGGTAGAAAAAAATACATTTGCACTGTTTAAAAAAACAAATTTTTCTATCGTACCATCCGCATTGAAGTGACAGAAAGAAAATCTATTCAACCCGCTTTTCGGGATGTTGTTTATACTGGATCAATAAAAACATAAAAAAAAAAAAATACGACCCTGGAATTTTAACGGTTGGTTGAATAATCCTTTATCTCTTGTATTATGAACTTTCCTCATAATTTCTGTTGAAAAATTATGATGTGTTATCGATGTAGTGCCGCATCAGTCATAATGTGAATCCATTAAAATTATAGTATTTTTGAAAGTGCAATTTTTTTCTGCAGAAAACAAAAACTTCCGCGTTCAATTTTTTTCAACTGTTGCTTAGTATGGTCCTTAAGCTTCAAAGTGAGAAAAATAAAATTTGCCTGAAGTTGCTTACAGGGTGTTGTTTTTAAAAAACCAATGAAAATCTAAAAAAAACTAAGTCCGGACCTGAAATATTTTTTTTTTTCAAAAACTATTTTATTGAGCTCAGGAAGCATTTTCAGTGTGGAAAATTTCATATGCCTGAGTTTTTTACTTTTAGAGATATTTAACCTTTAATAATTCACATATTTTCAAATATCGCCCTGTATATCCGTCAAAAACGAAACAAGGCATTTTTCAATAACAGATATGAAATGGCATTGGTCCATAGTACTTATGGTTGGACTATGTACAATTCGTCGTGAATCACCCTGTATAAATCAATTTGTACATATCTGATTGAACTAACTTTATTGTGCCGTTGCTAATAACCCGAGCGGTTGATGCGAATTTCATTAAATAAAATATATATATATATATATATATATATATATATATATATATATGCATATGAGGTATGAGTAGTTTTCAGATCCGCATTTATATATATAAATGCGGATCTGAAAACTACTCATACCTCGATAAATTTGAACGGTTTGTTGTGGAATAATGAAACCAAAAACATTTCGAATGGTATTACTGATACTACTTTTTGAGAGAAGAAATATTGCAATTACTCGACAGATGGCGCTGGGGGCACATCAATTTGAAAATTTCGAAAGGCATAAAAATCGAAATTGGGAAAAAATTCCCCAACAAAATTCAAAAATATTTAGATGGTTGTAAAGAAAATTGAATTATCTTTTCAACGATGTGACACTTGACCCCCCAAGTCATTTAAAATTTTTGAGTTGATGTACCCCCCGCGCTCCCTGTCGAGCAATCACCATATTTCTCGTTTCAAAGAGTAGTATTGGTGAAACCCTCCAAATGATTTTTTAGCATGTTTGTTCGTCGAATAGTTCAAAAGTTAACAAGGGAGGGGGGACTAAAAAAAGCCGCACAGTATATTGTTTAACTGTTTTGGGTAAAAACACTTCACGGCTTCAGTATTTCATTCCCGTCACTCTATATTTTCTTTGTTTTGTCAATTAAGTTGAATGTTGTTGAAAATTTGTGTTAATCTGTCTATCGTCTTATGGGAAAATATTGGCAAATAGTTCTGTTCTGCTCTTCTATTTCAACTGATGCTTAATACACCATGCAAGCTGACTGACAGGCTTGGTTGAGGATTGCTTCATTGTAGTTATTCTGATAAGATTGGGAACTTTCTAGAGATGTGCTCACTCTATCATCACATTCTTCCCGTCTACCCTGCCTGTATATATCAGAATTGGGAAGGCTCTAACAAAAAATTGAGTATCCCTTCTTTATCCACAGCCATAACTGTCTTTCCGACCTTATCTTTTGAACAATGCATCAATAGGTGCAGGTTTGTATTTGTTCCTGGTAATTGCCTTCTGTGTGGACTAAATACATGTCGAATCTGTTGCAGAAATTTTTTCCAAACACTCAATGTCTTTTCTGAAAATAAAATTAGGAAAGAGTTCTGAAAGATTGTTGCTCAGAAAAAAAATCTAACCTAACACATTTGACCAGAAACGCTGAAATATGCTTGCATTTGCAACTATTTCCTGTTTTACAGGAGCACAACATACTTCTAAAAGTTATGGAGTTGTGGGTGTTTAATGTACCCTTTATTTCATGAGAATCAGAATTAAGAGCAGTGGATTGAAAACTCAAGGCATATAATTGAATGTAATCATCATTTCAGTCTATTTGACCAGCCAAAATAAGATGGCCTGCATTCGAAACATTTAACCCTCAACTATAAATTTAGAATTTACAGTTCCACCCAGATACCGCATGTATTCCATCATACTCAGCTTCATTTCGGAACCACTGAAAATAAGTAGGTATACAGTTTTAGATGCACAGGTTCGATCATGAGAATTCAGTGAGAAACTCACAGTAATTTAATTTGAATATCTCCACTGTATTACAGATATATTGTCCACAATCAATTCACCTTACATAAACACAATGCTTAAACAATTTAAAATACAAAAATCATAGACGTCCAGCCAAACACTTTGAAAACTCCATAGCAAATGAACATAACAACATTAATTACCAGTTCCAAACGATCTAAACAATGCGCTAATGGTTGTTCTGATTTTCGCCTGTCTGGCACTACAATCTTAATTTCATTCACCTATAATGCCAAAATGGGCGATTGAATCTTTCATCGACCCCAAGGTCGATAATTAGGTACCTACCTGGAGCGCCATATATATCTGTTAATTTCTCAATGCATCTATCACGGGTGAGAAATGAAACATTCAAAATTCCACGCGCTACAGTTTTCGTATCGTTGTTAGAATATGGCATGTTGATTTCAATGAAAATATGAACAGGATGTTCATAAAGTCAGTTGTGGAATCATCTGCGACTGAAAGTTGGAATTTAGTCGCTGTTTTCCATCGTACAAGATAACCTCTTTTGGAAGGGATTCATGTTTTAAAGAGAAACATTCTCAACTGAAAATTGAATCAATACATGACTCCTCTGGAAATGGAAAAACCCTACAATAAAATTGAAGCATCTTTTTTGTAATATCTAACAGAAAACAACTACTTCCCCGGCGAAAGCCATGCTGGACATTGAACTACATCTGATAGATATTGAGAAAGACCCTATATAACTTGAGAGACAAAATCTGAAATTGAAAATTTGCATTTTCATTCAGATAGTTGATTTTTTTATCAAATGTCCAGTTTCCATTGGAGATTCTTATCTATGAATGAGATAAGGGAGAATGTTATTCAGAAGTATCACTCACAGAAAATCGCTCATTCCATTGATGCATGAATTGCATCTCTTTCGCTAGGCCTCCTTCCAATACATTTTGGTCGACAAAAATCTATTTCACTCTTCTAAGATCATCAGGAAGGTTGGAAGAATTGGAAAACATACTCTTCAGAGGCAATTTCACACTGTAATGAGGAATTGTTGTACTATTTCTCGTGCGGTGAAACTTTGAAAATATTTTTCTGACATAAAACCTGTCATGGGTATGGCATGTTGATTTCATTGAAAATATGAACAGGAAGTTCATAAAGTCAGTTGTGGATCATCTGATAGATATTGAGAAAGACCCTATATAACTTGAGAGAAAAAATCTGAAAGTGAAAATTTGCATTTTCATTCAGATAGTTGATTACTTATCAAATGTCCAGTTTCCATTGGATATTCTTATCTATGAATGAGATAAGGGAGAATGTTATTCAGAAGTATCACTCTCAGAAAATCGCTCATTCCATTGATGCGTGAATAATTGCATCTCTTTCGCTAGGCCTCCAATACATTTTGGTCGACAAAAATCTATTTCACTCTTCTAAGATCATCAGGGAGGTCGGAAGAATTGGAAAACATACTCTTCAGAAGCAATTTCACACTTTAATGAGGAATTGTTGAACTATTTCTTGTGGGGTGAAACTTTGAAAATATTTTTCTGACATAAAACCTGTCATGTTGATTTCATTGAAAATATGAACAGAATGTTCATAAAGTCAGTTGTGGAATCATCTGCGACTGAAAGTTGGAATTCAGTCGCTGTTTTCCATCGTACAAGATAACCTCTCTTGGAAGGGATTCATGAAGTTACTTTTTTGTAATATCTAACAGAAAACAACTACTTCTCCGACAAAAGCCACGCTGGACATTGAACTACATCTAATAGATATTGAGAAAGGCCCTATAAGATAAGAATCTCCAATGGAAACTGGACATTTACAAAATTAATCAACTATCTGATTGAAAATGCAAATTTTCACTTTCAGATTTTTACTCTCAAGTTATATAGGGCCTTTCTCAATATCTATCGGATGTAGTTCAATGTCCAGCGTGGCTTTTGCCAAGGAAGTAGTTGTTTCCTGTTAGATATCACAAAAAAGTAACTTCAATTTTATCGTAGGGTTTTTCCATTTCCAGAGGAGTCATGTATTGATTCAATTTTCAATTAAGAATGTTCCTCTTTAAAACATGAAATTCAACTTTGGTTAGGTTTCAATTCATTGATTGATTACTTTGCGAAAAATATTGGATTCTAATAACATGTGATGATACTTTCGGATTTTCTGTCTATATGAAAAAATTTAGTGCAAATGCTCATTCAGATCATAAGAATTCGTAAATTATGTTTTTTTCATTTTTCATTCAATTTCTCAACTTTTTTCTGTTTCATTTCGTTCTGTATAATTTAACTGGATCCATTCATATAACACATAATGAATATGGGTGGTAAGTGTTTTATAAATAATTTGCTGGAATACCCAGAAATGAAACAAATTTTTTTTTTGGAAAAGATATTTTTTACTTTCCGGAAAACCTTCATATCACCCTTCCTTTTCATAATCATTTCGTAGCAAATATGCCCAGAATGGAGTTGAATTCATCATCGATAGCTTTTTCAGCACCAAATAACAGTTTTTAGTAATAAAAGGTGGAACCTTTTGAGAAGAAGTCAGTTCGTTCCTGCACTTCAATCGACATGTATCGCTTGTTGCCTCTTGTCGCTGCTTCCTGCCATCGTTTGATGCCACCACTACTCACGGAAATTTGGGTAATCATATTTCGGTGAGTTCAGTTTCTGGAATGACTCCATTGCTTCTCATTATCATATTTCAGGTTGAACAATAATCTGATAACTTCTTCTATTTCAGACGTTTGAATCCACTTTCGCTACTCGCTGCTGCCAGAGCCGATCCTAATTGGTGGAATATCGCAAAAGGAGATATAGTCCAGGGAAAGACGTTACGAGATGTTTTGAAACTTGAACAATAAAGCATTTTCAATGCAGTAATGATTCCCGGCCTTTTCGTCCACACTAATAGAGTTGATCAGAGGAACACGATGTTCTCGGAAAACGTTAAGAAGACAGTTACCCACAAGAAGAAAAGAGTGTCGTTGACGGATACGGTTCATAATACTAAAAAAGAAAGACCGATCGACACGCACACTCTCAACATGAAAGGAATACAAAAATTTCAAAGGGATCCTCACCTTATCGTTCTTAAAATATAAAATATGACTTTGGTTCAGGTTTTCATTAACTGATTGAGTACTTTGCGAAAAATGTTTGCTTCAAATTACATATAATAATACTTTCGGTTTTTGTCTAGATGAAAATACAAAGTACACAGGCTCATTTTGATCATGAGAATTTATATAATATGTTACCTATTTCAAGTTATCATTCCAACTCTCAAGTTACTTTAGATTTGTATTATTTTATCTTCGTTGATGATAATTTACAAATGTGCCGTTAGCATGTTAGTCAGTTTGAGCATGTGGCCGTGAGTAATGAGTAGGTCATATATCAAAGAAAATCTAAATAAGCAATTTTTGTCAGCATAATTTTCCAAGCTCCGTTTATGATTTTACGGCTCTATTTGAATCAAGACAATTGAAAACTAATATTATAGGTGTTATTTTGATGAAACTTGGTATTTAGTGAAATTGGTAAACCCGTGGAGAAAGAATGGAATCAAACACAAATACCCCAAAATAGTAAATATATTAATGATTGGTTTATCAATATATGAATATGTGTACCCACAATATGCAGTGCACTATGTCAGTGCTGAAAATTAACAAAACCTCTTGTACCGAGAAGAACATTTCATTACCAGAAGGTTTGCTGGATTTCCTTCTGAAAGTATTATCCCATCGGGGGAATATCCCGGCCATTTATTGGAATGGGAAGTCACCAACCCACATTCAACAACATCTGCCCCTGAACTCTTCTGGAATTCATCTTGGGCACGATGCTCCCATTTCAAACCATGCTTATTGCATATATATTGTTCAAGTATTTTAGGTTAAAATACTTCACGGCTTCAGTATTCCATTCCTGTCACTCTATATTTTCTTTGTTTTGCCCATTGAGTTGAATGTTGTTGAAAATTTATGGCAATCTGTCTATCATCTTATGGAAAAATATTGTCAAATAGTTCTGAACAACAAGTTTTCTGTTCTTCTATTTCAACTGATAAATACACCATGCAAGCTGACGGACAGGCTTGGTTGAGGATTGCTTCATTGTAGTTATTCTGATAAGATTGGTAACTTTCTGGAGATGTGCTCACACTATCATCACATTCTTGCCATCTATCATGCCTGTGAAATTGAAATATGTGGTATAAATCAGCTGTTATTGTTAAACTGAAGGACTCACCAATGCTTGGATATAGCAGAACTGGAAAGGCTTTGACCATAAAATTGAGTATTCTTTCCTTATCAACAGCCGTAACTATCTTTTTGACCTTATTTTTAAACAAGGCATTTCATCAATAGGTACCTACAGGTTTGTATTTGTCCCTGGTAATTGCCTTCTGTGTGGACCAAACACATTTGATGTCTGTTGCAGAATTTTTTTCCAAACACTCAACGTACTGTGTGAAAATAAAATTGGGATAGAGTTCTGAAAGATGGTTGTTCAAAAAATTACCTAACACATTTGACCAGAAATGCTTTCATTTGCCATTATTTCCTGCTTCACAAGAGCACAACATACTTCTAGTAGTCATGGAGTTGTGGATGTTTGATGAACCCTTTATTTCATGAGGATCAGAATTAAGAGCAGTGGATGTAAACACAAGACATATACTTGAATGTAATCATCATTTCCGTCCACCTGACCAGCCTGCATTCAAAACATTTTTCACTTCAACTATACATTTATAATTTTCAGTTCCACCCAGATATCGCATGTATTCCATCATACTCAGCTTCATCTCGGAACCACTGAAAATAAGTTGGAATACACTTTTAGATGCACAGGTTTGACCATGAGAATTCAGTAAGTAATTCATAGTAATTCTATTCGAATATCTCCACTGTATAACAGATATATTGTCCACAATCAATTCACCTTACATAAACACAATGCTAAAACACTTTAAAATGCAAAAATCATGGACGGCCAGCCGAACACTTTGAAAACTCAATAGCAAATGAACAAAATAACGTTAATAACCACTTCCAAACGATGTAAACAATGCGTTAATGGCCCATGGAGTAGTTCTGATTTTCGCCGGTCTGGCGCTACGATCTTAATTTTAGTCGCCTATAATGCCAAAATGGGCTATTGAATCTTTCATCGACCCCAAGATCGATAATTAGGGAGCTACCTGGAGCGCCATATATCTGTTGATTTCTCAATGCATCTATTACGTGTTAAAAATGAAACATTTGAACTTCTGCACGCTACAGTTTCCGTATCGTGGTAAGAATATAAAATTTAACTTTGGTTGGGTTACAATTCACTTTGATTTTGATTACTTTGCGAAAAATATTGTCTTCTAATAACGTCTTCTTACGATACTCGGTTTTTCTGTCTATATGAAAGGACATAATACAAATGCTCATTTAGATCATGAGAATTTGTAAATTATGTTTTTTTTTTATTTTTCATTCAAACTCTGAACTTTTTTCTGTTTCATTTCGTTCTGTATACTTTAACTGGATGTATTCATGTAACACATAATAAAAATGGGAGTAAGTGTTTCTATAATTAATTGGTTGCAATATCTTGAAAAGTAAAGTATGGGCATCGGAAACAACTAATAACAAAATTTTCTTTGGAAAAGGTATTTTGTACCTTCTGGAAAATTTCTCGGACTGTTTTGGAAACCTTCGTATCACTCGTCCTTTTCATAATCATTTCGTAGCAAATATGCCCCAAATGGAGTTGAATTCATCATCGATAGCTCTTTTTAGCGCCAAGAAACTAGGCGCGTTTATTAAGGTGATAAATTCAAAATGGCGGACAGCTTTTCGTAATAAAAGGCGGAACTTTTGAGAAGAAGTCAGTTCGTTCCTGCACTTCTTTCGACATGTATCGCTTGTTGCCTTTTGTCGCTACTTCCTGCTATCGTTTGATGCCACCACTACCCACGGAGATTTGGGTAATCATATTTAGGTGAGTTCAGTTTCTGGAATAACTCCATTGCTTTTCATTATCATATTTCAATTTTAACTATAATTTGATAAGTTTTTCTATTTCAGACATTTGAATCCACTTTCGCTACTCGCTGCTGCCAGAGCCGATCCCAATTGGTGGAATATCGCGGAAGGAGATATAGTCCTGCGAAAGACGTTACGACATGGTTTGAAACTTGAACAACAAAGCATTTCCAATGCAGTCATGAATCCTGGCCTTTTCGTCCACACTAAGAGAGTTAATCAGAAGGACATGATTTTCTCGGAAAACGTTAATAAGACAGTTACCCACAAGAGGAAAAGAGTGTCGTCAACGGATACGGTTCATAATACTAAGAAGAGAAAGACTGATCGACACACCCACTCTCAACATGAAAGGACTTTTAAAATCTCAAAAAGATCCTCAACTTATCGTTGTTAGAATATAATATATAACTTTGGTTCAGGTTTCGATTCACTGATTGAGTACTTTGCGAAAAATATTTGCTTCAACTTAAATATAATGATACTTTCGGTTTTTCTTTCTAGATGAAAGAACATAGTACACATGCTCATTTAGATCATGAGAATTCGTATTTTATGTTAGGTATTTTAATTTTTCATTCGAACCCTCAAGTTACTTTAGTTTTGTATCGTTTTATCTTCGTTGAGATTAATTTACAATTGTGTCTTTAGCGTATCAGTCGATTTGATCATGTGGCCGTGAGTAATGAGTAGGTCATATCAAAGAAAATATAAATAAGAAATTTTTGTCAGCATAATTTCCCAGGCGCCACTTGATTTAGTCACTATGATTTTACAGTTCCATTTGAATCAAGAAAAATGGAAACTAGTGTTATAGGTGTTATTTTGATGGCACTTAGTATTTAGTGAAATTGGTAAACCTGTGGAGAAAGAATGGAATCACACACAAATAACCCAAAATAGTAAATATATTAATGATCGGTTCAACAATATATCAATATGTGTACCCACAATATCTAGTGCACCATTTCAGTGCTAAAAATCGACAAAACCTCTTGTAACGAGATCAATATTTTTATGCTGAGCACAGCAATACCACCTTATGATGAAACAAATATGAAACTTGATGATAAGAAATCAATGCCATCTTATGATGAAACAAATATGGAACTTGATGATGAGAGATCAGTACCATCTGATGATAAGAAATCAGTACCATCTTATGGTGAAGCAAATATGAAACTTTATGATAATAAAACCCGTAACATCATATGATGAAACAAATAAAGAACTTAATGATAATAAAACCAGTACCATCTACTACCCTTTCAGAAATCAACCCTTCCTTGTACAAATAACACCTTGTTTCAGACCTGTACCAAATGACACCTAAATAATTATGGAACGTAGGAGTTTTGATACTCCATGAAAGAACTCTAATAGGCTTGTATATAGTCTTATCAAAAAAGGGCCGGAATCTTATGGTACTATTTTAACCGATATATCGAGCGTTTGCTCAGTACCGTGCGGAAGCTGTACAGAAAACTTCGAGTTACTCAATCATGGCACAAAAATATGTTTACAGAGGAAAAACAAAATTATTGTTAAATATATTTAAAATCTGACCTGAAAATAGAAAATATGTTTTCCCTCGACAACTATGACGAGGATAGGATGATGCAAGTAGGTGGTATGTGGTGAGGGCAGGTCACTTCAGTCTAGTCCAAGATGACTAGATGTGTGCTCCTACTACTGGAACTGGACACATCTCTGTTCATCGATCTTCGTATTCATAACCAAAAGGATCATATCCCACAGATTGCTGATACTTTCAGAAAGACTATGAATATCGTAGCCCACGTAATTACCCCACAGAAATATGAGTTATTTCTAAATAACAATAAAAATGTGTTATCACTCACCTCTCTCGGAGGGTAACCAATAAATACAATAATTGGATATATGAAGTGATGAACTTCACGAAATGGCCGACAGCATGGCTTCCTCTGGACATTGGAAATTTGGTCACCTTTTCATCAAAAGGGATTTCGCAAAATGGCAAACACACTATCAATATTGTTGCGACGAACAATATCGGCAACGAGCCTGATTCACAAATTAAAGAAATATTTCTAGTAAGAAACTCACATTAAACTCAGAAACACCAAGGGTGAACTTCACCAGACGCCAAGACTTGCCAATAGGCGAACGTAGATAAGCAGTACGCCTCTTACCGTTGACGAATATAACTATCGTATGGGCCATATAATATTTAGTTTACCTTAGTTTACGTCTGTTTCATGTTATAAGTTATTGTTTAAGTTTGTTTAAGAACTTTTAATATAGTGAGAAGATATGAATCACTATTGTTGTGTACCTAACTGTTCATCGTGGGCTAAGAAAAATCCCGAATATAGCTTCCACACCTTTCCAAAAGCAGGAAAATCCAGAGTTATCATCTCAAAGCTATGAAACAAAGAATTGGTGGATAGAAGGAAGGTGTGGATAAATAACTTGAAAATTGGAAAAAAGTGTCTGAACATATGAGAGTGTGTTCTTTCCACTTCACTGAGAGTGATTACTTTTCCAACGGTTAGTTAACAAGCTAACTGCTCGGAAGTGGAGGAGCTCGGAAGTTGAGGAGCTCGGAAGTTTCACAACTAATTGAATCTCGCGCTACGCGCTCGGATTCGCGCTTCGCGCGAACACTTTTCGGAAAGCTCGTAGAGTTGAATGGTCTAGATGTATAATTGGATAACAATAATATGAATACAACGACCTTAATGCCTTTAAAACTATAATTGGATACCAATAAAATGAATACAACTACCCTAATGCCTTTAAAACTATAATTGGTCACCAACTATATGAATACAACGACCTTAATGACTTAAAACTATAATTGGACACCAATAATATGAATACAACGACTTTAATGCGTTCACAAATATAATTGGATACCAATAAAATGAATACAACTTCTGTAATTTGAAACTATAATTGGACACCAATAATTTGAATACAACGACTAATGCGAGACCTGAGAAAAAATCCAAGTATATTTTTCAAGACATGACTGTCTTGACTGATTTTCCACAAAAATACGTGTTTTCAATACATGACTGTCTTGAAAGATTTTCCTCAAAAATACTTGTTTTCAATACATGACTGTCTTGAATAATTTTCCACAAAAATACGTGTTTTCAATACATAACTGTCTTGACTTATTTCCCACAAAAATACGTGTTCTCAATACATGACTGTCTTGACTAATTTCCCATAAAAGTACGCGTTTTCACTACAAGACAGTTTTGACTAACTTTCCATAAAAATACGCGTTTCCAATACATGACTGTCTTGAATAATTTCCCATAAAATTACGCGTTTTCAATAAATGACTGTCTTGACTAATCTCCCACAAAAATACGCATTTTCAATACATGACTGTCTTGAATGAGTTCCCACAAAAATACGTGTTTTCAATACATGACTGTCTCATTTTTCAAAATTTAAAGAAAATTCATGAAAACTCCTTGTTGTGAAATTTTTCCAAATTGCAATTTTTTTTCAAGATATGGAAGAATTTCATCAAAGTTTTCTATCGACATTCCTAAGTATAATGAAACTGTCCATATAAATTATTTCGATATCTCGTTTAGTTTTCGAGTTTCTGATGCTTTTATGAAAAAATTGTGAAAATTTTTTTAAGTCCCCAATTTTTCGTTTTTGTGAAATATTTCCCAAACTATCGATATCAAAGAAAAAATTAATGTACATTTTTTGTGTAATCTTAGAAGCTGATTAAAAAAGTTCGAATAAAAATTTAAAAAATCTGTCGCCATCTTTGAATTTTGGTGATTTTTTAAAAGAAAATCAAATATTTTGTTTATTTTTCCAAATATGCAAAAATTTCAAGGAAACTTTTTGTAGACATATTTGAGTTCAATAAAAATGTTCGAATACATTTTTTCGATATTTCGTTTAGTTTTCGAGTTTTTGGTGTTTTTAGAAAAAATATAAAAAATTTTCTCCCAATATTCTCCAAATCGAATTTTTTTTTCAAGTTATGGAAAAATTTCATTGGAACTTTTTATAGAACTTCTTGGGAACTATAAAACTGTTTATATACATTTTTTCGATATCTTGTGTATTCTTCGAGTTTTTGGTGTTTTTAGACAAGAAACGGCAAATATTTCCAAGTCCATATCTCTATTGTTTTTCAAGATATGAAAAAACTTGTTTGAAAGTTTTTATAGAAAATTCCAAAGTCAACATAATTGTTGGTATACAATTTTCCGATATCTTGTTTGGTTTGCGAGATTTTGGCAATTTAAAAGTTTTCCAATTTTTTTTCCATTTTTAAAAAAAATTTCCACTTTGAATTCGAGATGGAAAAAAATGGTTTGGAAATATCGATGTGGCTTGTGAAGATGCATCCAACGCAATTTTAATATTTAAATTTTTTTCATTAGTACGGTCAATATCTCGATTTTCCATTTTTTTGAAATATTTCCTGGACTATTTATTTTGCAGAAAAAATGCATTAACATTTTTTGTAGATTTTCTAAAAGCGGTCAAAAAAAGTATCTCGGTAAATTGCGAAAATATCAACCGTTTTCGAGATATTTCGTATTTTCCAAAATTCAAATTTTTATTTTCATTTTTCTCGAGTATTCTTGAGTTTTCTCAGTTTTCCCATCATTTTGGAGAAATATTGTCCCCATATATTTTGTTCCTCTATTCGAGCTATACCTATTGAATTTTTGGAATTTCAGTTTCATCCATCGGTTTGGCGTATTTTTGAGATTTTCACTTTTCGGAAAATCGCCCAGAAAAGCCGTAAGCATTTTCCGATCCCTCTCAAAAACTATACACTTGTGTGGGACATATAGGCATATACCTTCAAAAAATATGAGAGAAAAAAAATCAATTCCTGAACCGCTATCGAGGGAAGTATGAAAAACCGGAAAAACCGCCGTAAAAATTTTCCTGACTTTCCTATCGCAAAAAAAAATTGAGAAATATTGTCCTCGAGTTATTGATATGGTTCAAATTTCAAAGCGATATCTCCAACGGTTTGGAAATGAGAGCTGACAGAAATGCTGCTGAAAAAATGCTGGAATTAATGGAATGTTCACGTCAACATATCCCCAAATTCAGAGATGCTGAAATCCAAGTCAATACTCCTACAGTTTTCACTCTATGTGAACTGCTTGTGATAGACGATGAAATGACTCTGTCTCAGACAAGAGCGAAGAAATAAACTAAACTGTGGGTTATAAATAACTCAAAATGAAAATTAACTGTTTGATTATAATTCAGAACTCTTTACAATGTTTGACCGAACCAAGAACCTTACAAAATGGTTCGATAATAAAACAAGTGGAAGAATGAAAGAGATTGATGAATGATAGGATGATCAGAAAACATGAACAAAGTGATACTAAAACTAATAACCTAACTTAAACAGTGACTTTCTCAGTCAAATGTCCAAAACACTAAATGTTTTATTGAATAAACCTTCCTCTGGTAAATGGGAACATATATCATGCACGGACAAACTCCTTTTCAATATTGGTAATTACTCTTGATCAAATTGTATGAATAAATGGCAACGATCTTACCAAGTGGAACTTCGTTGGGTCAAACCTTGCTCCAGTAATATGGTTATCAACCAAAGTGATATATGTCAGCTGCAATTTCCTCTATCTTATAATTCTAATCGAATATTGTGTGTTGTCCAGAAGACATGAAATGAATCTCTCTCACAGATTTCTACAACGTGGACTTCTGTTTATAAGTTACGACCACTTCTCTACGTGGTCGTATTCGTATATATCTTATTTATCTTGATTTGAATAACGAAATCTTGCAGTAATAGATTTGAAGTAATTCAAAATTATTTGACAAAAATCTGACAGGAGTTTCATTTTGGTAATTGACAATATATCAATGATATGATATACCGGGAGATACTTCATTCTTATTTATATTTGATGTACTTACATTCAGAGAAGGTATGTTTCATCGTCCCACCAATTTATTGCTTAAAAATCAATAATTTATGGTTTTTACTCAATAAATTATCCATATTTCATCGTTCCATCGACTTTTATTTTTATAATTATTACTTTTTTTTTAATTTTAATATATGTATGGTTTTAAATGAGTGAAATTGAAGGTACCGCGTATCTTATTCGTTTCAGGTGAAGTTAGTTCATATGCATTAAAAGATATAACTTTTGTTACAACATATGGCCCTTCGTATATCAAGAAGATTTTTTTTATTTTATCACCCTCTTTCGTAGAAATATTATTTGATTTCAACCAAACTAAGTCGCCATTAAAAAATTTCATTTCTTTTCCTACTTTCCTATAGTGTTTTCTTCTGTCAGCCCTTGAAATAAGTCGTTCTTTAGCCAATTCTATCCTATATTCATTATCAATAACTGCTCCAGTATCGCGTGGAAACGAAATTATTTTTCTGATTTCATCTTCTGCTGGGCAGCCTGTATGTAGCTCATAGGCAGAAAATCCTGTCGACTCGTGTGTCACTAAATTCAACCACCAATTAATTTTTTCCACCCATGATACCCAAGATTTATGATTTTCGTGACAGTATGTTCGAAATAGTCTTCCTAATTCTCGCATCAACCTTTCAACTGGGTTACCTTCCGGATATCTCACTGAACAATGAATCATCTTAACTCCAATTTGTGTCCACTAATTAAGGGTTTCCACACATTACGGATTTCTATGCTGGCCTGACTAAAGACTTTGTTGTTCATAATATATGCACTCTCTTTAAACTTCCTTCTATACCAACCCTCTTCTTTATGGATGACTTCGGCTTCAGTCCATTTTATGTTGTGTTGGGTCGTCCAGACATGATCCGCTATTCCTGACTTTGATGTTTCTCCTCGTTGAGTGTTTCTCTTGTGTTCAGCGAGTCTAACGCTAAGTGGTCTCTTAGTTTCTCCAAGATAAGCTTCGCCGCATTCACAAGGGATGCGGTAGATGCAGTTTTTGGAGTCAATGTCAGCGTTACGTGGTCTGGTCTTTGTGAGATGGCTGCGAATAGTGTTACCTGCCTTGAAACATGTCCGTATTTTGTATTTCGACCCAATTCGCTTTATTCTTTCCGATAGACCTCTAACATACGGAACGCACAGGCTGGTTTGTGTCGGCTCATCTGGTTTCTTGTTCTTATCCCCCCTGCGAGCTAGAACCTCTTCTATATGTTTTTTGGGGTACTCATTTCGTCGCAGATCATTCTTGATATTGTCCAATTCGATGGTAAGACTTTTATCTGTGTTACATAGGTTGTAGGCACGGTCCACCAGCGATCGAAAGAGAGGGGTTGTTCGATCGCTGGTGGACCGTGCCTACAACCTATGTAACACAGATAAAAGTCTTACCATCGAATTGGACAATATCAAGAATGATCTGCGACGAAATGAGTACCCCAAAAAACATATAGAAGAGGTTCTAGCTCGCAGGGGGGATAAGAACAAGAAACCAGATGAGCCGACACAAACCACCCTGTGCGTTGCGTATGTTAGAGGTCTATCGGAAAGAATAAAGCGAATTGGGTCGAAATACAAAATACGGACATGTTTCAAGGCAGGTAACACTATTCGCAGCCATCTCACAAAGACCAGACCACGTAACGCTGACATTGACTCCAAAAATTGCATCTACCGCATCCCTTGTGAATGCGGCGAAGCTTATCTTGGAGAAACTAAGAGACCACTTAGCGTTAGACTCGCTGAACACAAGAGAAACACTCAACGAGGAGAAACATCAAAGTCAGGAATAGCGGATCATGTCTGGACGACCCAACACAACATAAAATGGACTGAAGCCGAAGTCATCCATAAAGAAGAGGGTTGGTATAGAAGGAAGTTTAAAGAGAGTGCATATATTATGAACAACAAAGTCTTTAGTCAGGCCATCATAGAAATCCGTAATATGTGGAAACCCTTAATTAGTGGCATGGATCAATTGAAATTGCGATAAGAATTAACAATGCTGTACCGGAGGGACCTGGCAAAGTAATTAACAAGCTTACCTGAATACTGCCAAATTACCCCTAGGCTAATGACACAAAAATTATCCATAGCATATATAAGAAGTATCCTTGAGATTGTCGCATTATACACTTGATAACGACTGTAGATTTCAACAGTTGAAACGTCGTGATTAAAAATTGCAGAGAATTGAATTTTTCTTTGTTCTTTTTTAGACAATGAAAGTCCAGAATAACCTTACTCAAAGTGAAACATTGTTAACCACTTTCAAACATCTCTCTTCATATTCTCCCAAATATAATGTTTCTCCATTAACCATAAAGTTTTCGATATGCCAAAATGGCCATAGCTCATATGATATTCTTTTACTAAATCAACGACTAATGTTTTCGGAATATAAACTCTCCAAGAATCTTCTACTTTTCTTTTTGCAAAAATTATTTCATTATATCTCGTGAACATCAAACCTTTATTTGTACTCAAATTCAAATGTTTGTTCAATTTCAAGTCAACAGTTTGAAATTGTAGAATATTTTTCAGGGATGTTTTCATTGGATCTGATAGTTTGACACCAACTTCAGCAATTATTATTTCTGGACTTAAAATTTTACTATTATTTTCGTCATATGGATACCGTGATAGAATGTCTGCTATTATATTTTCTTTTGCAGGAATATACATTATTTTGAAAGAGAAATCTTGAATTGATAAAAGCCATCTCGTGAGTCTGGAGTTCAATAATCTACAGCTCATCAAGAAAGACAGAGCTTTATGGTCAGTTTGAACTATTATTTTCATGCCTAGTATGATAGTTTTCCATTTATTTAAAGCCCACACTATTGCCATAGCTTCTATTTCTGTTGTAGTGTAATTGACTTCCGCTGGTTTCAACATACGACTTGCAAACGCTATATTATATTCACAGTTGTCATCACCTATTTGAAACAATCTGGCACCGATCCCAACCAATGAAGCATCACTTTGTATATAAAATATTTTTACTTTATCCGGATGATAAAGCATAGTGTGATTATACAGTACCTCTTTTATTTGTTGGAATGCTTGTGAAGATTCTTTTGACCAGTTCCATTTCACGTTATTTTTCAATAAGTTAGTCAAAGGCTGTAATATAATTGAGTAATTCCTACAAAATTTTCTACAATAATTGGTTAGACCAAGAAAAGACCTGAGTTGTTTGACATTCTTTGGTTTAAGAAATTTCATTATACTCTCAATTCTACTTTCATCCGGTTTTATTCCAAAGGGAGTTAATATGTGACCTAAAAATTTAATTTCTTGCAAAACAAATTTACATTTCTTTATATTTATTGTCATATTAGCTTCTTTTATTCGTTTGCAAACAAATTCCAAATGTTCAAGATGTTCTTCAAAACTTGAAGAAGTAATCAAAATATCTTCAACATATGTATTCACAAATGAAAAACCTGGAGCAAATACTAGATCCAGAGCTCTTGTCATTCCGGCTGTTGAAGTACTCAATCCGAAAGGCATAACTCTGTATTGATACACACGATTATTATACATGAATCCTGTATATTTTTTTGAATCTGCTTTAAGTGGAATTTGCCAGTATCCGCTAGTTAAATCTAAAGTTGACATACATACTGGTTTGTCGAATCGACAAAGCAATTCTTCTGGCAAATTAGGACATTCATAATCTTCCACAATTATTTTGTTCAATTGTCTTGCATCCAAGCAAATTCTGACAGAACCATCCTTTTTGATAACTGGAACCATGCCATTGATGTATGTAGAGTTTGATTTTTCAATAATCCCCTCATTCAACATTTCTTCCAATTTTTCTTAAATTGGTTCTCTGTGGATGAATGGTATTGGAAAACTCTTCGACCTGAACGGTTTTTCCTCTTTTAACTTTATGGAATGCTCGTAGACATTGGTTAAACCTGGTTTTGCTGAGAAGACTTCAGAATATTTTAAAATAAGATGTTTCAATTTAAAATGTTGATTTGTATTGTCAGTCCCACCATTTTCTAATATCTCCTCAACTTCTTGCTCTGTGATATAATTTGATTCAATATTTTCGATCCGTTCACTCATAGCGTCAGGTTTGAAATTTTTTATGATTAGTTTTCTGTTGATTTGAAATTCCAATTAATTCTTCTTAAAATTTAATATGCTTTTTGTTTTAAAAAACCAGTCAATTCCCAATATTAAAGGGTGAATCAAATCTTTTACTACCAAACAAATTATATCAATTTCATCACCGTCAATGTTTAGCGTCAGATAAGTCTGTAATTCAATAGTCTTACTTTTGTGACCAATTGCACCTAAAACTGATACACCAGTCACGGGTAACAAGAGTGGCTATACCTTTCTCTTACAAACTTAATATGAATTCATTAGAGACACAACTGACCTCACAACCACTATCCAACAAAGCTGCAACCGGCGATTTATTTACCACAACATCAATAAGTGGCGGTTTGAAATAATTTTTTTTTCCATTGATTTACTTGATGTATCTTTAAAAACTGTCCCACATGTTGGTTCATTATAAATAGCTCCCTTGCAATTAGAGGTCGTATTATCGGAGCCAAACTACGCCTCATTTAGTTTTCCATTTCATCAGTATAATCACTCACAATATCCATACTTTTGATTCGTGGCCTGGACGCCTGACTTTCCTGCCTATCATTCTTATTATTGTCTCTATCTCTCCAATTGAGTCTTTGTGTTGGTTCTGAACTGTTAGTATAGGTTTTTGTTGCATTATTTTCTTGTTTTGGTTTCATATTGTCTGAATACGTCTTATAATGATTTCCCATTCGAACCGTACGTTTATTTTCAGCATCATCGAACCGTTGCAAAAGTCTGTATACAACCGTTGTTGTCGGTTGTTCCATACTCAAGATGGTTTTTTCAACGTTTGGAGTAAAGTGTGATGATATTCCGTATATCAAATCTTTCTCTGAACCAATATTCTTAACATATTTTGCAAGATTCATTATATCAATAAAATACGAAGCCATTTTAGATTCGCCTTGTCTTTTATAAAAGCCGTTATCAACTTCATATCGGATAATTCTTTGTACTGCTTCTCCCCAATATTCCTCCAAGAAAAGTTCTCTAAATTGTTCAAAAGTATGATTGTCTAACACGAACATAGAACACCACTTCTGGGCATCACCTGTTAAACACTTCCTTGCTAATCGAGTTCTATATTCATATGGAATGTTCAAATCATCCATAGCTCTCCCCAAATTATTAATATAGTCCATTCCAAACTCACCAGCTGTACCTCCGAATGTTGGAAGGTACTTTTGGCATTTATAAATATCTATCATCAATGAATGATTATTACTGATTACCCTGTTTGGAATACTTCCCATATTTATATTACCTCGTTGATATTGGTCATAATTTTGTGAAACCGTTTGGTTGTATTGTGAAGGAAGAGGTTGCTGAAAGACATACGGAGCAATATTCGGAGCTTGATGAGTGTTACCATCAATATGATATTGAGGTTGTTGAGACATTAAGGGTGGACCGTACGGTAAAAAGTTCTGTGATGGAATATGAAACGGGGAAATATTATTGATGCTCAAATGCGGATAGTTAGGTGTTCTTGTATCATTAGGGAAAATATGATGTAAACCATCACCACTAGAGAATTCTCTCGAATGATTAGCATTTTGATTAAAATTAACATTTTTTCGAGGAATTGCACCTGTTCCCCTAACATTATTTATTTGAACAGTCTCATTTCTTAAATTTAATGATGAAGTTTGCTCTGTTACTACGGGAAACCTAGTTTGACTGACATTTAATTGCGATATAGAAGGCTCATTTGTTGTTTGAACTGCATATTGCATACCTGATCTCGTACACATAGTACCTATAGTTTATTACTATCGTTTCAAGTGGTGTGACTATTCAAAATTTGAGTTATTCTCAGACCAATGAGTTGGGCGCCAGTGAAATGACTCTGTCTCAGACAAGAGCGAAGAAATAAACTAAACTGTGGGTTATAAATAACTCAAAATGAAAATTAACTGTTTGATTATAATTCAGAACTCTTTACAATGTTTGACCGTACCAAGAACCTTACAAAATGGTTCGATAATAAAACAAGTGGAAGAATGAAAGAGATTGATGAATGATAGGATGATCAGAAAACATGAACAAAGTGATACTAAAACTGATAACCTAACTTAAACAGTGACTTTCTCAGTCAAATGTCCAAAACACTAAATGTTTTATTGAATAAACCTTCCTCTGGTAAATGGGAACATATATCATGCACGGACAAACTCCTTTTCAATATTGGTAATTACTCTTGATCAAATTGTATGAATAAATGGCAACGATCTTACCAAGTGGAACTTCGTTGGGTCAAACCTTGCTCCAGTAATATGGTTATCAACCAAAGTGATATATGTCAGCTGCAATTTCCTCTATCTTATAATTCTAATCGAATATTGTGTGTTGTCCAGAAGACATGAAATGAATCTCTCTCACAGATTTCTACAACGTGGACTTCTGTTTATAAGTTACGACCACTTCTCTACGTGGTCGTATTCGTATATATCTTATTTATCTTGATTTGAATAACGAAATCTTGCAGTAATAGATTTGAAGTAATTCAAAATTATTTGACAAAAATCTGACAGGAGTTTCATTTTGGTAATTGACAATATATCAATGATATGATATACCGGGAGATACTTCATTCTTATTTATATTTGATGTACTTACATTCAGAGAAGGTATGTCTCAACGACAAGCTGAACAGTTTTACTGGTGTCAAAAACTTAAAAATAATTGACCCCATTGTGAAAATGTTTGAGACATATTATAAAGATAAAAGAGTTCACCGTCTAAATTCTAGACAAAGGCTTAAGTTGGTACTAACAAAACTCAAGATTTAATCCTAGGTGCTCTTCACAATATATCTCCAGAAACGTGTGAATTGTATATTTCTCAAATGATACCATTGTTATCTTCAGTTCTGCTGCCACTTATTCATTTCCATAAAAAAAATGTAATAATTCAAAATATACCCAAGTGTTTTGATGAATTTCAAAATGTAAGAGTTGTTTTGGATTGCATAGAAATTCTTGTACAAGCTCCTAAATGTTGAATTTGGTTCTATCCCAATATAAATCAAACATGACTGTAAAATTTATGACAGGAGTATCACCAGGTGGACTAATCACATTCTTGAGCAAACCATATGGGGTAGGGGCTCTGATAAAATAATTTTAGAGGAAAGCAACATCATTTTTTTATTTGATTTTGGCAGAGATGCTGTTATGGTGGATAAGGGATTCCGCATTGAAGATATATGTGAAATAAATAAAATAAAATCAATTAGACCACTATTTCTCAAAAAGAAGAAACAACTTTCTGCCGATCAGGCTATTTTGAATGCTAAAATTGCTTCTGCCAGGGTACATATTGAAAGGTCTAACCAAAGGCTGAAAATATTTAATGTACCTTCTGGAAAATTGAACTCGAATCTGGTTCGAAGACATTGTTGTTATTATAAGTGCAGTTACAAACTTATCTTCACCATGTTTAGCAAATGGTAGATTCTTGGAAAACTGATTTGATTCTTATATTTCAGGGTTATGTAGCACCCACAGGCATTATTGGAACCAAATATTGAAAAATAAATTATATAATCCGATCTACCGCATTAACCTATACAATATGTGTATTCGTCGGCAAGTCTCCAACAGAAAACAACTATCGCCTCCTACGACCATTAAAATATATCTGTTAGACACAAAGTTTTTTACAAGAACCACTTTGCAGTGTTCATTAAATGTAATAGCTGAAATTATTTTTCGATTTGATTTAACATTTTTTCTCATGAAAATTTGGCTTCGGAAGAAGCAGATACTATAGTTGGAGTGCTCTCTAGAACCTAGGTATGGCTATGAAACCAGTACGTAGGTGTTCCCCCATTTAAATTGAAATATATTTTCAGCTATAACACTAACATTAAAGAGCAATGCAAAGAAGTTCTTGTAGAAAATTGCCAAGAATCTAATAGATATATTTCAATGGTCGTAGGGGGCGGTTGTTGTTTTCTGTTGAAGACGAATCTTGTATAGGTTAATACGGAAGATTGGATTATACAGGCCGTTTCTTTTATCATGTGGTAACATTGCTATATTCTAAACCGTAACAGATACGAAGACGATTAAATGGGAGAAAAGGTAACTATTGTGGAGAACAGTACAATGGTCAAAGAAAATTTACAGGGAGTCATGCCCTTCCCGAGTTATACAGGGAAAACTAAAAATGCTGTTTTTTTTTTTACGAATAGAACTGTTATTTCTGAAAATATAAAAAAAAATTATAAGGAAAGTTTTAATGTATTTAAAATGTACTATAAAAATATTACAATGAATCTTTGATTAAACGTTTCGTGTCAACACGGCCACAATCAACATTTTTTTTTAAAATACGGACCTGTCTATTTTAGTACAAATATTGATAAAGCGATAAAATCACAATTCAGTGGTATATCACACTTGATATTTTTATAACGTTTCATTTAAAATAACTAGCATCCTCAGTGACAACAATTTTTAATTACGGTCCTGTCGTTAGTTCTTTTGTAAATTATTTTGATTTCTTCAAAACCTATTCAACTATTGGCATACTTCAGACTTCACCCAATAATTTTGATAAGAAGATACCCCAACACAATGAACATTCGTATTTTTCGTTCTTGGGCATTTTTGTATTACAGAAATCCTTGTTTCAAGGCTGATTTCTTCTGAATCAATTATCATACTGAATATTTCTATAATTCTCAATCCTGGAAGTAACGAAAATATTAGTTTTTGGTCAAAATACGACTATTGTGTGATATGGTACAATTAAATAGCATCTCACTTCATTTACCATTTTTAAACAAGTAGGCTTTGCTTGGTTTCTATGGCAGGACAAATAAATGAGTTGTTGATACGTGTTAAGAACTGTCAGTCGTTTATACACTCAGTCATATCAAAGATGTATTCAAATGACGAAAGGACTGATATGCTATTTGCTTATGCAAAATCAAATAGAAATCCTCTTTTGGCAAAAAATATGTATGGTGAGCAATACCCAAATCGTCGTATTCCAAACATTCAAATGTTTAGACGATTAGAAAGAAATTTGAGAGACTGTGGTGCATTTGATAGAAATAAAACTAGAAAATGTGTTGGTACTGGAAGTATGCGGAACCAAATAAATGTTTTAGGTAAGCAAATATTACTTCATAAAGATTAACAAAGTGACGAAAATATTTTTTTTCAATTTAGGATTGGTCTGTTACAAAAATATTTCTAATCAAGATTGTTCTTTACGAGAAATTGCCCACGAACTAGGGATATCTGTAAAATCTACCAGAAATATTTTGAAAAAGAACAAATACAAATGCTATAGTATACGCAAAGTTCATCACCTCAATGAAAGGGATTACGGAAGGAGAGTACGATTTGCGATGTGGCTGAGACGTAGAAATAGGGAAGTTGGAAATATTTGTAATAAAATAATATGGACGGACGAATCAAAATTCACCAACAATAGTTGGTTTAACAGAAACATCCATTATAGGTGGAATAATACAAATGAACATTTACATAGAGAAACCAATTTCCAGGAAAGGTTCGGAATAAATGTTTGGTTGGGAATTTTGGGAACAAACATACTAGGTCCTTTCTTTTACGACGAGCATTTGAATGGTGGAATGTATTTACATTTTTTATCCAATAAGTTTGATGGCTACTTAGATGAATTGCTACTGAACATCCGCCGTGAAATACAAGACGGTGCCCCTCCCCATAATGCAGCAATAGTAAGGGAACATTTAGATGCAATATTCCCAAGAAAATGGATTGGAAACAATGGACCAATTGCCTGGCCAGCTCGATCCCCAGACCTGACTCCTTTAGATTTTTTTGTATGGGGATACATAAAGGATAAAGTTTTTTCGACAACTAGTACAGATATCGACCATCTCAAACAAAAAATAAGAGATGCATGTAATAGCATTACACCCATCATGCTAGAAAATTGCCACAGAAATTGTATGGACAGACAACTTATGTGCATTTAACAAAGAGGTCGGCAATTCGAACATTTAATGTAGGTTATCATGAAGAATTCATTTTCTGTATTGGTTTTATTTTCACTCAAAACTTACTCAAAACAATATGAAATAAATTGTTTTCTGTTTGTTTGATTTCTTCTACTCTTAAGTAGGTTTATTTCCAAGGTAAATTGCTATCGTTCGTCTCTGAAACTACAGATATCTTTTATTATAGTGTAAACATAATTTTAATAGATACATTTATTCAAAGCGTCACTGATAATTTTTATATCGGAGAGTTAGGTTTTGTCGAATCCATAAACGACCTAACGACAGGACCGTAATTAAAAATTGTTGTCCCTGATGATGTTAGTTATTTTAAATGAAACGTTATAAAAATATCAAGTGTGATGTACCACTGAATTGTGATTTTATCGCTTTATCAATATTTGTACTAAAACAGACAGGTCCGTATTTGAAAAGAAATGTTGATGGTGGCCGTGTTGACACGAAACGTTTAATCAAAGATTCATTGTTACATTTTTATAGTACATTTAGAATACATTAAAACTTTCCTTTTCCATTTTTTTATATTTTCAGAAATAACAATCCTATTCGTAAAAAACAAATAACAGCATTTTTAGTTTTCCCTGTATAACTCGGGAAGGGCGAGACTCCCTGTAAATTTTCTTTGACCATTGTACTGTTCTCCACAATCGGAGAAAAGGTAACTTTTCTCCCATTTAATCGTCTTCGTATCTGTTACGGTTTAGAATATAGCTATGTTACCACATGATAAAAGAAACGGCCTGTATAATCCAGTTTTATTATCAGATTGATGGTCTTCCTCCAGGTATCGATAATATTTTATTATTATTATTATCATTAGTGTATTTTCATTAACTCCTATGAGTTTTTCTGTGTTTTTTTGGATCAAACAGTAGGATCAGCAATTTGATAGTTCAACGGAAACAACCATTTTGACAATTACATTTTTAATTGTCATATCCAAAATGAAATACAATAATCATTTATGCATTTACATTAACTTTGATTCTCACAGAGAACATGTAATATTTTGTTAAAATAGTGCTGTTCAATTACAGATAACATTTTTTTTTTAATTCATAATCATATTCTATTTCCATCACCAAAATACTGTCATCGAAGGACGCATATATGACAAAAAAGTCTTGGGTAAATTAAGTACAGCCATTCTCATTTGTATTTGCCAGTAATACTTATGGCATTTTTTCAATTTGAATTCTCCATTCTCTTGAATTACATAATTTATTTTTTGCAGAGCTTTTGTGATCGTCTGTCTTCTGAAAATTGATAAAATATATTTTCTGAATCATTATTCGTTAGTTTCAAGACCCTACCTTCGATAGAACATTTTATTTCCAGAAGGTACGCTGGATTTCCTTCTGGAAATATTATCCCATTGGGGAAATATCCCAGCCATTTATTAAAATGGGAAGTCACCAGCCCACATTCAATAATATCTTCCCCTGTACTCTTCTGGAATACATCTCGGCACGATGCTCCCATTTCAAACCATGCTTCACATATTTATTGTTTAACTATTTTGGGTAAAAATACTTCACGGCTTTAGTATCCCATTCATTTTCAGAATACGTAAATAACTCGTAGCACCTACTTCCCGTCACTCTATATTTTCTTTGTTTTGTCCATTCAGTTGAATGTTGTTGAAAATTTATGGCAATCTGTTCATCTGGAAAATAGATCTGAACAAGAGGTTTTCTGTTCTTCTATTTCAACTGATGCTAAATACATCATTCAGGCTGACTGACAGGCGTGGTTGACGGTTGCTTCATTGTAGTTATTCTGATAAGATTGGTAAATTTCAAGAGATGTGCTCACTCTCTCATCACATTCTTCCCGTCTACCCTTCCTGTGAAATTGAAATATATGGTATAAATCAGCTGTTATTGTTAAATTGAAGAATTAATTCACCTATTCTTGGATATAGCAGAATTGGGAAGGCTTTGATAAAAAAATTTGAGTATTCCCTCCTTATCAACAGCCATAACTGTCTTTTGACCTTATCTTTCAAACAAGACATCTCATCAATAGGTACAGGTTTGTATTTGTCCCTGGTAATTGCCTTCAGTGTAGACCAAACACATTTGATGTGTGTTGTGGAAATTTCAACGTCCTCTCTGAAAATAAAATTAGGATAGAGTTCTGAAAGATGGTAGTTCAGAAAAACAGAAACGCTGAAATATGCTTGCATTCACCACTATTTCCTGCTTTACAGGAGCACACCATACTTCTAACAGTTATGGAGTTGTGGGTGTTTAATGTGTCCTTTATGTCATAAGGATCAGAATTAAGAGTGGTGGATTATGAACACAAGGCATATACTTGAACGTAATCATCATTTCCGTCTATTTGAACCAGCCAAAATAAGATGGCCTGTATTCAAAACATTTTGCCCTTCAACTATACATTTAGAATAATTTTCAGTTCCACCCATGTATTCCAATATACTCAGCTTCATCACGGAACCACTGAAAATAAGTGAGTATACACTTTTTGATGAACAGGTTCGATCATGAGAATTCAGTAAGAAACTCACAGTCATTCTATTTGAATATCTCCACTGTCTAACAGATATATTGTCCACAATCAATTCACCCTACATAAACACAATGCTAAAACACTTTAAAATAAAAAAATCATGGACGACCTGCCAAACACGTTGAAAACTCAATAGCAAATGAACATAATAACAATAATAACCACTTCCAAACGATGTAAACAATGTGTTAATGGCCCATGAAGTAGTTCTGATTACGATCTTACTTTCAGTCGCCTATAATGCCAAAATGGGCTATTGAATCTATCATCGACCTCAAGATCGATAATTAGGTACCTACCTGGAGCGCCATATATCTGTTAATTTCTCAATGCATCTATTACGTGTGAGAAATGAAACATTTGAAATTTCGCACGCTACATTTTCCGTATCGTGGTTAGAATATAAAATTTAACTTTGGTTAGGTTACAATTCACTGACTTATTACTTTGCGAAAAGTATTGGCTTCTAATAACATATTATGATACTCTCGTTTTTTCTGTCTATATGAAAGAACAAATGCTCATTTAGATCATGAAAATTCGTAAATTATGTTTTTTTCTTAATTTTTCATTCAAACTCTGAACTTTTTTCTGTTTCATTTCGTTCTAAATAATTTAACTGGATCTATTCATGTAAAACATAATAAATATGGGTGGAAGTGTTTCTATAATTAATTGGCTGGAATATCCTGAAATGAAAAGTATGTGCATCGAAAACAACGAATAACACAATTTTTTGGAAAAGATGTTTTTTACTTTCTGGAAAATTTATCGGGCTGTTTTCAAAACCTTCGTATCACTCGTCTTTTTCATAATCATTTCGTAGCACATATGCCCAGAATGGAGTTGAATTCATCATCGATAGCTGTTTTAGCGCCAAGAAACTTGGCGCGTTTAAGATGAAAAATTCAAAATGGCGGACAGCTTTTCGTAATAAAAGGCGGAAACTTTTGAGAAGGAGTCAGTTCGTTCCTGCACTTGAATCGACATGTATCACTTGTTGCATTTTGTAGCTGCTTTCTGCTATTGTTCTATGCCACCACTACCGCCGGAGATCTGGGTTATCATATTTCGGTGAGTTCAGCTTCTGCAATAACTCCATTGCTTTCCATTATCATATATCAATTTAAACGATAATTTGATGACTTTTTCTATTTCAGACGTTTGGATCCACTTTCGCTACTCGCTGCTGCCAGAGCCGATCCTAATTGAGGAAGAGAGTGTCGTCGACGGATACGGTTCATAATACTCAGAAAAGAAAGACTGATCGTCACACACACTCTCAACATGAAATAACTTAAAAAATTTCAACTTATCGTTGTTAGAATATAAAATATGAATTTGGTTCAGGTTTCCATGCACTGATTGGGTACTTTGCGAAAAATATTTGCTTTAAATTACATAATATAATGATACTTTCAGTTTTTCTGTCTAGATGAAAGAATATAGTACACACGCTCATTTAGACCATGAGAATTCGTATATTATGTTTTTTTCATTCAAACTCTCAAGTTTTTTCTGTTTCATGTCGTTCTATATAATTCAACTGGATCCATTCATATAACACATCATGAATATAGCATGCAGTATGTGCATCGGAGACAACGAATAACACAATTTTTTTGGAAAAGATATTTTTCAATTTCTGGAGAATCCCGGACTGTTTTCGAAACCTTCATATCACCCGTCCTATTCATAATCATTTCGTAGCAAATATGCCCAGACTAGAGTTTAATTCATCATCGATAGCTTTTTTTAGCGCAAAATAATTTGGCGCGTTTATTAAGGTGAAAAATTCAAAATGGCGGACAGTTTTTCGTAATGAAAGGCGGAATCTTTTGAGAAGAAGTCAGTTCGTTCCTGCACTTCAATCGACATGTATCGCTTGTTGCCTCTTGTCGCTGCTTCCTGCCATCGTTTGATGCCACCACTACCCACGGAAACTTGGGTAATCATATTTCGGTGAGTTCAGTTTCTGAAATGACTCCATTGCTTTTCATTATCATATTTCAGGTTAAACAATAATTTGATAACTTTTTCTCTTTCAGACGTTTGAATCCACTTTCGCTACTCGCTGCTGCCACAGCCGATCCTAATTGGTGGTATATCGCAAAAGAAGATATTTTCCTGCAAAAGACGTAACGAGATGGTTTGAAACATGAACAACAAAGCATTTTCAATTCACACTAAGAGAGTTGATCAGACGAACACGATGTTCTCGGAAAACGTTAAGAAGACAGTTACCCACAAAAGGAAAAGAGAGTCGTCGACGGATACGGTTCATGATACTAAGAAAAGAAAGACTGATCGACACGCACACTCTCAACATGAAAGGACAAAAGAATTTCGTTGTTAGAATATGAAATATGACTTTGATGGTTTTCATTCACTGATTGAGTACTTTGCGAAAATTATTTGCTTCATATTACATATTATGATACTTTCGGTTTTTCTGTCTAGATGAAAGAACATAGTACATACGTTCATTCAGACCATGAGAATTTGTATATTATATTATTTTAATTTTTCCTTCGAATTCTCAAGTTACTTCAGTTTCCTTATCGTTGTTAGGATATAGAATTTAAGTTTGGTTAGGTTTCAATTTACTTATTGATTACTTTACGTAAAATATTGGCTTCCAATAACATATTTTGATACTCTCGGTTTTTCTTTCTCATGACAGTATATAATAAAAATGCTCATTTAGATCATGAGAATTCATATATTATGTTTTTTCCATTCAAACTCTCAAGTTTTTTCTGTTTCATTTCGTTCTGTATAATTTAACTGGATTTATTCATGTTACACATAATGAATATGGTAGTAAGGTTTCTATAAATAATTTGCTGAGAAGAAAATTATGTGCATCAGAAACAACGATCAGGCTCTGGCAGCACCTACAATACTGTAAAGACAAAATTGGATATTATCAGAATACTCAAAATTTATATTGTAGTAGTCGATACCTATTTCGTCAACACAACCGTCATTTCCAGTATCATTGTTACAATAATTATAATCCATTATTACATCATTTTTCACCAGCTGAAGTGAATCAACTATGATGGGTAACGCATGTACAATATTTGATTCATCAGCATTTTTGAAATCCTAGAAACAACTTTATGAAGTTGACTGATAGGTTACATTGGAGTATTTGTTTATAATTTCAATTGCACTCAACATACATCGACTTCAAATAATATTTTATTACACAAACAACTACGAATTTTGATTAACATTTTAGATAGACATTTTCCATAATTACCTAAGGTGGTGACAATCGTTGAGAGAATGAATATTTGGAGCTTCATCTCACCTCACAACTTTGGCATGGCAACTCCAGACGTGATTCTGTTTGATGGACATAAACGCGTCTGGAGTTGCCGTTGCAAAGTTGTGAGGTGAGATAAAGTCCCAAATATTCATTTCATTTGCCATTAGCATTTTATAATAGAGGCTTGCTTACTTTTCTCTTTATTGCTCATTTCTTGACAAGTATAAAATCATAGTGGTTATTACCTCTTTCATATCATCACGTACATCTTTCGCATCAAAAATTTCGTAAGCATTCACATTCGATAGGAAATCACTAACCCACTCTTCTCCATTTCCTGCAAATTTTCTTTCCACCAGGAATTCCATTTCTTTTGGCCATCTTTTTTTGCAGAATTTGTGGAGAACCGACTAGTACATAACGCATGTCGGTCTTGTATCAAGTTTGTTATTTTGCTCCTAGCAGACATAACCGGCACGTTTCTCCTTCATTTCATTCATAATACTCAAATGATTCACTGGGTCTCGGGTTAGACGTTAACCTTTCAGTGCCTAGATTATTTTTTCGCAGTTTTTTTTTTTTTCGAAACTAATATTTTTCATGTAAAATGTGATATAAAAAAAACAAGAAAAATTGAACATTTATGTGTTCATATTTATAGATCATTCAGTATAAAATGTTACATATATGTAACGCTGAGAGCTATTGGGTGCAAAAATCGAGATACAACTGTAAAAATCAAGATACAACTGGTAGAAAAACAAGAATGCCCCCATTAAGTCATTCTTTCAATGAAGCAGGCTCAGCTTGCAGTGCCATAATAATTTTTACGTAAGTAATCATTTACATGAAGAAACATAATAGAAGCAGAAAAGCCAGAAAAAGGCGGATCCGGATTTGCGAATGGCTGAGGAGAAAAAATGGTAGAGGTGTTCTGAATATGGTCGAAAACAAACTTCTTCTTGAGGATACTGCAGCATACAAACATTTCCTCCGTATGGATAATGTACAGTTCAATGACATTTTGAATTAAACCATAGCCAGAAAATACACCAATATGGGACAGTGCATTGCTCCCTCAAAAAGTTTAGGATATTTTGATCATGTTGTCTTGAGGATACAAGATAATGATAAAATAATAATAATAAATGGTCTTCATTTTACTTGGCGGAGTTTAGCAGAGCTATTCTTCCACTCAATATTGCTGTGCTGGTAAACTTTGCATAGCAGGAGCTGGTGGATTTATCAATACATTAGAAATCTCTTTTAGTGCATTACTAGCATCCCTGAGAATGACCTGCTCATCATTTGCTGGAATAGTGGTCCTTTTTCTCTTTTTTCCTATAGGAGTTTGAATTAAGGAATTTAGTGTTACATGATACATTGGTGTTTCAATTATTTGACTGGTTTCATCAGTTCCTATGCTCTGACAGTGAATTTTTGATCATTTGTTAAAAATTATAAATCAATGACCAATGTGCAATGATTATTTATTTAGATTGTTAATAATTCCTGGACGAATTTGACAGTTATTGTAATATAAATAACTGTAAAATTCAGTTAGGCTTTCCGATGTAAATTACAAACTTGCTTACCACATCTTCGGATTCAATATTTTGATTTGTTCGGAAAAACTCCGACTGAGTTTCATTCTTTCCAGATTCTATCACAGATTGCTTCTTTATTCGATTTTGATTGTCCGATAACAACACGTTCATTCCGAAACGCCATTTGGTTATAATACCAATAATTACAATAAATATTTATTTTTAACACAAACAGTGAGCTTACAAAATCTCCACCAGCACCACTTTTTTTTGTCTTTTTCATATTCAAGTTTTTCTGCCAAATATGTACTTCGCAAACTATTAAATTTAGATTCAATTTCTTCGGTCTTCAAGCATAGTCGCAATAAAGAAGAGTTTCCTTAACGTGTTTCAAAGCCTCTGCGGCTTTCCTATTATGATATGATGGATTTTTCACAGCATACAGACATGGATATTTATTATATTTCTCTCTCAGTGTCAAAAATTGTTCTGTTGATGTTGTGATCTGTGTTGAATAATTTGGTCAATGTTTTACTTTAATTTCCGATAATTTATTTCCTGTGAATTAACCTCAAAATACTTTCAACAACAACCGAACTGACTACTTGTTAGAACTGACACTGCACATGATCACATACAAGAAAAACGTATAAAATAGAACCCATCCTATATTTCTTCGATATAAATATTCACATATACTTTTCATGTATTTACACGATGCAGAAAAAATTAGATTTCCATTTCTATAGAGTAATTGTACCAATTTCTGCACCGCGTCACACGGACTTGATACGAAAAAATATCAATGCTATTGTTTTCAAACTATATGTATACAGATATACTCAGACTATGTTTATATTCAAACCAACTTTATTCTTCAAAATATGATAAGTATACTTACTCTTCATGGACGAAGTCAATAATTCACAGCTTTTTTATTTTGTTCGTATTCTATCGACCTACAATTTCACCACACAGTGTAACCCAAATAATCTGAACATTTATCATTTTCTAACCGGAGCTGAATTGTTGCGTGGCAAAAATTCACGCCAGGTGCCTGGAGACATGCGTTTATGGCACCACTTTACTGTAATAGACCGTATTTGCCGTGAAGTCACGCTTCCAATTGTCGGTGTAAGTCAGGTTCTGCTTATGGCGTTTAACTTGTGATAGTTTTTTGGTGGTGATTTTGAGAAGTTTAGAAAATGTATAAGAAATTTTTCGTCTATTTCTGGGAAGCTCGAAGTAAGTACTGTCAAAGTTCAATGAAGTCATGAGTGAAAGTTATGAAAATTCATATTGTATATCAAAAAGTGTGATTAACACTTCACACTTGGGTACGTCTTAGTAATAATCATACAAGTGTTATCAATTCTAAACAGCTCTCAAAATCAGTAGGTACCAACTCAAATATTACACCGAAAACAAATACATTGTTGGATAATGAATCCTGCCTTAAAACAACCACATCAAACGTCATGACGTCACAATAAAATGGTGAATTGTAACCCTAGGAGGTGAAGGGTTAATTAACAACAACAAATGCAACAAATCACAAAAAAAAACACAAAAAATATATCAGAATAGTTGACGATGTAACGCGTCACATCACGTGATTTGAATAGGTACCTTAGCTATTGGCTGAGTTTGTGACCCAAGCTAAGACTTACCTCACACCTTTCGAAACCGACCAACTTTGTATCGCATTCTGTTCGGGAATAGCTCATCGAACGAGAAGAGTATCACATGCGAATTTTTCGCAATACGAATATCATGTTCGAAATCTATCGCGTAAACTCAAACATGGGGTCTAAGATGTATAATAACCCTGGTGTGTCGACTCATACCTGCAAAACTGTGGGATAAAACGCGAGACAATTCGCCTGCTTGATTAAGAGAAAACAAATGAAATCGTGACCTGTTTCCCAAATAGTCCGCATTTGCGTGTACCGCCACGGTCGGTTTTCCTGTTAGGGTAAATTTACAACCACAGAAGTTTTCAAGTATTGCCGACGAATGAACTGAATAAAAAAACCTAATTATTGGAATTTACTGAATCACTATCACCAATCAGTTTTATTTGTTACACTTTCGACTTATTTATATAATCTTTTACTGAAATGCAATTAACTACAATAATAACCACGCATTTCATTTGGAAGTATTGAAATTAAGCTTCATGAAAATTCACTATTAGAACCTGTCAATCTAGTGCTAATATAATCAGGAATGGCGGGATTCCGTGAGATATATTCGTGCCATTATTTTCATTGAAATGTTTTCTAATAACAAAAGATACTATGTGATAATCTTCATGATATGGTGGTACTCACTTTCGGTACTGGATATAAATGAACTATTTCGTTCGTCTCTCTGGATTGCCCACAAATGATACAAAAACGGAACATGATCAAATTATTATTCTACAAACTACACAGAAAACGATTAGATATTCATAAATTGTATTCAATCAGACATGTTTCGCTAGCACAGTAGCTTCTTCACTGTCTGATTGAATAAAGTTTGTGGAAATCGAATCGTTTTCTATGTATTTTATGAATGGATTTTCATCAAGTAACGGCCGAGTCAATCAGAAATTGAATTATTATTGAATTAATGAAGAATTTCTAAAAAAATATACAGCAAATGGAGAATCACATTAATGATAGTCATCAATACAAGGAAATTGCACTATAAAATTTAGATTCATTTCTGAATAGTATTTGAAGTTTGTTGAAATTCCATAAAAATTGACAACAGTTATCAATCACTATATCCTTGGAATATTGACAGGACTAAAATTCTATAAGGGCGCCATCTCTTGGACCGACTAAAGAAGCAGACCACTATTTCATTTGTTTATTTGTCTTCTGAAAAATCAAAACAAAATCGAATCACTCGACACACCAGGGTTTTTAGGCATCTTAATGGGGTCCCTGTTCGTGTTCATATTCTCATTGTTCGGCATTTTCTTAGCTTTCGGAGCAGAGCCACCCAATAACAGATGGTGCGCCAGTCGTGTATGGAGATGCTGAGAGATGGCATGTTAAATTAAAAATTTGAAAGCAGTGATGGTAATTACTGGCAAGATAGATAATTTATATTTGAGTTGTTGGTACAAACACCTTGGATAATTTGGTATTACAGAACAAGAACACCTTTTGGTTTTTTCAATAGGTTAATTCATGAAAAATCGTATTGAACATTAGCGACAAAAAAATAGGAAGTTCCTTGGACAACCTAAACTTACAATTTTTGTCGTTATGGTTGTCTGTGCGACTGCGCAGTAAAAGAGAAGATGAGAGGCAAACCAAATAGCGATAACGACTATCTCCACTAGGGAGTGTTTGGCACCTAAAATAACAACTTTTTTCGTTATCGTTATTTGTGCGACTGCGCAGTAAGTGAAAAGAGGGAAAGCAAACCAAATAACGATAAAGGCCGTCGTTATTAACGACAGGTTGGAATAACCAGTTTTTTAGCTATCGTTAACACAGAACAACACTTTCTGGTCACAAAATTTTCTGTCTGTCAGATAAGGCCGAATTCGGTGCGTTTACCATGGAGAACCAGTACGAACGGCTCCGTTCTCGCTCGCATATCGACTGTGTGTACAAAATAAATTATCTCTAAAATTGCTCGTTTGTGAAAAGTGAAAATTCATATTAATTGGATACCACACCAAAGAAATACAGTCCACACCCCTTGAATTGAATAGGAGGTTGCAACCCCATCAAAACTGGCAGAGGAAGGAGGGAAAAATCCAGGTAAGCACAAAAACTTTGCCTTGGTTTGACAGACGAAACAACTTTATCTCATTCACAGTCTAAAATGATAACAGTGACTCTTTATCCAATGTTTTATATCTTTTCGTTTACATATTTATATTTACTCGTTTCTGGCTTTGTCAATACGAATTTTATTCTTCCGATTATAAAGCAGATTTTCATTTTTAGGAATGGATCATAATGATTGTGCCTCGTATTCGGCAGCAAGTCAGCTGCTAAAAAGAAAACGGCTTAGATTCAGAAAAGAGAATGGTTTAGCCCTTCTTCGTGAGGTGTTGAGCCTTGATCTCTTTCAAAATTATAATTTATGGGACGATATTCAAGAACACATGATGATTTTAACTGAAAAAAAACTTTCTAGTGAAAACTCTACGAGATCATATTCTTCTGCTCATAAAGCTTTGGCTAGAAGAAAATAAGTTTTTGATAGATAGTAAATTGAAAAGTAGTAACTACTTCACTTACAAAAGTCATCTGTACTATTTCAAACATATAATTTTTGAATTCCAGATAAGTTATTGAAGAGATCTATTCAGAGAAAAATCAATTATGCCTCTGTGTTCATCAAATAATGACTGAAAATGCTAAGAAAAATTGCTTCGGTAGGAAAAAGAAGCCAGTGAGATAAATGTGATAAAGATTCATATGTAATGCTAAAAGGAAATATCATGCATTCAGTCAATCATCGTGTCTCACTTGTTGAGATTTGCCAGCAGAAAATATGTCTGAGAAAACAGTGGAAGTAGATGGAAAAGCTTGACCACTCCTACGGGAAGTATTTTGAGGCTGAAATTGTTTGTATCAAATAAAGAAGTAGAAGTAGCAACTGAATCATGCACCAAGTTGAAAATTCAAAATAAAGTCAATTAAACCGGCAATTCAGCTTCAGAGAAGAAGGTTCTAGGCGAGGTCTTATTTTTACTGAACTTCAACTTGAAAAAATGTCTTGCCTTATTTAATTTCTATTTTTCAGAAAGTCTCAACCGTTTTCAGTCATAAAACAGATTTTTGTGAAGCCTGCCTACTGTAAAAGAGATCAAAATTTTCCTACAGTATAACATCACATACAGATCATCTCATACCACTGTGAACATAAGAGAGAATATAATATACGGTCAATTTACTACTACCGAACCCCGCCTGATCAATATATAACTACAATCGAAAATGTAGTGATAATTGTGATATCTTGAAATTTGACGAGATATTATCACCGAAAAGTCCGTACGATATTGGATTATCGCCGGACAGATTTTAATTGCTTAGAATTTTTTGGAAAAAGATGGAAATGAAAAAAAAAAGAAAGATGATTTAATCAAATTCAATGAGAGGCAGGATGCCCTGATTATTCTTAAACTCCCATAAAAATTAATAAGTAGTGGTTTATAAAATGAATTGAGAGAGATTTGTGATATTACCAAACGAGGACTAGTTTTTCAACTCGAAATGATTCCCAGATTAACAAATCTTGGTTTCGTCATTGAGGAACTAGTGATTTGGTTGGCTACCATCTAGCAACTAAACCTAGATTAGTTGATCTGTGATCTCTGAATGAACAACCGGCCCCATACTGTTCTACAAAATGAAAAATATTTTTTTATGAAATAGCAGAACTTTAATACAAACTACAAATAAAATAGGAGGATTTAAAGTATCAAACAATAATTAAGTAGTGTTCTGAAATTACGTGATTTACATCGAAGTAAGTTACTGTTTAATTGTTATATAAGCAGCTGTGACAGTTGAAATATTAGAAGTTTGTACATTTTTCAATATCTTGCAGTAGTAGCTTTTGATTTTTCCTAAAATCCACAAACGCAAAATCTGCCACCAGTTTCGAAAAACTCCTCAACTGTTTGTTTTATAGGTGTATATTACTGTGTCTGTCTCATTTAGGCCTTGCCCTGGATGAGGGCATAATAAAAGCTCCATTATCCCATAAGCCTGATCGCCAAAGATTACATACTGGAAACCATCAGGAAATCTAGCTTCTCGTTCCAACTGTTCATAAAAATCAGATTCCCTAAATATTCTTGCATCGTGTCCTCTTCCTTCAAATGCCCCCATTATACTAACTGTTAAACCATCTGGAGTAACTTGATCCTTATATTTTACACAGTGAAATCTCTTGTGGCCAGAGTAATAATCCCGCTGTTCTAATGTTTTGTGATCTATCGAAAGCTTTCGATTGTGTAAATAAATCATGCAATACTCCTGCGCAAGCTTCAACTTTATGGCTTCAGAAATAAGAGCCTTAGTTGGATTGAATCCTATCTGAGTGAACGTACACAATTCGTCAGAACAAACACGAACTAGATCGGTCAAACATGGTGTGCCTCAGGGCTCTGTACTGGGACCCATTCTTTTCTTATTGTATTTCAACGAATTGGCTGATCTCAAGATTGATGGCAGTTTTACTATATTTGCAGACGACACGACCATCTTGTGGCACGCAGCCGACATCAACAGCCTACATTCTAGTATTATCAATGATATATCCAGCGTAAACAGGTGGTTCAACTCCAATTTGCTGTCGTTAAATATAGATGAAACGAATCTCCTATCATTTAAGTGTAATTTACCAGATATCGCTTTAAGTAACGAAGTTGTCATTGAGCAAAGGTATAACAGTAAATTCCTTGGAATCCATCTGGATAACAACCTCAATTTTGAGAACCATGTCTTCGAATGGAAAACTAGCATCTGGGTGTTATGCTGTGCAAATGGTCTCAAGAGAACTGGGAACAGCCACTGCGAAGGTGGTATACCAGGCTCTGATAGAATCACATATCAGATTTGGTATACCATTTTGGGGTATCTGCAGCCAACAAAATGTCTATAGTATATTTGTTCTACAAAAACGTGCAGTTTGATACCTTTACAAGGTTGGAACCAGATAATCTTGTAAACCACTGTTCGGTCAAATAAAAATCCTCACCCTTCCGTCATTATTCATTCTGGAAACGGTGTGTCTAGTACACAAAAACAAATCTTCATACGATGCAAATGTGGGTATCACTCGCCAAAATAACAATTTGATACTTCCAATTCCGTCTTTAAATATGACGAAGAATTCCTTTTATTTTAATTAAACTATATAATCATCTCCCTCATACCTCCAAAGACATCGTTTCGCTTTCTCATTTTAGGAGATCTGTCAAAAGATTACTTGTTGATGAGGTGTTTTATAGTGTCCAAGAGTTTCTTGAGAGAGTGTTGTGAAGTACCCTTCACACCCTCTACAAGGTGTTACTGTTATTACTGTTTAAATATTATATTTTCAATCATGATGTCATATTGCAAACAATTCTATTTTCTACTCATAGCTGATACTCTGTATTTTCAAAAACGAACTTCAAACTGCTGACTATTATTGTGCTACATATATTACTATGCATGTCAAGTTTCTATTGGTCAGAATCACCACGCGACAGCGTCCTAATGACGAACATGCGTCTCTTGAGCGTCAGCTATAAAATAGAATTTCTTCGTTGAAACGAGGATTATTACATTATCGATACCGTACCTGTGTACTTCTGTTATTTTTGCCTACCGGCATTTTGTAACTTGCTAAATTCTGAGTCCTAAAGTGAAGATAGCTGAACAAGTTTTATTTCTGATCTCCAAACCCCAAATTACAACAGTGGTGTCAGGTGTCCGGTGTGTAAATTCCAGCGTCAAGTTGTTGAAAGTTTCAGCAAAAACCGGACGTGAAAGTTATTTCTTTGTTGTTGTTGGAATACCTTCGTGAAAGTAGTTTGTGAGTCTGAAACCAGAAGAATTGTTCCATCTCCATCGAATCGATCAGCGTCAGTAGCAGAAACCGATGAAGTAGAGTCGAGCAGATAGCTGCGCATCCTTCCAGAACTCCACTTCAGGGCAGCCATTCTCCTCCAGTCCTCTGGAAACTTCAGGAAGCGCACAAGTGTTGGTGTCAAGTGTTTAATCCACAGTTCAGGTAAAAATAAAAGTTGTGTCGATTTAATTTTTTGTTCGTATTTTCATATTCCATGGTAGATTTAATTAATTTGCAAAATCCAGTAGTGGTTGAAGAAAATCTGTTTCCAAACATCAACGCAGATATATCTTTTACTAACAACTTTGCATTCAAAATGATTCCCGACTTTGATGGAAATCGAGAAAATTTACATAAATTCTTAACCTGCTGCGATGTTGTATGGGAAGTTTCTACTACAAGAACACAACAAGTCACATATTGCCAAATCTAAATTATCTGGACAAGCCTATAATGTTATAAAATATAAAGAAATGGATAACTGGCCAGCATTCAAGTTAATTTTACAAAATCAATACCTGGAACGTAGGACAATTGCTCAAATGCGAACTGAATTATTAAGATCACGACAATATCCCAACGAGGATGTCCGTACATTTGCAAATAGAATAGAAAAATTGACCATAGATTTGAATGATGCTTGCATAGCGAGCGAAGGACAGAACGCCAGAGTAACTATAGAAAATATAAACAAAAAATCAGCACTAAAAGCATTCGTTGAAGGTTTAAGAAATCCATTCCAATTGATAATAAAGGCTAGTAGGTTTGATGACTCCACAAATGCTGTGGAAGCAGCGTGTGAAGAAGAACGAAATTTCAAAACCAGAAATAACTTCCAACACAATTCCGAGTCTAAGAATAGAGATCATAAAAGAATAAAATGTTTCAAGTGTGGCAGAAATAATCATAGTTCAGATCAATGTTATTCACAATCTAGAAGTTTTCCTTCTTATCCGAGACAGAGTTTCACTCAAATTCCTATGAAAACGGAAGTTAACGTAAATAACATTCGAGGAGAGTGCCGTTATTGCAAAAAAATCGGACATTCAATAGTCGAATGCCGAAAACGAAAATATAATAATTCTCGAAAAAACCCTTCAAATTATCAACCTCATCTCAGTAATTCTTATCCTCAAAATGAAAATCAGGGTACCAGTTCCTCGCATTTTCAGGGAAACGACCAAGGGCCGAGCACATCCACTGGCAGTATGACACGAGCCCGCGAAATCAAATTTGCCAAATAAATCAACCACAGTGTATTCCGAATGAGCATTCTCCCAGTATGAACCATCTCATTGAATTGGGAGAAGAGCTCTTCAAACGTGATTCGAATAAATTATATTCCGAACGTATAAATGTTAAAAACCATCCAGTAATATTTGTCGCTACCAGCGAAAATTCAAATTCCTCCTGCATAAATCTTCCTTTATTTCAATCAGTTCCGAAATCCGCAAACTTGCTATTAGATACCGGAGCCGATATCAGTATTTTGAAACTCTCACAAGTGGACGACGACGCTTTTATTTATACAGATAGAACGATTAAAATAACAGGAATAACAAGCAAATGTGTTAGTTCTATTGGTATAAGTTACGGTGAAATAAAACTCTCAGATAACCTAAGTATCACACACATATTCCATATCGTATCAGACGAGTTCCCAATTCCAACCCAAGGTATCCTAGGAAAACATTTCTTCACAAGGTTCAGAGCGAAAATAAATTATGAAACTTCACTTTCAGCTATACCTGTTCACAAAAGTACATTCTCATTCAAGATGACAAGCCCATATGAAATCATCGTACCTACAAGATCACAATTCATTACCAAAATTCATACTAATTTCTCACAACCGAAAATCTGTTTCAATAAGGAGATTAAGCCTGGTTAACATTCCAGTAATTGTATTGTCGATCCAAAAAATGGTGTCTGCACTATAAGTCTAATAAATTCATGCAAAACATCTCAAACTTTCAATAGCACAGATCTAGATTTTGATGATCTTGGAAATTATCATGTGATATATTTCATCAACACATCCGATAAAAGCAGAATATCTCTTCTAGAATTCCAAATCAATACAACTCATATGAATTCCGAAGAACAACAATCTATTTTAGATATTTGCCAAAACTACAATGAATTATTCCATTTAGCAGGTGATCAGTTAACATGTACCGATGCAATCACACTAACCTCAAAAAAGCCCATCTTTGTCAAACCCTATCGACTTCCCGAGCATCAAAAGGGTGAAATCAAAAAACAAATTCAGGATCTCTCAGATCAAGACATAATAGAGCCCAGTCATTGTCCTTATAACTCTCCGATTTTAATAGTTCCAAAGAAGGCTGACAAAAATGGTAACAAGCGATGGCGATTAGTAGTAGATTACGGGAAATTGAATAGTATTACCGAGTCAGACGCGTATCCCTTGCCAAATATCACCAAAATCATAGATAGTTTAGGAAAATCAAAATATTTTTCAGTTCTAGATTTGGCTAGTGGCTTTCACCAGATTCCTCTGAGTGAAGACAGTAAGCCCTGCACAGCATTCTCTTTTTATGGTCATTATCAGTACAAAAAACTTCGCTTTCGATTGAAAAATTCACCATCTCTATTTTCTCGTTTGATGTCGAATGTCCTAACAGGTATACGGGGCTCAAATGTTTTGTATATCTTGACGACATTGTTGTTTTCGGAAATTCACTCAAAGATCATAATTGCAAATTGATAGATGTTTTCAATAGACTACGTCAATTTAAACTAAAACTTCAACCCAATAAGTGTGCATTCTTGCGTAAAGAAATCAATTATCCAGGCCAAGTTATCACAGAAAATGGAGTTCAACCTGATCCAGATAAAGTTGTTGCTGTAAAAAATTTTCCAATACCCAAATCCGAGAAAGAAGTTAAATCATTTTTGGGTCTTGCCTCCTATTACCGACGATCCATACAAAATTTCGCAAAAATAACATATCCCTTAAATAACCTCCTGAAGAAAAATGTTCCATTTCAATGGACGTCTTTGTGTGATGAAGCATTTTCAAATTTGAAACAAAAGCTTATCAGTCCGCCTATCCTTCAATACCCCGATTTCGAGAAAGAGTTCATTCTCACCACAGATGCCAGTCAGTATGGAATTGGGTCAGTGCTCTCTCAAGGTGAAAATGGATCCGATTTACCAGTTGCCTACGCGAGCCGAACGCTGAACAAAGCCGAGCAAAATTACTCAACTATTGAACGCGAGCTTATAAGTATTACTTGGTCAGTACAACATTTTAGACCGTATCTTTTCGGAAAAAGGTTCAAAATAGTTTCCGATCACAAGCCACTAACTTATCTCTTTTCCCATGCCGATCCGTCATCCCGTCTCACGCGTCTCAGGTTAAAATTAGAAGAATATGACTATGAAATAGTTTCTAAACGTGGTATACAAAATACTAACGCGGATTGTTTATCAAGAATTTACCAAACGGAACAAATTCAAGAGCAACAGACTGACTAAACTTACCTCAAGGATATCGAATCAAAAATTATCAATAAACCAAATATCATAGATACCTATCAAGGTCTAGACCAAAGTCCGCCTGAAGAAGACATATTTCATTTTACCGACCGAAAATTCACATCATTATCAGAATCTGATTATCATTATAGTACATTCGAGCTTTTAGGCCAGGATAAAAGACTCTGTCAAGTAGCACAGCTACAACTCGATGAAAGATATTTCTTATTCATCATTATTAAAGAATTAAAGACTGATAAGGCTGATTATAAGAACGACTTCTTATCTCTTCAAAATCATAAGAAATTTTGTGTTTCAAACAATATTGCTTATTTAGGGGTATCGAGTAAAGAAATTGCAAATGATCACCTGAAATCTCGAATCAATAAGAATAATGCTAAGGTATATTTTCAAAAGTACCAATATTAAACTAAAAATGTATTCGATAATGTTAAAACAGAACTCTCACAAAATGAAATTGATCAAATATTGAAAGAATATCATGTAAATCCATTAGGTGGCCACAAAGGTATCAACCAATTTTATAAACGAATAAAACAACATTATAAATGGCATATGTACAGGGATATCAAAAAGTTCATTCGTTCTTGTGAAATGTGTCAGAAAAATAAGTGTTCGAAGAAAACTATATTACCAATGACAATAACCACAACATCCAGTAGACCGTTTGAAAAGATATTCCTAGATATCGTAGGGCCATTAAATCAAACAGAACAATTCAATAAATTTCTACTTACTTTCCAAGATGATCTAACAAAATTTTCCATTGCCATTCCCATTCCAGATCAAAGTGTCAATACAGTAGCTTACAATTTTACTACAAAAATCATATGCCAATTCGGAACATCGGCTTTCCTAGTTACGGATCAAGGAACAAATTTTCTTAGTGAAATTTTTAAGGAAACATGTAAAATTTTGAAAATAAAACAAATTCAATGTACCAGTTACCATCCACAAAGCAATGGTAGTCTGGAGAGGTCACATAGAACCTTGGTAGAATATTTACGAAGTTACATAAATGAGGATATGAACAATTGGGATGATTTTAAGCCCTTCGCGACTTTTGTCTTCAATACTACTCCGCACTCATCAACGGGATATACACCATTCGAATTGTTATATGGTCATAAAGCAAACCTCCCTACTTCCTTAACCAAATCTCCCGAATTATTGTACGGCTATGACGACTATTATAATGAACTAAAATCGCGAATGCAACACTCACATGAAATAGCAAGAGAAACGTAAAGACATCTCGAAAACTTATTATGACAAAATGGCAAATTCCTTACGGATATCAAAGGGAGACCAAGTACTCGTGAAGAATGAATATACAACTCCGGGAAAAAGTAAAAAACTTCAGAAACAATTTTTAGGACCTTACGAGGTCATCTCAATAGATTCAGATACAAACTGTACTGTTATGATCAAACGAAAAGTAACTAAAGTACATTTCAATCGTTTAAAATTATTCAATGGCAAAATAATTGAAATAAAATAGAAAAATAATACTTTTACACTATACCTAATAAGGTACTCTCTGTTACAGAGACCTAGTCGTAGGAAATGTATACATTCAGGATATGTGCTTCCTACATCATCATTCTCCTGGACATATCAAGTAAAGCCCAAGAAACTAGTAGGTATTACTAAAATAATACCCGAATTCAACCCAGTCCTGGACTTTATTATGAAAAGGTTGGACAACTAAACCTTTTCGACGACGAATGGAGATTGTTAACGTATCTTGAATTAAATAGTTATCATAACGAGTTCAAATCAATTTCATATTGTAATAAGGAAGTTCAAAGAATCTGTTCGCTAGCTAAACAACATCATATCGAGTCAACAGAATGTTATACGTTTCTTAAAGTTTTGGACTATTCTATTGACACTATAGTGAATCATGATAAACTAATTATGGAAATGTTAGGTGTTGATATTGAAGTAAGAAAAATTTAAATACAAGGTTTATTTAATTTTGTTGGATCTGCATCAAAAACACTTTTTGGCACATTAGATGCAGAAGATGCAGAATATTATGATAGCCAAATAGAAAAACTAAAAATAGATGAAAAGCATATTACTACCCTAATGAAAGAGCAAATGTCTATCGCAAAAGGTACCATCTTTGCAACGAACAAGACTACATTTCAATTTGAACGAAATATTAGAATGTTAGATATTAAACTGAATGAATTGCAAGATATTGTCAGTAATTTTAGCAATAATCAAAGTAGAGTAGATTCAAATTTTCAGATTTCATTGAAAATAAATGAATTGGTTACTATTTTAGATTTAATGAGAACAACTTTCAAAGAACAACAAGAAAATTTGTTAGATGTTATTATGTATGCAATTAGAGGATCACTTCATCCTTTGGTGATTAGCCCAATACGGTTGATCAAAGAATTATCAAATCTTCAAAGTTATACAAATGAACGTAACTTTACTGTCAGTCCGCTGATGGAAAATACTCATATTTTATACAATTTATTAAAAACTAATGTTTATTACTATAGGAATAAAATTGCTTTTGTATTATTAGTTCCTTTAGTGGATTCACGCACATATGATATCATGAAATTTTCAAGCCTTCCCACATTAATAACTGAAAATAAATATGCATTTATCATGCCTCAAAAACCAATTATCCAATTTGCATTCAACTGTCAAATCAAAATTCTTGGCTATATGCAGTACCGAGTGAAGAATATATAAATATAAACTGTAACAACGATGATAAAAGAATTTCAGTTAAATTGTATGGCACTGGAATATTTCAAATAAATGCAAATTGTTCAGCTTTTACAAGAACATTAATTCTTACATCAACAATATACGAACAAAATATTAATGAGCTACGTTCTACCGCTGAATTTTGAAAATGAAATACATTTTAATGTTAGTCTATTAGCTGAAGTTGAAATTCCTAAACTAAGTACTCCAAGAATTGTCCAGTCAAATGATATGAAGGCACTTGTGAAGATGAGTCAGTACCTTGAGCTATTAGATTTCCAAGAGAGTAATGCTGACACTTCAACGTTGTATTACAAGCAGCTCACATTCCACGACATTTTAGTTTATTCAGTGTTAGCAGTTACTTCATTAGTAATACTCGGTTACTGTCTTAAGTCAAGAATAATGCTAATATTTAGTAATGTTTCAAAAACAAACAACACAGTATCTGAAACACAGCCGTCAGCTGAATTGGAGTTGCAAGATAATGTTGTATACGAGGGAAGTGCAGAAAATTGTACCAACCCGAGATACAATTTTCAAAATTAGGGGGGAGATGTTGTGACGTACCCTTCACACCCTCTACGAGGTGCTACTGTTATTACTGTTTAAATATTATATTTTCAATCATGATGTCGTATTGTAAACAATCCTATTTTTCTACTTATAGCTGATACTCTGTATTTTCAAAAACGAACTTCAAACTGCTGACTATTATTGTGCTACATATATTACTATGCATGTCAAGTTTCTATTGGTCAGAATCACCACGCGACAGCGTCCTAATGACGAACATGCGTCTCTTGAGCGTCAGCTATAAAATAGAATTTCTTCGTTGAAACGAGGATTATTACATTATCGATACCGTACCTGTGTACTTCTGTTATTTTTGCCTATCGGCATTTTGTAACTTGCTAAATTCTGAGTTATCAATAGACGACCTAAAGTGAAGATAGCTGAACAAAATTTATTTCTGATCTCCAAACCCCAAATTACAACACATCAGTATAAGATCCTATTAATTTGTAATACCCATCTACTAAAAGCCATTCGAGCAATTTCATCAACTGCTTGTAGCCTCTGAACTTGCTGTAAATGGTACGGCTGTAGACGATTTTTTTTATTCTTCGCCAAACAGTAGACTGAGGAACATTAGTGGCGTGACTGATTCTTCTCGAACTAATTTTTGAATCATTTTGTACAAAATTAAGAATATCTTGCTCCAAATCGATATGTCGTCTTTCGTAACTTTCATTTTGTGCTACAGTTGGAAATTAACCGTGTTCTCTAAGGTAACTAAACACATTAGAAAAAATCTTGTCACTAGGTAACCGCCGGCCAGGAAATAGCCGTGCATATTCTCTTCGGGTAGCTTTTCCATTACTGTAAATTCTCCTAACATTCCTGTAGCAGATAAAATCGAACTACATGTTTTTTGCGATAGTAGCAAGAAAGCCTTTGCAGCCGTCGCATATTTCAGAGTCATACATGGTGACAAAATCGATATTGCTTTCGTATTTGCCAAAGCGAGGGTTTCTCCAACAAAACCTATATCCATCCCACGACTAGAATTGCAAGCAGCCGTGATGGGTAGTAGAATGGCCAAGACCGTCAGAGAAGAAATTGACATCAAAATTGATCAGACCTATTTTTGGACAGATTCGACAACAGTTTTGTACTGGATTCGTAGCGATGGTGGAAAATTGGGTCAATTTGGGTCGCACAGAGTGGGAGAAGTTCAGGAACTGACCGAAATAACCGAATGGAATTGGATATCTACAAAGTTCAACGTTGCTGATAAAGCTACAAGGAGTTATAACAAAACTGGTAGCAATCCAACAAATTTTGACGATTGGTTTCTTGGACAAACATTTTTGTTGGAGAAAGATCCAATGAAATGGCCTTCAACAGATTTCCCGATGACATCTACACCTGTAGAAGAGACAGAAAAAATGGAAACAACCATAGTTACATTTTTTCGAGAAGATTTGCCATTACCAAATATTCAGAGAAAACGGTATTGTCAACCTTGAGAATTTTTCCCAATGGCTTATGCATATAGCAAACGCAGCATGTTTTGTTACTGTACCTAAAACTACTTATGTCCAAAAAGTGACAGTGAAAGGTTCAAATTTTCAAAATAATCGAAAATTTGAAAAATCATTGGTGATATCTCAATCGGAAAGTGACGAAATGTGTGCTTACTGCAAGACAAAAGGCCACAAACCTCCTAGTTGCCAAACACTGAAGTCCGACGATGTTGATACCAGATGGAAAAATGTCACAATGAACAAACTCTGCTTTTCATGTCTCCGAAACAATCATCAAACGCTGAAATGCAGATTCAAGAAAAACTGTGGCATAAATAACTGCAGACGTCTTCACCACAGATATTTACACACCGATGCAATTGACATTATTTCTGACGAAACCCAGGGTAGCACTTGCAACAGGACATGGTGCAAGAAATGTTCTTTTGAGAATGGTCAACATCAAATTGTTTGGTTCAGACAATTCAGTTATTCATACAGTTGCCCTGTGTGATGAAGCTTCCTCTGTTACACTCATCGATCATTCTATAGTGGAAAAGTTGAAAATACAAGGTACAAAACAACCGTTGTGTGTTCAGTGGACGAATCAGGTTACTTCACGACATGAAGACTCTGTTTGCATGAATTTAACCATATCAGGAGATTTTGATAATGCAAAAACCTTCACAATGCAAAATGTTCGTTCTGTGAAAAATTTGTCTCTTCCACACCAACAAATATCTTCCATTGAATGGCAAAAATATCCTCATTTGAATGGTTTACCGATTGCTGACGTTACAAAACAACCAATGATCCTTATCGGCCAGGATAACATCAGACTGACTGTTGCACGGAAAGTCGTTCAAGGACCCGATAACTTACCTGTAGCAACCAAAACCCATCTCGGATGGATTCTTCATGGAAACACAAAAACGACGACTGATAATATCTACAGTTTCCATATTTGTGAAAAAGACATTTCTGATGACGCACTTCATCAAATTGTTAAACATTCCTTTACTTTGGATGCCTTCGGAGTCTCAACACTTTCAAGAACGAAAATAGATAAAGATAATGAAAGAGCAATGGACGTGATGCAGCGAACAGTAAAGAAAATTGACAACCATTATGAAATAGGGCTTCTCTGGAAAACTGACGACATGAAATTACCAGAAAGTAAATCTTGTGCATTCAGAAGACTTTTATGTGTCGAAAGACAGATGCAGAAAAACCCAGATTTCAAGCGGAAATATTGCGAAAATATCCAAAATTATGTTGATAAAGGATATGCTCGCAAATTGTCAGAAAGAGAAGCAGAAACGGAAGGCCCCAGAACTTGGTATCTTCCCCATTTTGGAGTCACAAACCTTAATAAACCCTCGTCTCGCTACAAATCTTCGGAGAGCCATAAGCGTAGAATCGGTCGATAACGTATAAGCAACTTCCAGATGGATAGCTCGGATAGTCAAGCAGGTGAAAAGTACTCCCCATCTTTTCTCATGTCGTCTACCTACTGTAGGAGGAGGGCCTGATACGGGCCCACTCACGTTCAAAACCTAAACCTACTGTAACGGTTAGAGGTCCAAAGTAATCTATACGTTATCGACTGATTCTACGCTTATGGCTCTCCGAAGATTTGTAGCGAGACGAGGCCACCCACAAACCATTTTTTCTGACAACGCAACTAATTTTCGAGGCGCTATGGAAGAATTAAAGAAAGCAGTAAAGGACATTGACTTGCAGAGGCTTCAAGAAGACATGCAACTGAAAAACATCCAATGGAAAATGATTCCACCATCAACACCCCACATGGGGGGAGCTTGGGAACGTTTGGTACGGTCAGTGAAGAAATCATTTTACACTATTCTGCGGAATCAAACACTGAGAGATGAACTTTTATGCACCATTTTTGCCGAAGTGGAAAATATGGTCAATACCAGACCATTAACAAAAGTGTCCACCGATCCATGTGATTTAGAGGCACTTACCCCAAATCATTTTCTCCTCGGAAGTTCGAACGGCGACAGATTCGGAGAAATGGGACAACATGATCTAAGAAAAGGATGGAGAAAGGTTCAGAGTATTACAGATGAATATTGGAAGAGATGGACTAAAGAATATCTACCTACCTTGACCCGAAGAAATATTTGGTGTGATGATAGAAATTCTATCAAAGAGGGCGACATTGTTGTATTACGTGAAGACAATATTTTGAAGAACTCTTGGAAACTGGGTAGAGTGGAGAAAGTTTTTCCTGGACCAGATTGCAAAATTAGAGTAGCAGATATCAGAACAAAAACTGGCACTTTCAAGAGACCTGTTGCAAAACTTGGGAAAGTTGTGATGGAAGGAGAGACCTGAGAAAATATACTTGATTTGTTAGTTCTTCACTAGCAGGGGGAAGAATGTTGCTTCTCAGATCGAGTTATCCTTAATATGCAGATGATATGAGAGTTTATGTTGTTATAGAAATGTGTTGTTAGATAAAAAAAAAGTTTGAAGTTGAATTGTCATTATAAACTGAATAAAAGTAAAGTTGGGAGATATTTTTGAATTCCTGATAAATAAGACAATTTACATTCGAGAAATTACAATTACCATCACAAAACCCATATACATACAACATTTCTGCATATTCATTATTATCAAATTGGTGTGGCACTTCAAGTAAGAAATGACTGTTATCAACAAATAACGTAACAACTCAAGTACAAAGTCATCAACTAATGTCAAAATTGTACTCTGACATCAGCCAACTTGGCAATTAAAACAATTTGGAATATCAAACATAAAGTGTATTATTTACTAAATCAAACAATACGTACAGACTGCTTGATTTTATTATTATTATCAAGAATGCACCAGAAGAGTCGAGAAATGATGCTCTAGCTAAAAGGTTATTAGACGCGGATAAAGGAAATTCTAGTTTTTTGATTTTATGTTATGTTTAACCTTTGAATTGTAGATTTGTTGCAACGTTATTTTTGTTTAAAATAAAGTTATGCTATTTTCGGAATGGGCATTTTTGCTCATTTTTATAATTTTTTTCTAAATGTAGCACAATGAACAAATATTATGATAATTTTTTTAACCATACAGGGTGTTTGAAAGTTCTTCATTGATAATAATAATTTGTCCCAAATACGGACATGTCCTCTCGTTTTTCAATAAGGTTGGGGATCCAGGAATCAGGAGAATGAGAAATAGATAATGATTTCATGGATTGAAGCTGGAAAAGTACCATTTGGGGAAGAAATTTTATTTTTTTAAATTTTGTGGCACCTCATTATCGAAACATCTAGATTTGACTCAAGTTAATAAGTAAAAAAGTTGTATGCGGAAACACCAAATACTTTTAGTCTTACTTATTTTTTCCTGCTCTTACCAAATTTGTAAATAAAATTTTAAAATATTGATATACAGAATGTTTTTTTTGACTTGAAACCTACTTATTAATTTTTTTAAGGCCGGACCTGGAATAGGACTTTTTCTTATTATGTTAATCGACACTACTGTGGACAAAGAACATACAAACCAAATATCACAAGAGTTATATAAGGAAATGTACAAGCGTGTCATGAAACATTGACGGCCATATTTATAACATCATCAACACCGCTAGAGGGCCAGGAAAATTTGTGTCCTGGGCTATTTGAACTCGTCTAGCTATTAACCATCTGTTTCCAAAGTGGTGCGTTGGTTGCCAGTTATTAAATTTTTTCAGATATCCCACCCTACTATAATCATTAACATTCAAAATGCTTTTTGTACATGTTTGTACGAAACCGTTCAAAAGTTAACAGGATGGGGACTAAAAATAGCCGCACTGTATATGCTTACTATTACCTGTTCTGGTAGCTAGATGTTTTTTTTTAATCGAACCTATTTTATACACAAATTAATATTATATTAAATGCAAATACGATGCTTAACTAAGTATATGCTGACCAACCTTGGCCACAAAAGGATTTTGGGAAGTTCTTCTCTACGTTAGTGACCATTGTCCAATAAAGATAATAAACACCGAAAAAAACACACAACAACTCGATCCCGCAGTGAAATGAAAGAAAAGAGAAGCTAACTGGCCAGTCTATCAAAGCATTATTGAGAAAGAGTTACAGTCATCACAGATGAGATCAACCAAACTCTTGAAATGTTCATCCAAGTAATACATAAGCGGAATGTCAAGCCATGGGCAAAACGAAGCACATCACAGAGCATACTCCAGTCCCTTGGTGGAACCGTGAATTCACGAGGCCATCAAACTAAGCCAGACAGCATTCAATGAAGTGAAGAGGAACAGAACAGAAGCTAGCTATCAAGAAGCTCGTGTTGTAGTGAAAAATAGTAGAAAATAATGGTGGATCGAATACGTCTTCAATATAAACTCATCCACTCCCATAACGGAAGTGTGGAAAAAAGTATTGAGAATCTCGGGAAAAACATATATACGAAAATTAAAACTGTGACTATTGAGGACAAACATGTCAGTGGTAGTGAGAATATAGCAGAAGTACTCGCGAAGTTACGAAAATTATTTAGGCGAAAGCGATCTCGAATCAGCATTTATCCAGCTCAAGCAACAGACAGAAGAGAATAATCCAATTATTGTCATAAACGACAAATTCCCAATGAATCTACCAATAAGTAACTCGGAATTTCAAGAGTCCCTAAAGGACCTGAAGAACTCTAGCCAAGAACCGGACCGGATGACATCGCTGTGATTTTCCTACAACACCTTCCAGAAGCTGGAAAATACTTCCTGCAGGAAATTTGCCACTGTTATCCCCATATTGAAACCAAATTAAACCAGAACTGGCCATATGTCGTACAAACTAATTGCATTAACTTGCTCAATGTGCAAGCTCATTGAATGAATTGTTGACCTCAGACTCCTATGGCATCTGGAAACAAAAAAGATCTCAACCCCTGAACAAAGCATTGTCCACAAACAAAGAATAACCACGTACAATATAATCGATCTAGAATCCGAAATGCACTGGGCCTTCATCAATAAGTAGAAATGCTTAGCAGTATTATTTCGATTTCAATAGGGCTTACGACACGGCAGTAGATAACAAATGAGAGAGCAACGAGAGGAGGGTCTATACAAATGAGAGAGCAACGGGAGGTATACGTCAGCAGGAAGTGCACGTGTCAGGTATCAGATTACTTTTGATAACATTCGGTAGGCGAAATTTGATACCGGTTCAATGACCTCTTTCAAAATGAATGCACGTGTTGGATATCAAATTACTTGGAATTTGCTGACGTCACGTTACAGACCAGTCTCGACAAGTAAGAGAAATCCGAGATGGGTTTAATGACCTCTTTCAATAAGTGCACGTGTCAGGTATCAGATTACATTCGATAACATCCGGTCAACGAAATTTGATACGGGTTGAATGACCTTTTTTAAAATAAATGCACGTGTCGGATATCAAATTACTTGGATTCTGCTGACGCCATATTTCCGGTAGGCGAAATTTGATACGGGTTCAATGCCATCTTTCAAGGTTAATGAATGCACGTGTCAGGTATCAGATTTCATTTGAAAACATCCGGTCACGTGTCATCAGCAGAATCCAATACAGGTTCAACTACCTTTCATAAAGTCAAAACCTATGAGAGAGCAATAGGAGTCAAGGTCAACACCTATGAGAGAGCAATGGGAGTCAAGGTCAAAACCTATGAGAGAGCAATAGGAGTCAAGGTCAAAACTATAAGAGAGCAAAGAGATTCATACACATACAAGTCTTCTCGAAAAATCCTCCCCTCTACTATTTTGATAAAAATATATAAACCGGGGAAAATATTATAGCAAGCATTCTCTTATCAAAATGAGAAATACCGATTTCAAATTTGACTTGTCGAAAGAATATTTTTGCAAAGAAAAATCAAAAGTGGTTTTGTGTGAAAGAAAATTCCCATTGAATAAATCCAAATGTAAATTTGTTGATGTGAATCTTTCATATGATTTGAATTTCACTCCATGTATTGAAATTACTGGAAATAAGGGAGACCGAGTGATTTTCACAGAAAACGAGTGGAAGCAGTTTTTGACACACCAAGGAATCATCACCAATTATTTGTACTCATCTGATCAACCGAAGACCATTGAAGACGATAGATTCACCATTGAGTTTAGCCAATTTACTAATGGAAGAGTAGTCAAAATCATAAAAGACCACTCCTCAGTGTACTTGGGGTTCGAAACAGTTTGCAACCTATGGGAACTCCAACCCCTAATTGATTATAGGGTAGATATCTTGAAAAGATATCATTATGGAGAATATTTCCAAATTTTGAAAAATGGACTGTGCAAGCTGAGTGGTGATGAGTTGCAAAATGCTTTAAATCTGCTGCAACCAAGGGTGAACCACAATAGTGAAAATATAAGTCTAACTCTGGAATTCATCCATCTTTACCCAGAAGTTTTCTTAGCTGAGTTTTCTGATAAACCATGAATAGGAGTGTGGCCATTGATGAAAGTCGTAATAAAACTTATTATATGTTCACATGGAAATTTGCATACAAGAATTCTCGGAAAACATATTGGGCTTATGAAGCAATCGATAGAATGCGCTTTGAGAGGCGAATAACAGTAATTTCGAATATCATCGCTCCAATTTTTGGATTCAACACATAGACAAATAATTTTCAAGCAAAGATTTTGTGAATAATTTATAATGTAAATATTGTATAAATAAAACTGTTTTGTGAATTTCATATCGTTTTATTTGGAAAAATATCATACAAAATCATTTTTTGATATCCACGAATGATACTGATTGCTCAGGCCTAACCATTTGATGTAGAGTTTGTCTCCTTTTTTTCTTAGGACTTTTTCTACTAGAAACACATCGGGATGTTTAACTTTCTGGAGTTCTTCTTCATAAAATCCACCTTGTATCTCAACATCATTTTGGTCTTTGAGAAAATAAACAGCAGGATTTGACTGATAGACTTTTCTCACAGTGAAAATTTCATTGGACCAGTTTGGTGTATACCCTTTAGCAAATGCCTCCCTGTACTTACTTATTCTTACATGATCATTGAGTTTAAATTTTCGTTTCCTTGGATCCACTGTTTTGAGATGACCATAGATGTTATTGAGTAAATACTTCTCATGGATTTTTTTACATCTTTGGGTTTCATTCCTATCGTGCTGTGTACGGAATTGTTATAGTTAGAAACTATATCAGGTAGAATGCCCAACCATTTGTAGCTTCCTTGTAGGCTGAATTGTTTCCACATTTTATTTTTCAAAGTTCTGTTTACTCTTTCAAGTATACTAGCTTTCAAATTGGAGAAAGTACTGTAATGATTAATTTTCCACTTATCCATCAGCTGCTTGAATTTTCCATTGTAGAACTCTTTTCCCATATCAGTTTGTAAATTCTTGGTTTTAGTTTTCATATCTCTTAATATTTTTTGCATGGCATCAGTCACATCTCTTGCACTTTTAGTTTTAACGGGCTCACACCAAACATATTTGGAAAATACGTTTATAACGACCAGAATGTACCTAAATCCTTTGTTAGTTTTGGAGTAAGGAATCATTTCAACTAAATCAGCTTGAAGTAGATCATTCAAACCCTTGATGATAACACGCCTTCTTTTGAATCGTCTTCGTGAATTTCTGTGTAATTCTCCTACAATGTCTTCTTTGACTTTATCCATTTTCAGTTATCGGGCACTGAAGTACAATTTCGACATACAGTTGATTATGTTGCTGCTGATTGACTAAAAAAATGATCTTATCACCTTCATTTAAAACCTTTCCTATAAGGCTAATTAACGGAACAGTATCTGCATCTTCTTCAACTAGTGATATATATACATCATTTGGTATAGAATTGATGCTTTCAATTTTTCCAGAAAATTCTTGCTTGAACTGAGTCGTTAGGGGCTGTTGAACAGCAGACAAAAACTCTTTCAAAGGTTGAGTGATTGGTTCATAAGTTTTTTCTAAATGTGAATGAGATTTTGCTATATCGGATTTCAATGTCTTATATTTTCTTCTCAAAGCTTTCCTTGCTCTTAATAGTTGTTCTTTTAATTGACTATTCATGATGACTGACAACTATACCACAATCTTGATGTTTATATATAAATGAATGTATCGAAACCTTTTCTGTATCGCCCCTCATTTAAGGAACAATCTTTATCGATAACGAGAAAACTAAATTTGTCTTTCCAACAATAAGAGCATAGTTCTTTGAAATTCTGCAAGGACATGTCTCTACTGACATGATCATCATATATATGTTTCAGATTTGTTAGATCTTGTTGAAAGATCATGAGCAAATTAGCATTATCTTGAATGAGTTGTTTGGAAATGGCAGAATAAGTTTGACATAAATAGAAACAATCCGTGTGTCTGTGACGGCCGAAACAGAAATAATTTTTGATTATATTTTGATCACATGTAGTAACATCATCGAATATTATGACTGAATGATCATGTATATTTTCAGGAAAGATAACTTCAACAGAATCCATATATTCATGGAAACCAATTTCTTTCATAGGTGCCAGCAAAATCCTCAAATAATTATATTTAGGTTGATATAATGATTTTGAAAATAAGTATACATTCGTGAAACGAAGGCCGTTGGGTTGCTCCAGCAAAGACAACATCACATTAGTTTTGCCTGATCCACTTGCTCCAACGAGTAAACCTCTTTTAGATTGACCTCCAAATAGCGCACCATGTTTTCTAACATTATTCTCTACATTGATCTCATCATGATTAATAACCGGAAGCAACACCTTTTGTTTTTCGGTCTTCATCATATTGAAATAATCTTTATACTAACATTAGTGCAGATGGAATAGGTATATATACGTGTATCTAAGTTGATCAAAACATAATATAATGGGACAGCAAAAGAAATCAGTCGTTAGTACGAGTGGAAATACAAGAAAGAAAGGTCGAGGTTTTCTGAATACTTTGATCAATAAAATTCCAGTAGAAATACATGTCCCTGGATATAATTACTGTGGTCCTGGTACCAAATTGAAAAAGAGATTACTGAGAGGGGATAAAGGCGTAAATCCACTCGACGAGGCTTGTAAGCAACACGACATTGCTTATTCCAAAAGTAAAGATATAGAATCAAGAAATATTGCAGACAAGAAACTGGCAACATTTGCTTCCGAACGTTTAAAATCATCCAATGCACAATTGGGGGAAAAAGTAACAGCATTAGGTGTATCTAATATCATGAATCTTAAGAGCAATCTTAAGAGCAAGAAACAATCTTAAGAGCAAGAAACAAAAAAAGGGTGGTGAACTGAAACTTGCCAAGAAACGAAAGAATGAACAGAAGAAAAGAGTCATACCAATTCCAAAGAAAGGTGGATTTCTCCCATTTTTACTACCACTACTAGGTGCGCTAGGTGCTGTAGGAGTTAACAAAGCAAAATCTGATAAACAAAGGCTCATTGAGCAAAAGAGACATGATTTAGCGATGGAACAAAAAGGAAAAGGTTTATATTCGAGACCACGCAAAGGTTATGGAATGTTTGCTAAACCGTATAAAAAAAACTGTTGAAGTTACCACGCCGAGCCTTACCCAATATCGATTTGATAGAGAATGCGAAACGTTTGAGGATTCCTTACTTTCGAGGTGTTTTCATGAGGGATAAACTTCCCACAAAAATAAAGAGCAAGAAGTGCGGCATTATCAATCTTGATTCTGACGTAGGAGAAGGAACTCATTGGACGGCATACTTCAAGAATAATGATGAAGTTATATATTTCGATAGTTATGGAAATCTCAAACCACCAAAGGAATTGATAAAATATTTCCTCGGCGCTGGTGACGTTAAAAATATCAAATATAACTATGATTCCTTACAGAAGTTTAATTCTTATCAGTGTGGGCAATACTGTCTTTTGTTTTTATATAATCAGTATCTCTGATGTATTTCCTTCACTAATCAATAAACTATCATTGGGAAGTTATGTCTTTTACTTTCACATTGAGTGATTCATCTTCAGTGTTGAGTTATAATTTCAACCCTCCAATTTATCTGGATGATGATATGGAGTATGAAATAGGCTTGGCAAATTTCGATTCTTTCAATGTTATTCCAAATATAACAAAATTAAACAATGTTTTGGTATGGGGGAAACGAGATGAATTTAGTTATATAATTCCTGAAGGATTTTATGATGTAACAGATATTCTCGATATCCTCATCAAACAGATGACCAGTAACAATGAATATGTTGAGGTATCAATCGACCCAAATTGGACTACTTCAAAAGTGGTCATTCGGACCAATATCAAAATCAATTTTTCAGTATAAAATTCCATTGGTCAATTATTAGGCTTCGGAAAGAGAGTCCTCAATGCAAATAACATCTACAAATCAGATCATGAAGTGAAAATTCTTTCAATCAATACAATTTGTGTTGATTGCAATATTGCGATGGGTTCATTTTTGAATGGCAATCCAGTGCACATGATTCATCAATTCTTTCCGATAGTACCAAGAGGGTATAAAATAGTAGAAACCCCATTGAATATTCTGTATTTCCCCGTCACTATCAAGACAATCAACAACATAACGGTGAGAGTTGTCGATCAAAATTTGAATTTAATTGATTTCCGGAACGAAGAAGTTACTGTTAGATTGCACTTGAGAAGGAAGACTCTTTAAACAATGGTCTGGAGATTTGATGAATCAGCATTCCAGCAACCCTATAAAAAGAAGGTTAAGCGACCTTCGAAATATAGTATGAAAGCAACTGCCGAATTACTAACACCAAAACACAAAGAGTACTTGAAGTCTTTGGGATTGGAAGTCTTGATATAATGGAATTGCTACAAATCACGAGTGAACCATTCAGTGACAATGCAATCGAAGATTATCAGTTTCATACATATCAACCTTATATCACCAGTGAAATCAAATATAATGACGAAATAAGAATGCCAATTCAGGACTTGGACGCTTATACATCACCTTGTAACTCATATATCTATATAGAGGGAAAACCCACAAGACCGGATGGGGAGCCAATTACGAAAATAAAATTTATCAACAATGCAATATCGTTTTTATTTCGTGAACTCCGATATGAGCTGAACGGTGTGGTGGTAGACTCTGTCAGAAACATTGGCCTAGTATCAACGATGAAAAATTACCTATCCATGAATGAAAATGAAAGTATACCTATGCAAAATGCTGGTTGGTTTCCTAAACTTGATGATGTGAATGCTGCGACGAGAGATAAAATATTAGTTGATGATGATGGGAATTTCAATGTATGTATTCCGTTCAAGCTATGGGCTGGCTTTTTTGAAGACTTCAGAAAAATTGTGATCAATATGAGACAAGAACTAGTTTTGATTCGTGAGAGTCATGATTTGGATGCTGTGATTAGTATAGATGATTCTGAAAAACCGAAAGTGATCATAAGCAAACTGAGTTGGTGTGTCCCTCACGTGACACTAAGTATTCAGGAACAACTAGAGTTGAATAAAATAATAAATAGCAATGTCGAACTTCCTCTGAAATTCAGAAGCTGGGAATTGATTGAGTACCCTTCTCTGAATGAAACAACAAGACATACTTGGGCTGTGAAAACAACTACGAAGGTTGAAACTCCGCGACATGTTATTATTGCATTTCAACAAGGTAAAAAAGGAAAGCTCACTACTGATATGAGTACATTCGACCACTGCAATCTCAGCAATTTGAGAGTATTTCTGAATTCCGAACGATATCCTTACAATGACTTGAATCTCGATTTCAAAAATAACAAGTTTGCAAAACTCTATGAAATGTATGCCAACTTCCAAGAGAGTTACTACTATCTCAAATCAAATCAACCTATTCTCAATCCAAATGAATTCAAAGTGAAGGCACCTCTGGTCCACATCGACTGTTCACGTCAAAGAGAAGCTATTCAGACCGGTTCCATCGTACTTAGAATTTAAATTGAAACTGCTGAAACCACACCCAAAGATGTAACTGCATACTGCCTTATTCTACACGAGAAAGAATTTTCATATAATCCATTGACGAAAATTGTTAAACAATCTTAATGCGCATGCTCCGCATGTTGTTATATATATATATATATATATATATATATATATATATATATATATATATATATATAGACTTGCATATTAGAAAAATCAGTTTCAAAATGATATCGGAGTATCGAAGAAGATTGAAGCAACATCATAAGAACCTGAAAGTACTCAAACAATTGATTGAGTCATACAATTCGAAACAATCATTAATAAGAAAACTTATCAAATTGAAAATATGATATTGGTTATAGATGTGCAAGGTTTCACTATCGAAAATGATGAATTTATAACAAAGGAATTGGCTGCATTCCATGGAATTAAAGTTTCTCACTATGTGTTCAAACCTCCATTTCCATTGAACATGCTCCCACCAAAATTCCATAGTCAGGCCACTTGGTTGATGTATAATCATCATTGTATAGATTGGAATGATGGATTTACACCATTACATCAATTTGGGAATATAATGAAGAGGCTCACTGAGGGAGTTGATACTATTTTTGTCAAAGGAAGGGAAAAAGCAGAATACATCAAAAAATTCACCCAGCAACCAGTCATAGAATTTGAAGAACATCCCGGTTTACGAGCATCTGAAACAAGTTGATTTCATCATACTAAAGATAATTGTGTATGTGCTCTTTCAAATGTTCATTCTCTATATCAAATGTATATTATGGACACATCACAATAAATATATTTCCAAAAAAGCATTGTATTCTTTAAGATTTTTATTACAGGAATTTATTATGTCAGCACTTGAGACTTGCCTCGACAAGTCATAATATTTGTTTATTCCGACACCAGCTGTCGTCCACCTTGCAACATCTGCAATTCATCATCAACGATAACTCGGCAAGTCATTCACCTCATAGCATTCGACTGTCTAGACACCAGATGTTCTTCACAAGGTCATTGATCGCTATAGAAACAGCAATGCGCAAGCGTATATCGAGAGCTACATGTATTTAATCGGGACTGTTCTAACAATTACAGTTAGTATTTCCACCACTGATGTTGATTAATCATGAAATGTGACAAATGTAACAAGAATTTTTCGAGAAGAGATAATCTACGCCGACATTTGCAAAAAAGCTGTCCTTCCAAAGAAATTAATGTTGTACCAGCAAAAAGAGTCAAATTGGATGATATATCCACCAGTGTTCCGCAGTCAAAAATACTCGAACTGAGTGTTGCATCCACCAGCGCTCAGCAGTCAAGAAAAAGGTTGCATGCCAATATTTCATCGAAACTGGAAGATGGCATCGAAAAACTGCAACATGCATTTAAGAATAGAATAGCAAGTTATCAATTTAAAAGCAGTGGACATCATATTGATTATGTCAACTTCATGGAAGATGTGAAACCGAAAGTTTTGAACATCATCTCTGAATATATACAGGAACATAAAAGTTTGAAAATTAATTTTGAACTGTTCGGACATTATATCATATCTGAGAAACAGTTGAATGATATGAAATCCTTCAACACAAAAAACCAAACCACAACTCGTTCCACTGACTTGGATTGGCTTTATGAGGAATTTAGAAACGAAATGATTTCAAAGGCTTCAGAATTCCAGGAAAGAGACTCAGGCTGGTCATTACAGAAGATATGGTATCTGGATGTGAATATGAACAAATACAATCCACTATCAGCCTCTTCATATATCATGTTGCCCAAATCCATTAATATAAAACGAGCCGTTCTGAATGTGAAGAACTTGGATAATGCTTGCTTTGCATGGTCCATTATGGCAGCGATTTTTCCATCTAATGGAGATCCTTCTAGCCCATCTTCATATCCACATTATACTACATTACTTAACTTCCAAGGTATTGATTTTCCAGTTAAACTAAAGGATATATCCAAATTTGAAAAAATGAACAATATATCCATCAATGTTTTCGGGATAGAAACAAAATTCAAAGAACGTAAAATGACAACCAACATCGTGGGACCCTTACATTTCACAACACATCGATCTGCAACACATGCGAACCTTCTAGTGATAGATGATTTGGATGAAAATTATCACTACTGCCTCATTACAGATTTATCAAAGTTAGTTTCAAAGCAAAAGTCTAAGCATAATGGGCGTGTATATATTTGTGATGGTTGTCTCCAATTCTTTCCTACAAGTGAAAAATTGATGACCCATCAACAGTATGATTGTAATCATCTGTGTGTTTTACTTCCAAAACCAGATATGATTACTAACAAGTATGGCGAGGTTGTACCTGGAAATATTCTCAAATTTACCAATCTGGAAAAACAACTTCCAGTTCCTTTTGTGATTTATGCTGATTTTGAGAGTTTGCTGAAGCCTATTCATCATACTGAATCAGCAGATGATCATTCATTCACATTAAAAGCGTATGAACACGAGCCATATTCATTCGCTTTTTATGTGAAGTGTAATTTTGATGACAAATACTCGAAATTTGTACAATATCGTGGAAGTGATTGCGCCGAGGTTTTTGTTAAAATGTTGGATGAGCTCGTTCTGGATCTATATAACAAACATTTGAAACATGTGAAAGAAATTCTGCCACTTTCAATAAAAGAAGAGAGTGAATTTCAGATTTCCACAGAATGTCATATTTGTGGTAACTCATACAAACCTGAAGACACCAAAGTCCGAGATCACTGTCACTTGATAGGTGTATACCTTGCGAGTGCTCATTCCAGATGCAATTTGCAATATAAACTGGTGAGATACATTCCTGTGTTCTTCCATAATTTGACAAATTATGACTGTCATCTGTTCATAAAAAAACTGGCTTCGAATAAAGAGAATATCTCAGTAATTGCTCAAAATAAGGAGAAGTATATTTCATTCACCAAATCATACTTGGTTGAGAAATCAGAAAACCCCAAAGTGAGAGACAAATATATCTCTCTGAGATTTACTGACTCTTTTCGCTTCTTATCCAAATCTCTAGATAATCTGAGTAAAACACTGAAACCATCCCAATGTCGGGAGGTGAGAAAATATTTTCATGATGATAGAAAATTCAATATGATAAGACGCAATGGCGTTTTTCCTTATTCATATGTAGATTCTCATGAAAAATTGAACCAACCTACATTACCAAGTCAATCTGAATTCTTTGATATCCTGAATAGTAGAGATATTTCAGACGAGGATTACGATCGAGCTCGTGAAGTATGGCAAGAATTTGAATGTTCAACTTTGGGAGAATATTCTGATGTCCACTTGGAATCAGATGTTCTACTATTGGCAGATGTATTCGAGAATTTCCGGAATGTGTGTTTAGAAAAATATAAACTGGATCCAGCCCAATATGTGACAGCTCCTTCACTCAGTTGGGATGCTATGCTTCGTTTAACTAAGATCGAACTACAGCTCTTAACTGATATTGATATGGTTCACTTTTTCAAGAAAGGAATTCGTGGTGGTGTAAGCCAATGTAGTAAAAGAAAGGCTATAGCTAATAATCAATTCATACCAACTTATGATCCATCCAAACCGAACTCATATATTTTATATCTTGACGCAACAAACTTGTATGGAGCTGCTATTAGTGAATATCTTCCAATGCGTGATTTCAGATGGCTTGAGCAGTATTAACTAGAGAACTTTGACTGTTTTGTAGTTGGGGATACATCATCGAAAGGATACGTATTGGAAGTTGATTTGGACTATCCGCCAAACTTACATGATGATCACAATGACCTCCCTTTCTGTCCAGAGAATATTAAGCCTCCTGGAAGTAAATATTCGAAGTTAACTCCAAATGTGATGACAAAGGAAAGATACATCATACACTACCGAAACTTGAAGCAATGTTTGAAATACGGATTGAAGCTGAAGAAGGTGCATAGAGTTTTGGAATTCACACAGTCACCATGGTTAAAGCAATATATCGATTTGAATACCAATTTACGGAATTCTGCCAGGAACGAATTCGAACGTGTTCTCTTCAAATTCATCATAAACTCAATATTTGGAAAAACTATGGAGAACGTGGATAAGAGACAAAACATAAAACTTTGCAGTCACTGGGAAAATCTTCCAGGGTCTGTGGGAGCTGAAGGATTTATAGCAAAACCTCATTTCAAATCCTGTTCACTGTTCGATGAAAATTTGGTAGCTGTTCAAATGGAGAAATTAACAGTAACCTATGACAAACCGCTTTACGTAGGCTTTTCAATTTTGGATATTTCGAAAACTGTCATTTATGATTTTTTATGGCTATATCAAAACAAAATATGGCGATAAAGCAAAACTGTGTTACACAGATACCGATTCACTGATTTTGGAGATATTCACAGAAAATGTTTACGATGACATTAGGGAAAATATTCAATTCTTCGACACATCAAATTTTACATTTGACAATATTCACAAAATTCCTAAAACAAAATCAGTTGTCGGTAGGATGAAAAATGAATTTTCAGGAACGCCAATAGAATGTTTTTATGGTACAGGTGCGAAGGCATACTGTGTTAAGTGAAATTTGTCCAGCTGTGTGCACGTTCCAATGTAATTGAATGAAGAAAAGTTGTATTTCGTGCAGAAATTTATTTATAAAATCATAGCAGAGCGCTTTCGACTATAAAGTCATCATCAGTGCGTACCTGTAAGTAAGTGACATCGAATTGAATTTAAGAAATTTTGATAAAAAGAATTTTGAAAATTGAAAAGTTACTTACTCGTCAGGTTTACAAGAGCCAGACCATAAAAATATCATGTGTCCAGAGGACCATGTAAAATTTAAAAACGGGACATCATATTAATAACATTTTAAAAAAGTCCTTATTCCAGGATTCACCTGGATAAAAGTTTCAACAGGCAGAGTAACACATGTCTGTTGGAGCTTAGTCTACTGTTAAACTGAATGAATGAAATTTACATTGTGTCAAAAGTTGACAATGACAATGACGTTTGGCTTAGAACAATAACTTCTAGAAACCCTGATCTGTGTTTTGAAAATTGAATAATGACCAAATTGATCTGTAAATCTATTTATAGTTATGTTAGAATTGTGACAAACCGGAAGAAAAGTCTAATGAGAACCTCAACCCTATGTGCACAGAACCAGATTCAAGAAACAGTCCCTCGGGAATTTGTTAAACCAATTCTTAGCTCAGGATCATGGGACAGGTCTGATGAGAACCTTCGCACTTCCCAAAGCGTCAAAGAGGTAACCCAAAAACAAGAGGCACCATTAACATAATCATAAAAGATTTAAGAAAGTTTCAACAGGCAGAGTAACACATGTCTGCTGAAGCTTAGTCTACTGTCTAACTAAATGAAAAATGACATTGTGTCGAAAGTCATTGTCAACTTTCGAGAGAGTTTAAAATTCTTTTCTTCAGTGTTTTTTATCATAAATTCTTTGTCAGCTAACTTATTACAAATTATTAGTTAGGAGTTCTGTAGTTAGTGAGTGAGAGATCATCATCTGATTCTACATACTTATGTGAATTGCAATTGGCACTTTTGCCCTGAGTAAGTTGAGAAGGACCACCTTCGTCGATTTCCAACACATACTTTCTTACATTCTTTCTTTTATTGTCATCTAATGTTTTATTTTCTATTTTTCTAGGTCTGTTACGTTACTGTCGCACCCTGACGAAAAGCCTTATCAATAAGTATGAAACGAAGAGCATAAATGCTAAGCATATCAATATAAATACCATGTTGTAGTGAACTGGAGTATTTGTCTCCGCTCGCACAGTTGGTAATGTTGGTATAAATGCCAAGTTATGTCGGGAATTGAAAAGGATATACACTATGCATATGGAGAGGATGGAGATTAGGGACCCATGGAAACCGTAAGTATCTGAATAAGGAAATGGAGATTGGCTCTGAATTACTTTTAATATTTCTATTCATCTTTGTCCATTTATCCTTTTCCAAACTCAGAAGCATTTCTTGTAAACTAACAATTTAATATTGAATTACAAAAATGAAAGACATTTCAAAAATACTAATGTACTCTCAGAATTTTAAATTAAACTTATTGTTCATAAAATATTGACAAATATTGTCGATATGAAACATGTAAATAAAACGTTAATAACCTACTACTTGAAATATAACAGCATATGCTACAGCAAGCTCTCACTAGAATATCAAAATTTATTAAGGAATTTGAATAGATTTTCAATATTTTGCAGTTAGGCATACCTATTCTAATTAATGGTTCACTTTCCTGGAGCAATAAGAATGTATTTGAAACACGTAAATTGATTGAACTGGACGTTCCATTTAAATTAAAAAGTTTATGTGATTTCCATGGTTACCATGGGAGATCATTCAGTTTTATTTGGAAGATGCAACCGAACTTTGCCCTTTCTTCAAAGTCATCATAATGACTTATTTTCGTTGTAAATTAATTGATTTCATATATATTCTTTACTTTTTATTTGTGCTTCCGTCTATATTATGTAAGAAGCTTTAAAAAATGTTATTAGGTCCCCTGGCATGATCATCCAGGTGCCCTTCAGCTGCAAATATGTCAAATTTTCATAAAAAAAATCAATTTCAAAAGGATTATATCTCAATACCTATATAACAAATAAAATTCGATACCTTAACAGCAAAGTATATTATCGAGATTTGGATAAATTCTTAGTTTTATGAAAATCAGGTTTCATATTGTTTCTTAGTTTGAAGGAACTAAACAATTCTTGCTGTCTTTCACGTATTATCTTCCCATTACTATTAATAGCTGGTGAAAAGCAGATACACCAAGCTTGCTAATAATATGTGAACAATATGTGCAACTGAAATCAATTCTGTAAGAATTCTAAAATAATTTCAAAATAAAAAAAAAAATTATATGGATAGTGGGAAATAATAAAATCACCTTTGCAAAACAATACCCTACTTTGAGTTGATTGTTAAAAAAACAATAATAAAAATGACTTGATTTCGAACCGTTTCGATTGTATCAATAGAAAAAACTATTTTTCACTATCTTGGGACGATAGAGCTAAGAATATTCAATTTGCCATTGAATGAAAAAAAAAATCACCTAGTAGGTGTAGTTGAATAACACACTTGTAAAAATCTATATTTGAGAAAGTTGAAAACTTTGGTTACTTGTTGCTCTTGAATGAAAAAATACCGAAAAATAATTAAAATGTGTTTTCATGATGAAAACTACCGTAGACCAAATATTAATGGCAAAAAAATTGAAAATTTTGAGATATTTTGTGCCAAATTTGACAAAAAAAAAAAAATAAATCAGAAAATTAAAAAAATATGTTATTGAAGATAGAAAATATCCAAATACACTATAAGTTCACTTTGTTCACTTCACTTTCAGAAACAATAAAAAGCGCACACAAAAAATCAAATTGATTAAGAAAATAAATTTGCAAAAAAAAACAGAATCACCTACACCAGGGTTAGTCATTTGGCTAACACTTGGGATAACGAAATGAAATACTTGTTAGCAAAATAATTGAATTGTTGGATATTTAAAAAATTTAAACTGAAATGAAATAATGTTCTGTTGCAGGGCCATTATGAAGAATGGAACCTCCAAGAACGAAGACCGCACCTCCACCACATGTCACGATCGGGCTTGAAGAACCCCTGGCCCCCTAGGTGTCTAGGGTGCCCAATTACCTATTTGCTTGGCTTGCGAGAGGTTAAATCATTGACCAACTATATTGTGACCAACTATATTGTGACCACCCTGGTATAGTGAATAAAACAGTGAAGTGAAATTAGTTATTTATTTAAAATCTAGTTAGAGCCATGTGAACGAATATCACCCTGTGCTACAGAACACAAGTGAAGTGAACCAGTAAAAATATAGTGAACAATAAAAATGGTATGTACAAATAAATTTACTTACATTAAGAATACCACCAAGGGGATGAAATGTGTCAAGCTGCCCATGATGCTTGAAACTTGGAAAATTAAAAAAACTCTTTGACGGTCTGTCTTATCACCCAGACCTCTCAAAATGAAAAAAGCCTCAATCAAAGGAAACATTCGAATGTATGTTAAAATTATCGCTGACTATTGCATAATCAGCATTCAAGCCATCGAGTGTTGTTGCACCGGAATGTAACCCAATACCTGATGCTGGTTAATGACTCTCATTGAACTTTGAATTTGCAGGAAATACCTTATTTCGATAACTGTAATCATAGATTATAAGATTCTAATAAATGAATATGAAATATGGGACTTTTTACTCTAGGCTAAATAATATGAATTAATTTTGAATTTTGAAAAATGATTAGGTTAGGTGCTATTTCTCATACTTGACAATATTATAGAAAATAACAGAAACGATATAGCAACGTTCAGCTGCAACCGGGGACAAAGTTGGGTGGACCTGACTATAACAAAGGGCACAAATATACAAGAATGGAGAGTAAGAGAGGAGGAGACACTGAGCGATCACAGGTATCTAACGTACAGTATAGGAAATCAAAGAATAACAGGAACAAAACAGAGGAAATTCAACATTAAAAGGGCTGACTGGAAGAAAATGGAAAATATTCTGAAAACATATACACATAACAGGGAAGGCACAGTGGACGAGAAAGCAGAGCGAATCCAGAAATTTTGTGAAGAAGCATGCCAAAAGGCCATTCCGAAAGAAAAGAAAGAGAAAAGGCACAACCAGATATGGTGGGATGATAACCTTACAAGACACAGAAGGCAGACAAACAACGCGTGGAGAACATGGCAGCAAGACAGACTTAACGAAGAAAAAAGGAGAAGATATGAAACAAGTAGGAATGAATACAAGACATTAATAAAAGAAACAAAAAAGACATCTATTAGAAAATATATTAGTGAAGTGTCACAAAACGACCCATGGGGTCTAGCTTATAAAATCCTAAGAAGAAAGAAAAAAGAACACAATATACTAAGAAGTATACAGAGAGAAGATGGCACATGGACGACAACAGAAGAAGAAATACATGAAGAACTTTTAAACAAATACTTTCCGGAGGAAGATGAAGATAACCTAGAACAACAACAAATAAAAGAACAAAACCGACAGAACCCACAGGGAAGAAACGATCTACAAATAACATTAGAAGAACTAACAGCAATAGCAGAAGAAATGAAACCGAACAAAGCGGCGGCCAGGGACGGTATACCAAACGAGGCGGCCATACACATAATGAACACGATAGGAGAGCATATTACAGACCTAGCCAATGATATGCTTAGACAGGGAATATTCCCAAAGATATGGAAGACGGCAAATTTAATATGGATACCTAAAAAAGATAACGGAAGGAGACCGATATCCCTTTTACCAATGCTGGGAAAACTATTAGATAAGACAATAGCAAGAAGAATAACCTTTTATCTAGAAAAAAGAGACAAAATCGATAAAAGGCAATATGGATTTCGGAAGACGATCAGCACAATGGATGCTATACAAAATATAATAAAAACAATAGGGTATAACAAGAGAAGAAAGATACATACCCAAATGGTGACTCTGGATATAAGTAATGCATTCAACGCAGTATGGATCGAAAATATCAAAAAGATAATGATTAAGAAAACCATCCCGATAAATTTATTAAAAATTAGCACGGACTTCCTAATAAATAGAACAGTAGTAAGTGGACAAGTACAATGACGAACGGAACGTGGATGCCCACAGGGCTCGAGCCTGGGACCCATACTGTGGACAATGGTATTGGAGGATTGGTTCGATACTGTGGACAAACACACAAGACGGGACGAGTCTATTACGTTCCAGGCCTTCGCGGACGACTAGGTCATCCTCATCGCGGGACGAACAAATAGGCAAATTGAAACCAGATGGGGGATGGTCTGGGCAGGCTGCAAGGAATGGGCCGTAAGAAACAAATAACAGTACAACCAACAGAAGACAGAGACAATGTACGTTACGGGGACAGCACAAATAGACCCAGCAAGGATAGTTCTTGATGGATACAGCCCAATCAACAAAGAAAAGATAAAATATCTGGGCCTAACCATAGACAGAAAAATGCTATGGGTCGAACATGTGAAGAACATACGGGCAAAAACACAAAACATAGCAAACAAGTTATTCGTGGTGGCTGGAAGAGAATGGGGAACAAGCAAGGAAGTACTAAAAATAATCTACGAAAGGGCCATCAAGCCATTAGTACTATACGGAGCGACAGTATGGGGACAAAGAGCTAAAGATTCAAGAATTATCAGACATCTCAGAGCCATAGAGAGACCTTTTCTGCTAGCCATCACGAAAGAATATAAAACAGCCCCAACCGACGCCTTACATGTCCTGACAGGCGTAATACCGCTATAAGTAGAAGCTGAAGTAGAATTTTCACACGCAAGCACGTATAGAGAGGAAATAAATAAAAACAAAACTACATACAAGGAGACAATTCATCCGGCAAAGGCGAACCGGAAACCAGAAGAGATACAGAACTACAATATATATATATATATATATATATATATATATATATATATATATATATATATATATATATATATTGTAGTTCTGTATCTCTTCTGGTATATATATATATATATACAGATGCCACAAAAGACCAAGACCAAAGAAGAGCATACGGAATAACACCACACAAGACCACAGAACTTGGGAAAGCAAAGGGAAAAGAATAATTGACGGAAACAACATTCACGAAGCAGAAATTATAGGAATACAAAAAGCCATAGAGGGAACAAACCTAGAAGAGAGAAATATAAAACTATGTACCGATTCAAAAAGAGCAATAAGCATGATCCATAACAAACAAAGTAAAAATAAAATAGTATTAGACATCAGAAAACAAATACAAGACAAGCAGGATAGAGGAGAAACAGTAACAATAAGTCACACAGAAAGAAGAAATGAAGGGATAAAAAAGGCATTAACAGCAGCAAAAAACCACATAGGGGATGAAGAGATAGAAAGAATAAATAGTACATACAAACAACTAAAAGAAAAGAAACAACAGGGCAAGATAGAAGAATGGCAAAGACAATGGGACAAATCACAGAAGGGAAGAACAGTTTACAACATTCTCCCGAAAGTAAACATCAAGAGGATAGCCATATCGTGGAAAACCACCCAAATAATAACGGGACACGGACATATGAACGCCTACTACAAGAGGTTTAGATTAAGAGAGACGGACGGATTATGCAGATGCAGAACAGAAGAAGAAAACGTAGAACACATAATAAACCGATGCGAAATACAGGAAAGAAGATTAGCAAGGGATAAACTGGCAGGACATTTAAGGGACAACGACATGACACACCCATCCAACTTTACGGACGAACACAAACTAGACAGACAAATGCTTGTTAACCTGAACGAATGGGGAGAGAAATTGGTCGAAGACGATGAAAACTAACGTAAAGACAACAGAAGTCAAGAATCCGGGGCCTACAGAAAACTAACAAATTCAAAAATGTAAAAATTACAACACAAAGATATAAAATGTAAAACTGACAAATAATTATGAGAAACAAACAACAAATAAATGTAAGAAAACAAGCTAACAAATGAATAAAGGAAAACAAGAAATCAACTTTCCCCGCTGATTTTTGGAGTGCGGAGTTGGGACGGGTTCCCTTCGCAGTCTTTTCGCTAGAGAGATGGTAGAACCATGTGGCCTCATACCTAACGGTAGGCAGGCCTTCCGGCAGAAATGTCGGAGAACACGTGAATCCATGTCCTAATCTTCATGAGACACCCTGTATAATCTTCCGTTGAAACAATTTTACGACCGAGAATTCAGAATTGAATCGAAGCAGTGATACATAACAATAGTGAGGCAGAATTTCCAGAAAACTTCCGAATGAACAGACACACATTCAGTCATGTTCTCCAAGTAATGTAGTAGTAAGATGAAAAATCGAAAACTGCACTTGGATTCAATCTTAAGCTTGCAAATTTCTTCAGAGGTCAGAAAACCTAATTTCCAAAGAGATGACTTTTTGGCCAACTTTTCATCCCTTCCCACCCATTTGAATTTCCTTTATTTTCTCTGTTTTTTCCTGGTAATCTTTTTCACGGGTGGGAAAGGGTGAAATGTTGGCCAAAAAGTCTTCCATTTGGAAAACAGGTTTTCTGGCCCTTGAAGAAGCTCCATGCAAAATTTGGAAGCCTAAGATTGAACCCAAGTGCAGTTTTCGATTTTTCATCTGACTATATCAAGCTGCCCAGGTGAAATATTTACCTGAATCATTTGGAGAACGTGACTGAATGTGTGTGCAGCTTTTAATTTGTTTATTTGATCAACCCTGAGGCCAGGCCCCACTGAAAAAGTCTTTCACTCGGATTTTCCCGAAGGAACACAAAATTAATCATATATGAGACGTCGAATTTTTGCGATGATCGATTTGGGGTCCCAAAATTGTGCGCCTCAACCAAATCGTCTTCCGCTCTGTCAGATGATTACCAGTCACTTTCCAAACAAAATCATCATACCGGAAGACATACTCGTATATAAATCGTCGAAAAATCGATAAACTTTTTCCTTCGTACTGGAGTCGGCCCTGTCCGATTTCAAAAATATTTGGCATCTGGGGTTTTCGAGGATGGTCTTTCACCTCACTGAACGAAAGACGTATGTGGGTCATCGCGTCCCAGAACCTGCGGCTCTCTTACTAATAGGGGCAAACATACAATTAGGTTGATAATGTTTCATGATAACAAGAATAATATATTGCCATGGAGTAAGTTCAAAATATTCGAAAAACAAAGAATGCAAAAAAAGGCAAGTCAAGTAAACACATCAGTTATGAACCAGAAAGCACAACTTTACCAGTCTAACGAGATGATCGAGGAGCAGAGGAAAATATTTTATGAAAATAGAAGGAAGCTGACAAGAGATAGAAGTGAAATGAACCAAAAACTTTTGATGCAAGTGAAATAGAACTCAAAAAAATAAGAAGGGAACTAAACAAAATTGAAATGAAAACCTTCACCTAACCGAAGAAATGGGGACAGAAGTTCTTAGAGGCTCATTTCCTGGAAGGATCAGTCAGAAAATCTACATTTGGACTCAGGGCTTACCTGAGCTCTATACGAGGAATAAGCAAGCAAGAGCGTGTGTAAATCAGGTAAAGCCCCGGGCCCAAATGGAATACTCCAGGTCATTATGGTCATCCCAGACACGATTCTTGAAATAAATAATAATCTCCGTATCACTCAAAGAATCCCAACATTTTGGAAAAAAAGCTAGAAAAGTTCAGGATATGTCTTCTTAACAATTCAGGTAAAATATACAAATATCTGATTGAGGAACGCCTGGAGATGGAATTACAGGAAAAACAAGTGTTGTCGGCAGACCAATACGGCTTTAGAACTGAGATTTGAAATACCTGCGAACTGCAAAACTATTGCATATGCAGACAAACTTGTCCTTGAGCAATAAACAAAGACCAACTAGTCATTTGTTCCATTAGCTCTTGAAAAAAGTCGGGAAAAAGATCTGACAATGATCTGGGAATGACCCTAGAGAAAACAGAAGCTACTGTTATCGCACGAAGGATGAATAAAGAGAAAATACTGTTCGAGGTAGGTGGCCATAACATTGAACCGACAAAACAGATAAGTACCTCGGAGTGTGGATCGACGATAAACTAATATTCAATTGTTACGTAAGAAATACCTCGGCCAACGCCGAGGAGGACACCTTAGCGCACGGAAAACATGATTTTTTACCCCCACAACGAAAAAAGTCAGATTAGGTTTGATAAGGTTTCGGTTAGATTGGGTCAGGTTAGGTTAGGAAAGGTTAGGTTGGGTCAGGTTAGGTTAGGAAAGGTTAGGTTAGATTAGGTTAGGTTAGGTTAACTCCGCCATGGAAGGTGAAGTCCTCTGATGGGGAGGGCAGACCCTCTCATGCCGATCACAAGTCCGGACAAAGGAGGAGTGGCCTGTCGCAGGGAACCCGGACATTGCACATCTACCGACCGGCTCTTCCCAGCAACGAATCGCACCTTGGTTTCAACATGTCTCGGGTGGATTCGCCTTCTATTTTTTTTAGCTGTGATCTATTGGTCACCTTTGACCAGCTCTTGTTCTTTTCCGTCCCAGACGCTATTAGAGCATTCGAGGGCTAGGGGACTTACCTTTCAGGACTAACTCGCCCTGGTAGTAAACCCATCCACAAATCCGCAACCCAAGGTGTCACCCGACCCGTGCTGAGGGGTGAATGGCTAGGCGCAACATGGTCTCGAACGGAACCAGTGGGACCCAAGTGCCCTCCCATCCGTATCCAACCTTACCCCTGCATGCGGGGCTCTGCAGGTGTGGACTTGCTAATTTCCATAGCTACTCGTGGGACCGAAAATGGAAATTGGCAATGATAGAAATGAGAAAGGAATCGGCGGGGAAACGGAAGAGGAAAAGAACCTAAAACAGGATTTTGAAAGACATCTACTCGAACGCCTAGAAAAGAACATGGTATCGATATCACCAGAAACCCCCTTGGCAGCAGTAAGTGACAAGTTGGACTCGAGCGACAGAAAAGACGAGGAAGTCTTCAAAACGCCGAGATAGAGCATGTCGACATCGCCGGATTGGTACATGGACGAGGAGCTCCGGCAAATCCCAATATACGACCTGACTGCGACGGATGGTAAGTCAGAGTCCGAAGGCCTGGAGCATCCAAAGAAAAGAAGGAGTTCCAAAAACTCAAGGAAACCGTGGATAACGTGGTGGAAATGGCGGCACAACTGATGGATCTAGTTAAGGCAAACACTAATACCAAAGTGGAAATAAAAAAGATATCCAAAAGCATCAGCGGAGAAACGAAAGGCTTAAAGAAGAAAACGGAGTTTCTCACCGGGATGCAGGACAACCTCAGGGAAGTTAATGAAAGAGAAGAGGACAGAAGAAAAAACAAGGTGCAGATAGATGCTATCAGGAAGGAAAAGCAGGTTGCAGAGGAAAATGCGGGAAGAGCCGCTAAACAAATCGAAGAAATGGAAAGGATCATGACAACCCTAAATGAACGGCTAAGCACAGCAGAGAAGAAACTGGAGGAAGAGAACTTAAACAACGACAGTGATGCAAAGGAGGAAACAATTGTGGAGGTGCACTCAAAGAGACCTTGCTCCTACTCCTGCACGTGCGAGACATCGAGATTGAGCTCTCCAGAGAGCCTGGAAGCGATGGCAGACTACGATGCCTCTGGTAAAATACAGGGGTTACAGTGGAATAACTCAGTGTTTACGAACTGTGCGATCACAGTCGGAAACCCGCTGGCCAGAGACGATGATGCAGTAAAGGTGGTCATCGTGGAACCAGATGATACAGAGATGAAAGCAAGCATCCAGAAGATGTATAAGGAAAAAATCCCCGAGCTGATACAACTGGAGGAAGACTTTGATGTCTTGGAGTAGACCACCAAGGTGAGAGGGACTGGCGCCATCTCCCGGAAAGAAATAGTTAAAGTGACCTACGATGGGACCCCAAGGGGCCTGTGGGATAAATAAGCACAACTAAATGTCGTAACCTTTAGGGACAGCAGGGTTCACATGCACCATGTGAAGACTATGAGCGCCGGGGCGTTTCAAAAAATGACCGAGGCCACCTTCCACGGCAGCGACACCAGGGTGGAAATATACACGACCGCACAGCAGCAGATAAGCAGAAACAAGAGAAATTCACTGGAAATGGTAATTAGCGACGGCGGTAGATCCTACCGGGATATACTGGGAAAAGTCAATGACGCCATAGGAGGTAGGAGGTAATAAAGGGGATTAGGAGCACCAGGATGGGAAATCTCCTCTTAACCATGGTTAACGATCAAACGGCGTGCACCAACCTGAGAGATGCCCTAAAATGCCAGGGGACCCTTGAAACTAGGAATCTAGGGGAGGAGCAGAGAGACCTCATTCACCTAAAAGGAATGCCCTGGAATGTAACTGAGGAGGAGATCGTCGAAGTCATCAGAAAGGAAACCGGCGAGTGGAGTGAGCAGTATAAAATGACAAATATAAGACTCTCGCGCGACGACACGGCAGCGGTCACTCTTACAATACCGCGAACGGCAGCGACGACCGTCCTACAAAGATATGGTAAAATTAGGATTGGGTTAGCTCCATGCAAGGCGGAGAAACGAATATATGTTCCCAGGTGCTCTAATTGTTGGAGCTATAGCCATAGGAGGGAAGGATGTGAGGGCCCGAACAGAACCGACAACTGTTTCAAATGCGGCGAGGAACGACACACCGCAAAGGATTGCGAAGGGGAGGACGCATGTCCAATCTGTGAAGAGGAGGGGCACAGAGAGGGGACAAATAAATGCCCAGCCTTCAGAGGGCCCTCAAAAGAGCAAGAACAGCAAACGGACCCAAAACAAAGAACAGGTTAAATCAAAACCCTTCCATGACGTCGAGCAAAAACACTGACTCCTCCTATACTTCAAGTAATTCAATAACCGGATCAAATTCACCCCAGGACCCTTCCTCCCCCTACACCCCCACCCTTACCCCTCCCACCGGAACAGTGGGGGAAGACAGTGGGGGGAACTAAGTATAACAAATACAAATACAAATACAAATACAAATTAACACAGACACGAGGGTCGGCGCCCACCAGCTCTTACATAAAAAATTCAAGAAAAGAAAGCCGATCTCTAACTAATCCAGGAACATAACAAAACCAGCATAAGGAAGAACCAGGATTGGATCAGAGACAAGGACGAAGCTACAGCAATCCTCTGCAAAAACAGGAACTGCGGCGTCACGAGTCACGAAACCGGCAATGGTTTCACACGCCTTAATTTCAAATCCTGGTCAATCTCCAAATATCACCATTCTCTTGAATGGTGATATTTGGAGATTGAGCAAAACGTTGACACAATTATGCAGTTAGTCAAAAACGGAGGAGTATCCCAGTCAACCAAACCACGTTACCTAACGTCCATTACACGTTGATATTTGGTGAATTTTTCGACGGGGGATGGGGTAACCTGAATACAACGCGGAAATAACGTAATTTTGGCCACGTGTTTCAGATGTGTGAATAGCATGTGTATTGCACGTGATATTTTGGTTACTTATTCAACGTAGCTATTGGGAATTCAACTTTAGATGCCAGCGCTACAATGGCGAAAAATCGAACCACATTCGCGTACATTAACCAGCATAAGAACAGAATAGTCACCAGATGGTGAATATTCTGTTCTTAGGTTGGTACAAACTACTCGAAAGTGGTTCAAGCTTTCGCCACCAGAGGGAGTATCCCTTATGTTGAATTCCCAATGGGAGCAACCAAAATACAACGTGAAAACAAATTTGAAATAATCGTGCGTGTTAGTTTTTATTAAGACAGACAAGAAAAGAGTGAACACACCGCTTTTAAATCGAAAGCTGTTTTATCATAGGTGGCGCGTCAGGCCCGGCGACGGTCATCTGTCTAATTTCCGCCAATGCAAGTGTTGATCTACTCAGAAGTAGATTAGAACACAGACCTCATAATGTTTTCTGAGGTCTGTGGATTAGACTATACAGTAAAATGCACGAAATATGTCAAAGTCAGTGTGTTCTGTGTATTAACGACATTAACGATACGTGTTGAATAATTCACGCATTTTCAAATCACAAGCTAGGTTAGCTTGCTCGGTTAGGTTTGTGTGTCGATTGCGAGCAAAGCTAATAATTTACGCAATTTCAACTCGGTTTGCATTCAGCTGTCTTGCCATTTAAATTTCCCGCCTTCTTAGTGACCAATCACAGAGATCGTATTTCGTGCATATTACTCTGTCGTCTGGGATTCTGTGTTCTGTGGATTAGAACTAGAACTCTTAGCAATATGGCGTCGGCGATGAAATGAAGGTGAAGTGGAGTAAACTTTTTTATAGCTTTCCCGCGTTTATTTTATTTTTGCAGTGTAGGGAGTGTAGTATATGTGTGGAAATATCAAGCATCATGTCTTTTGCCGTTGTTGAATTTAGCGAGCAAGATATAGGACTAGTGCATCGTAAATGGTTTACAACAAGAAAAACGCAAGTTTATTGGCCACCTTACAAACATTCCTATCTCCGAAAAGCTCTACAACAAGGGGAAGAGCCAGATGAAAACTGGCGTTTGTATTCCGTTAAAAGATTATTTTATGAAACTGGTAAGTGCCTATTATTCCATACTCTTTATTTTTAATAACTGAAGATGTTTTGTTGATAAATCTCTCGTTATCAACGGCTATTTTACCTGTCACAAATTTATTTTAGACAACTTAGAAAAAGCCCTTAAAAAACAGCAAGAAGCTGAACTGACATCCAATCTTTCATCTGATGAGGAAGTTGAGACATCTAGAAAACGGAAAAGACAGCCACCCAGAAAATTTTCGAGTAGTAGAAGCGAAGTTGAGGATGAGATAGTGAAACGGCCTCCTAGATTGGAAAAAAATATTTTAACACAGTCGCCTCAGTTAAATCAGTCAAGTAAGTGAAAAATCAATTCATAACCTACTCAAAGAATGTAATGTTTCATTCAGACTGAAAGTGAATTATTGTTGTTTTCCATATACTCCACAATACACACCAAGAAGAGAAAAAAATACAAATACTTTGAGTGTAGCTACACCAGTGATTAGAAATGTTGATTATACCTCAAATAAAAATAAGACAGGCTCATTTGAAACACCTAGTACTTCTAAGGACGTAGAAGTTCCTTCTATCGATAGTAAGTCAATTATAAAAACCAGAAAATATGTAGCTTAATTTTGTAAAAAATAATTTTATTGATTTTACATTTTTTCTGTAATCCCAAAGGTTTTGGAAAGGATTTTAGCATATAATCTATACGAATGAAAATATTTTTTGAATATGCACAATTTTTTCATAATTTTGAGTTTGGAACTTGGACAGAGTTGAAATTTAGCACAGAATTACAGTTATAGAATTCATTACCTTAACGAGAGGAATAAAAGTAGACCAATACATCAAATTATTTTTCTAGAAAATATTTTTGCTTACATATCTCTTGTTTTTTAGGGTTTGGCTGCATTTTAACTCATTTAGTTAAAATCGAAAATAAAAATAACCAAATATTGGCAATTTTAAGGCAGCAAAAGTCAGAACTTGTTGGTGTAATTCCTGATTGTTTCAAGTACTTAACACTGAAAACTATTGAAGAGGTGACTGATTTTGACATGAAACTTTCATCGGAGGAAGTATTTAATTCCTTAGTAAGTGAAGAAATATTTATTTGAGACTTTTCTCAAGTATGTCATAATTTTTAGGTTTCGTATTTGTCACAATTTGGAGGTGAAGGAGTTGTTAACCAAACCAATAAAATTTTACGGTTCTTGTTAAGAGACGATTTAGCAAGTACTTTTAACTTTTGTGGACCTAACAATAAACATCCATTTATCAAGTTGAAATTGAAAGATGCAGTAATTCGTAAGTAACAATTATGGTTTCCTATTGTTTAATAAAATTTTTGAGCTGGTTCTCTATGTTAATAAAAACTTACAATTATTTGGTGAGTAATGTAATATTTGAAAAACCTTTTTTTTTTCTTGTTTCAGAGTCTGTTCAAAGTAAGGATAAATCCATGTCTACTCATGATATAGAACAGTGTATCAAGAACTGGTTGAAGTATGACCCAAAGCGTATTCAAATTTCAAATAACAAACTAAAATAAAGTACCCACTATTTTTATTGGATCTTTGTAAGGTTAGTGTGAGGGAGGTAAATTCAACATGTTTCAAAAAAATAAATTGAAACAAATTGTTTCTAAACGACAATTAAATAGAAGGATAAGAAATCAGGTTTTAGAGGAATTAAGTGGGTTAACAAACTGTTATAATTCAGAATACAAAAGTAGTCCAAGCAGTGAAAGTGAAAACCGTTTTTCTTTGGTAAATAATGAAGAAATTTTATCTGAAATAGGACAGTTTGATGATAATAATTCAAACTCTGAATTTGATAGTATGAGTACAACTGTATTGAATAATGATTTACAGTTACCTCATAATGGTGACAATGACATGGGCCATATTTGGAATTTGCAAGACAAACTGAAGCAATGGGCTCTCTCTGAAAAAGTTTCACATTCTGCAGTTACTAGCTTATTACATATACTTCATAATTATCATTCAGAGTTACCGTTAGATTGTCGAACATTATTAAAAACTCCAAGGCATATCCAAACAAAGCGTTTGGAAAATGGGGAATATATTCATTTTAATTTGACTAATACTTTGACACAGATTCTGGATAAAAATTCCGCTGTATTGTCAACTGAAATAACCCTCAGTTTCAATATTGATGGGCTGCCACTTTTTAATAGTTCAAACAAACAATTTTGGCCAATTCTCTAGCTTTTAAAAAGTGAAGCTTTTAAATTTGATCCCTTTGTAGTAGGAATATTTTGTGGTAATGGAAAGCCAAGCCCTGTCAATGTATTTCTAGAAGATTTTATTAATGACGTTTCAGAATTACTTACATATGGAATTTTACATGCTGGTATTAGGTATTCTGTAAGAATACATAGTTTTGTCTGTGATGCACCAGCTAAAGCTTTTATAAAGTGTGTGAAGTCTCATGGAGGTTATTCTTCATGTGACAAATGCACTGAGTATGGGAAATATATAAGTGGCAGAGTTGTTTTACCAAATTTGAATGCTCATCCAAGAACTGATGAAGAACAGACAAATAGATGAAAACCATCATCTAGGCACTTCACCTTTGACAAATTTGAATGTTGGGTTGGTGTCTCTTTTTGCAATAGACTATATGCATGCAGTATGTCTGGGTGTGATGAAGAAACTTCTCAACACTTGGATTGGTGGCTGTTTAAAGGTTAGACTACAAGCTAGAGTTGTTAATTCTTTGTCCGATCAAATACTGTCATTGAAGAATTTTATTCCTGATGAAATAAACAGAAAACCTAGGAGCCTCTCAGAATTGCCTCGATGGAAAGCCACTGAATTCAGGACATTTTTACTGTATGTTGGTCCAGTTGTGTTGAAGAATAATTATATAGGAGTTTACGAACATTTTCTTTTATTACATAATAGTATTTTCATTCTGAGTAGTCCAAAATTTTTCAAATACTTTGGAACAGATTTTACTAAAGATCTTCTGCGTACTTTGGTTACCCACTGTAAAGAAATATATGGCTTGGAATATTTTGTATATAACATTCACATTTTAGTCCATTTAAGTGATGATGCTAAAACGTTTGAACCACTAGATTCCTTTTCAGCTTTACCTTTCGAAAATTATTTGGGACAAATAAAAAGTATTATAAAAAGTCCCAATAGACTTTTACAACAAATACACAACAGGCTGGTAGAATTTAATTCTGCTGTTAAATGTTCTACATATTTTCAATCTCCACAGTTTCTTCATGAACATGTGCATGGTCCAGTAATAAATATTAATAAAAACAGATGCATTCAATATAAAAAAGTAGTTTTGTCACACTACATTTTAACTATCAAATCTTATTCAGTGGCTAATAGTTTTTGCCTTACATCGGAAGGTGTTGTAATACAAATTCTTAATATTATTAACAGTCAGAATACTGAGTGCATAATAGTGGGGAAAGAGTTTTTGTCTAGAGAACAACTTTACAATTATCCTTTTGATTCGAGACATCTTCATATATTCATTTTAAAACAAATGTCAGAACTAAAAATATGGACATTTGACATTAAAAGTTTACCATCAAAATGTATAGTATTTCCATTTGCTGAAGGAACATGGGTGTCATTTCCATTACTACATACAATCTGAAAATAGTAGGTACTTTAATAAAATTTTAAAATATGTACATTTCTATATTAAAAATATGTTAATGACCATTTCAAATTAAACAAGTCATAATTATATTTGTCAATATGAGGATCATGAATAAATCATCTTCACTAAGATGTATTTTTATTTAACCTTATCAAAGTCTTCACAAAAAGTGGAGGGGTACGTCGTGTTCCTAGAAAAATAAACGTTTGATACACGTCATTAATATCGACGTTTGACACCTGTCATTCATATCGACGTTTGAAACACGTCATTCATATCGACGTTTGAAATACGTCATTCATATCGACGTTTGAAACACGTTATTTATAGCGACGTGGCAGAAGTGGGACAAAACCACGTAATTATCCACGTTGAAGTATCGTCGTTAGGTGACGTGACATAGTGGCTGGTACCACCTATAATCCACGTCTTTATAACGTGTTTTGGTTGACTGGGAGAGACAGTCATCATTGGTGATTTCAATGCCAAGTCCAACCTATGGAACGCAGGACACACAGACGCGAAGGGCCATTACCTAAATGAATGGATCGACTCTCTCGAGATGACAGTCCATAATGCAGGAGATATCCCTACCTTCGCCAGAAGGGAGCAGAGGTCGCACATAGACATCACTCTATACACTAAAGTGTAACGCTCTTTTTTTCCAAACTGGATAATAGGCGGACGTCACTATGGCGCGTCGTGGTTGTTGAGCCTAATCTATTCTCTCTAATGAGAACGACTCAAAACTCAACAAGTGTTTCGGGCGACAGTTTATAAAAGTGGTATGCTCCACTCTCCCTTATTCAATTCGGAGGGAGGCACAGGGCAGCTTCAGATGGAGATACGGTATTCCAGGGGTCAAATGTAGTGACTTATGAGCAACAGTAAGCAAGGGACTGCAGGTTTTAATTGCAAACCTTGCGATTCATGGAATATCGGCTGCTTTGCTAACTTTCAAAGTTTGCATGCAGGAAATAAACGAGAGGTGTACAGTGACAAATGGGGAATTTATTGAAATATGTCTTCACGTGGTCACTCAGTTACAATGGTAACTAAAAAAATTACAAATTCTACCCTTACTAACTAAAAATACCCTATTTTTAACGGACGGTCAAACAGGTTCTGTACGGTAAGCGGGTTCTTGGTATATCAAACGGTTCGAGCGGGTAAGGCCTTTCGGAGACGTTCTACGGGTGTTTCAATCAGATCGATTCGTATCCGAAGCGATTTACTCAATTTTCGTAACACACGGCATGTTTAATAGATTGAGAATATCGGTGACTACGACGGAGGTGCTCTGAGAAACTTATTTGGCAAATACCCAGCATATTTGCCCTTTCAACCGACTCTTTCACGGCCCACGGCAAGTTAGCCACTTTCACTATTCAGCAGACAGAGATTTCCAATTGTAAGGGATTTGCGTGTGTTCCGCCAGCAGCAACTTTGACAACACCTTAGGAACACTAAGCAAGGCTGTATTATCTTTCGAGCGAGACCTTATCTGGCCAGTGACAAATTACTCTGTCCCTCAGGGATACTAGGACCGCACAGCTACTGTGACGGTCGTTGGAAAAATCTCTAGTTTGAGCACAACCTCGTTTTAAACAAAATATGCACACAGATTGATTTCTCCACGGTTTTAGCAACGGGTCGCGATCAGGTCCAGCCGGCGGCAACTTTGACAACACATTGGCGACACTGAAGTAAAACAATACTCGCTTAACACCTCTTCCTGCCAGCAGAAACTTTGAAAACACCTTAGGGAAGAGATGTCGAGTGATTACTTGAAACGGCCGTCGGAGAAATCTATTCTGATAAATTATACGGATTTATGAATAAGTCACAGATACCAAAAATAATGAAAAGCCATCTAGTTAATCGTTTCTGATTGCAACACTTAATAAATATCAAACGGTCAGGCAAATAATGAGATATAAAATATCGGAGAAAATACAAAACGGATGGATACTTAGAAAAATCTAACTTGGCCAAACTAATTCTTAAACGATTCTACGGGAGTCACAATTCAAAAAGCCTTGTCTTGAAGAGGGTTTGCGTATTTATAGCAAATCATTGGAATGTCAAGGCTGTCGTGTACAGCGGATAGAAAAAATACAAAAAATTCTGCTCTGACTTTTTAAAGTGCTGAAAATCTTTAGATGAAGAAATGGAATTGGAAACCTATTGGAAAGAAAATTTTTAAAGGACAAGAACTAATCGTGTGCAAAAAAGGGACGGCACTTCTTGGTAAAGTAGGGAATCAGTAAAACCGGTGTTGAGCAGCAAGGAATCGAACTTTGTAAACAAACGAAAGTGAGGTTATATCCTTCCTTACGGTATTAGAACCTGTTCTCCCGTTAACATTATTATCTGAAATAATCCCTAGCATAAAAGTAATAATAATAGTAATAATAACAACAGTTAAAAGAGTTATAATAGTAATGACAATAATAATAGTAACGGCGGAAATGGTGAAGCCAAACAAATGCACAAACTAGAATTCTCGGAAATAGCACAATAAAGAAACTCTGAAACATGGAAGGGTAGCCCAACGAAGCACATCATATGACCCATTTCAAGTCGGAAAATTATGCTTCGTTACAAAAGGCATAGGCAGAAGGATCTCCGGGTGGAAGGTCCTAGAGGACGAAAGTCTTAGTCTGCACAGATGCATAGTCTTTGAAATTGCGGAGGTAAAAGCACACGACCCTGTTCAGTGGAGGAGCTCCGCGTACATCAATGCCGACGTATTAAGGGACGCGCGTATGCTCTTGGTCCCAGGCAGAGAGAATATCGGGGAAGTGTAGGACGCCCGAAAGGACGAGATGTAACTAGGATGCAACCGGTCTGGTGGAATGGCGAAATAGATAACCTACGTAGCACGTGCAAGAAAACAAAAAGACGGCTAACCAGGATGAGATGCCAAAGACGAGGCCAGGGGAGCATAGAAGCTACGGAGGCGGAGTACAAGAACATGAGAAGTTACCTGAAAAAGTCGATAAACAGGGCAAAGAAGGCGGAGTGGAACGCCTTATGCGACAGGCTCGAGGACGACCCCTGGGGCCAGGGATATAAAATATTAATGAGTAATGAGCGACCTGAAACGCCCCAGAACACCATATGGCATTGGTCAAGAAGAGAAGATAGAATAAGTCGACGACAGTCCTCCTCCTTTCACCACGGAAGACATAAAAACAGCCGCCGCGAAGCTAAAAAACAGAAAGGCACCTGGACCTGCCAGGATAGCAGCAGAAGTTGTAAAAGCTGCGGTGAAATGGGGACGGATCATAGAAAGTCTGAAACGAATCGGAATCAGCAGGTACCTGACAAATAGCATCCAAGCATACCTGTCAGAGCGAAGCCTTGAATGTAGGGAGTACAGGCAGGATATGACACAAGGAGTCCCACAGAGATCTGTTCTCGGCCCAACCCTATGGAACGTCTTATATGATGGCATACTACGCCTGGAGATGCCAAAAAACTGCATCTCTACAGCCTACGCCGATGACTTAGCTATAAACGCGAAAACAAAAGAGGACCTGATTCAAAAAGCAAACCTAGCGCCCAACCACGTAAGCTGATGGATCGAGGAAAACGGTCTAGAGGTGGCAAAGACCGAGGCCATCATAATTAAGGGACCTAGGAATAGGGAAAGAGTCTCCTTCACCATTGAGGGAATCACAATAACACCAAAAAAGTACCATGAAGTACCTGGGCATCTGGATAGATGATAAGCTCATCTTTAATGAGCAGGTTAGGAAGATGTGCGAGAAGACGGACAGACAAGTGACCGCCCTCACGAAGATTTTACCAAACGTCAGGGGACCGGGACCCCAAAAGAGAAGAATAATGTATGGCGTGGTCCAGTCCGTACTATTGTACGCTGCGCCGGTGTGGGCAAGGGTGATGGACGTGGAGAGGTACCGAAGGATGGTCATAGCAACACAAAGGAGGATGCTGAATAGGGTGGTATCCGCCTATAGAACCGTTTCCGCTGATGCCATATGCGTTATTACAGGAACTCTACTGATTGACCTGTTGGTGAGAGAAAGGCAATGCCAGGATACTCTCGGCAGAATCACCAAGGAAGATAGACGAAGAAAAAGGGGCGAAACCATCGATAAATGGCAGTGAAGATGGAACAGCAACCGGGATATGGCTATGTGGACGAAGAGGCTGATACCTCAAATTAGAATCTGGGTGGAATGCGGTTTCAGGACCCTGGGCTATTATGTCACACAGGCCCTCACTGGACACGGTTCCTTTCGAACTTATACCTTGAAGATAAATAAAACGCGTGATGATCTGTGCATATATTGCGGCGATAGGGATGACCCCCAACACACCCTCTTTGAATGCGTCAGGTGGCATGCCCAGAGAAGGGATTTTGAGATCCTTACTGATGCAGTGCCGACACCGGATGATATTATAGAAAAAATGATCAGAGACAGCGAGTCATGAAACGAAAGCACAAGGTATCTTCGGGCAGTGATGGAGAAAAAGGAAAGGAAGGAGAGAGAAAGTTAAGGCCAAAACAAAGGTAACCAAAGACAATGACAGTAGCAAAGCAACATAACACAGAAGGAGAGTAAGCCGCCTGCACCTGTAATATCCTATGGACAGCTCCGGGTACAGGAGTTCAAAACGAGGGGCACACACCAACATTCGTAAGAGGGACACAGAACTTTATAATCGATATCACCCTGTCAACCCAGAGGGTATCAAACAAAGTGAAGAACTGGGTGGTATACACGGAGGAAAGCATGAGCTTACTTAGGCATATAAAGTACACAGTGAAGACATCAAAGAAAGCTGAAAGGAAAGAAGGGTTAAAAACCAGCAAGATAGATGAGGACATACTTACCAGCATGCTACAAATAGTAGAATAGAACCTAGATCAATTAGAGGACCAAAGAGATGCTCAAAGTGCATCCATAAGCAGCGACACAAGTGGCAGGAGAAAGGAGCAGCCTACTTGGTGGAATGGCGACATTCAAAACGCCAGGGTCGGATGCAACAGGGCCAGAAGGGAACTAATAAGGATGAGAGGCAGAAATGGGGACCGGGGAGACACGGGGGATAAGGAAGGCACGTACAAAAACGCAAGACGCGAACTGAGGCGGGAGATATACCGAGCACAGAGGGAAAGCTAGGAAGGCGCTATGCGATGCCCTTGGAGACGACCCATGGGGACAGGGATACCAGATAGCGGTGGAGCAACTGGGCTCAGCAAGACATCCCTATCAAATTGACCCGCAGCAGGAAGCGGACAAGCTGAGGGAATTATTCTCAAACTGCGACGAGGAACATCTGGAACGACGCGAAGAACCCAAACTCCCTTCACGAAGAAGGAACTATAGACGGCCTCGGAAAAAATTAAAAACAAAAAGTCGTCCGGACCAGATGGCATACTACTGGAAATAGTGCAGATGGCAGCCCGGACAATGCCTGAAAACCTACTAAACATCATGAACATCCTACTTGACACAGAATCGTTTTCGCTGCCATGGAAACTTGCCAGGGCAGTATTTATCCCGAAAGGGAGTACGGACGGACCCGAAATTGAGTACCAACCAAACTGCCTGTTGGACTCACTAGGAAAGTTGCTCGACAAATGATGAAAGCCAGACTCTAGGTGGAGCTCGAGAAAAGTGGAGTCATCTCTGCGAAATAATATGGCTTTCGCGCTATGTCGGCTTCACGGGCGATACAACGGTGCTGCGACAGATGACGGAGCTCAGAACGACGTGGGGATCAGCAATCTTCATTGATATTGAAAATGCGTTCATTACGAACAGGTGGGGTATAATCAGGACAAACCTAGCCCAGATAGGTATTAGCGGATACCTTCAAAATATCATCTCTAGCTACCTGAGTGAAAGGGAAATCACCTACAAGAAGTACAGACAGGGACTGACGCAGGGCGTCCCTCAGGGATCCGTGCTCGAGCCCACCTTCTGGAATGTGCTATATAATGGAATCCTCAGGATAAGACTTCCAGAAGGATGCAACACGGTTCCGTACGCAGACCGTCTTGCATTCACAGTCGCATCGAATAACAAACCAGACCTCACAATGAGAGCAAATCAACACTCGCAAGGATCCACAACTGGATGGTCGAAAACAAACTGAAAATGGCAACGCATAAAACAGAAATGATAATCCTGAGGGGACGGCGTTAGAGAGAGGATATTGTGTTCACGATTGCCGGAACCCAGATCAGACCAGAGAAGTACGTAAAGTACCTTGGAGTCTGGCTGGACGATAAGCTCATATATAATGAGCACGTGCGGAAAGTGTGCCAAAAAGCTGAAAGGCAATGCACGGCACTAGCAAGGCTGCTGCTGAACATCAGAGGACCTGGACACCACAAGAGACGTCTGATGTACAATCTACACTCTTATACGCGGCCCCCGTGTGGAAGGCAGCAATGAATATGGACAGATACAACGGGATGATGATCTCTGCTCAAAGACGGATACTTCTGAGTGTGGTCTCGGCGTAAAAAACCGTCTCAGCCGAGGCGGTAGCGGTAGTCGCTGAGATCCCCCCGATGGACTTGCTGGTGGAGGAACGCGCAAGAATAGCTGAGTACATGAACATCATTATGGAAAGGAAGCAAACCGAAAGAGAGGCGACGACAGTCCGATGGCAGAGTAGATGGAACGCACTACAAGAGAAGGCGCAGTGGACTAAAAGACTCATCCCAGATATACAGTCGTGGATAGAGTGCAACTTCAAGACAACAAATTACTACCTAACGCAGACACTTACGGGACACGGATCCCTCAGGTCTTTCACACTCAATATAGGGAAATCACCAGACGACGACTGTATATACTGCGGAGGCAGGGACGACCCAGAACATACCATCTTCCACTGCGCTAGATGGGACAGGGAAATATACAGATTGAATATTGCCATTGGCATCGATGCTACTCCAGATAATCTCATGATCAATGACAGACATAACTGGGAAAGGAGGCAAACCTTCTTGAGGGAAATAATGAAAAAGAAAGAGGAAGAAGAAAGAAGGCACCAGAGCGAAATGGAAAGAGGACAAAAATGATAGCCACTGGCACGCAGGTAGCCTGATGTATGTCGCAAGACAGTTTCGGGCTATCCTGGCGAAAGGGGTTTTTAGTCGGAGTTGCATCCGACACTACCCTGGCTGATTGAAAAAAAGGACCGGGTGTCAAGCGATTCCCCCCCCCTCCCCACAGAAAAAAAGGTTAGATTAGATTAGATTAGGTTAGGTTAGGTCCAAGGGTATCGGCCCAGATGCGGAGTGTCTTGTCAAGGACAAAGAGCCTTGAGATTAAGAAATTTAGGAGACGATCTACATCGAGCCCTCCCAGAAGGAATACCTACCAAAACCAGTCAACGTGTGGGTCGTTGACCTTACCTGGCGAGAAAGGCCAGTCGTAAATTGTTAAGAGAAAGAGACAGGACGGGGAAGAGGAGGAAAACGTAGAAGATGCTTCAAAAAGGCAAATCTTGGGAAGTCGCATACAAATAGAAAACCCGGATGGCAGGTTGAGAAGATGAGGGACCTGACCAGGCAGGCAGAAACAGCTTCGAAGGAACTGGGCAGAGTGATAAGGGAAAAATTAGGAAGGTATCGGATAGGATACGAAGCATTACGAGTCAGATGATGACCAAGGAACTGCAAGCTGTATTTAGCAGCGATGGAGAGATAGCTATCCGCAGGATTCAAGAGGAGGATGGCACTCTCATACATATAGAGCCTACGACAGACTATGCCACGTATAGGAATATCCATTTTAAAAATTGGGGCAGTTCACTGTTTGAAAATACAAGGGTGGTAGTAGGCAATCTCCTTGCAACCGAGGATACCGTGCCTAAAGTAGTCCTCGTTGAACCAAAGGATCCCCAAATGAACAGCAGTATTCAGGGACAGTTCAAAGAAAGGTTCTCCGAATTAGCGAATCTCGAAGACGCGATAAACGTTATTGAGCAGCAGACGAGGGTCAGGGGCCGTGGAGAGGCACTGGCGACAAAAAATATCATAAAAATAATCCATAACGGAACGGAAACTGATGTATGGGACAGGCTCCTGGAGGTTAGAGAGGAAACTAAGCAAGATCAGAAACTAGTTATGTACCACGTCGAGAGCATCAAGGTGGAGGACCTGCAGAAGATGGTGGAAGCTATGTTCCATAAATCCACAACCAAGGTGGAGATTTACACCACAAGAAAGCAGAGCCCCGAGACTAGTGCAGAGAAACCTAGGCCCACGTACCAATTTATTATCGACGGGGCAAAGAAGACGTTTAAGGGGACCCTGGACAGGGTTAAGGAATCGATGATCAGTAGCAATGCAACCAGGTATATCAGGAGCATCAAGAGCACTACGGGTGGGAAGATGCTCCCGACCCTGAACAGAAACAGTAAAGCTTTGGAAACAATCAGCTCTGCGCTGAGAGGAAGCGAGCAAATTAAGATCCACAGATTGGGGCAAGATTCCGTAGAAACGGTCATCGTAAGAGATATGGTGGCATATACCACGAAGGAGCAGTTGATCTCTGCGGTGAAACGGGTCATCGGCACGTGGGACAATGAGTGGAAGATCAGCGAGATTAAGAAAACGCAAAAGGACACGACGGCGGTTACCCTAGTTATGCCAAAGCAGCAGGCTGAAGCAGTCCTGTCAGAGGGACACATGAAGGTGGGCATGACAAGGGGCAGAGTTAAGAAGAGACTCAGGGTTGCTAGGTGTATGAGGTGCTGGTCCTATAGTCACACCAAGGACAAATGCGAAGGTCCCGACAGGTCGGCGCATTGTGCACAGAGCAAGCGATTGCGAAAATAGCGAGTTCTACCCAGTTTGCGAGGAGGAAGGCCACAGAATGGGCACAGCGAAATGCCCAGCTTTCAAGCATTCGCTGACAGGGACATGACGAAGGGAAAGGCTACGGAAACCGAGGAACGGCGCTCAGTGGGACCAACAGGAGGCTGACCACGAGGTACAGTCAGAACACGAAATCAACCAGCGAAGCCTTAGAAACAAGGGAGCCTGTGGCTCCCATCCAGGAGATGATGGAACAATAATCCGAATCTATGGGTATCCTCCAGGATATCATTGATACGTAAGCCCACTCTTATAACAATGCACCTACAGATACTCCAGATCAACGTGGACAGGAGAAAAAAACGCGCACCACCTCGTACTCCGCATGGCCGAGGATGTCGACGCAGACCTGGTAGTTGTACAGGAACCAAACAGAGCCATCGCCCAAATAGACCCAAGATGGATACTTGACCTAGGATGGGACACTGCGATCTGAGGCAGAAACCGAAGGTGTGGCGTTATCAGCCACACCCCGGAACATGGATTTACCTGCCTGAGGCTCGACACCTGGAACCTGTACAACTGTTATGTTTCGCCTAATACCACACCAGCAGGGGGTATATTGATAGGCTTTTTTTTTGTTTGGGGGAAAATCCTCAATGGGCACCGAACGCTAAGCTGTCTATCGCATTCGGTATCGCCGGACACTTACCGGCTAAAACCCCCCAGGTTTCTCACAATCAGCCCGGGACCACCTTCGAAGGTATAAACTTCAGGCTGATTGCGGTTCCATCACGCAGCGTCTCGTTCTTCTTTCTCCTACTTCCGCAGCACATTTCTTACAAACTGACTCCTCCTCTTCCACTCGCATTCGTTACTCAACATGTGCTCCACCAAATCCTTGACTCTATTCATCCTGCCATTTTAGCCTTTCATTCAGAATCATCCTTTCCCCAACCCAGTGAGGGCTCTCTAACAACATATGCGTAACAGTGTCCGTGTCTCCGAAATATAAGCAGGAGTCCTCCTCTATCTTTTTAAACCTCTTCAGGTAGGCACGGAAACATCCATGTTCCGTGAGCACCTGCGTAAGGAAATAATCCACCCACCTGTGCCCACAGGCCACCCACCTTCTGAGGTCTGGGATAAGCCCTTTCGTCCATTGCGACGTAGACGTCAGTGCCCCCCATTCATTCTGCCAGTCCGCTAACGTCCTGGCCCTTTCTTCTTTCTTCGCTCGCTCGTTTCCATTTTCTCGCTCATACAACCTTCTCTCTTCCGGTAACAGGTATGTGGGTACGACACCCGCTATGACTTATAATGCCGCAGTCGGCGACGTACGGTACACACAGGTGGTGCGGATAAGACACGGCCTATCCGTTCGCCGAATCAAATCCCTGTAGTAGGGCACACTCGCTATCTTATGCCACACTGGCGCACCATACAGCATGATTGATTGCACAACATTATGCAGTACCCTCCTCCTCTCGGGACTGGGTCCTCCAATGTTGGGCATCAGCCTCCCTAGCGCAGCAGCTCTTTCTGCGGCCCTACGTGTCGCCCCCAGCAAATGCTCCCTAAAGCTTCCTGACTCATGCAATGTTATGCACTCACTCTCAATCCTCACGTCCTCTCTCTTCCTTGGCCCCTTCATGATAAGGGCCTCTGTCTTCTCCGTTGCCAGTCGAGGACCGTGGTCCCTCATCCACTCAGACACTCTGTCGCAGGTAACCATCGCTTGGTATCTGAGCTCCTCGAGCCCCCCAGCTGCTATCACGACGGCGGGATCATCCGCGAACGCAAAGGGCTGGCACCCCTCCGGGTAATCGCAGCGAAGTACGCCATCGTAGGCCAGATTCCACAACGTAGGGCCCAGGACAGATCCCTGTGGTACACCTCTACATCCTTCTCCACAACCAGTCTTTTTTCTCTCAGGTAGTCCCCCACCACATTCAGAAGGTAGTCGGGGCTACGCCTTTTTCGCCAAGGACCCCATTATTTCCCCCTATTCGAGGGAGTTGAACGCGTTTCGTACATCAAACTGGAGTAGTACAACCCAGCGGCTGCCCTGCCCCTGCTGCGATGCACGGATCACCCCTTCCACGGCATCTACCGTAGACCTTCCACGTCTAAATCTGTACTGGCGGGGCGATAAATCCCCATTCTCCTCGATCACTCTATTCTAGTTTGTACCATTCTTTCATACAGCTTACAGCTGGACGTGAGAAGGCACACTTTGAAGTAGATGTAGCGGTGCTCCGTCGCCATGTAATCGCCCAGCACCTTCCAGCCTTTCGCCCGAGCTGCCAGCGCCATGGTCGAGCAGGTAAGGTCGATGTATGACTCTGAGCCGCCCCTTACAAATGTTGGCTCCGATCCGGTGTTCCATACAACAAGATCGAGAGCCGCCACCCAGTCCATCATCATTCTTCCCCTAGCATCCGTCCTCTGCGATCCCCACTCTGCGGATTTCGCGTTGAAATCGCCCAGAACTATCCATTCTTCCGTCATTCGCGCTCCCGTTTCCATAATTCCATCCAGTCTTCTTTCATATACATCGATTGCTATGTTGGGAGAAACATAGCAGCAGATCACATTAAGTCGTTCCAGTCTCACGACCACATATGCCTCATACGAATCAACCCGGTATACTCTCAACTTGCGGCTCATGATACACACTGCTACCACTCCCGTTACATCTTTCTCCCAGTTTCTCTCCTTTACCAATGTGGGATTTGGTTCCGCCACGACGAGAATGTCCACTACCCTCTCCGAGGCAGTTGCCTAGGCGAGTTCGTGCGCCACTCTTGCCCTTCTCACATTGGTCTGGAGAACCTTCAGGTTATTTAGCTGGGGCATCGAACTAATGGACCGGCCTCCTTCCCCCTCCTCTTTTCTCCCTGAGCAGGCGAGTGAACACTACGCAGGTACCTGACCCGCTTCTGTGCCCTGGTGCGTCGCAGTCGACGCACTTCTCTGTCGGGCTGGTACAGTCTTGTGCCCTGTATCCCGCCTGTGCGCACTTCCAGCACGTGTCTCCTTGCACCTGCTCCTGGCATTCCCCTCGACTCGTGACCGTGCTTATGGCACTTGAAGCACCTCTTCACCTCCTGCCATTATTTCAGCCTCCCTCTCCTTGACAACACTTCCGCAACGCCCGCCTCCAGTTCTACTGTGGCGTTTTGGTTTCTGCCACGTGTGGGTCGGAGAGATCGGGCATCCATGTCCACCGGTCTCCCAGCCACAAGCTCGATGCTCTCTCGAATCTCCGCCTCCGTCGCCGTCGGGTCCATCCCTATCACCACGATGGTTTTCTTTCGAAAACCTCCTTTTGTGACTACTTTTGCGGCGCCGGAGGGGCCAGAGGCGACTATGCCCCTCACCTTTTCGGCCATCCCCATGTCGCCTTCCAGTTCCAGCACCACCCCACCTTCCCTGGTTTTTCTAATTTTCCGCACGGCCACGTCTCTCCTTCCTCCGATGTCTTTCTTCAGGTCCTTTGATAGGCTGGCGCAGCACGTACGGGCTGAAGCTAGGGAAACGGTCATCGTTGGTGACCTTAACGAATCGCAGCTCTGGACTCTAAATAGGACGAATGCCAGGGGACAATATCTGGAGGACTGGATCAACGAAGCTGACAGGTACACAATAATGGCTACGTGCCCACGTTCGTAAGAGCGGCGCAACAGTCAGTCATCGATATAACCCTGGCTACTAGCGGGATCTCTCGCAGTATCAAGGAGTGGCATGTTTTGCAGGAGGAAAGTGGCAGCTTGCATAGATACATCATGTTTAAGGTTGATACTGGTATCAAACGCTGGAAGGCAGGAAAACACCTCGTGAAGTACATGGATCCTTCGACATTTAGAAATTCTCTGTCAATGACTAGGCATAACATTAAAGACCTACAGGAGCTCAGGAAGGTCATATTAGCGGCGCAGTAGGCCAGCCTTGGGCAGGATGATACTGGGGCTGACAACAGCCTGTATGGTGGAGGCCTAGTGTGGATGAGGCTGCAATCGAGCCAGGATGGAGGTAACGAGATACCGCCGTACGAGCGCGCCTCTGGCAGTTATCGAGGAGTACGGAAGCAACTATAAGGAAGCAAGGAGAATCTTCGGAAAGTCATTAGGAGTGTGCAAAAGGAGGAGTGGATGACACTATGCGACAGACTCGAGGATGACCCATGGGGCGCTCCATAAGAGATGAATCCAGCGAGGAAAGAAGCGCTCTGGCGGGAACTGTTCCCAGTGACCAGAGCAATAGAAGAAGAACCGCAGGAACGGGGGGAGAACTATCCCCTCCTTTCACCATAAACGAGCGGGTATGCTGAAAAGCAGGAGATCCCCTGGTCCTGATGGTGTCACGGCAAAGGCCATCAAGCTGACAGTGGATATGATTCCAGAAACCGTCCTCGAGCTTCTCAACGAGGTGTTCGTAGGCAGGATCTTTTCTGATGCATGGAAAGGCTATACTGATTGAGGAAAAGTATAGACCCATATGCCTGCTGGATGGGCTTGGGAAGCTCTATGAATACCTCTTGAAGGGCAGACTGCTGGAGGAGATGGAGGACAGGGGCTCCATCTCTAACTCGCAGTTCGGATTTAGGGCCAAGAGGTCTACAGTGGGCGCCATCAAGGCCGTTATGAATGCAGTGAACGCGGAAATGAAAACATGGGCGGTCATAATAATGATTGATGTAAATAATGCCTTCGATACGGCCAAATGGCATTTAATCAACATACAACTCCAACGAATGAACATCAGTTGGCACCTTAGGCAAGTTATACAAGATTATCTCAGAAATAGAAAGATATGCACTGGTACCGTAGAAATGGACCTCACCCAGGACATCCCGCAGAGATCGGTGCTCGGCCCCACACTGTGGAATGTCCTCTACAACGGGATACTGCTGCTAGACCTGCCCAGAAATTGCACTGACTTGGCATACGCGGATGACCTGGCACTAGTGGTAGTATCGGAAAAAAAGGAAGACCTGGTTGAGACAGTCAACCAGAGCCTCGATAAGATAAGGAGATGGATGGAGGATCACGGACTCGAAATGGCACCGCATAAGATGGAGTCCGTCATAGTTAGAGGTCCCAGGAAAAGGGAGGACATACACTTTGTAGTTGCCGACACCAGGATATCACCTAAAAAGTTTGTGAAGTACTTAAGGGTATGGATCGACGATAAGCAAATCCACAATGAGCATGTGAGAAGAACATGCGAGAGGGCGGACAGGCAGGTGGCTGCACTAGCCAGGATCCTTCCAAATACCAGAGGACCAGGAATGATGAAGAGGAGTCATGTACGGCGTCGTGGAGTTGGTCCTTCTCTACGCTGCCCACGTGTGGGGAAGCGTCATGAGGGTGGAGAAGTACCGTGGTATCATGATTGCAACACAGAGAAAGATGCTGCTCCGCGTCACCATGGCGTATAGGACGGTATCTGCAAACGCCTTGTGCGTGATGGCGTCGATTACGCCTATAGATCTTCTGATATGGGAGAGGATCCGGCTGCAAGAGATCCGGGAGGTTAACCAGCGGACTAAGCGAGAGGAACGAAATAGAACAATAGAGATATGGCTGGAAAGGTGGAATGAAAACACGACCAATGCACAATGGACGAAGCGTCTCATTCCGGATATAAGGTCATGGATTGAATGCGGGCATAGAGCGTTGGACTACTACGTAACGTAAGCGCTCAGCAGAAACGGGTCCTTTGGGACCTTCACTCATAAGATTGGGAAGTCAGCAGACGACAGCTGCAGGTACTGCGGCCTGAGGGATGATCCATACCATACAATCTTCATCTGCCACAGATGGACGCAGGAAAGGCTGATTGTGGAGCATGCCCTGGGAGTGGAACCTACCCCAGATAATCTGATTGGGGTAATGATCGGTAATCCAGCAAGATGGAGGACAGGGTATAGATTTCTGAGAGAGGTTATGGAAAAGAAGGAACGGGAGGAGAGGGAAGCACAGAGGAAGGGCATATAAGATGGTTAAACCAGGAATCTGCCGCTCATACCCGATATCATGTCCATACCGGACAGTTCCAGGTATGAGAGAGGGCACTGGGTGGTTTTGGTCAGTAAGAGTCTGACACTACTGACGCGCGATGGATACCAAGCGGTAAGTGTTCATGAGGATTTCCACCCCACCAAAAAAAAGGTTAGGTTTTAGGAACTGAACTCTATACTCGATATCACCCTGTCAACTCATAGGGTAACAAACAAAGTGAAGAACTGGGTGGTATCGATGGATGAAAGCTTACATAGGCATATACAGTACACAGTAGAGACATCAAAGAATGCTGAAAGGAAAGAAGGGTGCAAAACCAGCAAGATAGATAAGGACATACTTACCAGCATGCTACAAATGGTAGATGGGAACTAATAGGGGCGAGAGGAAGAAATGGGGACGCGGAAGACATGGGGGATGAGGAAGGCACGTATAAAAACGCAAGACGCGAATTGAGGCGGGAGATAAACCGAGCACACAGGGGAAGCTGGAAGGCGCTATGCGATGCCCTGGAAGACAACCCATAGGGACAGGGATACCAGATAGCGGTGAAACAACTGGGCATAGCAAGACATCCCTACCAAATCGACCCGCAGCAGGAAGCGGACAAGCTGAGGGAATTATTCCCAAACTGCGAAGAGGAACATCTGGAACGACGCGAAGAACCGGCGAACCCAGCACCCTTCACGAAGGCGAAACTACAAACGGCCACGGAAAAAATTAAAAACAAAAAGTCATCTGGACAAGACGGCGTACTACCGCCTGAAAACCTACTAAACGTCATAAACAACCTACGTGACACTGAATCGTTTCCGCGGCCATGGAAAGTTTCCAGGGCAGTACTTATCCCGAAAGGGAGTACAGACGGACCCGAAATCAAGTTACGACCAATCTGCCTGTTGGACTCATTGGGAAAGCTTCTCGAACAAATAATAAAAGCCAGACTCGAGGTGGAGCTCGAGAAAAGTGGAGCCATCTTTGTGAAACAATATGGCTTTCGCGCTAAGAGGTCGGCTCCACAGGCAATACAACGGTTGCTGCGACAGACGACGGAGCTCAGAACTACGTGGGGATCAGCAATCCCCATTGATATTAAAAATGCGTTCAACACGGCCAGGTGGGGTATAATTAGAAAAAATCTAGCCCAGATAGGGATCAGCGGATACCTTCAAATTACCATCGGTAGCTACCTGAGTGAAAGAGAAATCACCTGCAAGAAATACAGGCAGGGGCTAACGCAGGGCGTCCCTCAGAGATCAGTGCTGGGACCCACCCTCTGGAATGTGCTATATGATGGAATCCTCAGGATAAGGCTTCCAGAAGGATGCAACACGGTTTTGTGAGCAGACGACCTTGCACTCACAGTCGCAGCGAATAACAAAGCAGACCTCACAACGAGAGCAAATACAGCACTCGCCAGGATCTACAAATGGATGGTCAAAAACAAACTAGAAATAGCAGCGCATAAAACTGAAGCGATTATCCTGAGGGGACCGCGTAAGAGAGAGAATATTGTTTTCACGATTCCCGGAACTCAGATCAGACCCAAGAAGTACGTAAAGTACCTTGGAGTCTGGCTGGACGATAAGCTTATATATAATGAGTACGTGCGGAAAGTGTGCCAAAAAGCTGTAAGGCAGTGCACGGCACTAGCAAAGCTGCTGCCGAACATCAGAGGACCTGGGTACCAAAAGAGGCGTCTGATGTACGGGGCGGTACAATTCACACTCTTATACGCGGCCCCCGTGTGGAAGGCAGCGATGAGGGTAGGCAGATATAACGGAATGATGATCTCGGCTCAGAGACGGATACTTGTTAGGGTGGTATCGGCCTACAAAACCGTATCAGCCGAGGCGGTAGCGGAAGTCGCTGGGATCCCCCTGATGGACTTGCTGGTAGAGGAACGCGCAAGAATAGCTGAGCACGAGAACATCACTGCAAAAAGGAAGCAAATCGAAAGAGAGGCGACGACAGTCCGCTGGCAGAGCAGGTGGGACGCACTGCAAGAGAAAGCGCAGTGGTCTAAGAGACTCATCCCACATATACAGTCGTGGATAGAGTGCAACTTCAAGAAAACAAACTACTTCCTGACGCAGACACTAACGGGTCACGGATCCTTCAGGTCCTTCACTCTTAAGATAGGGAAATCACCAGACGACGAATGTATATACTGCGGAGACAGTGACGACCCAGAACATACCATCTTCTACTGCGCCAGATGGGACAGGGAAAGACACAGACTGAACATCGCCATCGGTATCAATGCTACTCCAAAAAATCTCATAGGCACTATGATGAATGACAGACATAACAGGGAAAGGGGGGAAACCTTCCTAAGGGAAATAATGAAAAAGAAGCGATACAGGTAAACGCCCAACAGATCAATGAATTGGTGAAACTTTTGCAGGAATATAATGAAAATGAAAGGAAAGTGAAAGATCCCTTCCAAAAAGTCAAGAAAAATGCGGACCTGTTTAACAGAGAAATGATCCACAAGTGGCTGGAAAAAAATAGGTATGAGCCTGTAGAGAAGATGTTATTAGAAATGGATACGCAAACCAGCACCACTACTGCGGTGGAGATCGCCACACAGACAGACCCGTGGAACGGAGAAAAAAAAATAACTGAAATAAAAAAGTTACCGAAATGTGATACCATTAGTGAATTCCAAAGTATTGAACCAATGACATGGAATGAAAATTTTTTAGCAATGTTAAAATAGTAGCTGGAAATCCTCTGGAGACCGAAAGTAGCTCTACAGGAGCCCACTGGAGATAATGAAGTCCAGGAAAGAATAACCAAAACAAAAGACAGGATAATTACCAACCAGAAGCTGATGAAGGTTAAATATGACGGCACCATGCTGGACCTCTGGAATAAGATCAGATGGATTGAGTCAGAGACGCAGGACAACGAAGTGGTGACGGTGCACCACCTAGAAAAAATGGACAACCTACGGCTGCGTAAGCTGGTTCAGGCAGTCTTTAATGGCGCTACCACTAAAGTAGATATATATATATATATGTATATATATATATATATATATATATATATATATATATATATATATATATATATATATATATACCACCAGGAAAAGACAAGGAGAGAAGCCCAAAGAAAGGCAGACATATGGAGTAATTGTAAGTGCAGGGGGGAATGAATACAGGGAAATCCTCAGTAAGGTGAGGGAAGCGGTGGCAAATACTGAGACCGAGGCCATAAGAAGCATTAAGAGTACCAAAGACGGGAAACTGCTCATAACCATGGATAAGGACCCCCAGGCCCTCAACGCAATAAATGAGGCCCTAAGGAAGGGAAAAAACGGTCTTAGTACAGTAAAGCTGGGTGAAGAAAAAACTAAAACCATACATCAGATCAGGGGTATGACAGTGGATACATCCAAAAAAACTATTGCGGAAGTGATTCAGGGAATCACCAACGCAGCAGAGGATGAAATAAAAATCAGCGAACCAAGGCCTTTCCGCAACGACACTCTGGCGGTTACGATCACTATGAGACCGGATAAAGCAGCCATTCTACTTGACAAAGCAAATATAAAAATAGGCCACGCAAGATGCCAAGCAGAAGAGAGATATCAAATTAACAGATGCGGTAGATGCTGGGCTTACGATCATTCAAGGGAAAGCTGCGACGGCCCGAACAGGACTAAGATGTGTTATAAGTGCGCCTCAGAGGAGCACACAGCAAGTGACTGTGACAAGGAGGAAACATGCCCTCTCTGTAACCATCAGGGGCACAGAGCAGGCACCTTAAAGTGCGAATCCTTCAGACAAGCGCTGAAGAGAATAGGAAAAAGCAAGAAAAGACAGATATACCATCCCCACAACACTATAGGCTTAGCCATAGAGGCCGCCATTGAAGAGAAGGAGAACCTAGAGCCCCCAAATGACAGGAAGACAGGAACCAAGACATTCCCATAATAGAGGTCCACCAAATCAGTACAGAATTATCTGAGACTATGGAATCTATAGGGATTCTCAAGGAGATCATGAACCTTAGCGAAGACCGAACGGATAGTGCAGGGGCCGCGGAGGGACTACATTAAAGCTTTACAATGGATATCAAGATCATCCAAATAAATACAGATAGAAGGAGAAACGCGTACCATCTGCTAAAAAAGACAATAAGTGAAAATGCAATTGACATCGTATTGGTACAGGAACCAAATAAGCTGCTGACCGGAAAAAATCCCAGATGGATAAAAGACCCCAGAAATGATACGGCGATATACTGCAGCAACCCAAACTGTGGGGTGATAACGCACGAGGTAGGCCATGGCTTCACGTGTTTGATATTCAAGAGCTGGGCGCTATATAACTGTTACATCTCTCCTAACTGTACTTTGGAGCAGTATAGGGGATATGTAAACAGCGTTATGGAACATATCAGGGATGGAGGAAGGGAGGTCGTGGTCGCTGGAGACTTCAATGCCAAATCGACGCTGTGGTCCTCAGCCGTCACAGATATACGAGGTGACCACATAGCTGAATGGATCCAGGCCCTGAATATGGTTGTTAATAATAAGGGTGACACCCCTACCTTTACTAGGGGTAACCAAAGCTCATGTATAGACATTACACTCTCCACTCAAGGAATCGCACGGAGCATAAAGGGGTGGGGTGTCTCTCCCGAAGAAAGCATGAGCCTTCACAAATATATTTTCTTCGAAATTAAAGATAAACACAAGACACCCAAACTGGAATGGAGGGAAGCGCGGTACATAAAGGAACGGGAGTTCAAAACAAACATCCAAGCAATAGAACAGCAAATTGCAAATATAACTGACCTGACAAATGCCGTCAGAGACATCCAGAAGGAGTGTCTAGCCAAAACATCCACGGGTAGACTGAGAATACAGCCAGTCTGGTGGACAGAAATCATAGACGAAAAGAGGAAGAAATGTACCCAAATCAGAAGGAGGCTACAAAGGGCAAGAGCGGCAAATCGAAACAGGAACGATATCGAACAACTGGAAAGCCAGCACAAAGAAATCAGGAGAATGATATATGGGGTCAGGGCTATAAACTAGTCACAAATAAGCTGAGGAACTCTAACACAGCTTATAACCTAGACCCGGAGACGAAGATGAAGAAAGTCGAAGAACTGTTTCCACCATTCATTGATGAGATTAGGACACGCATGATCAACCACAACCGTTTTCACTAGAGGAACTAAATGCTGCCATGGAAAAGATCAGAGTCAGTAAGTCCCCGGGCCCGAATGGGATTATGCCGGAGGCTGTTAGATTAGCAGTGAAATCAATCCCACAAACGGTGCTAAATGCGTTAAATGAGCCTTTGAGGGAGGGCTGCTTCCCCACGAGCTGGAAAACGGCTAAAGTGGTAATGATAATAAAGGGAACGGAGACGGGGGCAGCAGCAAAATACAGGCTAATCTGCCTTCTCGATGGCATCGGCAAGCTATATGAATACTTGATTATATACAGGCTGGAAGATGAACTGACAGCAAGGGACGGTATTTCAGATAAACAGTTTGGGTTCAGACCAAAAAAGTGCACGGTAAATGCGGTCAAATATGTAGTTATACCTGGACGTGGGGGGCGTGAAAAACGCATTCAATACGGCAAAATGGGGTAAAATACTAAAACGGCTAGACACGCTGGAGGTTAGCGGATACCTAATCAGGGTACTGGAAGACTATCTCAGTGGGAGGAACCTACTCTGTGACAACAAAAAAAGGTACTTACGCAGGGGGTTCCACAGGGACCCCTCTGTGGAACCTACTGTACGATGGGGTACTCCGGCTGGGTATGCCGCAGGGATGCTGCACAGCGGCCTACGCCGACGACCTTGCGCTGGTGGTGAGAGCGGACCGAAAGGGAGAACTAATGGGAAACGGAAATCGGGCACTACGAAAGATTCAGAGATGGATGGAAAGAAACGGGCTAGAGATTGCGCCAGCCAAAACAGAAGCAATTATTGTTAGAGGCCCCAGGAAGAGGGACGACGTCTCTTTTGCTCTAGCGGGCACTCCGGTGGTACCAAAGGTACGTGAAGTATTTGGGAGTATGGCTAGACGACAAGAATATCAACAATGAGCACGTGAAAAAAACATGTGAGAAAGCGGACAGACAGACAACCGCACTGTGTAAAATACTTCCGAATATAAAAGGACCGGAAGCGAAGAAGAGGCGCTTACTGTAGGTGTGGTGCAACCGGTGATTTTGTATGCCGCCCCTGTCTGGTGGCGGAAAATGGATGTACAAAAATATAAGGGGATGGTGATATCGTCTCAAAGAAAGATGCTGATGAGAACGGCGTCAGCATACCGGACAGTCTCCGCGGAAGCTTTGACTGTAATCGTAGGAATTCCACCGATGGACCTATTGGTGAGGGAACGGAAGGCCCTAGACAGGGCGGATGGCGTCACGGATCAAGAAAAAGCCCAAAAAAAAGAACGGACAATTGCAGCCTGGCAGGCCAGGTGGGAAAAAAATGTTGAGAAGGCACAGTGGACAAAAAAACTGATCCCCAACATTGAAACATGGCTGAAGTGTACTCACAGGACGACCGACTATTTCCTGACCCAAGCACTCAGCGGCCACGGGTCCTTTAGGACATATACATTCAAGATTGGTGAAAGTCCGGACGAAAATTGTATCTACTGTGGTCAACGCGACGACCCGGAACATACCATTGTGCGCTGCGCAAGATGGGTAAGGGAAAGAACCAACTATGAAATGCTTCTGGGTGTGGAGGTGACAGCACAAAATCTCATACAGAACATGACACAGACAAATCGTCCTGGAAGGAAGAGGTGGACTTCATAAGAAACATTATGAAACAGAAAGAACACGAAGAAAGGATACAACAGGCGAATGAAAGAAATTAAGAGAAATAATGGTAAGACAAATTATGACACGCCGCTTGTACATCCAGGAAGATGTCTTTCTTAGACGGATATCGAGTACAAGAGAGGGCGAGGGGTGGTTTTAGCCGGTAGGAGTCCGGCACTGTTGGCTCGCGATTGACACCAAGCGGCCTTCGTGCAATGTAGCATTTCCACACCACAGAAAAAAAAAGGTTAGGTTAGGTTAGGTTGGGTTCAAGGTACCAGGACTAGTTCACCGCTCAAAAAAAAGGTGAACTCGCCGGGGTTGGTGGAAACATCTACTTTTTCTCAGGACGATGTGATGCGAAGAGAAATTCTCTGACAATAGCCTCTCCATTATCAAGACCGTCTGGGTGCCTACTCGTGGCGAGCCTATCTCTTACAGAACTCAGTGGATCTAGAGGGGGAATCCTCGAAAAAGTAATCCTCATGGAGACACACACCTGGTGTGCAGGGATGGCGGGACCTGGGATTTCTCCGGCCATTCTTACCTTCTTTCATTTCGTCTTGGTTATGACTCTATCTCTTACTTTCCTATCTGTCTTCCTTGACAAACCACTGCTCTCCACCTGTGACTTCCTTTCAGAAGCGCGGTGGTGGCGACTGCGCTCCTTTTTACTAGCGCCACAGAAAAGGAGTGAACCTTAAATCCGCAACCCAAGACGTTAGGCGACCTGTGTCGAGGGGTGAATGGCCAGGCGTTATACGGTCGATAACGGAGCCAGCGGAAAAATGGCGCACTCCCGCTGCTGAAAGCCTTACCTCTGCAATTGGGGCTCTGCAGGGGTAGACATCAATATTTCCCTAGCTAATCGTGGGAACGCACATGGAACAAAAGCAAAAACAGGAAGAGATGGAGGGAGAGGTAAGTAAAGAGAAAGTGGAGAGCGAAGAAGAAATAAAGGAAAGGAAAGAATACGAAGCTAGTTTGCTGAGAGGTCAAGCAAGAAATAAGCTCTTCAGATCGCCAATGACTTCGAGGACAAGGAAGGGGGCTGCTGTACTTACCGAGGCTCTCGAAACTTTTGTAGAGAAGGAAGGAAACCCAGCCAGTGTCGAAACAGAAAGCGATGAAGTTTTCAAAACCCCGAAACAGACTATGTCGGGCACCCCCGACGAATTTGTGGATGAGAAATTTGCGACTTGTCCTATATATCTCCTGGTGGAATCAGAGGAGGAGGATGGAGGGTTGCCCAGAAGGAAGAGAAAGAGAGGGGAAGAAATGATAGGACGCAGGACTTCGACAACCTCCAGAAGACGGTGGCGAACCTTGTCGACAAAGCTGCTCTGATGATGAGCCTAATAGAGGAAAACGTCAATACGAAAGTGGAGATCAAAAAGCTCTCCAGGGAAATGCACGCTGAAGTTGGACAACTCAGAAAAAGGACGACAGTCCTGAGCCAAGTGGAGGAAACATTCAAAATGTGCCAAGAAGAAATAGAGCGGGACGAACCAAATCAAAAAGCTGAAAGGAGAAAAGGAGGCAGCTGAAAAAAAGGCGCAGGAGGCAGTTAGGGAAGCGGAGATCCTGAGAGAAACGGTGAGGATGCTGGAAGAGATAAATTCAGCTTCAGCTAGTAACGTGACAACGGGAGATGGAAAGCCAGAAGAGAGACCCTGCCAAACGACAGAGGTAGGAACACAAACTGGTGTGATTGACGCAGAGGAGATAAGCAACGCGGCGGACTACGTTGCGACAAGGAGGCTCCTTGATAGAGACTGGCCAGATACAGTATACGAGGCGTTAAAGATGGAGGTAGGAAATCCTGTGAAAGCGCTTACCAAGGAAAACATCGCCCTGATAGTGAGCCCCCAAGATAAAGGGGAAAGGGGTCCGCTTAAAATTATCAGTGAGAAAATTCCGGAAACAGTTAATATACTGGGAAATATCAGAGACGGAGAGGTAGAATCGGTGACAACGGTCACCAAAACCCGAACAATTAAAGGAGAAAAACAAGAGAGGACAGCGACAACGTTCTTCATGGCACATGAAGAGAACTCGGACCAAGAGGTTGAAATGGAGAAACTATACAACCTGGCAGTTACTCTTAGAGAAGCAAGCGTCAAAGATGAAGAATCTGGGTCGCCATGCCTGAGGGCATGGATAGGCAGCGGTACAGAAAACTGCTGGAATGCGTATTTGCGAATAGCCGCAAGAAGGTCAAATACCTGACCCCAGCTGCTGCGAGCGTCAAGCGAATGGGCATAAAAGAGAAACCGACCAAGGAGACGGTAACAATTCGAGCCACAGGCAAGACCTACGCGGATCAGTCAAGGACGAGGTTGATATCCAGAAAATCGGTGTGAATGTAACGGGCATACAGAAGACCGAGGATGACTCGATTCGCTTCACGGTAGAAGGAGGGAAACCCTAGGTGACGAAATAAAGAGGAAAGTGGCGGACATGGAAGTTAGCGTGAGGACAGGGGGTATTATAATCACACCTTCTGGAATGGATACCACGACGACGCCGGAAGGGACTATCAAAGATTTGCCGGCAACACCGGGAGTGGATAGAAACAAAGTAATAGTGAGGTCCTTGAGACGCGGCAGATACGGAGAGATGATAGTCATCGTTGAGATGCTCAGGTCACAGGCAATACCAATCCTGAGACGAGGTCGAATAATGAAAAGGTGGCTCAGTTGCGTTGCTAGAGAAAGGGTGCAACTGCTCAGGTGCTATAGATGCCTGGAGTACGGTCACAGGACAACCGAATGTAAGGGCACCGATAAGAGAAAGCAATACCTGAAATGTGGCAAAGATGGCCACATGGCAAAGGAATGCACTGCAGGGCAAGCGGAGATGAGTTCCTAATAGTCGGAGACTTAAACGCCAAAGCACACCTTTGGGGGTCTCCAGTCATCGATGCGAGGGGCGAGTACGTTTTAGAATGGTCAGCCGCCCAGAACATGGTAGTACACAATACGGGGAATAAGCCAACGTTCAGGAAGATAAACCAAACATTCTATTTGGATATAACCTGCTCGACCCAAAGGATTGCCAGGAACCTGGGAAATTGGGAAGTGCTAGATGTCGAACCCCTCGGCGACCATGCCCTCATATATTATGAGGTGAAGGGAAAAGCTAAGAAGAGGATGGATAGGTAGGTCATAACCCATGACTGGAGTGCCTTCAGGACCACCCTGGAATGGAGGCTGAGCACCAAAGAACGTACTTGCTCTTTGGCGCAATGTACGGCCAACATCGGAGAGGCGTACCGTAACTGCGTGGCCAGAGCCAGGAATGCGCCCTACAGACAGCCATACTGGTGGAATGAGGAGATTGGGATGAAACGCGTAGAGTGTACATGGGCAAGAAGGCAGGCCGGCAGGCTGGCCGGACGCGCGGACGCCACTGACGAGTAGAGAGCCCAACAAACCGAAGTATACAAGGCAATAAGGAGGGAGCTGAAGAAGCTTATCGCTGCATCCAAGGGAATGCATCGCAAGAATCTCCGTGAAGACCTCAATGACGATATATGGGGAAAAGGATACCAGATCGTCATGAGACGCCTTACGACACTGCATCCGGTAGCCATGACAGAGGATCTGACAACGCGGATTGCTCATAGCCTCTTTCCCCAGACGCTGGACGCAATCCACGATGCCCCGGAAGGAACAAACGACAGAGCTGACCCATTCACGATCGACGAAATGGAGACTGCTGCAAAAGGTCTGAAGAACGGAAAGGCCCCAGGACTGAACGGAGTACCAGCGCGGCGGAAGCTTCAAAGATAGCAGTAAAAACAGACCCAGTCTGGATGCTGGGAGTCATGAGCAGCTTGCTGGCCGCATCGGATTTCTCGGATATGTGGAAGATTGCACGACTGGTGCTCATCCCGAAAGGGAAAGGAAAAAGAATGGAGGATCCTTCAGCACATAGGCCACTATGTCTGTTGAATGCAACCAGCAAGCTATACGAGAGCATGATTAGGGAAAGACTGAGGCAGGCAGTGGAGGAAAATCATGATCTGTCCGAGAACCAAGGAAGAGCAGATCAACAGTGGACGCAGTGAAATCCGTAATGAACATCGCAGGAAATTTCGGAAATAGGTGGTGCCTACTCATTACGTTGGATGTGAGGAACGCCTTCAATTTGGCTACCTGGAGCATCATTATTGAGAGCCTGGAGGAATGGCTTGGACCAGGATACCTGACAGCGATCATACGGAAGTATTTCAAGAACAGGCGTATAAGGGTATGCGACCACGATATTCCAATTATAGCAGGTGTCCCACAGGGTTCGATCCTGGGACCGGACCTGTGGAATATCCTGTATGATAATGTATTGAGGGTGAATCTGCTGTTGACTCGGCCCTGATGGTGATGGCACAGATGAAGGAGGACTTGGCAGAAAAGGCGGAAAAATCGGCGAAGAGGATAGGACGCTGGATGTGGGAAAACCACCTAGAGCTGGCAGCTGAAAATACAGAGGCGGTGATACTTAGAGGACCAAGAAAACGCGATCTGACCCTCAATATTGGAGGAGAACAGATCAGGCCGCGGAAGGCCGTAAAGTACCTGGGCATAGTGCTGGATGACCAGCAAAGCTTCGGCGAAAACATAAAAAGAAAAGTGAAGAAGGCGGAGGAGAGTGTAGCAGCACTAACGAGGCTCATGCCAAATATAGGTGGACCAAGCAGCGAAAAAAGAGCAGTAATGAGCGTTGCAGTGCAGTCAATCCTGTTGTATGGTGCCCTGGTGTGGTACGGTGCCATGAGAGTGGGGACTTACAAACAGCGGTACACCTCAGTACAGCGCAGGATGCTCTTGAGAGTGGCAAATGGTTATCGCACAGTCTCCGCAAACGCCATTCAGTTGATAACGGGAGTGCCATCTATTAGTCTAATGGCGGAAGAGAGGAATAACCTATACCGAAGCAGGAAAGGAAGCGTAAATGAGCGCCGAAGGATAGAGAGGGTAAGGACCCTGGACAAATGGCAGGAAGTCTGGGAAAGTAACACAGAAAACGCTAAGTGGACCAAAAGACTGATCCCTGACCTTAGACCGTGGGTGCTATGTGCCCACAGAAGCGCAGAGTATTACTTGACGCAGGCCATGGTTCTTTCGGCATATTCACCCATAGAATCGGTAAGACAGCGAAACTAAACTGTAGATACTGCGAAGAGGAAGCCGACTCACCGGAGCACTCTCTGTTTCAATGCCCTAGATGGGAAGCAATCCGCACACGCCTGACGCTTGAAACTGGGGAGATGATAACAGCGGATAATATGGTGGAGCACATGTTGGCTAACGAAAGGGACTGGATGAGGATACACCAAAGTGTTAAGGATCTGATGAGGAAAAAGGAGGAGGAGGAGAGAGTGAGGAAGAATGATACGTCACGCCTGGCATTCAGACGCATGTCTGACGATGATTCCAGAATGCCAGGAGAGGTGAAGCAGAGGGGGTTTTAGCTGGTAGGCTGCATAGTCTGCTAGTCCAGACAGAATCCAGCACTGTCTGGGTAACTTCCCAGTCATTTTTTGAAGATTTCCCCCTCTCGAAAAAAAAAAGTTAGGATAGGTTGGGCTCGGTGGTCTTCCCAGGCGGACATGACGCGCAATACATAGCCTCTCTATCAGCAAGACTGTTGTGAACCTACTTGCGGTGGTCCTGTCTCTTACAGATCACAATGGATCTAGAGAGAAAACTCGAATATAGCACGGATGGCACACCATGGTGCGAAAGAGGTGGCGCCTCTAGATACCTTTAGCTGGACTCCACCTTTCTTCCTCTGACCTTAGGTGGAGTCTCCTTCTTTCCTCATTCTCGTAACTAACACTCTGTCCAGCCTCTACTTGAACTATAACTGCCTTCACTCAACCTATCGGGCGCAGATTGCTGGCGACTGCACCCACTATTCCTTCGCCAGAGGAGTAAACCTTATAATCTGCAACCCAAGATGTTACGCGACCCGTGTCAAAGGGTGCATGGCTAGGCGTATATGGTCTCTAACGGAGCCTCCGGAGAAGTGGCGACCCCACCGGCAGACCAAGCCTCACCTCTACATGCGGGGCACTGTAGGGGCGAACAAGTATTTCCCTAGCTGCTCGTGGGAACAAAAATGAACCATAACAACCAAAAACCAGACAATGAGATGACCAAGGGACCCAACAACCCAACAACCCGAAGCCAAGAATACGAAAGATAAATTAAGCATACCGACAATAAAACAGAGAAGCTCATCGCTTCCCAGCGAGAAGAAGAGAAAGGTAGGAGAGACCTCCCTAGAACAAGACCCTAGCAATGACCCATACAAAATGACTGAATGCACAGTAGCGTTTACGCTGTGCGAAGCAATCAACATGAACACCAAACTGGAAAACGCACTCGAGAAGCTGATACTCGAAAACCCAGGCACAGACAGGAAAATACGCGACATGGCCACCAAGATCAAAAAGAACTCAAACATTTTTCAGAGGAATATAATAGAAACATGGCTGGAGAAGAACAAGTACGAACCGGTGCAGAAGATTTTGATCGACATGGACGTGCAAACGAGTGGCAAAAGGACCGTGGAAATGGGCACACAAACGGAGGCCTGGCTGGAGAAATGAAACACCTCCCTGATAGAGATGGAACGGGTAGAGGACTATGACGTCTAAAACCTGATGAAAATGAAGTGGGAGGAATCACTATATACAAACACTAAAATAGTGGTAGGAAACCCCCTGACAGCTGAGGACAGTGTTGTGAAGGTGGTCCTGGTGAGGCCTAAGGACCCAGGTATGCTACTGAGCATACAAAAGCTCTATAGGGAACGTTTCCCAGAGTAGGAATCCCTAACAGATGCCTTCGAGGTGATCGAACAGACAACCAGGATTAGAGGCAGGCAGACATGTCCACAGAGGAAGGTTATGAAAATTACCCACGACGGATCAGAAGAGGACACGTGGAACAAGCTACGCATGCTTCAGGAAGAGATAGCACTAGACAACAGGGTGGCCATACACCACATTAAGAGAATACCTTTGGCGAACATGATGAAGATAACAGAGAACCTGTTCCATGGTGGTCGAACGAAAGTGGGCATATACACCAACAGAAGTAGTAGGGAACCTGCTAAAACAAGAAATACCTTCGGTGTAATGGTCAACAACGGAGGAAAAACATACAGTGAAATACTGTCCAAAGTCAAAGAAACAATAAGGGATAACGGCGCAGTTGACTCCATCAGGAACATCATGTACCCGTGATGGAAACTTGTTAATAACACTGGAAAAGGACTTAGGTGTCCTTGACAGCCTCAGCAAGGTCCTAAGGGAAGAAGGTAGTCTGAGGACAAGTAAAATTAAAACATCGGAGGAGACGGAGGTAACGCATCTGAGAGGCATGCTTGAAGACACTACCAAAGAGGATATAACGGAGGCTCTAAAGAAAGCAGTAGGCGAATGGATCGAAAACTGCAAGATTAGTGATACGAGGCCATTACCGAACAAAACCAAGGCAGACACTCTCACTATGCCCAAAAATCTCACGGAGAATCTACTCGCCATGGAGTATATAAATATAGGCCTGGTATGGTGTAAAACCGAGAGGAGGCTCGGGATCAACAGATGCCTGAGATGCTGGGCATACAGCCACAGCATCAAAGACTGCAAGGGTCCAGACAGGAAAGAAAATTGTTTTAAATGCGGAAAGGATAACCACAATCAGAACAAATGCCTTGAAGAGAAATACTGCCCAGTCTGCGAGGTGTAGGGGCACAAGGCGGGAACCATGAAGTGCCAGGCGTTCAAGGACGCACTAAAAAAGGCGAGACAGAACGAAAGACACAATAGGGACTATAACACCGGCAACGTACTAGGAACCCTAGTGGAGAACGCCTTTAGAATGAGGAATCAGCGCAGGGAGACCGAAATGGAAGAGGAGATGGCCGAAACAGAACAGAGATAAGAAGAAACATCGGCGGGCCTACTAATAGAAATCATGGGACTCAGCCCCAAAACAATTCCGGTACAACTCCTGAAATAATAGTAGATGGCGAGGACACCACAACCGCGGAGGAGAGCGCACACGGTCCGTAATAACCAAAAATACCAATTAAAATCCTCCAAATAAACACCGACAGAAGGAGGAACGCACACCACATTCTGCAGAAGCATATCAGTAAAAACAAAGTCGACATAGCACTGATCCAGGAGCCAAACAAGATATTATCCGAGAAAAATCCAAAGTGGATTGAAGACCCGATAAATGACACCGCCATATTCTGCAGCAACCCCAACTGTGGAGTAGTGACGCACGAGGTCGGCCCAGGCTTTACGTGCCTCACATTCCACGGCTGCGCTCTATATAGTTGCTATATCTCTCCCAACTGCACCGCAGACCGATACAAGGGGTATATCGACAGCGTAATGGAGCATATCAGAAACGGAGGAAGGGAAGCTGTGGTAGCGGGCGATTCCAACGCAAAGTCGCCGCTATGGTCCTCAGCCCACACTGACGCGCGTGGGGAATACCTCGCGGAATGGATCCAGGCGATGAATATGGCGGTGCATAATGAAGGAGATACTCCTACATTTACAAGGGGAGCCCAGATCTCCCAATCTCCACTCAGGGCATTGTGAGGAAGATTCACGGATGGCACGTCTCCATCGAGGAGAGCATGAGCCTGCATAAATACATATCCTTCGAGATTAGAGATAAGTATAAGGTCCCCAAGATGGAATGGAGAGAGGCACAGTATATTAGCGAAGGGCGTTTCGTGACCAAAATCAAGGAAAGAGAAGAATTCATAAGAACCACGAATGACCAGAGCGAATGCCTCGCCAGAGCAGCAGGTGGTGGGATGAGAGCCCAGCCAGCGTGGTGGAATGAGAACATTGAAGACAGCAGGAGGAAATGCAACGCAGCCAGGAGGAGATTGCAAAGATCCAGAGTGGCACAAGGAAACGCCAATGACATAACAGCTATGGAAATAGATTACAAGCGATGTAGGAAAGAGCTGAGAAGGGGCATCCACAAATCACAAGAGGAGCAGTGGGGGCTACTCTGCGACCAGCTGGAAAACGACATATGGGGCCAGGGTTACAAAATTGTGACAAATAGCCTGAAAAACTCGAAGACAGCCTATAACCTCGATCCAAAAACACACAACGACGCAAGACCACCCTCAACCTTTCTCGCCAGAAGAACTGACCAATGCGGCAGATGAAATTAAAGCCAAAAGATCCCCGGGCCCAGATGGTATCATGCCGGAGGCCGTCAAACTGATGGCAAAAGCAATCTCCCACACTGTTTTGAAGATTTTAAACGAGGCCCTAAATGAGGGCATCTTCCCAACTAGCTGGAAAGCGGCCAAGGTGGTTCTGATACCAAAGGGAGAAGAGACAGGATCACAAGCAAGCAGGCCGATCTGCCTACTGGAAGGTGTAGGCAAACTTAACGAGTACCTGATAAAGTTCAGGTTAGAAGAGGAGCTTACCTTGAAAAATGGTATATCCAAAAACCAGTTCGGTTTCAGACCAAAAAATACACCGTAGACGCCGTTAAATACGTCATGGACAAAGCCAGTAACAACAGCTGAGAAGCAATAATCCTCATAGATGTGCAAAATGCCTTTAATACTGCAAGGTGGGGCAATATACTGAGGAGTTTGGATAGGATGGAAATCAGTGGCTACCTGATGAGAATAATCGAGGACTACCTCAGCGAAAGAAATCTCTCTTGCAACCGAGAAAAGGAAAAGCTCACACAGGGGGTGCCACAGGGATCGGTTCTTGGCCCCACCCTGTGGAACGTCTTATATGACGGAGTCTTACGGCGGAACATGCCACCAGGATGTTTCACGGCGGCCTACGCCGATGATCTCGCACTAAAAGTGAGGGCAGATTGGAAAGGGTCACTCGTGGAGTCAGCAAACTGCGCCTTGCGGATAATATATACGTAGATGGACAACAACGGGCTGAGGATCGCACCATCCAAGACGGAGGCAATTATCGTCAGATGGCCTAGGAAGAGGGACGACATCTCCTTTCTTCTTGCGGATACCCCAGTGGTACCCAAAAAATACGTTAAATATCTGGGAGTATTTTTTCTTTTTAATTTACGAAAAACCGCATTAATCCAATGGTTATTAGCGGCGGATAGTAATTTTGTTACCAATGCATAAATACCTAATAATGAAAAGTTGAAACTAGGTTACTGGTTACAGTTTCTCAACAATATTCTAATGCCGCCCCTGTCTGGTGGCGGAAATTAGATGTACAAAAATATAAGGGGATGGTGATATCGTCTCAAAGAAAGATGCTGATGAGAACGGCGTCAGCATACCGGACAGTCTCCGCGGAAGCTTTGACTGTAATCGTAGGAATTCCACCGATGGACCTATTGGTGAGGGAACGGAAGGCCCTAGACAGGGCGGATAGCGTCACGGATCAAGAAAAAGCCCAAGAAAAAGAACGGACAATTGCAGCCTGGCAGGCCAGGTGGGAAAAAAATGTTGAGAAGGCACAGTGGACAAAAAAACTGATCCCCAACATTGAAACATGGCTGAAGTGTACTCACAGGACGACCGACTATTTCCTGACCCAAGCACTCAGCGGCCACGGGTCCTTTAGGACATATACATTCAAGATTGGTGAAAGTCCGGACGAAAATTGTATCTACTGTGGTCAACGCGACGACCCGGAACATACCATTGTGCGCTGCGCAAGATGGGTAAGGGAAAGAGCCAACTATGAAATGCTTCTGGGTGTGGAGGTGACAGCACAAAATCTCATACAGAACATGACACAGACAAATCGTCCTGGAAGGAAGAGGTGGACTTCATAAGAAACATTATGAAACAGAAAGAACACGAAGAAAGGATACAACAGGCGAATGAAAGAAATTAAGAGAAATAATGGTAAGACAAATTATGACACGCCGCTTGTACATCCAGGAAGATGTCTTTCTTAGACGGATATCGAGTACAAGAGAGGGCGAGGGGTGGTTTTAGCCGGTAGGAGTCCGGCACTGTTGGCTCGCGATTGACACCAAGCGGCCTTCGTGCAATGTAGCATTTCCACACCACAGAAAAAAAAAGGTTAGGTTAGGTTGGGTTCAAGGTACCAGGACTAGTTCACCGCTCAAAAAAAAGGTGAACTCGCCGGGGTTGGTGGAAACATCTACTTTTTCTCAGGACGATGTGATGCGAAGAGAAATTCTCTGACAATAGCCTCTCCATTATCAAGACCGTCTGGGTGCCTACTCGTGGCGAGCCTATCTCTTACAGAACTCAGTGGATCTAGAGGGGGAATCCTCGAAAAAGTAATCCTCATGGAGACACACACCTGGTGTGCAGGGATGGCGGGACCTGGGATTTCTCCGGCCATTCTTACCTTCTTTCATTTCGTCTTGGTTATGACTCTATCTCTTACTTTCCTATCTGTCTTCCTTGACAAACCACTGCTCTCCACCTGTGACTTCCTTTCAGAAGCGCGGTGGTGGCGACTGCGCTCCTTTTTACTAGCGCCACAGAAAAGGAGTGAACCTTAAATCCGCAACCCAAGACGTTAGGCGACCTGTGTCGAGGGGTGAATGGCCAGGCGTTATACGGTCGATAACGGAGCCAGCGGAAAAATGGCGCACTCCCGCTGCTGAAAGCCTTACCTCTGCAATTGGGGCTCTGCAGGGGTAGACATCAATATTTCCCTAGCTAATCGTGGGAACGCACATGGAACAAAAGCAAAAACAGGAAGAGATGGAGGGAGAGGTAAGTAAAGAGAAAGTGGAGAGCGAAGAAGAAATAAAGGAAAGGAAAGAATACGAAGCTAGTTTGCTGAGAGGTCAAGCAAGAAATAAGCTCTTCAGATCGCCAATGACTTCGAGGACAAGGAAGGGGGCTGCTGTACTTACCGAGGCTCTCGAAACTTTTGTAGAGAAGGAAGGAAACCCAGCCAGTGTCGAAACAGAAAGCGATGAAGTTTTCAAAACCCCGAAACAGACTATGTCGGGCACCCCCGACGAATTTGTGGATGAGAAATTTGCGACTTGTCCTATATATCTCCTGGTGGAATCAGAGGAGGAGGATGGAGGGTTGCCCAGAAGGAAGAGAAAGAGAGGGGAAGAAATGATAGGACGCAGGACTTCGACAACCTCCAGAAGACGGTGGCGAACCTTGTCGACAAAGCTGCTCTGATGATGAGCCTAATAGAGGAAAACGTCAATACGAAAGTGGAGATCAAAAAGCTCTCCAGGGAAATGCACGCTGAAGTTGGACAACTCAGAAAAAGGACGACAGTCCTGAGCCAAGTGGAGGAAACATTCAAAATGTGCCAAGAAGAAATAGAGCGGGACGAACCAAATCAAAAAGCTGAAAGGAGAAAAGGAGGCAGCTGAAAAAAAGGCGCAGGAGGCAGTTAGGGAAGCGGAGATCCTGAGAGAAACGGTGAGGATGCTGGAAGAGATAAATTCAGCTTCAGCTAGTAACGTGACAACGGGAGATGGAAAGCCAGAAGAGAGACCCTGCCAAACGACAGAGGTAGGAACACAAACTGGTGTGATTGACGCAGAGGAGATAAGCAACGCGGCGGACTACGTTGCGACAAGGAGGCTCCTTGATAGAGACTGGCCAGATACAGTATACGAGGCGTTAAAGATGGAGGTAGGAAATCCTGTGAAAGCGCTTACCAAGGAAAACATCGCCCTGATAGTGAGCCCCCAAGATAAAGGGGAAAGGGGTCCGCTTACAATTATCAGTGAGAAAATTCCGGAAACAGTTAATATACTGGGAAATATCAGAGACGGAGAGGTAGAATCGGTGACAACGGTCACCAAAACCCGAACAATTAAAGGAGAAAAACAAGAGAGGACAGCGACAACGTTCTTCATGGCACATGAAGAGAACTCGGACCAAGAGGTTGAAATGGAGAAACTATACAACCTGGCAGTTACTCTTAGAGAAGCAAGCGTCAAAGATGAAGAATCTGGGTCGCCATGCCTGAGGGCATGGATAGGCAGCGGTACAGAAAACTGCTGGAATGCGTATTTGCGAATAGCCGCAAGAAGGTCAAATACCTGACCCCAGCTGCTGCGAGCGTCAAGCGAATGGGCATAAAAGAGAAACCGACCAAGGAGACGGTAACAATTCGAGCCACAGGCAAGACCTACGCGGATCAGTCAAGGACGAGGTTGATATCCAGAAAATCGGTGTGAATGTAACGGGCATACAGAAGACCGAGGATGACTCGATTCGCTTCACGGTAGAAGGAGGGAAACCCTAGGTGACGAAATAAAGAGGAAAGTGGCGGACATGGAAGTTAGCGTGAGGACAGGGGGTATTATAATCACACCTTCTGGAATGGATACCACGACGACGCCGGAAGGGACTATCAAAGATTTGCCGGCAACACCGGGAGTGGATAGAAACAAAGTAATAGTGAGGTCCTTGAGACGCGGCAGATACGGAGAGATGATAGTCATCGTTGAGATGCTCAGGTCACAGGCAATACCAATCCTGAGACGAGGTCGAATAATGAAAAGGTGGCTCAGTTGCGTTGCTAGAGAAAGGGTGCAACTGCTCAGGTGCTATAGATGCCTGGAGTACGGTCACAGGACAACCGAATGTAAGGGCACCGATAAGAGAAAGCAATACCTGAAATGTGGCAAAGATGGCCACATGGCAAAGGAATGCACTGCAGGGCAAGCGGAGATGAGTTCCTAATAGTCGGAGACTTAAACGCCAAAGCACACCTTTGGGGGTCTCCAGTCATCGATGCGAGGGGCGAGTACGTTTTAGAATGGTCAGCCGCCCAGAACATGGTAGTACACAATACGGGGAATAAGCCAACGTTCAGGAAGATAAACCAAACATTCTATTTGGATATAACCTGCTCGACCCAAAGGATTGCCAGGAACCTGGGAAATTGGGAAGTGCTAGATGTCGAACCCCTCGGCGACCATGCCCTCATATATTATGAGGTGAAGGGAAAAGCTAAGAAGAGGATGGATAGGTAGGTCATAACCCATGACTGGAGTGCCTTCAGGACCACCCTGGAATGGAGGCTGAGCACCAAAGAACGTACTTGCTCTTTGGCGCAATGTACGGCCAACATCGGAGAGGCGTACCGTAACTGCGTGGCCAGAGCCAGGAATGCGCCCTACAGACAGCCATACTGGTGGAATGAGGAGATTGGGATGAAACGCGTAGAGTGTACATGGGCAAGAAGGCAGGCCGGCAGGCTGGCCGGACGCGCGGACGCCACTGACGAGTAGAGAGCCCAACAAACCGAAGTATACAAGGCAATAAGGAGGGAGCTGAAGAAGCTTATCGCTGCATCCAAGGGAATGCATCGCAAGAATCTCCGTGAAGACCTCAATGACGATATATGGGGAAAAGGATACCAGATCGTCATGAGACGCCTTACGACACTGCATCCGGTAGCCATGACAGAGGATCTGACAACGCGGATTGCTCATAGCCTCTTTCCCCAGACGCTGGACGCAATCCACGATGCCCCGGAAGGAACAAACGACAGAGCTGACCCATTCACGATCGACGAAATGGAGACTGCTGCAAAAGGTCTGAAGAACGGAAAGGCCCCAGGACTGAACGGAGTACCAGCGCGGCGGAAGCTTCAAAGATAGCAGTAAAAACAGACCCAGTCTGGATGCTGGGAGTCATGAGCAGCTTGCTGGCCGCATCGGATTTCTCGGATATGTGGAAGATTGCACGACTGGTGCTCATCCCGAAAGGGAAAGGAAAAAGAATGGAGGATCCTTCAGCACATAGGCCACTATGTCTGTTGAATGCAACCAGCAAGCTATACGAGAGCATGATTAGGGAAAGACTGAGGCAGGCAGTGGAGGAAAATCATGATCTGTCCGAGAACCAAGGAAGAGCAGATCAACAGTGGACGCAGTGAAATCCGTAATGAACATCGCAGGAAATTTCGGAAATAGGTGGTGCCTACTCATTACGTTGGATGTGAGGAACGCCTTCAATTTGGCTACCTGGAGCATCATTATTGAGAGCCTGGAGGAATGGCTTGGACCAGGATACCTGACAGCGATCATACGGAAGTATTTCAAGAACAGGCGTATAAGGGTATGCGACCACGATATTCCAATTATAGCAGGTGTCCCACAGGGTTCGATCCTGGGACCGGACCTGTGGAATATCCTGTATGATAATGTATTGAGGGTGAATCTGCTGTTGACTCGGCCCTGATGGTGATGGCACAGATGAAGGAGGACTTGGCAGAAAAGGCGGAAAAATCGGCGAAGAGGATAGGACGCTGGATGTGGGAAAACCACCTAGAGCTGGCAGCTGAAAATACAGAGGCGGTGATACTTAGAGGACCAAGAAAACGCGATCTGACCCTCAATATTGGAGGAGAACAGATCAGGCCGCGGAAGGCCGTAAAGTACCTGGGCATAGTGCTGGATGACCAGCAAAGCTTCGGCGAAAACATAAAAAGAAAAGTGAAGAAGGCGGAGGAGAGTGTAGCAGCACTAACGAGGCTCATGCCAAATATAGGTGGACCAAGCAGCGAAAAAAGAGCAGTAATGAGCGTTGCAGTGCAGTCAATCCTGTTGTATGGTGCCCTGGTGTGGTACGGTGCCATGAGAGTGGGGACTTACAAACAGCGGTACACCTCAGTACAGCGCAGGATGCTCTTGAGATTGGCAAATGGTTATCGCACAGTCTCCGCAAATGCCATTTAGTTGATAACGGGAGTGCCATCTATTAGTCTAATGGCGGAAGAGAGGAATAACCTATACCGAAGCAGGAAAGGAAGCGTAAATGAGCGCCGAAGGATAGAGAGGGTAAGGACCCTGGACAAATGGCAGGAAGTCTGGGAAAGTAACACAGAAAACGCTCAGTGGACCAAAAGACTGATCCCTGACCTTAGACCGTGGGTGCTATGTGCCCACAGAAGCGCAGAGTATTACTTGACGCAGGCCATGGTTCTTTCGGCATATTCACCCATAGAATCGGTAAGACAGCGAAACTAAACTGTAGATACTGCGAAGAGGAAGCCGACTCACCGGAGCACTCTCTGTTTCAATGCCCTAGATGGGAAGCAATCCGCACACGCCTGACGCTTGAAACTGGGGAGATGATAACAGCGGATAATATGGTGGAGCACATGTTGGCTAACGAAAGGGACTGGATGAGGATACACCAAAGTGTTAAGGATCTGATGAGGAAAAAGGAGGAGGAGGAGAGAGTGAGGAAGAATGATACGTCACGCCTGGCATTCAGACGCATGTCTGACGATGATTCCAGAATGCCAGGAGAGGTGAAGCAGAGGGGGTTTTAGCTGGTAGGCTGCATAGTCTGCTAGTCCAGACAGAATCCAGCACTGTCTGGGTAACTTCCCAGTCATTTTTTGAAGATTTCCCCCTCTCGAAAAAAAAAAGTTAGGATAGGTTGGGCTCGGTGGTCTTCCCAGGCGGACATGACGCGCAATACATAGCCTCTCTATCAGCAAGACTGTTGTGAACCTACTTGCGGTGGTCCTGTCTCTTACAGATCACAATGGATCTAGAGAGAAAACTCGAATATAGCACGGATGGCACACCATGGTGCGAAAGAGGTGGCGCCTCTAGATACCTTTAGCTGGACTCCACCTTTCTTCCTCTGACCTTAGGTGGAGTCTCCTTCTTTCCTCATTCTCGTAACTAACACTCTGTCCAGCCTCTACTTGAACTATAACTGCCTTCACTCAACCTATCGGGCGCAGATTGCTGGCGACTGCACCCACTATTCCTTCGCCAGAGGAGTAAACCTTATAATCTGCAACCCAAGATGTTACGCGACCCGTGTCAAAGGGTGCATGGCTAGGCGTATATGGTCTCTAACGGAGCCTCCGGAGAAGTGGCGACCCCACCGGCAGACCAAGCCTCACCTCTACATGCGGGGCACTGTAGGGGCGAACAAGTATTTCCCTAGCTGCTCGTGGGAACAAAAATGAACCATAACAACCAAAAACCAGACAATGAGATGACCAAGGGACCCAACAACCCAACAACCCGAAGCCAAGAATACGAAAGATAAATTAAGCATACCGACAATAAAACAGAGAAGCTCATCGCTTCCCAGCGAGAAGAAGAGAAAGGTAGGAGAGACCTCCCTAGAACAAGACCCTAGCAACGACCCATACAAAATGACTGAATGCACAGTAGCGTTTACGCTGTGCGAAGCAATCAACATGAACACCAAACTGGAAAACGCACTCGAGAAGCTGATACTCGAAAACCCAGGCACAGACAGGAAAATACGCGACATGGCCACCAAGATCAAAAAGAACTCAAACATTTTTCAGAGGAATATAATAGAAACATAGCTGGAGAAGAACAAGTACGAACCGGTGCAGAAGATTTTGATCGACATGGACGTGCAAACGAGTGGCAAAAGGACCGTGGAAATGGGCACACAAACGGAGGCCTGGCTGGAGAAATGAAACACCTCCCTGATAGAGATGGAACGGGTAGAGGACTATGACGTCTAAAACCTGGTGAAAATGAAGTGGGAGGAATCACTATATACAAACACTAAAATAGTGGTAGGAAACCCCCTGACAGCTGAGGACAGTGTTGTGAAGGTGGTCCTGGTGAGGCCTAAGGACCCAGGGATGCTACTGAGCATACAAAAGCTCTATAGGGAACGTTTCCCAGAGTAGGAATCCCTAACAGATGCCTTCGAGGTAATCGAACAGACAACCAGGATTAGAGGCAGGCAGACATGTCCACAGAGGAAGGTTATGAAAATTACCCACGACGGATCAGAAGAGGACACGTGGAACAAGCTACGCATGCTTCAGGAAGAGATAGCACTAGACAACAGGGTGGCCATACACCACATTAAGAGAATACCTTTGGCGAACATGATGAAGATAACAGAGAACCTGTTCCATGGTGGTCGAACGAAAGTGGGCATATACACCAACAGAAGTAGTAGGGAACCTGCTAAAACAAGAAATACCTTCGGTGTAATGGTCAACAACGGAGGAAAAACATACAGTGAAATACTGTCCAAAGTCAAAGAAACAATAAGAGATAACGGCGCAGTTGACTTCATCAGGAACATCATGTACCCGTGATGGAAACTTGTTAATAACACTGGAAAAGGACTTAGGTGTCCTTGACAGCCTCAGCAAGGTCCTAAGGGAAGAAGGTAGTCTGAGGACAAGTAAACTCAAAACATCGGAGGAGACGGAGGTAACGCAACTGAGAGGCATGCTTGAAGACACTACCAAAGAGGATATAACGGAGGCTCTAAAGAAAGCAGTAGGCGAATGGATCGAAAACTGCAAGATTAGTGATACGAGGCCATTACCGAACAAAACCAAGGCAGACACTCTCACTATGCCCAAAAATCTCACGGAGAATCTACTCGCCATGGAGTATATAAATATAGGCCTGGTATGATGTAAAACCGAGAGGAGGCTCGGGATCAACAGATGCCTGAGATGCTGGGCATACAGCCACAGCATCAAAGACTGCAAGGGTCCAGACAGGAAAGAAAATTGTTTTAAATGCGGAAAGGATAACCACAAGCAGAACAAATGCCTTGGAGAGGAATACTGCCCAGTCTGCGAGGTGCAGGGGCACAAGGCGGGAACCATGAAGTGCCAGGCGTTCAAGGACGCACTAAAAAAGGCGAGACAGAACGAAAGACACAATAGGGACTATAACACCGGCAACGTACTAGGAACCCTAGTGGAGAACGCCTTTAGAATGAGGAATCAGCGCAGGGAGACCGAAATGGAAGAGGAGATGGCCGAAACAGAACAGAGATAAGAAGAAACATCGGCGGGCAGTAGATAACAAATGAGAGAGCAACGGGAGGAGGGTCTATACAAATGAGAGAGCAACGGGAGGTACACGTCAGCAGAAAGTGCACGTGTCAGTTATCAGCTTACATTTGATAACATTCGGTAAATGAAATTTGAAACGGGTTCAATGACCTATTTCAAAGTTAATGAATGCACGTTTTGGATATCAAATTACTTGGAATTTGCTGACGCCATATTTCCGGTCAATGAAATTTGAAACGGATTCAATGACCTCTTTCAAAATGAATGCACGTGTTGGATATCAAATTACTTGGAATTTGCTGACGCCATATTTCCGGTAGGCGAAATTTGATACGGGTTCAATGACCTCTTTCAAAATGAATGCACGTGTTGGATATCAAATTACTTGGAATTTACTGACGCCATATTTCCGGTAGGCGAAATTTGACCTTTTTTAAAATAAATGCACGTATTGGATATCAGATTACCTGGAATTTGCTGATCTCACGTTACAGACAAGTCTCAACAAGTAAGAATAATTCAATATGGCTTCAAGGACCTATTTCAAGGTCAATAAATGCACGTGTTGGGTATCAGATTACCAAGAATTTACTGACGTCACGTTTCATGCAAGTCTCGACAAGTAGAAGAAATCCGAGATGGGTTCAATGACCTCTTTCAATTTTTGCACGTGTCAGGTATCAAATTACTAGGAATTCGCTGACGCCATAGTTCCGGTAGGCAAAATTTGATACGGGATCAATGACCTATTTCAATAAGTGCACGTGTCAGATATCAAATTACCTGGAATTTTCTGACGCAACGTTACAGTCAAGTCTCGACAGGTACGAAAAACCTGAGATAGGTTCAAGACCTATTTCAATAAGTGCACGTGTTGGGTATCAGATTACCTGGAATTTGATGACGTCATAGCTCCGGTGATCAAAATTTGATACGTGTTCAATGACCTATTTCAATAAGTGCACGTGTTAGGTATCAAATTACCTGGAATTTCCTGACGCCACGTTACAGACAAGTCTCGACAAGTAAGAGAAATCTGAGATGGGTTCAATGACCTATTTCAATAAGTGCACGTGTCAGATATCAGATTACCTGGAATTTGTTGACGTCACATTACAGACAAGTCCCGACAAGTAGAGAAACTTGAAACGGGATCATTGACCTCTTTCAAGGTCATGAAGTGCAAGTTCATGATGTGCACGGGTCAGATTTCAAACTACTAGGGATTTGCTGGCGCAACAGTTCTGGTTACAGTGCACGTGTCAGGAATCAGATTACCTGAAATTTTCTGAAGCCACGTTTCCGGTTATAGTCAAGTTTCGACAAGTAGGAGAAATCAAAATAGGTCCAATGACCTCTTTCCATATCATGAAGTGCACGTGTCAGACATCAGAGTACCTGGGATTCGCTGACACCATGGTTTCGGTTACAGAGAGGTCAGCAAAATTCAATACGGGTTGAATGACCTATTTCAAGGTTGATGAATAGTCGTGTCAGATATCAAATCACCTGGAATTTGCTGACGTCACGTTACAGACAGTAACGACAAGTACGAGGAACTTGAAACGGGTTCAATTCGTGAGTTCACGTGTTCGAGTGTCAGTGTGTTCGTGTATTTGTTTGTGATCATGTGTTCTTGTGTTCAAACCTCAGATACACATAGAGCGCCACAGACAGCTGTTTGAGCGCGTGTTCTTATGTTTGTTTGTGTGGCTGTTTGTTCGTTTGTTCGCTTGTTCGCTTGTTCTTGTGTTCTTGTTTCTACGTGTGTTCAACTGTCTGTGTGTTCGTGCTTGTTCGTGTGTTCGCGTCTTCAGGTGTTCGAGTGTTCGTATTTGTTTGTTCGTATGTTCGCGTGTTCAGGTGCTCGTGTGTTCTACTATCCGTGTGTCCGTGTTTGTTCGTGTGTTTTCCTGTTCGCATGTTGGTGTGTGCGTGTGTATGTGTTTGTTCGCGAGTTAGCATGTTCATAAGTTTTGTGTGTGTAGGTGTTTGATCGTATGTTGATGTGATCTTATGTTCGACTGTCTGTATGTTCGTGTTTGTTCGTGTGTTCGTATTTTTTCGTGAGTTCGCGTGTTCTAGTGTATGTGAGTTCGTGTATTTGTTAGTGACCATGTGTTTATGTGTTCAAACCTCAGATACACATACACATACAGCTGTTTGTTCGCGTGTTCGTATGTTTGTGTGTATTTGTTTGTTCGTTTGTTCGCGTGTTCTTGTGTCCTTGTTCCTTCGTGTGTTCAACTGTCTGTGTGTTCGTGCTTGTTCTTGTTTTCGCGTGATCGAGTGTTAGTGTGTTCGAGTGTCTGTGACTTCGTGTATTTGTTGGTGTTCACCAACCACGGATAACCTCAGATCCCCACAGCTATCCACTGCTACAACAGAAAGCCACAGTTAGCGATGAATAGCCACAACTCAGTTCTGCTGGCCACTGCTACCCACAGAAAGCCACAGATAACCAATGATAACCTCAGATCTTCACAGCTAGCCACTACTAACCACAGAAAGCCACAGATAGTCACAGATAGCCACATATGACGATGAATAGCCACAACTCATTTCTTCACAGATAACAACCCGTATTGACTTTTTCTGACCTTTCTGCTATCAGAACTATGGCGTCAACGAATTTCAGGTAATATGATACGCGACACGTGCATTCATCAACCTTCAAATAGAACATTGAACCCATCTAGGATTTCCCCGTCTAGATGAATTTGTAACCGGAAATGTGTGAAATATAATATCGTCCTACTACTCCAGTAAGTATTCTTTTAAGTCAAATCGACATTGTCTTCAGCCTTTTGGAGTAATTCATCTCGTTGGTGAAGTATTTCCCACAAACTTGCTTACTCAAGCATAGTACGAGCCTTGTTTAATTGAAACCGATGTATCTCCCACCCATGAAATCTCGCTTCGGGCTCATTTCCACTCATAAGCAATGACATTCAGTTCACTTGAAAATATTCCAAGTCAACTTGATAATATACTTCAGCTTTTTGAAGTTATTCATCTGGTAAAATCTCACTCAAAAACTTTCCTTCTAACACATTGCACGGACCTTATTATGGCAATTAAATTGAAAAATGCTAAAGTCTTCGTCTAAGTTGTCGTTCCTCGAGGCACAAAAACTGAAATCACTTATTATAATGGAAAATGCACAAACTCCTGGTCATATAGGCTTACCACATTGAAATGATTTACGATATAAACAAAAATGGCCAGAGAATTGGTCCTTGAAGCACACCACATTGTAATAAAAAAATGCCCAGAGAACTGGTCCTTGAGGCTAACCTCATTGAAATTATTCATTATATATAAAAAATACCCCAAGAACTGGTCCTTGAGGTGTACCACAACGAAATTTGAAAAATGGTGGAGGCACGAAAACATAAATGATTTGTACAATAAAAATGCCTATAAAACTGGTCCTTGAGGCTTACTACATTAAAATAATTTATTATATATATAAAATGCCCAACGAACTGATCCTTGAGGTATAGCACATGGTAATTTGGAAAATGTTGAAGACTCTGTCTATGTGATTGTTCCTTGAGGCACAAAAACTGAAATAACTTGTAATAGAAAAATGTCCGGAGAACTGGTCCTTGAAGTACATTACATTAGAATAGCTTGTAATAGAAAAATGCCCAGAGAACTGGTCCTTGAGACTTACCTCATCGAAATAATTCATTATACATAAAAAACGCTCAAAGAACTGGTCCTTGAGATATACCACAACAAAGTTTGAAAAATGGTGGTTATGTGATTGTTCTTTGAGGCACGAAAACTGAAATAATTTGTAAAAGGAAAATGCCTAAGAAACTGGACCTTGAGGCTTACCACATTAAAATAATTTATTATAAATATATATAACAATAACAAAAACAACAATCTATAAAATGCTCAACGAACAGGTCCTTGAGGAATAGCACATTGTAATTTGGGAAATGTTAAAGTCTCTGTCTATGTGATTGTTCCTTGAGGCACAAAAACTGAAATAACTTGTAATACAAAAATATCCAGAGAACTCGACCTTGAAGTACATTACATTAGAATAGCTTGTAATAGAAAAATTCCCAGAGAACTGGCCCTTGAGGATTACCTCATCGAAATAATTTATCATATATAAAAAATGCTCCAAGAACTGGTCCTTGAGGTGTACCACAACGAAATTTGAAAAATGGTGGAAGAATTGTCTATGTGATTTTTCTTTGAAGCACGAAAACTGAAATAATTTGTAAAAGAAAAATGCCTAGAAAACTGGTTCTTGTGGCTTACCAAATTAAAATTACTTATTAAATATATGAAATGCCCAACAAACTGGTCCTTGACGAATAGCACATTATCATTTGGAAAATATTGAAGTCTCTGTCTATGTGATTGTTCCTTGAGGCGCAAAAACTGAAATAACTTGTAATAGAAAAATATCCAGAGAACTGGACCTTGAAGTACATTACATTAGAATAGCTTGTAATAGAAAAATGCCCAGAGAACTGGCCCTTGAGGATTACCTCATCGAAATAATTTATTATATATAAAGAATGCTCCAAGAACTGGTCCTTGAGGTGTACCACAACGAAATTTGAAAAATGGTGGAAGAATTGTCTATGTGATTTTTCTTTGAGGCACGAAAACTAAAATAATTTATTATATATAAAAATGTCCCAAGAACTGGTCCTTGGGGTGTACCACAATAAAATTTGAGGATTGGTGAAAGCTATTGCTCTTTGAGGCACAAAAACTGAAATAATTTGTTGAAGAAAAATGCCTAGAAAACTGGCCCTTGAGGCTTACCACATTAAAATACTTTATTGTATATATAAAGTGCCCTACGAACTGGTCCTTGAGGTAAAGCACATTGAAATTTGAACAATGTGCAAGTCTCTGTCTATGTGATTGTTCCCTGAGGCACAAAAACTGAAACTTGAAATAGAAAAATGTTCAGAGAACTGGCCCTTGAAGCACACTACATTGGAATAACTTGTGATAGCAAAATGCCCAGTGATCTGGTCCTTGAGGCTTACCTCATTGAAATAATTCATTATGTTTAAAAAATGCCCCAAGAACTGGTCCTTGAGGTGTACCATAATGAAAGTTGAAAAATGGCGAAAGCGGTGTCTACGTGATTGTTCTTTGAGGCACAGAAACTGAAATAATTTGTTAAAGAAAAATGCCTAGAAAATTGGTACTTGAGGCTTACCACATTAAAATGATAAAATCCTTGTTTCGCAGCTATTGAGCTTGACACAGATATGCGAAATGTTGGAATGACTAATCAGCTAGATGTAAATGAAACTACTGAGAGTGGAATATTCCACAATATTTCAAGCATTGGTGTTGATAGGAATAACAGGTGAAGGAATGGAATTGTCACGCAGGAGAGAAAATAATGCTAAACATTTTTGATAGAGATATTGTTACATGAATGCACACACGTTCGGTAATGGTAAGGTCAACGCATGGGTACTGAAGGATGGGAAGACAGAGCTGGTAGTGTCGATTTCGATTAATCTACCGAGCGTGGAATGATTGACAATAATAAGCCTGAAAACTAAATAATTAAATGGTTTATATCAGAGATTTCCTTCGAATAATACTTTCATTTTCACATCTCTGAACCGTAAGTGAATATTTTTGTGCTTTCATACACTATCAGATATCTCACCAGTACCTAGACAATTGGGCTGATCTCAATTCAACTACTTGAATCGGATTGAATGGTAATACCCCAAGAATCTTTCGTCCTTCTTACGACACCAGAGGTTCTGCAGGGACCACATCTATGCAGGTTCATTTTGTGAGAGTATATTGTGACTTTGAAGGTATTTCACACTTACTTAAAAGATGTAACGGTTGAGTAATTCGTGTTCAAAAAAACACCAAACATTTCGAAATTATTAATTTGAATTTCCAAAAGAGAAATTGGTGAACGCTGGTTTGATTTTACCTGGAGAAAATGATACAGTCCTATGTCGCATTTGAGTAAATTGAAAGATTTCAGTGTGCCCCGTTTTGCATATTTTTACAAGATAAAAATATATTTATGAAAAGAATTACATTACCGATACTCCTGTGTCTGATTGATTTGGAAACTCGAATAAAAATGTTTTACTAAATGGCATATCAATCTACTTAAAAAACTCAAATATTGTTTGAAGCAGTATTATTTTAAAGAGAAATAGATTTTTTTTTGTGTTTTCATCATAATCTTAAAAGGAGACAATGGCTACCTGAAGATGATGGAATTTTCGATAGCAAGTGTGTATTATTTTCATTGTCAAAGCCCTGAAACACCTAAGGCTATGGCAACTGATGAGGGCCTATGACGGCCTTGGCAAATAGCTGGGACCACAAACAGGATTTTTATACTTCTTCGTTAAAAAACAGTACTTGTGGATGATTAAATCTTCTCATGAACTAATGTTTCCTTCGAAATTACTCTTTAAACTATGTAGAAGACCACGTGCCAAGAAAGCTATTCGTAGAAAATGTTATATTTTGGATAATTTTAGATAATTTGAACATTGGTTCAACCATAGTCTTTTAGCGGTAAGGAATGTAATGTTATGGCTATCTACCACAAGGTATTGAAACTGATTCCATCTTCTTGAAACTGTGGAAAATTTCCTTCATTCTTTCCACATCTGGATACTAAGTTCCTGTAAAATTGCATCTCAATCAGTTGAGTTGTTTTTCCGTAAATGAGTAACAAATGACTTGCAGTGAAAACTATTATTGGTTGAGTGGAAGAATAGCTCAGCAAAACTCCGCCAGGAGAAAAAAGACCATTTATTATTATTATTATTATTATTATTATTATGCTAGCAAATTAACTATATCAATTATAGGTGAACCCGTCAAATTCCACTGTCTTCTCAGTTGCAGTGCCTCTGGATTCACACAGATACATTATTCTTGCTTATAATGCTTTATTCTTTTTTGGAGCAAGGCATTTGTTCAGCCCACGTAAGGTCTGGATTCTGGATTACCACTGAGTTTTGTTTACGAACTGAACCACCAATTTTCCAAAAACTTGTGTCAACCATTTGTCAAAACACCAATACATTTTCAATTTTTGCATTTTTAGTTCCCACTGATTTTCTGGTAGTAAGTGGTTTTTCTCAATCAATAGAAGTCATGTTTTTCATATAGCTAGGCAGAACTCGATTAAACCATCGCTATCCTATGTGTATTTTCAATAATTAAGCCTCGGTAAACGTCTGAATATGTCCTGTCCTTCATTTCTCCAGTTACCCTCCTATTTTAATTTTTTTTATATGCTCTTCACCCTGTATCTTGTGCCCACTTCAATATCTTAGATTTGCTATTCGCTCTGTATAAATATATGTAATTAGTCTGTATATTTTATTTTAACTACAACCCCATTACACATTCCATTTGCCATTTCACTGTGAATCAACTTCGATGTTTAATTCACCCGGTATAGGTATTTCTAATTAGCAGCAATTCATTTGATCCCAGTTCACCAAGTATATTTTTTATAAGCGGTCTGTTTTATTATCCTACCCCAATCTCAGATGTCAGAAAAAGTCATAAGAAATAAGTAGGTAGGTACTGACAAACTTCCCTAAATATTAAAAAACATTTTACATTTTACTTTCTCAGTAAAGCAATGAGCACGTCATAGCCATTAAAATAATCAGGCTGAAGAAAATGCCATGTTCATACCAGAAACTATTCGATTTCGATTTGTGAAAACTCGATTTCCAAAAGGCGTTTGAATTTCGGATGATTTCACACTGTACCTACTTTCTGATATATTTTACCAAAAATTATAATTTTATAAGCGAGAATTTCTAATGTTAATGAACTGAATAAACCGTACACCTCCAGACATTATGTCGCCACGTTAGATTCAGTTTCATTTCCGATCGCTCTGCCATGTATTTTTGCAATAATAATTATTTGTGAAAATTGATAATCCAGAATTGCATTTTTTACAGTGCGCGCACTGTAAAAAAGGACAGGACAGGACATATTCAGACGTTTACCGAGGCTTAATTATTGAAAATACACATAGGATAGCGATGGTTTAATCGAGTTCTGCCTAGCTATATGAAAAACATGACTTCTATTGATTGAGAAAAACAACTTACTACCAGAAAATCAGTGGGAACTAAAAATGCAAAAATTGAAAATGTATTGGTGTTTTGACAAATGGTTGACACAAGTTTTTGGAAATTTGGTGGTTCAGTTCGTAAACAAAACTCAGTGGTAATCCAGAATCCAGACCTTACGTGGGCTGAACAAATGCCTTGCTCCAAAAAAGAATAAAGCATTATAAGCAAGAATAATGTATCTGTGTGAATCCAGAGGCACTGCAACTGAGAAGACAGTGGAATTTGACGGGTTCACCTATAATTGATATAGTTAGTAGCATAATAATAATAATAATAATAATAATAATAATAATAATAATAATAATAATAATAATAATAATAATAATAATAATAATAATAATAATAATAATAATAATAATAATAATAATAATAATAATAATAATAATAATAATAATAATAATAATAATAATAATAATAATAATAATAATAATAATAATAATAATAATAATAATAATAATAATAATAATAATAATAATAATAATAATAATAATAATAATAATAATAATAATAATAATAAATGGTCTTTTTTCTCCTGGCGGAGTTTTGCTGAGCTATTCTTCCACTCAACCAATAATCGGTGCTTTGATAAATATTAATAATAGTTTTCACTGCGAGTCATTTGTTACTCATTTACGGAAAAACAACTCAACTGATTGAGATGCAATTTTACAGGAACTTAGTATCCAGATGTGGAAAGAATGAAGGAAATTTTCCACAGTTTCAAGAAGATGGAATCAGTTTCAATACCTTGTGGTAGATAGCCATAACATTACATTCCTTACCGCTAAAAGACTATGGTTGAACCAATGTTCAAATTATCTAAAATTATCCAAAATATAACATTTTCTACGAATAGCTTTCTTGGCACGTGGTCTTCTACATAGTTTAGAGGGTAATTTCGAAGGAAACATTAGTTCATGAGAAGATTTAATCATCCACAAGTACTGTTTTTTAACGAAGAAGTATAAAAATCCTGTTTGTGGTCCCAGCTATTTGCCAAGGCCGTCATAGGGCCTCATCAGTTGCCATAGCCTTAGGTGTTTCAGGGCTTTGACAATGAAAATAATACACACTTGCTATCGAAAATTCAATCATCTTCAGGTAGCCATTGTCTTCTTTTAAGATTATGATGAAAACACAAAAAAAAATCTATTTCTCTTTAAAATAATACTGCTTCAAACAATATTTGAGTTTTTTAAGTAGATTGATATGCCATTTAGTAAAACATTTTTATTCGAGTTTCCAAATCAATCAGACACAGGAGTATCGGTAATGTAATTCTTTTTATAAATATATTTTTATCTTGTAAAAATATGCAAAACGGGGCACACTGAAATCTTTCAATTTTCTCAAATGCGACATAGGACTGTATCATTTTCTCCAGGTAAAATCAAACCAGCGTTCACCAATTTTTCTTTTGGAAATTCAAATTAATAATTTCGAAATGTTTGGTGTTTTTTTGAACACGAATTACTCAACCGTTACATCTTTTAAGTAAGTGTGAAATACCTTCAAAGTCACAATATACTCTCACAAAATGAACCTGCATAGATGTGGTCCCTGCAGAACCTCTGGTGTCGTAAGAAGGACGAAAGATTCTTGGGGTATTACCATTCAATCCGATTCAAGTAGTTGAATTGAGATCAGCCTAATTGTCTAGGTACTGGTGAGATATCTGATAGTGTATGAAAGCACAAAAATATTCACTTACGGTTCAGAGATGTGAAAATGAAAGTATTATTCGAAGGAAATCTCTGATATAAACCATTTAATTATTTAGTTTTCAGGCTTATTATTGTCAATCATTCCACGCTCGGTAGATTAATCGAAATCAACACTACCAGCTCTGTCTTCCCATCCTTCAGTACCCATGCGTTGAACTTACCATTACCGAACGTGTGTGCATTCATGTAACAATATCTCTATCAAAAATGTTTAGCATTATTTTCTCTCCTGCGTGACAATTCCATTCCTTCACCTGTTATTCCTATCAACACCAATGCTTGAAATATTGTGGAATATTCCACTCTCAGTAGTTTCATTTACATCTAGCTGATTAGTCATTCCAACATTTCGCATATCTGTGTCAAGCTCAATAGCTGTGAAACAAGGATTTTATCATTTTAATGTGGTAAGCCTCAAGTACCAATTTTCTAGGCATTTTTCTTCAACAAATTATTTCAGTTTCTGTGCCTCAAAGAACAATCACGTAGACACCGCTTTCGCCATTTTTCAACTTTCATTATGGTACACCTCAAGGACCAGTTCTTGGGGCATTTTTTAAACATAATGAATTATTTCAATGAGGTAAGCCTCAAGGACCAGTTCACTGGGCATTTTGCTATCACAAGTTATTCCAATGTAGTGTGCTTCAAGGGCCAGTTCTCTGAACATTTTTCTATTTCAAGTTTCAGTTTTTGTGCCTCAGGGAACAATCACATAGACAGAGACTTGCACATTGTTCAAATTTCAATGTGCTTTACCTCAAGGACCAGTTCGTAGGGCACTTTATATATACAATAAAGTATTTTAATGTGGCCAGTTTTCTAGGCATTTTTCTTCAACAAATTATTTCAGTTTTTGTGCCTCAAAGAGCAATAGCATAGACAACGCTTTCACCAATTCTCAAATTTTATTGTGGTACACCCCAAGGACCAGTTCTTGGGACATTTTTATATATAATAAATTATTTCAGTTTTCGTGCCTCAAAGAAAAATCACATAGACAATTCTTCCACCATTTTTCAAATTTCATTGTGGTACACCTCAAGGACCAGTTCTTGGAGCATTCTTTATATATAATAAATTATTTCGATGAGGTAATCCTCAAGGGCCAGTTCTCTGGGAATTTTTCTATTACAAGCTATTCTAATGTAATGTACTTCAAGGTCCAGTTCTCTGGATATTTTTCTATCACAAGTTATTTCAGTTTTTGCGCCTCAAGGAACAATCACATAGACAGAGACTTCAATATTTTCCAAATGATAATGTGCTATTCGTCAAGGACCAGTTTGTTGGGCATTTCGTATATTTAATAAATAATTTTAATTTGGTAAGCCACAAGAACCAGTTTTCTAGGCATTTTTCTTTTACAAATTATTTCAGTTTTCGTGCCTCAAAGAAAAATCACATAGACAATTCTTCCACCATTTTTCAAATTTCGTTGTGGTACACCTCAAGGACCAGTTCTTGGAGCATTTTTTATATATAATAAATTATTTCGATGAGGTAATCCTCAAGGGCCAGTTCTCTGGGCATTTTTCTATTACAAGCTATTCTAATGTAATGTACTTCAAGGTCGAGTTCTCTGGATATTTTTCTATTACAAGTTATTTCAGTTTTTGTGCCTCAAGGAACAATCACATAGACAGAGACTTTAACATTTTCCAAATTACAATGTGCTATTCCTCAAGGACCTGTTCGTTGGGCATTTTATAGATTGTTGTTTTTGTTATTGTTATATATATTTATAATAAATTATTTTAATGTGGTAAGCCTCAAGGTCCAGTTTCTTAGGCATTTTCCTTTTACAAATTATTTCAGTTTTCGTGCCTCAAAGAACAATCACATAACCACCATTTTTCAAACTTTGTTGTGGTATACCTCAAGGACCAGTTCTTTGAGCGTTTTTTATATATAATGAATTATTTCGATGAGGTAAGTCTCAAGGACCAGTTCTCTGGGCATTTTTCTATTACAAGCTATTCTAATGTAATGTACTTCAAGGACCAGTTCTCCGGACATTTTTCTATTACAAGTTATTTCAGTTTTTGTGCCTCAAGGAACAATCACATAGACAGAGTCTTCAACATTTTCCAAATTACCATGTGCTATACCTCAAGGATCAGTTCGTTGGGCATTTTATATATATAATAAATTATTTTAATGTAGTAAGCCTCAAGGACCAGTTTTATAGGCATTTTTATTGTACAAATCATTTAAGTTTTCGTGCCTCCACCATTTTTCAAATTTCGTTGTGGTACACCTCAAGGACCAGTTCTTGGGGTATTTTTTATATATAATGAATAATTTCAATGAGGTTAGCCTCAAGGACCAGTTCTCTGGGCATTTTTTTATTACAATGTGGTGTGCTTCAAGGACCAATTCTCTGGCCATTTTTGTTTATATCGTAAATCATTTCAATGTGGTAAGCCTATATGACCAGGAGTTTGTGCATTTTCCATTATAATAAGTGATTTCAGTTTTTGTGCCTCGAGGAACGACAACTTAGACGAAGACTTTAGCATTTTTCAATTTAATTGCCATAATAAGGTCCGTGCAATGTGTTAGAAGGAAAGTTTTTGAGTGAGATTTTACCAGATGAATAACTTCAAAAAGCTGAAGTATATTATCAAGTTGACTTGGAATATTTTCAAGTGAACTGAATGTCATTGCTTATGAGTGGAAATGAGCCCGAAGCGAGATTTCATGGGTGGGAGATACATCGGTTTCAATTAAACAAGGCTCGTACTATGCTTGAGTAAGCAAGTTTGTGGGAAATACTTCACCAACGAGATGAATTACTCCAAAAGGCTGAAGACAATGTCGATTTGACTTAAAAGAATACTTACTGGAGTAGTAGGACGATATTATATTTCACACATTTCCGGTTACAAATTCATCTAGACGGGGAAATCCTAGATGGGTTCAATGTTCTATTTGAAGGTTGATGAATGCACGTGTCGCGTATCATATTACCTGAAATTCGTTGACGCCATAGTTCTGATAGCAGAAAGGTCAGAAAAAGTCAATACGGGTTGTTATCTGTGAAGAAATGAGTTGTGGCTATTCATCGTCATATGTGGCTATCCGTGACTATCTGTGGCTTTCTGTGGTTAGTAGTGGCTAGCTGTGAAGATCTGAGGTTATCATTGGTTATCTGTGGCTTTCTGTGGGTAGCAGTGGCCAGCAGAACTGAGTTGTGGCTATTCATCGCTAACTGTGGCTTTCTGTTGTAGCAGTGGCTAGCTGTGGGGATCTGAGGTTATCCGTGGTTGGTGAACACCAACAAATACACGAAGTCACAGACACTCGAACACACTCACACTCGATCACGCGAAAACAAGAACAAGCACGAACACACAGACAGTTGAACACACGAAGAAACAAGGACACAAGAACACGCGAACAAACGAACAAACAAATACACACAAACATACGAACACGCAAACAAACAGCTGTATGTGTATGTGTATCTGAGGTTTGAACACATAAACACATGGTCACTAACAAATACACGAACTCACATACACTAGAACACGCGAACTCACGAAAAAATACGAACACACGAACAAACACGAACATACAGACAGTCGAACACAAGATCACATCAACATACGATCAAACACCTACACACAAAAAACTTATGAACATGCTAACTCGCGAACAAACACATACACACGCACACACCAACATGCGAACAGGAAAACACACGAACAAACACGGACACACGGATAGTAGAACACACGAGCACCTGAACACGCGAACATACGAACAAACAAATACGAACACTCGAACACCTGAAGACGCGAACACACGAACAAGCACGAACACACAGACAGTTGAACACACGTAGAAACAAGAACACAAGAACAAGCGAACAAACGAACAAACAGCCACACAAACCAACATAAGAACACGCGATCAAACAGCTGTCTGTGGCGCTCTATGTGTATCTGAGGTTTGAACACAAGAACACATGATCACAAACAAATACACGAACACACTGACACTCGAACACGTGAACTCACGAATTGAACCCGTTTCAAGTTCCTCGTACTTGTCGAGACTTGTCTGTAACGTGACGTCAGCAAATTCCAGGTAATTTGATATCTGACACGACTATTCATCAACCTTGAAATAGGTCATTCAACCCGTATTGAATTTTGCTGACCTCTCTGTAACCGAAACCATGGTGTCAACGAATCCCAGGTACTCTGATGTCTGACACGTGCACTTCATGATATGGAAAGAGGTCATTGGACCTATTTTGATTTCTCCTACTTGTCGAAACTTGACTATAACCGGAAACGTGGCTTCAGAAAATTTCAGGTAATCTGACACGTGCACTGTAACCAGAACTGTTGCGCCAGCAAATCCCTAGTAGTTTGAAATCTGACCCGTGCACATCATGAACTTGCACTTCATGACCTTGAAAGAGGTCAATGATCCCGTTTCAAGTTTCTCTACTTGTCGGGACTTGTCTGTAATGTGACGTCAACAAATTCCAGGTAATCTGATATCTGACACGTGCACTTATTGAAATAGGTCATTGAACCCATCTCAGATTTCTCTTACTTGTCTAGACTTGTCTGTAACGTGGCGTCAGGAAATTCCAGGTAATTTGATACCTAACACGTGCACTTATTGAAATAGGTCATTGAACACGTATCAAATTTTGATCACCGGAGCTATGACGTCATCAAATTCCAGGTAATCTGATACCCAACACGTGCACTTATTGAAATAGGTCTTGAACCCATCTCAGGTTTCTCGTACCTGTCGAGACTTGTCTGTAACGTTGCGTCAGAGAATTCCAGGTAATTTGATATCTGACACGTGCACTTATTGAAATAGGTCATTGATCCCGTATCAAATTTTGCCTACCGGAACTATGGCGTCAGCGAATTCCTAGTAATTTGATACCTGACACGTGCACTTATTGAAAGAGGTCATTGAACCCATCTCGGATTTCTTCTACTTGTCGAGACTTGCATGAAACGTGACGTCAGTAAATTCTTGGTAATCTGATACCCAACACGTGCATTTATTGACCTTGAAATAGGTCCTTGAAGCCATATTGAATTATTCTTACTTGTTGAGACTTGTCTGTAACGTGAGATCAGCAAATTCCAGGTAATCTGATATCCAACACGTGCATTTATTTTAAAAAAGGTCAAATTTCGCCTACCGGAAATATGGCGTCAGTAAATTCCAAGTAATTTGATATTCAACACGTGCATTCATTTTGAAAGAGGTCATTGAACCCGTATCAAATTTCGCCTACCGGAAATATGGCGTCAACAAATTCCAAGTAATTTGATATCCAACACGTGCATTCATTTTGAAAGAGGTCATTGAATCCGTTTCAAATTTCATTGACCGGAAATATGGCGTCAGCAAATTCCAAGTAATTTGATATCCAACACGTGCATTCATTAACTTTGAAATAGGTCATTGAACCCGTTTCAAATTTCATTGACCGAATGTTATCAAATGTAATCTGATAACTGACACGTGCACTTTCTGCTGACGTGTACCTCCCGTTGCTCTCTCATTTGTATAGACCCTCCTCCCGTTGCTCTCTCATTTGTTATCTACTGCGGGCCTACTAATAGAAATCATGGGACTCAGCCCCAAAACAATTCCGGTACAACTCCTGAAATAATAGTAGATGGCGAGGACACCACAACCGCGGAGGAGAGCGCACACGGTCCGTAATAACCAAAAATGCCAATTAAAATCCTCCAAATAAACACCGACAGAAGGAGGAACGCACACCACATTCTGCAGAAGCATATCAGTAAAAACAAAGTCGACATAGCACTGATCCAGGAGCCAAACAAGATATTATCCGAGAAAAATCCAAAGTGGATTGAAGACCCGATAAATGACACCGCCCAGGGTCGGCCCAGGCTTTACGTGCCTCACATTCCACGGCTGCGCTCTATATAGTTGCTATATCTCTCCCAACTGCACCGCAGACCGATACAAGGGGTATATCGACAGCGTAATGGAGCATATCAGAAACGGAGGAAGGGAAGCTGTGGTAGCGGGCGATTCCAACGCAAAGTCGCCGCTATGGTCCTCAGCCCACACTGACGCGCGTGGGGAATACCTCGCGGAATGGATCCAGGCGATGAATATGGCGGTGCATAATGAAGGAGATACTCCTACATTTACAAGGGGAGCCCAGATCTCCCAATCTCCACTCAGGGCATTGTGAGGAAGATTCACGGATGGCACGTCTCCATCGAGGAGAGCATGAGCCTGCATAGATACATATCCTTCGAGATTAGAGATAAGTATAAGGTCCCCAAGATGGAATGGAGAGAGGCACAGTATATTAGCGAAGGGCGTTTCGTGACCAAAATCAAGGAAAGAGAAGAATTCATAAGAACCACGAATGACCAGAGCGAATGCCTCGCCAGAGCAGCAGGTGGTGGGATGAGAGCCCAGCCAGCGTGGTGGAATGAGAACATTGAAGACAGCAGGAGGAAATGCAACGCAGCCAGGAGGAGATTGCAAAGATCCAGAGTGGCACAAGGAAACGCCAATGACATAACAGCTATGGAAATAGATTACAAGCGATGTAGGAAAGAGCTGAGAAGGGGCATCCATAAATCACAAGAGGAGCAGTGGGGGCTACTCTGCGACCAGCTGGAGAACGACATATGGGGCCAGGGTTACAAAATTGTGACAAATAGAATAGAATAGAATTTTATTGTTCAGTAATAGTTACAAAATTACATATACAAGATTACATATACAAGATATAAACACAAACAAGAAACAGGACAATTTTATATGTATATATATATATATATATATATATATAAATATAAATATTCATGATATAATTTAGGAAACACAACATAAAAATACTTCCTAACAATGGTTTATGCTTTAATCGAAGATCGAACACAGAAGAAAACTGAGCAATAAAACTGGATAGCTACAGAGCAAGCTCGTGTGTAGCAAACAGTGATTCTGTAGTTTACCTATCGCCAAATTGAACAATTCAACATAAAAATATTATTTGTCTCCCGAAATACAATTGAGGTACAAGTACTAAACATAATTAAGGAAGAACGCATAACTAAGTTAGTGTTTTTTAAATTAAGTAAATTATTATATAATAACATTGTTTATTTATTAGATCTGATTATATAATATTTGCGTTAACTGGTTGAGATTCTCAACAATCCAGAGGGTTATTTTTGACTTAAAGGACTTAATATAATTTATATCCCTGATTGATATATCGACCAAATTGTACATTTTCCTACCTAGGTAAGTAAAGTTGTATCGCGTCAACTTAAAGTTAAAGGATGGAACTGAAACATTTCTGTTTGAAACTGCTCGAGTTGAAGCTCCTACATAGGACAATGCATCTGAAGGACTAAGATTTTTATGGGTATGAATAAGTAGGTTTTTGAAATATAATTCGGTGACTGTCAAGACTTTAAATTCCTTGAATATAATATTCGTGGGATATCTCCTTGGTTTGTGGAGACAGATTTTGATTATATATTTCTGCGTTGTTACCAAAGGTTCCATAGTTGTTTTATAGGCAGATCCCAATGCTAAAATGCAGTATTGTAATAAACTCTGCGTGATAGCATAGTACACGGTTTTGAGGGGTTTCGGAGCTTAGGATACTTCTAAGGGTATAAAATTTGAAAATTGTTTTTCTCAGCTTCGATACCAGGTTTAATATGTGCAATTTCCATGTTAGTTTATGGTCAATGATTATTCCCAGGTACTTAGAGTTATCAACACAGCTGATTTTTTGACCGTTGATATATATTGCCTGAATATTATCGATATTATCGCATTTGAAAGGAATTGCTACTGTTTTTTCAATATTTAAGGTAAGTAAATTATTATTCAACCATTTACTGACAGACAAGAGATTACGGTTTGCGAGGCTTATAGCTTCTTGCCATGAGTTTCCCTCGAATGTAATCGCAGTGTCATCAGCATATGCAGTGAAGGCTCCCTGAACATTCAGTGATAGGAGGTCGTTCAGGTAAATGACGAATAAAATGGGACCCAGAACCGTACCTTGTGGAACTCCATAGCTGGCAATATTGAAACTGCTTATCTCATCGTTTACCCTAGTACATTGGTTTCTACTAGAAAGATAATTTTTTAAGAGCTGAAGCCCTGATCCTCTGATTCCATAATTGTATAACTTGTTGAGTAATTTTTGGTGGCACACAGTGTCAAAAGCTTTTTTTAAGTCAAGCATGATCGTCAAAATTTTTTTGGAGCTATCGATATTTCTATATACATTTTCCATAAGTTGAGCCACTGCATCGTTCGTGCCTGTACCTTTCATGAATCCGAATTGTGATTTATTTATTATTTTGTGTTTATTCAAGAAATCATGGAGACGGGAGGCTAAGCATTTCTCAAATAATTTAAAGAATACAGAGGTGAGGGATATAGGTCGATAGTTGTTCATATCCGTTTTGTCACCTCCCTTGAATACTGGAATAATCATCGCCACTTTTAGTGCCTTTGGATATATTCCCTTTTCCATGCAGGTGTTATATATATGGAGTAGTGGAACAGTTATCTCCTTTTTTATATACTTTAATATTTTTACTGTAATATTATCATTCCCAGGGGAGGAATTAGTTTTCATTTCAGATATATTGTTGATTAATTCGTTGTTTGTTATTGGTCTGAGAAACAATGTTTCATCATTGAAAGGAATGGGCGTTACTTCTTCTTCAATAAATGGGTCATTTATTATGTTATTTGCGAGTTTTTCTCCAACTTCACAAAAAAAATCATTGAACTTATCAGCAATTATTCCGTTATCCAAATATCCGTTAGCAGTTTTAATGGAAATTTTTTCATTTGCCAAATTACTCCCCCCTGTACAGTTTTTTATTATTTTCCATGTTTCTTTAATATTGCCTTTCGCTTCGTCCAGAAGTTCCTTGTAATACAAGTTTTTTTGACGCCTAATAAGATCTGTGAGGGTATTTCTATAGATTCGATATTCCCCACGTATTTGTACGTTTTCTGGATATTGTTTAAGTTTTTTAGCTAGGCTATCTCTTTTTCTAATGCTCTTTACTAGTGAGTGAGTAATCCATGGTTTCAGTTTGCGATTCTTTGAATTTACCTTGATATTTCTCATTGCACTGCAGTCTGTTATGGAGTCCGATAATAACTGCATGAAGTTAGAGTATGCTTTATCCGGGTTATTCTTTTCGGATAAAACACTAAACCAATTTAAGTTCTCAACAGTTTGTTTCAGTTTGATATAGTCGATCGTTCTTTTTTGCGTTAGAGCGTTTGGTTGAATATTAGAGTTTAGGGTTTGGTTACTTATGAAGCATGTTACTGGAAAGTGACCAGTGATATAAGTTTTGATCATCGCAGATTTTACATGATAAGTGCTGGGAGTTTTTGCAAAAATGTGATCAATACACGTTGAACTATGATCAGTTACTCTTGTTGGGCAATTTACATATGATATAAATCCTAGAGCACTCAAAGATGCCAAAAAATTTTGTGCCAAAAGGGAGCTGTCTAAAATATTTAAATTGGTATCTCCGATCAGGTATTGATGAGTCGAAGTAAGTGACTCGAGAGTAATTTGAATTTCCTCAATGAAATTGTTAATATTGTTGTTGGGACTACGATAAGTGGCAATTATTTGGTGTTCATTATATTGAGTATAAATTGAAATTTTAGCCGCAGTGAAAGTAATGTCACTTATTTTTTGTATATGATAATTTAGGTTGTATTTAACAAATATAACAATTCCATCACATTTATTAGTAGTCGGTGGTATAATATGAGTGTTATAACCATCAATGATGAATCCACCTGAATATGAATCTAACCAGGATTCTGTACAAACAATAACCTTAAATCTAAATTTTAGATCGTTGAGAAGGACAACCAGTTCAACAAAGTGTTTATTCAAACTCCTGATATTTATATGAAAGAGAGACAATTCATCATTTACATTGTTACTATCCACCTTTTCATTAAAATCGGTTGGAGAGTTGTAATATTGGAAATCTGGCTCATTAAGACTCTCAATATCCTCTAGGATATTCAACGCCATTTTTTTTTTTTTATTATTATTATTATTTTAAATTGGGCTGAAAGTTGATAGTGTAGATTAGTATAGAAAGTGGAATATATTAGATGTAAGACTGAATTATAAAAAATAATAAAAAGAAGTATTAATTACTGGCGTCCCTCATGTAACTTCTAGTGAATTTTCTGGTTTTGTGTTCAGCAGGACTCTGAAGATCTTTTTGACTGGTTGATGTATTTGGAATTAGAGATTTTTTTCCATATATTGATGCCGGGTTGGAGTTTTCTAGTTCTTGGTATGTGTAGGTGATATTATTTATTTTTACTTTGTTTTTCATGAGGGTAGCACTGAGATTTTTCCTTGGCTTCTCTGTAGTATCTTGAAAGCAATTTTTTCTCTTCCCTTTCTTGGATCGTGAGGTCGTGTCTAACCGATATTTGGCTACCTGTTAGATTTTTACACTTTTTCAGGATTGATTGTTTTGTTATGTTCCTTGTGAGTTTCAGTAAGATCGGTCTATCGTTATCGGCATTGTATTTGCCAATCCTGTAGATGTTATTATATTCGTAGTCTTCTAGTGTTAGATTCAGCTTATTCAGAAGTGACTCCTTGATGACATGCACAATGTTTTCTTCCGGTTCTTCTTTTATCCCGTAGACGACCAAATTGTTTTTTTTCAGTTTCCTTTGAGACGTTTCAATCTCAAATTTAAGTTTTTTATTTTCAGATTCAAGAGTTACGATTTTCTCTTCAGCTTTTCTACAATTTTCTTTTATAGATTCTAAGTCGGTTCTAATACTTTTGATATCGTTTATTATATCCTTATTCTGTTCGTAAATAGACTTGATGATATATTTCGTTTCTCTGTCCGTTTCTCGAAATAAATTTAGGGTATATCTTACTTCAGGAGAAATATTTTTAAGTCTGGCAACAACGCAGGAAAGAACAGCCTCAACACTGGGAGATTTCAGAGTACAAAGTCCAAAAGTCGGAGGTATTAATTTTGCACGTGGGTGATTTCAATGTTACAAGTCATGAAAACTTAATTGTACTCACTCGTATTGATGTTATGCATTTGGTGAAACGGTTCAACACTTGAACTTATTTTAAAACCTTGTAATTATTGGTGAAATAAACATATGACTTTAACAGAGGAATAAAACGTGATTTGGCGACGTTGCCGAATCTAGAGAAATAGCCTGAAAAACTCGAAGACAGCCTATAACCTCGATCCAAAAACACACAACGACGCAAGACCACCCTCAACCTTTCTCGCCAGAAGAACTGACCAATGCGGCAGATGAAATTAAAGCCAAAAGATCCCCGGGCCCAGATGGTATCATGCCGGAGGCCGTCAAACTGATGGCAAAAGCAATCTCCCACACTGTTTTGAAGATTTTAAACGAGGCCCTAAATGAGGGCATCTTCTCAACTAGCTGGAAAGCGGCCAAGGTGGTTCTGATACCAAAGGGAGAAGAGACAGGATCACAAGCAAGCAGGCCGATCTGCCTACTGGTGTAGGCAAACTTTACGAGTACCTGATAAAGTTCAGGTTAGAAGAGGAGCTTACCTTGAAAAATGGTATATCCAAAAACCAGTTCGGTTTCAGACCAAAAAATGCACCGTAGACGCCGTTAAATACGTCATGGACAAAGCCAGTAACAACAGCTGAGAAGCAATAATCCTCATAGATGTGCAAAATGCCTTTAATACTGCAAGGTGGGGCAATATACTGCGGAGTCTGGTTAGGATGGAAATCAGTGGCTACCTGATAAGAATAATCGAGGACTACCTCAGCGAAAGAAATCTCTCTTGCAACCGAGAAAGGGAAAAGCTCACACAGGGGGTGCCACAGGGATCGGTTCTTGGCCCCACCCTGTGGAACGTCTTATATGACGGAGTCTTACGGCGGAACATGCCACCAGGATGTTTCACGGCGGCCTACGCCGATGATCTCGCACTAAAAGTGAGGGCAGATTGGAAAGGGTCACTCGTGGAGTCAGCAAACTGCGCCTTGCGGATAATATATAGGTGGATGGACAACAACGGGCTGAGGATCGCACCATCCGAAACGGAGGCAATTATCGTCAGATGGCCTAGGAAGAGGGACGACATCTCCTTTCTTCTTGCGGATACCCCAGTGGTACCTAAAAAATACGTTAAATATCTGGGAGTATTTTTTCTTTTTCATTTACGAAAAACCGCATCAATCCAATGGTTATTAGCGGCGGATAGTAATTTTGTTACCAATGCATAAATACGTAATAATGAAAAGTTGAAACTAGGTTACTGGTTACAGTTTGTCAACAATATTATAATCAGTTAAAAAGGAAATGACGTTCTTCACATTATTCGGTTTTAGAGCTTCTTTCAATTCTTGAGGTATATTGCAGATATTTCGTTCTATCTGGAACATAGGACATTCCACTAGGATGTGTTTCACTGTTAGTGGAACTTCGCAAATTTGGCACTGCGGTTCCTCTTCTCGAGATAGCAAGTATTCGTGAGTTAGCCTGGTGTGTCCTATTCGAAGTCGAGTCATTATGACTTGTTGTTTCCTGTTCAGGGTTCCGTAATCCCACGGTCCTACTGGGGCATGATTTCTTTTAGCTTGGATCGTGTATCTTGCCATTTTTTATTCCAAATATCTCTCAACAAGCTTCTTATGTATGGTTTTAAATCTGAATAAGGAGTAAGCTGTGAGGGTTCCTGGTTCGAGTTCATGATCGCCACTCGTGCGCTCTGGTCAGCTAATTCGTTGTCTGTTATACCCATATGTGAGGGGACCCAAAGTAATACAACGTGCTTATTCATCATTTGCAAATCAAATAATTCTCTTTTGATCATTTGAATGATTGTATTACTCACATATATTTTCTGCAGTAATTGTAAACTGTAGAGCGAATGTGAGATTATCAAGAATTTCCCTGCCTCGTCTGATTTTGCATGACGAAGTGCTTGGAGAATGGAATAAAGTTCCCCTGTAAGAATTGTTACGGTTTTTGGAAGTTTGAAAGTCAGTTTTTCCTTATCAATAACCACTGCGGCGCCTACTCCTGAATCTGTTTTAGAGGAATCTGTGTATATTTCTTTGTAGGCGTTATACTTACTAAGTATTTGTCTGAAGTTCTGGATAATGATGTCTTTTTTTGTGTCATATTTATTGAACTGGGAAAGGTGGTTGTTGATTATGGGTAGGTTTATGAGCCATGGTGGTGGAGTATTGATATTCGTAGGATAGATGGGAGAAAAATTCTGGAGTTGCACTAAATATCGTCTGATTCTTTCGTGACGGTTCTCCAATTTCACAATATAAGCTTTCGACTGGACTTGAAGTTGAGCCTCCAGCCCCCCATTGTCTTCCGCCTAGATATTTGAGTAAATTAATGCCTTTTTGGCAAGACAAGACCAGTTGTTTGATATGTTGTTTCCAATTCAGTTGTTGGTCGAAAGTTAATCTCAGAAATCGTACAGTAGTCACAGAAGTTAGAGTTATATTATTATTAATGTATATACAATGAGCACGTCAAGAAGGCCTGTGAAAAGGCCGACAGGCAGACGACCGCCCTGTCTAAGATACTCCCAAATATCAGAGGACCTGAAGCAAGAAAGAGACGCCTCCTATACGGAGTGGTGCAGTCTGTGCTTCTGTACGCCGCTCCGGTATGGTGCCGGGCGATGGATGTGCAGAAGTACAGGAGAATGATTGAAGCTCTGACTGTGATTGTAGGAATCCCGCCAATGGACCTCCTGGCGAGGAAACGGAAGTACCTGAGTAATCTAGATTCCGTAACGAAGGAAGATGAAACAAGGGCGAGAAGGGAAACCGTACAAACTTGGCAGGCCAGATGGAAAGCAAATACCGACATGGCGCAGTGGACCAAAAAGCTCGTCCTGGAAATTGGCCCATGGCTGGACTGTGGTTTCAGGGCGACAAATTATTTCTTTACCCAAGCTCTCAGCGGCCACGGGTCTTTCAGAATGTTTACTTTCAAGATCGAGAAGAGCGCAGGCGATCGATGCATCTACTGCGGGCAAAAAGACCATCAGAAGCATACCTTCATACACTGCGAACGATGGGCAGCTGATAGGTTGAGATACGGGGTGAGGACACGACCAAGCAGAACCTACTACCAAAAATGCTGTCCACAAAAACAGCGTGAAGGGACGGAATGGATTTCACTACTGGAATTATGAGGCAGAAAGAACAGGAGGAAAGGCGACACCAGGCGGACTACCACATTTGAAAGGGACCAAACGCTAAAGTCGTTGACACAAAGAACACCAGGAAATGTCCGAAGTATGTCTTTACGATAGTTCCGGGCATTCTCCGTGGTAAAGGGGTGGTTTTAGTCAGTAAGAGTCTGACACTACTGACACGCAATCTACACCTAGCGGTCAGAGTCCATGGGGATTTCCACCATCCAGAAAAAAAAAGTAAGGTTTGGTTAGGTTAGGTTAGCAGGAGCTCATATAGCTTGCCCAACCCGTCCAGCAGGCATATCGGCAGGTATTTGGCATCAGCGCCAGTTTGTTCCTCTTTTGGGATCAGGATCGCCTTCGCTGTTTTCCATTGTGATGGGAAGCGGCATTGTCTTAGGAGGTCGTTCAGAATTCTGAGTACCATTTGGGGGATTGCTCTGACCGCGAGCCTGACTGCCTCAGGCAGGATTCCGTCCGGGCCTGGCGACTTTCTAATTTTTATTTTATCTGCCGCTGTTGTAGCTCCTCTTCGGTAAAAGGTGGTAAGGGATCTATGTCTTCTGTGAGTACTATTTCGTCTTCTATGTATGGTGGGAAGAGTTCCCTCACTTTTGCAAGCTTAGTTTCGGGATAAAAATTGTACGGCGTTCTCGCGTTGCGTATATTATTCGTTACTATTTCGTAACCCTGTCCCCATATATCCTCTTCCAAGTAATCGCAGAGCAGCTCTTTCCTCTCATTTTTGTAGGTACTTTCCAAGATGTCTATGTTTTCTCGGGTCTCGTGTCTGGACCTCGCTCTTTGTAGTATTCTCCTTGCCCTACTGCAGATGTCTCTCTTGTTTTCGATGTCCCCGTTCCACAAGACTGGCTGGGCTCTGTTTTCACCTCGGCGTGTCTTGGTGAGTGCTGCCTCCTGGGCATCCTTAATAGCCATTATCGCTTCCTCCGGGCTCCGGATCTGGTGTCCTGTGAACTCCAGTGTGGTAATGAAGTCACTTCTTTGATGTACTAGTCCACCTGCCATTCCAGATTTGGTCTCTTCTGCTTGCTGTCAATTTCATAGAATATATGCTTGTGCAGACTCATGATTTTCTCTGGGAAAACTCTCCAACTGTTGATCTTATTTGCCATTCCCTGAGTTGACATTGTGATGTCGATAATTCAGTTTTGCGCTCCTCTTGTGAAAGTTGGAGTGTCCCCTTCGTTATGCACGACCAGCCCCAGGGCCTGGGTCCATTCTGTCAAGTACTCTTCCCGTGCGTCTGTGTGCGCTGAAGACCACAATGCCGATTTTGCGTTGAAGCCTCCAGCGACCACCGCCTCTGCCTCCGTCTCTAACCTGCTCCATGATGTTATCCACGTATCTCTTGAACCGCTCCAAGGTGCAGTTGGGGGAGATATAGCCATTGTACTGTGCCCATTCATCAAATATAAGGCATGTGAATCCTATTCCGACCTCGTGAGTTATTTTCCCGCAATTGGGGTTGTTGCAGTAGAAGGTGGTGTCGCTGTTGGGGTCCTTAATCCACTTTGGGTTATTTGCAGATAGTGATTTGTTAGGTTCCAGTACAAGGGCTATATCGACTTGCTTTTCAGTCATTGTATTCTGTAAGAGGTGGTGAGCGTTTCTCCTTCTGTCAACATTTATTTGGAGTATCTTCAGAGGCATTGGCTTATTGATATCATATCTTTGGCAGGCGGACCCTCCTCCGCTCTTCTATCATCCTCTTGACCGGTTCTGTCGCATTTCCAGCAGTATGCCGTACCAGTACAATCCTTTGCCTTGTGACCTGCATTACCGCACTTGACACATTGTCCCGATCGGTCCTCCCCTAGCATTCTGTGGCTCTGTGTCCAAAATCGAGGCATTTGAAACATCTGGGTAGGGCCACCCTCTCCACTACCCTGCAGCCGTGCATCCATCCTACTTTCATGTAGCCTCTCATGAGAAGATTGATTGTTGTGTCCCAGGGCACTTCCACCGTTGCTGACAGCTCCTCCGTTTTTCCTTTCCTCATTTCCTTGACTTCGACGTCCGCGTGTCTTACGCTAATCTCGTTTGCCACGGCATCCACGATTTCGTCCTCGGTTGTGGTGCTGTCCATGGCCGATATTATAATGGCAGTGCTCCTATATCCGCGTGTTTTGGCGCGGAGATCGCCCTCCCTGGCGTATATCGCTTCCCGTAGGGCTTTGGCTTTCTCTTTGCCCCCTGCTACCGTCAGGAGCGAGTGTTCGCCTGCCGATTTCCTTGCCCTGGTTACCTTCAGCCCGGGATCTACGCCTTTCATTTCTTCCTTCACTTCTCTTACAAGTTCGGCGTACGTCCGTTGGCCGCCATAACCACCCCCGAGTCTTTGTTGGCCCTCTTTTTATCCTCCTGCGTTCCTTGCTGGTTGTAGGGGACAAGATATACAACACTTGTGGTGCTGCCATTGAAGGCGCATTCTATAATCTTCCTTGCGAATTCTCTATTCATCCCTTCGGGTGTCGCTAGGTACATCTTTGGTCTTCCTTGGCTTTCCGTGGCCTCTCTCAATTTCTTCATCGTGTTATGTAACCCCTCCCAGTTGTCCGAGCCATCGTGTTTTGCCAGGAATATGTACCTTGTTCTAATTATGTGTCCCCCCTACTTATCTTGGTTTTTGTCTCGTTGACCATGTGCTCTATCTCTTGCCCGACTATTGTATCCAAAAAGAAGATTGTAATCTGAGCTATCGGAATCTCGAGAAATCAGTACGGTTTTAGGCCCAATATGGGGTACGATCATCATGATTGACATAAAGAGCGCCTTCAACACCGCCAAATGGGGAAAGATCCTGGAAAGGCTGGGTAGGCTTGCAATCCGGAAATACCTGGTCAAAACAGTAGAGAGCTACCTCAGTGAGAGGAAACTGATCGTTGGAAAGAACATCAAAGTAGTGACACAGGGAGTGCCACAGGAATCGGTCCTCGGTCCCACACTGTGGAACGTCCTGTACGATGGTGTACTGCGTCTGAGTATACCAAGAGGCTGTCACACCGCGGCATATGCAGACGACCTGGCACTGGTCGTAAGAGCCAACAGGAAGAAGGACCTGACTCAGAATGGAAATAAAGCACTGAGGAAAATTGGGAGATGGATGAGGGCATATGGGCTTACGATCGCTCTTCAGAAGACCGAAGCAATCATCGTCAGGGGGGCCAGAAAGAGAGAAGGCATAACCTTTGAGGTCGAAGGTATAACGGTTGTACCTAACAAATACGTCAAATATTTGGGAGTATGGTTAGATGATAAATGCATATACAACGAAAATGTAAAGAAGGCATGTGAAAAAGCTGATAGACAGGCGATAACTCAATCTAAAATACTCCCAATTATAAGAGGACCAGGAGCAGAGAAAAGACGTTTGATGTATGGAGTAGTACAATCAGTACTCCTCTATGCCGCTCCGGTGTGGTCGAGGGCCATGGACGTTCAAAAGTACAGAGCGATGATACTGGCATCCCAAAGAAAGATGCTGGTCAGAGCGGCATCAGCCTACCGCACGGTATCCGCCGATGCCCTGACGGTGATTGTTGGAGTTCCCCCAATGGACCTGCTCGTGGGAGAGAGGACGAGACTATATAACGTAGGGAGAGTGGAAGTTGAAGACAAGAGACAAAAGAGGGAGGAAACTATGGCAGCTTGGCAAGTTAGATGGGAGGCAAACACAACGAAGGCCCAGTGGACTAAGAAGTTAATCCCAAATATCCAAACATGGGAAAAATAAACCTTCAGAGAAACGGATTACTACCTTACACAGGTACTCATTGGCCACGGCTTCTTCAAAACCTACACGTACAAGATAGAGTAGAGCGAGGACATAATATGTATTGACTGTGGCATGGTGGATGACCCCGAACACACCGTAACGCACTGCGATAGATGGGTAGAAGAAAGGAGGCAGATTGAAATCAAAATGAAAGTGGGAATAACGACAGGAAACTTAGTACTGAACATGATGAGCAACAAAAAGTTCTGGAGCGACATAGCAAACTTTTTCCGAAGCATCATGAAGACAAAGGAAGTATGTCCTACAGACAGTCCCAGATATCTTTGGGGAGAAACGGGGTGGTTTTAGTAAGTAGGAAGTTTTTATACCGAGAATCTCACACTACTGGGAAAAGGAAGAACAAATACCTAGTGTTTATAAAAAATGTCCACTCGCCAAAAAAAATGTTAGGTTAGGTTCGGTTAGGTTAGGTTGGGCTCGGGGGTCTTCCCAGGCGGATGTGACGTGCAATACAGAGCCTCTCCATTCACAAGACCAATGTAAACCTACTCTTACAGATTACATTGGATCTAGAGCAGCACAGCTCGAAAAAAAACCTATGAGGGCACACAGCTGGTGTGAAAGAGGTGGCAACTCTAGAGTCCCTCCGCGGCCGAACTTCACTCTGCTTCCTATGACTTTGGGTGAAGATTCCTTCTTTTCTTCCTACATCTGGCAATCTGCCAATTCTTTGATCTATTACCTTCACCTTACTTCACAGGCATAGGGGAGGCGGCTATGCCCTCTCACCTTCCAGCCCCATCCTGGCTCCGTGTCCCACATCGGGGCACCGGAGGCAAGCGGGGCTATCGCGTCCCCCAATCCAACGGTGTAGCACTATCGCGCCGAAGGGATGCATGGCACAGGGGTGACCAAGTGTGTCGCAAGCGATGCCCGCCGGACCGGGCAACCCGGCGGGGAAGACGCCTTACCCCTGCATGCGGTGTTGAAAATAATTACTACATTTAAATTATACATCCTGTGCAATGTAACATTTGAATATTTGATTAATGTCAGTTTGTTATGACAAGATTTGGTAATTAAAAACGTTTTAGTTGATCTTCACCTTATTCAAGTAGTTAAAACTCCCAAGTCTAAACCAGATATCTGAACAGGTTATGGGCCCAGGCATCTGCCATTAAAAACGAAGATCAGAGCTAATAATTGAAGAGGAGAAGTAAAATACAAAGAAATATCAATATTGTGACAGTTGAATACTACATTACCAAGCACAGATCATGACATCCACACTAGACGATGTTAGTCAAGTGGAAAAGTTGAAAGACATTGAAACATTTCGAATTTGGAAGTTCCAAGTCCTGATATTGTTTAAGGCTTACGGATTGTACGAGATTGTTAATGGTGACAAAGTGCTATCAACTCTAGCAAAAGATGAAAAAAAGCTGATTGGTATCGAAAATACGCTAAAGTTCAAAAATTGATAACAACTACTATAGATAAAAAAATTCTTATGCATATCCTCACGTGTGAAACCTCTAAAGACATGTTCGATAAACTCTGTTCCCTGTTTCAAAAAGATAATCAGCAACAAAAGTGTACTTTACTCCAAGATTTCTTCAATTTTACTTATCAAAAGGGATGTGATATATCATTACATATCAGTAAATTGGAAAACTTAGCATACAGATTGAAATCGCTAGACCAGACAATTGAAAATGACATTCTCATGTCGAAAATTCTATCAACATTGCCCCCCGAATATAAACATTTCTATACGGCTTGGGATTCCACACCGAGATATCAGAAAAATATCACGCAGCTGACAGCCAGATTGATCGCCGAAGAAACAAGATTAAAAAATCATGAAGTTGAAGGAGTTATAGCATTCAAATCCGGAGAAAGTAAATACGATAAGAACAGAAACAGTGATCGCTACAATAAGAAAAATTACATTGGAAAGAAGTGTTTCCAATGTGGAAATTTGGGACATTATTCTAAAATTTGTCCAAATAAAACTGGAAATCGTCAGTATCCTCCATGTAAATTCTACAAGAAAACAAATCACCTTGAGAAGAATTGTTTCTTCCGTAAATATTCCACACAAGAACATAATAAAATTGCTTTCTTGTCCAACGAGGAAGTTGAGGAAACCAATCATTTCATTGTAGATTCGGGATGTTCGTCTCATATGTGCAATGATAAAAACCTTTTTGAACACTTCGTAGAAAGGAAGTCAGAAATCATGGTAGCTAAAAAAGATCATTCTATGGAAGCTGAAGGCAGAGGAAATATTGAAACAAGGTCTTGTACATTGAAAAATGTTCTTTATGTTCCTGAGTTGAGTAAAAATTTACTCTCTGTTAATGCAATAACTGAAAACCAAGGAGAAGTAATTTTTCGAAATGACAAGGTATTCATAATGAAAGAAAATAAAATGATATTGGAAGGAGAAAAACAGAACGGGCTCTATCATGTGAACCTTGATCGAAATGCAGAAGAAACCTTTTTGACTGAAAAAGCAGACATCATAACTTGGCACAGAAAACTGGCACATTTGAGTGGAACAAAAATGAAAAAACTGAATGAGATAACGACTGGAATGGATTTAAAAAATGAAAACTATGTTAAATTGGATGAAATCTGTGAAATTTGTTTAAAATCAAAACAGACTAGGCTACAATTCGCTAGTGAGAGATATGGCGCAAAAAGGCCTCTTGAAATTGTACATACGGATTTATGTGGACCCATAGAACCAATCACATGGGATGGAAAGAGATATATACTCACTTTTTTGGATGATTATACACATTTCTGCATGATATATCTACTGAGGCGTAAATATGATGTACTAGAACACATGAAAAAGTATGTTTGTGAGGTTGAAGCGTTCAAAAACACAAAAGTGTCAAAGATAAGATGCGACAATGGAGGTGAATATATTAATAATGATCTTCAAAGTTGGTGCAGTAGCAAAGGAATCATTCTGGATCATACCATACCATATCCACCCCAACTGAACGGAAAATCAGAACGTCTCAACAGAACTCTGATGGAGAAGGCTCGTGCGCTCATTTTCGATTCTAACTTGAAAAAAGAATTTTGGGGCGAAGCGGTGCTTGTTTCCGCATATCTATCAAATAGAAGCCCTCATTCTTCCATGGATGTGACTCCCGTGAAAAAATGGACAGATCGCAAACCAAATTTGTCTCGATTGCAAATATTCGGATGTGAAGCATTTGCGAAAGTTTTGGGGTACCTTAAAAAATTGGATAGTCGCAGCAAGAAGTATACATCTCTTGGTTAGGCACTGAATGGTTACCGCCTCTGGGATGCTGAAAAGAAACAAATTATTGTTCGCCGAGATGTTTTATTTAAAGAAAAAGTAAAAACTGGCACTGACAACGTCTGTCCTAATGACAATCAAAACATTAAAGTTGTCATGAACACGCCAATTGACAAAGATTATGAAAACCATAGTGACGAAGAAATTTTAGAAAATAAAGCACAGGGTGATACAAATATAAGAGAAGAAATAATACCAAATCCAGAAGAACCAGAAACACGAGGTGATGCAGTTTACGGAGAAGGAAGTCGGCAAAGAAATATCAGAAGACCAAAGAAATATGAAGATTTTGTATTGCTAACGTATCAAGAAGCAGTAACAGGACCAGACAGAGACAAATGGAAAGCTGCTATAGAAGAAGAGAAAAAAGCCCTAGAAAGAAATCACACAGGGACATACGTTGAGAAATCGAACGCGGAAAGACAAAAAGTACTGACAAGCCGATGAATTTTCAAAATCAAAGATGATGGACGATATAGGGCAAGATTGGTCATAAGAGGATGCGAACAGGAATATGGGATTGATTTCACAGAAACTTTTAGTCCCGTAGTCAATAGCTGTTCAATAAGAATTTTATTTGCTCTGGCAGCCAATAGAAACCTGATCATTAATAAGTTTGATGTGATAACAGCATTTTTATACGGAGAATTGACCGAAAAGATTTTTATGCATATTCCGGAAGGTTTTCAAGATAGTAATAGTGTCTGTTTATTGAAAAAGTCCCTCTACGGGCTAAAACAGGCTCCTCTAAAATGGAACCAGAAATTCACAGGTTTTTTAAAAGAAAGAGGACTTATTTCTTTGAAATCAGATCGTTGCATATTCAAAAACGAGAACGGATCATTGTTCTTGGCTATATATGTAGATGACGGACTGTTTTTAGCAGAAAATCAAGAAGAAATGGATAGTTTACTAGAAGATTTAGGAAAAGAATTCGAAATAGTGAAAAATAAGAATCCTAGTACATTCCTGGGAATCGAAATCATAAGAAAAGAAAATTATATTGGACTTAGGCAGAAAGATTACGTTAAGTCCATTTTAAGAAATTTCAATATGGAAGAATCCAAAACAGCGTCTACACCTACGATTACTATAGATAAGAATGGAGAAAATGTTGAAATTGAGAAAGATTTTCCCTTTCGAGAAGCAGTTGGAAGCTTACTATATCTAATGAATAAAACACGTCCAGATATAGCATTTTCAGTGAGCTTCTGTAGTAGAAAAATGGAAAATCCCACTATCCAAGATATTTTAAATGTAAAGAAGGTGATAAGGTACTTGAAAGGTACATACGACGAAGGAATAAGCTTTACAAGGAACTCGAATCAGTCAGAATTAATAGGATACAGTGATTCGGACTTTGCTGGAGACATTAAGGAGAGGAAAAGTACAACTGGCTTTGTAATTTTCTTCTGCGGTGGACCAGTGGCATGTTGTTCGAGAAAACAGCCGATTGTAGCTTTATCAACAACCAAAGCTGAATATATTGCCGCAGCAGAGTGTACCAAAGAGTTAGTATACTTGAAGTCATTGATTCAAGAGTTGACAAATCAATATATTATGGTCAAATTAAAGGTTGACAATCAGAGTTCCATCAAACTTGTGAAGAATGGGCAGTTTAATCGCAGAAGTAAGCACATCGACGTGAGATATCACTTTATTAACGAGAAGGTCAGCGAAGGTGATATCGACATTGAATATTGCTGTTCTGAAAATCAGATTGGAGATATTTTCACGAAGCCTCTTGGGAACCTGAAATTCTTCAAGCACAAGAGGTCTCTTATTGAAAAATTTTGATTTTGGTTTATTTTGAAAATGTATTAATTAGAAGAAGGTGTTGAAAATAATTACTACATTTAAATTATACAATGTATCATTTGAATATTTGATTATGACAAGATTTGGTAATTAAAAACGTTTTAGTTGATCTTCACCTTATTCAAGTAGTTAAAACTCCCAAGTCTAAACCAGATATCTGAACATGCGGGGCTCTGCAGGGGTGGACCGCACTTCCCTAGCTACTCGTGGGACGAATATAGACCAAACAAAAACAATAGTTGAAAAGGAGTCAGAGGAGGAGAAGAAAAAGAGGGAGAAAGAGATGCAGGAAAGAGAGGAATACGAGAGACGACTACTAGAAGAGCAAAAGAATAAGTCGATTCCGAGATCCCCACCCTTAGAAGGAGGAAGGTGGAGCTGGAAAACCAGCTTCGTAGCAGAGGGACGCAAGGACCCCTAAACAAAGCACGTCGGATATGCTAGATGAATGGCAAGATGAATAGGTGATGACTAGCCCCATCTACGTCCTATTAGACTCGGAAGAAGATGTTGCAGGCCTGCCCGAGAGAAATAGGAAAGGAGAGGGGCACCGGAGAAAGGTAGGAAAAGAGCAGCAATCCCAGACAGATCAAAGGAATTCGAAAGGCTACAGAAAACGGTGTCAAACCTAGTGGAATATGCCAAGAGGATGACGGACCTAGTGAAGGAGAATATAAACACCAAGGTGGAAATAAAAAAGCTGTCCAAAGACATAAGCACCGAGGTGGGACTCCTTGAGAAGAAAGCGGTTTTCCTGAAGGATGTGGAAGAAATAATCAAAGAAGTGAAAGAAGAATTGGAGATGGAAGACAACTCAACAGAGTTACATATCATCAATGAACTGACGGAAGAGAAAGAAGCAGCAGAGAAGAAGGCTGAAAGGGCAGAAAGGGAAGCAACAATTTTGAGGGAGACAGTGATGAACTTTGAGGAGAGGTACGCAAACGGAACACAAATGACGCAGGAAGAGATTCCTGAACGGGCGGAGATGGTGAGCTTTGGAGCTCAGGTGACTCCTGAAATAATGGAGGCTGACATCGAAATGATTAGAATAAACATGCAAAATAAAATAAAAAATAACCTTGAAGAAAGGGCAGACATCAAGGAAATAATAAACCTAAAATGGCCGGAGGGTATGTACAAAAGAACATCCCTACAGAACGACGTTAACTGGAGAGGTGGCATTGAAAAAAACACTGCTATTTTGTTCCATAACGGAACGAGTAAGGAAGAAGAGCTAGGGGAAATGAGGCACGGACACCCAGAAATAGAGAAATTTCTAAAAGACGACTTTACGGCAGGGGAAATAGAGTACGTGGAAACTAAATCCAAATCAACATCCAGCAAGCGGATGGACAGGGAGGAGGAAAAAGCGTATACGACTTTCCTGGTACCATACCAGGGAGAAATAAACGGTGCAAATGATATGGAAGAACTATACGGGACTCTGACAAAATTAAAGGAAAAAAGGATCATGCGTAACTGTCAGGAAATGATCATAAAGACTGCAGCAAAAACGGACATGACTTACACGAGGAAATGTGCAGAACATATATTTCACGATACGAGCATAAAAATAACGATATGGATAAGAGCAAAACCATCAAGTTCAAACATCACTAACGTACGGAAACCTATGGAAGATAGAGTGTTCGTAAAGGCAAATGGCAATTCTTTCGCACACCTACTGAAGACGGTAAAGGAAAGCACTAATTTACAGCAAACAGGCATAACTCTTAGAAATATCAGGAGAACGAACAGAGGAGACCTAATGATGGAGGTGGCAGGTGGAAAAACCAAATGCGAAGCCCTACAGAAAGAGACAAAAAAGAATTCACCGAATCTAATAGTCCAGGTCCCAAGGACAAGGAAAACAGTTATACAAAGGGCCAGTCTTTTCACCTCGCAATAAAGTATCTGATAGCTATCTATTGGATAAACTTCACAGGTTTACATATCCTTATCTGATAGATAAAATTATCTGGGACTTATCTATAGGTGAAAAGACCGGCCCTAAATGCTATAGACGCAGACCTGGATGAGGATCAAATAGATGCCGGCATCCTGAAAGCAAGGCCGTCACTTAATACAGAAGACTACGAAATAACGTCTATCAAGACAAACAGAAACGGAAGCCAAATGGCATTCATAGAGGTAATCACATCAAGCGAAAAGCAACTGATAGGCAGCGGAAGAATGAAGATTGGATGGACGTTCTGCAGAATTAGCTCAAAATCAATCATCACAAGATGCTTTAAATGTCTGAGCTTCGGACATACCGTAAGAGATTGCGAAGGGCCGGACAGGAGCAACTCGTGTTTGAACTGCGGTAAGATTGGGCATAAATTCAGGGAGTGCAGGTCAGAACCTGCATGCACAACCTGCCAAGAGGAAGGGCATAGGGCAGATTCCATAAGATGCCCGGAGTACAAAAGGATGCTGAGTGCTCGTAAAAAATAATGCGAGTCCTCCAAACAAATTTAGGGAGGGCGAGGGCTGCACATGATGAGGAAACTAGACCTGCTAGTGGTGGCAGAGCCAAATAAGAAAATTGCAGCAGCATCTGAATGGATCACTAACAGGGTGAAAGACGTGGCAGTTAAATGCGTAACCAAAGACATAGGAATAGAAACAACAAGCGCGGGAGACGGCTATGTGATTATTCAATTCAAAATGCACATGACAATAGCGTGTTACCTATTTTCGAATCCCACCCATGAGTCATATAAAAATAGAGTGGAGGAATTAATGAACATCGTTAAAAATAAGAAAAAAAGGGCCATCATTATGGGAGACTTTAATGCAGCTTCCCCGATTTGGGGGGCACCAGCAACAAACGCCAAAGGTGAGTACTGGGCAGAATGGATCGGAACCCTGAACCTCGTGGTACACAATGACGGGGGGATACCGACTTTTCAGAGAGGAGCAAGTCATACATAGATGTGACCCTGTCGACGGAAGATATGGCAAGCGACATAAAAAAATGGGAGGTAACAGAGGAAGAAACCTTCAGCCTGCACAACCACATCCTCTTCGAGGTAAAAGACGGAAAACTCAAGTATAAGAACAGGGAACCTAGGGGATACGCCACAATACATGAAGAAGTCTTTGAGGATACCCTTGAATTACTTACAGTCGGGAACGGACAGAGCATGGAGGAAATTATCAAATACATAAAACTGGCACAAAGGGCAAGTGTAGAACACCACACCACAAACAAATAGCAACCGTACTGGTGGAATCAAAACCTAGCTCAAACCCGGACGAGACTCAACATCGCTAGAAGGCTACTCAAAAGATGGAGAGGGGCCAGGAACAGAGATGAATTGGTGATACGACAACTAGAAGAGGTATACAAATAAGAAAAAAATAATTACAAAAAAGACATAAATAGCTCCAAAAGGGAACACTGGAGGACACTACGCCAGGACTTAGACAGGGACATTTTCGGTCAGGGTTACAAAATCGTAACCAGAGAGCTCAAACCCCAGGAACCAAATACGAATTGAGCATTGAAAGGAAGAAGGAAATAGTACGTGGACTTTTCCCACAAGCCGATGAAGAGAAAACATTTGAATACGAGACCACCGAAGAATACCTGCCGTTTACAAGAGAGGAACTGAACGAGGCCGCAAGCAAAATAAAAAACAGGAAAGCCCTGGGGCCTAATGGCATTATTCCGGAAATAACTGAGCTCACTATCAAATGCCAGCCAGAGAGGATCTTAAGTATACTAAATGAACTAGTGAGGGTCCAAAACTTCCCAGACGCCTGGAAAATATCAAAAGTAATACTAATCCCCAAGGGAAACAACAACGAGGGAGAAACGAAGTACAGAACGATATGTCTGATAGACGTTCTTGGCAAGACGTACGAGCACCTTATAAAAAAGAAAAGAGGATGAGCTGGAGGAAAAGCACGCTGTGGCACGCACCCAGTATGGATTCAGGAAAGGCCGGAGCATACTGGATGCCATAAAGAAAATGATGAATTTCGTCACAAGGTCCACATGGGTAACGATCATAACGTTTGACATAAAGAATGCCTTATGGGAGATCATAAATAGAAGGCTGAGTGAGCTAGAAATCAGTAGATACATCAGAAGAATAATAGCGAAATACCTCAACCAGAGACAGATAACGGTGGAAAATGAGCAAACGGAAATAACCTAGGGGGTTCCGCAGGGCTCGGTCTTGGGACCCACCCTCTGGAACGTCATGTATGACACGGTGCTGAGACTCAGGTTGCCTGAGGAGTGCTACACCGTGGCACACGAGGATGACCTTACTCTGGCCGTAAGAGCAAACAAAAAGGAGGACCTCATAAGGAACGCCAACAAAGCAATCAGGAAAATATTCGACTGGATTAAAACGAATAAACTGGAAGCCGCATTGGAAAAGACGAAAGCAACCATTGTGAGAGGCCCCCGCAAGAGGGATTACATCAAATTCCGCATAGGTACCAGGGAGATAATCCCTCAAAAATCAGTTAAATGCTTAGGGATACAGATAGACGATAAATTGATTTATAATACGCACTTCAAAGAAACAATAAAGAAAGCGGAGAAGTCGGCGGCGGTCATATCTAGACTGATGCCAAATACAAACGGCCCGAAAAGCGAGAAAAGGAAAGAACTGTATGTGGTGGTGCAATCAATCTTGCTGTACGGTGCCCCAATCTGGGAAAGGGTAATGCACGTTAAGAAATACAGGAAAATGATGCTGGGAACGCAAAGGAGAATGCTTCTGAGAGCAGCAAGCGCTTACAGAACCGTCTCAACGGAGGCCATATGCGTAGTGGCGGGAATCTGCCCAATTGACCTCCTAGTGGAGGAGAGGGGAGAATTGTACGCAAGAAAAAACGAATATCTTGGAGTAATCGAGGAAGTCAAGAGCGACACCATGAGGAAGTGGAAAATACCGAAACGGGGCAGTGGACCAAGAGGTTGATACCTAATAATAAACCATGGATAAAATGCCAATACCGACAGCTAAACTACTACCTAACGCAATTCCTTACAGGCCACGGATCATTCAGGAAATACACCCACACAATAAAAAAGGCAGCTGATGAAGCATGTGTATACTGCGGAAGTGAAGACTCGCCCGAACGCACGGTCCTAGTGTGCAATAGATGGATGGAGATCGAGATTGGGGACACGCTGGACGCGGATACGATAATAAGGAAAATGCTATCTGGCAAAGAGAGATGGAACAAGATATCCAGCTTCATGGCCAACGTTATGAAGCAAAAGGAAATGGAAGAAAGAGCTCATCAACGAGAACGAAGGCAGTAAAAAGTCTCCTCTCGCCGCGGATTATGTCGTTCAGACAGTGCCGGGGCAGATGGGAGAAAGAAAGCATAGGAGAACCAAGGAGGTTTTAGTCGGAGTAGCGCCCGACACTACCCCGGCTGTTCGACAGATAGGCCGGGATGTCAAGCGATTTCCCCATCCCAAAAAAAAAGGTTAGGTTACCTCCGCCATGGACTTGCACCACATCCATGCCGGTCACAAGCACGGGAAAACGAGGAGTAGCCTATGTTGGGGATCCGAACATTTCACTTCCTCTGCTCGGCTCTACCCTACACTGGATCACACTCTGCTTGAACTTGTCTTAGGTGGATCCGCCTTCTTCTGTTCTCTATGACTTCTCGTCCTCTCTTGGTCAACTCTTGTTCTTTCCAATCCCGACGCTATTAGAGCATTCGAGGATTATTCTTTTTCGTGTCTTCTCCCAGGAAGTAAACCAATAACCCGCAAGCTAAGGTGTCATGCGATCCGTGCCGAGTGGTGAATGGCCAGGCGTTACATGGTCTCAAACGGAGCCGATCGAACCTGGCGCACTCACATCGTACCCAGCCTTACCCTTGCATGCTGGGCTCTGCAGGGGCGGACTCCCATTCCCTAGCTACTCGTGGGAATTTTGATGGAACCAAATTTTACAACTAGTAAGGAGGAAGAGGCAAGGAAAGAGCAGGAAAGAGAAATGACGGAAAAGGCCAAAAGACAGAATTTCGAACAGGTTTTACTCAGGGAACTTCAAAAGAAGAACATGAGCATATCCCCACTGACCTTTAGGGACAAGGATGACCAGGGCAGGTACGAACCAGCAACGAGGGGGGATGAGTTATTCAGAACTCCAAAACAGAGCACGTGCAGTACGCTGGACGGCTTTCAGGACGAGGACTTTGGCAGTCCCATCTACACTCTTATGGACTCAGATGGAGAGGAACAGGAGAAGCTAGCCGAAAAAAAGAGGAAGAGAGGAGACACCCCGTAGAAATCAAGTCGGAAGAGAATGGCTGTGGTGGACAAATCAAAGGAATTCGTAAACCTTAAAAAAACGATCGAAAACCTCATACGGATGGCAGCACAGATGACTACCCTCATCAAGGGAAACACAAAAACGAAAGTCGAAATCAAGAAACTGTCCAAAGAACTCGGTACGGAGAAAGAAAAACTTGAAAAAAGAGCCTTTTTCTCGAACTAGAAAAAAGAAATCTTTGAGGAGATAAAGGAAGAAAGAGATGGGGAAGATGACCCTGTTATTCTTACAGAACAGATAACGAAACTGGTAGAAGAAAAAGAGGTGGCCTATGGAAGGGCGGAGAAGGCAGCCAGGGAAGTGGTAGCCCTGAAGGAAAAGGTCAGGGCACTAGAAAAAAGAGACCCACGAGAAACAGTCCCAAAACCAGAGGTATCGGAAGTGGGAACACAAATTTACCAGTGGAACCTGGGGTCAGGCACACTTGAGTGGATAATACAAGTCAACGACTTCGCAGAGTTCGAGCAAATGTCAGCGGTGCAATGGAAATAAGAAGTCTACAAGACTACAAAAATTATGGTGGGTAACCCCTTAAACACGGACGACAGCACGGTCAAAGTCATCATGTTTGAACCAAACGACGCGGAGACGAACAGCAGCATACAGAGGCTGTATAAAGAGAGATACTCGGACCTAGGAATCTTGCAAAGGAAATTCGAGGTGATAGAACAAATCACAAAAATCAGAGGACAGGAAAACCAGTGCACTAGGAAAGTTATTAAAACGAGGCACAACGGCACTAAGGAGGATGTATGGAATGAACTTAACCTGATAAAAGAAGATACACAAAAAAACAAAAAAAAATTGTATTCACCATATTAATGGAATACCACTGGAAACGTTGAGGAAAATGACAGAGGCCATTTTTCACAAATCGGAGACAGAAGTAGAAATATATACCACTCACACCCAGAAGGCAACAACAATCTACGAGAGACCAACGTATGGGAAAATGATTACCGAAAATAATAAATACAAATAAAGATATACAGGGGAAGGTTACCAAAACAATCGTAAATAACGAGGCAGCAAAACACATAAGAACAATCCGTAGCATCAGGGACGGAAAGCTTCCTATATCAATGGACAAGGACCAAAAATATTTAGAAAATTTGCTAACAGCCCTGCAAGCGGAGGGGTCGCTAAAAAGCAAAAAACTAGGGGCAGAAGAGACTCTCCATCTCAGGGGAATGACCGGCAATGTAAAGACGGAGGACATTAGAAAATCGGTAAGGTCTGCCACTGGCAGATGGAACGGAGACTGGAAGATCAGTGATACGAGACCCTCACAGGATGACACTTTGGCATTAACCCTGACACTGCCAAAAGAGATAGCCGACAAACTATTAGAAAATGATTACATCAAGGTAGGGTTGGAGAGGTGCAAAATCGAAAAGCGCCTTGAAGTGCCAAGATACGGTAGGTGCTAGAGTTTCCTGCACAAGAGGAAGAGCTGCACTGGACACGATAGGGCGGGGCACTACTATAAATGAGGAAACGGGGAACATAAGGCCACCGAGTGCACTAATGGTAATGGTAATGGGTGGGGGACGCAAGCGTCAGCGACTAGGCCCCAGTGGGCCCTTTTCGCAATCCCCTGCATCTTCACTCATCCCATGTCGGATACCTGCTCGAACCTCTTCGACCTTTTTATCTTCTTCGATTGATTGGTCCGTCCCTGTACAGGTTTTCTATTTGGTTATTGGGTTGGCCAGTTAGTCGCATTTGGTAATTGGAGGAAATTGTTCTGACTACTTCCGTGACATACGGAATTTGAAGGTCTTCATGGAGAGTTTGATTGCTTATGTACCAGGGAGCTTGGACAATTGATCGCAGTGTTTTCGACTGGAATCTTTGGATGATTTTCATTCCAGTGGGTTATGCACAACCCCATAGTTGCACGCCATATGTCCAGATAGGTTTTAGCATCACTTTGTATAATAGCAGCTTATTTTTAGTTGAAAGCTTAGATTTTCGGCCTAATAGCCAGTACATTTGTTTAAAATTGATGTCTAGTTGTCTTCTTTTCGTTTGTATGTGTTTCTCCCAGGTTAATCTTCGGTCTAGGTGCAGGCCCAGGTATTTCACATCACTTTTGACAGGTACTAGGGCTCCATAAATCGTGACTGGTGGGCAATTGTTATGGCGGTAGTGAACGTTACCTGGACTGATTTGGATTGGTTGATTTTGATTCTCCATTTTTTATACCAGGCATTCAACTGGTTCAGATGAGTTTGAATATTTATTGAAGAGGTAGCTGGATCAGTATTTACAGAAAGAATAGCAACATCATCCGCAAAGGCAGCTATCGTAGTGTTGTCTGATTCAGGCAGGTCACTAGTGTACAGGAGGTAGAGGAGTGGCCCTAACACGCTTCCTTGGGGCACGCCAGATTTTATAGGATACTCGTCTGATATTGAATTATTGTGTTTAACTGAGAAGTGTCTTTCAGTCAGGTATGACTTTAGTAGGAGATAGAAGTTGTTATTGAGAGTATTTTTTACCTTGTAGAGCAGACCTGCATGCCATACTTTATCAAACGCCTGAGAGATGTCTAGGAATACTCCATTACAATACTATTTTCTTTCTAGAGTTTTGCCAATGGTGTTGACTATTCTGTGGACTTGGTGGGTGGTAGACATGTTTTCTCGGAATCCAAACTGGTAATTGGGTATGATGTTTGTTAGGTCGTATTCATCTTGGATTCTTTTGAGCAGAAGTCTTTCGAAAATTTTGCTGGGGGTGGGTACTAGGCTGATCGGTCTGTATGAAGATGTTTCATGTGGAGGTTTGCCGTTTTTGTGGATCATTGTAATGTGAGCGTATTTCCATATAACAGGAAAATAGCACAAGCTCAACATGCGATTGTAGATTGTTGTGAGGAAGACAATGGCTTTTCTAGGCATCTTCTTGAGAACTTGAGCGGTTATCAAGTCGTAGCCTGGTGCTTTCTTATTGTTGAGTTTTCGTATTTCCTTTTTGACTTCCTCTGGACTAATGGATTTGATGGGTGGTGACATTTGGCACGGTATATCCAGGAAATCTTCAATGTTGTTGGCGTGTCCAGCTGTTGCTTCTGGAGTCTGGAAAACGTTCGAGAGGTGATCTGCAAAATTGTCGCATTTTTTCTGATTTGAGCGTGCCCATCCATTGTTTGGAGTTCGTATCGGGGACACTGGCGGTGTGGGTCTTTTGAACTTTTCTGTTGCTCTCCATACGCTGTAGTCGTCTACAGACAGGCTTTGGGTAAAGCACTCGAACGTGGAGTTTTGGGCATCTCTGAGTGTTGTGGAGAGTTTACGTGACAGCCTTCTGTATTGGTGTAGATCATTTTGATTGTGTGATCTCTGCCACTTTCCTCTAGCTCGTCGTTGCTCAGCTATGAGTTGTCGAATATGCAGTGGAGTAATGATATATCTGGTGGATTTTTCTTCATCCTGAGGAGTAGAGTACCATGCAGCTTGCTGAATCGTGTTAGTGAAGTGTTGTGTAGCTTCGTCTATCTCTTTTGGGTTTTTCATACTCATATTCGGGTTTAACTTGCCAGTGATATACGCTTGACAGAGATCCCACTTGGTTTGTGCTGAGGTGAGTTTGGGATTAGCATTCTTGTTTAGGGTTGCAATGACAGGTGTGTGGTCCGATGTTAGTTCATAGTGAGATTCTATTGTACAGTTCTGCGTGGCTATACCATTTACTATATAGAAGTCGAGGAGATCTGGTATTTTCCTGTGGTCTGTTGGCCAGTATGTAGGTTCTCCGTTGGTGAGGTGGTTGAAGTTTCTATCAGTCATAGTTCGGAGGAGGCTACGTCCTTTAGTAGTAATTAGTCTAGACCCCTGGTGTATGTGTTTCGCGTTCCAGTCCCCTCCAGCAATAAATTTGCTTCCAAGAGTATCAAAGAATTGTTTGTACATATCTGTAGTGATAGTGTGGCGTGGTGGGGAGTATACTGCTGTGATGTTGAGGTTTCGTTTATTGCTATTTATTTGGACTGTCGTAGCTTGGATGGCGTTTGTTTCATATTTAGCTAGTTCGTGGTGTGCAATTGAGTTCCTGATGATGACTACTGTCCCACCATGAGCTGTCCCATCTGGATGGGTGGTGTGGTATCTCGAGTAGTATGGGATTGTAAAGGTTGTTCGATCAGTGAAATGAGTCTCTGAGAGTAGCAGTATGTCAACTTTGTAGAGGTCCAGAAAAGTAATTACTTCTTGCTTGTGATTAGCAAGACCGTTGGCGTTCCAGGTTGCAATTCTTAGGATTCTGGTAGCCATTAATTGATTGATGACAGATGAAAGCAGGTTTAAAATCATGCTGTTTTGGTTCATTAACTGAGAGAACATGTTTTTGAACTCTTCGAAAAATTTTGAAAGTTGCTCTCCCAGCTGTGCTGTTGGTTGGTCCTGTGTGTTTCTGTTGTTTTGTGCTATTTGTGCATAGGTTAGGTTGCGAGTTTGTGGGTTATTTGTGTTGGTCATTGATGGAGCTCCTTGGGGAGGAAGTTGGTTTGGGTTGATTGCTTGTGGCAGGTTGTTCTGTGCTCTTGGGTTTCTTTTCTGGATTAGGTTTTCACATACACAGCATCCTTTGTAGTTTGCCGGGTGTTCACCATTGCATAAGGCACACCTTGCTGGAGTATTTCCTGGTTTTTGGCATATTTTCGTGTCATGCTGTCCTCCACACTTTACACATCTGTATGGTTTAGAGCGGTAGGATTTGGACTGTCCATATTCTTGACATCGCATGCATTGTATAATGTCACGGGTTTTTTTGGGGGGTTCTATTGAGATTTTCGTATTGTAGATGTACTTTTGATCGAATATCGTTTTATTGTTTGGTTGGGGTTCTAAGTCAACAAAGAACATGGAGAGTGGATCTTTTGATGTTCTATGTCGAATGTTCATTATGTTGCGCACATTATGTCCTGCTTTTATAAGTTTAGCCTTTATTTTATCTATAGGAAATGAGGGATGCAGGTTTCGGATTACTATTCTGTATGCTCTATCTTCTTTTAGCTGGTATGTGTGGTGTATTATTTCTTCATTCCTCAAGTGCCTCACTAATGTTCTATAGCCGTCAATTGTGTGTGTGCTGATTTTGACAGTTTCGTTAGCTAGTGCTTTGGTGTAGAACGTGTCTGCTTTTATGATTTTTATCAGATTTTCAATCATAGCCTTGAAATCTTTCACACCGTAGATGAATATTGGTGGTGGTTTTGTTTGAACTGGTTCGTTTTGTTGTTCGTTTTGGTTTTTGCTTTCTGGTTATTCGTCTGTGTTGGTTTTAACACAATTCAAACACATACGGAAAATCGATTTTCACCCTTAGAGACATTTTTATGAAAGTCGAAATGTCTTCTTCCATTGCACCGATTGCAATTCTTCCTCCTTAATAGTGGCAGCTCCGAAGACGTTTTGTCTGAGCCTGCCATAAATACCACATTCGTACAGGAAGTGGAAGGAGTCCTCCTCTTCCCCACATTCCGTGCATAGAGGGTCTGCCTCAACTCTGACGATAGCCAGGTGCCTCCTGAGGCCGCAGTGGCCGGTTAGAATTCCAACCAATAATCGGAGTTCTTTGCGGGTTAGCTTCAGTATCTTGGCCGTTCTTACCATGTCGGGACCCGATATCATCTGCTTTGACTGCCTACATCCGTCTATCCTTCTCCACTCTTTTCCTAATGTATCAACGGCCCACTCATTCAGTGCCGTTGTTACTTGTCTCCTTGTTATGCCGAGTGCGGGTTCGGGCCCGTAGTAGGGTTGTCCGGCTCCTTGCTTGGCTAGCTGGTCCACCTGCTCGTTGCCTTCAATCCCTGCATGGCCCGGGTCCCACATCAGCGTTATTTCCTTTTCAGTCGCAAGACTCTCCAGGGCATCTCTGCACTTTTGAACCAGTACTGATCTGGTTCTGGTTGCATTCAGAGCTCTGATGGCGGCCTGACTGTCCGAGCAGACATATACATGTCTCTCTGGGCCAGACCTCACCTCTGCCATTCTGGTTGCCTCCAGGATGGCATACATATCTGCTTGTAAAACTGTTGTCAGAGAACCTAGCGCATATGCTCTTTTCTCTCCGTTTTCCAGATAAACTCCTGCTCCGGCTTGCCCTTCCTCCAGTTTGGACCCGTCTGAAAACAGACCAGGCTTTCTGGGGGAAATATCACCCTTTCCTCTTCCCACTCTCTCCTGTCTGGGATCTCTAGCGAGATCGTCCTTTTCCACCTAATTTTATCCTCTGCCTGTATCACTCTGATAGCGGATAGTGGGATTTCTTTCTCCGCTACCACAGCGATTTCGGTATGCCCTGTGTACTCCTCTCCTCGCCAGCTCCCTGAGTCACGAATTCTCAGATAGGACGCCATCGCTTCTTTCTTTATACAAGTTAGAAGCGACGGCAGGCCCAGCAGGGCGTCTAGGGCTGCTGAGGGGGTCGTCCTCATCGCGCCGGTTTTTCCCCTACAAGCTAGTCTTTGAATTTTTCCCAGCTTGTTGGTTGTGGTTATCTGGTCCACTCTCAGCCACCAGACCACTGCTCCATATAGGATTCTGGGTCTGATCATCGCCGTGTAGATCCAGTGAAGGATGTGAGGTTTGAGTCCCCACCTCCCTCCCACTGCCCGGCGCAGACTCCATATGGCGACCACCGCCTTCTCGACTACTCGATCGACATGTGGCCCCCAAGTTAGCTTCGAGTCCAGAATCACCCCAAGGTATTTTACCTCTCTAGCCAGCTCTAGGAGTTTTCCACCCATTACTGGTGATCTGAACCCATCTACCTTCCTTCTCTTGGTGAAGAGAATCATCTCCGTTTCAGTCGGATTGACTGCGAGGTCGACTTCCTCGCACCACCTTTCTATTTTCCTGCACGCCAACTGCATCCGGCCACAGACCACATCTAGGGAAGGGCCCGTCACCAGGACGAGCCCGTCGTTAGCGTATGTCTGGGCGTAGAAACCGTTGGCGGCTAGTCTCTTGAGAAGTTCGTCCATGACTAGACACCAAAGGTGAGGGAAGAGACAGCTACCTTGCGGGCAGCCGCCTCTCACCTCGATGTCGGCATGGCTCTCTCATAGAGACACCATCACTTTTCTCCGCTTGATGGCCGTAGTTACCCAGCTAATCAGCGTAGGAGGGGTTCCCCTAATCTGCAGTGCATTGCAGATAACATCTGTTCTTATCTTATCGAAGGCACCCTCCACGTCGAAGAAGACTCCGAGAGCCCACTCCTTGAAATGGAGTGCCTTTTCTACCCTGTGCACTACTCCGTTCACTGCGGTATGCATGTTGATTATCCTCGAAGGGGTGCCTACTCAGTACTACCTCCACCAGATACCTATCCACAATCTTTTTCAGAGCCTTCAGTAGAAAAGATGTGAGGCTAATGGGTCTGAAGGCCTTTGCTTGAGTGTAGTCCCTTCTTCCTGATTTTGGGATGAAAACTACTCTAGCTGTCCTCCAGGTCCTTGGTACATATCCCAATGCCAAGCTGGTCCTGAAGACGTCCCTTATCCAGGGAGATATGTCTTTCAGCACTTTCTGTAGCAATGCTGGAAATATGCCGTCCAGGCCTGCCACCTTCAATGGTTTGAACTCATTCACAGCCCACCGAATTGCCTCCTCTGTGACTATCTCCTCAGCGAGAGGTTCGTCCACCCTGTGGATGGGCGTTCCGTCTTGCCTTTTGAGCGATCCAATTGTGCCCTTCGTCTCACTGCTCAGTATCTTGGAGTCAATTTCCCCACAGTATGTTCGCCAACTGTCCCGTTTACTCCGCCGTAATTCTCGTTTAAAGTTCTTTCTCGCTTCCCGAAAGCCATCCCAATCATCATCCTGCCCCAACCCGACCGCCTTGCGATGTTCTTGCTTAGCAGCCGTCTTCAGATGGTGGAGCTTTGTGCTCCACCACTTTACTTTTCGTGGCGGTTGCGCTCTCAAGGGACACGCTTTCTCGAAGGTTTCTATAACTTCATTTGTTCCTCTTTCGACTTCCTCGTCCAAAAGCTTGGGGGACGTTAGGTCCTGTGAGACATCTGTGAGGTCTGAAAGACACTCTGTATAGGTGTGTCATCTTGTGGCCCTTGGGTTCCGCCTTAGAGCGACTTCTTCCCGTTCTGCTTTGATATCAAAACGTATCATGCGGTGGTCGGACATTGCTATGTCCTGAGTCACCCCCAGTTCCTTATATGGCTCTCAATTTCCCTCGAGACCACCGTTATATCAATAACCTCCTTTCGAATCCTATTGATGAAAGTGGGCTCTGTTCCTCTGTTAAATATCTCTAGGTCTGTCGATGCCAAGCACTCCAGAAGAGCTTCACCCCTGGTATTAATCCCGGTGCTTCCCCACATTGTTTGGTGTGCATTAGCGTCGCAGCCTATTACTAGTGGTAATTTGTTTTCCTCCGCGAATGAGACCCAGCGCTCAAACCCTTGGGTTGGGACTTCAGCATCATAAGGAAGATACACGCTACCTACAATAATCTTAATTCTACTTCCACCTACCTTCAACCCGAGGAGCATCACGGTGACGTCTCTGGTCCACAGGTGCGGCATTGGCGACGCGTTGAGGGCTTTTGACACCACGATGCAGCTCCAGTTCCGTGAAACGTCTCGAAGCTGGCCTCCTTCAGTCCTCTTATTTCTTACCTGTATAAATATGGTTCCTGTATTAGTATCAAATCTGCAAGGCGTTTCATCAGGATTTGCAGCAATTCTGCTGACGCATCCCAGCTGTGCTGCAGATTGACTTAACTTACCCTGATTTGATCCATCGAGGACTTCGAAGATCAAGGGAGGCAACCTACTTCTCCTCGGCCCGCCCGGCCTAGAGGAGGCAGAGACAGAGGAGGCAGCAGTCGCACCCCAAACCGTCACCCGACGCACTGTCACGGTGATCAGCTCGAAGTACAGCTCCCAGCCTGATTCCTCCAATAGCCTGGCTATCTCCCGGCTGACCCTGAAGATGAGGTGCCAACCTCCAGGTCCGCCTCTCGTCTCCAGGTGCTCCCAGGTACCTACGCGCAATGCGTGGTTCTGGAGAGTCACCATTTGACGAACATCTTCCAGGTTCAGCTCCTGGCTCCTTATCCAGAAGGCTATCACCTCCGGCCATGGGGCCTCGGTTCCTCTCAATACCGTGAAGGAGACCTCTCCCCGCGCCGGCGGTGACCAGCTTCTGAGCAGCTATCTCTGCCTCTTCCTGGGAGGCTGGCGCAGACGGGAGCCAAAGGGGCTGGCTTTGCTTCGCAAGCCTCCTCGCCTTCCTCGCACCTGGTCCTCTCTTACTGAGGTCTGCCTGCTCCCGGGAGGACCGTCCTTGGCCCTGGGCAAGACTAGACCCTAGACCTTGGTCGGCTTCGGTTGCAGTCGTTAGATCCGTTGCCGAATCCCTCTCCTGCTCCTCACCTCTCAGACGCGCAGCAGACCCCTGTTGTCTGAGTCTCCTCCTCGCATTCCTCTTCTTTTCCCTGTTTTTATTTCTCCTTCTCTCAGAGTCATCGGTAGAGTGTCTAGACTCCCTCTCTGAGCCTGAGGCGTTGGAAGGGTGGGAGCTGGTGTCCCTCCCTTCAGTTGATGGGGAAATAGGGCGTTCCCTGTGATGACTGGACACGTTTACGGTTCCATCCTTTTTTTCGTCGTCCATGGTTTTTTGAAGATTGATGTGTGCTTATTGTATGCGGGTCCAGGTGTCTATCTCCTGCCTCCCCCCAGTTCCTCGAGACAAGACTTGTTCCCTTCAGGCAGAGTGGCGGCCGCGGTAGAAGCCTCTCGGTTTCAGCAGCAGGACCTATCCCCAGGCACCGCCTGGCACTGCTGCAGGAATCGGGATTATTCACCGAATGATGGGGCAGCCCCCTACGTGGGCTAGTCAAGGGTGGGCCCCTATACAGTTCGGCGGCCTAGGTGTGCCTAACCTAGTTTTATTCCCGCTACCATTCTGCTTGTGCTCTCCAGGGTCCTATCCTTAGGGAATTACTTTCTCCCCATATGTCAGAGTGGGTGTATTGTGTTGTGATGTACCCTCCTCCTTTCCCAATCGGGCTTGGGACCAGCTATGGCGGAGTTGTGCACTAACAAAAAGAGCTGCCCGATCTGCGACATGTCTTGTACTCCCAATTAAAATCAAAATTTTATTACTCATTTATTCCAGAATCCACAGCATTCAAATTTCTATCAAACTTACGAAAAACTATGAAAAATACGTTTCCAAAGTGAAACTTGTTGCAATTGTGTGAACCTCCAAACAGACAAGACGTGTTTAAAGCTCCCCTCTCATAAACCTTATTTAAGGTTGGAAAAATTCAGCATTTTAATTAAAAGTTTTGTTAACTACAAATTCGTAAACCCTTTACTAAAATAAATCTGAAATTGTTTACCTATGTGAATATTCCAGTAGTTTTTCGGCAGGAGCAAAAAGCAGTTTCTTATCCTCGTAGTACAGGACCGGACTCGGTATTGTTCAAAATGCTAAACTGCTCTTCATTGCAAATTACCAGTGAATGAGAAAGATGATGAATTTGTGCAGTGTGACAGTTGCAAAACTTGTTTTCATACTACAAAGAAATGCAGCATCATGAGTTCCACTGAGGCTAGGGTTTTTACTCTTCAAAAACGAATGCTAATATTTTTTTGTGATGATTGCCTAACTTCCTTTAAACAAGTACCTCAACTGCTCCGTAAAATTAATAAACTTGAAGAGGAAATTGTGATCTTGAAAGATGAAGTAAAATCACTAAAATCAAATCCTGGAAATGCCCTTAATGCTGAAACATATAATGAAATTCAAGAAAGAGCAAGAAGGTCAAAAAATGTTTTGATTCACAATTTGAAAGAGTCAGACCTTCCGGATCACAAAGATAGAATCTCTCATGATATCGAGAGTGCTATACATATTTTGAGCCCACTCGAAATGAGTTCTGCTGATATCAAAGTTTTTCGTTTGGGGAAACCAGGAAACAAACCACGCCCTTTGAAAGTGATTTTCGACAGTGAGGAAGCCGCATTAACCTACATAAAGAACAGAAGAAAGGTTGTAAGTCTGAATCCTAACATTCGATTAAGCGCTGACCAAACGCTTATGCAAAGATATTATATAAAACAGCTTTACAAAGATTTCGAAGAGAGAAAGAATAAAGGTGAGGCAAATTTGAGTATTCGTTATTTCAATGCTGTTCCCAGAATTATAATTTCTCCAGATGGTCAAACATCAGACATCCAGCAAAAAAACTTCTAAAGTTCTCTTTGAAAGTATATTGTCAGAATATTGGTGGTTTTAGAACAAAATTGGATATATTAATGCATAACGTAAACATTTGCAGTTATGATATCATTATACTTATAGAAACCTGGCTAAATGAAGACATTTCTGATGCTGAACTTCGTTTTACTGATTTTAATATATACAGACTAGATCGTTCAACTCTTACCAGTGAAAAAACCAGAGGAGGCGGAATATTAATTGCAACACGCAAACATTTATCCACTAAGTATGTGAATACATCATTAAATAATGTCGAACAACTATTCGTTAGCCTAAAAATAGGTAAAAATAATTTCTTATTAGGTGGTATATATATTCCTCCAAAATCGAACCTGCAAATCTATCATGATCACGTTGAAAGTGTCAATACCCATCCTGATCACGAATTTTTAGTATTTGGTGACTACAATATACCTGATTTAACATGGATACCACTGGATAATTTTCTTGAGGCTAGCTGTCCCGATTCTTCGCCAGGAAAGTTTGTTAATGATAGTCTTAGTACATTAGGATTGAATCAAGTGAACTGCATACCAAACAACTATGGTGTTTTTTTGGACCTTGTTTTCTCACACTTAAAAACTGAAGTTGTCCTAGCAGATGAATTACTTATGGATGTTAATTATCATCATAATGCTTATAGCTTTGATATTGATGTAGTAAATGCTGATGAATCATTGAAATTTGAAAATTATTACTACGATATCAAAAATATGAACTAAACTGGAATCAATGACTTTTTAGCATTGGCTAATTGGGATTATATGTATAGTCTAAATAATATTAATGTAGCAAGTCAATTTTTCTACGATGTTTTATATAACAGTATTGAGCTTTTTGTACCCATAAAACGTTTCAAAACATCAACTTATTCAATCTGGTTTTCCCACGAATTAAAATCTCTAATCTTCAGGAAAAAACTACTACACAAAGAATTCAAAAGGACAAATGATGATCACACTTATCTTGAATTTTCCCAAGTTCGTTCTCAATGCAAAGAACTGAGTAGAAATTGTTACAAAAATTACCTAAACAATATTGAATTAGATATTCAACAAAACCCAAACTTGTTTTGGAAACATATCTCTAATTTACGCAAAGCTTCATCATATCCTCAGTCAATGTATCTGGAGAACCAGATCAGCTGTAGTGGAAATGATTCAGTAAATTTGTTTGCGCAACACTTCGCAAAAGTTTATTCAACCACATATTGCTAAGTTCTTAACTACAGTTATAAAGATACAGTTGATATGAACAAAATTAATATTGGATTGGTTGATGTTTTTGATGGTATTCATAACTTGAAGTTCAAGTATTCTTGTGGGCCAATACAGTTTCTTTTCAGTCTATCTCTCTATAATGGTAATTTTCCGGATTACTGGAAAAATAGCTATATTACACCTATATTTAAATCAGGCAATAGGGAAAATGTATCAAATTATATAGGAATTTGCATTCAGTCTGTAATACCTAAGTTGATGGATAAACTAGTAACTTGTCAGTTGACCTGGGCCAGCAAGAATAAAATAATTCCACAACAACGTGGTTTCTGTTCAGGACGATCTACTATGACAAATCTAATAACATATGAGCAACATTTGTTACATGCCTTGGAGAAAGGTAATCAGATAGATTCTATCTATACCGATTTCTCGAAGGCATTTGATAGAGTCAATCATTTGTTATTGTTGGAAAAATTGAAAGCTCTAGGTTTTGGTTCAGGTATACTAAATTGGATAAAAAGCTTCCTAACACAACGTTTTCAGTGTGTTAGAATTAATAATTACATTTCAGAAACAATTCCTGTAGCTTCCGGTGTACCACAAGGATCACATTGTGGGCCATCATTGTTCAATATATTTGTAAATGACATTGGCAATTGTTTACAGTATGCAAAGTTTTTACTATTTGCTGATGATTTGACATATATTTATCAGTTAGCGATGTCTTAGACAGTCAAATTCTTCAAAACGAATTAGATATTATATATGATTGGTCCTCAACAAACAACTTGTACTTGAACATACAGAAATGTCACGTCATCACTTTTTCCAAATCAAAAAACATTCTTTAGTATGACTATAATATTGATGGAAATGTACTGGACAGGGTAAACGAAATTAGAGACCTTGGGATTACTTTAGATCAGCAACTAAACTTCAAAAGACACTTCAATAATGTTTCTGCAAAGGGAAGCAAAATGTTAGGATTTATAATGAGAAATGGTAAAGAGTTGTCATGTAATACCCTCAAAACTTTATATTGTTCTTTAGTTAGATCATCACTGGAATATGCCTCAGTTGCATGGTTCCCATATTACAGATGTGACATTGAAAAAATTGAAAATGTTGAAATTCGATTTCTGAAGTATATATCATTCAAAATGAAGACATATTTGAACTTTAATCGTCAAAATATTTTAAATAAACTTAACTCAACTGAACTCAACACACGGCGCTCTAAAAATGATATGATATTCATTTACAAACTACTGTCAGGAGAAGTCGACTGTCCTTTTCTTCTAGAAATTATTAATTTCAATGTAAAATCTTACAATACAAGAAATCCTCCACTTTTTAGCATAAAAAATCACAGCACTAACTATGGTTACAACACACCGATGTCCAGATGCATGAGATGGTGTAATAAGTATAATGTCGATCCTCTTGTAAACTCATTGAGTGAATTCAAAAAATCTATTAGTGACTTAAGGTTAGACTAATATTATTGTTGTCTTGTAAATCTACAATGTAACTCATTAGTTCACTGTTATAATTGTTATTATTTTGTTTCTAATGGTGAATCCGTATATAAATAAATATATGAATTCTGAGCCCTCTGATTGGCCAGAAATTCTGTTAGGCCACTCCCCGCGAGAAACCTCGCGGGTCGCGGCTTTAAATGAAACGCTAATCGCGCTTCGAAAGGCAGTCGTCTTTTGTCTCTTGTGTCTTGTACTCCCAATTAAAATCAAAATTTTATTACTCATTAATTCCAGAGTCCACAGCATTCAAATTTCTATCAAACTTACAAAAACTAAGAAAAACACGTTTCCAAAGTGAAACTTGTTTGTTAAATTCTGAGCCCTCTGATTGGCCAGAAATTCTGTTAGGCCACTCCCGCGAGAAACTTCGCGGGTCGCGGCTATGAAAGAAACGCAAATCGCGCTTCGAAAGGCAGTCGTCGTTTGTCTCTTGGGTAATTAGAAGCTCTTGAGAACTTAGACAATGTTGGTCTTCTATACCGAGTGTTAAAAGTAAATAGCATTATTTACGATTTTTGGGTGCCGTTCTATACCTTGCAAAGAGCTTTGCAATTATAGTCCATTTTCTACGAAATAAAGCTGTGTTCCGGTGATATTTGTTAATAAACAATATCAATACAACGTTCAATACAACGTTCAGTGATTTTTGCAGTCAAACATTTAAAGACAATTTCAAGTAAACATTTTATTGCTTCAAATTAGTTCAATAACATTTCAATACTAGTTTTTACAGTGCTATATTTAGATATAAGATATGGTTGTTGAACACTCTGTGTTCTTTGTGTTTCCCGTAATATGCTCTGTCGTACACACTACCCAAAGTGCATAAGAGCCACAAAAGGTCTCTCATCTGGTAATAGCTTTGGCAAGGCCGGTTAAAGAATTTGCCCTCTTCGGTTGTGTACGCGAGTCATAGCTGGGGTTTATAGTGTGTTTATAATTGTGTGTATATATGCATATCTAGTAAGTATCCTATACAACCCTTTCTCCTCGTTGCTACGTAGTAAGAATTTTGCTGAAAATGTCAGACAAATTTGTGTTTGTTTATCCACTTCAGACCCGTCCAAACTTGTCTCGACCTGTCTGAACTTGTTCAGGCCCGTCTATTCTAGATCTGGCTTGTCTGGCCTTGAGATAAACTAACCCGCTCTAAACGCTACTGTAGCGAGATTCATTCTCATCTATAGTGCGTAAATAAATAACGAGAATATTCCCCAAGTCTTTTCAATTTAATTAAAAGGAATTCGTAATCATGGCCTCGCAGAGCCCTCCCTATTACGGAGAGGACTCTGAAAGCAGGCGGTTAGCTGAAGGTACCGAACCTAATGGAGCTAGCCGGTTCAAATTTGAATCTAGTTCAAAACCCTTAATACAGCTAATACGACATGGCGCTGGCCACCATGGGGCCCCGTTTACATCAAACGTTGAAGAAACCCTTATTCAGCCTACTTTATATTATTTGGATTTTCTGTCTCGACGAGTAGACAAAGAAACCGAACGGCTTTATTTCAAATCGAAGAGAATTTACCTACAAGACGTTTGAATAATGCATTTGGTATCACCAGTATGGTTGATGGATCCTCCCTGCTCGAAACTAACGAGGTAAACGATATCCTTGATAATGGTTTGGAATATTCCGGAACTCGTAAATTAAATGTAGCTTTTTCTGCCCCTCCGACGGCAAGAATAGCAGACATAATGTTAGATTCAGACTGGAGAACAGTTTCTGAGTCTGACACGACGAATTTTAGCCCGCAGGCTACAACTGCATCTCTGGATCCCTGGCTCGGAAATCTGAATGAAAGCACAAACCCTTTTAAGTTGCCGTCACCTCTAACTCCCACGGGTGACTTTAATAAAGAGAGTTGGTGGCGCACTAGTTTGGAAAAACGGTTTCATTTTCAGCCGCAGTCTGGAAGGCCCGCTAGGTATTCTTCGGTAAAAAACCCTGTACCCGGAGTACAACCACAAAATTTTATTAATAATCCGTTGCAAGGTACACCTGACTCAATGATGCCACTTGCAGTAGTTTTATTAAAGTTATCAGGTAACACGAAAAAGAAACTTGATAAACAGTTACTCCCGACATTTAGTGGTCTAGATACGGAAGACCCTAAAATGTTCATAAAAGAATTGATGCATAAATTCGGCAAGGCAAATGTTGAACCTGACGAATGGCCTGCACTTTTTAGAAATCAACTGAAAGGAGAAGCTCTAGCTTGGGCCAACCTTTACGTTGGAATAACGTTGAAGTGGAATTCACTTATTCCCCGATTTTTGGCAAGGTTTGATAGCCCCGAACTTTTATCAAAGCTCTTGTCAAAGCTATATGGAAAACAACAATAAAAAAATGAAAGAGTTCACGTTTTCATTTTTGGGAAATTGTCGCTGGCTAAACGGCTTCTCCCTGCAATACGAGAAGTCGATTGCATTCAACTAATCCAGGAATTAATCCTACCTCATATTAAGGCGTATGCAAGAACACAACGATTCACACGAATCGAAGAATTTATTCAATTCTGTGAGGATATAGAAAGTTGTGTTTCTGTTTCGCAGGCAATACCTAAGGCCACGCCCACTCCATATAAGGACCCGCCTCTAAATGAAGCCACGAGGAATTCTCGTGGAAACGCAAATCCTCCGAGAAATATAAATTCTAATACAAATAATAATAATAATTGGAGGAATACCGATTCTTATAATAATCGCGTACAGAATGGTCCTAATACAGGGTATAATGACCAATCTCGTGTAGCAAATCCCCAAAATAGTAACTCAGTCCAATCAGAGACCCCAGAACACGGGAGGTCGTCTGAATAATATTGAAGAAAATCTAGAGAACTATCCTTCGGGAAACTCTCACCGAGATGTTTCGCCAGCGGCGATAAATCATCTCCAGCGTTAGAAAGCCGCCCGACATTATTTTTGAAGAAACTGAAGAGAGTTCCTTACAAAAAAATCCCATGTGTAAAATAACTAACGCCTTTGATTTCATTGAATATATGAACAGGATGTTCTTAAAGTCAGTTGTGGAATCATCTGCGATTGAAAGTTGGAATTTAGTCGCTGTTTTCCATCGTACAAGATAACCTCTCTTGGAAGGGATTCATGTTTTAAAGAGAAACATTCTCAAATGAAAATTGAATGACTCCTCTGGAAATGGAAAAACCCTACTATAAAATTGAAGTTACTTTTTTGTAATATCTAACAGAAAACAACTACTTCCCTGGTAATTTATCGTGGGGTTTTTCCATTTCGAGAGGAGTCATGTATCCCTTCCAAGAGAGGTTATCTTGTACGATGGAAAACAGCGACTAAATTCCAACTCTCAGTCGCAGATGATTCCACAACTGACTTTATGAACATCCTGTTCATATTTTCAATGAAATCAACATGCCATACCCATGACAGGTTTTATGCCAGAAAAATATTTTCAAAGTTTCACCCCACAAGAAATAGTCCAACAATTCCTCATTACAGTGTGAAATTGCTTCTGAAGAGTATATTTTCCAATTCTTCCGACCTCCCTGATGATCTTAGAAGAGTGAAATAGATTTTTGTCGACCAAAATGTATTGGAGGCCTAGCGAAAGAGACGCAATTATTCACGCATCAATGGAATGAGCGATTTTCTTTCTGTGAGTGATACTTCTGAATAACATTATCCCTTATCTCATTCATAGATAAGAATCTTCAATGGAAACTGGAAATTTGATAAGTAATCAACTATCTGAATGAAAATGCAAATTTTCACTTTCAGATTTTTTATCTCAAGTTATATAGGGTCTTTCTCAATATCTATCAGATGTAGTTCAATGTCCAGCGTGACTTTTGCTGGGGAAGTAGTTGTTTTTTGTTAGATATTACAAAAAAGTAACTTCAATTTTATCGTAGGGTTTTTCAATTTCCAGAGGAGTCATGTATTGATTCAATTTTCAGTTGAGAATGTTTCTCTTTAAAACATGAATCCCTTCCAAGAGAGGTTATCTTGTACGATGCAAAACAGCGAATAAATTCCAACTTTCAGTCGCAGATGATTCCACAACTGACTTTATGAACATCGTGTTCATATTTTCAATGAAATCAACATGCCATACTCATGACAGGTTTTATGTCAGAAAAATATTTTCAAAGTTTCACCCCACAAGAAATAGTCCAACAATTCCTCATTACAGTGTGAAATTGCTTCTAAAGAGTGTGTTTTCCAATTCTTCCGACCTCCCTGATGATCTTAGAAGAGCGAAATAGATTTTTGTCGACCAAAATGTATTGGAGGTCTAGCGAAAGAAATGAAATTATTCACGCATCAATGGAATGAGCGATTTTCTGTGAGTGATACTTCTGAATAACATTATCCCTAATCTCATTCATAGATAAGAATCTTCAATGGAAACTGGACATTTGATAAGTAATCAACTATCTGAATGAAAATGCAAACTTCTTACGGTTTGAAATCTCCAGTTTGGTGGCTCAGGTAACGCAGCGATAATAGTGCAGGACTCAGTCCTCAAATTACCCTTCAGATTAAATAATATGCATTTGCTATGCGGCTTCTGCAGTCTAGCTTCAGTTTAAAGTGAAAAATGAAACAGTATCGGGTTTAGTGCATCAACTATCAACTGATGATCGAAGCTAGTAAGTGGTCTATTCAGATATTCCCCATTTTCGGTGCTTAGGAGCCCTACAAAACATCATAAATCACCTTCACATTATCATGAATGTGAAGCTATTCTTACATTTAATCAGGTTAGGAAACAGCTGAGTACGATATATGAGCAACTTCCATGATGAGAATAAGCAAATCAACCTTTTATTCATTATTACTTCGGTTTAATCATTCTAACCTAAATGTCATCATTAATGTAAACAATGAAACTCAACATAGAACAATTCAACTTACAAGTGAACTACTTGATCATGATTTGAAATAATCTAAAATCACTGATCCAAGTAATATCATGAGCAAAAGAACCTCAACAGGACAAGTGACAAGTTGTCAGAACCCTACATAGGAAAACCCTTTTTTGTGGAAATCCTTTTCAACCTTGGAGAGGCACATGGCCAGAGGTAGCTCTTGAAAGACAGAATTTCTCTCACCTTTGGTGGATTTGGCCATTTCAATTAGTAGTAACTGAATAAGATCTCCTGTAATCGGGAAGATTAGGAGAAACACTTAGGTGGATCTGTATTATTCCGTTCTCTAAAACGTGCTTCACTCCGAGACATCACTTTAGGCCACCCACCACCACAGGTATGTCTATCCTTATGTCCTAAAAGGCATTCTTTTAATTATTGCTGTTGAGAGCATCGCTCATTACCTTTTGCTTACTCTAGAGGTTCTCGTAGAACTTGCTCGTATAACCGAAACGCTATTTCAGGCCTGTTATTTCCGGTTCCCCCGTATAACTGGACAATTGAAGACTAAGCTTTATCAGCCCATTCCAGCCTACTGTATTTCTGGAAGGCTTGTCAATTACTCGCTATCTCCTCGAGGTCTCCTCAAAGGATGCCGAGTCTTGCCAAAGACGAGCGCACAAGAAGACATCTATAGCTATCATTCAGGCGAGCTCTTTCCATTTATTTGCTTATCCGCTATACCATTGACAATTATTGCTACCTAGCTTCTCACAATATATTTCTCACTGCTATATTAACGGCTTAGCTAACAAGTGTTGCTTACAGCTATTCTTTTAATATCCCCGCTTTGGTGCTAGTTTAAGGTGACGGGTTGGTGCTGGAAAAGATATCACATTGCTTATTTTGCTATTAACCAGAATTTGTAGTGCTTACAGTAGTTAAGTAGAAGTTGTGCACTCTTATGTATATATACATTCGGGTAAAGTAAGTACCTGGTATTAGGTGTATCAAACCATAGTTAAGCTTGCACTTATCTTGCTTCCTGAGCAAAGCATCTTACTAGTATTACCAGTCCCGAACTATAATTCTTAATAATTCGCCCTCTCCTCCCAGACTCTGGCTTCGGTTTATACTCCGAATCATATTGTGGAAATATGCTGAAAATAATTACATACCCAGCTTTAGATTATTATTGAGTATTATTCCACTCCCAATCTACCACTGAACTAACCGGACATTTTCCCGTTCCACCTATTTGTGTTGCCCCAATTTAGCTCTCCCTGTAGCAGGGCTAAACGAAGGTAACAATTTGGCGCCTCAACTACTACGGTACAGCGGTGAGCAGGTGACAGGTGTTATAAAAATCATTTCTTATTCTTATATTTGTTGGTAATAATAATGATAATAACATTTTAATGAAACTTTTTATAGTACATACATTTTCGCTGAAATTTTATTTGACATTGGGTACTTTGAGTACAATCAGGGATTGAAATTCGTATTTACCAGGGGTGTACGAAAACTTGTACTCAGGTGCGAAATTTTGGATATTATTTTTTTTATTTTTAGAAAATCATTGGTAAATATTCCCATGGAATAGAAATTAGAATATTACTATAAATATTCGAGTGTAGATATTACTGTTGTACGAATTCAATAGTTTTTTAAGAAATTTATATTTTGCTGTTGCTACTTGGTGGTAAGAAACAGGGTTTTGATTTTCTGTATTGTTGTGTTGCTTATTTGAGTTACCTGCGTGAGTTCATTTTCTTTGAGGAAAGAGGGGTTGTGCGCATGCGCAATAACTTTCTCTTTTCTTTTGAGTCAAAATAGAGAGTTGAGTATGGAAGTCAACCGACTCTTAGGTGAAGAACTTACATATGAGTTGCGAGTTCGAGGTTTACCTATAGAGGGCACTGTTAATGATAAGCGAATCTTACTCAGAGGAGCCTTACGCTGTGAAAAAGCGGGTATACCCTCTGCATTAATAGTGGTTGAATTAGATTGCAAATCAGAATTCACAATTTGTAAAGATAAATTAACGGAATTAGATAATTCTATACAAAATTTCGATATTGAGAATAGGGTTAACGAATATAAGAGAATTTCTTCTCGACTGTATCATATTCAGGAGAGACTAAGACGTGTACCAACTGGTGATGAGGAAGTAGAAGAAACTCGGCGGAATTTATTATGCTTATGTATGCGATTGGTAGAAGAAGTTTCGGATCAATTTGAAACTTCTCCCATACAAAACCGACCTTTGGTTGAAATCAATACACGTCAAACCTCCGAACCATCTTTAATGGATGAGTTCGTTCCGTTACCGCAGAGTTATGCGCCTACTTTATCTACAGATGGTAGAATTGCCCCAATTGAAAGAGGAAGGCCTCTCTTGAGTCAGTCTTTGCCTGTGGCGGATCAAGCTAGGATTACAAGTGAAGTAGGAATGGAACGAGAGAACAGAGAGGGTAGAGAATTATTTAGTAATTCGGATCCGGCCATCACTAGTTCTAGTAGAGGCGGGAATCAGAATATGAACATTCCAAGTAGGCTTCAGATGAGCAGTCATCTGGAAACAGATCTGTTGAATCAACGATTATCCGGATTTAGGTTTGAAGATCATACTTCACGGCCTGGTAGTATGGATATGCCTCACCTACAATCAACCTTCAGGAATGATGTAGGCACTAATGAACAAGACCGGAATACGTATGTGCACGTGCAGTATTTTACACCTGATTCTGGCAATCGATATCTCGAGGTAGGGGGATGGAAATGTCACGTCATCACTTTTTCCAAATCAAAAAACATTCTTTAGTATGACTATAATATTGATGGAAATGTACTGGACAGGGTAAACGAAATTAGAGACCTTGGGATTACTTTAGATCAGCAACTAAACTTCAAAAGACACTTCAATAATGTTTCTGCAAAGGGAAGCAAAATGTTAGGATTTATAATGAGAAATGGTAAAGAGTTGTCATGTAATACCCTCAAAACTTTATATTGTTCTTTAGTTAGATCATCACTGGAATATGCCTCAGTTGCATGGTTCCCATATTACAGATGTGACATTGAAAAAATTGAAAATGTTGAAATTCGATTTCTGAAGTATATATCATTCAAAATGAAGACATATTTGAACTTTAATCGTCAAAATATTTTAAATAAACTTAACTTAACTGAACTCAACACACGGCGCTCTCAAAATGATATGATATTCATTTACAAACTACTGTCAGGAGAAGTCGACTGTCCTTTTCTTCTAGAAATTATTAATTTCAATGTAAAATCTTACAATACAAGAAATCCTCCACTTTTTAGCATAAAAAATCACAGCACTAACTATGGTTACAACACACCGATGTCCAGATGCATGAGATGGTGTAATAAGTATAATGTCGATCCTCTTGTAAACTCATTGAGTGAATTCAAAAAATCTATTAGTGACTTAAGGTTAGACTAATATTATTGTTGTCTTGTAAATCTACAATGTAACTCATTAGTTCACTGTTATAATTGTTATTATTTTGTTTCTAATGGTGAATCCGTAAATAAATAAATATATGAATTCTGAGCCCTCTGATTGGCCAGAAATTCTGTTAGGCCACTCCCCGCGAGAAACCTCGCGGGTCGCGGCTATAAATGAAACGCTAATCGCGCTTCGAAAGGCAGTCGTCTTTTGTCTCTTGTGTCTTGTACTCCCAATTAAAATCAAAATTTTATTACTCATTAATTCCAGAGTCCACAGCATTCAAATTTCTATCAAACTTACAAAAACTAAGAAAAACACGTTTCCAAAGTGAAACTTGTTTGTTAAATGCTGAGCCCTCTGATTGGCCAGAAATTCTGTTAGGCCACTCCCGCGAGAAACTTCGCGGGTCGCGGCTATGAAAGAAACGCAAATCGCGCTTCGAAAGGCAGTCGTCGTTTGTCTCTTGGGTAATTAGAAGCTCTTGAGAACTTAGACAATTTTGGTCTTCTATACCGAGTGTTAAAAGTAAATAGCATTGTGAAAGGCTTTCGCGGCCATCGTCACTTACATGGTGGTTCTTCGGGTTGTAAGGCCGACGTGTGTTCAGAGAAGAACTCGACGTTTCGCCAACGCGAGTGGTTAGCATTTTCAAGAGTTATTTTAAAAAATTTTTGCTTTCTGTAGTCGCTGTCAAATGCTTGACATTTGTTATACGTTGTCTCAATAAATACCTGTGATTTGACGTTCTTACATCTGATTGGTCCATAGCGTTAGCAGACATCATAGAATCGTTCGTACCGTTATTTTGTGGGTAGGGAGCTAATTGAGAATTTTTGAGAACTGGAAGCCAAACCTTGTTCAATTGTAGTCCTTCTTCGGTTCTGTTGAAGTTGCTGTGGTGTTTCTGGATTTCAATTGCTTCCCGGAAGAGTCTTGGGTAATACGCATATGTTGAAGAGATGACTTGGGTTTCTTCAAATTTCACTCTATGGTTATCGTTGTTGAGAGTATGTTCTGCGACAGCGGATATCTGTGTGTGCCCTAACCGACAGCAAGCCTTATGCTCTTTGATTCTTGTTTTAACGGAGCGTTTCGTGGTTCCGATATAAACGCTGCCACAGGAACATGGAATGCGATAAACCCCAGAAGAGCATAGTACGTCTCGTTTGTCCTTCGCTGATCTAAAGTGGTCTTTCAGTTTCTTTGAAGGTTTATAAACGGTTTTAATCTCATATTTTCTTAGAATACGGCCGATACGATCTGTAACTCTGGGAACATATGGTAAGAATGCTTTTCTTTTTTCGGTGTTGGTTTGACTACTACTTGGTTCACTGGATGGACAGTCATTTGGTCTACTATTGATTCTTCCGTCTCTGATTTCTCTTCTATTTTTCATACACCTTTCAATATCTCTTTCTCTGTATCCATTAGAAAGAAGAGCGTTTTTTAGATGTTTCAGTTCAGCTTCCAGGTATTCAGGTTCGCAAATTCTTCTAGCTCGATCAACTAATGTCTTGATTACACCTTGTTTTTGGCACGGATGATGGTTTGAGGTATTGTGGAGATATCGATCAGTGTGTGTTGGTTTTCTATATACCGTATGCCCCAGACGTCTTTCTTTTCGAGAAATGAGAACGTCTAAGAATGCCAGTTTCTTCTCATTTTCAATTTCCATGGTAAATTGAATATTCGGGTGTATGTCATTGATATGGTTAAAGAATTCATTGAGTTTTTCTGTTCCATGGCTCCAAATTATAAACGTATCGTCTACATATCGTAACCATACCTTGGGTTTTCAATTTGCTGTTTCAATTGCCTTTTCTTCTAGTTTTTCCATAAAGAAATTAGCAATAACTGGGCTAAGTGGGCTTCCCATTGAAACACCATCTAATTGTTCATATATTTTGTTATTGAAAATGAAATATGAAGATGTTAAGCATATTTTGAAGAGATTGGGACTTGGGAAAAGTAGTTCAATTTCCCTCATGGCTTCATCTAACGGGACCTTTGTGAACAGGGATACTACATCAAAGCTGACTAGAACGTCATTTGGATCAATGGTAATCTCTTTGATCTTTTCGATGAAATGTGTGGAATCTCTTACATAGGAAGATGTATTACCAATGTGTGGCTGTAGTAGTGTGGACAAATATTTCGCAATTGAAACAGCAAATTTAAAACCCAAGGTATGGTTACGATATGTAGACGATACGTTTATAATTTGGAGCCATGGAACAGAAAAACTCAATGAATTCTTTAACCATATCAATGACATACACCCGAATATTCAATTTACCATGGAAATTGAAAATGAGAAGAAACTGGCATTCTTAGACGTTCTCATTTCTCGAAAAGAAAGACGTCTGGGGCATACGGTATATAGAAAACCAACACACACTGATCGATATCTCCACAATACCTCAAACCATCATCCGTGCCAAAAACAAGGTGTAATCAAGACATTAGTTGATCGAGCTAGAAGAATTTGCGAACCTGAATACCTGGAAGCTGAACTGAAACATCTAAAAAACGCTCTCCTTTCTAATGGATACAGAGAAAGAGATATTGAGAGGTGTATGAAAAATAGAAGAGAAATCAGAGACGGAAGAATCAATAGTAGACCAAATGACTGTCCATCCAGTGAACCAAGTAGTAGTCAAACCAACACCGAAAAAAGAAAAGCATTCTTACCATATGTTCCCAGAGTTACAGATCGTATCGGCCGTATTCTAAGAAAATATGAGATTAAAACCGTTTATAAACCTTCAAAGAAACTGAAAGACCACTTTAGATCAGCGAAGGACAAACGAGACGTACTATGCTCTTCTGGGGTTTATCGCATTCCATGTTCCTGTGGCAGCGTTTATATCGGAACCACAAAACGCTCCGTTAAAACAAGAATCAAAGAGCATAAGGCTTGCTGTCGGTTAGGGCACACACAGAAATCCGCTGTCGCAGAACATACTCTCAACAACGATAACCATAGAGTGAAATTTGAAGAAACCCAAGTCATCTCTTCAACATCTGCGTATTACCCAAGACTCTATCGGGAAGCAATTGAAATCCAGAAACACCACAGCAACTTCAACAGAACCGAAGAAGGACTACAATTGAACAAGGTTTGGCTTCCAGTTCTCAAAAATTCTCAATTAGCTCCCTACCCACAAAATAACGGTACGAACGATTCTATGATGTCTGCTAACGCTATGGACCAATCAGATGTAAGAACGTCAAATCACAGGTATTTATTGAGACAACGTATAACAAATGTCAAGCATTTGACAGCGACTACAGAAAGCAAAAATTTTTTAAAATAACTCTTGAAAATGCTAACCACTCGCGTTGGCGAAACGTCGAGTTCTTCTCTGAACACACGTCGGCCTTACAACCCGAAGAACCACCATGTAAGTAAATAGCATTATTTACGATTTTTGAGTGCCGTTCTATACCTTGCAAAGAGCTTTGCAATTATAGTCCATTTTCTACGAAATAAAGCTGTGTTCCGGTGATATTTGTTAATAAACAATATCAATACAACGTTCAATACAACGTTCAGTGATTTTTGCAGTCAAATATTTAAAGACAATTTCAAGTAAACATTTTATTGCTTCAAATTAGTTCAATAACATTTCAATACTAGTTTTTACAGTGCTATATTTAGATATAAGATATGGTTGTTGAACACTCTGTGTTCTTTGTGTTTCCCGTAATATGCTCTGTCGTACACACTACCCGAAGTGCATAAGAGCCACAAAAGGTCTCTCATCTGGTAATAGCTTTGGCAAGGCCGGCTAAAGAATTTGCCCTCTTCGGTTGTGTACGCGAGTCATAGCTGGGGTTTATAGTGTGTTTATAATTGTGTGTATATATGCATATCTAGTAAGTATCCTATACAACCCTTTCTCCTCGTTGCTACGTAGTAAGAATTTTGCTGAAAATGTCAGACAAATTTGTGTTTGTTTATCCACTTCAGACCCGTCCAAACTTGTCTCGACCTGTCTGAACTTGTTCAGGCCCGTCTATTCTAGATCTGGCTTGTCTGGCCTTGAGATAAACTAACCCGCTCTAAACGCTACTGTAGCGAGATTCATTCTCATCTATAGTGCGTAAATAAATAACGACAATATTCCCCAAGTCTTTTCAATTTAATTAAAAGGAATTCGTAATCATGGCCTCGCAGAGCCCTCCCTATTACGGAGAGGACTCTGAAAGCAGGCGGTTAGCTGAAGGTACCGAACCTAATGGAGCTAGCCGGTTCAAATTTGAATCTAGTTCAAAACCCTTAATACAGCTAATACGACATGGCGCTGGCCACCATGGGGCCCCGTTTACATCAAACGTTGAAGAAACCCTTATTCAGCCTACTTTATATTATTTGGATTTTCTGTCTCGACGAGTAGACAAAGAAACCGAACGGATTTATTTCAAATCGAAGAGAATTTACCTACAAGATGTTTGAATAATGCATTTGGTATCACCAGTATGGTTGATGGATCCTGCCTGCTCGAAACTAACGCGGTAAACGATATCCCTGATAATGGTTTGGAATATTCCGGAACTCGTAAATTAAATGTAGCTTTTTCTGCCCCTCCGACGGCAAGAATAGCAGACATAATGTTAGATTCAGACTGGAGAACAGTTTCTGAGTCTGACACGACGAATTTTAGCCCGCAGGCTACAACTGCATCTCTGGATCCCTGGCTCGGAAATCTGAATGAAAGCACAAACCCTTTTAAGTTGCCCTCACCTCTAACTCCCACGGGTGACTTTAATAAAGAGAGTTGGTGGCGCCCTAGTTTGGAAAAACGGTTTCATTTTCAGCCGCAGTCTGGAAGGCCCGCTAGGTATTCTTCGGTAAAAAACCCTGTACCCGGAGTACAACCACAAAATTTTATTAATAATCCGTTGCAAGGTACACCTGACTCAATGATGCCACTTGCAGTAGTTTTATTAAAGTTATCAGGTAACACGAAAAAGAAACTTGATAAACAGTTACTCCCGACATTTAGTGGTCTAGATACGGAAGACCCTAAAATGTTCATAAAAGAATTGATGCATAAATTCGGCAAGGCAAATGTTGAACCTGACGAATGGCCTGCACTTTTTAGAAATCAACTGAAAGGAGAAGCTCTAGCTTGGGCCAACCTTTACGTTGGAATAACGTTGAAGTGGAATTCACTTATTCCCCGATTTTTGGCAAGGTTTGATAGCCCCGAACTTTTATCAAAGCTCTAGTCAAAGCTATATGGAAAACAACAATAAAAAAAATGAAAGAGTTCACGTTTTCATTTTTGGAAAATTGTCGCTGGCTAAACGGCTTCTCCCTGCAATACGGGAAGTCGATTGCATTCAACTAATCCAGGAATTAATCCTACCTCATATTAAGGCGTATGCAAGAACACAACGATTCACACGAATCGAAGAATTTATTCAATTCTGTGAGGATATAGAAAGTTGTGTTTCTGTTTCGCAGGCAATACCTAAGGCCACGCCCACTCCATATAAGGACCCGCCTCTAAATGAAGCCACGAGGAATTCTCGTGGAAACGCAAATCCTCCGAGAAATATAAATTCTAATACAAATAATAATAATAATTGGAGGAATGCCGATTCTTATAATAATCGCGTACAGAATGGTCCTAATACAGGGTATAATGGCCAATCTCGTGTAGCAAATCCCCAAAATAGTAACTCAGTCCAATCAGAGACCCCAGAACACGGGAGGTCGTCTGAATAATATTGAAGAAAATCTAGAGAACTATCCTTCGGGATACTCTCACCGAGATGTTTCGCCAGCGGCGATAAATCATCTCCAGCGTTAGAAAGCCGCCCGACATTATTTTTGAAGAAACTGAAGAGAGTTCCTTACAAAAAAATCCCATGTGTAAAATAACTAACGCCTTTGATTTCATTGAATATATGAACAGGATGTTCTTAAAGTCAGTTGTGGAATCATCTGCGATTGAAAGTTGGAATTTAGTCGCTGTTTTCCATCGTACAAGATAACCTCTCTTGGAAGGGATTCATGTTTTAAAGAGAAACATTCTCAAATGAAAATTGAATGACTCCTCTGGAGATAGAAAAACCCTACTATAAAATTGAAGTTACTTTTTTGTAATATCTAACAGAAAACAACTACTTCCCTGGTAATTTATCGTGGGGTTTTTCCATTTCGAGAGGAGTCATGTATCCCTTCCAAGAGAGGTTATCTTGTACGATGGAAAACAGCGACTAAATTCCAACTCTCAGTCGCAGATGATTCCACAACTGACTTTATGAACATCCTGTTCATATTTTCAATGAAATCAACATGCCACACCCATGACAGGTTTTATGCCAGAAAAATATTTTCAAAGTTTCACCCCACAAGAAATAGTCCAACAATTCCTCATTACAGTGTGAAATTGCTTCTGAAGAGTATATTTTCCAATTCTTCGACCTCCCTGATGATCTTAGAAGAGTGAAATAGATTTTTGTCGACCAAAATGTATTGGAGGCCTAGCGAAAGAGACGCAATTATTCACGCATCAATGGAATGAGCGATTTTCTGTGAGTGATACTTCTGAATAACATTATCCCTTATCTCATTCATAGATAAGAATCTTCTATGGAAACTGGACATTTGATAAGTAATCAACTATCTGAATGAAAATGCAAACTTGTTACGGTTTGAAATCTCCAGTTTGGTGGCTCAGGTAACGCAGCGATAATAGTGCAGGACTCAGTCCTCAAATTACCCTTCAGATTAAATAATATGCATTTGCTATGCGGCTTCTGCAGTCTAGCTTCAGTTTAAAGTGAAAAATGAAACAGTATCGGGTTTAGTGCATCAACTATCAACTGATGATCGAAGCTAGTAAGTGGTCTATTCAGATATTCCCCATTTTCGGTGCTTAGGAGCCCTACAAAACATCATAAATCACCTTCACATTATCATGAATGTGAAGCTATTCTTACATTTAATCAGGTTAGGAAACAGCTGAGTACGATATATGAGCAACTTCCATGATGAGAATAAGCAAATCAACCTTTTATTCATTATTAATTCGGTTTAATCATTCTAACCTAAATGTCATCATTAATGTAAACAATGAAACTCAACATAGAACAATTCAACTTACAAGTGAACTACTTGATCATGATTTGAAATAATCTAAAATCACTGATCCAAGTAATATCATGAGCAAAAGAACCTCAACAGGACAAGTGACAAGTTGTCAGAACCCTACATAGGAAAACCCTTTTTTGTGGAAATCCTTTTCAACCTTGGAGAGGCACATGGCCAGAGGTAGCTCTTGAAAGACAGAATTTCTCTCACCTTTGGTGGATTTGGCCATTTCAATTAGTAGTAACTGAATAAGATCTCCTGTAATCGGGAAGATTAGGAGAAACTTAGGTGGATCTGTATTATTCCGTTCTCTAAAACGTGCTTCACTCCGAGACATCACTTTAGGCCACCCACCACCACAGGTATGTCTATCTTAATGTCCTAAAAGGTATTCTTTTAATTATTGCTGTTGAGAGCATCGCTCATTACCTTTTGCTTACTCTAGAGGTTCTCGTAGAACTTGCTCGTATAACCGAAACGCTATTTCAGGCCTGTTAGTTCCGGTTCCCCCGTATAACTGGACAATTGAAGACTAAGCTTTATCAGCCCATTCCAGCCTACTGTATTTCTGGAAGGCTTGTCAATTACTCGCTATCTCCTCGAGGTCTCCTCAAAGGATGCCGAGTCTTGCCAGAGACGAGCGCACAAGAAGACATCTATAGCTATCATTCAGGCGAGCTCTTTCCATTTATTTGCTTATCCGCTATACCATTGACAATTATTGCTACCTAGCTTCTCACAATATATTTCTCACTGCTATATTAACGGCTTAGCTAACAAGTGTTGCTTACAGCTATTCTTTTAATATTCCCGCTTTGGTGCTAGTTTAAGGTGACGGGTTGGTGCTGGAAAAGATATCACATTGCTTATTTTGCTATTTATTAACCAGAATTTGTAGTGCTTACAGTAGTTAAGTAGAAGTTGTGCACTCTTATGTATATATACATTCGGGTAAAGTAAGTACCTGGTATTAGGTGTATCAAACCATAGTTAAGCTTGCACTTATCTTGCTTCCTGAGCAAAGCATCTTACTAGTATTACCAGTCCCGAACTATAATTCTTAATAATTCGCCCTCTCCTCCCAGACTCTGGCTTCGGTTTATACTCCGAATCATATTGTGGAAATATGCTGAAAATAATTACATACCCAGCTTTAGATTATTATTGAGTATTATTCCACTCCCAATCTACCACTGAACTAACCGGACATTTTCCCGTTCCACCTATTTGTGTTGCCCCAATTTAGCTCTCCCTGTAGCAGGGCTAAACGAAGGTAACAATTTGGCGCCTCAACTACTAGGGTTTGTTTCATTTCGGGTAGTGTCATTTTCAGCATATAATTCCAGTATTTCCAGTAAACTTCCAACATCATTTCTGCAAATTCTGAATTATTTTCATTAATTTTGTTTATCTGTTTTGTAACCTCCTAACCTTAGTATTTTTCATATGTCATTTACGACGAAAGTGGCTAAATCACGAAACAGAAATTTCTTCTTCTCTTTTATTGTCCATTTTAGAGGGAATTGGTCATACCCAGTGCTATATTTTGATTACGGTTGTTTGGTTCATTGACCTTGATACGGTTTTGATATTTGTAGAAGTATTATAAGAAAAGGATTATTTCAGCGGTGAGCAGGTGACAGGTGTTATAAAAATCATTTCTTATTCTTATTTTTGTTGGTAATAATAATGATAATAACATTTTAATGAAACTTTTTATAGTACATACATTTTCGCTGAAATTTTATTTGACATTGGGTACTTTGAGTACAATCAGGGATTGAAATTCGTATTTACCAGGGGTGTACGAAAACTTGTACTCAGGTGCGAAATTTTGGATATTATTTTTTTTATTTTTAGAAAATCATTGGTAAATATTCCCATGGAATAGAAATTAGAATATTACTATAAATATTCGAGTGTAGATATTACTGTTGTACGAATTCAATAGTTTTTTAAGAAATTTATATTTTGCTGTTGCTACTTGGTGGTAAGAAACAGGGTTTTGATTTTCTGCATTGTTGTGTTGCTTATTTGAGTTACCTGCGTAAGTTCATTTTCTTTGAGGAAAGAGGGGTTGTGCGCATGCGCAATAACTTTCTCTTTTCTTTTGAGTCAAATTAGAGAGTTGAGTATGGAAGTCAACCGACTCTTAGGTGAAGAACTTACATATGAGTTGCGAGTTCGAGGTTAACCTATAGAGGGCACTGTTAATGATAAGCGAATCTTACTCAGAGGAGCCTTACGCTGTGAAAAAGCGGGTATACCCTCTGCATTAATAGTGGTTGAATTAGATTGCAAATCAGAATTCACAATTTGTAAAGATAAATTAACGGAATTAGATAATTCTATACAAAATTTCGATATTGAGAATAGGGTTAACGAATATAAGAGAATTTCTTCTCGACTGTATCATATTCAGGGAAGACTAAGACGTGTACCAACTGGTGATGAGGAAGTAGAAGAAACTCGGCGGAATTTATTATGCTTATGTATGCGATTGGTAGAAGAAGTTTCGGATCAATTTGAAACTTCTCCCATACAAAACCGACCTTTGGTTGAAATCAATACACCTCAAACCTCCGAACTATCTTTAATGGATGAGTTCGTTCCGTTACCGCAGAGTTATGCGCCTACTTTATCTACAGATGGTAGAATTGCCCCAATTGAAAGAGGAAGGCCTCTCTTGAGTCAGTCTTTGCCTGTGGCGGATCAAGCTAGGATTACAAGTGAAGTAGGAATGGAACGAGAGAACAGAGAGGGTAGAGAATTATTTAGTAATTCGGTTCCGGCCATCACTAGTTCTAGTAGAGGCGGGAATCAGAATATGAACATTCCAAGTAGGCTTCAGATGAGCAGTCATCTGGAAACAGATCTGTTGAATCAACGATTATCCGGAGTTAGGTTTGAAGATCATACTTCACGGCCTGCTAGTATGGATAGGCCTCACCTACAATCAACCTTCAGGAATGATGTAGGCACTAATGAACAAGACCGGAATCCGTATGTGCACGCGCAGTATTTTACACCTGATTCTGGCAATCGATATCTCGAGGTTGTGACGTAATAGGGTTCTCAGGGGTTGCAAATGGGATTCGGCTGGTACACAGTCAAATACGACACGATATTTTTCTCAATATTTAATACCGGCTTCTTAACAAATGTGGTTAACCTAAAAGTATAACATTATTTTGAGGATGATTACCATATAGCCTACCAGCCAACCCCAAATCCAGAGGTTATATAATAAACACATACCTGGACAGGTAACGGGTAGCTTCGGCTGGTCTCGTTTTCAACCAGGATGACCAGGTGCACCTTATTGTAAATAGACGGAATATTCTGTGGTCTCTATTCAAATGACAACTGCCACAATTTCTTAGTAGGACCGAATGACCTTCGGGACTTTAATCATGCGCCGTCGGTGGTACTCGAAATGTACTTACCGGTGGCGAACCCAGCGAACAATTATGTCCAACGGGCTTGCCTATACTTTACGTTACATCTGCCCCCCTTTCAAGAGCTCGAGGCAACTGGAGATCTCCAGCAGGTAGAGAGTCTTGAAAAGAAGACACAAACTTCTTCAGATGACACACGTGAAAGGTCCCTCTTTCCACCTCAGAATCACAATGCGCGAGGACATACGTTTTAGAGCTGAGAACCTTTTTCACTCTGTAAGGGCCCTCAAACAATAGAAATAATTTTTTGGTCTCATGCAAAATTGCAGAAGAAACAGGGTTAGCTTTGAGGAGTACTAACTCTCCTTCCTCAAAGGATTCATAGGGCCTGGAAGGGTAAAACGCTGCTCGCCTGTCAGCTCGTTTTTGTAAATTTTCGCGCGCAAAGAAAATTTTTACGTGAAAATCTAAGTTCGTGGGGGCACTGTCCTTGAAAAAGTCTCTTAATGGGGAAACGGCGGCGGTCCCGAAATGGAGCTCCACCGGAGGAAAACCTGTAGACTCGTGAGTTATGTTATTGAGAAATGTTGCTACTCGAGCAACTTCAAGAGCCCAGCGAGTATGTCGATGGTGACAATAGGTCCTAAAAAGCCTACCCAACTCACGCATAGTTCTCTCAGATGGGTTACCCTGAGGATGGCGAACAGAAGAATAAATTACCTGAATACCATATTTTTCTAGGGTACTTTTCCATTTTGGTGACGTCATTTGCGTTCCATGATCACTAAGAATACGCAAAGGACGCCCAACCTTCTGAAAATAGTTCTCAGTTAACGGTTTCAGTAAACTTTCAGTAGTTGCTTTCTTGAGTGAATAAAGAGTGACAAGTTTAGAAAAAACGTCTAAGATCACGAAAAGGAAGGTGACGCCTCCCCTAGACCTAGGTAAGGGGCCGAAAAGATCGACCGCTATTAAATCGTTCGGTTTCTCCGATTTAATGAAGTCCAAATTAGGCTTTGGCATTTTTGAAATTTTTGCCTTTTGGCATATTTCGCAAGCCCTCAACACTCGCTTCACCTGTGAGTGGAGTTTTGGAATCCAAACATCCGCCCTCAAGGCACACCAAGTTTTATAAATTCCAAAGTGCCCATAGAACTCGTGATAGTATTCAATGAAATGAGGAACTTTTACCTCGGGGACACACAATAAATTACTCTCATTATTCTGAAAAAATAATAACCCCTTCCGCAGGAAATATCGAGTTGGTCCGCCTCTGTCCAGTTCCGCGAATTTAGTCGATAATTTTGTGTCGGCAAGTTGTGCCTCCCGCATACCTTTCATAATGATTGCGATACCCTTTGAAGAATTACACATAGCTAAAATTCGAAAACAGCCGTTCTGTGGGGTGGGGAGTCTAACCGGAGGATGCCTAGATAAAATATCCGGAATGATATTCTTGTTTCCCGGAATATGTTTAACACTGAAAGAAAATTCTTGCAATGCTAGAACCCAACGAGTGATTCTAGCTGACAACAAGCGACACGTATTTAGGTAAGACAGTGCTTGATGATCAGAGTGAACTACAAAATCCCTTCCCAGAAGATAGACTCTCCATCTCTGTAGAGCAAACAATATTCCCAAAAGTTCCTTTTCAGGTACAGCATATCGTCTCTCTCTTTCTAAAAGTAGACGACTTGCGTAAGCGATAACTCGTTTAGTACCATCAGATACCTGGAAAAGCGCCGCAGCTATGGCAACGTCGCTGGCATCAGTGCAAACAAAAAATGTCTCTTTATAATCGGGGTGAAATAACAGAACTTCTTGACAAAGAAGATCTTTCAGCTTCCGGAACGTCTCACTTTGTGTTTGCCCCCACATCCATTTGTTTTTTTTACGTAATAAAGCAGTAAGGGGCTCACTCATAGATGAGAAGTCTTCGCAAAATGCTCGATCATAGTTGCAGAGTCCCAAGAAGGCTTGGAGCTCTTTGACATTTTTAGGAGCCGGAAAATCTCGTATAGCCTGAGTTCTTGAAAGATCGGCACGAAGCCCCTCGGAAGTCAAAATATATCCGAGAAATTTCATCTCTCTCTGGAAAAAGGAACATTTCTTTTCTTTTATAGTAAAACCAGCTTCTCTCAAACGGGTGAATAATGAATCAAGGTGCCTAATGTGTTCTTGAAAAGAACTTGAGGTCACTAATAAGTCATCAAGGTATACATGTACGAAGGACTTGAAGTAAGGCCCTAAAACCTTGTCCATGCACCTTGTGAAACTAGCGACTGCAGTCTTCAACCCGTATGGTAGAACTCTGAAAATGTAACTTTTTGTCCCAAACCTAAACCCGGTATAGCGTCTATGCTCGGCTTTTATAGGGAGTTGCCATTAAGCACAGGTCAGATCTATTCTTGACATAAACAAAACGTTATTTAAGTTTTTCATAATATCCTCGACTTTTCTAGGCATTTCTAAATCATTTTCCATGACACTATTCAAATGTCGAGCGTCAAGGCACACTCGAACGGAACCATCCCTTTTGACAGCGGTCATAAGGGGGCTGGCATAAGAAATAGGGCTTCTCTGTATTACCCCCCATTTTTCCATTTTTTCTATTTCCGCCTGAACCGCGGCCCTATGCGCCACTGGAATCGGATATGGCTTTATGTCGAACGGTTTCGTATTCGTGAGAGAAATGGAATGCTCATATTCGGTAGTCAATCCAGGTTTGTCGGAAAACAGTGACCTATGTTTTTCTAATAACTCGTGGAATATAGGTATATGTTCCTCTGACAGGGCACACGATTGTGCAGCAAGGCCCAAGTTTTGTGGGAGTAGAACTGGGTTGTGACGAATTTACCGCACACAGTTTCAAAAAACCGGTAGGCCCTGTGGCAAATTCGTGATTCAAATTTAGCTCCGGTATCCCGAATACAGAACTTCCTGAGTTAAAAAATATAGTTTCCTTTTCCAGGTCGATTTTTGCCTGACAAACTCTTAACAAATCGATACCAATTTCATGCGAAAAGTCGCATTCTTCAGTGAGTAAATCGTCCACTGGGTAATTGTTGGAGGTGGAAATATTACAAACATTATTTGGGGTAGTCCCGTTGGTAAAGGCTATCACCGGACTATTTTGATAGCCACTCAAGCGTTTTCCGAGAGGTCCTCTTCGCAAACAGTAAGAGTTGTTGCACTTACATTTTTTTTGTACTTTTCGTCACTTCGAAACTTTACAGTTTTGTTCTCGCGACGAAATGAACTTTCTTCCTGAGGAGATTCTCTGAAACCTGGCCTTTGACTATATACAGGGCGGGTTACGTAATCGGCTTGCCGAAGACGGGCAATTGCATCAGATAGTGTATTTGCGCCTATTAGCGACGCTGCGATCTGAGGTGGAAAATGTCTACCAATTACAGAAATGAGCATTGGTTCCGGGTAGGGCGGATCTAAATATTTGCCCCTTGAAAATAACTGCAAAAAATAGTCAACGTAGGTACCGTCTGATTGATGGTATCTACTAGTTTCTAACTGCAAACGCAACGATAATTGTTGTGTAGGTCCCCAAAAATGGTCGAGAAAAGCTGTTTTCATTTCGAAAAAATTATTGAATGAATCAAGTAAAGCATCTGCCCAAATTCTACTATCATTTTTAAATAAACTGTTACACCACAAGGGAACTTGGGCAAAGGGGACGTTGAAGGTATTTATTGCTTGTTCCAATTTGTTTATAAAAGTTACTGGGTGAGTGCTATTTAGGTCGAAAATGGGCAAAATATCAGACGCTTTCACGGACGATAAAGAACTTTGTCTTAGACCAGGGGGTGGCTGGCATGCTAGATTTGGCATGAACAAATTATTATTATTTGGAAAACTACAGATTGGTACATGATCGTTTCTTGCTTGATTTCCACGGCTGGCTTCACTCGCCCGATTTATGCCTATGTGAGGTAGCCTTTGTAATGTCGGAAGAACATTTCTTGATTCAAAAAAAGGTGGTCTTGAATTGAAGAGAGGGTTTGATAGAGGTTCAAACGAGGGAGGCACACTCCTTCGACGATAGGCGTCGTCGGTGAATAAAGCAGGTCTCACCGGCGTTGTACGTTGGTTAAATGAAAAATTTGGCCTACCTTGTACATCTTCCAAATCAAACCTGTTCATAACATTGCCGGTTTCCGTGACCTGTGGTGTGGTGTTAGCCACTCCCAAGTTTTCTGCGGCTGCCGCTTGTTGCAATCCACTATTTTGAGGTGGTTGATTCTGCTGACTTTGTTGTCTATTTCGGAGATTGTATGGAGTATGATCTACTCCCATTATTCCCATCGTGTCGTATTGACTCCAGCTCCACGTGTGGGTGCCAAGTTGTGACGTAATAGGGTTCTCAGGGGTTGCAAATGGGATTCGGCTGGTACACAGTCAAATACGACACGATATTTTTCTCAATATTTAATACCGGCTTCTTAACAAATGTGGTTAACCTAAAAGTATAACATTATTTTGAGGATGATTACCATATAGCCTACCAGCCAACCCCAAATCCAGAGGTTATATAATAAACACATACCTGGACAGGTAACGGGTAGCTTCGGCTGGTCTCGTTTTCAACCAGGATGACCAGGTGCACCTTATTGTAAATAGACGGAATATTCTGTGGTCTCTATTCAAATGACAACTGCCACAATTTCTTAGTAGGACCGAATGACCTTCGGGACTTTAATCATGCGCCGTCGGTGGTACTCGAAATGTACTTACCGGTGGCGAACCCAGCGAACAATTATGTCCAACGGGCTTGCCTATACTTTACGTTACAAGGTAGGGGGATGGAACATCAAGTACGATGGTGATACTAGTGTCACAACGTTCTTAGAACGCATTGAGGAAATTAGAGTTTCCCGGGGCGTCTCTAAGGTACAGCTCTTACGTTCTGCTCCTGAGCTCTTCACCAAAGATGCGTTGATGTGGTTCAGGACCAATACCTTCACCTCTTGGGATGAGTTGGTCAATAAATTGAAAGAGGCATTCATGCCATACGATTACCAATACAGCCATTGGGAAGAAATAAGAAGACGAACGCAGGGAGCTAGGGAAAAAGTAGTGTGCTTTGTTGCCGCAATGGAAAGTCTGTTCAATAAATTAGGACACGAACGACCAGCAGAGATCACTAGAGTTGCCTTGATTCGGCGAAATTTATTGCCATATTTGCAGACTCCATTATCTCTTCATCAGATCCGTACCGTGTCTGAATTGGTGATTTTGGCTAGGGTGATCGAGGAAACCGAACAACGGTTTCAACGATTTGTACCACCTCCCACAAATTACCGATTTCTCGTAGAACCTGAACTTGCCTACCGGAAACAAAATATTTCTCATCCTGTCTCTGCTATTTCATCTCGGGGCCGTCGAGGCCTTGATATGGAAGATCGGCAGGTACGCATTGAAGCTTCGTCTTCGAGTGCTACCCCGAATCCTACCGAGCAAAGCAATCAACCCCTTTGCTGGAACTGTCGAGAAGTTGGACATAGATTTCGGAAATGTACAAAACCTAGACAGATTTTCTGTTTCCGTTGTGGTCAAGAGAAGGTCACCGCTTCCTCTTGTCCTACATGTAAACCAAAAAACGCCCAAACGAGACACTAGGTAGCCTACTAGTAGTCTCTAAATCAGAAGTACCGGCTGATTCACAGAATATGATTGCAGAAAATAAGATTTTACTTGACTTTGTGGTTGCTCATGCAAAGAATGATGTTCGTCCATATTTGAGAGTCAAAGTTTTCGGTAAGGAATTCTTAGGTTTGCTGGATAGTGGAGCTAGTAGAACTGTCTTAGGACAGTAGGGTTGGAGTATTCTGAAGCCTTTATGTGCTGTGGAGTCTTCTTCCGTGTCCTTGTGCACAGTTGCTAATGGTCAGAATTGTGAGGTGTTGGGATCTGTGAGTCTCCCGATTCAGTTATGTGACAGGGTAAATATTATAGAGGCTTTGATAGTTCCATCTTCACCTCACTGCCTCATCCTAGGGATGGACTTTTGGCTGAAGATGGCTATAGTCCCAGATCTATTTTCGGATGAGTGGCATTTCAAGGATGATTCCGACTCCTCCCTGGATGTCGATGTTTGTACTATCAAGCCATTGGATTCTTTATCGGATTCTCAGCGTGAGACCCTGAAAGATTTGGTAGACAAATACTTTTGTTTGATGGGAACGAATTTGGGTTGCACTTCTCTGGTGGAACATGTCATCACAACAGACTCCCAACCAATCAAACAAAGACATTATCCCATTTCACCCGTCCTTCAGCGACAAGTCAACGAAGAACTGGACCAGATGGTCCGAGATGGTGTGGTGGAAACCTCTAATTCCTCCTGGGCTTCCCCAATTTTGTTAGTTACGAAACCTGATGGTCGATATCGTTTCTGCGTGGATTTCCGAAAGTTAAATCAAGTCACGAAGAAGGATGCATACCCTCTTCCCTTTGTATCGGCTACCTTGGATAAGTTACGAGACGCTCGATTTTTAACCACTCTAGACATTAAGTCAGCCTACTGGCAAATACCTCTAGCAGAGTCGTCTAAACCTTTTACTGCCTTCGTTGTACCTAACCGTGGACTCTTTCAGTTTCGGCGCATGCCGATGGGTCTACACAACGCTCCGGCTACATTTCAACGGTTTGTTGATCGTGTTGTTGGTGCGGATCTCGAGCAGTACGTATTCATCTACTTAGATGATATAATCATCTGCACTTCGACTTTCCAAAAACATTTGGAAATTTCAGAAGAGGTTCTGTCTAGAATAATTGAAGCGGGACTTACTCTTAACTTAACAAAATGTCATTTTTGTAAGTCTGAATTACGCTATCTAGGATATTTGGTCAATTCTTCTGGTCTTCTTGTAGACCCTGAAAAAGTCAACGCCATTCTTCAAATTCCCAATCCTCGAAACGCTACTGAGGCTCGTCGAATTATAGGACTCGCATCCTGGTATAGGCGATTTGTGCCCGGTTTCTCAACGCTGATATCACCTTTAAGCAACCTCACCAAGAAACACCAAAAATTCATGTGGGACACTAATTGTGAGGACGCAATCCGAAAAATTAAAGAGTGCCTCATCTCTGCTCCCGTACTGTCATGCTCAGACTATAGTCTGCCTTTCGTAGTCCAAACCGACGCCTCGGATTTTGGCCTAGGAGCTGTGCTATCACAGGTATAACCGGAGGGAGAGAAGGTAGTATGCTATTTATGCCGCTCCCTAACCCCGTGCGAACGGAAGTATAGCACGACCGAGAAAGAGTGCCTTGCCGTTATTTTTGCAATTGAGAAGCTGCGGCCGTACCTAGAGGGCACGCGCTTCGTCGTAATTACTGACCACTACAGCCTTAAGTGGCTTAATTCAATCAAGGACCCCGTCGGTAGAATCGCGCGTTGGGCAGTACGGCTGCAACAGCATGATTTCGAAATTTTGCATCGACCCGGAAAGGACAATTGGGTAGCTGACGCTCTTTCCCGGTCTGTGCCAGCCCTAGTAATTGACGCAAAAGATAACGAAGTTACCATTACCGACCCTTGGTACCAGAAATTGGTTCAAGACGTCACCAAAGACCCGGTTCGCTATCCTTCTTGGCGTGTCCAAGGAAATTTACTTTTCAAACGGGTAGATCGAAAATATCCAGAGTTGTCCGATGATGTAGACCCTTGGTTACAAGTTGTTCCCAAAGAAAACCGTCGCGATCTTGTTGGAAAGCACCATGATCCACCTACCATGGGGCATGGTGGTGTGTTCAAAACATTCTCTCGGCTCAGCAGTCGGTACTACTGGCCGAAGATGAAGCAGGATGTGGCACGTTTTCTTAAACAATGTACGGTATGTATCAGTACGAAGCCGGAGCAGAAAGCTCCAGCTGGATATTTGTTAAGCGCTGCACCTCAAACTACTAGGCCCTTTGAAATCTTAAGCGTAGGTCCATTACCTCGATCATCGTCAGGATTCTCCTATATATTTTCGGTACATGATATTTTTAGTAAATTCGTGTTATTCTTTCCCCTACGACAGCCTACAGCCAAAATGGTGACCCAACTAATGGAGGAGCAGGTTTTCCTGGTGTATGGTACTCCCCGCAAAGTTATAGTTGATAATGGTGTGCAATTTCGCAGCCACTTATTCCGAAATCTCTTGAACGAATATAATGTTCAAGCTGGATTCATCGCCAACTACCACGCGCAGGCCAATCCCGTTGAACGCACCCATCGCGTTTTAAAAACGATGCTGACTGCTTACGTTTCGGAGAATCACCGCGCCTGGGAGCGATATTTACCTAAAGCTGCCTGTGCGATGAGATCAGCGAGACATGAAACGACACAACTGACACCGAACTTTGTCGTATTTGGTCGCGAGGTCCAATTATCAGGACAAGCTCAGCATCCCCTGACAAGTGTGGATGGTCCAGGAGACTTTAACGCAGAGGCTAGATCAGAAGCCTTGCAAAAAGTTTTCGAAGACGTATCTAAGCGTGTACTTCATGCCCATGAGCGTAGTAAGAAACGGTACAATTTACGCCGAAGGGATGAAAAGTTCACATTGAACCAGAGAGTTTGGCGTAAGAACTATACGTTGTCCGATGCCGCCAGAGGTATAACTTCAGAGTTACCTTTGAAATTTAAAGGTCCTTTTCGAGTTTCGAAAATACTTTCCCAGTGGTCATACGAGCTGTCAGACGGCTCGGGAAAAGCCTGTGGTGTCTGGCACGCTAAAGATATTAAAGCCCACCCGCCAGACGAGGATGAGCTTCAGAATAATTCTGATGTAGATGATTGATCCAGGATTGGATGGTTGGTGTGGCATTCTATGTTTTTTGTCTATATTTCTCAGTTATATATACAGTTATTTTTTTTTCTAATTCTTATAGTATTAGTTGGGAAAATTTAAACTCTCATCCTTCCGATGTAGAGGATGATTTTAGTGAATAGGTTATAGGTTTAGATTGGGTCTACGTATGTTTCACACAAATGGCAAAGTTGAAGTGTAAAAGTTTTTTTTGGGAAAGAAACTTTCTTTGAAAAAAAGAGGGTGTTGTTACGGTTTGAAATCTCCAGTTTGGTGGCTAAGGTAACGCAGCGATAATAGTGCAGGACTCAGTCCTCAAATTACCCTTCAGATTAAATAATATGCATCTGCTATGCGGCTTCTGCAGTCTAGCTTCAGTTTAAAGTGAAAAATGAAACAGTATCGGGTTTAGTGCATCAACTATCAACTGATGATCGAATATCATAAGTGGTCTATTCAGATATTCCCCATTTTCGGTGCTTAGGAGCCCTACAAAACATTATAAATCACCTTCACATTATCATGAATGTGAAGCTATTCTTACATTTAATCAGGTTAGGAAACAGCTGAGTACGATATATGAGCAACTTCCATGATGAGAATAAGCAAATCAACCTTTTATTCATTATTAATTCAGTTTAATCATTCTAACCTAAATGTCATCATTAATGTAAACAATGAAACTCAACATAGAACAATTCAACTTACAAGTGAACTACTTGATCATGATTTGAACTAATCTAAAATCACTGATCCAAGTAATATCATGAGCAATAGAACCTCAACAGGACAAGTGACAAGTTGTCAGAACCCTACATAGGAAAACCCTTTTTTGTGGAAATCCTTTTCATCCTTGGAGAGGCACATGGCCAGAGGTAGCTCTTGAAAGACAGAATTTCTCTCACCTTTGGTGGATTTGGCCATTTCAATTAGTAGTAACTGAATAAGATCTCCTGTAATCGAGAAGATTAGGAGAAACACTTAGGTGGATCTGTATTATTCCGTTCTCTAAAACGTGCTTCACTCCGAGACATCACTTTAGGCCACCCACCACCACAGGTATGTCTATCTTACTGTCCTAAAAGGTATTCTTTTAATTATTGTTGTTGAAAGCATCGCTCATTACCTTTTGCTTACTCTAGAGGTTCTCGTAGAACTTGCTCGTATAACCGAAACGCTATTTCAGGCCTGTTAGTTCCGGTTCCCCCGTATAACTGGACAATTGAAGACTAAGCTTTATCAGCCCATTCCAGCCTACTGTATTTCTGGAAGGCTTGTGAATTACTCGCTATCTCCTCGAGGTCTCCTCAACGGATGCCGAGTCTTGCCAGAGACGAGCGAACAAGAAGACATCTATAGCTATCATTCAGGCGAGCTCTTTCCATTTATTTGCTTATCCGCTATACCATTGACAATTATTGCTACCTAGCTTCTCACAATATATTGCTCACTGCTATATTAACGGCTTAGCTAACAAGTGTTGCTTACAGCTATTCTTTTAATATCCCCGCTTTGGTGCTAGTTTAAGGTGACGGGTTGGTGCTGGAAAAGATATCACGATTGCTTATTTTGCTATTAACCAGAATTTGTAGTGCTTACAGTAGTTAAGTAGAAGTTGTGCACTCTTATGTATATACAGGGTGTTAATTAAGTACGTTGACAATCTTCGGGAGGTGATTCTTTGAAGGTTTTCAGGAGGAAATGTTCATATAAACATATGTCCCAAACGGCTTGGTTTTCGAGATACAGGGTGATAAAAATACATTTTTTTCAAGATTTTTTAGAGTTAACTTCGACATTTTCTACAATAATCAGTTCAAATTAGGCAAGTACAATCCATTTAATAGTACGCACGATACAAAATAATGCATTTCTCAAATAATTCACAGGGTCCTCCTTTTTTCAGAGTCAAGCTTTGTTCAACCCTTCAGAATTTTTTTTTCCGCCGCCACTGACATATTATGAGAAGCAAATAGTCTAACAAACTTGAAGAGTGATTCTTTGAAAGGTTTCAAGATGAAAAGTTCATATAAACATGTCCCAAGCGGCTTGGTTTTCGAAGTACAGGGTGATCAAAATACATTTTTTAGGAGTTTTTGGAGTTTACTTCGAAATTTTCGACAATAATCGATCCATATTAGTTCAAATTGGACAAGTACAATCCATTCAATAGTGCGCATGATATAAAATAATTCATTTCTCGAAGTGTCATTGCCACTCTCCAAAGATTAGCGCGTGACGCAATACGTCATTTTGTTCTCATTACACAAATAGCTATTTTCTGCTCGTGTAGAGAAAATGTAATGTAATGGAGCTCCCATACATTTTTTACCATAACTCAGGTTGAATATGTATTGCACAAAGTTAATTATGGCAAAATAATTTTGGACATTTTCAATAGTGAATAACTTTATTATCAAATACTAGAGAAAAGTAACATAAATTCCCTAGGAATAAAATTAAGTTCAGAAAAGGACCATTATTGAAATTGATATGTCAGAGCAGCTGCTGGAAATGGCCACCGCCAACTTTAATGCATGCGTTTATGCGCCTAACCATAGACTGGCGGACACGCTCAAAAATACCAGGAGTGTTTCTTATAATTCCGCATGACTCGTGTATGCGATTCCTCAGGTATTCTTCACTTTGAACTGGAGTTCGGTACACTAATGATTTAAGGTGCCCCCAGAGGAAAAAATCAAGTGGATTCATATCGGGTGACCTTGGTGGCCAAAGTTGTGGCCCACCACGCCCAATCCAGCGATCAGAATAATTCTCATCTAAATATTGGCGTGCAACCAATCTGAAGTGTACTGGAGCACCATCATGCATGAACCAAATTCCAATTCTTTCCCTCAGTGGGATCTCTTCTAGGAGTCCAGGTAAGATGAATTCAAGAAAATGTCGATAATGGTCACCATTGAGTCTATGACGCAGAAAATGTGGCCCGATAAGGAAATTCCCTACAATTCCAACCCAAACATTCACAGAAAACGTCTCTTGAAAATGGTTTTCAATCACGGCGTGTGGGTTTTCATCAGCCCACATATGATTGTTGTGAAAATTAATAATGGCTTTACGGGAAAAGCATGCCTCATCGGTGAATAACACTTGAGATAAAAACCATGGATTTTCCAACAATTTATTTCGAATCCAAGTGCAAAAAGTTAATCTCTTTGGAAAATCCCTTGGCAGAAGAGCTTGAACACGCTGTATGTGATAGGGATAAAGTTGTTGCTCTTTTAAAATTTGCCATACCAATACATGGGTTACGTTAAACTGTGCCGCAATTTGTCTTGTACTGGTGTCTGGATGCTGCTCAATTTCGTTAAGTACAGCTTCTTCTATCTGAACTGTTCTAACTCTCCTGGGTCTTCCTATGAGAACAGCAGACCTCTTGAAAGTACCCGTTTCACGAAGACGGGAGTGAATATTGATGAACATTTGTGTGCTGGGAATATGACGGTGTGGAAATCTTTCTAGATACATTCGTCTGGCGGCACGAGCGTTACCATCAGCCATTCCATACATTAAGTGCATGTCTGCCATTTCTGAATTTGTATATTCAACCATTTTATCCAAAAAGGAATATTGAATGAATCTGCTTTATAGCTTGCACTAATGAATAATTAACAATGAGACAGTTTCTCAACTTTCGATAACTGTCAAGTTGTTGATATTTAAATAAATGAATTAATATCAAAGCCCATTTTGCTATTTTTATGAATTCAAATTGATTACAAAATTTCTGCGTTACTGTAGAAGAAAAAACAAACCGAAATTTCTGATAAAATAATGTACTCCGTACGGAAACAAAAATTTGTTTGATTTAGTTTTTCGGAGTTATGACCAGATATTCATAAATGAAAATCAAATGTGTAATGATCTGCGACTATTAGATAAACCCTATTAACTATCTTCCATTACAGGATTACCTTTCGGAAGTTTTTTATGTTGAAAAGGAAACGTTCAATTGAAAACTAAAAAATATCTTTTTTTAAAATAACAAAAAATTTGTATGAGTTCTCTATCAAGACTGATGGGTAAAAACATTTTTAATCAAATATCTCAATGAAAATGCACATTTTTACCATCAGAATCTTCAGGTTGAAAGTTAAGGTTTTCCCAATATCTGTCAGATCTAGTTTAATATCCAGCGTACTGCAGTGACGGGGAGATAGTAGTTTTCTGTTAGATATCACAAAAACAAATCACATCTTTACAATAACAAGCTTTTATTCAGCTTCACTTGTAACTAACTAACAAACAATTTAATAAAAGTTGAATTTGCCCCACTTCTAATACTCCGATTAATTTGAAATTTGGCAGGTTTCCGTAATTCCGGTGACAATGCATTAAAAAAATGTTTGTTAAAAAACAAAATGGCGGCTTCTGTTCAAAATTGGTATGTGATGGTTTTTGGGTTGGAGATTTTCAGTTTCACATAAAAAATAAACTAAAATGTTAAAAATGAAAATTATAAAAATAAAACATTTTAAAGTTTTTATACAATACACTGAATCTTGTACAGAAAGATTTTGATACTCACAGAATAACCTACAAAAAATGAAACAAATTATTTTTTCATTTTCAGTGCATTTGTATAAAAGCTTGTCTTTATATTTTTTATTGTATAATTTTTATTCATCGTAGATTTTTCTAATTCTGAAAAAATATTTCCATCAATTTACAATAATTGAAAATGTTTAATTTTCAAATTTTCTAATGTTATGCCACACTGGAAAATGTTTAAATTAATATTTTCATTCTAGTCCCTGAACCGTACAAGTAAATAAAAAAATGCAAGATATCAAAAAGATGTTAAATGAAACAACATTGATAATTCCTTTCTCATAATATGTCAGTGGCGGCGGAAAAAAAAATTCTGAAGGGTTGAACAAAGGTTGACTCTGAAAAAAGGAGGACCCTGTGAATTATTTGAGAAATGCATTATTTTGTATCGTGCGCCCTATTGAATGGATTGTACTTGCCTAATTTGAACTGATTATTGTCGAAAATGTCGAAGTTAACTCTAAAAAATCTTGAAAAAAATGTATTTTTATCGCTCTGTATCTCGAAAACCAAGCCGTTTGGGACATATGTTTATATGAACTTTTCGTCCTGAAAACCTTCAAAAAATCACCTCCCAAAGTTTGTCAACGTACTTAATTAACACCCTGTATACATTCGGGTAAAGTAAGTACCTGGTATTAGGTGTATCAAACCATAGTTAAGCTTGCACTTATCTTGCTTCCTGAGCAAAGCATCTTACTAGTATTACCAGTCCCGAACTATAATTCTTAATAATTCGCCCTCTCCTCCCAGACTCTGGCTTCGGTTTATACTCCGAAATGGAAATGTGCTGAAAATAATTACATACCCAGCTTTAGATTATTATTGAGTATTATTCCACTCCTAATCTACCACTGAACTAACCGGACATTTTCCCGTTCCACCTATTTGTGTTGCCCCAATTTAGCTCTCCCTGTAGCAGGGCTAAACGAAGGTAACAAACTTTCACTTTCAGATTTTTTCTCTCAAGTTATATAGAGTCTTTCTCAATATCTATCAGATGTAGTTCAATGTCCAGCGTGGCTTTTGCCGGGGAAGTAGTTGTTTTCTGTTAGATATTACAAAAAAGTAACTTCAATTTTATCGTAGGGTTTTTCCATTTCCAGAGGAGTCATGTATTGATTCAATTTTCAGTTGAGAATGTTTCTCTTTAAAACTATCCCCTTCTTTGACCAACTTCCCCAGAAAGCGGACTTTGGTTCTCAAACCGAAATTATTTCCCCTGATGAAGGAAACAACTTCATCGAAACCTTGATAGTATTAGACGCAAGCCCGCGCCCTAATAGAAAATTACCACGAATACCCGTAGTTATTGATAACAGAACGGTATTCGCTCTGTTAGATACAGGGGCAAGCACAAACTTTGTGCGAGCCGATTTATTCCCTGACAAAGATTTGTTGAATTTACCAAACCCGACTTCAGTCCAGCTAGGCTGCATGAATAATGCTAGCTATAGCTTGGGACATTTGAGAACGTCGTTAGAGATTGAAGAAGTTCCTTTTGAGGTTACGCTCACTGTTTTACACGAGTTGAACGAACCTTTGATATTAGGGATGCCATTTTTAGCGGAGCATGATGCTAATATGGATATTAGGCGGAAATGCTTATATATCGGAAGAGAGTCACGTCTGACTGTGTACTGGTGTACTCCTGTCAAAAGGCAGCAGCGTGAAATAAGAGTTAAGCAAGAAAAACTTTTTCGCCAGACACGCTATGACAAGATGTCTGATGAACGGAAGAAAGTCGTACATGAGGAAATACGTAAGCTCTCCGAAGCCGGAGTAATAGCTCCTAGTACGTCACCGTATTGTAGTCCGGTGGTGTTGGTCCCCAAGAAGGATGGTAAGCTGCGCTTTTGCGTAGACTACCGGGCTATAAACAAATTAACAGTGTCTGAAGCGCCAAATCTTCCACCGATCCAGGAAACGGTGAGAGAAATGGGCCAAGCCCGGATTTTTACTACGTTGGACCTACGGAATGGTTTCTGGCAGGCTCCATTAACAAAACATTCTCGTAAATATACTGCCTTTGGTGCACCCGATAGGCAAGTCTACGAATTTAAGGTGTTAAGCTTTGGATTGTAAAACGGACTTTCAGTTTTCCAGAAATTAATGTCGTCAGTTTTGGTAGGATGCACTGACCAATTCTGCAAGATTTATCTAGACGACATGATTGTGTATTCGAATGATATTGACGAACATTGCGTTCATCTGCGCCTTATTTTAGAGAGACTCAAGTCCCATGGCCTGTGGCTTTCCCCCTCAAAATGTGTATTTGGGACAAATTAATTGAAATATCTAGGCCGAATTGTTTCCGAGTCTGGGATTAGACCGCAGGAAACTCATATCGTAAATATTCAAGATTATCCAATTCCCAAATCTATTAAACAGCTCAGATCATTCCTGGGTACGGTAGGGTGGTTGCGAGAGTACATCCCGCACTTTGCAGAAGTAGCAGCCCGCCTGATCGATATGATCGATAAAACGCAAAGATATAAATGGTCCAATGAAGCGGAAAAAGCATTTCATAAAATCAAAGAACTAGTTGCGCAACCTCTTGAGTTGGCCAGGCCAGACCCAAAGAGACCGTTTTGCGTCCAAACAGATGCTAGTTCTGTAGGTACTGGAATAGTCCTATTCCAAGAAAGAGAGGATGGTGGACGTGATATCATAGCGTATAGCAGTGCAAAGTTGACAAAAACAGAGCGCAACTATCATATTAACGAGGTTGAATGTCTTGCGATTGTTTGGGCAATCCGCAAGTACAAACACTTCTTGCAAGACCGTATGTTCACCTTGTACACAGACAGCTCGGTACTTACCTGGCTGGACAAAATGAAAGACGAGAATGCGAAATTAACTCGCTGGACTCTCTTGCTCCAGGAGTATGACTTCGAAGTCGTTCATATTCCTGGACGCTTGAATCAAGTGCCAGATTTCTTATCCAGAAATCATGAAGACGATGGGACTGGTCAGGATCTCTCTGTTGATATGGAGAGGATGTTCTTTCCTGTAAAAGAAATATCCGAGGATATCTCCGTAGCAGAACCAGAGGTTCTCCAGAACCAGGGTACCGATGGTACTGGTGAAAATAATTCAGGCCCTGTTGAGGCTGATATGGAAATGATAGAAAAAGGAGCACAAGAATTCTTACAAGTACTTGAAAGTACGAACATAATCAGGTAACTGGAGGGTTAACTGAACTAATCACCACAGCCATCTTTAGAGATGAGACCAGTTCAAATAGTGGGAAACTAGAAAACGGCGTGGTGGAGTTTGTTTCATTCGCGATTATGCGAACCTCAGACTCCAATGATACCACCGAAACTCTAAATGTTCTCCAAACATTATTTGATGAGGTGGTGGAAGCTCAACGAGAAGACCCTGGGATACAAAGATTTATTGAGCGTATTATTCAAGCACGCCAAAGCAATTATCCTACCGAATATGAATGGAGGATTGGAACTCAGTTTGACATCATTGATGGCTTGGTTTATTTTATGGGCCCTGATAACGCGGAGAAAAGACTAGTCATACCGAAACGATTCTTCCCCCGTGTATTAAAGAGGTACCATGACGATATAGGTCACCCCGGTGCCGAAGAGACTTATCGTCAGATATCAAAGTACTTCCAATTGCGAAATCGTGTTAACGAGTATGTTACTCGGTGTTTAACCTGTGCAACAACCAAGAGGGCTAAGCCTCACACTGCGGCACCTCAGCGACCTAATACCCCAGAAAAACCATGGCAAATGATATCCGTGGATGCTATGGGACCTTACCCACATCAACCTGAAGGCAATCAATACTTGCTAATAGCGACCGATTGTTTTTTGAAATGGGTTGAGGCAAGGCCTGCAGCAGAAGCCCTAATCAAATTCCAACAAGAAGACGTTTTTAACCGGTGGAGATTCCCCAGTACAATTATTGCCGATACTGGTAGTCAATTTGAAGGTATCTACCTTCAAATTGACTACCAGTGTTTGGATCGTTCTGTGAACACCATCACATCGAGTTGAAGGTGTCAGCGGCCAATCATCAACAAGCGAATCCAATTGAACGTCGCGTTCAGGAAATTAAAAAATGTTGAGGGCGGCCTTGTTGAACAAGGAAGAGAACCTGTGGGAGGCCCAGGTGCCCGAAATATTATTTAATTTAAGGACTAGGTATAATGCTGCAATAGCTATGACCCCCAGTATGTTACTGCTTGGGTACGATTTACCTCGACCGGGAGACTCGGCAATGCCTGTTAAACGTGTTAATCGAAATAAAAATCGAAATCAACGCATCGTGAATGCAAACGAGGCATCCACGTCATTTCAAAAGAAAACATATCCTCAGCGTGATGAAGCGCCTCCAGTAGAGTTCCAGCCAAACCAGTGGGTTCTGTGCCGGAATGCTAAACGCGAACCGCGAAATTTTGGCCCATCTTGGGTTGGTCCCTATCGAGTTCTGCGTAAGGTCAGCCCCACTTGTTACAAAGTTAACAAAGGTGAATTTAATATACATATTAACGACTTGCCCCTGAAAGACGTAAGGGCCAGAATGAACTGGACCCTAGGTCAACCCTTCCATCCTCAGACGAGGAAGATGAATAAACTCCCTTTCTTTCTCCTAGTAACTTCCTCCCTGGCAACCTGCGTGTTAGCTTTTATCCCATTTATGTGAATATTAGTATTGGGTAGTACTCTGTATATTTATCACCTATTATTACTTTTCATTACAGTTAGACATTTTTCTGCCATGTTAAAATTTATGTTACAATTTTTGCAGTATTATAATTGTACCATGTGTTCAATATTGTGTGTACTAGATTTAAAAACTATGTTTATAACCTAATCTTAAGTTAATACTATAACCGATAGGCTAAGGACTTGTTTGTAAGCCGGTTGGCTCGGGGCCAAATGCCCAACATAACCCACTAATGTAAAATATTGAATAAAACAACCATGTGTATTGGCAAATATTAAAGTTCTAGCGATCCTCTTAAGGGATGGCGTGTCTTGTACTCCCAATTAAAATCAAAATTTTATTACTCATTTATTCCAGAATCCACAGCATTCAAATTTCTATCAAACTTACGAAAAACTATGAAAAATACGTTTCCAAAGTGAAACTTGCTTGTTTAATTCTAAGCCCTCTGACTGGCCAGTAATTCAGTTAGGCCACTCCCCGCGAGAAACCTCGAGGGTCGCGGCTATAAAAGAAACGCAAATCGCGCTTCGAAAGGCAGTCGTCTTTTGTCTCTTGGGTGATTAGAAGCTCTTGAGAACTTAGACAATTTTGGTCTTCTATACCGAGTGTTAAAAGTAAATAGTATTATTTACGATTTTTGAGTGCCGTTCTATACCTTGCAAAGAGCTTTGCAATTATAGTCCATTTTCTACGAAATAAAGCTGTGTTCCGGTGATATTTGTTAATAAACAATATCAATACAACGTTCAATACAACGTTCAGTGATTTTTGCAGTCAAACATTTAAAGACAATTTCAAGTAAACATTTTATTGCTTCAAATTAGTTCAATAACATTTCAATACTAGTTTTTACAGTGCTATATTTAGATATAAGATATGGTTGTTGAACACTCTGTGTTCTTTGTGTTTCCCGTAATATGCTCTGTGTCGGTGTGACAGATCACGTGACAGGAAGGACAGGATGAGCAAGGAAGCCATTTTATGCTCACTCTCCGGTCACCCATCGAAGAGGCAGTTGTGTGGTCAACTTTTTCGACCATGTTATAGGTCATATCACTAGTGAATGGTGAAATATAATATTTGAAATGACCTGCTGGGTTTTTTGACCACCCCCTCTGAGAGATTGAGAGAGTCATCATCATTTCCCAAGGATGATTATGGATTTGTAAGTCTGACGTTTTGGCGTTGGTTGTGGCACATTTAAATTTTGGGAAATATATTATGGAGAACCCTTCATTATGAGGTAAGCTTTCAAAAAAGGCTATTTTCACTTTGATTGACAGTGTTCATTTCTGTGTTGGGAGAATTCATTTGAAGTGAATCTCACATTTGTGTAAAAAATAGTACAGCAGTACTGATTTATTTTAGGGTTTTTCGATGGGGTTTATGTAATGGCGAGCCGTTGTTAGCTCCTACAACTTATTCTTTTCATGGAAGTGGAATTTGGAAAGTTCTTCTGACTGTCATCCTTTGATATGGGTCCTGACTGGTTAACCCAGAACTTTGTGACACCTACCATTTCAACAGGATAGGTATAACTACTGTTCCAGTGCTATTTTGATACCATTTCAACAGGATAGATATAAATACTGTTCCAGTGCATTTTTGACACCTACCTTCTTGACAAGTAGAGAACTGATGAAGCATACAGCTGCATAGGATAAATCAAACAACTTTATTGTTTCTTGTTAAGTTTATACAAATTTTCACACGTTTGGTCTTATGTAAGTACGTTAACGCATAGCATGCTACGAAGAAGCGCTACTAGCAGGTAGTTCGCTTGCTTCTTTTATGAAATTTCAATTGAATGGTCAGTAATTACTGTAAATTATTTTTAGAAATCTAGAATTTCAGAATTTTAACATTTTAAATGCACAGCAGGAGTTCTCATGGGCCTAATCTAAGTTTTTCACATACTGTTTGAACTTTTCACATACTGTTTGAACTTTTCACATACTGTTTGAACTTTTCACATACTGTGACCAAAATCAAGGAAAGAGAAGAATTCATAAGAACCACCAATGACCTAGCCATAGCAGTCAGGGGCGCCCAGAGCGAATGCCTCGCCAGAGCAGCAGGTGGTGGGATGAGAGCCCAGCCAGCGTGGTGGAATGAGACCATTTAAGACAGCAGGAGGAAATGCAACGCAGCCAGGAGGAGATTGCAAAGATCCAGAGCGGCACAAGGGAACGCCAATGACATAACAGCTATGGAAATAGATTACAAGCGATGTAGGAAAGAGCTGAGAAGGGGCATCCACAAATCACAAAAGGAGCAGTGGGGGCTACTCTGCGACCAGCTGGAGAACGACAATGGGGCCAGGGTTACAAAATTTTGACAAATAGCCTGAAAAACTCGAAGACAGCCTATAACCTCGATCCAAAAACAAAGATGGAAAAGGTAAGAGAAATGTTCCCCCACCACCAGGAGGGGGCCAGGGTACGCACAACGACGCAAGACCACCCCCAACCTTTCTCACCAGAAGAACTGACCAAAGCGGCAGAGAAAATTAAAGCCAAAAGATCCATGGGCCCAGATGGTATCATGCCGGAGGCCGTCAAACTGATGGCAAAAGCAATACCCCACACTGTTTTGAAGATTTTAAACGATGCCCTAAATGAGGGCATCTTCCCAACTAGCTGGAAAGTGGCCAAGAAGAGACAGGGTCACAAGCAAAATACAGGCCGATCTGCCTACTGGAAGGTGTAGGCAAACTTTACGAGTACCTGATAAAGTTCAGGTTAGAAGAGGAGCTTACCTTGAAAAATGGTATATCCGGAAACCAGTTCGGTTTCAGACCAAAAAAATGCACCGTAGACGCCGTTAAATACGTCATGGACAAAGCCAGTAACAACAGCTGGGGAGCAATAATCCTCATAGATGTGCAAAATGCCTTTAATACTGCAAGGTGGGGCAATATACTGGATAGGATGGAAATCAGTGGCTACCTGATAAGAATAATCTAGGACTACCTCAGCGAAAGAAATCTCTCTTGCAACCGAGAAAAGGAGAAGCTCACACAGGGGGTGCCACAGGGATCGGTTCTTGGCCCCACCCTGTGGAACGTCTTATATGACGGAGTCTTACGTCGGAACATGCCACCAGGATGTTTCACGGCGACCTACGCCGATGATCTCGCACTAGTAGTGAGGGCAGATCGGAAAGGGTCATTCGTGGAGTCAGCAAACTGCGCCTTGCGGAGAATATATAGGTGGATGGACAACAACGGGCTGAGGATCGCACCATTCAAGACGGAGGCAATTATCGTCAGATGGCCTAGGAAGAGGGACGACATCTCCTTTCTTCTTGCGGATACCCCAGTGGTACCCAAAAAATACGTTAAATATCTGGGAGTATTTTTTCCTTTTTATTTACGAAAAACCGCATCAATCTAATGGTTATTAGCGGCGGATAGTAAGTTTGTTACCAATGCATAATTATGAATACTTAATAATGAAAAGTTGAAACTAGGTTACTGGTTACAGTTTCTCAATAATATTCAAATCAGTTGAAAAGAAAATGATGTTCTTCACATTATTCGGTTTTAGAGCTTCTTCCATTTCTTGAGGTATATTGCAGATATTTCGTTCTATCTGGAACATAGGACATTTCACTAGGATGTGTTTCACTGTAAGTGGAACTTCGCAAATTTGGCACTGTGGTTCCTCTTCTCGAGATAGCAAGTATTCGTGAGTTAGCCTGGTGTGTCCTATTCGAAGTCGAGTCATTATGAATTGTTGTTTCCTGTTCAGGGTTCCGTAATCCCACGGTCCTACCTGGGGCTTGATTTCGTTTAGCTTGGATCGTGTATCTTGCCATTTGTTGTTCCAAATATCTCTCAACAAGCTTCTTATGTATGGTTTTAAATCTGAATAAGGAGTAAGCTGTGAGGGTTCCTGGTTCGAGTTCATGATCGCCTCTCGTGCGCTCTGGTCAGCTAATTCGTTGCCTGTTATACCCATATATGAGGGGACCCAAAGTAATACAACATGCTTATTCATCATTTGTAAATCAAATAATTCTCTTTTGATCATTTGGATGATTGGATTACTCACATATATTTTCTGCAGTAATTGTAAACTGTAGAGCGAATCTGAGATTATCAAGAATTTCCCTGCCTCGTCTGATTTTGCATGACGAAGTGCTTGGAGAATGGAATAAAGTTCCCCTGTGAGAATTGTTACGGTTTTTGGAAGTTTGAAAGTCAGTTTTTCCTTATCAATAACCACTGCGGCGCCTACTCCTGAATCGGTTTTAGAGGAATCTGTGTGAATTTCTTTGTAGGCGTTATACTTACTAAGTATTTGTCTAAAGTTCTGGATAATGATGTATTTTTTTGTGTCATATTTATTGAACTGCAAAAGGTGGTTGTTGATTATGGGTAGGTTTATGAACAATGGTGGTGGAGTATTGATATTCGTAGGATAGATGGGAGGAAAATTCTGGAGTTGCACTAAATATCGTCTGATTCTTTCGTAATAGGGAGGATCGGTTCTCGGTCGATCATATGAAGTTAGAAATCGATTTGTTATCGTGTTCCTGTATGTAGGAAGGTTCTCTAGAGATGCTACTGCTGATGTATACGACAGGCTCAACTGCTTTCTGCGATGACTTAGTGACGGTTCTCCAATTTCACAATATAAGCTTTCGACTGGACTTGTCCTATAAGCTCCTAGAATTATGCGTATAGCGGAGTTATGTATTGTGTCCAGAGGTTTCAACGTAGTTGGCTTCGCTGAAGCATATGCTATGCATCCATAGCCCAACTTCAAACGTATCAATGATCTATACAGTAGAAGTGAAGTTGAGCCTTCAGCCCCCCATTGTCTTCCGCCTAGATATTTGAGTAAATTAATGCCTTTTTGGCAAGACAAGACCAGTTGTTTGATATGTTGTTTCCAATTCAGTTGTTGGTCGAAAGTTAATCCCAGAAATCGTACAGTAGTCACGGAAGTTAGAGTTATATTATTCAGTAATAATATGCATTTCGTTTTTTCTGGCGAAAATCTGAAACCTGAATGTTTGGACCACATTTCGAAAGATTCAATTTGCTTCTGTAGAATAGTTGCTAGGTTATTGATGTTTTTCCCTTTGCAAATATTATTTAAATCATCGGCGTATAGTCTTGCCTGGATCGGCTTCTTTAGTTATTGTTATTTATCATTAAGTGCTATCAAGAACAGAGTTGGACTGATGATGGAGCCCTAGGGAGTAACATTGTTTTGATCCTTCTGTTGAGACATGGTTCCATTAACTCGAACCCGAAACTTTCTTTCACTGAGGAAATTTTGAAAGGAAGATATGGGAGTATGGATAGACGACAAATATATATACAATGAGCACGTCAAGAAGGCATGTGAAAAGGCCGACAGGCAGACGACCGCCCTGTCTAAGATACTCCCAAGTATCAAAGGACCTGAAGCAAGAAAGAGACGCCTCCTATACGGGGTGGTGCAGTCTGTGCTTCTGTACGCCGCTCCGGTATGGTGCCGGGCGATGGATGTGCAGAAGTACAGGAGAATGATGGTGTCGTCCCAAAGGAAGATGCTGATTAGAACAGCATCGGCATACCGCACAGTCTCCGTAGAAGCTTTGACTGTGATTGTAGGAATCCCGCCAATGGACCTCCTGGCGTGGAAATGGAAGTACCTGAGTAATCTAGATTCCGTAACGAAGGAAGATGAAACAAGGGCAAGAAGGGAAACCGTACAAACTTGGCAGGCCGGATAGGAAGCAAATACCGACAAGGCGCAGTGGACCAAAAAGCTCATCCTGGAAATTGGCCCATGGTGTGACTGTGGTTTCAGGACGACAAACTATTTCTTTACCCAAGCTCTCAGCAACCACGGGTCTTTCAGAACGTTTACTTTCAAGATCGGGAAGAGCGCAGACGATCGATGCATCTACTGCGGGCAAAGAGACGATCAGAAGCATACCTTCATACACTGCGAACGATGAGCAGCTGATAGGTTGAGATACGAGGTAAGGACATGACCAAGCAGAACCTACTACCAAAAATGCTGACCACAAAAATAGCGTGAAGGGACGGAATGGATTTCACTACTGGAATTATGAGGCAGAAAGAACAGGAGGAAAGGCGACACCAGGCGTTCTATCACATTTGAAAGGGGCCAAACGCTAAAGTCGTTGACACAAAGAACACCAGGAAATGTCCGAAGTATGTCTTTACGATAGTTCCGGGCATTCTCCGTGGTAAAGGGGTGGTTTTAGTCAGTAAGAGTCTGACACTACTGACACGCAATCTACACCAAGCGGTCAGAGTCCATGGGGATTTCCACCATCCTGAAAAAAAAAGGTTATGTTAGGTTAGGTTAGCAGGTGCTCATATAGCTTGCCCATCCAGTCCAGCAGGCATATCGGCCTGTATTTGGCATCAGCGCCGGTTTGTTCCCCTTTTGGGATCAGGATCGCCTTTGCTGTTTTCCACTGTGATGGGAAGCGGCATTGGCTTAGGAGGTCGTTCAGAATTCCGTTTGGGGGATTGCTCTGACCGCGAGCCTGACTGCCTCAGGCAGGATTCCGTCCGGGCCTGGCGACTTCCTAATTTTTATTTTAGCTGCCGCTGTTGTAGCTCCTCTTCGGTAAAGGGTGGTAAGGGATCTGGGAGTCGTTGATCGCCTTCCTCAGCTCCTTCCTCTTATTTTTGTAGGTACTTTCCAAGATATCTATGTTTTCTCGGACCTCGTGTCTGCACCTCGCTCTTTGTAGTATTCTCCGTGGCCTACTGCAGATGTCTCTCTTGTTGTCGATGTCCCCGTTCCACCAGACTGGCTGGGCTCTGTTTTCACCTCGGCGTGTCTTGGTGAGTGCTGCCTCCTGGGCATCCTTAATAGCCATTATCGCTTCCTTCGGGCTCCGGATCTGGTGTCCTGTGAACTGCAATGTGGTAATGTAGTCACTTTCTTTGATGTACTGGTCCACCTGCCATTCCAGATTTGGTCTCTTCTGCTTGCTGTCAATTTCGTAGAATATATGCTTGTGCAGACTCATGCTTTCCTCCGGGAAAACTCTCCAACTTTTGATCTTATTTGCCATACAGTAGCTGTATATATCGTCAGTTTGACCGTTTGCACTTCTAAATCACGAGGATTTTAGGAAATGGGAGAGATATCTCTTCAGGACCTTTACAAGTTAATCAAATAATTGAAAATTGAAACTGAGAAGCGAAGTTGTGAAAGAATTAGATGAGCTGAAAGAAAAAAATAATAAATTAGAAATCGAAAATAGAAATTTGAAAAATCGAATTCATGAAATTGAAAAAAGACAGAAGAAGTATAATTTGATAGTCCATGGAATTGCAGAAAATGAGGATGATCTACCAGAAACAGTATTGAATGTTTTGAAAAACCTATTGAAAGTGAACTGTAACCTCTCCAACTTCAGAGATGTATAAAGATTAGGCAAAAAAAGTACCGAAAAAATACGGCCAGTCCTCATCGAAACCAATAGCTTCTTCTTGAAAACGGATATTTTGATACAAGCTAGAGTGAACTCTCAAAAACTGAAAGAAGAAAAAATCTACATCAATCAAGATTACACACTAGAAGAACTGGAAAAAAGAAAATTTCTCCACGGTCACCTGAAAGCAGCTAGAGAAAAAAAATACTCAGCATTTATAAAAAACAACAATTTAGTAGTGAATGGAGAAGTATTCTCTCATGAAAAACTAAAACAGTCAGACTCCCTTCCCGAAGTCCCAAAAATAAACCAGGAACCAATAAGTTACCGAAAAACACCAAGTGAACCAAGCACCCCTACTGAGACTAGCAGATTCAACATAGGTGGTAAACCAGGAGAGAAGATAAAAAAATTAGAAATCACTCCACGAAAAATAACTTAAAATAACTTAAAGTTAATACTAGATCTCAAAACAAAAAATAGTACTGTGTTCAACCCCCTTTCATACGTCAACTGTATATTTTAAAATATTTTTTATCAACTTATTTTACAGTGAATTTTATCTCCATGTTTCAGATAATTTTACCGATGTACTTGCTATCATAACTTATGAAAATTTTATATATACAATCAAGTTTTACCTGATCTGTCCTTAACTTTTGTCTTGTCTTTCCTTAAAGTGAAATCTTCCGCTTTTACTCTAATTATACTTTTTCGATAGATTAAAAATCATGGATAGGTATATTAGAGATTTCAAAGAACGGAAAATCAATACAATACAAGCTGATTCAACTGATCACCTCACAAGACTTTTTGAAATTCAAACGCATTCAAAAAAACTTCGAATGTTCCACACAAATATTCCATAAATAAAAATTAAGATGAATTAACAGTTCTCCTAAGTACTATCCAATTTGATTTTGATCTCATAGTGCTGTCTGAAACGTGGCAAATTAATGATATATCCCTGTTTAAATTAGATGGATACGATCTCTTGTATAATAATGGTGACATTAACCAAAATGATGGTGTGGTAATATACAGGGTGGGGCAATAGTGCGTCAGAGTCCGATTGCTCGAGTTCTATGGTAGTCAAGAAGATAATTCAAAAAAAAAAAATAAACTAGACATTATTGTCTACATCCAGTTATTATTGTATTATATACAGGGTGAACCAAGGAAAATATACAGGGTCAACTGCATTTTTTTAAATGGAATGCCATGTATATCAATCAATTTTTTTAAGCACATTAGTGGTCACCATCCACCGCTCCAATATTATTTACTATATCCCAACCACTTAAGAGCTATAATTTTTTTTTGTTAAAATAATGATATCTGCAGAAGCTTACCAAAAAAATCACTATTCTCAAGATAATAGAACACAGGAGAATATAATTATAACCCTATTCGTCAGACAGATGAATGATATTTTTGAATCATTATCATTCCCAAAAATTATACAGGGTGGCTGAAAATGAATTTTCAATTTGGAAGTTTTCGAATTGAATTTTCTCGAGTTTTTCAAATGGAACACTCCGTATATTTTTCGACCATGTGATGTAGGATTGAGATGCGAATGTTTTTTGTATGTACACCCTTGAGGCTATTCCTAGCCGTTTTCGAGTTATTCACTTGGAAAACTTTTAGTATCTCATTTTTACTGACACCTCTTATAAGGGTTATGGAAACACATTAGTTCAATTATTTTAACGAACTCCAACTTCTTTTATTTACAATTGATTGAAACATTGAAACAAAAACATGAAAGAACGAAACGAACAAATTATAATAAGTGCTCCACATGTTGCCCATTTTGGTTAACACACATTTCTACCCGCCTACGGAATGATTTTTCCACTGCTCTCAACACTGCAGGTATTATACTCCCGAATACATCTATTATTCTTTCCTTCATATTGTCTATACTTGTTGGTGTGTCTCTGTAGACAATTTCTTTAGCATATCCCCATAAAAAAATTCATTTTAGTAAGATTTGGGGATCTTGCAGGCCATCGAATGGGTCCATTTCTTCCAATCCATCGAAGTGGGTATTATTCAGGTGCTCCTTTACTGGATTGAAATAATGAGGCGGAGCCCCATCTTGTTGAAACCACATTCTTTGTCTGTCAGGAAGATACATTAATAAATTTGGCAGATTGTGTTCTAGAAAATTCAAATAAACAGCTCCTGTCAAGGTATCATCAAAGAAATGTGGACCTATTACATGTTCTCCAATGATTCCACCCCAAACAACTTGCCTGAAAAAATGTGGATTTTCTGTTGCATAATAATGAAAATTATGCCTATTAACGAATCCATTTTTATGAAACGTTGCCTCGTCAGTAAACAAGACGTTATTGATAAAAGCAGCATCTTCTTGCATTTTTTCGCTCGCCCAATTGCAGAACTGAAGACGCTTTTGGAAATCATCTTCCCTTAGTTCTTGATGCATTTGAATACGAAATGCATAAAATTTATTTCTCTTCAAGATTCGACCAACGGAACGTCTACTTATTCTTACTGATGTACTTATTTCTCGCTGACTGATGTGGGGATTCTCAACAGTTGCTAACACTACAGAGAACTCATTCTCTTCGTTGCATATATTTTTTCTCCGTTCCTTCTTTTCATATTGCACATTTGCCAGTTTGTACAAATCTTTCAAGCAAGTTTTGAAAGCTGTTGACTTCAGGGCACCTACTTTCAGGATATTTTTGATGGTAAGTTCTAGTGGCGAGTAAACAATTTCTCCAAGGAGAATTTTCTCCAAGAACAAAAATCATATCTGCAAGTTCTTTTTTGTTGAAATTCATTTCAGCTACTTAACTTTCAAAACTTCAAAATTGACATTGATGGTAACTGACTAGGTACTGCGAAAATTTCACACCTCACTTGTTCTTGTTTAGATGCCATGGCAACCCTATAAATTTCCGGAAACTGTTATCTTCCTGGGTACCCTGGGCGAAATTAATAGGTAAGTGGAAATTTTTCTGTCAAATATTTGACATATGATGAGTTGATATTTTTCACATGAAAGGAGATAATTATGTATTTTCTAGATATTTGGAATGTGCTTGAAAATATTTTCTCCACGATGATAGCAGAAATTGTCAATTCTGAAATCATATTTATGAAGAAGTTCAATACACCTTTTGTCACAAGTTTCCATCACAAGTCCCGTAGCTCAGCAGTAGTGTGGCGGCCTTTGAGTCGGTAGGTCGATGGTTCTATCCAAGATGAGAACACATTTTTTTTTGTTTCGAATTTAAACACATTTATTGATGAAAATTGTGTTAAGTGTTTTACATATCAATATTTCAGTGATAGTATATAAATAATTCAGGTGAAACCATCGTTAGTTATTTCTTATGAATTGTTGGATGATGTTCATTTCTTGGTGTGAAATTTTCTTACCGAATCCCCCGCGTGCTTGAATTAATTGCCGGAAGTTTATCTCGAAACATTTCCGGCAATAATTCAAGCACTTGGGAGATTATGAGTGATTATTTCTCTCATCTGTCTGAATGTATGTATGTACCCAAGATAAATATGTTGTTCAATCAATAGCACACAATAGCAAACGAAAATAATTCCATCCATTCACTGAAAAGTTATGCAAAATCGGGAATCAAACACATGAAATAAAGTTGAAGAATAAAAGGAGTTGAGATTCGTTTAAATAATTGAAACGATGTGTTTCCATCATCCTTATAAGAAGTAGGTATCAGTAAAAGTGTGCTACTAAAAATTGTCCAAGTGGATAACTCGAAAACGGCTAGGAATATCCACAGGGATGTACATGAAAAAAATATTCGCATCTCAATCATACATCACATGGTCGAAAAATATACAGAGTGTTCCATTTGAAGAACTCATGAAAATTCAATTCAAAAACTTCCGAATTGAAAAATCATTTTCAGTCACCCTGTACAATTTTTGGGAATGATAATGATTCAGATATATCACTCATCTGTCTGACGAATAGGATTATAATTATGACCTCCTGCATTCCATAATCTTGAGAACGGTGATTTTTTTCGGTATGCATCTGCAGACAGCATTATTTTGACAAAAAAAATTATAACTCCCAAGTGGTTGGGAGATAGTAAAGAATATTGGAGGGGTGGATGGAGACCACTAAAATGCTTGAAAAAATTGATTGAAGTACATGGCATTTCATTTGAAAAAAACACAATCGACCCTGTAGATTTTTCTTGGTTCACCCTGTATATCCGGCAATAATTTCTAGATATAGACACTGTTCTCTAATTATCTTTGGTTTTTGAATCATCGTCCTAACTATCTTAGAACTCAAGCAATCGGACTCTGACGCACTATTGCCCCACCCTGTATATCAGGCAAAATTTGAGTTACTCATATAAAATAATAGAGATTGGAATATTGAAATCCATACAAATTATAACTAAATTTGGAAACGAAAATATATTAATAACAGCATTGTATAGACCACCAGCTAACTTAGTAGATTCATTTATTGTAGATCTCCATAGTTATCTACAGCAATGTCGAAATGATTCAAAAACTCAAATTGTAGTAGGAGACATAAATATCAATATACTGGATGATGAAAATGAAAGTGCTCAAGAATATCTGAATGTAATGGGAGAATTTGGATATCTATCAGCAATAAGTGCATTCACAAGAATACAGGGGGAAACAAAAACATGCATTGATCACATATTTATTAAATGTGACGAGATAGTAGACAATATCACTCCAGTTGTTCTTGAAACCACGATCACTGACCACTTTTCGCTCGCTCTGCAGATGATTGTACCTGAGGCAGAAAAAATATAAAAAGTAGTTATATATATAGAAGTTTTCTAAATAAAAACAAAATGATAAAAGAGGTTAAGAAAGAGAACTGGTTGGAGGTCTATACTTCAAATAATATAAATTCAGCGACAAACACCTTCATAAGTAAATTACAAAAATTGATAGAGTATTGTACAACAACTAAAAAACTAAAATATCAATCTAAAAAACGACCTTGGATCACAAACGGTCTCGTTAAATCAGTCAATGAAAAGAATAGTCTGTACTCTGTAGCAAAAAAAGACCCAACGCAGGAAAATTGCATCAAATATAAAAAATACAGAAATAAACTGAATGAGCTCATAAAGAATGCGAAGGCTTTATATTATAAAAATAAAATTTATTCTAATGGAAACAATTCTGCTGGACTTTGGAAGGTTGTCAATGAAATCAGTAACAAACAGCATTGTGAAAACGAATCTGAAATTGAGAAAATCGAAACTGAAAACGGTCAACTAACAACAGATACTAAACAAATTGCAGATACTTTCATTGATTTCTTTTCTGGCATTGGAAAGAAAATGGCAGAAAAAATAAAAGAAAATCAGACAATAGAACCAACTACTGAGACCTACATCACAAACACCATAGTATTTCTGGAAACAAATAAACACGAAATAAAAGATTGTATTTTAAAACTGAAGAAAAAAAATCACCCGGGGACGATAATCTAACCGCTGAAATATTGAAGTGTCTTGTTGATGACGTAACAGAACCCATAGAATTCATTATAAACTGGGGCATCAGATTAGGTAAATTTCCCACAGCTTTCAAATCTGCCATAGTGAAACCATTATTCAAGAAAGTAAAAAGATTAAATGTAACGAACTACCGCCCGATATCATTGATTTCAAACTTAGGCAAAATTTTCGAGATGATCATTAAAACACGCATTCTCAACTTCCTATATAAATTCAATATTCTAGCACAAAATCAATTCGGCTTCAGGGAAAATAGGTCAACAGATGATGCGATCTTCTATCTCACGTCAAAAGTCAGTGAATCCATTGATAAAAAGACTCCAGCACTTTGTGTTTTTATAGACCTCGCAAAAGCGTTTGATACGGTCAGCCATAATCACCTTCTGAATATCTTGGACCGGATAGGAATTAGAGGACAAGCATTTAATTTAATGAAAGATTACTTAACTGATAGAGTACAGCAGGTTAAAATAAATAATATTAAGAGCGATTTGAGATTAGTGGAATATGGTGTACCTCAAGGGACAGTGCTAGGCCCACTATTATTTAACTTATACTTAAACGATCTGTTCAAACTACCACTAAATGGGGAAGTTGTGAGTTTTGCCGACGATACGGCTATCATTTTCACAGATGACAACTGGGATTCTTTGGAAATTAAAGCAGAAAGTGATTTGAAAATAACTCTAAATTGGTTCAAAGACCGCCTATTAACAGTTAATTTTGACAAAACACACTTCCTTGCGTTCACTTCATATTCCAAATACTTACCAACATACAAATCTTTGATGGTTAGCATCGATGAACATCAAACCATCTCTATAAATAGTGTTGATGATATCAAATACTTGGGAACATTCGTTGATAACACCTTGAAGTGGGATGTACATATAAATTACATAATAAAGAAACTTCGCTTCATCTTATATAAGTTTAAATATTTATCGACCATTTTGGCCTCTGACCATCTACGGATTTTATAATACGCACTCGTACAAAGTCACTTGAATTATGCTATCATAGCTTGGGGAGCTAGTGTCAACAAACATTTAGAAAACCTAGAAAAAATACAAAAATTCTTTCTGAAAATTATACACCTTAAACCGCGTACCTACCCTACAAATGACTTATATAGTGAAACCCACATTCTTGATATACGTCAATTGTTCTTTGTAGCAACGGTGACTAGACAGCATAAATATAAAAACGATTTAGTCAAAATATCACACGAATATAACACTCGATATAGGACTGTCTCCTCATATGTTCCAAAGCCTAAAAAAACATTTTACAACGAAGCTACATCTACCTGGGACCCAAACTGTATAATATTGTTCCCCCTGAAATAAAACATCAAAATTCTCTCAAAATGTTCAAAAATAAAATAAAAAAATGGAGACTCACCGTACCTCGACTGTTGATTCACCAGTATATTGACACAAAAAATGCGTACTACCTATGCGCAATTGCTAGTTCTTAACACGATTATTACCTTATTTTAATATTTTTAATATTTTAATATATATTATATGTGTGTCTGTGTCTTAGTATATAGTGAAACTATTTATTCATTTTTTGTAAACTTGTCAAAAAAAAATCTAAGAAATTCAGTGTATGTTTGAACTGATTTGGAATAACTGAAAAAGCCACATTCGAAGATCTCCTTTTGTGGTCAACCCCTCTATTTATTCCCTATTTTATGATAATGTATCTATGTATTTCGAAATTATTTGTTTGAATAAATATTATTATTAGTATTATTCCCTGAGTTGACATTGTGATGTCGATAATTGAGTTTTGCGCTCCTCTTGTGAACGTTGGAGTGTTCCCTTCGTTATGCACGACCAGCACCAGGGCCTGGGTCCATTCTGCCAAGTACTCTTTCCGTGCGTCTGTGTGCACTGGAGACCACAATGCCGATTTTGCGTTGAAGTCTCCAGCGACCATCGCCTCTCTGCCTCCGTCTCTAACCTGCTCCATGATGTTATCAACGTATCTCTTAAACCGCTCCAAGATGCAGTTGGGGGAGATATAGCCATTGTACAGTGCCCATTTATCAAATATAAGGCATGTGGGTCCTATGCCGACCTCGTGAGTTATTATCCCGCAATTGGGATTGTTGCAGTAGATGGCGGTGTCGCTGTTGGGATCCTTAATCCACTTTGGGTTATTTGCAGAGAGTGATTTGTTAGGTTCCTGTACAAGGGCTATATCGACTTGCTTTTCAGTCATTGTCTTCTGTAAGAGGTGGTGAGCGTTTCTCCTTCTGTCAACGTGTATTTGGAGTATCCTTAGAGGCATTGGCTTATTGATATCATATCTTTGCCAGGCGGACCCTCCTCCGCTCTTCTAGCATCCTCTTGAAAGCGGGTCATCTGAACTGGTCGTGCCTATGACCGGTTCTGTCGCATTACCAGCAGTATGCCGTACCAGTACAATCCTTTGCCTTGTGACCTGCATTACCGCACTTCTTCCTTCACTTCTCTTACAAGTTCGGCGTACGTCCGTTGGCCTCCATTGGTCATAACCACCCCCGAGTCTTTGATGGCCCTCTTTTTATCCTCCTGCGTTCCTTGTTAGTTGTAGGGGACAAGATATACAACGCTTGTAGTGCTGCCATTGAAGGCGCATTCTATAAACTTCCTTGCGTATTCTCTATTCATCCCTTCGGGTGTCGCCGGGTAGATCTTTGGTCTTCCTTGGCTTTCCGCGGCCTCTCTCAATTTCTTCATCGTGTTATGTAACCCCTCCTAGTTGTCCGAGCCATCGTGTTTTGCCAAGAATATGTACCTTGTTCTAATTATGTGTCCCCCCTACTTGTCTTGGTTTTTGTCTCGTTGACCATGTGCTCTATCTCTTGCCCCTCTATTGTATCCAAAAAGAAGATTGGAATCTGAGCTGTCGGAAAAAGACTGAATCTCGAGAAATCAGTACGGTTTTAGGCCCAATATGGGGTGCGATCATCGTGATCGACATAAAGAACGCCTTCAACACCGCCAAATGGGGAAAGAAAGGCTGGGTAGGCTGGGAATCCGGAAATACCTGGTCGAAACAGTAGAGAGCTACCTCAGTTAGAGGAAACTGATCGTTGGAAAGAACATCGAAGTAGTGACACACGGAGTGCCACAGGAATCGGTCCTCGGTCCCACACTGTGGAACGTCCTGTACGATGGTGTACTGCGTCTGAGTATGCCAAGAGGCTGTCACACCGCGGCATATCCGCGGGGATAGCTCGAACGGAGAGCGCCGGTTCACCGATATCTGAAGCCAAGCAACGGTAAGCGAGGCCAGGGTTTGGATGGGTGACAACGGACTTCCTTTCGATATTCTCCTCGGATCGTGCTAGGAATCGCACGTTAAAAGGTAAGACCTCGTTAATCCTTGGCTCGCACAAGTTTCGACTTTTGAGGGCTGCCGTTCGTAAGGGGACGACAGCTGGTTAACGGAAAAAACTGGTAGTAAGAGCCAACAGGAAAAAGGACCTGACTCAGAATGGAAATAAAGCACTGAGGAAAATTGGGAGATGGATGAGGTCATATGGGCTTACGATCGCACCCGAGAAGACCGAAGCAATCATCGTCAGGGGGGCCAGAAAGAGAAAAAGGCATAACCTTTGAGGTCGAATGTATAACGGTTGTATCTAACAAATACGTCAAATATTTGGGAGTATGGTTAGATGATAAATGCATATACAACGAAAATGTAAAGAAGGCATGTGAAAAAGCTGATAGACAGACGATAGCCCTATCTAAAATACTCCCAATCATAAGAGGACCAGGAGCAGAGCAAAGACGTTTGATGTATGGAGTAGTACAATCAGTACTCCTCGAAGGCCATGGACGTTCAAACGTATAGAGGGATGATACTGGCATCCCAAAGAAAGATGCTGGTCAGAGCGGCATCAGCCTACCGCACGGTATCCGCCGATGCCCTGACGGTGATTGTTGGAGTTCCCCCAATGGACCTGCTCTTGAGAGAGAGGACGAGACTATATAACGAAGGGAGAGTGGAAGTTGAAGACAAGAGACAAAAGAGGGAGGAAACTATGGCAGCTTGGCGAATGCCCAGTGGACTAAGAAGTTAATCCCAAATATCCAAACATGGGAATAATGCACCTTCAGAGAAACGGATTACTACCTTACACATATACTCAGTGGCCACGGCTCCTTCAGAACCTACACGTACGAGATAGAGAAGAGCGAGGACGAACTATGTATTGACTGTGGCATGGTGGATGACCCCGAACACACCGTAACGCACTGCGATAGATGGGTAGAAGAAAGGAGGCAGATTGAAATCAAAATGACCGTGGAAATAACGACAGTAAACTTAGTACTGAACATGATAAGCAACAAAAAGTCCTGGAGCGACATGGCAAACTTTCTCCGAAGCATAATGAAGACAAAGGAAATTAAAGAACGGGAACATCAAAGAAATGCCTAGAAAATGTGGGAAGGAAGGCACACCAAAGATACCAGAAGTATGTCCTAGGTATCTTTGGGGAGAAACGGGGTGGTTTTAGTAAGTAGGAAGTTTTTATACCGAGAATCTCACACTACTGGGAAAAGGAAGAACAAATACCTAGTGTTTATAAAAAATGTCCACCCGCCAAAAAAAAGGTTAGGTTAGGTTCGGTTAGGTTAGGTTGGGCTCGGGAGTCTTCCCAGGCGGATGTGACGTACAATACAGAGCCTCTCCATTCACAAGACCAATGTAAACCTACTCTTACAGATTACATTGGATCTAGAGCAGCACAGCTCGAAAAAAAACCTATGAGGGCACACAGCTGGTGTGAAAGAGGTGGCAACTCTAGAGTCCCTCCGCGGCCGAACTTCACTCTGCTTCCTATGACTTTGGGTGAAGATTCCTTCTTTTCTTCCTACATCTGGCAATCTGCCAATTCTTTGATCTATTACCTTTACCTTACTTCACAGGCATAGGGGAGGCGGCTATGCCCTCTCACCTTCCAGCCCCATCCTGGCTCCGTGTCCCACATCGGGGCACCGGAGGCAAGCGGGGCTATCGCGTCCCCCAATCCAACGGTGTAGCACTATCGCGCCGAAGGGATGCATGGCACAGGGGTGACCAAGTGTGTCGCAAGCGATGCCCGCCGGACCGGGCAACCCGGCGGGGAAGACGCCTTACCCCTGCATGCGGTGTTGAAAATAATTACTACATTTAAATTATACATCCTGTGCAATGTAACATTTGAATATTTGATGAATGTCAGTTTGTTATGACAAGATTTGGTAATTAAAAACGTTTTAGTTGATCTTCACCTTATTCAAGTAGTTAAAACTCCCAAGTCTAAACCAGATATCTGAACAGGTTATGGGCCCAGGCATCTGCCATTAAAAACGAAGATCAGAGCTAATAATTGAAGAGGAGAAGTAAAATACAAAGAAATATCAATATTGTGACAGTTGAATACTACATTACCAAGCACAGATCATGGCATCCACACTAGACGATGTTAGTCAAGTGGAAAAGTTGAAAGACATTGAAACATTTCAAGTTTGGAAGTTCCAAGTTCTGATATTGTTTAAGGCTTACGGATTGTACGAGATTGTTAATGGTGACAAAGTGCTATCAACTCTAGCAAAAGATGAAGAAAAAGCTGATTGGTATCGAAAATACGCTAAAGTTCAAAAATTGATAACAACTACTATAGATAAAAAAATTCTTATGCACATCCTCACGTGTGAAACCTCTAAAGACATGTTCGATAAACTCTGTTCCCTGTTTCAAAAAGATAATCAGCAACAAAAGTGTACTTTACTCCAAGATTTCTTCAATTTTACTTATCAAAAGGGATGTGATATATCATTACATATCAGTAAATTGGAAAACTTAGCATACAGATTGAAATCGCTAGACCAGACAATTGAAAATGACATGCTCATGTCGAAAATTCTATCAACATTGCCCCCCGAATATAAACATTTCTATATGGCTTGGGATTCCACACCGAGAGATCAGAAAAATATCACGCAGCTGACAGCCAGATTGATCGCCGAAGAAACAAGATTAAAAAATCATGAAGTTGAAGGAGTTATAGCATTCAAATCCGGAGAAAGTAAATACGATAAGAACAGAAACAGTGATCGCTACAATAAGAAAAATTACATTGAAAAGAAGTGTTTCCAATGTGGAAATTTGGGACATTATTCTAAAATTTGTCCAAATAAAACTGGAAATCGTCAGTATCCTCCATGTAAATTCTACAAGAAAACAAATCACCTTGAGAAGAATTGTTTCTTCCGTAAATATTCCACACAAGAACATCATAAAATTGCTTTCTTGTCCAACGAGGAAGTTGAGGAAACCAATCATTTCATTGTAGATTCGGGATGTTCGTATCATATGTGCAATGATAAAAACCTTTTTGAACACTTCGAAGAAAGGAAGTCAGAAATCATGGTAGCTAAAAAAGATCATTCTATGGAAGCTGAAGGCAGAGGAAATATTGAAACAAGGTCTTGTACATTGAAAAATGTACAGTTTGGCAAGTTAGATGGGAGGCAAACACAACGAAGGCCCAGTGGACTAAAAAGTTAATCTCAAATATCCAAACATGGGAAAAATGAACCTTCAGAGAAACGGATTACTACCTTACACAGGTACTCAGTGGCCACGGCTCCTTCAAAACCTACACGTACAAGATAGAGAAGAGCGAGGACGAACTATGTATTGACTGTGGCATGGTGGATGACATCGAACACACCGTAACGCACTGCGATATATGGGTAGAAGAAAGGAGGCAGATTGAAATCAAAATGAACGTGGGAATAACGACAGGAAACTTAGTACTGAACATGATAAGCAACAAAAAGTCCTGGAGCGACATGGCAAACTTTCTCCAAAGCATCATGAAGACAAAGGAAGGTGAAGAACGGGAACATCGAAGAAATGCCTAGAAAATGTGGGGAGGAAGCTACACCAAAGATCCCCGAAGTATGTCCTACAGACAGTCCCAAGTATCTTTGGGGAGAAACGGGGTGGTTTTAGTGAGTAGGAAGTTTTTATATCGAGAATCTCACACTACTGGGGAAAGGAAGAACAATTACCTAGTGTTTATAAAAACACGGCTTTCACGGCTTTCAGGACGAGGACTTTGGCAGTCCCATCTACACTCTTATGGACTCAGATGGAGAGGAACAGGAAAAGCTAGCCGAAAAAAAGAGGAAGAGAGGAGACACCCCGGAGAAATCAAGTCGGAAGAGAATGGCTGTGGTGGACAAATCGAAGGAATTCGTAAACCTTAAAAAAACGATCGAAAACCTCACACGGATGACAGCACAGATGACTACCCTCATCTAGGGAAACACAAACACGAAAGTCAAAATCAAGAAACTGTCCAAAGAACTCGGTACGGAGATAGAAAAACTTGAAAAAAGAGCCTTTTTCTCGAACCAGATAAAAGAAATCTTTGAGGAGATAAAGGAAGAAAGGGATGGGGAAGATGACCCTGTTATTCTGACAGAACAGATAACGAAACTGGTAGAAGAAAAAGAGGTGGCCTATGGAAGGGCAGAGAAGGCAGCCAGGGAAGTGGTATCCCTGAACGAAAAGGTCAGGGCACTAGAAAAAAGGGACCCACGAGAAACAGTCCCAAAACCAGAGGTATCGGAAGTGGGAAAACAAATTTACCCGTGAAACCTGGGGTCAGGCACACTTGAGTGGATAATACAAGTCAACGACTTCGCAGAGTTCGAGCAAATGTCAGCGGTGCAATGGAAAGAAGAAGTCTACAAGAATACAAAAATTATGGTGGGTAACCCCTTAAACACGGACGACAGCACGGTCAAAGTCGTCATGGTTAAACCAAACGACGCGGAGATGAACAGCAGCATACAGAGGCTGTATAAAGAGAGATACTCGGACCTAGGAAACTTGCAAGGGAAAATCGAGGTGATAGAACAAATCACAAAAATCAGAGGACAGGAAAACCAGTGCATCAGGAAAGTTATTAAAACGAGGCACAACGGCACTAAGGAAGGTGTATGGAATGAACTTAACCTGATAAAAGAAGACACACAAGAAAACAAAAAAAAATTGTATTCACCATATTAATCGAATACCCTTAGAAACGTTGAGGAAAATGACAGAGGCAACAACAACCTACGAGAGACCAACGTATGGGATAATGATTACCGAAACAGGAAAAAGTTATAAAGATATACTGGGGAAGGTTACCAAAACAATCGGAAATAACGAGGCAGCAAAATACATAAGAACAATCCGTAGCACCAGGGACGGAAAGCTTCCTATGACAATGGACAAGGACCAGAAAGCTTTAGAAAATTTGCGAACAGCCCTGCAATCGGAGGGGTCGTTAAAAAGAAAAAAACTAGGGGCAGAAGAGACTCTGCATCTAAGGGGAATGACCGGCAATGTAAAGACGGAGGACATTACAAAAGCGGTAAGGTCTGCCACTGGCAGATGTAACGGAGACTGTGAGATCAGTGATACGAGACCCTCACAGGATGACATATTGGCATTAACCCTGACACTGCCAAAAGAGATAGCCGACAAACTATTAGAAAATGATTACATCAAGGTAGGGTTGGGTTGGTGAGGTGCAAAATCGAGAAGCGCCTTAAAGTGCCAAGATGCGGTAGGTGCTGGAGTTTCCTGCACAATAGAGAGAGCTGCACTGGACACGATAGGGCGGGGCACTACTATAAATATGGAGACGGGCAACATAAGGCCTCCGAGTGCACTAATGGTAATGGTAATGGGTGGGGGACGCAAGCGTCAGCGACTAGACCCTTTTCGCAATCCCCGGCATCTTCACTCATCCCATGTCGGATACCTGCTCGAACCTCTTCAACCTTCTTATGAAAGTCGAAATGTCCTTTCATTGCAACGAGTGCAATTCTTGCTCCTTAATAGTGGCAGCTCCAAAGACGTTTTGTCTGAGCCTGCTATAAAAACCACATTCGCACAGGAAGTGAAAGGAGTCCTCCTCTTCCCCACATTTCGTGCATAGTGGGTCTGCCTCAACTCTGATAAGAGCCAGGTGCCTCCTGAGGCCGCAGTGGCCGGTTAAAACTCATTACCCACTCATTCAGTGCCGTTGTTACTTGTCTCCTTGTTATGCCGAGTGCGGGTTCGGGCCCGTAGTAGGGTTGTCCGGCTCCTTGCTTGGCTAGCTGGTCCGCCTGCTCGTTGACTTCAATCCCTGCATGGCCCGGGTCCCACATCAGCGTTATTTCCTTTTCAGTCGCAAGACTCTCCAGGGCATCTCTGCACTCCTGAACCAGTACTAATCTGGTTCTGGTTGCATTCAGAGCTCTGATGGCGGCCTGACTATCCGAGCAGACATATACATGTCTCTCTGGGCCAGACCTCACCTCTTCCATTCTGGTTGCCTCCAGAACTGAAGGGTGAGAGCTGGTGTCCCTCCCTTCAGTTGATGGGGAACTAGGGCGTTCCTCGTGACGACTGGACACGTTTACGGTTCCATCCTTTTTTTCGTCGTCCATGGTTTTTGGAAGATTGATGTGTGCTTATTGTATGCGGGTCCAGGTGTCTATCTCCTGCCTCCCCCCAGTTCCTCGAGACAAGACTTGTTCCCTTTAGGCAGAGCGACGGCCGCGGTAGAAGCCTCTGGGTTCCCGCAGCAGGGCCTATCCTCAGGCGCCGCCTGGCACTGCTGCACGAAACGGGATTATTCACCGAATGATGGGGCAGCCCCCTACGTGGGCTAGAAAAGGGTGGGCCCCTGTACTGTTCGGCGGCCTAGGTGTGCCTAACCTAGTTTTATTCCCGCTACCATTCCGCTTGTGCTCTCCAGGGTCCTATCCCGACGTCCTTAGGGAATTACAGAGATTTCTTCCTTTATCCCCATGTGTCAGTGTGGGTGTATTGTGTTGTGATGTACCCTCCTCCTTTCTCAATCGAGCTTGGGACCGGCTATGGCGGAAGTGCGTACTAACAAAAAGAGCTGCCCGATCTGCGAAGAGATCGGGCACAGGACAGGATCAATGAAGTGTACGGTTTAAAAGAGCACTCAAGGATGTCAGGTACAGAGAAAGAGGAAGACGCAACTGAAACGCACGAAAAACACCAACCCCAGGAGGAGAGAAGACAGAAAACCATGAAGATAAGATCGGGGATGACCAGACAGACCAAATAGAAGTGGAAGACATGGACGAACATACAGACTTTCCCGAAGAAATAAGTACAGTACAAGTCACTAATGAAGTGATTGCCACACTTGCGGAGATCATGGGACAGCCCACCTCGCTAGACGAAAACGTTTCTAATGGCGCTTAAATTTTTGCAAATAAACACAGATGAACGGAGAGCAGCGTACCATTTTCTAACAAAGACAGTAGAAGAGGAAACAATAGACTTCGCCTTTGGTACAGGAACCAAATATACAATTAGTGAGTAAAAATACGAAATGGATCAAGGACGCGACAGGTAGCACTGCAGTTTACTGTGCGAATCCAAAATGCGGAATCGTGTCACACAAAGTCGGACCTGAGTATGTCTGCATAGTTTTCGGGAAATGGGCCCTATAACCTGCTCCATATTGCCGAACATTAATCGAGCACAGTACAAGGAATATGTAGACTTTCTCATGCAGCATATCACAGAGACGAGAAGGGAAGTGATTGTGGCCGAAGATTTTAATGCGAAATCTGCCCTATGGAACTCTCCAACGACGGACGGAAGGGGAACGTACCTGGTAGAAGCCATACATTCCCTCAATATGGTAGTACAAAACGACGGAGACATACCAACTTTCACCAGAGGCACGCAAACATCCTAGAGAGAACCAATAAAATACGAGAACTATTTCTAGCAGACAACGACCCTACACCGTATGATCTCGGAAACCCGGATCATCCCCCGACTTTCACGATGCAGGAAATGGTCAGGGCTACACAAAAAATCAAGACCAGGAAAGCTCTCGGCCTAGATGAAATACTCCCGGAGACAGTAAAGATGACAGCAGACACAATACCAGAAGTAATATTAGAAGTCATGAATGAAATGCCGAAGGAAAGTGTCTTTTCCAAGAGGTGGAAGATGGCCAAAGTAATCCCCATACCGAAAGGTAACCCAGCGGATAGAAAACACAGACCAATCTGCCAACTGGACGGCTTTGGCAAACTGTACGAGTACCTGCTGAATTTCAGGATTTTAGATGAGTTGAGGGAGAAGTGAGGCATCTCCGATACCCAATTTGGGTTCCGAGAAAAAAAGTCCACGGTACATGCGATCAGGCACGTGCTCTCGCGGGGTTCTTTTCCGATCCCGACGCTATTAGAGCATTCGAGGGCTAGGGGTCATTCATTTCAGGACCTACTCGCCCTGGGAGTAAACCCTGCCAAAAATCCGCAACCTAAGGTGTCACGCGACCCGTTGTAGCGTTTATTTTTTTCGTACTGTAATTTTCCTTTTTGATAATGAGATTAACTTGAGTCTGTCCTCGTTTGGCATTCTTTCCGTCCCGGACCGAATTGCCCCAGCGACGTAGGCAACCACATATACTTGTGTGTGTGTGACTGATCACTTGAACAGAGATAACATTTTGTTGAAGCGGGTTTCCAAGTTCTGTCACCGTTCTCACTTGCACGATAATGACGCTTTTGTGTCGATGCGTTCCTTTGGAACAAATTCACTTTGTAAGTTCCTAGTGAACCGTCAACTTCGTTGAAGTTTCGGTCTGAACATGTCGAATACCTGTTGTGAATGAATAGTTGGTTCTAGTTCCGGAAGGATTGGTTCACACTAAGTGGGTTCTGGTAATCTTTGTAGAGTTTGATTTTTTTTGGTTTTAAAGATCATTTACTATGATAGTCAACCTACACATAACCTGTTATTTCATGTGAAGTTGCCTTTAGTTACGAAATCATTCTGTCGCATCTTTAATTCTTGTTCTGTGACTCGTGAACAGCCCAAGATTACTCGGTGTGACAGATCACGTGACAGGAAGGACAGGATGAGCGAGGAAGCCATTTTATGCTCACTCTCCGGTCACCCATCGAAGAGGCAGTTGTGTAGTCAACTTTTTCGACCATGTTATAGGTCATATCACTAGTGAATGGTGAAATATAAGATTTGAAATGACCTGCTGGGTTTTTTGACCACCCCCCTCTGAGAGATTGAGACTTTATTGTTTCTTGTTAAGTTTATACAAATTTTCACACGTTTGGTCTTATGTAAGTACGTTGACGCATAGCATGCTATGAAGAAGCGCTACTAGCAGGTAGTTCGCTTGCTTCTTTTATGAAATTTCAATTGAAAGGTCAGTAATTACTTGAAATCATTTTTAGAAATCTAGAATCTCAAAATTTTAACATTTTAAATGCACAGCAGGAGTTCTTATGGGCCTAATATAGTCATTCTAAACCTAATCTAAATTTTTCACATACTGTTTGAACTTTACACATACTGTTTGAACTTTTCACATACTGTTTGAACTTTTCACTTGCTGTTTAAACTTTTCATGTTCCACAACCAACATTTTTTTATTATTATATGGTATTTGGGATACATGTATTTTATTTCCTCAACCTACCACCACATAATCAGCCAATTTTCTTCTGACTTTCTTACTTTTATCAAGACATTGTAAATATTTAGTATCACAGCTTACTGGGTAAATTATATATAGTCTGTTTTCAAGCTGTGTGGTGCCCAACCAAACTGTTAAATTTCAATCTTATGAAGAATCTTGAATATTATGTACCCATAGTGTTCTACGACGTAAAGCTGCTGTTCGCAATGACTCTTCTCTAGAATTTTTTATCAAAATACTATAATAATTTTAATAACAACAGAAGAGGTAACACCGTGCTGAGGGGTGAATGGCCAGGCGTCATATGGTCTCGAACGGAGCCGACGGGAGCCTGGCGCCCTCCCGCTCGTACCCAGCCTTACCCCTGCATGCGGGGCTCTGCAGTGGTGGACTAGCAATTCCCTAGCTAGGAAACAAGCATGGATTTGAACCGAACCCTTATGAACAAGGAAGGTGAAGAGAGGAAGGAGAAAGAGTAAAGGAAGGCTTTCGAGAAACAAATGCTCGAGGCACATGAACAGAGAAGGATCCCTAGATCCCCACTTACAAAGGACGAAGGACAGAACAAAAATCCGAAATATAAAATTATGGATAACAGACGGATACCATCTCTGGCACATACGCCAACGAAGGAATGATTACCGAGCGAAGCAGACGAGGTATTCAAGACCCCCCAGGGTTCAGGGAACGAAACACCTGATACGGACGGGTTACCTCAGAAGCTAAAACGTGGTGGACAGCATTTATTCGATGGATACATGAATGAAGAGCTGGAAAATAACCCTACGGACCCAGAAAAGGTAGTATGGGTTAACTACGAGGATAAGGAGATACATCCACTAAAGGAGAGGAAGCGGACAGGTACCCCCCAAAAAAACAAAGGAAACCGAAGCAGAAGCAAAGAGGGTACAAGAACCGATAGAAGAACTGCTGGGAAAGACCACCCAACTCATGAGCCTCATTAAAAAAAAATAATACTAAGGTGGAGATAAAGGCGATCTCAAAGGTGATAGATGAGGAAGCTAAACGACTAAAGAAGAACAGCGAGTTCTTAACAGACTTGGTTAACACCCAAACTGAATCAGAGGATGACACCATAACGGAAGCCTCTGGCCAAGCTATGTTACAGGTTTATTTTGCCAGATGCGAAAAGGAATGATTTTTGTTGACTGCCTGCCTTTCTTTGTCTTTGTTCTATAATAATTGAAACTTCGGGGCGCCTTTGTTTTGTTTCACTCGGTATGTGCAGCTCTACTGTCGAGGGTGGCAGGTTCCTTCACAGCTCTGGTTGGCAGGGCTTAGTGTTCATCAACCTTCTTTGGTTCTCGTGCCAGGTGTCGATTCATCGTGCTCCTTTGTATTTCATCTAGTATTGCATTGAACTGTTTCATCAGGACTCTTCGGCTTCCAGGGCAATGGTTGTCTGGAAAATAAGTTAATGTTAAACCACCCCAACACTTTATTTCATGTTTTCATCACACACCGAAAGAGTATATCTCAGGATGGTTGACCTTTGTTTATGTTCGTCGTTGGGATTGGCTGGATTTGTTGTTCGTGGTGACTTTTGGTGTTGTTGGTTTTCCTGGAGAGGTCAAATATCAGTTGGTTGGACCTGCAAGAATGGAACAAATCATTAAAGATTGCTGTATAAATATTTCAAAATATAACCTACCAAACTTCATCTGTCAGATTCTGTCAGATCATGATCAATGACTTGTCATCCTAGACATTTGACACCAAGGCCAAAAAATATGCGGGAAATTTGATAGATAAAAAAGTCTTAGTTGTCCATGTAATTTGGAACAGTTCGACTTCGCTTTTCTGCGGATTTTTATGATATTTGTTGAGAAAAAGTTAAGAAGATTTGTAGTTGATGCTCATTGAAGAGACACACTTGTGTGGATTGAACTTCCTATTTTTTCCAACATTTCATCTCACCGATATCTTTGAGGCCATCCAATACCTAAGGTTAGTTTCGTGTCTATTCAGCATCAAGCATCACCCAACGGTGGTGTTAGTTCAACCCGATACCTAGTTTCAGGCCTCTTTCGTACATACGTAGCTTTACACCCAGAGGTTCAGAAGTTTAGCTACGCATCCACTTCAGACCCTAAGGGGACGACCGTTATCACCTTGCTTTCTACATCAGGGTTTCGTTAGAGTGCTGGGGCCATCAATACCAACCATCTTCCATTCAGCCTGGATTGCATGAAGATAAGCTAAATTTCGTTTCAGTAACACTTCATACCAATAACATTGCTCTTGCATGACTCCTGTGCTTTTAGCTGGCTTGTAGTCAACAGTATTTCAGTAACCTGCCTTAACCATACTAGTCCGTAAGCCTTCTCTGCTTTGCTTTCGTCAGCAACTTTTATTAACCAGTTAATAACTTGTGAACTTTGAGTATATATACTGAAGGAGATAAAAAGGATTAATCTTGTTAAATAATAGTAACGTTGCATTTTCAATTATATTACTAATCATGGCAATAATAATTGTAATTACAATACAATAACAAACATTTTCGACATTGACAGTCGAACTGACGTATGTCACGAAACGATCGGAGTCTTCTTCTTCTTCTTCTTTTGGCAACGGTAGATATTGAGGTGCGTTTCATTGCTGGCACTAGATAGAGTAGTAAGGAAAAACCGAACCGTGTACAAATAAGCGATACACCACTTTTCTTGTTTTGAAGATAATATTTTATTTACCCACTCCCTTCTCCTCTGAGTAAGGGTATGTATAAGTGCAACTAGTGCATAATAAGGATTTTGTCCGTTCTCCTTCTTGTCCATCCAATAACATTGGATGTAGAAATCAAGAAAGCGAGCGTCGGAACACAGGCTAACATGGAGGATGGCTTTACCCAATCCAAAACAGAAAAGGATATACTCCCCCCAACTGAGACGGGACAAGTAAAATGGGCGAGTGCACTTGCACTTGCACTTGCGAAGCGTCGAGGCTGAGCTCCCCTAAAATCCTCAAGGCAACGACGGAATATGACGAGTTCAGAAAGATAGAGGTGTTACTATGGGACAAATCCGTATATACAAATACGGCTGTTGTGGTAGGATACCCACTTCCCACAGAAACCAAAGCGACGAAAGTGGTGATAGTTGAACTCGATTACCCAGAAATGAAGCTAAGCGTCCAGAAACTATACAGGGAGAAGTTTCCCGAACTTCCACTACTGAATGAAGAATTCGAGGTGATCACCAAATGTAAGCACCGGCACCGGCGCCACCTCATGCAGAAAGATTATTAAAATGTCCTTTGATGGGACCTCACAGAGTCTCTGGGGCAAATTAGTATTCTTGAGGGACAAAACACGCAGGGACAAAAAGATTAGCTTGCATCACGTAAAGGGAATGACCGTCGAGGCCTTCCAAAAAATGACGGAGTGTGTATTCCACGATAGCGGTACCTGGGACGAAATATTTACGACATCCCAGCAGCAAGAAATAAAGAGAGAAAGGAACACGTATGGGGTAGTTATAAGTGACGGAGGTAATTCCTATAGGGATATACTGAAAAAGGTTAGCACCGCTATTGGGAGTACCGAAGCGGCGCAAGCCATAAAAGGAATCAGAAGTACGAAGGACGGAAACCTTCTTCTGACTCTGGATAAGGACCCGGGAGGCTTCTTCAACCTGAAGATCGCCATAAATGGGCAAGGAACCCTCAAAACCAGGAGTTACGGAGCAGCATATTATCAAGGTAATTAAATGCGAATCAGGGGACTGGAACGATGAATATCAAATGAGTGACGTTAGACTCATGAGAAATGATACTACAGCGGTTTCCATTACCATGCCAAGAAGCATTGCGACGGCTCTCCTTCGAAGAGAGTATGTAAGAATCGGACTAGTTCCCTGCAAAGTCGAAAAACACGGTAATGTTCCCAGATGCTCAAAATGTTGGAGTTACGACCATAGAAGAGAAAACTGTGACGGCCCAGATAGAACCGATATGTGTTATAGATGCGGTGAAGGGAATGCGAGAAAGAAGAATCCTGCCCCATATGTGGGGAAACAGGTCATAGGGTAGGAACTAACAAATGCCCGGCATTTAAAGAAGCCCTACGTAAAGCAAGGCCAGGTAGCAGAGGAATGAGAAGGCCTTGCGCGACACAGATGAATGGTTAGAAACCCCAAACCAGTGGCACCCCCATGACTGTAACCCTGGATGAGCTAATGAAGAACACCACTCGACACCGGAAACACCGGAAATTATCAATATTATGAACGAGGAAATTACGGCGCAACAAACCCTCGAGGAGATAGTAGGAGATACGTTAGGGGTCTCGGAGGAACCTCTCCAACAAGAATAACAGAACTAACCTTCAAACGCCTCAAAGTTGTGCAACTCAACGTCGACAGACCACCACCAACTTCTACAGAGGACGGTCATAGAAGAAGAAATCAGTATAGTATTCATACAAGAACCGAATGTGGCCATAACAACAAAGGACAAACGATGGATTACTGACCCCAATGTAAACACGGCAATACTATGTAACGACCGAGACTGCGGTATATTGAACCATCACCGAGCACAAGGCTTCACATGTCTGTATTTTAGAGACTTCGCAATTTACAACTGCTATGTATCCCCAAACATTACAAAAGGTATGTGGATTCAGTTATGCAGCATGCAAGAGAAGGGGGAAAAGAAGTAATAATTGGAGACTTTAACGCTAAGTCACCGAAATGGCACTCTACAGCAAACACTGCCAGAGGACGGTACCTCGCGGACTGGATAGATTATATGGACATGATAGTAAAAAACGAAGGAGACACACCCACGTTCGTACGAGGGACCCAGAAGTCTATAATCGACATCACTTTAGCAACGCCCACTATTGCAAGTAACATCAAAAATTGGCAGGTCAGTACGAAGGAAAGCCTCAGTCTGCACAGACAGATTTTTTTTAGGTGGAAGTAGGGGGGCTCCCACTAAAAAAAAGTATGGGTAACGGAACGGTCTTTGGATCCAGCCGTACTGGAAAATGCAATTCAGGTAATGGGAGCTTGCATAAGGTCTATTGAGGATCTGACCAGGATGGCCAAGAACGCCCAAGAGTATGGATAGAGCAGCAGGCGACACGGTCAGAATGCGGTCCATCTGGTGGAACGAACAAATTGGAAACCTGAGAAAGGAATGTAACAGGGCTAGGAGAACAGTTACAAGGCTACGAGGGAACCAGGCGGATGTCGAGATTATAGACGTAAAAGAACACGAATATAAAACAATTAGAAGAGCATTGAGAAAAGAGATTTGTTGGGCTCAGAAAGATCAATGAAAGTCGTTGTGCGACAGGTTGGAGAATGACCCATGGGGAACAGGATACCAGATGGTTACCAAGGAGCTAAAATGTTGGAAAACCCCATACGAAATCGATAGCCAAAAAAAATTCAAGATTGTTAGGAAACTATTCCCTGATGCAGATATTCAATATACGGAAAACGAAGAGGTACACGACCCGCCGATGGACGTAACGGCAAGAGAGTTGAACGATGCAGTGAAGAAACTCAAGGCCGGTAAAGCCCCGGGCCAAGACGGCATCCTCGTGGAAGTCATTAAAATGGTCGTTAAAACTATACCTGAAAAAGTGTTAGGACTATTAAATGATCAATTAACGGAAGCTGCCTTTCCAATAGAATGAAAAAAGGCCAAGGTCATACTAATCCCGAAGGGAAGCTCCCCGACAAATCCACAATATCTGCTGGACTAATTTGGCAAATTGTTTGAGTATATAATAAAGGCAAGACTAGAGGCAGAACTAGATGAGAAAGGAGGCAATCACAGAACCAATTCGGCTTCAGGGTAGGACGATCAACTGTGGCGGCAATAAAATACGTTCTAGGAATAGCAACCGACATGTGAAAGACCTGGTCAGTGATTGTCTGTATAGATGTCAAAAATGCATTCAATACGACCAAATGGCATCTGATAATTGAAAGACTGAGAAACAAGGGGATCGGCAGCTACTTAATAGAGCTGATAAAAAATTATCTCTCCGAACGAATATTTCAATCCGGACAAGAGGTAATGACACATGACACAGGGGGTACCACAGGGCTCCGTCCTGGGACCCACCCTGTGGAATGTGCTTTATGATGAGGTATCAAATCTACAATTACCAAAGGATTGCTTTACGGCCGCGTACGCAGATGATCTCGCCCTCATTGTGAGAGCAGACCAGAAAGAGACTCAAAGAGTGAACCTTTGCTCGGAAAAAATTGAGAGATGGATGACAGACAATGGACTGGATATCGCTACAAATAAAACTGAGGCTATTATCACAAAGGGAACACGAAAGAGAGACGGGATACTGTTCCACTTGGCAGAAAATGATATAATACCGAAGAAATTTGTCAAATATCTAGAGCTGTGGATTGATGACAAATTAATATTCAATGAGCATATACGGAAAACTTGTGACAATGCTTATAGGTAAGTTACTGCACTAACTAAGATCTTATCGAACATACGGGGACCTGGCTTTCATAAAAAAGGAATACTATATGGGCTGATACAGTCGGTCCTGCTATACGCGGCACCAATCTGGGAGAGGGCAGTGTCAGTTACCAAATACCAAAATATGATACAAGGAACACAACGAAACATGCTACTAAGAACAGCTATGGCATATAGAACGACGTCATCAGAATCGCTAAGTGCAATTGTTGGCATTCCACCGATAGATCTACTCGTTAAAGAACGGAAGAGACTTGACGCGAGATACATCGTACTAGAAAGTCACAACAACGAAGAGAGAGCTTTAACGTTGAGGGAATGGCAAGCCAGGTGGGACGACAACGATCAGAAGGCCCAATGGACAAAAAGAATGATCCCGGTCATAAAAACATGGACAGAGTGTAGTTTTAAGTCCACAGACTACTACATCACACAGGCTCTGTCGGGCCATTGATCCTTCAGGACTTACACCTATAGTATCCAGAAAAGTAATGACGAACTGTGCATCTATTGTCAGGAGAGAGACGACCCCGAACAAACGGTTTTCACATGTCCCAGGTGGCACCTACAAAGGAACGCGCTAGAAGCAGATATTAGCATAGGTATAACCCCGGATACCCTTACAGACAAGATGCTGGAGGATAAGGAGTGTTGGAAAAAAGGAAGTACATTCTTACACATAATAATGGAAATGAAGGAAAGGGGTGAAAGGCAAGTTCTTCCTGGTGATGGTAGATGACCGCAGTGAGTAGAAGCAGTAAAGACAGCCGCCTGTACCTGACTGAGTATATCCTCCAGGCGGTTCAAGGTACAGGAGAGGGCGAGGGGTGGTATTAGCCGGTAGAAGTCCGGCACTACTGACTCGTGATGGACACCAAGCGGCCAGTGAGCATGATGCGTTTCCACCCAAACAAAACAAAAAAAAAGGTTAGGTTAGGTTAGGTTAGGTTAGGTTAGGATAGGTTAGGATAGGTTAGGGTAGGTTAGGTTAGGTTAGGTTATGTTAGGTTAGGTTAGGTTAGGTTAGGTTAGGTTAGGTTAGGTTAGGTAACGTTAGGTTCGGTTAGGTTAGGTTAGGTTAGGTGAAGTTAGAAAATGTGGGGAACCAAATCACAACCAGGGCGAATGTCAAAACGTAGAGGAGTACTGTCCGCTATGTGAGGCGCAGGGGCACAAGGCGGGTACAATGAAATGCCTGGTCTTCAAAACAGCCCTTAAAAAGGATGGACAGGCAGAAAGAAATAAAAAAGGATATGGAGGGGAAAACGTTATTGGCTTCCTAATAGATAAGGCCATGGGGCGGAAAAAACAAGAAGACGATGACCAACAAGTAATCGAGACGGAGGCAGAACAAACCCAGAGCGAGGGAGAAAACTCCGCGCGATTATTACTGGAAATCATAGCAAAAAGTCCAAACATAGGTGCTCCGGATATAATAGAGACAGAGGACGGGTCTGCCCCCACAGCCGGATAGCGCAGGAGCCTCGGAGGGGCTAGGAAATCAATCCGAGATGTGTAGTAAAACCATACTAAAGACCCTCCAAACAAACTTAGGCACAAGTGCGGCGGCGCACGATATAGTAGAGGAGGTTACAAAAATAATTAACCTAGACATAATCATAGTCTCGGAACCAAATAAAAAGAGGGCTAGAAAACAAGGATGGATAATCGATAAAACCGAACGGGTGGCGGTCTACATCCGGGAAAGAGAATGCGGAATCGAGGGTGTGGAAATACGGGAGGGGTAAATTAAAATTACGTTCAAAGAGTTTGAAATCATAGCATGTTACATATCACCGAACATAGATGATAGGGATTACGAAGTAATAGTGGAAAACATAATGGAAATGGCGGCCAAGAAGAATGGGAAATGGAAGATACTGGCAGGGGATATAAACGCCAAGTCTCCGCAATGGGGAGCCCAGGACTCGGACAACAGAGGGGAATTATGGACCGAGCGGATGGGTACACTGGACCTAGTCGCTGCTAATACAGGACAGGCAACATTTATAAGGGGCGATAGCAGAACGCATATAGACGTGACCTGCTGTACGGCGGAAATGGTCAATAGGATAAGAAACTGGAGAAGCGAAGAAGAGGAGAACATATACACATACCACACGCATATATAGTATGACATACCACTGGACCGTAAAGAAGAGAAAACAAAGGGTAACAAAAGGAAAATATATGATATGGAGAAATTCGAACCAAACATCAAAACAACTCTAAATAATCGGAACATACAAGAGAAGAGGCTGATAAGGGAAATCAAAACTGCACTGAGTGGTGCAGAAATCAGCAACAGGAACGAACACCTGAGGAAGACCCCATACTGGTAGAACCAGCAGATATACGAACTCAAGAGGACATGCACAAAGGCCAGAAGAGAAATCACAAGAAGGCGAAGAACAAACACAGAAGAACAACATGAAGAAATGAAACAACAGCTGAAGGAAAGAAAAAAGGAACTCAAGAAGGCAATAAATAGATCAAAGAGAGAGTGCTGGAAGAGCATGTGCGAAGAGGTGGAAACTGATATCTGGGGCCAAGGCTATAAGATAGCCATGAAAGAGCTACATCCACTTTCCCCGTACCAGCAGAGAATAGAGAAAGTCGCAGAGTCGGTGAAGGCCTTATTCCCAGACAAGGAAGACGTAGTGGAGAATAGAGAAAGAGTAGAACTGGTACCGGAGATCACACCCGCTGAACTTAAGAGAGCAGCCGAAAGAATAAAGAATAAAAAGGCCCCAGGGCCGGACAGAATAACTGCGGAGGTAATCAAAAGGGGGGTGAACGTCATTCCAAACACTGTTCTCGGAGTTATGAACGAGCTGATAAAGACACAGCAATTCCCTAAAATATGGAAGGTGGCAAAACTGGTGCTAGTGTGGAAGCAGGGAAAACCCTATGAGGACCCGAAATCGTATAGGCCTATATGCCTTATAGACGTGCCCGGGAAACTGTATGAGACGATAATCAAGAACCGACTAGAGAGGGAACTCGAAGATCGGGGAAATATATCCGGCTACCAGTTTGGATTTAGAAAGGGGAGATCCACCGTACAGGCAGCAAATTGGATAAGAGATGAGGTGAAGCAAAGCCGAAGTAAATGGATGGCCTTGATTACAATAGACGTGGAAAATGCATTTAACTCGGCTACATGGAGCCTAATAATGCAAATTTTGGTGAGGAAAGGAGTAAGTGAATACTTGATTAACATTATAAATGAGTACCTCAGTGAGGAGTATATTATTAAGAGATCGAACGGAGACCACGATAAAGGCCGGGGTACCACAAGGGTCAGTACTTGGCCCGACGCTGTGGAATGTACTGTATGATGGAGTCCTTGAGCTGAAGCTGGACGACGGAGCGCGAACCATAGCGTTCGCAGATGACCTTGCTCTACTCATTCAAGCCAAAACCACAGAAGGAATGGTAAAAAAGTCAAACCAAAGTATAACCAAGGTTGAAAAATGGATGGAGGAACATGAACTACGGATAGCAAGTCAGAAAACGGAGGCGGTGATCCTGAAGGGGACAACACAGGAAAGGATCAGAAATCGAATAAGCATCAGGGTGGGGCAGACTGAGATCGAGCTGAAGAAGAGCCTGAAGTATCTCGGCATCCTCTGGATCACCAAGGTACCTTCGGCATACATGTCCAACAAGCAGCGACCAAAGCAGAAAACAGGATGGCCATAATTACAAGGCTGATGCCCAATATAGGGGGTCCAAGTAGCATGAAGAGGAGGATGCTATATGGGGTGGTGCAGTCCATCCTCCTCTATGGAGCACCGGTATGGCATAAGGCATTGGATATTCGAAGGCACAAAGCCAGGATAACAGGAGTACAAAGAAAAGCCCTAATAAGAATGACAAGTGCATACCGGACTGTCTCCGCAGAGGCGCTAAAGGTGGTAGCCGGAGTCCCCCCTATTCATCAAGCAAAAAACCACACAGTAGTGAAATGGCAGGAAGAATGGGATAATAACCGAACGGAGGCCCAGTGGACGAAAAGACTAATACCGGATATAGAATCATGGATGAAGTGCAGTCACAGACTTCTCTTTCACCCAGTTTCTGACGGGACATGGGGCGTTTAGAACCTATACGGAGAGAATAGGCAAGACGGAGGATGACATATGCGGGGATTCCGGAGCCAGGGACTCAGCAGAGCACCTGGTCTTTGAGTGCCCAAAATCAGGGGAAATGAGGGAAAGAATGATAGCAGAGGCTGGCGAGCCGATAAACGCTGACAACATGATACAAATAATGATTGATGACAAGCACAAATACGACAGAATATACGAAAGGGTGAGGGAAATTATAAAGGAGAGAAACGAATAGGAGAGGACAAGGAACTGATAGGAGACCGCACCACCTTGATTGACGTGAGCCGGCGGCGGCGGGTGCCAGTCAGGTGAGGACAAACCAGGAGGTGTTTTGGCTGGTACATTGCTACCTGAGTCCAGCATACCCATGTCGCGATCGACACCAAGTGCATGGAAAAAAAAAAGTTAGGTTAGGTAACGTTCTTCAAACAAATTTAGGGAGGACGAGGGCTGCACATGATGTAGCCCTCCTAGTATGCAAAGAGAGGGAAATAGACCTGCTAGTGGTGGCAGAGCCAAATAAGAAAATTGCAGCAGCATCTGAATGGACCACTGACGGGGTGAAAGACGTGGTAGTTAAATGCGTAAACAAAGACATAGGAATGGAAACAACAAGCGCGGGAGACGGCAATGTGATCATTCAATTTAAAATGCACATGATAATACAGTGTTACCTATCTCCGAATACCACCCTTGATTCATATAAAAATAGAGTGGACGAAATAATGAACATCGTTAAAAATAAGAAAAAAAGGGCCATCATTATGGGAGACTTTAATGCAGCGTCCCCGATGTGGGGGGCACCAGCAACAAACGCCAAAGGGGAGTACTGGGCAGAATGGATCGGAACACTGAACCTCGTGGTACACAATGACGGGGGGAAACCGACTTTTCAGAGAGTAGCGAGTAAGTCATACATAGATGTGACCCTGTCGACGGAAGATATGGCAAGCGACATAAAAAAATGGGAGGTAACAGAGGAAGAAACCCTCAGCCTGCACAACCACATCCTCTTTGAGGTAAAAGACGGAAAACTCAAGTATAATAACAGGGGACCTAGGGGATACGCCACAATACTTGAAGAAGTCTTTAAGGATACCCTTGAATTACTTACACTCGGGAACGGACAGAGCATGGAGGAAATGATCAAATACAAATTCAATTCAAATGTCGGTACTGTGAAGTCGGTTCGGTGAATGCTCCTGATAATAATTGAAATATCGTTCAGAAAATACCAAACAAGTGAACCAAAGTTTATATCAAAATGTGCGGAAGGTGACAGACTATATGAAAACTACAATCGTTTTGTTTTGATAGTGAAGATTTGTGCACACCATTCAAAAATCCGTTTCACAACCGAGATACAAATTGAAGGACCCATAAAAACACTTAATTATCTGAATTGTTTTTACAATCACCAAATATAACCACTGTGCAAACCAGTGGCGCGCACTTGAAGAGAGATATGGAAGAAAAAGATATGTCTATCAAAGATGTCTACTTACTTCTGAAAGGAGTGAATGAAAATATAAGTAGGAGAATTGATGCACTTGAAGAGACTAATAAGAATTGGTCAACAACTGTACCAAAAGAACTGGAAACAGTAACAGATAGAATAGAAACACTTGAGAGAGAGAATATTCTACTGAAGAACCAAGTGTCAATATTTGGAAAACGGCTCAAACAAAATAACCTCGTGATCTATGGCATGAAAGAAGATCAAAACGAAAATCAAGGAACGCTATTGCGGGATCTCGCCGATTTGGCAGCAACAAAACTTAATATACAAATAACAAAAATAGAACTAAATAACATACACAGACTGGGAAAAAAAGGAGGATACAATAGGCCTATATTAATATTACTTGGTTCTCAAATAAGAAGGCAGGAAATATTAAGAAGCGGAAAAAAATTGAAAGGAACTGGAATATTTATTACAGAAGACCTAACAGAAGACGAACTGAAAGAAAGGAAAATCCTATTGGGGGCACTCAAAGAAGCTAGATCAATAAACAAAACTGCATATATTAAAAGAAATAAGCTAGTAGTAGAGGGTGAAATATATACGGCAGAAGACATTGAGAACGCTGACAAATTAGAAAAGGAAGACATTTACATCTCACCAGTCCCAGAAAGAAAAGTACAGAGCGAACCCCCAACTCCATCTCCGAAGGAAGTCGAAGAAGAAGATATAACAGAACCAAAAGAAATTCAGAAGGAGGAGCGTATAACAAGAGAGATCAGGATAAGCAAGAAAGAACAAAAAAAAAATAGAAGAGGTGCGACCGCCCACACATCAACTTCAGAGACCCCCAAGAAAAGTGCAGCTCAAGTACGAAACCTGAGAGTTACAAAAAAAATTAAAAAGAAGGTTTGCCGAAGCATGTACGTTTTATACACAATATACATTTCCATTCAGCTTTAGTGTTTTAAGATCATTATATATATATATATATATATATATATATATATATATATATATATATATATACAGGGTGTTAATTAAGTACGTTGACAAACTTCGGGAGGTCATTCTTTGAAGGTTTTCAGGACGAAAAGTTCATATAAACATATGTCCCAAACGGCTTGGTTTTCGAGATACAGGGCGATAAAAATACATTTTTTTCAAGATTTTTTAGAGTTAACTTCGACATTTTCGACAATAATCAGTTCAAATTAGGCAAGTACAATCCATTCAATAGGGCGCACGATACAAAATAATGCATTTCTTAAATAATTCACAGGGTCCTCCTTTTTTCAGAGTCAAGCTTTGTTCAACCCTTCATAATTTTTTTTTCCGCCGCCACTGACATATTATGAGAAAGGAATAATCAATGTTGTTTCATTTAACATCTTTTTGATATCTTGCATTTTTTCATTTACTTGTACGGTTCAGGGGCTATAATGAAAATATTAATTTAAACATTTTCCAGTGTGGCATAACATTAGAAAATTTGAAAATTAAACATTTTCAATTATTGTAAATTGATGGAAGTATTTTTTCAGAATTAGAAAAACCTACGATGAATAAAAATTATACAATAAAAAATATAAAGACAAGCTTTTATACAAATGCACTGAAAATGAAAAAATAATTTGTTTCATTTTTTGTAGGTTATTCTGTGAGTATCAAAATCTTTCTGTACAAGATTACCTAGATCAAACAATGAAATGAATTATTTTATATCATGCGCACTATTGAATGGATTGTACTTGTCCAATTTGAACTAATTTGGATCGATTATTGTCGAAAATTCCGAAGTAAACTCCAGAAACTCCTAAAAAATGTATTTTGATCACCCTGTACTTCGAAAAGCAAGCCGCTTGGGACATGTTTATATGAACTTTTCATCTTGAAACCTTTCAAAGAATCACCCTTCAAGTTTGTTAGACTATTTGCTTCTCAAATTTCTTTATGTTATGCGTTACTGGAAAATGTTTGCGTTAATATTTTCATTGTAACTCCTGAACCGTACAAGTAAATGAAAAACATCAAGAGAGCAAAAAGATGTTAAATGAAACAACATTCATTATTCCTTTCTCATAATATGTCAGTGGCGGCGGAAAAAAAAAATTCTGAAGGGTTGAACAAAGCTTGACTCTGAAAAAAGGAGGGCCCTGTGAATTATTTGAGAAATGCATTATTTTGTATCGTGCGTACTATTGCATGGATATTGTACTTGCCTAATTTGAACTGATTATTGTAGAAAATGTCGAAGTTAACTGTAAAAAATCTTGAAAAAAATGTATTTTTATCACCCTGTATCTCGAAAACCAAGCCGTTTGGGACATATGTTTATATGAACATTTCGTCCTGAAAACCTTCAAAGAATCACCTCCCGAAGTTTGTCAACGTACTTAATTAACACCCTGCATTTTTTTTCTCTTTACATACATTTACCATATACTTACCAACCATATTAGTTTGTAAGCTTTTATTTCATTTTATATAATGGATCCCTATATTCGGGATTTCCGAATTGACAATGTTGAAACATATAGCATAGACACCATTGATGAATGCAGACAGATTCTTGATATAAACAAAATATACCACAACTTCAAGATTCTGCAGATGAATATTCGCAGTATTAATAAAAACCTAGATGAATTTTCCATTATGCTACAAAATTTAAAATCTGATATTGATATTATTATCCTAACCGAAACTAGAGAGGTGGTTGATGAAAGCATTATTTGTATAAATGGATATAACACTATATATAACAAAAGCCGTTATAACTAGAATGATGGAGTAGTTGCCTATATAAAATCAAATCTCAAATACACCTACAAAATAGTAGATGTTTCTGATGATTCGAAGGCGCTTCGAATTGAACTTGAACTAGGTACAGATAAAACACTTCTCGTTACAACCCTGTACATATCACCAAATTCTAATATACAGGAATTTAATACAGATTTGTTCAACTTATTCGAGAACCACTATGATAATACGGGCGTTTCCCTGTTTTTGGGCGATATCAACATTGATTTATTAAACGTCGATAACAGGTATACATTGGAATATCTGGACACGTTGAATGAATTTGGATACGTTTTCACTATAAACGCACCTACCCGAATACAAGGAAACATTAAATCATGTTTGGATCACATCTTCATTAAATCAAAAAATCCTGACTTAAATGAAAATATCTTGCCCATTATATTAAAATCGACAATTACTGACCACTACACCAGTTTACTTCAGATAGTATTTTCCGAAAAAACGAACACAAACGTTAACAAAAAAAATTCATCAAACGTATTAACACCAGTAAAATACACAACGCCTTCAGCGGTATTTCCTGGGATGATGTCTACTCTGCGCCAACTCCAGACTTTGCAACAAAGAAATTCATCAACTCAATCGTAAATGCGCTAGAAGCATGCACAGACACACATCACATTTGCAGAAAAAACACTAAAATAGCACCCTGGGTTACAAATGGTTTACTGAATTCTATCAATAAAAAAAACACTTTGTTTCGCCGTTTGCAAAAGCACCCATATTATAATGAACTGAAGGAAGAATACAAAAGATACCGAAACAAGCTAACTCCACTGATCCATAAAGTAAAATTCCACTTCTATAAAAAGCAGATTGATAAAAACCAAAATAATTCAAAAAATCTATGGGATGTCACACAACAAATATCCAAGACAAAGAAACAAAAAATTATTATAGATAAGATTAAACACCCCACAAGAAATGAACTTTTAACCAATAAAACGCACATTGCAAATGCATTCAATATAGAATTTGTAGAAACGGGTAAAGTACTTGCTGGCAAGATCAAGAAAAACGATAATTACGAAATAAAAAGAACACCGATTTTAAACTCATTCCTTTTCGAACCAATTGACCAGATGGAACTAAAAAATACAATCTTTGATCTAAAAAATAATAAGGCAGTAGGTTGTGACGAATTGAAAGCAGAAACTATAAAACTAATATCAGTTTACATTCTAGATCCCCTAACTCATATTCTTAACCGATGTGTGGAAGAAGGTGTTTTCCCCAGTGAATTCAAAAAATCTATTATTATTGTTCAAAAAAGGGGATAAGTCTATTATCACAAACTATCGCCCTATCTTTCTGGTAACTCATCTTTCGAAAATATTTGAAAAGATCATCAAAAAAAAAGCTCGTTTCTTTTCTTAATAAATATAAATTAATATCCAACTGTCAATTCGGATTACGAGAAAAAATCTCCACTCAAGATGCTGTTCTCACCTTGACCTCAGAAGTTACCGAGGCCTTAAATGAAAAGAAAACCTCTCTGTGTGTGTTCATAGATCTTTCGAAAGCCTTTGACACTGTCAGTCATCATCTTCTCCTCCAGTCTTTGGAAGATACTGGAATACGGGGCAACATATTAAAATTATTTAATAGTTACTTAACTGGAAGGAGCCAGGCCGTAAGAATTGATGATATACTGAGCAGTGATAAGGTGATCGAATGTGGGGTACCTCAAGGATCCGTGCTAGGACCAACACTTTTCAATATATATATATATATTAACGGACTATTTTCATTGGGCAACGGGAACATAGTTGGATTCGCAGATGACACAGCCATATTTTATAAAGCAGAAAACTGGAATTCCCTGAAAATTAAAGTTGAAACGGAGCTCTCACTTATCAAATGCTGGCTGGATAAGAAGTTGCTGACGGTTAATATTGATAAAACGCATTACCTACCGTTCTGTTGTAATGCAGCTGGAGAACCCCCATTCGATGAACTGATAATGAGAAATGATCCACCCTTTCATATCTTTCCTGAAAAGAAAGTGAAATACTTAGGAGTAATTCTTGACACTCATATGAAATGGGATCTCCATATCAAATATACTGTCAACAAATTGAGGACCATGTTATACAAATTTAGAAAACTTAAGGAACTCCTACCACTGAAATATCTCAAAATTTTATATTACTCACTTGTGGAAAGCCATATACGCTATGAAATTGCGGTGTGGGGAGGAGCATTGAATGCTCATATTCATCAAATTGAAGTAATACAAAGGCGTTTTCTTAAATTAATATTTTCAAAAAACAGCAGATATCCCTCTGAGCGTTTATACACCGAAACTGGTATACTGGACATAAGACAGTTGTATTTTTTATGCTCCAGCACTAAATATCATACACACAAACATACAGCATTGCTTCCCGCACACCAGTACCACACACGCCAAAGAGATCAGTATACTACATCCCTAATGGTCAGGACTATTACTCAAAGATCATATACCTACTTTGCGCCTAAATTGTACAATCAAATTTCCGAAAGTATAAAATCAATCATAAATATCAATTGCTTTAAAAGAGATTTGAAAAAACATATCCTCCAAAGTCAACGACTTGAACTACTACGTCTATTTGAATAAAAATATATATATATATATATATATATATATATATATATATATATATATATATATATATATATATATATATATATATATATATATATATATATATATATATATATATATATATATATATATATATATATATATATATATATATATATATATATATATATATATATGGTACCATTTTACTTACTTATATGTATCACGTCCACTTTTGAAATTGCTGTATGGATTTTCCACGTTTTTATTTTTCATTTTAACTTAATATTAATAACACATGTATTTTTAATTACAATTTTATTATGTATCTATAACGAAACAAGTACATCTGTGTACTTATCGTTGTCGAATAACTTTTTTCGCTGTGTGAGTATTGTGTCTTAATTGTTTTAAGTTACTGCTGTGAATAAAGTTATATTCTATTCTATTCTATTCTACATAAAACTGACACAAAGGGCAAGTGTAGAACACCACACCACGAACAAACAGCAACCGTACTGGTGGAATCAAAAACTAGCTCAAACCCCGACGAGACTCAACATCGCTACTTAAAAGACGGAGAGGGGCCAGGAACAGAGATGAATTGGTGAAACGACAAGGAAGAAAAAAAGAATTACAAAAAAGACATAAATAGCTCCAAAAGGGAACATTGAATGACACTATGCCAGGACTTAGACAGGGACATTTTCGGTCAGGGTTACAAAATCGTAACCAGAGAGCTCAAACACAGAGGAACCAAATACGAATTGAGCAGTGAAAGGAAGAAGAAAATAGTCTGTGGACTTTTCCCAAAAGCCAATGAAGAGGAAACATTTGAATACAAGACCACCGAAGAATACCTGCCGTTTACAAGAGACGAATTGAACGAGGCCGCAAGCAAAAAAAAAAACAGGAAAGCCCCGGGGCCTGATGGCATTATTCCGGAAATAACTAAGCTCACTATCAAATGCCAGCCAGAGAGGATCTTAAGTATACTAAATGAACTAGTGAGGGGCCAGAACTTCCAGACGCCTGGAAAAATTAAAAGTAATACTAATTCCCAAGGGAAACAACAAACAACGAGGGAGAAAGGAAGTACAGAACGATATGTCTGATAGACGTTCTTGGCAAGACGTACGAGCACCTTATAATTAAAAGATTAAAGGATGAGCTGGAGGAAGAGCACGCTGTGGCACGCACCCAGTATGGATTCAGGAAAGGCCGGAGCACAGTGGATGCCATAAAGAAAATGATGAATTTCGTCACAAGCTCCACATGGGTAACGATCATAACGTTTGACATAAAGAATGCCTTTAATACAGCCTCATGGGAGATCATAAATAGAAGGCTGAGTGAGCTAGATATCAGTAGGTACATCAGAAGAATAATAGCGAAGTTCCTCAACCAGAGACAGATAACGGTGGAAAATGAGCAAATGGAAATAACGCAGGGGGTTCCGCAGGGCTCGGTCCTGGGACCCACCCTCTGGAACGTCCTGTATGACACGGTGCTGAGACTCAGGTTGCCTGAGGAGTGTTACACCGTGGCATACGTGGATGACCTAACTCTGGTCGTAAGAGCAAACAAAAAGGAGGACCTCATAAGGAACGCCAACAAAGCAATCAGGAAAATATTCGACTGGATTAAAACGAATAAACTGAAAGCCGCATTGGAAAAAACGGAAGCAACCATTGTGAGAGGACCCCGCAAGAGGGATGACATCAAATTTCGCATAGGTACCAGGGAGATAATCCCTCAAAAATCAGTTAAATGCTTAGACACATAGACGATAAATTGATTTATGATACGCACATCAAAGAAACAATAAAGAAAGCGGAGAAGTCGGTGGCGGTCATAGCTAGACTGATACCAAATACAAACGGCCCGAAAAGCGAGAAAAGGAAAGTACTATATGGGGTGGTGCAATCAATCTTGCTGTACGGCGCCCCAATCTGGGAAAGGGTAATGCACGTTGAGAAATACAAGGAAATGATGCTGGGGACGCAAAGGAGAATGCTTCTGAGAGTAGCAATCGCTTACAGAACCGTCTCAACGGAGGCCATATGCGTAGTGGCGGGAATCTGCCCAATTGACCTCCTAGTGGAGGAGAGGGGAGAATTGTACGCACGAAAAAACGAAGATCTTGGAGTAATCGAGGAAGTCAAGAGCAACACCATGAGGAAGTGGCAACGGAGGTGGGAGGAAAATACTGAAACGGGGTAGTGGACCAAGAGGTTGATACCTAATATTAAACCATGGATAAAATGCCAATACCGAGAGCTAAACTACTACCTAACGCAATTCCTTACAGGCCACGGATCGTTCAGGAAATACACCCACAGAAAGTGAAGACTCGCCCAAACACACGGTCCTAGTGTGCAATAGATGGACAGCTCAGAGAACTACAATGGAGATCGAGATTGGGGACACGCTGGTTGCGGATACGATAATAAGGAAAATGCTATCTGGCAAAGAGAGATGGAACAAGATATCCAGCTTCATAGCAAACGTTATGAAGCAAAAGGAAATGGAAGAAAGGGCTTATCAACGAGAAGGCAGGTAGTAAAAGTCTCCTCTCGCCGCGGATTATGTCGTTCAGACAATGCCGGGCAGATGGGAGAAAGAAAGCATAGGAGAACCGAGGGGGTTTTAGTCGGAGTAGCGCCCCACACTACCCTGGCTGATTGACAGATAGGCCGGGGTGTCAAGCGATTTCCCCCTCCCAAAAAAAAACAAAGGTTAGGTTAGGTTAACTCCGCCATGGACTTGCACCACATCCATGCCGGTCACACGCCCGGGAAAAGGAGGAGTGGCCTATCTTGGGAATCCGATCATTGCACTTCCTCTGCTCGGCTCTCTCCTACACCGGATCACACTTTGCTTCAACTTGTCTTGGGTGGATCCGCCTTCTTCTGTTCTCTATGACCTTTCGGCCTCTCTTGGCCAACTCTTGTTCTTTCCGATCCCGACACTATTAGAGCATGTGAGGTCTAGGGATCATTCTTTTTCGTGTCTTCGCCAAGGGAGTGAACCCTTCCAGAAATCCGCAACCCAAGGTGTCACGCGACCCGTGCCGACGGGTGGATGGCCAGGCATTAAATGGTCTCAAACGGAGCCGATGGAACCAAGCGCACTCACATCGTATCCAGCCTTACTCCTGCATGCTGGGCTCTGCAGGGGTGGACTGTAACTTTCCTAGCTACTCGTGGGAACAACATGAATAAAAACGACAAATCAGGAACATCAATTAAGGATAGTAGATCCAGAACCCCAAGCATCTCCAGCCAGTCAGATTGATCTAGGAGAAGCTCCATTGGAGATGGGTATAGTAACATCGCCATAGTCGATATCACATACGATGATGAGGATAGGGCAATAAAAAGGAAAAGAGAGATGGATTCAACGGCCGGAGGTGAAAATAACCAGGGAGTTGATGCAAAGAGGGAAAAGACATGGAAAATGAGGAAGGTGGAACAGCTAACAAAACAAGTGGACCAAACCACGAGGGAGCTGACCAAAATCGTACGCGAAAACCCTAATGCTAAGAAAGAAATCAAAGAGTTCTTATCAAAAATGAGAAGCCTGACGAGCCAAATCATGACGAAAGACATGCAGGCAATTTTTGACATTACTGAGACCCAGGAGAAGATGACACAAACTGAACAGGACTAAAATACAAACAAAGTAGTGTGCACATGCAGAGCGTCAACACTAAGCGCTCCGCAAGACTGAAACCAACTATGGACTACGAGGAATACAAAGAATTAGATAAACTTAACTAGAACGCCGCGGTTTAGACGAATAAAGGTATTACAGTGCCAACAAACGCCAAAGTGGTGAAAGTCGTATTAGCGGAACCTGAGGACCCAAACATGACCATGAGCATATAGAGGATGTTTAGGGATAAGTTTCCTGAGCTAATGAGATTGCAAAGAGAGCTCGAAGTTATTGAGCAAACAACCAGGATTAGAGGGACAGGTGAGCGCAAAGGGATTAGGACTTAGGGAAGCCGTGGATGCAATTCACATTAGAGGTATGGAGTGCGGGACGACAAGCGAACAGATAAGTGAGGCCGTGAGGTTAGCAACAGGCGATTGGACAGACGAATGTAGAGTCAGTGAAATAAGGCCCTTACAGAACGACATGACTGCAACTACAGTGATCCTCCCAAAGGAGATTGCGAACGAGCTAATGAGGGAAGAATACATCAGAATCGGCCTGGTCTATTTCAGGATGGAGAGGCGAATTAATTTGGATAAATGAACGAAGTGTTAGAGCTTCTCCCACAAAAGAGACAAATTTGACGGATCGGACCGGTCGGAGGACTGCTTCAGATGCGGCGCAAGTGACCACAAGGCAAAAGAATGCACAAATATGAACTTCTGTCCAGTGTGCAAAGAGAAAGGACACAAAGCGGGCACCATAAAATGTCCAGTTTTCAAGACCGCATTGAAGCAGGCTAGGATAAGAGCCAGAACCAATAGAGGCAGGTATGCAACCATGAGTAATATACCAGGATACACCTTTGGGCAGGCCATAGAAGATGCAACCCAATCGGAAGCAGAGGAAGACGGGGACGTCGAAAACATGGAAGACAATGACCAAATTATGTGGGGGGAAAACGAGGGAACAGTACACCTTTTCCACTCCAGATATTTCAGGTTAACGTGGACTGGCGGAGAGAAGCACACCATCTGTTAATGAGAACAGCTACCGGGGAAAAAGAAGACATATTGGTCATCCAGGAACCAAATAAGGCCATAACCCGCAAAGATACGGAGTGGATAATGGATCCAGATGAGAACACGGCGATATGGTGCAGAAACCGAAAGTGCGGAGTTCTGGACCATACCTCCGAGCCGGGTTTCATATGTCTTAGCTTCGAGAGCTGGGCTTTGTGCAACTGCTATGTTTCACCAAACATACCGCTAGATGATATCAAGTCGTATATACAACGGCTGGTGCTCCACGTAAGGGAAGGCCGAAAGAAAGACGTGGTTATAATGGGGGACTTCAATTCGAAGTCCAACCTATGGACAGCGCACACCCCGGACGTTCGGGGTCGATATCTGGAGGAATGGATAAATGGCTGTGACATGACGGTACATAACGTAGTAAACGAACCCACCTCCATCAGGGGAGCCCAGTCCTCCACTATTGATCTTACGCTGTCCATAGGAAGAATCGGTCCCAGGATTAGTGAATGGCAGGTCTCACAAACAGAAAGTGCAAGTCTCCATAAATATATATTTTTTAGAATCAACACGGGTCAGAAAAAAATAGACGACTATCAGAGCTGCCACAAATTTCTCCAACCCACGACTTTCAGGGACACAATACAGCTCCTCGGCCACAACATCCAAGATGCACAAACGATGATTGAAACTGTCAAAAGCACCCAAAACCTAAGCATAGAAACTAATGATGATGGTAGTGACAGGAAACAGCCCGTATGGTGGAACGAGGATATAGGGGAAATGAGGAGAAAATGTCATTATGCTAGAAGAGTACTCACTAGGCTCCGAGGAGCGAATGCTGAGCCGGATAGAGTGATAGCGCAAGAGCAGAATTATAGGGATACCAGAAGGGAGATGAGGAAGGCAATAAAAAGAGCTCAGAAAGAAGAATGGCGACAGATGTGCGATAGGCTTGAGGATGACCAATGGGGGCAGGGTTACAAAAGAGTTACCCGCAACCTGAAAGGCCTCAGAGCACCCTATGACCTTCACCAGAGGTAAAGAGAAGGCAAACTCAGGGACCTACTCCCTCGAACAAACCCTGCAGAGAGGGGGGAAAACGAATAGAGGGAGGACCTTCTCCGTCCATTCTCAAGGTTAGAACTCTCCGATGCAGCGAACAGAATAAGAACCAATAGATCGCCTGAACCCGACGGAATATTACCGGAGGCCGTAAAGTATGCCGTAGAGTGCATCCCCGATGTTATTCTCGGTATACTGAACGAACTGTATAGACGTGGTGAATTTTTAATTGAGTGGAAGGCTGGTAAAGCCATCCTTATATCCAAGGGACACCCACGTGTTGAAAAAAGGTATAGGCCAATTTGTTTGCTGGACTGCTTCAGAAAGCTGTTTGAATATCTGGTAAAGAATAGACTTATCGCGGAGATGGATGCGGAGGAAAGCCTTGCTGATACGCAGTACAGTTTCAGGGCAAGTAGGTCAACGGTGGGCGCACTAACATATGCAATGAATGGTAAATAGCCAAACTAGGACATGGGGAGCCATAATACTAATAGATATAAAAAATGCTTTCTACACAGCCAAGTGGCACCTGATATTACGGAAGCTGACTCAGATGAAAATTAGTGACCCCCAGCGCAGAATCCTGCAAAATTATCTTACGGACCGAATATAAATCTATGGAAATTTCAATATAGACCTCACGCAAGGAGTACCTCAGGAATCTGTGTTGGGACCCACTCTGTGGAATGTCTTATATGACGGCATTCTCAAGCTGGACCTGCAAAGGAACTGCACTACCGTTGCATATGCAGACGATCTGGCCAACAAAAAGGAAGACTTGATAAGCCAGGCAAATGGCAGCCTTGATAAAATAGCCCGATGGACGCAAGAGCATGGACTAGAGGTCGCACCACAAAAAACCAAGGCAATAATACTGAGGGGCCCAAGGAAAAGAGAAGGTATCCAATTAAATCTGGCGGGGACGGAAATAAAACACCAGAAATATGTCAAGTATCTGGGTGTATGGCTTGATGACAAGCAAATCTTCAATGAACATGTAGAAAGGATCTGCGAGAAGGCGAACAGACAGATTGCAGCCCTGACTAGGATACTACCTAACACGAGAGGCCCTGGCCTACATAAGAGAAAGGTGATGTATGGCGTGGTCCGGTCGGTCCTACTATACGCGGCACTGGTGTGGGGCCATGTAACCAGAGTCGCAAAATACAATAACATGCAAGGATCTACACAACGGAAGATGCTTTTTAGGACGGCCATGGCATACCGGACGGTATCCGCAGAGGCAGTATGCGTTATCACGGCGGTGGTACCGATACAACTGCTGATTGCAGAAAGAACCTGGACTTATAATGTCAGTGTGTTTATTGTCCAGAGAGAGACGATCCTCACCATACTCTTTTTGTCTGCGAGTGACGTCACCAGGAACGATAAAACGTTGAGACTGCATTCGGGGTGGAAATCACACCAGACAACCTAACTGAGCAAATGTTCCAGAACCGGGAAACATGGGAGAGAGTATACAACTTCCTCCATACCGTTATAGAAAAGAAGGAGCGGGAGGAAAGAGCAATGCAAGAGGCAAATAGAGTAGGGTAGGAAACAGACAGTCAGGAAGGCCCGAAGTATGTCCGAAAGATAGTTCTGGACCTTCCCTGCAATGAGGTGGTTTTAGTAAGTATACAGCTCTTGCTGGAGTCCTACAATTCTGAGGAAAGGAGGAACCGGTACCCAGAGTTCATCTACAATTTCCACCCGTCAAAAAAAAAGGTTAGGTTAGGTTAGGTCAGGCTAGGTTACGAGTTTGAGGCAGATATAGATGTGCAGAAACCAATTATGGTATAAAATAGATTATGTTCGTTGTCTTCTTCCCTATGCCGTACCTAAGACATTTGTTTACTGTTTCGTATTCAGTAAGATCTAAGAAACCCTCTGGTAAAAACCGCATCTCCCTATCTCTTACCGTTCTCAAGATATTGAAATTTTAGTTTGGAGCCCAGTAGCGTACGTATAAAAAGTTCTGTATTTCTGATTTTTAAGACATTTGAAGAGTAGAGGGAGTGCAGAAAATATGGATAAAATTTTTTTTTGAAGTTTCAAAAATTAAAATAGCCATATTTTCGTTAGGGTGCGTTGTTTTATCGAGACTTGTTAGGAGTTTAAGGCAGATATAAATGTGTAGAAACCGATTCAGGTATAAAATTAATTATGTTCGTTGTCTGCTTCCCTATGCCGTACCTAAGACATTTGTTTGATGTTTCGTATTCAGTAAGACCTAAGAAACCCTCTGGTAAAAACCGCATCTCCCTATCTCTTACCGTTCTCAAGATATTGAAATTTTAGTATGGAGCCCAGTGGCGTACGTATGAAAAATTCTGCATTTCTGATTTTTAAGACAGTTGAAGAGTAGAGGGAGGGCAGAAAATATGGATAAAATTATTTGTAAGTTTCAAAAAATAAAATGTCATAATTCCGTTAGGGTGCGTTGTTTTATCGAGACCTGTTAGGAGTTTGAGGCAGATATAAATGTGTAGAAATGTTCATTGTCTGCTTTCCTATGCCGTACCTAAGACATTTTTTGAATGTTTTGTATTCAGTAAAGCCTAAGAAACTTCCTGGTGAAAACCGCGTCTTTCTATCTCTTTCCGTTCTCGAGATATTGAATTTTTAGTATGGAGCCCAGTGGCGTACAAGGTGAAAATTCCTCACTTCGGAATTTTACTGCAGTTAACGGGTAGAGGGAGTGCAAAAACATGTTAAGAAACCAATTCTGACATGAAATTATTTATTTTTATTTTCACCTCCTTCCCTATGCCGTTCCTAAGATATTAGTTGAATATTTTGTCTTCAGTAGGACCTAACAAATTGTTTGGTAAAATCCGTATCCCCAAATCTCTTTCCGTTCTAGACAAATTGATTTTTTCACTCCGTAGCCGTTGCAAAAGTAGTAATCAACTATAGCAGATAGCCAAATATCTGAACTCGTATAAAAACCTGCACCAGTACCAAACCCTGAACCTGAGGCACAACCAGGTCCCTCGGGTCTACGAAAACGACGTGGAAATCAGAAAACGCGTGGTAATAAACCCGCTTCTGGCACAAACACACACTCCACCAACCCCGGCAGATAGTATGTGTTTACGAAAGCGCACAAAATATAACAATGTACAAGATAGAGATATCATTTCGTTCACAATTGAAAACGCAGAAAGATTGCACGAAAGATGGGCAATTTGGGAATACGCTTCGAATTCCATATTCTAACTTAGAAATTGCCACCCACTAGGCATTAGACGACGTCTAATCACACTTTTGGCGACTAACAAAGCGAACGACTACGCCCCTCAAATGCAAATCGACAATATTGTAGCCAATTTGCAATATATAAACAATTCTCCTTCCACGTAAACTGTATATACCTATCTTCACGAATTCAACAGCTACATGCTTTAAAAAAAATTCTCAATCGATCAAACATTTGATTTGTTCTCTTAAGATTACTGTTTCACTCATATTAGTAAATATCAATTTTTTGCAAATAAAATGCAGTTTGCTGGCTGAGTAAAGAGTTCTTAAAGAAACATCCCGTATGACATCGGTCAAAATCTCAAATACAAGTGAAATCGTAATACTCAACAAAATTTGAACAAATATATTCTCAAATTATAGTCTAATCGCTGAAAAAAAACCAGTCATAATGGAAAACACTAAATGATTTCATTTAAAACCGTTATTCGCGTTAATATCTAAACGAATAAATGCTAATATTCGAGTTTAATCGCAACAAAAAATCCGTACTTGTGGAAAACCATTTAGAATTTCCGAAAAAAAAAAAAAAACTAAAGTCGTAATTCGCGGCAAAATCTTGACAAATCAATGCACAATATAGAGTTTAATCACGACAAAAAAATCCGTACTTTCGGAAAACCCAGAATGATTTGAAAAAAAAACTAAAATCATAATTCGCGACCAAATATAAACTAACGAATGCGAAAAAGCGAGTATAATCGGGAAAAAAATCCGTACTTTTGGAAAACCCTTTATGATCTTCAAAAAAAATCCAAAAAAATCTAAATACATAATTCGCGACAAAATCTTAACAAATCAATGAACAGTATAGATTCTAATCACTACAACTACAAAACCCTTTATGATTTTCGAAAAAAAATCGAAAAAAAGCTGAAATCGTAATTCGCGACAAAATCTAAACTGATGAACGCTAAATTTCGAGTAAAATCTCGACAAAAAATCCGTACTTTTGGAAAACCCTGTATGATTTTCGAAAAATTCTCGGAAAAAAAGTTATAATCGTAATTCGCGACAAAATCTGAACGAGTAAACGCTAAAATTCGAGTACATACGAGAATAAAAAATCCGTACTATTGAGAAACCCTGTATGATTTTCAAAAAATAATAGAAAAAAAGCTCTAAAATCGTAATTCGCCACATCATATGAACAAACGAGTGAGAAAAATCGAGTATAATGTCGTACTCTTGGAAAACCCTGTATGATTTTCAAAAAGTTCTCGAAAAAAGGTAAAATCGTAATTCGAGACAAAATAGAAACAAACGAATGAAAAAAAATCGAGTATGATTCCGGAAAAAAAACCGTACTTCTGAAGAACCCTCTATGATTTTCGAAAAAAGAATCTTAAAAAGGCTAAAATCGTAATTCTCCCCAAATTCTAAACGAATGAACGCTAAAATTCGAGTCAGTTCTCGATTAAAAATACGTACTTTTGGAACACCCTGTATAATTTGAAAAAAAATCGAAAAAAGCTCTTGAATCATAATTCGCGACAAAATATAAACAAACGAATGAAAAAAATCGAGTGTAATGGCGAAAAAAAATCCGTACTTTTAAAAAAACCAGTATGATTTTCGAAAAAATTTCTAAAAATAGCTAAAATCGTAATTCGCCACAAAATCTAAACGAATAAACCTAAAATTCGAGTCCGATCGCGACAAAAACAAAAAATCCGTACTTTTGAGAAACCCTGTACGATTTCGAAAAAATCGTCAAAAACCACGACATACGCTCATCCTTAGATATATTTTATTTTCCAATGCATTCAATACTGAAACTTTTGTATCTTCAAACTTGCTTTTTACCACGTATTCGAAATGTTTCCTATTTCTCGGAACTCCATTCTCCAATATTTACTACGAAAAGCTCATACCAAGTATTCTCATATTCACATATTTCATTGAATGTTCAGTTGATTTGTTGACTTGTTCGAGACGGTATTACCTACAACTCTCTTGCAATCTTAGAATTTTCAGTGCGTTTATAACGATTGGTTTATATTTCCTTATACAGTGCGACGCTAAATTATGGAACAAATTCATTATTTCTGAATATAAAGATATATCGGAAAAATCCTCGGACAGGTCGATTTTCTTTTCCGATGGGCCAATTTTTGAACCTCACCCAAAATATATAGGGTTATCCGCATTTGAGGAAAAGCGACTATGGTGATATTTTTAAATGGGACACCCAGTATATTTGTCCATATTTGGTTAGGGATCGTCATTACAAATCCAGTGATACCAAGTTTGATGGGATTATGTCAAACGGCGGCGGAGATATTGCCAAAAAACTTCTCCATATACCCAATGAGTGCGACAGAGACTTTTAACCTTACTCATTAGACATACGAGGAAGTTGTTTGACCATATCTCCGCAGCCTTTTGACATAATCTCATCAAACTTGCTATCACTGGATTTGTAATGACGATCCCTAACCAAATATTGACAAATATACTGGGTGTCCCATTCAAAAATATCACCATAGTCGCTTTTCCTCAAATGCGGATGACCCTATATATTTTGGGTGAGGTTCAAAAATTGGCCCATCGGAAAAAAAATCGACCTGTCCGAGGATTTTTCCGATATATCATTATATTCAGAAATAATGAATTTGTTCCATAATTTTGACGCGCACTGTATATTTGAGTTTTCCGTTAATTTTTCGCATCGAGCATTTCATTTTGATAATTTCCTTTTGATTTCCTTACGTGTATTTACATTTATTAAGTTTCTGTGTGGTGTGTCCTTGTGTGTATATTCCTGACTTCAATTGTTGTAACCTTATTAACAAACAATGTCCCGTCCACTAACCATAGACGAACTTCAAAATCTCCATTACGAATTCGATGTCGATTCGTATTTGATTATTTACTATTTATCATGTCTTAACGTTCAGCATTCAACAAAATAGTTATTTATTGTATAAGTGTTTTAGATATCATTTTATTTGCGCAAGAATTTCTTGAGCAAATAAAATGTATCTAAAACACGCATGCAATACAACGTTTTATTCACAATCACATTCATTTAGAATCAGAATCGCGGAAATTTTTCATCACAAAATGACTTGACGTTTTGCTCTGACAGCGGCTGTCACCTCCTCAAAAATCATTGAAATAACATACAAAAATATCGGGAGGTGTTGAATGGTTGCTCTGTATTTTCGATTGTTTATCGACTCCATTTGTAGAAATTTGTGAAGTTGGTGAAAATAAATAAAATGTGATTGATATTCAAGATGGTATTTTTCATTATTCCACTAGTGGAATAAAGTAATTTCATTATTCCACTGGTGGATAAAGTGGTACTTTATACGGTTCATAAGTGTGGATAAAACTTCAATTATAAGGTGCTAGTGGATAAAAATGTTTTTTTATGGTATCATTTCGTCTACAGTCTAGAAAAAATGTAATAAAGTTTTATGTCTGGGAATTATTTCACAAAAACGAATAATAGGAGACTTGGAAAACTTTTTCTCTTTATTTTCTAAAAACAACAAAATCTCGAAAACAGTTTTATTATTCTCAAACATGTCTACAAAAAGTTTCTAAAATTTTTTTCATATCTTGAAATATAAACAGAATAATGAAATTTATTTAATGAAACACCAAAAACTCAAAGACAGCTATAGTTATTCGAATTTCACAAGTTACCTTTTTTGATCACCTCATCGAAGTCTACAAAAAATATAAAAGCTTTTCTTAATTTGCTCTGTGTGTGTTTGTTAGATGGGTACAAATTTTGCAAGCTGAATTAGAAGAACTTCCACTCATCCTATGGAATTAAAATTTTACATGTTGATTCAGTTCTGATGACAATACATTAATGTCGAAGTATTTGTCTCCCCCTGCCACCGAAAAGCTAGATAGAGAACGCGTCGGGTATAGAAAGTTTTCTTGACGGATTTGGACATCAAAAAAAATTCAGAAAACTCGTGAATTTAAAATCGAAAAAATCCGTAGAAATAGTGAAGAGTATCTGACCGCAAATATCACCGCTAAAAAAATTCCTCACCTCCTGTTTCCCCTCAAAAGCAAAATAGAGAACGCAAAGGAATTCTAAAAATATTTGAACAGATTCGGATATGGTAAATAATGATAAAAAGAAACCGATTGGAGTGCTCGCCCCCCTTTCCTGTCACGAAAATAGTTACGAAAACTGGCGAAATACAAAACGAAAAAATCCTTAAACAATAAACTTAAAAAATTCTTTTTGGAGAAAAGCTTCTATTTAAATGAACTAAAAAGTAGAAAATAAATTTTAAAGTGAATTAAACCCATTATTTTGTTACATTATTTTTAAATGCTTGTCGCGAGAATAAATTTTGAGGTCATTTTAAATTTAATTTATAATAAAAAATACATAGCGACAAGCTTCATTAAAAATTTTATAATGCAACAAAATGAAAGGTTTAATTCACCTTAAAATGTATTTTCTTCTCTTTAGTGCATTCCGATGAAAGTTTTTCTCTAGAAATTATTTTTTACGTTTATTATTGCGTAAGATCAATAGCCTGAGCAATATTTTACAAAAACGGAACATCAGGAACTACCACAACCGGTTACGTCACTCGACGTATTCTAATTTCAAGAAAATTGTGAAATTTTACGAGTACTGACTTGCTTATTTTTAAAGATTTTCAAGTTTATTTCACAAGATATGGAAATACTCGATGAACATTTTTTATAGACCTGTTCAATGACATTAAAAGTGTTAGTATACTTTTTAGTGATAATTCATTAAGTTTTAGATTCTTTGAGATTTTAAATAGCGATTTAAAGAATTTTAATTTTATCATATTTTCCGTTCTATCATTTTACCAAAATAATTTTAGGATATTTTTCGTGGATTTCCTTGAAAGACATGAATTGGAAAATTAGAAATATATCAACCGTTTCCGAGACATTTTCCAATACTCTAATTTCGATTTTCAGGTTTTTCAAGTTTTCCCCGTTTTCCGATAATTTTCGATGAAATTGGTTCTCGTAGGACTTGTTCGTCTAGTAAGGTCTATTAATTACAATTTTCCAAAATTCATTTTCAATTATCGATTCGGCGTATACGAATTTAAAAAAAACTGCACGTTTCCGAAAATCGCTCAGAAAAGCCGGTTAGCATTATCCAATCCATCTCAAAAACTATCAGAACAGAATATTGTTGTGTCTGCTTAGTTCATGTTGTTTATTTTTCATATACTATCATTTATTTTTATACACAAAATTGCAACCTACAACTATTAAACTCAAAACATACACTGGTGTAATTTTCGAACCGCTGAGCGTATGTAATGTTGAAATCAATTATAAAAATGAAGATGGTGTTGAAAAAGTGTACGTACTTCGAAACTTAGTATCACCAATTTCAGACAGACAATGGCTTAGTTTGATCAAATTGAATTTGTCCACAATTCAAAGTATTGATACATATAACGACAAAAATTACGGTGGCAATCTTACGGAACTACTGAACGAATATGGTGATTTATTTTCGCAAAAAATTGGCATTATCAAAAATTACAAATGTATAATAAAAATAAAAGATGATACAAAACCCATTTTAATTCGAGCCCGACCGATACCATTCACACTGAAGGATCATACCAAAGTCAAAAAAAATCGACTTGAAAGAGCAAGAATTATTGAAAAGTGAATTATTCATGCTGAGGAACCCCTGTCACAAATATATCGTTGAGAAACATGGGAGTTAACAAATCAATTCCTGACTGTGAAAGAAAATTACTTCAAATTTTTTGTTGGTTTACCGATCGCAAAAAAACTGAGCATTATTGTCTTCGAGTTGAAATTTCAAAAGAATATCTCCAAACGTTGCAAAATGATAGCGTTTTCAAATGCTACAAAACTACAGACAGATGTTTCATTATCGATCTACCTTTATCAACTTTACTTTGAACAAATACCGAGTTGTTTTTCATAGCCAATAATTGATATATCATTCAACGTGTTCATTACGTTTCGAATACTTTTCGAAAGTCATCACATTTTTTTTAGACTTTCACTATTCAATCATTAAAACACATGAGATCAAACATTTCCTCTTCTTTTCAACATCAAAATACTCAATTTCCAAAATAATGTTTTTCTTTCAAGTCAAGACTATCAATAACATTTTTCTTACGTAATTTTTCAACTCCTTACAGATCAATGACCACTTTCGACGTTCCGGATATCTGGAAAATTCGCTTCGAAGAAGAAACCAGGCCCTGCCAAAACGTGAAGCTCCTTCACCTCCTAAAATCCGAACACGGCCTTAAGTATCACCGAGAATTTCACCTTAGTGTATCTGGCATCCATGCCACCCACGTTTTAGTAATGGACAGTGTTAAATCCATTCTAGTTGGTTCCAAAATATGGTTCTAAACAAACGCCTTACAATATGACCTTAACACTCTGCCGCCCACATCCAGAACTGTGACACACGGCTTACCAACGACAGGTAGATGTGATAACACTCCAATGTTCGCGATATACTCTTGATTCAACTACACTTCAGTACTGTAGTATGTCATCCAACTTTGCCAATATTTTTACATTTAGATACTGCATTGCATTACATTTATTGAAATATAGCAGCAATAGAATAATATACCGTCCTCACGACATTTTTAATGGTGGTTACGTCACATGTAGTCGACCATTTGGAAGAACCTATGAGAAAATTTCATATTTCCAGTCGTACAATCCATCCAGCCACCATATTCGGAATCTGCGGAACACAAACGCCACAATTTCAAACATCCTCGGACATTTCCAAACCTGCAGCTCCTACATCAAAAAAAAAACAAGCGTATCAAAACATTTGAAGATACCATAGGCGAATTTTTCAATGTTATCACGAACGATCTACAACTGCGAATAGAAACAGTCGTGAATTTCACAAATTATAACGATGCCACTGCAGCTCTTGCACCTGAATCGCCTTACATAAAACTGATTCAACGGATATTTCCAATTATGACGAACATCAACAACGACGACAGCGACGACAACGACTACAATAACATTGTGATCGGAACCTTCAATGGAAATTGGAGAGACCACATGTCCTCCACAGCCAAACAATACATTAGGAACTTTACGAACGCCCGATCCTCCTACTACGAAAGATCTAACAGAAACGACATTAGAAGTATGTACGACTCCGAGTTGAAAATCCGTTATTTCATAGAAGGACGAGCACGAAACTTAGACTACGCTCGTCTAAAACTTTTGGTAAATGGGCGTACTCTAACAACCGACATTGCAGGTGATGGTATCCTGCAATACAACATACACTACTACGACCAATACCACCGTGGTTGTGTAACATTTAAGATGAGCGACATAAAAGTGCTACATTCCATGATACTGTTGCCGTGGTTCAACGAATCTATAAAAACATACCTTACCGCAGCCGACAGATACGATGCTTTTACTTCACCGCACATCGTTTTACTGAAATGTATTGCTCGGATGTCGTACATCCTCTATGGACAGAATGTCAATATATGGACATCCACTAGGACGAAGGACTTCTGTAATAGGATCGGTCCTTTGGTATTCTATTTCTCTTCTATTGATACGCAAGATATTATTTGCTACTACGTTTATTGTATCGAAATGCCTTCTGTACAGTCCTAGTTTCAAGTTCGTTGTCCTGATCTATTCTAACTAAAACTAGGACAAAACTGACTAAGTAATATTTCAAACAATATCATCCTTAACCTACTTAAATTTAAAACATAATAATCAATAATGTTATGATGACTATTTCTATTTATCAATACACTACACCTTCCCCGGGCAAAGAAAAAAATATATAAACATTGGCCAATTTTTTTTTCAAATATTTGGTTACTTATGAATTACCTAATTAAAAAAAGGCTTTACTCTATTTTTATGTACTTTAATTAACTTATCTTCTATTTTTATTACTAAATTCGGACTTATTTCCTCTTGAACCTCGAATGGTCCATTAAATAAGGGCTCTAATTCATCAGAAGAATTATTGTTTTTAATCAATACCTTATCACGTTTTTTATAACTAACCATTCTACTGTTTACATCCCATGTTTCTTTTCTCTTAGTTTTTGATTTCAGTAGATTATTTTTAGCATCACTCCATGCTTTTTGTAACCTGTACTTTAACTCTATTGGATAGTTCTCAAAATTATATACGGGGTCAATTACGTTTGTTATATTTGAAGGTAGTTGACGACTCTTTCCAAAAACCAGTTCATACGGTGTGTAATGTGTTTCAGTGTGTACAGTGTGTATTGTAAGAAAAAGACCAATAGGGCACCAAGAGCTCCAACTGTCTGGGTGTTTTGCCACTTGAATACGCAAATATGCATCTAAGTTTTTATGGGTATTATCTAGTGCTCCCAGAGTTTCGTGGTGATATGCAGTAGATTTGAGAGAAGTTATTCCTAACAATTTACTAGATTCCTGGAAGGTGGAAGCCAGGAATTCAGTTCTTTGATCGGTTCCTATTGTTTTAGGTATACCAATTCTCAGAACGAAGTTTTCTACGAAAGCCTTCGCAACCACAAATTTGGAAAGTTCACATTGTAAGGTGTATATATCGATTATTGCTCTCATCTGGTTTCAGAGGACCTACGAGATCGAGATAAATCTTTTGCAAGGCTGTTTCCGCCGTAGTAGTGACTGTCATCAGTTCTTTATTCGGTCTTGAATGCTTATACCTCTGACAATCATCACAACGCTTCACAAACCTTCCAACATGATTTTTCAACCCAGGCCAGAAATAGTATTTCTTTATATTGTTTTACATTATATTAATACCTGTATGCCCTCCTGTTGGTCACATGTGAAAATCATTCATTATTAAATTTCTGGTTTCTTTATCATCAATTACTTGTACTTCCTTTATTCTAGAGATTTTTATATCTGCATTTTTCAATTCGCCTTTAATTTTAATTATATTTTTTATCAGTTCTTTAGCTTTTTCGTTATTAACAATACATAGTTCAGGAATTTTGTGTTTTTCACAAAGTTTTTTCAGTTCCCTCAGTGACGCACTAAATGCTGACACTGATTGAGATAACTGTTTTATATAGATAGTTCCTGAATAGACATCATATTTTGAATTATCAGTAAAAAATCCTTTGTTTCCTTTTTTTTTGAAATCTTTTCGATTCTTCAGGGCGTTTCAGTAATTCCACCACTCCAGGGTGATCAATCCTGCGGTATGTAGAAATAATTTCATCCCCTTTACTAATACTTTCTTCCTTTGCTTAAACTCGTGTCATAACGAACATATCGGAAACTTTTTCCCCTATAGATTTGAGTTCGCCTGACTCAATCTGAATTCTTGAAAGAGCATCAGCAACAACGTTTTCGGTACCTTTTAGGTACGTTACTGTGAAGTCATACTCTTCTAATGCTAGTCTGAACTTGGTTAGGCGACTAGATGGATTAGTCGTACCGAATAAATATACTAACGGTCTATGATCTGTGGAAATATCAAATTTTCGACAATACAGATACGGCCTGAAGTGTCGAACAGCAAATACAATGGCCAGTTACTCTTTTTCTATCGTACTGTAATTTTTCTCTGCCTTATTTAATGCACGGCTTGCATACGCTTCTGGTTGGTCATTTGAATTTGACAACACGGCCCCAACAGCAAATTTTGATGCATCCGTCCTCAGCATGAATCTGTTATTTTCTGAAAAATTTTGGTATTGTTACAAAGGTGGATTAGAAAGCGACGGTTTCAGATTGTCAAATGAATTTTGAAATTCTTCTGTCCAATTAAATTCAGCGTTTTGTTCAGAGGATAGACAATGTGGGCAAACTTTTTTTATGAATTTCCGGTAATAATTGGCAAATGCTACGAATCGTTTTGTTTCACTGGAATCTTTGGGAAGTGGATCGTTTTTTATAGATTCAATCTTTTCAGGATCAGGCGATATACCTTCGGACGAAATTATATGCCCTAAGTATAAAATTTATTTTTTTAGAAATTCGCATTTAATGGGGTTGAGTTTGAGATGATCTCAAACGATCCAAAACTTTGGAGCACCGGTATGGCATAAGGCATTGTATATTCTGTGATATCGTGGAGTTCCATCACTTAGATGGTACCTCCCGGTATATTTCGTAGAATGTTTTTTTACTTGGAAGTACAGAAAGTATGCTAAATAAAAACAGTCAAGTTGGAACCTCGGTGTTGGTCATTTCATGAAACCTAAGTTATTACAGTGGCGACGAGGATGGGATTTAAATAAATAATAAATAATCTAAGTTTAAATAATAGTCGTGTGTACAAGTGCGACATCATGTCGGTCGGGAAGATCGACGAGTTTAAGTTAAATGAAAAGTGCTGGTCTACATACATAACTCGTCTCGAACAGTACTTCAAGGCGAATACTGTGAAAGAAGACATCAAAACAGCTCTCCTGATAACAGTCATTGGCGACGAAGCTTTCGAGTTGATGACGGATTTGTGCAACCCGGAAAAGCCGGAAAACAAGTCCTATGCAGAGCTCGTGCAGATGATGAAGAATCATTTGGAGCCGGTACCATCGGAAATAGCTGAGAGGTATAAGTTCCGACAAAGAAAACAGGATTCTGGTGAGTCGATCGCTTCCTTTTTCGCAAATCTTAATAAGCTGTCAAAGACGTGTAATTTCGGCGCGGCCCTGGGAGAAAACATTAGGGATCAGTTGGTCTATGGTTTGAGGAGCGATGCTATTCGTCAGCGGTTATTTTCTGAAAAAGTTTTAACACATAACAAGGCGTATGAGTTGTCTGTTAGCATGGAGGCAGCAGAAAAAAATGCAGGATTGGTGGAAGCAGTGTCTTCTTTAAATAAAATGAAGCTGGAAGAGAGTCGAAATGCTGCTTACAGGCAGCAACAGCCATCTTGTTCCAGGAAGTCGGCCTGTCGTCATTGTGGAAAATCTAACCACGACGACAACAATTGTTATTTTAAGAATGCGCAGTGTCATATGTGCAAACGCACAGGCCACGTGAGCAGTATTTGTCGTAAAAGCAGTACCGGGAGCAGTACCGGGCAACAGAAAATTAGATATAATAAATATGTAGAAGTAGGTTCAGATTCTGAAAATAGCGATGTCGATGATCATTTTGAGGGTTTTTTCAATTTAAGAGAAATACATCAGAAACCACTCAAATTAGAGGTGAAAGTTAATGGTATTGCTCTGAAAATGGAAATCGACACGGGATCCCCAGTTTCCGCACTTTCTAAAATGGCATATGATAATCAGTTCAAAAATTTCCAAATTTGTGCTGAAAATTTGAACTTAAAGTCGTATGTTGGCAACCACATTCAAGTTCTAGGTTCTATATTGGTTGATGTCAAACACCGTGAAAGGGTGTACGAAAACTTGAAATTGTTCATCATTGAAGGTGGGGCCCTCCACTGATCGGTCGCGATTGGATAAAGAAACTGGAAATTTCACTAGATTCTTTTTTTCTTAATAACGTTTTTTCGAATTCTGCCGTTTCTAAAACAGACTGGAAAAACTTTTTACTAGAACGTTTTCCAGAAGTTTTCAAGGGTGAACTAGGTTGTTTCACCGCAGGTAAGGTAAAGTTATATCTGAAACAGGATTCTGTTCCGATTTTTTTGAAAGCAAGGTCATTGCCATTCTCACTGAAAAACAAAGTTGATGAAGAATTGAATCGGTTGGTTGAACAAGGTATTTTGAAACCTGTGAATTTCAGTGATTGGGCAACGCCAATCGTGCCTGTATTAAAAAAAGACGGAAACATTAGACTGTGTGGAGATTTCAAAGTGACGCTAAATCCTAAATTACATATTGATAAATACCCCTTGCCAAAAATTCAGGATTTGTTAGCCAATTTGAAAAACTGTAAATATTTCACAAAAATAGATTTGTCACAGGCTTATGCCCAAATAGAACTGGACGAAGAATCCCAGAAGTTAGTCACTATTAATACACACAAGGGATTATTCCGTTATACAAGATTACCATATGGAGTAGCTTCTAGCCCTGGAATATTCCAGAGAATAATTGAAAATATTTTTGCAGGGATGAATGGCGTGGCTTTATTTTTAGACGATATTTTAATCTGCTCAAATGATGTGGTATCACATGCTCCGTTACTTGTCAAAGTGTTTGATAAATTACGCGAATACGGGTTGAAAATTCAAATAACAAAATGTAGCTTTTGTCAAACTAAAATTGAATATCTGGGTTTTGAAATAACAGGCCATGGGGTACATACATCAAAAGATAAGATTTTAGCAATTACAAACGTAAAAATTCCTACTGATGTAACACAATTGAAAGCATTCCTAGGGCTGGTGAACTATTACGCGAAATTTATTGAAAATATTTCGACAAAACTAGCTCCCCTGTATGCACTCTTGAAAAAAAATGTGCAATTCATTTGGTCAAGGGAGCAACATAGAGCATTCGAATTGATTAAGGCAGAATTAACCTCATCAAAAGTTCTTGTACATTATAATCCTGATATGCCCTTGTACTTAGCTTGTGATGCAAGTGCATACGGGGTGGGGGTAGTTTTATCTCACGAATTCCCAGACGGTTCGTCCCGTCCAATTGCATTTGCCTCGCGTTCGTTAAATGCCGCCGAAAAGGCATATAGCCAAATCGACAAGGAAGCTCTATCAATAATATTTGGAGTAAAAAAATTTCATCAATATCTTTTCGGTAGGTCATTCACAATAATTACTGATCACAATGCTTTAATCAGTATTTTCGGAGATAAAAAAGGCATACCAATTTTTGCAGCCAGCCGTTTACAACGATGGAGCACAATTCTATCGACCTATCAATATAAAATAAAATTCGTGAAATCCGAAAAAAATGCAAATGCAGATGGTCTTTCTAGACTCCCAAATAATATTGAAATCCACAATTCAGATGCCGGATTCAATCATATTTTGTATATTGAAGAAAACCTGCCTATCAAGCACACAGAAGTAGCACTAGAAACAAAAAAAGACAGCACGCTGAATAAATTATATTTTTATTTGCTTCACGGATGGCCCGACAAAAAAGAACTCAGCCAAGAATTGAAAGTTTATGAAAATAAAAGGGACCAACTCCATTTAGAACAGGGTTGCATTTTATGGGGCTATCGAGTAATAATTCCTAAAAATTTACAAAATAAAATTCTAAATGAAATTCATCTGAGTCATTTGGGAATCAATAAATGTAAATCGATTGCTAGATCATATGTATACTGGCTCAATATTGATTTAGATATTGAAAAAATGTGCAGCAATTGCAAGATATGTAATGCTGTACGTAGTAATCCGCCAAAATCCACAATGAATCCATGGCCGTTAACAAAAAAACCTTGGTGCCGCCTACATTTGGATTTTTTGGGGCCCTTTTATAATAAAAAGTTTTTGATTTTGACAGACTCCTACAGCAAATGGCTGGAGGCATTCGAAATGCAAAGTACAACAGCTGAAGGTACTATTGATAAATTAAGGATTTGTTTTTCTCAATTCGGGTTACCAGATACTATAGTGACCGATAACGGCCCGCCTTTCACATCAAATTCGTTCGAACAATACATGAAAATAAATGGAATACGTCATCTGTTCTCAGCTCCTTATCATCCGTCCAGTAATGGCGCAGCTGAAGGGGCAGTAAAAAATTTCAAACATGCTTTAAAAAAGGCGGTATTGAGTAAGGAAAATATAAAACAATTCATTTATAGATTTTTGTTTGATTATAGAAATACGGCACATACTACAACAGGGGTGAGTCCAGCTGAATTGATGTTCGGTCATAAATTAAAAGGTAGGCTTGATTTATTGATGCCAAATCGTGAGGGTCACGGGGAGGTAAAAGTAGAACAACAAATGAAAGGTTACAAGGGCAAGAACAGAGAATTGAATGTGGGTGACAATATTCTATATAGGGATTACACTAACATCAGTAATCCAACGTGGACAGAAGGAATAATTACAAATAAATTTGGAAATGCTTTGTTTGACGTTGCATCGGTGGGGGGTAGACAACATAAGAGGCATACGGATCAAATAAGACGCTCTCGGTATTCCTTGCACCCTACCGATGAACATATCAAAACTGATATTGTAATTGACGAAAATTATGATGTGAACTTAGATCATAAGGGTGATGAAAGTGAGAGTAGTGTTAGTGCTAGAAGTGGCGACATTGGAGTACAAAATGAAGGGAATGATATGACAATGAACAGTGAGACTGTGGAAAATGCACCAAGGTACAATTTGCGTTCAAATAAATGAAATCGGTAAACCGGAACAAATAAATTATAAGTATAATTTAGTTTCATATAAGAAATTTATTTTTTATTGTAATTGTATCGAAACTGGGGATAATGATAAAACATTAGGAATAGGCAAGTTCGAACTTTCAATTATATGCAACTTTAGGGTGGAGGTGTGATATCGTGGAGTTCCATCACTTAGATGGTGCCTCCCGGTATATTTCGTAGAATGTTTTTTTACTTGGAAGTACAGAAAGTATGCTAAATAAAAACAGTCAAGTTGGAACCTCGGTGTTGGTCATTTCATGAAACCTAAGTTATTACATATTCAAAGGCACAAAACCAGGATAACAGGAGTACAAAGGAAAGCCCTAATAAGAATGACAATTGCATACCGGACTGTCTCCGCAGAGGCGCTACAGGTGGTAGCCGGAGTCCCCCCTATTCATCTCCTGGTCGAGGAGGGATCATACATATACACCCATAAAAGGGAAACAGGAAACCAAAATCTGGTAAGTGAAGCAAAAAACCACACAGTGGTGAAATGGCAGGAAGGAACCGAACGGAGGCCCAGTGGACGAAAAGACTAATACCGGATATAGAATCATGGATGAAGTGCAGTCACAAAAGAACAGACTTCTATTTCTGACGGGACATAGGGCGTTTAGAACCTATACAGAGAGAAAAGGCAAGACGGAGGATGACATATGCGGGGATTGCGGAGCCAGGGACTCAGCAGAGCACCTGGTCTTTGAGTGCCCAAAAACAGGGGAAATGAGGGAAAGAATGATAGCAGAGGCTGGCGAGCCGATAAACGCTGACAACATAATACAAATAATGATTGCTGACAAGCACAAATACGACAGAATATACGAAAGGGTGAGGGAAATTATAAAGGAGAGAATCGAAGAGGAGATGATAAGGAACTGATAGGAGACCGCACCACCTTGATTGACGTGAGCCAGCGGCGGCGGGTGCCAGTCAGGTGAGGACGAACCAGGAGGTGTTTTGGCTGGTGCATTGCTACCTGAGTCCAGCATACCCATGTCGCGATCGACACCAAGTGCATAGAAAAAAAAAGTTAGGTTAGGTTACGTTCTTCAAACAAATTTAGGGAGGACGAGGGCTGCACATGATGTAGCCCTCCTAGTATGCAAAGAGAGGGAAATAGACCTGCTATTGGTGGCAGAGCCAAATAAGAAAATTGCAGCAGCATCTGAATGGATCACTGACAGAGTGAAAGACGTGGCAGTTAGATGCGTAAACAAAGACATAGGAATAGAAACAACAAGCACGGGAAACGGCTATGTGATCATTTAATTTAAAATGCACATGATAATAGCGTGTTACCTATCTCCGAATACAACCCTTGAGTCATATAAGAATAGAGTGGACGAAATAATGAACATCGTTAAAAATAAGGGCCATCATTATGGGAGACTTTAATGCAGCGTCCCCGATGTGGGGGGCACCAGCAACAAACGCCAAAGGAGAGTACTGGGCAGAATGGATCGGAACCCTGAACCTCGTGGTACACAATGACGGAGGGAAACCGACTTTTCAGAGAGGAGCGAGTAAGTCATACATAGATGTTACCCTGTCGACGGAAGATATGGCAAGCGACATAAAAAAAATGGGAGGTAACAGAGGAAGAAACCCTCAGCCTGCACAACCACATCCTCTTTGAGGTAAAAGACGGAAAACTCAAGTATAAGAACAGGGAACCTAGGGGATACGCCACAATACTTGAAGAAGTCTTTAAGGATACCCTTGAAATACTTACACTCGGGAACGGACAGAGCATGAAGGAAATGATCAAATACATAAAACTGTCACAAAGGGCAAGTGTAGAACACCACACCACGAACAAACAGCAACCGTACTGGAGGAATCAAAACCTAGCTCAAACCCGGACGAGACTCAACATCGCTACTTAAAAGACGGAGAGGGGCCAGGAACAGAGATGAATTGGTGATACGACAACTAGAAGAGGTATACAAGGAAGAAAAAAAGAATTACAAAAAAGACATAAATAGCTCCAAAAGGGAACATTGAAGGACACTATGCCAGGACTTAGACAGGGACATTTTCGGTCAGGGTTACAAAATCGTAACCAGAGAGCTCAAACACCCAGGAACCAAATACGAATTGAGCAGTGAAAGGAAGAAGGAAATAGTCCGTGGACTTTTCTTACAAGCCAATGAAGAGGAAACATTTGAATACAAGACCACCGAAGAATACCTGCCGTTTACAAGAGAGGAATTGAACGAGGCCGCAAGCAAATTAAAAAACAGGAAAGCCCCGGGGCCTGATGGCATTATTCCGGAAATAACTAAGCTCACTATCAAATGCCAGCCATAGAGGATCTTAAGTATACTAAATGAACTAGTGAGGGGCCAGAACTTCCCAGACGCCTGGAAAAATCAAAAGTAATACTAATTCCCAAGGGAAACAACAACGAGGGAGAAAGGAAATACAGAACAATATGTCTGATAGACGTTCTTGGCAAACCGTATGAGCAACTTATGAAAAAAAGATTAGAGGATGAGCTGGAGGAAGAGTACGCTGTGGCACGCACCCAGTATGGATTCAAGATAGGCCGGAGCACAGTGGATGCCATGAAGAAAATGATGGATTTCGTCACAAGCTCCACATGGGTAACGATCATAACGTTTGACATAAAGAATGCCTTTGATACAGCCTCATGGGAGATCATAAATAGAAGTCTGAGTGAGCTAGAAATCAGTGGGTACATCAGAAGAATAATAGCGAAATACCTCAACTAGAGACAGATAACGGTGGAAAATGAGCAAATGGAAATAACGCAGGGGGTTCCGCAGGGCTCGGTCCTGGGACCCACCCTCTGGAACGTCCTGTATGACACGGTGCTGAGACTCAGGTTGCCTGAGGAGTGTTACACCGTGGCATACGCGGATGACCTAACTCTGGTCGTAAGAGCAAACAAAAAGGATGACCTCATAAGGAAAGCCAACAAAGCAATCAGGAAAATATTCAACTGGATTAAAACGAATAAACTGGAAGCCGCAATGGAAAAGACGGAAGCAACCATTGTTAGAGGCCCCCGCAAGAGGGATGACATCAAATTCCGCATAGGTACCAGGGAGATAAACCCTCAAAAATCAGTTAAATGCTTAGGGATATACATAGACGAAAAATTGATTTATAATACGCACATCAAAGAAACAATAAAGAAAGCGGAGAAGTCGGCGGCGGTCATAGCTAGACTGATGCCAAATACAAAAGGCCCGAAAAGCGAGAAAAGGAAAGTACTGTATGGGGTGGTGCACTCAATCTTGCTGTACTGCGCCCCAATCTGGGAAAGGGTAATGCACGTTAAGAAATACAGGGAAATGATGCTGGGGACGCAAAGGAGAATGCTTCTGAGAGTAGCAAGCGCTTACAGAACCGTCTCAAAGAAGGCCATATGCGTAGTGGCGGGAATCTGCCAAATTGACCATGGATAAAATGCCAATACCGACAGCTAAACTACTACCTAAGGCAATTCCTTACAGGCCACGGATCGTTCAGGAAATACACCCACAGAAAGTGAAGACTCGCCCGAACACACGGTCCTAGTGTGCAATATATGGACAGCTCAGAGAACTACAATGGAGATCGAGATTGGGGAAACTTTGGACGCGGATACGATAATAAGGAAAATGCTATCTGGCTAAGAGAGATGGGACAAGATATCCAACTTCATAGCAAACGTTATGAAGCAATAGGAAATGGAAGAAAAAGCTTATCAACGAGAAGGCAGGCAGTGGAAGTCTCCTCTCGCCACGGATTATGTCGTTCAGACAGTGCCGGGCAGATCGGAGAAAGAAAGCATAGGAGAACCGAGGGGGTTTTAGTCGGAGTAGCGCCCGACACTACCCCGGCTGATTGACAGATAGGCCGGAGTGTCAAGCGATTTACCCCTCCCAAAAAAAAAAAAAGGTTAGGTTAGGTTAGGTTTCGTTAACTCCGCCATGGACTTGCACCATACCGTGAGATTAGCATCAGGCGATTGGACAGACGAATGTAGAGTCAGCGAAATAAGGCCCGCACAGAACGACATGACTGCAACTACAGTGATCCTCCCAAAGGAGATTGCGAACGAGCTAATGAGGGAAGAATACATCAGAATCGGCCTGGTCTATTTCAGGATAGAGAGGCGAATTAATTTGGATAAATGAACGAAGTGTTGGAGCTTCTCCCACAAAAGAGACAAATTTGACGGACCGGACCGGTCGGAGGACTGCAAGCCCGGGAAAAGGAGGAGTGGCCTATCTTGGGGATCCGATATTGCACTTCCTCTGCTCGGCTCTCCCCTACACCGGATCACACTTTGCTTCAACTTGTCTTGGGTGGATCCGCCTTGTTCTGTTCTCTATGACCTTTCGGCCTGTCTTGGCCAACTCTTGTTTTTTCCGATCCCGACACTATTAGAACATGTGAGGGCTAGGGATCATTCTTTTTCGTGTCTTCGCCCAGGGAGTAAACCCTTTCAGAAATCCGCAACCCAAGGTGTCAGGCGACCCGTGCCGAGGGGTGGATAGCCAGGCGTTAAATGGTTTTAAACGGAGCCGATGGAACCAAGCGCACTCACATCGTATCCAGCCTTACCCCTGCATGCTGGGCTCTGCAGGGGTGGACAGTAATTTCATTAGCTACTCGTGGGAACAACATGATTAAAAAGGACAAATCAGGAACATCAATTAAGGATAGTAGATCCGGAACCCCAAGCATCTCCAGCCAGTCAGATGGATCTAGGAGAAGCTCCATTGGAGATGGGTATAGTAACATCGCTATAGTCGATATCACTTACGATGATGAGGATAGGGCAATAAAAAGGAAAAGAGAAATGGATTCAACGACCGGAGGTGAAAATAACCAGGGAGTTGATGCAAAGAGGGGAAAGACATGGAAAATGAGGAAGATGGAACAGCTAACAAAACAAGTGGACCAAACCACGAGGGGAAAGAGTTCTTATCAAAAATGAGAAGCCTGACGAGCCAAATCATGACGAAAGACATGCAAGCAATTTTTGACATTACTGAGACCCATGAGGAGATGACACAAACTGAACAGGACCAAAATACAAACAAAGTAGTATGCATATGCAGAGCGTCAACACTAAGCGCTCCGGAAGACTGAAACCAACTATGGACTACGAGGAATACAAAGAATTAGATAAACTTAACTAGAACGCCGCGGTTCAGACGAATACGGGTATTACAGTGGGAAACCCGCTGACAACATACGACAAAGTGATGAAAGTCGTTTTAGCGGAACCTGAGGACCCAAACATGACCATGAGCATACAGAGGATGTTTAGGGATAAGTTTCCTTAGCTAATGAGATTGCAAGGAGAGCTCGAAGTTATTGAGCAAACAACCAGGATTAGAGGGTCAGGTGAGACTCAAAACAAAAAAGTAGTCAAAATAACACATGACGGGACGACAGAGGGGCTGTGGAAGAGAATAGTTATGCTAAAAAATGAGACCCAGGATGATGAAAAAATATGCATACACCACGTGAAGGGAATAGATAACGGAAAACTACAGATGATGGTGGAATGCATCTTCCACGAATCAAACACAATGGTACATAACGTAGGAAACGAACCCACCTCCGTCAGGGGAGCCCAGTCCTCCACTATTGATCTTACGCTGTCCATAGGAAGAATCGGTCCCAGGATTAGTGAATGGCAGGTCTCACAAACAGAAAGTGCAAGTCTCCCTAAATATATCTTTTTTAGAATCAACACGGGTCTGAAAAAAATAGACGACTATCAGAGCTGCAACAAATTTCTCCAACCCACGGCTTTCAGGGACACAATACAGCTCCTCGGCCACAACATCCGAGATGCACAAACGATGATTGAAACTGTCAAAAGCGCCCAAAACCTGAGCATAGAAACTAATGATGATGGTAGTGACAGGAAACAGCCCGTATGGTGGAACGAGGATATAGGGGAAATGAGGAGAAAATGTCATTATGCTAGAAGAGTACTCACTAGGCTCCGAGGAGCGAATGCTGAGCCGGAAGAGTGATAGCGCAAGAGCAGAAATATAGGGACACCAGAAGGGAGATGAGGAAGGCAATAAAAAGAGCTCAGAAAGAAGAATGGCGACAGATGTGCGATAGGCTTGAGGATGACCAATGGGTGCAGGGTTATAAAATAGTTACCCGCACCCTGAAAGGCCTCAGAGCACCCTATGACCTTCACCAGGGGCAAAGAGAAGGCATACTCAGGGACCTACTCCTTCGAACAAACCTTGCAGAGAGGGGGGAAAACGAATACAGGGAGGACCTTCTCCGTCCATTCTCAAGGTTAGAACTCTCCGATGCAGCGAACAGAATAAGAACCAATAGTTCGCCTGGACCCGACGGAATATTACCGGAGGCAGTAAAGTATGCCGTAGAGTGCATCCCCGATGTTATTCTCGGTATACTGAACGAACTGTATAGACGTGGTGAGTTTTTAATTGAGTGGAAGGCTGGTAAAGCCATCCTTATACCCAAGGGGGACCCACGTGTTGAAAAAAGGTATAGGCCAATTTGTTTGCTGGACTGCTTCGGAAAGCTGTTTGAATATCTGGTAAAGAATAGACTTATCGCGGAGATGGATGCGGGGGAAAGCCTTGCTGATACGCAGTACAGTTTCAGGGCAATTAGGTCAACGGTGGACGCACTAACATATGCAATGAATGGTAAGTAGCCAAACTAGGACATGGGGAGCCAAAATACTAATAAATATAAAAAACGCTTTCTACACAGCCAAGTGGCACCTGATATTACGGAAGCTGACTCAGATGTAAATTAGTGACCCCCAGCGCAGAATTCTGCAAAATTATCTAACGGACCGAATATAAATGTATGGAAATTTCAATATAGACCTCACGCAAGGAGTACCTCAGGAATCTGTGTTGGGACCCACTCTGTGGAATGTCTTATATGACGGCATTCTCAAGCTGGACCTGCGAAGGAACTGCACTACCGTTGCATATGCAGACGATCTGGCCCTCATGGTGACGCCCAACAAAAAGGAAGAATTGATAAGCCAGGCAAATGGCAGCCTTGATAAAATAGCGCGATGGACGCAAGAGCATGGACTAGAGGTCGCACCACAAAAAACCAAGGCAATAATACTAAGGGGCCCAAGGAAAAGAGAAGGTATCCAATTAAATCTGGCGGAGACGGAAATAAAACCCCAGATATATGTATATATATATGGGTGTATGGCTTGATGACAAGCAAATCTTCAATGAACATGTCAAAGGCAAATCGATAAGATTGTAGCCAATTTGCAATATATGAACAATTCTCCTTCCACGTAAACTGTATATACCTATCTGCACGAATTCAACAGCTACATGCTTTAAAAAAAATTCTCAATCGATCGAACATTTGATTTGTTCTCTTAAGATTACTGTTTCACTCATATTAGTAAATATCAAGTTTTTGCAAATAAAATGCAGTTCGCTGGCTGAGTAAAGAGTTCTTAAAGAAACACCCTGTATGACTTCGGTCAAAATCTCAAATATAATTAAAGTCGTAATACGCAACAAAATTTGAACAAATAAATTCTCAAATTCTAGTCTAATCGCTGAAAAAAAAAACAGTCATATTGGAAAACTCTAAATGATTTCATTTTAAACCGTTATTCGCGTTAATATCTAAACGAATAAATCCTAATATTCGAGTTTATTCGCAACAAAAAATCCGTACCTTTGGAAAACCATTTAGAATTTCCGAAAAAAACTAAAGTCGTAATTCGCGGCAAAATCTTGACAAATCAATGCACAATATAGAGTCTAATAACGACAAAAAAATCCGTACTTTCGGAAAACCCAGTATGATTTAAAAAAAAAAAAACTAAAATCGTAACTCGCGACCAAATATAAAGTAACGAATGCGAAAAAGCGAGTATAATCGGGAAAAAAAATCCATACTTTTGGAAAACCCTTTACGATTTTCAAAGAAAATTCGAAAAGAAACTGAATCCGCAATTTGCATCAAGATCTAAAAGAATAAATACTAAAATTCAAGTCTATTCTCGAAAAAAATCCGTACTTTTGGAAAACCCTTTATGATCTTCAAAAAAAATCGAAAAAAAGCTAAATACATAATTCGCGACAAAATCTTAACAAATCAATGGACAGTATAGATTCTAATCACTACAACTACAAAACCCTGTATGATTTTCGAAAAAAAATCGAAAAAAAGCTGAAATCGTAATTCGCGACAAAATCTAAACTGATGAACGCTAAATTTCGAGTAAAATCGCGACAAAAAATCCGTACTTTTGGAAAATCCTGTATGATTTTCGAAAAATTCTCGGAAAAAAGTTAAAATCGTAATTCGCGACAAAATCTGAACGGGTAAACGCTAAAATTCGAGTACATTCGAGAATAATAAATCCGTACTTTTGAGAAACCCTGTATGATTTTCAAAAAATAATAGAAAAAAAGCTCTAAAATCATAATTCGCCACAAAATATAAACAAACGAATGGGAAAAATCGAGTTTAATGTCGTACTTTTGGAAAACCCTTTATGATTTTCAAAAAGTTCTCGATAAAAGGTAAAATCGTAATTCGCGACAAAATATAAACAAACGAATGAAAAAAAAATCGAGTATGATTCCGGAAAAAAAAACGTACTTATGAAGAACCCTGTATAATTTTTGAAAAAAATTCTAAAAAAGGCTAAAATCGTAATTCGCCCCAAATTCTTAACGAATAAACGATAAAATTCGAGTCCGTTCGCGTCAAAAAATTCGTACTTTTGGAAAACCCTGTTTAATTTTCAAAAAAAAAATCATAATTTGCGACAAAATATAAACAAACGAATGAAAAAAATCGAGTATGATTGCGAAAAAAAATCCGTACTTCTGAAGAACCCTCTATGATTTTCGAAAAAAAATCCTTAAAAAGGCTAAAATCGTAATTCGCCCCAAATTCTAAACGAATAAACGTTAAAATTCGAGTCAGTTCGCGACAGAAAATACGTTCTTTTGGAAAACCCTGTTTAATTTTCAAAAAAAAATCGAAAAAAGCTCTTGAATCATAATTCGCGACAAAATATAAACAAACAAATGAAAAAAGTCGAGTATAATGGCGAAAAAAAATCCGTACTTGTATGATTCTCGAAAAAATTTCTAAAAATAGCTAATATCTAATTCGCCACAAAATCTAAACGAATAAACACTAAAATTCAAGTCCGATCGCGACAAAAACAAAAAATCCGTACTTTTGAGAAACCCTGTACGATTTCGAAAAAAATCGTCAAAAACCACGACATACGCTCATCCTTAGATATCTTCAAACTTGCTTTTTACCACGTATTCGACTTGTTTCCTATTTCTCGGAACTCCATTCTCCAATATTTACTACGAAAAGCTCATACCAAGTATTCTCATATTCACATATTTCAATGAATGTTCAGTTGATTTGTTGACTTGTTCGAGACGGTATTACCTACAACTCTCTTGCAATCTTAGAATTTTCAGTGCGTTTATAACGATTGGTTTATATTTCCTTATACAGTGCGACGCTAAATTATGGAACAAATTCATTATTTCTGAATATAAAGATATATCGGAAAAATCCTCGGACAGGTCGATTTTCTTTTCCGATGGGCCAATTTTTGAACCTCACCCAAAATATATAGGGTTATTCGCATCTGAGGAAAAGCGACTATGGCGATATTTTTAAATAGGACACTCAGTATAATTGTCCATATTTGGTTAGGGATCGTCATTACAAATCCAGTGATACCAAGTTTGATGGGATTATGTCAAACGGCTGCGGAGATATGGCCAAAAGACTTCTCCATATACCCAATGAGTGCGACAGAGACTTTTAACCTTCTGAATCGTGTGGAGTCTCGCAGTCATACTCATTAGACATACGAGGAAGTTGTTTGTCCATATCTCCGCAGCCGTTTGACACAATCTCATCAAACTTGCTATCACTGGATTTGTAATGACGATCCCTAACCAAATATGGAAAAATATACTGGGAGTCCAATTTAAAAATATCACCAATGTCATTTTTAGTCAATTGCGGATAACCCTATATATTTTGGATGGGGTTCGAAAATTGGCCCATCGGAAAAGAAAATCGACCTGTCCTAGGATTTTTCCGAAATATCTTTATAAACAGAAATAATGAATTTGTTCCATAATTTTGACGCGCACTGTATATTTGAGTTTCCCGTTAATTTTTCGCATCGAGCATTTTATTTTGAGAATTTCCTTTTGATTTCCTTACGTGTATTTACATTTATTAATTTTCTGTGTGGTGTGTCCTTGTGTGTATATTCCTGACTTCAATTGTTGTGACCTTATTAACAAACAATGTCCTGTCCACTAACCATAGACGAACTTCAAAATCTCCATTACGAATTCGATGTCGATTCGTATTTGATTATTTACCATTTATCATGTCTTAACGTTCAGCATTCAACAAAATAGTTATTTATTGTATAAGTGTTTTAGATATCATTTTATTTGCGCAAGAATGTTTAAACGCGAGAGCGAAGCTCGAGCGTTTAAATTGCTTAAGCAAATAAAATGTATCTAAAACACGCATGCAATACAACGTTTTATTCACAATCACATTCATTAAGAATCAGAATCGCGGAAATTTTTCATCACAAAATGACTTGACGTTTTGCTCTGACAGCGGCTGTCACCTCCTCAAAAATCATTGAAATAACATACAAAAATATCGGGAGGTGTTGAATGGTTGCTATGTATTTTCGATTGTTTATCGACTCCATTTGTAAAAATTTGTGAAGTTGGTGAAAATAAGTAAAATATGATTAATATTCAAGATTGTATTTTTCATTATTCCACTAGTGGAATAAAGTAATTTCATTATTCCACTAGTGGATAAAGTGGTACTTTATACGGTTCATAAGTGTGGATAAAACTTCAATTATAAGGTGATAGTGAATAAAAATATTTTTTTATGGTATCATTTCGTCTACAGTCTAGAAAAAATGTAATAAAGTTTTATGTCTGGGAATTATTTCACAAAAACGAAAAATAGGAGACTTGGATAACTTTTTCTCATTATTTTCTAAAACCAACAAAATCTCGAAAACAGTTTTATTATTCTCAAACATGTCTATAAAAAGTTTCTAAAATTTTTTTCGTATCTTGAAATATAAACAGAATGATGAAATTTATTTAATGAAACACCAAAAACTCAAAGACAGCTATTATTCGAATTTCATAATTTACCTTTTTTGATCACCTCTTCGAAGTCTACAAAAAGTATAGATACATTTTTTAAAAGCTTTTCTTGATTTGCTCTGTGTGTGTTTGTTAGATGGGTACAAATCTTGCAAGCTGAATTAGAAGAACTTCCTCTCATCCTATGGAATTAAAATTTTACATGTTGATTCAGTTCTGATGACAATACATTAATGTCGAAGTAATTGTCTCCCCCTGCCACCGAAATGCTAGATATAGAACGCGTCGGGTATAAAAACTTTTCTTGACAGATTTGGACATCAATAAAAATCAGAAAACTCGTGAATTTAAAATCGAAAAAATCCGTAGAAATAGTGAAGAGTATCTGACCGCAAATATCACCGCTGAAAAAAATTTCTCACCTTCTGTTTCCCCTCAAAAGCTAAATAGAGAACGCAAAGGAATTCTAAAAATATTTGAACAGATTCGGACATGGAAAATAATGATAGAAAGAAATCGATCGGAGTGCTCGCCCCCCTTTCCTGTCACGAAAATAGTTACGGAAACTGGCGAAATAGAAATCGAAAAAATCCTTAAACAATAAACTTAAAAAATTCTTTTTGCAGAAAAGCTTCTATTTAATTGAACTAAAAAGTAGAAAATAAATTTTAAAGTGAATTAAACCCATTATTTTGTTACATTATTTTTAAATGCTTGTCGCGAGAATAAATCTTTAGGTCATTTTGAATTTAATTTATAATAAAAAAATAAATAGCGACAAGCTTCATTAAAAATTTTATAATGCAACAAAATGAAAGGTTTAATTCACCTTAAAATGTATTTTCTCCTCTTTAGTGCATTCCGATGAAAGCTTTTCTCTAGAAAGTATTTTTTACGTTTAGTATTGCATAAGATCAATAGCCTGGGCAATATTTCACAAAAACGGAACATCAGGAACTACCACATCCGGTTACGTCACTCGACGTTTACTAATTTCAAGAAAAATGTGAAATTTTACGAGTACTGACTTACTTATTTTTAAAGATTTTCAAGTTTATTTCACAAGATATGGAAATACTCGATGAATATTTTTTATAGACCTGTTCAATGACATTAGAAGTGTTAGTATACTTTTTAGTGATAATTCATTTAGTTTTAGATTTTTTGAGATTTTAAATAGCGATTGAAAGAATTTTAATTTTATCATTGGTACGGTCAATATCTCCATTTTCCATTTTTTATGTAATATTTTCCGTTCAATCATTTTCCAAAAAAAATTTTAGGATGTTTTTCGTGGATTTCCTTAAAAGACATGAATTGGAAAATTAGAAATATATCAACCGTTTCCGAGACATTTTCCAATACTCTAATTTCGATTTTCAGGTTTTTCAAGTTTTCCCCGTTTTCCGATAATTTTCGATTAAATTGGTTCTCGTAGGACTTGTTTGTCTAGTAAGGTCTATTAATTACAATTTTCAAAATTCATCTTCAATCATCGATTCGGCGTATACGAATTTTAAATTTTTTTTTTTCGTTTCCGAAAATCGCTCAGAAAAGCCGGTTAGCATCAGAACAGAATATTGTTGTGTCTGCTTAGTTCATGTTGTTTATTTTTTATACACTATCATTTATTTTTACACACAAAATTGCAACCTACAACTATTAAACTCAAAACATACACTGGTGAAATTTTCGAAACGCTGAGCGTATGTAATGTTGAAATCAATTATAAAAATGAATATGGTGTTGAAAAATTGTACGTACTTCGAAATTTAGTATCACCAATTTCAGACAGACAATGGCTTAGTTTGATCAAATTGAATTTGTCCACAATTTAAAGTATTGATACATATAACGACAAAAATTACGAAGGCAATCTCACGGAACTACTGAACGAATATGGTCATTTATTTTCGCAAATAATTGGCATTATCAAAAATTACAAATGTATAATAAAAATAAAAGATGATACAAAACCCATTTCAATTCGAGCCCGACCGATACCATTCACACTAAAGTATCGTACCAAATTCGAAAAAAATCAACTTGAAAGGGCAAGAATTATTGAAAAAGTGAATTATTCATGCTGAGGAACCCCTGTCACAAATATATCGTTAAGAAATATGGGAGTTGACAAATCAATTCCTGACTCTGTGAAAGAAAATTAATTTAAATTTTTTATTGGTTTACCGGTCGCAAAAAAACTGAGCATTATTGTCTTCTAGTTGAAATTTCAAAAGAATATCTCCAAACGTTGCAAAATGATAGCGTTTTCAAATGCCACAAAACTACAGACAGATGTTCCATTATCGATCTACCTTTATCAACTTTACTTTGAACAAATACCGAGTTGTTTTTCATAGCCAATAATTGATATATCATTAAACGTTTTCATTACGTTTCGAATACTTTTCGAAAGTCATAACATTTTTTTTAGACTTTCACTATTCAATCATTAAAACACATGAGACCAAACATTCCCTCTTCTTTTCAACATCAAAATACTCAATTTCCAAAATAATGCTTTTCTTTCAAGACAAGACTATCAATAACATTTTCTTACGTAATTTTTCAACTCCTTACAGATCAATGACCACTTTCGACGTTCCGGTTATCTGTAAAATTCGCTTCAATGAAGAAACGAGGCCCTGCCAAAACGTGAAGCTCCTTCACCTCCTAAAATCCGAGCACGGCCTTAAGTATCACCGAGAATTTCACCTTGGTGTATCTGGCATCCATGCCACCCACGTTTTAGTTTACATCACATGTACTCGACCATTTGGAAAAACCTATGAGAAAATTTCATATTTCCAGTCGTGCAATCCATCCAGCGACTATATTCGGAATCTGCGGAACACAAACGCCACAATTTCAAACATCCTCGGACATTTCCAAACCTGCAGCTCCTACATCAAAAAAAAAAACAAGCGTATCAAAACATTTGAAGATACCATAGGCGAATTTTTCAATGTTATCACGAACGATCTACAACTGCGAATAGAAACAGTCGTGAATTTCACAAATTATAACGATGCCACTGCAGCTCTTGCACCTGAATCGCCTTACATAAAACTGATTCAACGGATATTTCCAATTATGACGAACATCAACAACGACGACAGCGACGACAACGACTACAATAACATTGTGATCGGAACCTTCAATGGAAATTGGAGAGACCACATGTCCTCCACAGCCAAACAATACATTAGGAACTTTACGAACGCCCGATCCTCCTACTACGAAAGATCTAACAGAAACGACATTAGAAGTATGTACGACTCCGAGTTGAAAATCCGTTATTTCATAGAAGGACGAGCACGAAACTTAGACTACGCTCGTCTAAAACTTTTGGTAAATGGGCGTACTCTAACAACCGACATTGCAGGTGATGGTATCCTGCAATACAACATACACGAATACGACCAATACCACCGTGGTTGTGTAACATTTAAGATAAGCGACATAAAAGTGCTACATTCCATGGTACCGTTGCCGTGGTTCAACATCCTCTATGGACATAATGTCAATATATGGACATCCACTAGGACGAAGGACTTCTGTAATAGGATCGGTCCTTTGGTATTCTATTTCTCTTCTATTGATACGCAGGATATTATTTGCTACTACGTTTATTGTATCGAAATGCCTTCTGTACAGTCCTAGTTTCAAGTTCGTTGTCCTGATCTATTCTAACTAAAACTAGGACAAAACTGACTAAGTAATATTTCAAACAATATCATCCTTAACCTACTTAAATTTAAAACATAATAATCAATAATGTTATGATGACTATTTCTATTTATCAATACACTACACCTTCCCCGGGCAAAGAAAAAAGTATATAAACATTGGCCAATTTTTTTTCTTCAAATATTTGGTTACTTATGAATTACCTAATTAAAATAAGGCTTTACTCTATTTTTATGTACTTTAATTAACTTATCTTCTATTTTTATTACTAAATTCGGACTTATTTCCTCTTGAACCTCGAATGGTCCATTAAATAAGGGCTCTAATTCATCAGAAGAATTATTGTTTTTAATTAATACCTTATCACGTTTTTTATAACTAACCATTCTACTGTTTACATCCCATGTTTCTTTTCTCTTAGTTTTTAATTTCAGTAGATTATTTTTAGCATCACTCCATGCTTTTTGTAACCTGTACTTTAACTCTATTGGATAGTTCTTAAAATTATATACGGGGTCAATTACGTTTGTTATATTTGAAGGTAGTTGACGACTCTTTCCAAAAACCAGTTCATACGGTGTGTAATGTGTTTCAGTGTGTACAGTGTGTATTGTAAGAAAAAGACCAATAGGGCACCAACTGTCTGGGTGTTTTGCCACTTGAATACGCAAATATGCATCTAAGTTTTTATGGGTATTATCTAGTGCTCCCAGAGTTTCGTGGTGATATAAAGTAGATTTGAGAGAAGTTATTCCTAACAATTTACTAGATTCCTGGAAGGTGGAAGCCAGGAATTCAGTTCTTTGATCGGTTCCTATTGTTTTAGGTATACCAATTCTCAGAACGAAGTTTTCTACGAAAGCCTTCGCAACCACAAATTTGGAAAGTTCACATTGTAAGGTGTATATATCGATTATTGCTCTCATCTGGTTTCAGAGGACCTACGAGATCGAGATAAATCTTTTGCAAGGCTGTTTCCGCCGTAGTAGTGACTGTCATCAGTTCTTTATTCGGTCTTGAATGCTTATACCTCTGACAATCATCACAACGCTTCACAAACCTTCCAACATGATTTTTCAACCCAGGCCAGAAATAGTATTTCTTTATATTGTTTTACATTATATTAATACCTGTATGCCCTCCTGTTGGTCACATGTGAAAATCATTCATTATTAAATTTCTGGTTTCTTTATCATCAATTACTTGTACTTCCTTTATTCTAGAGATTTTTATATCTGCATTTTTCAATTCGCCTTTAATTTTAATTATATTTTTTATCAGTTCTTTAGCTTTTTCGTTATTAACAATACATAGTTCAGGAATTTTGTGTTTTTCACAAAGTTTTTTCAGTTCCCTCAGTGACGCACTAAATGCTGACACTGATTGAGATAACTGTTTTATATAGATAGTTCCTGAATAGACATCATATTTTAAATTATCAGTAAAAAATCCTTTGTTTCCTTTTTTTGAAATCTTTTCGATTCTACAGGGCGTTTCAGTAATTCCACCACTCCAGGGTGATCAATCCTGCGGTATGTAGAAATAATTTCATCCCCTTTACTAATACTTTCTTCCTTTGCTTAAGCTCGTGTCATAACGAACATATCGGAAACTTTTTCCCCTATAGATTTGAGTTCGCCTGACTCAATCTGAATTCTTGAAAGAGCATCAGCAACAACGTTTTCGGTACCTTTTAGGTACGTTACTGTGAAGTCATACTCTTCTAATGCTAGTCTGAACTTGGTTAGGCGACTAGATGGATTAGTCGTACCGAATAAATATACTAACGGTCTATGATCTGTGGAAATATGAAATTTTCGACAACACAGATACGGCCTGAAGTGTCGAACAGCAAATACAATGGCCAGTTACTCTTTTCCTATCGTACTGTAATTTTTCTCTGCCTTATTTAATGCACGGCTTGCATACGCTTCTGGTTGGTCATTTGAATTTGACAACACGGCCCCAACAGCAAATTTTGATGCATCCGTCCTCAGTATGAATCTGTTATTTTCTGAAAAATTTTGGTATTGTTACAAAGGTGGATTAGAAAGCGACGGTTTCAGATTGTCAAATGAATTTTGAAATTCTTCTGTCCAATTAAATTCTGCGTTTTGTTCAGAGGATAGACAATGTGGGCAAACTTTTTTTATGAATTTCCGGTAATAATTGGCAAATGCTACGAATCGTTTTGTTTCACTGGAATCTTTGGGAAGTGGATCGTTTTTTATAGATTCAATCTTTTCAGGATCAGGCGATATACCTTCGGACGAAATTATATGCCCTAAGTATAAAATTTATTTTTTTAGAAATTCGCATTTAATGGGGTTGAGTTTGAGATTCACAGATCTCAAACGATCCAAAAATTTTGGAGCACCGGTATGGCATAAGGCATTGTATATTCAAAGGCACAAAACCAGGATAACAGGAGTACAAAGGAAAGCCCTAATAAGAATGACAATTGCATACCGGACTGTCTCCGCAGAGGCGCTACTGGTGGTAGCCGGAGTCCCCCCTATTCATCTCCTGGTCGAGGAGGGATCATACATATACACCCATAAAAGGGAAACAGGAAACCAAAATCTGGTAAGTGAAGCAAAAAACCACACAGTGGTGAAATGGCAGGAAGGAACCGAACGGAGGCCCAGTGGACGAAAAGACTAATACCGGATATAGAATCATGGATGAAGTGCAGTCACAAAAGAACAGACTTCTATTTCACCCAGTTTCTGACGGGACATAGGGCGTTTAGAACCTATACAGAGAGAATAGGCAAGACGGAGGATGACATATGCGGGGATTGCGGAGCCAGGGACTCAGCAGAGCACCTGGTCTTTGAGTGCCCAAAAACAGGGGAAATGAGGGAAAGAATGATAGCAGAGGCTGGCGAGCCGATAAACGCTGACAACATAATACAAATAATGATTGCTGACAAGCACAAATACGACAGAATATACGAAAGGGTGAGGGAAATTATAAAGGAGAGAATCGAAGAGGAGATGATAAGGAACTGATAGGAGACCGCACCACCTTGATTGACGTGAGCCAGCGGCGGCGGGTGCCAGTCAGGTGAGGACGAACCAGGAGGTGTTTTGGCTGGTGCATTGCTACCTGAGTCCAGCATACCCATGTCGCGATCGACACCAAGTGCATAGAAAAAAAAAGTTAGGTTAGGTTACGTTCTTCAAACAAATTTAGGGAGGACGAGGGCTGCACATGATGTAGCCCTCCTAGTATGCAAAGAGAGGGAAATAGACCTGCTATTGGTGGCAGAGCCAAATAAGAAAATTGCAGCAGCATCTGAATGGATCACTGACAGAGTGAAAGACGTGGCAGTTAGATGCGTAAACAAAGACATAGGAATAGAAACAACAAGCACGGGAAACGGCTATGTGATCATTTAATTTAAAATGCACATGATAATAGCGTGTTACCTATCTCCGAATACCACCCTTGAGTCATATAAGAATAGAGTGGACGAAATAATGAACATCGTTAAAAATAAGGAAAAAGGGCCATCATTATGGGAGACTTTAATGCAGCGTCCCCGATGTGGGGGGCACCAGCAACAAACGCCAAAGGAGAGTACTGGGCAGAATGGATCGGAAAGCTGAACCTCGTGGTACACAATGACGGGGGGAAACCGACTTTTCAGAGAGGAGCGAGTAAGTCATACATAGATGTTACCCTGTCGACGGAAGATATGGCAAGCGACATAAAAAAAATGGGAGGTAACAGAGGAAGAAACCCTCAGCCTGCACAACCACATCCTCTTTGAGGTAAAAGACGGAAAACTCAAGTATAAGAACAGGGAACCTAGGGGATACGCCACAATACTTGAAGAAGTCTTTAAGGATGCCCTTGAAATACTTACACTCGGGAACGGATAGAGCATGAAGGAAATGATCAAATACATAAAACTGTCACAAAGGGCAAGTGTAGAACACCACACCACGAACAAACAGCAACCGTACTGGAGGAATCAAAACCTAGCTCAAACCCGGACTAGACTCAACATCGCTACTTAAAAGACGGAGAGGGGCCAGGAACAGAGATGAATTGGTGATACGACAACTAGAAGAGGTATACAAGGAAGAAAAAAAGAATTACAAAAAAGACATAAATAAATAGCTCCAAAAGAGAACATTGAAGGACACTATGCCAGGACTTAGACAGGGACATTTTCGGTCAGGGTTACAAAATCGTAACCAGAGAGCTCAAACACCCAGGAACCAAATACGAATTGAGCAGTGAAAGGAAGAAGGAAATAGTCCGTGGACTTTTCCCACAAGCCAATGAAGAGGAAACATTTGAATACAAGACCACCGAAGAATACCTGCCGTTTACAAGAGAGGAATTGAACGAGGCCGCAAGCAAATTAAAAAACAAGAAAGCCCCGGGGCCTGATGGCATTATTCCGGAAATAACTAAGCTCACTATCAAATGCCAGCCATAGAGGATCTTAAGTATACTAAATGAACTAGTGAGAGGCCAGAACTTCCCAGACGCCTGGAAAAATCAAAAGTAATACTAATTCCCAAGGGAAACAACAACGAGGGAGAAAGGAAGTACAGAACAATATGTCTGATAGGCGTTCTTGGCAAGACGTACGAGCACCTTATGAAAAAAAGATAAGAGGATGAGCTGGAGGAAGAGCACGCTGTGGCACGCACCCAGTATGGATTCAAGATAGGCCGGAGCACAGTGGATGCCATGAAGAAAATGATGGATTTCGTCACAAGCTCCACATGGGTAACGATCATAACGTTTGACATAAAGAATGCCTTTGATACAGCCTCATGGGAGATCATAAATAGAAGTCTGAGTGAGCTAGAAATCAGTAGGTACATCAGAAGAATAATAGCGAAATACCTCAACTAGAGACAGATAGCGGTGGAAAATGAGCAAATGGAAATAACGCAGGGGGTTCCGCAGGGCTCGGTCCTGGGACCCACCCTCTGGAACGTCCTGTATGACACGGTGCTGAGACTCAGGTTGCCTGAGGAGTGTTACACCGTGGCATACGCGGATGACCTAACTCTGGTCGTAAGAGCAAACAAAAAGGATGACCTCATAAGGAAAGCCAACAAAGCAATCAGGAAAATATTCAACTGGATTAAAACGAATAAACTGGAAGCTGCATTGGAAAAGACGGAAGCAACCATTGTGAGAGGCCCCCGCAAGAGGGATGACATCAAATTCCGCATAGGTACCAGGGAGATAAACCCTCAAAAATCAGTTAAATGCTTAGGGATATACATAGACGAAAAATTGATTTATATTACGCACATCAAAGAAACAATAAAGAAAGCGGATAAGTCGGCGGCGGTCATAGCTAGACTGATGCCAAATACAAAAGGCCCGAAAAGCGAGAAAAGGAAAGTACTGTATGGGGTGGTGCACTCAATCTTGCTGTACTGCGCCCCAATCTGGGAAAGGGTAATGCACGTTAAGAAATACAGGGAAATGATGCTGGGGACGCAAAGGAGAATGCTTCTGAGAGTAGCAAGCGCTTACAGAACCGTCTCAAAGAAGGCCATATGCGTAGTGGCGGGAATCTGCCAAATTGACCATGGATAAAATGCCAATACCGACAGCTAAACTACTACCTAAGGCAATTCCTTACAGGCCACGGATCGTTCAGGAAATACACCCACAGAAAGTAAAGACTCGCCCGAACACACGGTCCTAGTGTGCAATAGATGGACAGCTCAGAGAACTACAATGGAGATCGAGATTGGGGAAACTTTGGACGCGGATACGATAATAAGGAAAATGCTATCTGGCAAAGAGAGATGGGACAAGATATCCAACTTCATAGCAAACGTTATGAAGCAATAGGAAATGGAAGAAAAAGCTTATCAACGAGAAGGCAGGCAGTGGAAGTCTCCTCTCGCCGCGGATTATGTCGTTCAGACAGTGCCGGGCAGATCGGAGAAAGAAAGCATAGGAGAACCGAGGGGGTTTTAGTCGGAGCAGCGCCCGACACTACCCCGGCTGATTGACAGATAGGCCGGGGTGTCAAGCTATTTACCCCTCCCAAAAAAAAACAAAGGCGATTGGCGATTGGCGATTGGTCAGCGAAATAAGGCCCTCACAGAACGACATGACTGCAACTACAGTGATCCTCTCAAAGGAGATTGCGAACGAGCTAATGAGGGAAGAATACATCAGAATCGGCCTGGTCTATTTCAGGATAGAGAGGCGAATTAATTTGGATAAATGAACGAAGTGTTGGAGCTTCTCCCACAAAAGAGACAAATTTGACGGACCGGACCGGTCGGAGGACTGCAAGCCCGGGAAAAGGAGGAGTGGCCTATCTTGGGGATCCGATATTGCACTTCCTCTGCTCGGCTCTCCCCTACACCGGATCACACTTTGCTTCAACTTGTCTTGGGTGGATCCGCCTTCTTCTGTTCTCTATGACCTTTCGGCCTGTCTTGGCCAACTCTTGTTCTTTCCGATCCCGACACTATTAGAACATGTGAGGGCTAGGGATAATTTTTTTTCGTGTCTTCGCCCAGGGAGTAGACCCTTTCAGAAATCCGCAACCCAAGGTGTCAGGCGACCCGTGCCGAGGAGTGGATAGCCAGGCGTTAAATGGTTTTAAACGGAGCCGATGGAACCAAGCGCACTCACATCGTATCCAGCCTTACCCCTGCATGCTGGGCTCTGCAGGGGTGGACAGTAATTTCCTTAGCTTCTCGTGGGAACAACATGATTAAAAAGGACAAATTAGGAACATCAATTAAGGATAGTAGATCCGGAACCCCAAGCTTCTCCAGCCAGTCAGATGGATCTAGGAGAAGCTCCATTGGAGATGGGTATAGTAACATCGCTATAGTCGATATCACTTACGATGATGAGGATAGGGCAATAAAAAGGAAAAGAGAAATGGATTCAACGACCGGAGGTGAAAATAACCAGGGAGTTGATGCAAAGAGGGGAAAGACATGGAAAATGAGGAAGATGGAACAGCTAACAAAACAAGTGGACCAAACCACGAGGGAGCTGACCAAAATCGTTCGCGAAAACCCTAATACTAAGAAAGAAATCAAAGAGTTCTTATCAAAAATGAGAATCCTGACGAGCCAAATCATGACGAAAGACATGCAAGCAATTTTTGACATTACTGAGACCCATGAGGAGATGACACAAACTGAACAGGACCAAAATACAAACAAAGTAGTATGCATATGCAGAGCGTCAACACTAAGCGCTCCGGAAGACTGAAACCAACTATGGACTATGAGGAATACAAAGAATTAGATAAACTTAACTAGAACGCCGCGGTTCAGACGAATACGGGTATTACAGTGGGAAACCCGCTGACAACATACGACAAAGTGATGAAAGTCGTTTTAGCGGAACCTGAGGACCCAAACATGACCATGAGCATACAGAGGATGTTTAGGGATAAGTTTCCTTAGCTAATGAGATTGCAAGGAGAGCTCGAAGTTATTGAGCAAACAACCAGGATTAGAGGGTCAGGTGAGACTCAAAACAAAAAAGTAGTCAAAATAACACATGACGGGACGACAGAGGGGCTGTTATGCTAAAAAATGAGACCCAGGATGATGAAAAAATATGCATACACCACGTGAAGGGAATAGATAACGGAAAACTACAGATGATGGTGGAATGCATCTTCCACGAATCAAACACAACAAGTGAAAGAATATAAACCCAGAAGGAGAGGACTACCTATGGGGTAATAGTAGGAGGGGGAGATATGACCTACAGGGATGTCCTGGGCAAGCTGAAGGACGCGGTCTCCTGAGAGGAAGCAGCAAAAGCTATTAGAAATATCAGGAGTACCAAGGACAGCAAACTGCTGCTTACCATGGATAGGGACCGAAAAGTGATGGATAGCCTAAGGAAGGCAATCATCGGGGGGGGGGGTGGATGCAATTCACATTAGAGGTATGGAGTGCGGGACGACAAGCGAACAGATAAGTGAGGCCGTGAGGTTAGCAACAGGCGATTGGACAGACGAATGTAGAGTCAGCGAAATAAGGCCCTTACAGAACGACATGACTGCAACTACAGTAATCCTCCCAAAGGAGATTGCGAACGAGCTAATGAGGGAAGAATACATCAGAATCGGCCTGGTCTATTTCAGGATGGAGAGGCGAATTAATTTGGATAAATGAAAAAAGTGTTGGAGCTTCTCCCACAAAAGAGACAAATTTGACGGTCCGGACCGGTCGCAGGACTGCTTCAGATGCGGCGCAAGTGACCACAAGGCAAAAGAATGCACAAATGAGAACTTCTGTCCAGTATGCAAAGAGAAAGGACACAAAACGGGCACCATAAAATGTCCAGTTTTCAAGACCGCATTAAAGCAGGCTATAATAAGAGCCAAAACCAATAGAGGCAGGTATGCAACCATGAGTAATATACCAGGATACACCTTTGGGCAGGCCATAGAAGATGCAACCCAATCGGAAGCAGAGGAAGACGGGGACGTCGAAAACATGGAAGACAATGATCAAATTATGTGAGGGAACAGTACACCTTCCCCACTCCAAATAATTCAGGTTAACGTGGACCGGCGGAGAGAAGCACACCATCTGTTAATGAGAACAGCTACCGAGGAAAAAGCAGACATATTGGTCATCCAGAAACCAAATAAGGCCATAACCCGCAAAGATACGAAGTGGATAATGGATCCAGATGAGAACACGGCGATATGGTGCAGAAACCGAAAGTGCGGAGTTCTGAACCATACCTCCGAACCGGGTTTCATATGTCTTAGCTTCGAGAGCTGGGCTTTGTACAACTGCTATGTTTCACCAAACATACCGCTAGATGATATCAAGTCGTATATACAACGGCTGGTGCTCCACGTACGGGAAGGCTGAAAGAAAGACGTGGTTATAATGGGGGACTTCAATTCGAAGTCCAACCTATGGACAGCGCACACCCCGGACGTTCGGGGTCGATATCTTGAGGAATGGATAAATGACTGTGACATGACGGTACATAACGTAGGAAACGAACCCACCTCCGTCAGGGGAGCCCAGTCCTCCACTATTGATCTTACGCTGTCGATAGGAAGAATCGGTCCCAGGATTAGTGAATGGCAGGTCTCACAAACAGAAAGTGCAAGTCTCCCTAAATATATCTTTTTTAGAATCAACACGGGTCAGAAAAAAATAGACGACTATCAGCGCTGCAACAAATTTCTCCAACCCACGGCTTTCAGGGACACAATACAGCTCCTCGGCCACAACATCCAAGATGCACAAACGATGATTGAAACTGTCAAAAGCGCCCAAAACATGAGCATAGAAACTAATGATGATGGTAGTGACAGGAAACAGCCCGTATGGTGGAACGAGGATATAGGGGAAATGAGGAGAAAATGTCATTATGCTAGAAGAGTACTCACTAGGCTCCGAGGAGCGAATGCTGAGCCGGAAGAGTGATAGCGCAAGAGCAGAAATATAGGGATACCAGAAGGGAGATGAGGAATGCAATAAAAAGAGCTCAGAAAGAAGAATGGCGACAGATGTGCGATAGGGTTGAGGATGACCAATGGGGGCAGGGTTATAAATTAGTTACCCGCACCCTGAAAGGCCTCAGAGTACCCTATGACCTTCACCAGGGGCAAAGAGAAGGCATACTCAGGGACCTACACTCCTTCGAACAAACCTTGCAGAGAGGGGGGAAAACGAATACAGGGAGGACCTTCTCCGTCCATTCTCAAAGTTAGAACTCTCCGATGCAGCGAACAGAATAAGAACCAATAATTCGCCTGGACCCGACGGAATATTACCGGAGGCAGTAAAGTATGCCGTAGAGTGCATCCCCGATGTTATTCTCGGTATACTGAACGAACTGTATAGACGTGGTGAGTTTTTAATTGAGTGGAAGGCTGGTAAAGCCATCCTTATACCCAAGGGGGACCCACGTGTTGAAAAAAGGTATAGGCCAATTTGTTTGCTGGACTGCTTCGGAAAGCTGTTTGAATATCTGGTAAAGAATAGACTTATCGCGGAGATGGATGCGGGGGAAAGCCTTGCTGATACGCAGTACAGTTTCAGGGCAATTAGGTCAACGGTGGACGCACTAACATATGCAATGAATGAATGGGGAGCCAAAATACTAATAAATATAAAAAACGCTTTCTACACAGCCAAGTGGCACCTGATATTACGGAAGCTGACTCAGATGTAAATTAGTGACCCCCAGCGCAGAATCCTGCAAAATTATCTTACGGACCGAATATAAATGTATGGAAATTTCAATATAGACCTCACGCAAGGAGTACCTCAGGAATCTGTGTTGGGACCCACTCTGTGGAATGTCTTATATGACGGCATTCTCAAGCTGGACCTGCAAAGGAACTGCACTACCGTTGCATATGCAGACGATCTGGCCCTCATGGTGACGCCCAACAAAAAGGAAGAATTGATAAGCCAGGCAAATGGCAGCCTTGATAAAATAGCGCGATGGACGCAAGAGCATGGACTAGAGGTCGCACCACAAAAAACCAAGGCAATAATACTAAGGGGCCCAAGGAAAAGAGAAGGTATCCAATTAAATCTGGCGGAGACGGAAATAAAACCCCAGATATATGTTAAGTATCTGGGTGTATGGCTTGATGACAAGCAAATCTTCAATGAACATGTCAAAGGCAAATCGACAAGATTGTAGCCAATGTGCAATATATGAACAATTCTCCTTCCACGTAAACTGTATATACCTATCTTCACGAATTCAACAGCTACATGCTTTAAAAAAAATTCTCAATCGATCGAACATTTGATTTGTTCTCTTAAGATTACTGTTTCACTCATATTAGTAAATATCAATTTTTTGCAAATATAATGCAGTTCGCTGGCTGAGTAAAGAGTTCTTAAAGAAACACCCTGTATGACTTCGGTCAAAATCTCAAATATAATTAAAGTCGTAATACGCAACAAAGTTTGAACAAATAAATTCGCAAATTCTAGTCTAATCGCTGAAAAAAACAACAGTCATATTGGAAAACTCTAAATGATTTCATTTTAAACCGTTATTCGCGTTAATATCTAAACGAATAAATGCTAATATTCGAGTTTATTCGCAACAAAAAATCCGTACCTTTGGAAAACCATTTAGAATTTCCGAAAAAAATCGAAAAAAACTAAAGTCGTAATTCGCGGCAAAATCTTGACAAATCAATGCACAATATAGAGTCTAATCACGACAAAAAAATCCGTACTTTCGGAAAACCCAGTATGATTTAAAAAAAAAACTAAAATCGCAACTCGCGACCAAATATAAACTAACGAATGCGAAAAAGCGAGTATAATCGGGAAAAAAAATCCATACTTTTCAAAGAAAATTCGAAAAGAAACTGAATCCGCAATTTGCATCAAGATCTAAAAGAATAAATACTAAAATTCAAGTCTAATCTCGAAAAAAATCCGTACTTTTGGAAAACCCTTTATGATCTTCAAAAAAAATCGAAAAAAAGCTAAATACATAATTCGCGACAAAATCTTAACAAATCAATGAACAGTATAGCTTCTAATCACTACAACTACAAAACCCTGTATGATTTTCGAAAAAAAATCGAAAAAAAAAGCTGAAATCGTAATTCGCGACAAAATCTAAACTGATGAACGCTAAATTTCGAGTAAAATCGCGACAAAAAACTTTTGGAAAACCCTGTATGATTTTCGAAAAATTCTCGGAAAAAAGTTAAAATCGTAATTCGCGACAAAATCTGAACGGGTAAACGCTAAAATTCGAGTACATTCGAGAATAAAAAATCCGTACTTTTGAGAAACCCTGTATGATTTTAAAAAAATAATAGAAAAAAAGCTCTAAAATCATAATTCGCCACAAAATATAAACAAACGAATGGGAAAAATCGAGTTTAATGTCGTACTTTTGGAAAACCCTTTATGATTTTCAAAAAGTTCTCGATAAAAGGTAAAATCGTAAATCGCGACAAAATATAAACAAACGAATGAAAAAAAATCGAGTATGATTCCGGAAAAAAAACGTACTTATGAAGAACCCTGTATAATTTTCGAAAAAAATTCTAAAAAAGGCTAAAATCGTAATTCGCCCCAAATTCTTAACGAATAAACGATAAAATTCGAGTCCGTTCGCGTCAAAAAATTCTTACTTTTGGAAAACCCTGTTTAATTTTCAAAAAAAAAATCATAATTTGCGACAAAATATAAACAAACGAATGAAAAAAATCGAGTATGATTGCGAAAAAAAATCCGTACTTCTGAAGAACCCTCTATGATTTTCGAAAAAAAATTCTTAAAAAGGCTAAAATCGTAATTCGCCCCAAATTCTAAACGAATAAACGTTAAAATTCGAGTCAGTTCGCGACAGAAAATACGTACTTTTGGAAAACCCTGTTTAATTTTCTAAAAAAAAAATCTAAAAAAGCTCTTGAATCATAATTCGCGACAAAATATAAACAAACAAATGAAAAAAGTCGAGTATAATGGCGAAAAAAAATCCGTACTTGTATGATTCTCGAAAAAATTTCTAAAAATAGCTAATATCTAATTCGCCACAAAATCTAAACGAATAAACACTAAAATTCAAGTCCGATCGCGACAAAAACAAAAAATCCGTACTTTTGAGAAACCCTGTACGATTTCGAAAAAAATCGTCAAAAACCACGACATACGCTCATCCTTAGATATCTTCAAACTTGCTTTTTACCACGTATTCGACTTGTTTCCTATTTCTCGGAACTCCATTCTCCAATATTTACTACGAAAAGCTCATACCAAGTATTCTCATATTCACATATTTCAATGAATGTTCAGTTGATTTGTTGACTTGTTCGAGACGGTATTACCTACAACTCTCTTGCAATCTTAGAATTTTCAGTGCGTTTATAACGATTGGTTTATATTTCCTTATACAGTGCGACGCTAAATTATGGAACAAATTCATTATTTCTGAATATAAAGATATATCGGAAAAATCCTCGGACAGGTCGATTTTCTTTTCCGATGGGCCAATTTTTGAACCTCACCCAAAATATATAGGGTTATTCGCATCTGAGGAAAAGCGACTATGGCGATATTTTTAAATAGGACACTCAGTATAATTGTCCATATTTGGTTAGGGATCGTCATTACAAATCCAGTGATACCAAGTTTGATGGGATTATGTCAAACGGCTGCGGAGATATGGCCAAAAAACTTCTCCATATACCCAATGAGTGCGACAGAGACTTTTAACCTTCTGAATCGTGTGGAGTCTCGCAGTCATACTCATGTGACATACGAGGAAGTTGTTTGTCCATATCTCCGCAGCCGTTTGACACAATCTCATCAAACTTGCTATCACTGGATTTGTAATGACGATCCCTAACCAAATATGGAAAAATATACTGGGAGTCCAATTTAAAAATATCACCAAAGTCATTTTTAGTCAATTGCGGATAACCCTATATATTTTGGATGGGGTTCGAAAATTGGCCCATCGGAAAAGAAAATCGACCTGTCCTAGGATTTTTCCGAAATATCTTTATATTCAGAAATAATGAATTTGTTCCATAATTTTGACGCACACTGTATATTTGAGTTTTCCGTTAATTTTTCGCATCGAGCATTTTATTTTGAGAATTTCCTTTTGATTTCCTTACATGTATTTACATTTATTAATTTTCTGTGTGGTGTGTCCTTGTGTGTATATTCCTGACTTCAATTGTTGTGACCTTATTAACAAACAATGTCCTGTCCACTAACCATAGACGAACTTCAAAATCTCCATTACGAATTCGATGTCGATTCGTATTTGATTATTTACCATTTATCATGTCTTAACGTTCAGCATTCAACAAAATAGTTATTTATTGTATAAGTGTTTTAGATATCATTTTATTTGCGCAAGAATGTTTAAACGCGAGAGCGAAGCTCGAGCGTTTAAATTTCTTAAGCAAATAAAATGTATCTAAAACACGCATGCAATACAACGTTTTATTCACAATCACATTCATTAAGAATCAGAATCGCGGAAATTTTTCATCACAAAATGACTTGACGTTTTGCTCTGACAGTGGCTGTCACCTCCTCAAAAATCATTGAAATAACATACAAAAATATCGGGAGGTGTTGAATGGTTGCTATGTATTTTCGATTGTTTATCGACTCCATTTGTAAAAATTTGTGAAGTTGGTGAAAATAAGTAAAATATTATTAATATTCAAGATTGTATTTTTCATTATTCCACTAGTGGAATAAAGTAATTTCATTATTCCACTAGTGGATAAAGTGGTACTTTATACGGTTCATAAGTGTGGATAAAACTTCAATTATAAGGTGATAGTGAATAAAAATATTTTTTTATGGTATCATTTCGTCTACAGTCTAGAAAAAATGTAATAAAGTTTTATGTCTGGGAATTATTTCACAAAAACGAAAAATAGGAGACTTGGATAACTTTTTCTCATTATTTTCTAAAACCAACAAAATCTCGAAAACAGTTTTATTATTCTCAAACATGTCTATAAAAAGTTTCTAAAATTTTTTTCGTATCTTGAAATATAAACAGAATAATGAAATTTATTTAATGAAACCAAAAACTCAAAGACAGCTACAGTTATTCGAATTTCATAATTTACCTTTTTTGATCACCTCTTCGAAGTCTACAAAAAGTATAGATACATTTTTTAAAAGCTTTTCCTAATTTGCTCTGTGTGTGTTTGTTAGATGGGTACAAATCGTGCAAGCTGAATTAGAAGAACTTCCTCTCATCCTATGGAATTAAAATTTTACATGTTGATTCAGTTCTGATGACAATACATTAATGTCGAAGTAATTGTCTCCCCCTGCCACCGAAATGCTAGATATAGAACGCGTCGGGTATAGAAACTTTTCTTGACAGATTTGGACATCAATAAAAATCAGAAAACTCGTGAATTTAAAATCGAAAAAGTCCGTAGAAATAGTGAAGAGTATCTGACCGCAAATATCACCGCTGAAAAAAATTTCTCACCTTCTGTTTCTCCTCAAAAGCTAAATAGAGAACGCAAAGGAATTCTAAAAATATTTGAACAGATTCGGACATGGAAAATAATGATAGAAAGAAATCGATCGGAGTGCTCGCCCCCCTTTCCTGTCACGAAAATAGTTACGGAAACTGGCGAAATAGAAATCGAAAAAATCCTTAAACAATAAACTTAAAAAATTCTTTTTGCAGAAAAGCTTCTATTTAAATGAACTAAAAAGTAGAAAATAAATTTTAAAGTGAATTAAACCCATTATTTTATTACATTATTTTTAAATGCTTGTCGCGAGAATAAATCTTGAGGTCATTTTAAATTTAATTTATAATAAAAAATAAATAGCGACAAGCTTCATTAAAAATTTTATAATGCAACAAAATGAAAGGTTTAATTCACCTTAAAATGTATTTTCTCCTCTTTAGTGCATTCCGATGAAAGCTTTTCTCTAGAAAGTATTTTTTACGTTTAGTATTGCATAAGATCAATAGCCTGGGCAATATTTCACAAAAACGGAACATCAGGAACTACCACATCCGGTTACGTCACTCGACGTTTACTAATTTCAAGAAAAATGTGAAATTTTACGAGTACTGACTTACTTATTTTTAAAGATTTTCAAGTTTATTTCACAAGATATGGAAATACTCGATGAATATTTTTTATAGACCTGTTCAATGACATTAGAAGTGTTAGTATACTTTTTAGTGATAATTCATTTAGTTTTAGATTTTTTGAGATTTTAAATAGCGATTGAAAGAATTTTAATTTTATCATTGGTACGGTCAATATCTCCATTTTCCATTTTTTATGTAATATTTTCCGTTCAATCATTTTCCAAAAAAAATTTTAGGATGTTTTTCGTGGATTTCCTTAAAAGACATGAATTGGAAAATTAGAAATATATCAACCGTTTCCGAGACATTTTCCAATACTCTAATTTCGATTTTCAGGTTTTTCAAGTTTTCCCCGTTTTCCGATAATTTTCGATTAAATTGGTTCTCGTAGGACTTGTTTGTCTAGTAAGGTCTATTAATTACAATTTTCAAAATTCATCTTCAATCATCGATTCGGCGTATACGAATTTTAATTTTTTTTTTTTCGTTTCCGAAAATCGCTCAGAAAAGCCGGTTAGCATCAGAACAGAATATTGTTGTGTCTGCTTAGTTCATGTTGTTTATTTTTTATACACTATCATTTATTTTTACACACAAAATTGCAACCTACAACTATTAAACTCAAAACATACACTGGTGAAATTTTCGAAACGCTGAGCGTATGTAATGTTGAAATCAATTATAAAAATGAATATGGTGTTGAAAAATTGTACGTACTTCGAAATTTAGTATCACCAATTTCAGACAGACAATGGCTTAGTTTGATCAAATTGAATTTGTCCACAATTTAAAGTATTGATACATATAACGACAAAAATTACGAAGGCAATCTCACGGAACTACTGAACGAATATGGTCATTTATTTTCGCAAATAATTGGCATTATCAAAAATTACAAATGTATAATAAAAATAAAAGATGATACAAAACCCATTTCAATTCGAGCCCGACCGATACCATTCACACTAAAGGATCGTACCAAATTCGAAAAAAATCGACTTGAAAGGGCAAGAATTATTGAAAAAGTGAATTATTCATGCTGAGGAACCCCTGTCACAAATATATCGTTAAGAAATATGGGAGTTGACAAATCAATTCCTGACTCTGTGAAAGAAAATTAATTTAAATTTTTTATTGGTTTACCGGTCGCAAAAAAACTGAGCATTATTGTCTTCTAGTTGAAATTTCAAAAGAATATCTCCAAACGTTGCAAAATGATAGCGTTTTCAAATGCCACAAAACTACAGACAGATGTTCCATTATCGATCTACCTTTATCAACTTTACTTTGAACAAATACCGAGTTGTTTTTCATAGCCAATAATTGATATATCATTAAACGTTTTCATTACGTTTCGAATACTTTTCGAAAGTCATCACATTTTTTTTAGACTTTCACTATTCAATCATTAAAACACATGAGACCGAACATTCCCTCTTCTTTTCAACATCAAAATACTCAATTTCCAAAATAATGCTTTTCTTTCAAGACAAGACTATTAATAACATTTTCTTACGTAATTTTTCAACTCCTTACAGATCAATGACCACTTTCGACGTTCCGGTTATCTGTAAAATTCGCTTCAATGAAGAAACGAGGCCCTGCCAAAACGTGAAGCTCCTTCACCTCCTAAAATCCGAGCACGGCCTTAAGTATCACCGAGAATTTCACCTTGGTGTATCTGGCATCCATGCCACCCACGTTTTAGTAATGGACAGTGTTAAATCCATTCCAGTTGGTTCCAAAATATGGTTCTTAACAAACGCCTTACGATATGGCCTTAACACTCTGCCGCCCACATCCAGAACTGTGACACACGGCTTACCAACGACAGGTAGATGTGATAACACTCCAATGTTCGCGATATACTCTTGATTCAACTACACTTCGGTACTGTAGTAAGTCATCCAACTTTGCCAATATTTTTACATTTAGATACTGCATTACATTAATTGAAATATAGCAGCAATATAATAATATATCGTCCTCACGACAGTTTTAATGGTGGTTCCATATTTCCAGTCGTGCAATCCATCCAGCGACTATATTCGGAATCTGCGGAACACAAACGCCACAATTTCAAACATCTTCGGACATTTCGAAACCTGCAGCTCCTACATCCAAAAAAAAAACAAGCGTATCAAAACATTTGAAGATACCATAGGCGATTTTTTCAATGTTATCACGAACGATCTACAACTGCGAATAGAAATAGTCGTGGATTTCACAAATTATAACGATGCCACTGCAGCTCTTGCACCTGAATCGCCTTACATAAAACTGATTCAACGGATATTTCCAATTATAACGAACATCAACAATGACGACAGCGACGACAACGACTACAATAACATTGTGATCGGACCTTCAATGGAAATTGGAGAGACCACATGTCCACCACAGCCAAACAATACATTAGGAACTTTACGAACGCCCGATCCTCCTACTACGAAAGATCTAACAGAAACGACATTAGGAGGATGTACGTCTCCGAGTTGAAAATCCGTTATTTCATAGAGGGACGAGCACCAAACTTAGACTACGCTCGTCTACAACTTTTGGTAAATGGGCGTACTCTAACAACCAACATTGCAGGTAACGGTATCCTGCAATACAACATACACGAATACGACCAATACCACCGTGGTTGTGTAACATTTAAGATAAGCGACATAAAAGTGCTACATTCCATGGTACCGTTGCCGTGGTTCAACGAATCTATAAAAACATACCTTACCGCAGCCGACAGATACGATGCTTTTACTTCACCGCACATCGTTTTACTGAAATGTATTGCTCGGATGTCGTACATCCTCTATGGACCTAATGTCAATATATGGACATCCACTAGGACGAAGGACTTCTGTAATAGGATCGGTCCTTTGGTATTATATTTCTGTTCTATTCATACGCAGGACATTATTTGCTACTACGTTTATTGTACCGAAATGCCTTCTGTACAGTCCTAGTTTCAAGTTCGTTGTCTTGATCTATTCTAACTAAAACTAGGACAAAACTGACTAAGTAATATTTCAAACAATATCATCCTTAACCTACTTAAATTTAAAACATAATATTAAATAATGTTATGATGACTATTTCTATTTATCAATACACTACACCTTCCCCGGGAAAAGAAAAAAATATAAACATTGGCCTTTTTTTAATATTTGGTAACTTATGAATTACCCAATTAAAATAAGGCTTTCCTCTATTTTTATGTACTTTAATTAACTTATCTTCTATTTTTATTACTAAATTCGGACTTATTTCCTCTTGAACCTCGAATGGTCCGTTAAATAAAGGCTCTAATTTATCAGAAGGATTATTGTTTTTAATCAATACCTTATCACGTTTTTTATAACAAACTATTCTACTGTTTACATCCCATGTTTCTTTTCTCTTAGTTCTTGATTTCAGTAGATTAATTTTAGCATCATCCCATGCTTTTTGTAACCTGTACTTTAACTCTATTGGATAGTTCTCAAAATTATATACGGGGTCAATTACGTTTGTTATATTTGAAGGTAGTTGACGACTCTTTCCAAAAACCAGTTCATATGGTGTGTAATGTGTTTCAGTGTGTACAGTGTGTATTGTAAGAAAATGACCAATAGGGCACCCAAGAGCTCCAATTGTCTGGGTGTTTTGCCACTTGAATACGCAAATATGCATCTAAGTTTTTATGGGAATTCTCTAGTGCTCCCAGAGTTTCGTGGTGATATGCAGTGGATTTGAGAGAAGTTATTCCTAACAATTTACTAGATTCCTGCAGGGTGGAAGCCAGGAATCCAGTTCCTTGATCGATTCCTATTGTTTTAGGTATATCAATTCTCAGAACGTAGTTTTCTACGAAAGCCTTCGCAACTGTGACCGCTTCTTTGTTCGGTATAGCATAACCTTCCACAAATTTGGAAAGTTCACATTGTAAGGTGAGAATATATCGATTATTGCTCTCATCTGGTTTCAGAGGACCTACGAGATCGAGATAAATCTTTTGCAAGGCAACGCTTCACAAACCTTCCAACATGATTTTCTCAACCCATTTGTGCCCTCCTGTTGGTCACATGTGAAAATCATTCATTATTAAATTTCTGGTTTCTTCATCATCAATCACTTGTAAGTCCATTATTATAGAGATTTTTATATCTGCATATTTCAATTCGTCTTTAATTTTAATTATATTTTTTATCAGTTCTTTAGCTTTTTCGTTATTAACAATACTTACATAGTTTAGGAATTTTGTGTTTTTCACAAAGTTTTTTCAGTTCCCTCAGTGACGCACCAAATGCTGACACTGATTGAGATAACTGTTTTATATAGATTGTTCCTGAATTGACATCATATTTTAAATAATCAGTAAACAATCCTTCGTTTCCATTTTTTGAAATCTTTTCGATTCTACAGGGCGTTTTAGTAATTTCACCACTCCAGGGTGATCAATCCTGCGGTATGTAGGAATAATTTCATCCCCTTTACTAATACTTTCTTCCTTTGCTTGAGCTCGTGTCATAACGAACATATCAGAAACTTTTTCTCCTATAGATTTAAGTTCGTCTGACTCAATCTGAATTCTTAAAAGAGCATCAATAACAACGTTTTCGGTACCTTTTAGGTACGTTACTGTAAAGTCATACTCTTCTAATGCTAGTCTGAACTTGGTTAGGCGACTAGATGGATTAGTCATACCGAATAAATATACTAACGGTCTATGATCTGAGAAAATATCAAATTTTTGACAATACAGATACGGCCTGAAGTGTCGAACAGCAAATACAATGGCCAGTTACTCTTTTTCTATCGTAGTGTAATTTTTCTCTGCCTTATTTAATGCACGGCTTGCATACGCTACTGGTTGGTCATTTGAATTTGACAACACGGCCCCAACAGCAAATTTTGATGCATCCGTCCTCAGTATGAATCTGTTATTTTCTGAAAAATTTGGGTATTGTAACAAAGGTGGATTAGAAAGCGACGGTTTCAGATTGTCAAATGAATTTTGACATTCTTCTGTCCAATTAAATTCTGCGTTTTTGTGGGTCAGTTTGTTCAGAGGATAGACAATGTGGGCAAACTTTTTTATGAATTTCCGGTATAATTGGCAAATGCTACGAATCGTTTCGTTTCACTGGAATCTTTGGGAAGTGGATAGTTTTCTATAGATTTAATCTTTTCAAGATCAGGACGAAATTATATGCCCTAAGTATAAAATTTCTTTTTTTAGAAATTCGCATTTAATGGGGTTGCGTTTGAGATTCACAGATCTCAAACGATACGAAACTTTGATAAGATTGATGTAATGACTAACCAAGTTATTACCAAAACAAATCAAGTCGTCTAAATATATGAAACATGATTCATAATTCAAACCTGACATAGCTATTGTCATCACTCTAGAAAACACACTCGGACCCACTTTGAGACCCATTGGAAGCCTTTCCATTTGATATTGGCCACGATCAGTAGTAAACGCTGTATATGGTCTGCCACTAGGGTGCAACTCTACTTCATAGTACCCTTGCGATATATCTAAGTGGGAAAAATAAACAGCAACTGATAACGAATCTAATATTTCTGTTATACAAGGTAATGGAAATTTATCATCTCTATTATCTGATTAAGAAGCCTGTAATCAATTGCAACCCTCCATTTTTTATTGCCTTCCTTATCTGCCTTTTTTGGCACTATCAACAATGGAGAGAACCATTCTGATTTAGCCTCCTCTATAATTCTATCGTGAAGCATTTTTTCAACTTGTTCATGTATATTTGCCTTTTGAGCATGCGGCAACCTATAAGGCTTCACATATACAGGTATTGCATTCGGCTGTAACTGTATTTTCTGTGTACAAACATTAGTTACCGTAAGGCAGTCATTTTCTAGATAAAAAACATCAGCATATTTAGAACAGATTTTTTTCTATAGAAACTTTCTCTTCCTTATTTAATTACTCTGTATCAATGTTCTAACAATCTATCCACTCGTGCAACAGACATTTCATCATTTCCAAACTTACAATACTCGAAACTCGAAAGCTTTTCACTCTTTGGTCTAAAATTCCGAAGTTTTATCTCCTTATCTTGGACATTGAGTATCCGTACATGAATCATATTATTATCTGGTCTAGCGATAACACTTGCTGTGAATACACCCTCAGTCAACTGTTCACCCAAAACAACACATTCATCATTACTAATCACCCAACAATACTTAACAATTTCACACCTCGGAGGAATGGCAGTATAACAATCATATTTCGATTGCAATGGGACGGTTATTTTTCTGTCATCCTTCACAAAGGAAAAACTAAATTTCTCAAAATCTATGGTAACTGATTATTTGGTTAGAAAATCAGCACCTAATACACCATCTATATCATTCGTAAACTCATTCATAACCAAAAATGAATGTGAAACGTTCATGCCATCTGTTTTCAATGAAATATTCACCGATCCCAATGAGTACGTGAAACCAGCTACTCCATTTATTCTTATTTTCTTTGAACTGTCAATGTTTTCAAACTGATTCACATACTTTGAGAAAATTACACTAATAGTAGCACCCGTATCAATTAAGAATTTCAAATTATTACCTTCATACTGCATACTTACAAAATTCATTCCATTCATACTCAAAATCACATTATCTATTGTATTATCATTATTGGGGGGCTCGAAAAAATCGCTCATTTACAAATGATGAGTTATTTATTTCATTTCCAGAAACATTATTAGAATTTGCTTCTTCCGCAAAATATGCTCTGTGAGTACGATTTCTGTTATTATTGTTGTTGAAAATACCTCGATCTCTCATATTTCCGCGGCCTCGTGACCGATTGCCATTATAATTATTTTGCTGATTATTAAAATTCCGTCCGTGACCTTGTCGAAAGTTTTGGCTCTGGTTACTATATTTATGATTACGATTCATTGTGTTGTTGTTATTGTTTTCAAAATATCCGCGCCATGAATTATTTTTACCACGCATATGAAATATTTGTGAATTGCTACTGGACACTTTCGATTTTTCTTCATCCGTAGCTCCTACTATCGCATCTCGTAATTTATCATAATATCTAGCTTTAATTATTGTTCGTAATTCGTGGCCCTTCAACCCATTTGCAAAAGCAGTAATCGAAATCTTCTCATTAACTCCCTTACGAACTCTAGCTGCATTATCGTATCCGTTTGCTATAGATATTGTTAAATTAACCATCATCTCTTCTATAGTTCTACCAAACTCATCAATAGATTTTCCATCCTGTTTGCTATTATGCAACTCTACTGACAGAGCAGCGGTAGACCTAATAGAGAGTAAATGCAATTTTATATCTCTTATCAGATTGTCCATGGTGGCATAAGTTTTATTTAATCTCAGTTTAGCATTTTGTGTTGATCTGGTTTTCAGAACATAACATAACATAACATAGCTTTTTTCCCTCAGCATCTAAAAGTTCACTATATAATTCAATTGCGTCAATTAACTGTTTAGTTGTATTTTCAGAACCATCCATAAGAGACAACAGGGATGAAGCTGTTCGTAATTCAAATTTTTCAGTCATATTGACTAGTTTAGATGTTTGTTTTATTTTATGTAATCTATTCAATAATATTTCACGAGCCTCACTAATATTGTTATTTATATCCCTAGCATAGGTTTTGATTAATTTTACTTCATCTTCATTTTTATTCACTAGTTTATATTATAAGTATCCTTCAAATGAGTGAATGTAGCTTCAAATACGTTCAATTCCACAAGTTTTTTGTTGACTTTCTCAAAATTCTCACGCCTTTGCAAACTATCTTTAGATATATTACGTTTAAACAAACAAACCTCTCGTGAAACTTTTCAAATTCAATCATTTGTAGGTTCCTAACAACATTACTGCTATTTTAACTTAATCTAAACTTATCTGATCATTCGTCTGAACTGCTGGCTCTTCCTGGTATTCAACAACCATCGATGCGTAATTTCTTCACCATTCATCACCTACAGTCTAAACACCAACACTCTGTCTTATTCAATGACTAGTTCTTTGCTTCTAGAAATTTCTCTTCTTATCTTCTTTTCCAACGCCAATCGTGATTTTTGCCACAAACATAATCCAATTCCTAGCAACACCAAGATGCCCATAACAACTGCACCAACTTCAAGGAGAGAGTACTTATTTCCACTATTTGTTCCAGCAGTAGTTTCACCACTGATTCCTGATTGCGTGATAATCACTTCTTCCTTGGAATTTTCACTACCCATTTTCAGTTATTTGTCGATATTCATAGCATTTTTCATTCTAATGATTCTCAGCTCTAGTGTCGGCTGGCAGGATCTCCATGTGATAAGATCGGTCCTTCTATTTCTCTTCTATTAATACGCAGAACATTATGTGCTACTACGTTTATTGTATCAAAATGCCTTCTGTACAGTCCTAGTTTCAAATTCGGTGTCTTGATCTATTCTAACTAAAACTAGGACAAAACTGACTAAGTAATATTTCAAACAATATCATCCTCAACCTACTTAAATTTAAAACATAATATTCAATAATGTTATGATGACTATTTCTATTTATCAATGCACTACACTTCGGTACTAGGGTGATACGCACACATGAACGCAGACATCGTGAAGGCACTGCAGTACAAACGTGGCGCATCAACAACACCACTGATCCGCGTGAAGTCCTAGCTACAATAGAAACACCAACCCATGCTTCAATGTCAATATTCCTGGCAGCAACCACTACGAAGACAAATTTCAATAGTACTCTACTCCGATCTTATGTTTACAGGTATATTCGTTACTTACCCGCCTACCTTTTAACGAAACAATTACGTACAAGGTATAACTGGTACAAAGTACGTTTATTGCATCGGCCTGCAACTGAATCAACCATAACAGATATCCAAATATCTGAACCCGTACAAAAACCTGCACCAGTACCAAACCCTGAACCTGAGCCACAACCAGGTTCCCCGGGTCTACAAAAACGACGTAGAAATCAGAAAACGCGTCTATCCGTGGTAATAAACCCGTTTCCGGCATCGGTGGTGAGACCACAAACACACACTCCACCAACCCCGACAGATAGTATGCGTCCACGAAAGCGCACAAAATATAGCGATGTACAAGATAGAGCTATCGTTTTGTTCGCAATTAAAAACGCAGAAAGATTACACGAACGATGGGCAATTTGGGAATACGCTTCGAATTCCATAATCGAACTCAGAAATTGCGCCCCACTAGGCATTAGACGACGTCTATTCACACTTTTGACGACTAACAAAGTGAGCGACTATGCCCCTCAAATACAAATCGACAAGATTATGACCGATATGCGATATCGCTTATAAACAATTCTCCTTCCACGTAAACTGTCTTCACGAATTCATTTATCCTTTTTCTGTTCTTTTTTCTCCTCCTTGTAAATATCTACGTCTTTTCATGTTTTATAACATTTCTTCCTATCCTATCTTCTCATCCTTCCCTTGGCAAGACATACTCTCCACCTCCACGTCAGTTCTTGCTGGGCAACAGCTACATGCATTAAAAAAATATCACAATCGATCAAACTCTTGTCTTGTTCTCTTAAGATTACTGTTTCACTGATATTAGTAAACATCAATTTTTTGCAAATAAAATGCATATCGCTGGCTAAGTAGACAGTATGATTTCGGTCAAAATCTCAAATATAAGTAAAATCGTAAAACAAAATTTGAACAAATATATTCTGAAAAATCGATGAAAAAAAAAACAGTAATAATGGAAAAGTCTATATGATTTCGTTTAAAACCGTATTTCGAGTCAATATCTAAACGAATAAATGCTGATATTCGAGTCTAATCACGACAAAAAAAATCCGTACTTTTGGAAAACCCAGTATGATTTTCAAACAAAGTTGAAAAAAACTAAAATCGTGATTGGCGTCAAAATATAAAATATCGAATGCGAAAAAGCGAGTATAATCGCGAAAAAATCCGAACTTTTAGAAAAACCCTGTATGATTTAAAAAAAATCGAAAAGAAACTGAAACCGTAATTAGCGTCAAAATCTGAAAGAGTAAATGCTGAAATTCGAGTATAATCGCGAAAAAATCCGTACTTTTGGAAAACACTTTATAATTTTCAAAAAGTAAACGAAAATAAGCTAAATTTGCAATTCACGACAAAATCTTAACAAATCAATGCACAGTATAGATTCTAGTCACTACCACTACAGAGCCCTGTATGATTTTCGTAAATATTCGAAAAAAGCTGAAATCGTGATTCGCGACAAAATCTAAACTATTATACGCTAAAATTCGAGTACATAGCGACAAAAATCTGTACTTTTGGAAAACCCTGTATGATTTTGGACTAATTCTCGAAAAAAAGCTAAAGTCATAATTCGCGACAAAATCTGGGCGAATAAACTACAAGTTCGAGTAAATTCGAGACTAAATAATCCGTACTTTTGAAAAACACTGTATGATTTTCAAAAAATAATTCGAAAAAAGTTCTACAATCGTAATTCGCGACAAAATATAAACAAACGAATGGGAAAAATCGAGTATATTGGCGAACAAAAATCCGTCTTTGCAAAAACCGTGTATGATAATCGAAAAAAATTCGAAGGTAAACTAAAATCGTAATTCGCGACAAAATCTAAACGAATAAACACGAAATTTAAAATACAATCGCTGCAAAAAAATCAGTACTTTTGGAAAACCCTGTATGAATTTTGAAAAAATTTCTAAAAAAGCTAAAATCGTAATTCGCCACAAAATCTAAACAAATAAACGCTAAAATTCGAGTCTGATCGCGACAAAAAATCCGTACTTTTGGAAAACCCTGTTTGATTTTCGAAAAATTCTAAAAAAAAGGGTAGAATCGAGATTCGCGACAAAATCTGAATGAATAAACGTTGAAATTCGAGTGCATTCAAGACTAAAAAATCCGTACTTTTGAAAAATCCTGTATTATTTTCAAACAAAAATCGAAAATAAAATATATACAAACGAATGAAAAAAATCGAGTATAATGGCGAAATCAAATCCTTACATTTGGAAAACCCCCTAAGATTTTCGAAAAAAATTCGAAGTCAAGCTAAAATCGTAATTCGCGACGAAATCTGAACTAATAAACGTGAAATTCGAGTACATTCAAGACCAAAAAATTTGTACTTTTGAAAAACCCTGTATGATTTTTAAAAAATCGAAAAAAGTCCTAAAATCGTAATTCGCGACAAAATATAAACGAACGAATGAAAAAAATCTAGTATAATTGCGAAAAAAAAATCCGTACATTTGGAAAACCCTGAAGATTTTCGAAAAAAAAATCCATACTTTAAAAAAAATCTTAAAAAAAGCTAATATCGTAATTTATCACAATCAGAACGAATAAACGAGTCAATTCGCTACAAAAAAATCCGTACTTTCAGATAACCCTGTTTGATATTCGAAAAAAAATCTAAAAGTAGCTAAAATCGCAATTCGCGACAAAATCTAAATTAATAAACGCTAAAATTCGAATACAATCACGACAAAAAATCCGTACTCTTGGAAAACCCTGTATGATTTTCGAAAAATTCTCGGAAAAAAGCTAAAATCATAATTCGCGACACAATCTGAACGAGTAAACGCTAAAATTCGAGTACATTGGAGACTAAAAAATCCATACTTTTGAAACACCCTGTATGATTTTCAAAAAATAATCGAAAAAAAGCTTTAAAATTGTAATTCGTGACAAAATATAAACAAATGATTGAGAAAAATCGAGTATAATGGCGAAAAAAAACCGTACTTTTGGAAAACCCTGCATGATTTTCGAAAAAAATTCGAAGCAAAGATAAAATCGTAATCCGCAACAAAATCTAAACGAATAAACGCAAAATTTCGAATACAATCGCTACAAAAAAAATCTGTTCTTTTGAAAAACCCTTTTCAGAAAATTTTCTTTAAAAAGCTAAAAATCGTAATTCCTCACAAAATCAAAACCAATAAACGCTAAAATTCGAGTCCGATCGCGACAAAGAATCTGTACTTTTAGAAAATCCTGTATGATTTTCGCAAAATTCTCGAAAAAAAAAACTAAAATCGTAATTCGCGACAGAATCTGAACAAATAAACGTTGAAACTCGTGAATATTCAAGACTTAAAAATCCGTAATTTTCAAAAACCCTGTATGATTTTCGAAAAATTCTCGAAAAAAAGCTAAAATCGTAATTCGTCACAAAATCTAAACGAGTAAACGCTAAAATTCGAGTCCGATCACGGCAAAGACTCCTTACTTTTGGATAACCTTGTATGATTTTCGAAAAGTTCTCGAAAAAGAGCTAAAATCTCAATTCGCAACAAAATCTGAACGAATGAACGCTTAAATTCGAGTATATTCGATAATAAAATATCCGTACTTTTCGAAAACCTTGTATAATTTCCAAAATATAATTCAAAAAAGCTCTGAAATTCACGATAAAATATAAACAAACGAATGAGAAAAATACAGTATAATGGCAGAAAAATTCGTACTTTTGGAAAACCCTGTATAACTTTCAAAAAAAATCGAATCAAAGCAAAAATAGTAATTTGCGACAAAATCTGAACGAATAAACGCTAAAATTCGAATACATTCGAGACTAAAATGATTAAAAAAAAAAATCGAATATAATTGCAAAAAAAATCCGTACTACTGAAGAACCCTTTATGATTTTTGAATTTCTAAAAAAGTCTAAAATCGTAATTCGCCTCAAATTCTAAACGAATAAACGCTAATATTCGAGTCCTTTCGCGACAAAAAAATCCGTACTTTTGGGAAACCCTCTATAAAAAAAATCGAAAAAAGTTTTAAAATCATAATTTGCAACAAAATATAAACAAACAAATAAAAAATTCGAGTATTATGGCGAAAAAAAATCCGTACTTTCGAAAAACCCTTTATGATTTTCGAAAAAAATTCTGAAAAATTCGGGTCCGATCGCGACAAAAATTCCGTACTTTTGGAAAACCCTGTATAATTTTCGGAAAAATATCGAAAAAAGCTCTAAAATCGTAATTCGCGACAAAATATAAACAAACGAATAAAAAAATCGAGTATTATGGCGAAAAAAATCCGTACTTTTGGAAAACCCTCTATGATTTTCGAAAAATTCTCGAAAAAAAGATAAAATCGTAATTTGCGACAAAATCTGAACGAATAAACGCTAAAATTCGAGTACATTCGAGACTAAAATATCCGTACTTTTGAAAAACCCTGTATAATTTTCGAAAAAAAAAAAAATCGAAAAATAGGTCTAAAATCGTAATTCGCCTCAAATTCTAAACGAATAAATGCTAAAATTCGATTTCGATCGCGACATAAAATCTGTACTTTTGGAAAACCCTGTATAATTTTCGAAAAATTATCGAAAAAAGCTCTAAAATCGTAATTCGCGATAAAATATAAACAAACAAATGAAATAATTTGAGTATATAGCGAAAAAAATTCCGTACTTTGAAAAACCCTGTAGATTTCCGAAAAAAAATTCTAAAATAGATTAAAATCGTAATTTGCTACAAAATCTAAACGAATAAACGCGAAAATTCGAGTCCGATCGCGACAAAAAATCCATAATTTTGGGAAACCCTGTACGATTTGGAAAAAAATCGTCAAAATCCTCAAATACGCTCGTTCCCATCGCGCGAAATCGAAAAATAGCGAAAAATCGCAAATTTAAAATTTCGAGGTAAAGTTGTGGAAAAAAAAAATTGGCATAACTCGGCCGGCCGCGGTTTTTCCAGTGTACCTATCTATCGTGCGCATGCTCGCGATCGCCTTTTGGTTTTTTATCAAAAAAACCGTCTAACCTACACTAAGCGTAGGTTAGGTTAGTAAAGGCGTCACTACATTAAAAAAAAAGAGTGGGGGGGGGGGGGGGGAAATGGGGGAGGAAAAAAAAAACAAACCTACTCTAGACGTAAGTTAGGATAGAATGGGATCTAACTTTTAAATAATTTTTTTCCATTTTTTCCCCACCCAGAGCCCCTATCCCCTCCTCTTCCGTTGGTGTGTTCACTTAAGAAAAGTTGCGGAAGTTGAAAAAAAATGCTGGAGAAGTGGAGGGGTGGGAGAGTGGGGAAGGAGAAAGAAGAAAAGAGAAAGGAAAAATGAAAAACGAGAAAGGAGAAAGGATTGAAGGAGGAAGGGGAAAACCAGAAGTGGGAAAAAAGTGGGGAATGTGAGAAGAAAGAGGAACTGCAAGGAATAAATGAAAAGGGGGAGAAATGGAAAAAAAGTAGTAAGGAAAGGAAAAAGGAATAAAACAAGAGGAATAGATTAAAAAATTAAAAAATGGATCCCAGTATCGTGCGTGGTAGTAGAAAGAGGGCATAAAACATGGATGCAAAACCAAGGAATTTCCAAAAATCAAAATGATCATAAATCCGTTGGGATGCGTTGTTTTGGCGAGACTAGTTGGTTACTAGTTAAGGGCAGATATGAATGTGTAGCCCATTATTACAAAAAAAAATTAATTTCCATTTTCTCTTTCCCTATGCCGTACCTAAGATATTTGTATTCAGTGAGACCTAAGAAATCCACTGGTAAAAACCGCATCTCTCTATCTCTTTCTCGAGATATTGAATTTTTATTATGGAGCTCTGTGGAGAATGTAGTAAAAATTCTGTAATTCTGATTTTTGAGACAGTTAAAGAGTAGAGAGAAGGCAGAAAATGTGGATGAGAAATTTTGGAAGTGCCAAAATCTAAAATGGCCATAATTCCGTTGGGGTGCGTTGTTTCATCGAGACTTGTTACGAATTTAGGGCAGATATAAAATGTGTAGAAACCGATTATGGTATAAAATTAAATATGTTTACTGTTTGCTTCCCAATGCCGTATCTAAGATATTTGTTGAATGTTTTGTATTCCTTAAGTCCTAAGAAACCCCCTGGTGGAAACCGCATCTCTCTTTCCGTTCTCGAGATATTGAATTTTTATTTCGGAGCCCAGTAACGTACGTAGTAAAAATTCCGTATTTCAGATTTTTAAGACAGTTGAAGAAAAGAGGGGGGCAGAAAAAATGAATGAAAAATTTTGGAAGTGTCAAAAACTAAAATGGCCATAATTCCGTTGTGGTGCGTTGTTTTATCGAGACTGGGGTTTAGGGCAGATATAAATGTGTAGAAACCGATTCTAGTATAAAATCAATTTGTTGAATGTTCTGTATTCAGTAAGACCTACGCAACCCTCTGGTGGAATCCGCATCTCTCTGTCTTTTACCGTTCTCGAGATTTCGGATTTTCAGTATCGAGCCCAGTGGCGTACTTATAAAAAATTCTGTATCTCTCATTTTTAAGACAGTTGAAGAGTAGAGGAAAGGCAGAAAATATGGATACAATTTTTGGAAGCCCCAAAAAGTGAAATGGTCATAATTCCGTTTTATCAAGACTTTAGTTATGAGTTTAAGGCAGAAATAGATGTGTAGAAACCGATTCTGGTATACAATTATTTATGTTCGTTGTCTGCTTTCCTATGCCGTACCTAAGACATTTGTTGAATGTTCAGTATTCAGTAAGATCTACGAAACCCTCTGGTAAAATCCGCATCACTCTATATTTTACCGTTCTCGAGATATTGAATTTTAAGTATGGAGCCCAGTGGCGCACGTATAAAAAATTCTGTATTTCTGATTTTTAAGACAGTAAAAGAGTAGAGAGAGGGCACAAAATATGGATACAATTTTTTGGAATTTCCAAAAAGTAAAATGGCCATAATTCCGTTAGGGTGCGTTATTTCATCGAGACTTGTTAGGTTAGGTTAGGGTGGGCTCGGGGGTCTTCCCAGGCGAGTGTGAAGCGTACATTATAACATATAGCCTCTCCACGAGCAAGACTGTTGGGTGCCTACTCGTGGCGGGCCTGTCTCTTACTGAACTCAACGGATCTAGAGCGGGAAATACCTCGATAAAAAGGCCCTCCTAGAGGCACACACCTAGTGTGCAGGGCTGGCGACCCTGGGAGTACTTCAGCTTGGTCCTACTTTATTTCAACTAGACTGGAGTAGGACCACCCTCTTTTTATCTTCCTGTCGGCCACACTGGGCCAACTCTTGTTCATTTCCGACCCCGACGCTATTAGAGCATTCGAGGGCTAGGGGTCACTCCTTTTCTCACTACCAAGGCATAGGGGAGGCGGCTATGTCCTCTTATCTTTCAGTCCTTCCTGCACCTGTGCCCCAAGCCGGGGCACTGGAGGCAGGGGGGCTACCGCGCCCCCCAATCCAACGGTGTAGCACCATCGCGCCGCAGGGATGCATGGCACAGGGATGTGTGTCGCAAGCGATGCCCGCCGGACCGGGCAACCCGGCGGGGAAGATGCCCTACCCCTGCATGCGGGGCTCTGCAGGGGTCGATATATATACCTCCCTAGCTACTCGTGGGACGCACATGGACCAAAAACAAAAAACTAAAGACAAGGAGGGAAAAGAAAGAAAGGAGAAGGAGGAAAGCGAAGAACAAAGAAGAGAAAGGGAAGAGTATGAAGCTGAACTGCAGACAGCTCAAATGGGACAAAAGCTGTCTAGATCGCCAGTGACCCTGAGGATAACGGAGGATGCTGCTGTATCCACCTAGACCCCTGAGGCAAACGGAGAGAAGGTGGAAAACCCACAAACAGTAAGCGACAGTCGCGAGGAAGAACAAAGCGATGAAGCCTTCAGAACCCCGAAGCAGGGCACGTCTGGCACCCCAGACGACCTCCAGGACGAACAATTGGTAATGAATCCAATCTACCTCCTGGACTCTGAGGAGGAGGTGGAGGAGGACATAGTGTCGCACAGAAGGAAGAGGAAAATGTTGCAGGATAAAACCCAAGATTTTGAGAAACTAAATGAGACAGTGGCAAAGCTCGCAGATAAAGCTGCCAAGATGATGACACTAATAAAGGGTAACGTCAACACGAAAGTTGAAATAAAAAAGCTCTTCAGGGAAATGCACGAGGAAGTCGGGGTACTCATGAAAAGGACGGCTTTCCTGGGCCGCGTTGAGGACACAATTAGAAAGCTGCAAGAAGAAAGCGAGCGAGATGATAAAACAGATCTGCAGCTAATAAAAAAGCTAAAAGCGGAAAAGAAGGTAGCCGAAAAAAAGGCGAAAGATGCAGCGGAAGAAGTGGACACGCTGAGGAAAAAAGTAAAGACCTTGGAGGAGAGAAACAACTCAGACATAAAAGAGACAATGGAGACAAGGGTAGAAATGGTGAGCGTTGAGACGCAGGTAACACCAGAGATCATGGAGGAGGACGAGGAAGTGGAAAGGATAAGAAGAATTGCTCAAATTGAGATAAACCTCTAGCAGGAGAATGACCTCAGAGAAATAATCGACTATGCGTGGCCTGAGCATATGTACAGAAATAATGGCAGAAAGCGCGGAAAGGCAAAATGTGGGAGGTTACACTGCCATATTGGTGAACCCAGGAAAGGAGAAGCAGGCGGACTACCAACACCCTGAGATCGAGGAAATCACGAAGGAAGGCATTTCGGATGGCCAAATCGAATTCGTAAAGACGCAAGCGGAAATAACAACTAGTAAGAACAAAGGAAACAATGAGGAGAAGGTAACAACAACCTTCCTAATGCCATATAAAATGGAGGAAAGCGGAATAAACGACATCGAAAAACTACACGATATTATAAGGAAACGGAAAGATGAATGTGTAATACACAGCTGCAATGACCTGGTACTAAAAGCCAGAGGAAAACTAGATGAAAACTCTCTGAGAAAATGTGCCGAACACGCCTTCTACAATACAGAGATAATTATAGCGATTAAAGAAACGACAAAGAAAATCGCGGTTAAGAGTAGGAAAAACAGAGAAGACAGGGTCTTTGTCAAGGCGGAAGGAAGGACGTTTGCAGAACTATTGAAAAAAGTTAAAGAGAACACCAACCTGCAGGATACCGGGGTAACACTTAAAAACCTACAGAAAACAAGCAAAGGGGACCTCATGCTGGAGGTAGTAGGCGGAAAATCGCAATGCTAGGCACTCAAAAACGAGATGATTAAAAATGCGCCGGAACTTCAGGTCCAGACGGCCAAAAACGAAGCAACACTGTTTATAAACGACATTGATGCGGACCTCGGGGAGGAACAAATCAGAGCAGATATCTTAATCCACAGGCCCACACTATACGACGAAGACTTTGCAATCACATCAATAAGAACAAATGAAAATGGAAGTCAAACGGCGACACTCGAAGTGTCATACGCACAGGAGAGTGTAATAATAGGGAAGGGGCGGATAAAGGTAGGATGGACGCACTGTAGGATCTACCCCAAGATCATGGTGACGAGGTGCTTTAGATGCCTTAAAGGACCACGCACGTTTCTTATGGAAAATGGCTTTCCGTGAATTCGTCCGAATTTTTGGTATGGTGTAGATCTGGATGCGCTGATTAAAAGTGTCCATTGCCAAAAACTCCAAAAATGGACAGTTTTCGAGATATGGCTCTATCAATGTAATTTTTCTGCATTTTTTGGATTTTGATACATAATCAGTTCACTGTCATACTTAGGAAAAACCGAGTTTCAATGATTTCACTGCAGGAATCGATTGAAAAATTATTGTTTCTTCGTTTCAGATACTGCCACTTGAAGAAATTATTATACACTGCTCGTCACTGACGATGTACCTGGACTATTATTTTCAATTTCTATAGTACAGTTTTTGTAGAAACCAAAACTTCTGAATTGCTCAAGGTTTCACAGAGTCACATATATTCAACACCTTTCGATAGGGGCACTAGAAAAATAATATTCGATACACACTATAGGAACTGAATCTGAGATACTTTTTTTTAAATAGTTTCCTAGTCGTAAAAGAAATAGTGGTAAATGCAAAATGAGCATATAGAAAATCGTTCATAATGTAGGCTGACGACATAAATACTCGTATCGAATGCAGTTTGTTTATACCGAGTGTTAAATATCAATAGAAACAAGGGAATACAAACCCAATAATCATTTCTAATCGATAATCGAACCGTTAAGGCAAACGGATCCGTGAAAATATCTGAATATTTGATATGATGTGGATTTCGATGCACTGATCAAGTGTCTATTGCTACAGACTACAAAAATGGACAGTTTTCAAGATATGGCCGTATCAATATCTGTTTTTTTTCGTTTTCTAGATTGTGGCCCATAATCGCTTAGCTCTTATACCCGACAAAAACGGTATTCTATCGATTTCTGCGCAGGAATTGACTGAAAAACAGTTGTATTTCATTTCAGATACATTCATTTGGAGAAATTAGCATACACTGCTCGTCACTGGCGATGTAGCTGGGCTATTATTTTCAACTTTTGTATTTCCGTGTTCGTAGAAACAAAAACCCTTGAATTGTTCTAGTTCTAACAAACATACTTATATCCAACACAATTCAATTGTGGCATTTGGAAAAATAATATGCGATACACACTCTAAATATGATTTGATTTTTTTTTAAACATTCTGGCCATCAGGAAAATAGTGGAAAATGCAAAATGAGAAACTAGAAAATAGTATTTATAATGTACGCTGACGAGATGAATACACTTATCGAATGCAGATTTTTTATACCGAGTGTTAAATATACATACTGAACCGATAACTGATGAGAGAATGTAGGCTTTCACGGTCGGAGTCAATATATTCAATGTTGTCTGGGCCTAGCGGCCAGATTTTTCTCAGTCGAAAGCCTATATGGACTTGAAAAACTGAGACCACCGGTGAGGTGTGCTGTGGTCTCAGATGTTTAACGTTCTCGGCCATCAACTCTAGACAACATTGAATTTTGAAATAAATGAGTTTTCATGGGAAGAATATATAACTAATAATGGAAAAATTGTAAAACAGTAACAATATTTATTTCATGAGAAATATCAATTCTCCACCAAAGTGATGATGATAGTAGTAAGAATAATAGTACGTAAAACAAAGTTGGTCCAAACGTTCATCAAATCATCTATGCGTAACATTTAACGAGGGTCAATTGTTCGACAAACCAAATATTATTGTATTCACTCGAACTATTGCAAAATTATACATGGGGCAAATAAGATAACGTTATTCAATCTCAGTTCTATGTCTGTCTTCGCAGTAGCTGAAACACCAAAACGACGAAAATTTTTTTGAAGAGTACAGACAGAGTCAAGGCACAAAAATCTGAAAGTGGTCATCTTTACAGAAGTGAAATGTAGGTGCATTCACTAAATGAAGAACTATTGAACGAAAAATGTATAGTTTGAACAAAATCGGGTAGGGTACTATACAATGATGTGGTTGCTGTTGTGATCTTATTCTATTTTATGGGGCCAGGTAGCCGAGTGGTTAAAGCGACATTGTTTTAGTCATCTGAAATGAACTGATTATGTGTCAAAATCCAAAAAATGCAAAAAAATGACATTGATAGAGCCATATCTCGAAAACTGTCCATTTTTGGAGTTTTTGGCAATGGACACTTTTGATCAGTGCATCCAGATCTACAAATTCACGGAAAGCCATTTTCCATAAGAAACGTGCGTGGTCCTTTGGCCACAGAGCTAGCGAATGTACGGGCCCCGACAAGAGTCTGAAGTGTGGTCTGGAAGGACACAAGGTGAAGAAGTGTAACGCAGGGTCTTTCTGCGCGACATGCCAAATAACAGGACCTAGGGCAGACTCCACGAAGTGCCCAGAGTTTAGGAGGATCCTTAAGGAGGGGAGGGGGAGAAAAAACTAAGCAATAAGATGGGTAAAACGATCAAAATAATGCAAACTAACCTGGGTAGTGCCAGGGCAGCTCACGATGTTGCACAAACGATGATCGGCATAATCGACATAATAGTGGTATCGGAACCCAACAAAAAGCTAACGGCAGGGGCAGTATGGATTAGTGACCAAAGGGGAGATGTGGCAATAAAATGTGTTAATAGAAGGTTAGATGTCAAAAAAACGGTACTGGTATGGGATTTGTTCTTATCGAATTCCCAGCTTTCAGCATGATAGCATGTTACCTGTCGCCAAACTCCACGTTTGAAGCTTATAAGGCACAAGTAGATAACATTATGTCCATCGTGAGAGATAAACAAGCAAGAAATTGCGTGATAATGGGAGAATTTAATGCGGCTTCCCCTCTGTGGGGAGCACCAAAATCCAATAATAAAGGGGAATACTGGGCGGAGTGGATGTCAACCCTTAATGTAATAGCCCACAACCATGGGGGCAAGCCAACGTTCACAAGAGGGCAAAGCCAGTCATACATCGACGTGACCCTATCCACAGCGGATATGGCAAACAAAATTACAAATTGGATGGTATCAGAGGAGGAAACCTTAAGTCTTCATTCGTACATATTTTTCAATATCGAGGCCAAGAACAATAAGGGCGCCCGCAGGAACCTCAAGGGACAAAAACAAGTACACTGGGAAACTTTCGAAAATACGCTCAGTCTAATGACAAATAATCACGAGCTAACTCCTAAAAACCTAATAGACAACATAAGAATCGCGCAGACAGCCAGCACTAAGACGGGGATACAGGAACAAACCCGGGAACAACCGTACTGGTGGAACGAGGAGATAGCCTCTAGCAGAAAAAAGGTAAACACCGCAAGAAGAACAGAGAAAAGAATTAGATCGAGAAACCATACGGTGCAGCAGCTGAGAGAGGCCACGGAGAGGTATAAAGCTGAAAGGAAAGAGTACAAAAACTTGATAAATGACTCAAAGAGTGAAAAATGGATAGACCTGTGTATGGAGGTGGAGAACGATGCTTTCGGGCAGGGATACAGGACTGTGACCAGGGCTCTCTGGCACCTGGACACACCGTATGACCTAAGCGATGAACAGAAGATTGCTATAACTACCGAGTTGTTCCCCGAGTGCGAAGAAGAAGACAGACCGAGACACACAACAACCCGAAGGTACAGACCATTCACCATGACCGAACAGAAGGCTGCAGCAATGAAGATTAAAAACAAAAAAGCCCCTGGGCCGGACAGAATAACACCGGAACACATAAAGGCAGCAATGGATACGATCCCGGAAACCACCAACAGAACGCTAAACGCCCTTCTGAGGAACCAACACTTCCCAAACGAATGGAAGAATGCGAACGTCATACTAATTCCAAAAAAAAGAATACCAGGTCAGGAACAAAATTTTAGAACTATCTGCCTTATAGACGTAATGGGGAAAGTATACGAGCATCTGATCAAGGCCAGGCTTGAGGAGGAATTTCCGAGAACCAGTTTGGCTTCAGGAAAGGAAGATCCACAGTGAGCGCGATCAGGAAAATTCTCAGCTACTGCCACAACACCACTCTCAAATGGGTAGTAATAATTACCATCGATGTAAAAAACGCGTTTAACACTGCGTCATGGGCTATAATATTGAGAAGGATGGATGAAATAGGAATAAGTGAATACCTGAGAAATATCATAAGCAGCTACCTGGAAAACCGAAGCATATGCGTGGGCAAACGTGAGTTCAGACTGACACAGGGAGTGCCACAGGGCTCTGTCCAGGGACCCACACTCTGGAATATCATGTACGACTCGGCACTCAGAGTAGAGCTTCCACCAGCGTGTCATACAGTAGCATACGCGGACGACCTCACGCTTATTGTTGGGGCAGAAAACCAAGAAATACTCATGGAAAACGCAAATCGGGCAATCGCCACGCTGAGAGGGTGGATGGATGAAAACAAGCTGAGTGTTGCAGCCTGCAAGACCGAGGCACTGATTATAAAGGGACCCAGGAAAAGAGAGAATATCTCTTTCAAATTAGATGACACGAGGATACAGCCGACGAAAAGCATAATGTGTTTGGGGGTGATACTTGATGATAAGGAAATATATAACGAGCACATAAGACAAACAACAAAGAAGGCTCAAACGCTCGCGGCAGTTTTGATGAGGATAATGCCTAATACAAATGGTCCCAAAACCGGCAAGAGGATGCTCCTGTACAACGTAGTGAAGTCCATTCTGCTCTACGGAGCACCAGTGTGGATAAGGGTTATGGATGTCAAGAAGTACAGAGACATGATCTCAAGCACTCAGAGAAGAATGATCCTGAGGGTGGCAAGCGCATACCGCACAGCGTCTTCCGAGTCGATAAATGTGATAACCGGAGTCCCCCCAATAGAGCTTCTAGCAAGAGAAAGGGACAGGATATACAACCGAGGAAGAGAGGAGGAGAGTACCGGAAAGGAAGAGAGAAATCGAACCCTGGAGATATAGCAACGGGAGTGGGAACAAAACTCAACAACGGGACAATGGACAAAGAAATTAATTCCGGACATAAAACCTTGGGTAGAATGCGACTTTAGGGAGCTCAATTACCTTCTGACGCAATTCCTTACGGGACATGGTTCATTCCGAACTTACACCAAGAAAATAGGTAAAAGCCAGGATGAGCTGTGCATATACTGCGTGGCGCTAGACACTCCGGAGCACACAATAATCGAATGCCTAAGATGGATGGGAAATAGGAGGGACCTGGAGCTAGAAATAGGACAGAACTTGAGTACAGAAAACATTGTTCCCAAAATGATGGAAAGCAAAAGCGCCTGGAGGGAGGTGGCCGGATACATTTAGGAGACAATGAAGAACAAGGAAAGAGGAGAAAGAGAAAATCAGAGAAGGTAGGAGCAGAATTGACATAGGAACACCCAAGTACCCAGGATTATGTCGTTGATAGTGCCGGGTACAAAGGAGGTAAAACACAAGGCGAAACCGGGGGGTTTTAGTCGGAGTGGCGCCCGACACTTCCCCGGCTGATTGATAGGTAGGCCGGGGTGTCAAGCGATTTCCCCCTCAAAAAAAAAAGTTTAGGTTAGTGCAGGAGGGCAAAATTATGCGGATATTTTGAGGAAGGTTAAGGGGGGAATAAACCTTAAAACAGAGGGAATCACGGTAAAAGCCATAAGGAAAACAATGAAAGGCGACCTCCTCCTAGAAGTGACTGGTGGAAACCAAAACGCCATAAAGATGAAAGAGGCCATACAAAAAAATGTACAAGATACAACAGTTACCATAAGGAAAGATGAATCCACAATCTATTTCCTGGATATAGAGGCTGACATAGACGAAACATCCCTCAAAAACGAAATAAAAAAGTGGACAAACATAGAACCTACAGATCTGAAGGTGGTATCTCTGAAACGAGTGGGGAATGCAAATCGCAACCCTCACAATGAGAGAGGAGCTCGCAAACAAACTGACATCAAGAGGAATCATCAAAGTCGGGTGGACTAGATGCAGAGTGAAACAGAGGATGAAGTGCCTGGAATTTGGGCACCATACAACTCAGTGCCTAGGAGAGGACAGAAGTGACACCTGTATAAATTGCACTAAAACAGGGCACAGAGCCAAGGACTGCATAGAGAAGCCACACTGGCTGACATGCAACTCAGATGAACATAGAATGGATCAAATGAAGTGCCCCGAATTCAGAAAGTTTCTGGAGGAACAAAGGAAAAAAAATAAAACACGACATGCTAAAAATCCTACAAACAAACCTCGGTCGTTCTAGAGGAGCACACGACTTGGCATATGCACTAGAATTAGAAAAAAAAAACATAGATATAACTATAATTTCGAAACCAAACCAATACGCCATAAAGCGAACCAAATGATCACTGATAAAAATAATTACGTAGGAGTACATGTTGTCAATAAAAACGTCGGTATAAAAAGACACAAAAGTGAACGAGGATATATAGAGCTGAACTTTAGTGAATGGAGCTTATTCTGCTGCTACATATCGCCAAACATGTCCCTGGATTTCTATAAGGAGATACTAGACAATATCATGAGTGCTGCAAAAAACATCGGAAGTGGATATGTGATAGCGGGAGACCTCAACTCGAAGTCCCCACTGTGGGGCTCTCCAATGGAAGATAGGAGGGGAAATTAACTTGCAGAATGGGCAACAGAACTAAACCTCACATTCCTAAATACAGGACATCCCACCCGTGTTGGGGGAAACAGCGCAACACACATCGATATCACGTGTGCAACACAAAAAATAGCAAAGGACGTAGTGAACTGGGAAACCCTTAAAGGAGAATATTTAACAGCACATAAACACATTATGTATGGGATCAAACAAAATAAGGGCAAAACCAACAGGGAATTACTAGGCCCACGAAATACAATCCTCGACAGAGATGCTTTCGCCACTACGTGGAACAGAGAACTACAAACTCTGGACGTGAACGATACCGAAAAAATAGTCAAAAGCCTAAAAACTTCAACGGACGCAAGCATGATTAAACCCATCAGAAACGGGCGAAAGATTCCCTACTGGTGGAACGAAACTATCAATAAGAAAAGAAAGGAGTGTGTAAACGCCAGAAGAGTCGCAACGAGGGCCACGACAGGGCAGCCCAAGAAGCCGATGAACCGGGTAGAAAGTACAGAGAACTGAAAAAACAACTGAGAAACCTAATCAATAGATCAAAAAGAGAGCATTGGAAAAATTTATGCGCTGAACTCGAAAATGACATATGGGGCGATGGATATAAAATTGCAGCCAGAAGCATTATGAAGCCAAACGCCCCTTACAACCTCTCCACAGAGAAAAAACCAGAATGGTGTAGAGAACTCTTTTCCAGCACAAAAGAAAGAAACTACATATGGAGCGAGGTACCGGATGAGGATATAAGACTTTTCATTCTGACGGAAATAGAGACGGCAGCAGAGTCCATTAAGACTAAAAAAGCCGGAGGCCCAGATCGAATACCCCCGGAGGCACTGAAACTGATAATATACATCTCATGAGACAAAACATCCCAATGATCTGGCAAGAAGCCGCAGTTGTGCTCATCTGGAAGGGAAAAGGGGAAATGGACAACGCGTCCTCAGTAAGGCCACTATGCCTGCTCAGCACAGTAGGAAAGATGTATGAAAAACTGATTAAAACAAGTCTAGAAGAAGAGATAGAGGAAAATGGTGGACTCTCACATAGGCAGTATGGATTTCGGAAAAATCGTTCTACAGTGCATGCTATAACCAAGGTCATAGAAACAGTACGAGAGTCACGGAAAAAATGGGTTGCAATGATTGCGCTTGATATTAAAAACGCGTTCAATACGGCCCAGTGGGATAATATCATGGACGCAATGGAGGAGAGAGGAGTCTCAGGTTATATGAGAAACCTGATAGACCTGAGCTATAGAAAAATTACTATTGACAACAGATAAAGCATGTGGGTAACAACGGGAGTACCGCAGGGCTCAGTACTCGGGCCACTACTCTGGAACATCCTATATGATGAACTGTTAGGCATCGAACTAGCAGAAGGGGCTACCTCTATTGCGTTCGCCGACGACCTGGTTATCATAGTGGAGGCCGACAACGAGACAGAACTGATGGATAGGGCGAGTGAAGCTGTAGACACAGCAGTAAGATGGATAACCAGCCAAAAACTGGCAATAGCACCACAAAAATCGAAGGCAGTAATCCTGAAGGGCTGGCGAAAGAGAAACGAAATAAAGTAACGGGAGTTGACATAGAGCACACAAGACAGACTAGATACCTAGGAGTAGTCTTGGATGACAAACTATGGTTTGGACCACATATTAAGTATGCAGTACATAAAGCGGAAAATAAAATGACAGCACTCACCAGGCTCATGCCAAACATAGGAGGGCCTGGCAGCATTAAAAGAGTAGCACTGTATGGGGTGGTGCAGTCGATCCTGCTGTACGGGGCACCAATTTGGATAAACGCGCTAAGCGCAAAAAGATACAAAATTATGCTGATAGCAGCCAGAGGAAGGCCCTACTGAGAGTCGGCAGTGCATACAGAACAGTATCTGCTGCAGCAATACAGGTAGTGACAGGAATTGCACCAATAACACTACAGGCCTACGAGAGAGAAGGCTCTATAGAAGAGAAAATGGACATCAAAAACAGGTGAGGGATGAGGAAAGAGAAGCCACCAAGGAATAATGGCAAAGAGAATGGCAAGAAAACACCATAGTCGGGCAGTGGACAAAAAAACTTATAAAAAATGTGAAAACCTGGACCCGCTGTAGGCACAGAAAGACAGAATATTTCCTTACCAATTTCTGACAGGACACGGGTCATTCGAAAACTACAAGATGAGAATTGGAAAGACCGAGAACCCAAGCTGCCCCTACTGCGATACCGAGGACTCTCCCAAACACACAGTATTCGACTGTGGTAGATGGGAGAGAGAAAGAATAGGCCTGGAACTAAATATTGAAATACGCATTGACCCCGAAAACATAATAGCAAACATGATGAAAAACAAAGAAACCTGGGATAAAATCCATAAATATATAAAAGTGGTCCTCTCCACCAAGGAACGGGAAGATAGGGAAAGACAGGCGTAAGAATAGAATAAAAGACGAAAGAGAGACGACTGGTGATCCCGGAGTCTGGGGAGGAGAAAGGGGGGTTTTAGTCGGAGTAGCGCCCGACACTACCAGGGCTGATTGAAAAAAAGGCCCTGGTGCCATGCGGTTTCCCCCCGAACAAACAAAAAAAAAAGGTTAGGTTAGGTTAGGTTAGGTTTGGTTACGTTGGGCTCGGGGGTATTCCCAGGCGGCTGTGATGCGCAATACATAGCCTCTTCATTAGCAAGACCATTGTAAACCTACTCGCGGTGAGCCTGTCTCTTACAAATTACATATGGATCTAGAGGGGACAACCTCGAAAAAAAAGCACCCAGAGGTACATAACTTGTGTGTAGGAAGTGGCGATCTGGGGTACCTCTAGCCGGACATCATCCTATTTCCATTAGCTGTGGATGAGGTTCTCTACTACTGATCTTCTATTGGTGTCTATGCCAAACCTATACACTACCCCTGCACTTTCCTTTCAAGAGGCGACTGTGCTTCCTACCCTCCTTGCCTAGAAGAGCAGTTAAAAAAATTGTTAAAATTGTTTTTTCCGTTAATCAGCTGTCTCCTTATGAACGGCAGCCCTCAAAAGTCGAAACTTGTGCGAGCCAAGGATTAACGAGGTATTACCTTTTTACGTGCGATTCCTAGCACTTTCTAGGGCCATCAGAAAAAATTCTGCAGTCGCCATGGTTTGAACCACCGCCGACCGGCAGCCAGTGACTAAAACACTGTCGCTTTAACCACTCGGCTACCTTAACCTTAAAATCCGAAACCCAAGGTGTCAAGCGACCCGTGCTGAGGGGTGAATGGCCATGCGTTATTTGGTCCCAAACGGAGCCTGCGGGGAGTTGGCGATCTCCCGGAGAGGACAGCCTCAGCAGGGTAAGAGCGCACTGCTCTGCTGGACAAATAATTCGAACCAACTCGTGGGAGCGAATATGTTAAATGAAACATTTACGGAAAGAGATACGGAGAGAGCGGATATAGCGAAGAAACCTGTGGAAGCTGATGCAAGCATAACTGATAGATCTAGGAAAACACCTAGAACAACGCCACCAATTAGAAGAGGCAGTCTGATGGATCTCTTCCTGACCTCTGGTGGCCCCGTCGTGCCAAAGGGAGTCAACGACGATGATATGATTGGGAGTCAAGGATGCTCCCTAGAACAAAAAAATAAGACGAAAAGGACCGACACTGAATCGCTAGTAACGGAAACTATTGACCTGGGAGGACTGAAGGGGAAGCTGGCAGAGATGCGGAAGATAGTGGAGAAGATGGAGAGGTTGACGAAGGAAAACATCAATACAAAGACGGAGATAAAAAGATGCGCTGAGAAGGCCAAGACGGCGATGTATATGGTGGAAAGAGAGTACAGAAAGGTGGAGGAAGAAACGAAAGAGAGACGGAAGGAACTGAGAGAGAGCCAGAAAAAGATCGAAAATGAAAAGGAGTGCAAGAAATGTAAGGAGAGGGAGACAAAAAAAGCGTGAGCGTAAGCGTGCAGTGTACCATAGAAGGCTTGGCAGATGAAGAGAAAGAAAAGAAATGGAGGTCCAAAATTATGGAGTGCCTTAGTACGGCCACAGCTGGATGATATCAGAGATATTATCACAGAGGAGTGGCCAGAGGAAGCTTTAGAGTGTATGGGCATTAGCGAGCAGGTGAACCAGAGCGAGGACGTGGTCGTGATCCAATCGGAAGGGCAAGCGGCCCCCTGTACGACAGATACCCCGAGCTTGCGAGCATTCCTGTGGAAGAGGAAGAGGACAGCAAGATCGGGTATTTGGTCGTGTCAATGAGGGTGGCAGGAGGAGATGCAAACGAGCGCTATATATTAGCTGATGCCGAGGAAGAAAGAGGATGAGAGTGTGGCCGAAAGCTTCATGAAGATGGCGAACCTTCTTGCTAAGGTCATGAAGGAAGAGAAGAGGAAAAAGGCGACGGTTCCAGCCTCAAATTGCCTTGGCATAGAGACAACGCGTAGGGTGTTGGAAGTCGTCGGCAGGCAAAACTCGATGAGGTTTGAAGTATGGGGAGCGAAAGGAGTAAGAATTAGTGTGATCCCCAAACCCAAGGGAAAAATGCGGTAGTAGTGATTGGGGGCCAACAAGGTCGGAGCTACGCCGACCTCTTAAACGATCTGAAGAAAGACATCGGAGGAAGAAGAGAAGTAGCCGTGCGGAAAATTAGAAAAACCAGGGAAGGTGGGGTGGTGCTGGAACTGGAAGGCGATATGGGGATGGCCGAAAAGGTGAGGGGCATAGTCACCTCTGGCCCCTCCGGCGCCGCAAAAGTAGTCACAAAAGGAGGTTCTCGAAAGAAAACCATCCTGGTGATAGGGATGGACCCGACGGCGACGGAGGAGGAGATTCGAAGAAGCATCGAGCTTGTAGCTGGGAGACCGGTGGACATGGATGTCTAATCTCTCCGACCCACACGCGGCGGAAACTAAAACGCCACAGTAGAACTGGAGGCGTTGCGGAAGTGTTTTCAAGAAGAGGGAGGCTGAAAGTAAGCTTGCTCCCCTGCTTGATAAAGGAATGGCAGGAGGTGAAGAGGTGCTTCAAGTGCCAGAAGCACGGTCACGAGTCGAGGGAATACCAGGAGCAGGTGCAGGGAGACACGTGCCGGAAGTGCGCACAGGCGGGACACATGGCACAAGACTGTATCAGCCTGCCCAGGGAAAAAAGAGGAGGAGGAAGGAGGTCGGTTCATTAGTCCGATGCCCCTGCTAAATATCCTGAAGGTTCTCCAGACCAATGTGGGAAGGGCGAGAGTGGCGCACGAACTCTCCCAGGCAACTGTCTCGGAAAGGGGAGTGAACATTCTCGTCGTGGCGGAACCAAATCTCACATTGATAAAGGAGAGAAACGGGGAGAAAGATGTAACGGGAGTGGTGGCAGTGTGTATCCTGAGCCGCAAGTTGAGAGTACACCGGGTTGATTCGTATGAGGCATATGTGGTCGTGAGACTGGAACGGCTGAATGTGATCTGCTGCTATGAAATATATAAACGGAAAACCCACAATTGTGAGAAATAAAAATCTTAGTCATGTAAGAAAAAACCAGTAAATAATCCTGATATACAGTTGAACAGTGATATCATATACCTCAATGCACAAAGTCTACTGAAACATAAAGATGAAATTCAAGAAAGTATTGTTTGTTATGATCCTAAAGTAATTCTATTGAGTGAAACCAGAACAACTGAGGATATTGAAGATGTTGAACTGAAAATTGACAATTATACTTGCATCCGTTGTGATTTAAAAAATAGACATACTGGTGGCATTGTCATGTATATAAATAAAAAATTCGAATTTTCTATTTTTAAGAAATTTCCACTGGAATCGAACTACTGGTGTAAAATTGTTAAAATTAACTTCAGATCTTCAATATGGTTGATTGGATGTTTATATCATTCACCTTCTAGTTCTCATGCAACTTTTTTGGAGGATATTTGTCACAAGCTTATATCATCTAACAATCGTTTTATTCTGTTAGGTAATTTCAATTTGAACTTATTGGAAGAAAGTTTTTGTACAAAAAAAATCAAGAATATTTTTACAACTTATGGCATAAATCAAACTTTAACTGAGCCTACGAGAAAGACATTAGATACACAATCATTGATAGATTTTGTTTTGACTAATTATGATAATATAGTTTCAAATGTTCATTTAACCCCAAAAATTACTGACCACTCAATTATTTCGTTCAATTTCCTCTTTGGTCAATCTAACAAAAAAATTCAATAAGAAAATACAGAAATCTTTGTGATAATAATTTGAGTATAATTAAGAATAAGCTCATTTCATGTAATTGGTCTTTAAACTCTGTCAATGTAAATTTACTTTATGAAGAATTTCACGAAAAATGCTCGAATATTATCAATAGCATTTCTCCTATACAAATAAGCAAGTTCAAAAACAATATTCCTTGGTTTGACAATGAAGTTTTTATGAAAATTAAGAAACGGGATGAAGCCTATAAAATATTTGTGACTACGGTGGGAGATGAAAATTTAAAAGCAACCAGATGGGAAAATTTAAAAAAATTGAGAAATGATGTGGTTAACTCATTGAAAATAAAGAAAGTTCAATATTATTATAACAAAATAGACAGATACAAGAATAATTCTCATTTAATGTGGAAAACCTTAAACACCCTTGTTAATAGTAATGATCGTACATTTCCAAACCGAATCCAATTTGAAAATGAATGGGTAGTAAGTACTAAAAAAGGTGAGCCTGACATAGCCGAAACTTTCAACCTATACTTTGTAAACAGCATCCAACATATAGTCCAGGGTATTGAGAATTCTGAAACATGGTTCAATTTGGATAATAATTTATATTTGCCTTTTAGCACTTTCAGACTGATTACTTTAAGTGACTTGAATGATATAATTGGGTCATCAGATAATAAATGTAATATCCATGAAACCTTGAATTCTAAAATGTTAAAGAAAGTATTTGAAACAGCTGGTAATGCATTTCTCAATTTGATCAATACATCGCTTCAGAATGGTAAATTGCCCGAATTATTAAAAATAAGTACTATCATACCTATACCAAAAGTTACAAACACTATAAAAGCAAGTGAATTTAGACCTATAAATACCTTACCGCCAATAGAAAAGGTTTTAGAAATAGCAGTATATAATCAATTATTAGAGTTTATTGACAAAAATCAAATTTTGTTTATCAATCAATCTGGTTTTAGAAAGAAATATTCTTGTGAAACATCGCTGCAGTTATCACTAACTAAATTTACTAATGAAACAGATAAAGGTAAATACGTTATAGCTGTCTTTTTAGATTTAAAAAGGGCCTTTGAAACGATTGATAGAAGTATATTGCTTCAGAAGCTGAGAACGTATGGGATTGAGGGGATGGTTTATGAATGGTTAAGTAATTATTTATCAAATAGGAAACAGAGAGTACGTGTAAATGATTATTTCTCATCATATGTAATAAATCGCACAGGAGTATCACAAGGTAGTGTACTTGGCCCCCTTTTATTCATTTTGTATCTGAATGATATATACCTTATTGGCCTGTATAGAATAGAATAGACATTTATTTCCAAAAAAAACAATATTGTTTGTAGGAAAGAGTACAGTAGAGCTAAAAATATACATAAAACAGGTTCTTGTAAGAAATTCTTGTAAAAAGATCATACACAATATAACATTAACAACACAAATCAATACCTACAAAAATAAAATTTACAATCAGGAACGCGATAGGACGAATAGGGTTAGAAATACAGGTTATAATTAAAATTTCATACACAATATGATATTAGCAGTGCAAATCAATACATACAAAATAAAACTTACAATGAGGAACGGGACAGAAATAAACAAATTTAGATGCATCAATTACTGAGTCATTAAATTAATCATTTAGATATTCATCGACTGAGTAGTAGGCTTTCTTCAGTAACATATTTTTGACTTACCTCTTGAATTTATTAAAGTGCATACCTTTGAAATCAGGGGATAGTTTGTTATACAGTTTAGCACCGCTGTAGTGCACACTGGTCTCAAAAAGTGATGTGTTATGCTCAGGAAGTAAGATCAATTGGTTGCACTGACGAGTAGAGGATGAGCTGAAAGCGTAGAGAGTTCTATTTTTGTGGGCAAAGCTTAAGACTTCGAGAATATAAAGAGAAGTTAATGTCAAAATCCCCATTCTAATGAAGTGATCCTTGTGTTGTAAAGTGCGCCTTTCAGGCTATTAGTATTGTTATCCATTCTTTTATCATACTGTATATTATATTTTAGCAACACTACATGAAACATTGTTCTACTTAATTCACCTCATATTAAACATATTATTACAAATTGCTGACACCTCATGTGCACTAGGTATTGCATGCATTTAATCATCGATAAATAATTATTGATTGTTTTTTCTTCATATGGCAACGCCTACAACAACACATGATGTGTCATTCATAAAAACTAGTGAACCCCTGAAAACGGGGACATTCTCCATCAAACTTCAACTGTTGCACTAACTGTCTGTAACTTGATCTGCAATATACTGAGTTGTAAAAGGACTTCGACTATTTATTATTTATTATTGGGGTACTAAAGTATCTAAATTTGGTATTCTCCAACATAAATTGGTGTCAGGTGTTAAAGTGGTCGAAAACCAGCGCAGTTCCTGAGTTGTTCCGGTTAACTGGCAAGCCACTAGTCATCTTGTGATCCAATGGTGCAGCATCTGTGAGTCAATGGTACCTGCAAACCACAGTGAAGCCTAGCATTCCATTTGGGGTCGTGCGAGATAACAACGGAAGTCATTGGACAACTAAGGCTAACAATCCAAGCAACCAAAGTATTCCTGATCCTGTTGGTGAGGAGACTTCGAGATCCAGCATCCAACAGCAAGTAAGTTATTCAGCAACTCCACTGCAGTAGGCGAGGATTTGAATGGTGATGTCCACCACTACTAGCAACTTCAAGCAGTCTCTTTTCTCTATTTGATACTCTTGTGTGATTTTCATTTTCATTTTACTCATTGTCACAGTAGCCCATAATTTTTCTTGATTTTATTCTGGTGAGTCTATGCCAGGTACAGTAGAAGCCACCCCATTAGGCCAAAATACTGTTATTATGCCAAAATTAAACATTGACACAGCTTTAAAATTAATTCCTGAATTCAGAGGCGACAGAGCCGAACTTCATCGGTTTATTTCATGTTGTGACATTGTAAGTGAAGAATTATCTCAACCTGCAGATAAGAGCATGCTTGTTAACATAATCAAATCACGATTATCAGGGGCAGCATATAACGTTGTCAAACATAAAGTTCACGAAGAGTGGAAGGAATTAAAGGAAGATCTACAAAATCAATTTTTAGAAACAAGAAGCATTGCCCAATTACAGGGTGAAATGCTTCGTATCAAACAAAAACATAACGAATCTGTCCGTAATTTTGGCAATCGAGTTGAGCACTTATTGAGTGATCTCAACGATGCCTGCATTCAGGCAGAAAGCATCGATGCAGCTGATACCATTAAAAACCTGAATTCTCGAAGTGCTTTCAAATCCTTTGTAGATGGTCTCCATTCAAATGTTAAATTAATAATAAAGGCATCTCGTTTCAAAACTCTTTCGGAAGCGATCGAAGCGGCCGTGGAAGAAGAGCGGTGTAGCTATAACCAACAACAATATAATGTGTCTAAAATGAAACCTTTCAAAAAATGTAATTTCTGCAATCGAAATGGCCATCTGGAGTCAGAATGTTTCTTTAAAAACAAACCTTCATCTTCCACACAGCTACTTCCATCGTATCACAAAAGGGAAATCAAAACCGAAGAAAATGTTACCAATATAGTCTGCGCGTATTGCAAAAAAAGGGTCCATCACATACGTGACTGTTTTAAAAAGAAAAGGGTTGATCAATATCAATCCAACAATTCTTCCACGAATTCGGAAAACTTCCAATCACCGACGGCAGAGACGAGCAGTGCACGTCGAGTGAGCGAGCTTTAAACTGCCGTCCTATAAAAAATACTTGTATTGTTTTCTTCAACCCTACTACAAATCCTAAATCATCTCCGAATACAAATGAACATGAAATTTTTTAGATCCTTGCAACACTGAAGAAGCTGAAAGTGTCCTCATTCCTTCATCAATAGCTACAAATAATACAGCTAATCTTTTACTTGACACTGGAAGTTCTATCAGTCTTTTGAAAAAATCGAATATAAATCTTTCTTAAAAGGCATCTCACCATCTCTCGTTGAAACTAATGGCATATGTTATGGTGAAATTCATTTAGGTAAACATATTTTCAAACATCCTGTCCATATCGTGAACGACGACTTTCCTATTCCTCAAAATGGAATCTCAGGTAAAGATATTTTTTTTGAAACTTCAAGCACAAATTGATTATGAAAATAAAACTCTATCATTTACGCAAGCGAACGAAATATTCTCCTTTGATTTGATAAATGCACATAAACAAAACGTAGACAAAATTTCAGTGCCAGCAAGAAGCGAAGTTATACGTAGAATAAAAATAAACCAAGAATCCGATTGTTTGTGCTTGTCTTCTGAAATTTTAGATGGGGTTTTCGTGGGGAACTGCATAGTTCAACCACATAACGGATATTGTAACGTAGCTTTTATAAACACAAATGAACATGATATAAGCTTTGAGAATCCACCATCTCTTTCTTTTGAAAATGTCGCTGATTACGAGGTTCTGAGTGTCGATAAACCTACTTGTAACCTTGACAGACTCAGAAACTTGACCGAATCCTTACGTATGACTCACATGCCAACGAATGAAAAGGAAAGCATTCTTGAAATTTGTAAATCCTATCATGACATATTTCACTTACAAGGTGATACATTAAGCTACACGGACGCAATTAAACATTCTATACCGACTGTCAATGACATTCCAGTAAACATTAAGCCTTACAGACTACCTTTCCAACAACACGAAGAAATTCGTAATCAGGTTTACAAAATGCTCAAGGATGGAATTATTTCAGACTCAAAGTCCCCATACATTTCTCCTCTTTTGGTTGTTCCTAAAAAATCCGATTCCAACGGAAATAAAAAATGGCGGATCGTGGTAGATTTTCGAAAATTAAATGAAAAAACGTTGGACGAAGTTTACTATTTACCGAATATTACGGAAATATTAGATCAATTAGGAAACTCGAAATTTTTCAGTTCTTTAGATTTGGCATCCGGATACCACCAGGTGCTAATGAATCCTAGTGATAAACATAAAACATCTTTTACTGTCCCTTACGGACATTACGAATATAATCGCTTACCTTTCGGGCTGAAGGGAGCACCCTGTACATTCATGAAAATGATGAATAACGTCCTTTCAGGACTACAAGGCATCAAATGTTTCGTTTATCTTGATGATATAATAATCTATGCTAAAACGCTCAAAGAGCATAACGAAAAATTAGTGGAAATATTCGAACGTTTGAGAACGTATAATCTCAAACTACAGCCTGAAAAATGCGAATTCTTACGTCCCGAGTTGAGTTATTTAGGTCACATAATAACTGAAAATGGTATATGTCCTGACCCTGCTAAAATAAAAGCGGTGAAGGAATTTCCGATTCCTAAGATTGTAACAGAAATCAAGTCATTCTTAGGATTGGCCGGATATTATAGACGCCACATCCAAAATTTTGCAAAAATTACTCAACCATTAAATAATCTCTTGAAGAAGGATACTCCTTTTGATTTTGCACCTTCTTGTATAGAAGCCTTTGAAACATTGAAGGAAAAACTATGTAACCCTCCAATTTTACAATTTTCTAACCTTGCCAACCCTTTTATTCTGACAACTGATGCAAGTAACACAGCGTTGGGATCAATCCTATCACAAGGAGAGATCGGTAAGGACCTCCCTGTTGCATATGATTCCCGTACCCTAAACAAAGCCGAAAAAAACTACAGTACTATAGAGAAGGAATTGCTCGCTATAGTCTGGAGTTGCAAGCATTTCAGGCCGTACTTGTTTGGTCGAAAGTTTCTTATCTGCACGGATCACAAACCACTGTTGTGGATGTTCTCAATAAAGGATCCAGGCAGTCGTCTAATGAAATTTCGATTGAAATTAGAAGAATTTCACTTCGAAATTAGACACAAACCTGGTATGCAAAATATGAATGCAGATGCTTTGAGCAGAATACATCATATCAGTACCATGACCTCCGAATACGAACAGTTCGTGAAGGAGAAGGAAGGTCGGGTCATTATGAACTCTAATATCGTCGACAGTCATACAAATATCGCAGAGTCCGACCCTACATCATTACATGTCTATTTTATTAGTACAGACCCGACGACATTTCATGAGTCAATCAAGGAAAATATTCTAGCTAAACTCAAATCGGAAAGCCTTACAGAACTGGGTATACAATATTATCAAGAATATGATACCTTGTTCATAACCACACACAATCATGACAGAATAGTCGGTTATGAAAATATTTTCAACGCACTACAAAAAGTCAAGGAATTCGCGACACTCAACCATATAACTACCTTATCGATAATAAATTAAACAGATCTCCACCATACCGAAGTCTGAAAATAGAAAATATCAGAACCATGATGAGATATATTTTCAAAAACGTAGACATCAAAGTAAAACTCTTTCATAGTAACACTATAAAAATTACATCCAAGGATGAAGTACAACAAATTCTAAAGGAATTTCATGACAACCCTCTAGGAGGACATCTAGGAGTAAATCGATCTTTTAAAAAAATTCGAAGCAAATATAAGTGGTCAGGAATGTATAAAGACATTCACGATTACATAACAAAGTGTGAATTTTGCCAAAGGAATAAATCTTCCAAATATACAAAAATGCCTATGACTGTTACTACCACAGCGAAAAAACCTTTTGATAAGGTGAGTTTGGACATTGTTGGGCCTCTACCATTAACGAATAATCACAACAAATATATACTTACCTTTCAAGATGAGTTAACGAAATTTTGCGAATTAGTCCCTTTAGAAAATCAAGAAGCTAATACAATAGCCGAACATTTTGTAACTCACATTATCTGTCGACACGGAATTCACGAATCAGTTCTTACTGATCAAGGCCAGAACTTTTTGAGTAACATTTTTAAAAACGTATGCAAACTTTTAAAAATACATAAAATTCAGACATGCGCTTTCAGGCCTCAAACAAACGGAGCACTAGAAAGGTCGCATAAAACTCTAACGGAATATTTAAGAACATATATAGATAAAGATCAAAATTCCTGGGACACATGGCTGTCATACGCCCAGTTCGTTTTTAATTCATCACTTAATATCGCAACAAATTATACGCCATTTGAGTTACTTTAGAAATTCCGTCAACCTTCAAAAAACCTACTGAACTCTCGTATAACTACGAAGATTATGATAGTGAGTTGAAGTCTCGACTTCAGCATGCTCATCAAGTAGCTCGTGAAAATCTTATCAAAAGTAAAGAAAAATTTAAGGAATATTATGATCAAAATGTGAACGCTGTTACATTTCAAATTTGAAATTTTGTCTTGCTAAAAAATGAATCGAGTATTAAGGGGAAGAGTAAAAAATTACTACCAGTTTGGAATGGACCATATGAAGTAGTTGAAATAAACTCTAATGTAAATACTACAATCTTAATAAACAAGAAACGAACCAAAGTCCACAATAACAGACTGAAACTTTATAATAATTAAAATTAAAAATTTTCTTTGTTTCAGTTAACTCAGCAAAATCCGAGCGGTAATCTAGAATGCAAATCGCCACCGAAATGAAGTTATTTATAGCATTTGGTTTTTTACTTCAATTAACACGTAGTACTACTCTAGGCGACAATGAAAATGAAAGTTATTCCAATCTGAGTACATATCAAGTGACCCAGATTAATGAAAGTGCTGGGATTTTTTACGAGCAATTCAATACAGTTTCTTTATACAACAGCTATTGGAAAATGCTGTCAAAGCTAGACTTGAATTCGTATTTCAGCATCTATAAATTGTTGACTTATAATTTTCGTTAAAAATATGTGCGAATCCGTACTAGCCGTGGAAGCTAACTTCAAGCAGTGTAAATCGTTTATAAATGTGATGACCTTAACCTTGCATAAAACCAAGGAAACCAATATATTGATTAACGATTTATTAACTCATTCCAATACTCCCGGCGTGGGCGAACTCAGATCGAAAAGAGGATTATTAAATATTTTTGGAAGTACCGCTAAAGTTCTTTTTGGAACTTTAGATGAAGATGATGCTATTTATTATAATAATGCTATTACAAAACTTGAAAACAAGCAATCAACTTTGCAAAAACTGTTACTAGAACAAACTAGCGTTTTCCAAAGCGCTCTCAACTATAAGAATTCTTCCTCTATGATAAATCTACGTGATTTTGGGAAAAGGTTTGCCAAGGTGGAGGATTATGTTGACAATCTTACGCGGGTTATAAATAATTCCTCACTACATTTCAAATTTATGGAAGAAATCGATCAACACTTATTGATGTTCGACATGCTATCAAATCAGTTCGATTTGTATCAAGATGATTTATTAAATATAATAATTGCGGCGCAAAATGGCAATGTTCACCCGCTTATTATGAGCCCTAAAAATTTAATTGACCACTTGGTGCAATTTAATATGCATATGTCTTCAGGTTTAACTTTTCCTGTCTTATTAACTCAGAAAAAGTCTTTAGAACTGTACAAATCTATGTCGCCTAACGTAATATTAGTAGATAAATGTTTATTATTTATCCTACATATACCCTTAGTTAGTATAACCTCATATGAATTGTTGAAAATGACCAGTTTACCAATGTATTACGAGAAAAACTTATTTTCCTTTATCATCCCAGAAAAACCATTTTTAGCAGTAGATAACGTGAACCAACATTATTTTCTTTTGGATCATCAAGACATTAACGATTGTCTCATTTTAGATAATAAGTATAATTGTAAGCAAAAATATCCTTTGTTCCTGTTACAGTTGCATAAAGCATGTGAAGCTCTGTTGTTTCTACCCATCATTACTATGCCAGAAACATGTGAAAAGCGAATAATTGTTATAGAAAGCACTATCTTTATTCAATTACATCAAGCAAATTCTTGGATTTTCAACAGTCCAAAGAAAGAATTTTTAACTATAAAATGTGGAAGAACAGAAAAACAAGTTTCCTTGTTCCATACAGGAATTTTGAAATTGAGTCCCCACTGTTCAGCATATACTAGTTCTATAATATTGAATTCTCTAGACGCACAAGCTTACAGTGAGTCAGTCAACTTATATTTCATATTATCCAAAATTTGACATAAACACCAATATGCTCGAACATTCATTGAATTTTAATGCTTTTCCATTATTGAATAAAACTTTACTAGTCACTTCCCAACACACTGATAAACTAGAAAAAATAAGTTATGCCTTGAATGCTTTGAAACTTAAGGAACAAGAGATGTTTGAAAAACAGGGTATGAATGTCAATCACGTACATCATTACATTTTCATATACCTATTCATTAGTGTTGTAATTATTGTTATTATATATAAGTATTGGAATTATATAAAGTGTCAAAAAAAACCTCCGAATAACAACCCTAATGACTATGAAAATTCTATAGAATTAAATGAGGAAAATGTATGTTCTCAGCCTCCAGCTATACAAAATGAAAATATACCTACAGAAATTTGCAACAATCCGAGTTACAAATTTCGTTCTTGAGGAGGACGGATGTTGTAAAGTGCGCCTTTCAGGCTATTAGTATTGTTATCCATTCTTTTATCATACTGTATATTATATTTTAGCAACACTACATGAAACATTGTTCTACTTAATTCACCTCATAATAAACATATTATTACAAATTGCTGACACCTCATGTGCACTAGGTATTGCATGCATTTAATCATCGATAAATAATTATTGATTGTTTTTTCTTCATATGGCAACGCCTACAACAACACATGATGTCATTCATAAAAACTAGTGAACCCCTGAAAACGGGGACATTCTCCATCAAACTTCAACTGTTGCACTAACTGTCTGTAACTTGATCTGCAATATACTGAGTTGTAAAAGGACTTCGACTTTTTATTATTTATTATAGGGGTACTAGAGTATCTAAATTTGGTATTTCCCAACACTTGCAAGAATCTAGACGTCGAAGTCCCAAGATGATTCTGAGTGCTCTCTTTTGAAGTATAAATGAAGACAGCCACTTTAATGATTTACCCCAGAATATAATACCATAAGACATGTGCGAAAAGAAATTTGCAAAATAGACTAGTTTGAAAGTGTCGGTATTGAGGCCCTGGGACTTTAGAATTCTCAGAACGAAACAACCACTACTCAGCTTTTTGTTGAGTTGAATAACGTGTTGCCTCCAGTTCAGTTGAGAATCTATGGTGAAACCAAGGCATTTACTAGAGCGTTCAAATTTGACATCATAAGAGACTGGGTGGTGTTTTGCAAATGCTCTTTGGGAGAAAGAAACACAGTGGGTCTTGGAGAAGTTTATGTCAATGTTATTTTCTCTACACCAAGTATTTATAAGCGATAATGAATTGTTCAGTACTTGTATACAATCAAGTTCGTTGAGACCGGTAAATAAGAAAAGAGTGCATCGGCAAACATCGTTGTAGAAGCTTGTGGTATATTTTTTGGTAAGTCATTGATGTACAATAAGAATAGGAGCGGGCCCAAGATTGACCCTTGTGGTACTCCGTTGTTTATGTAATTCCACGAAGAGCACGATTTACTATTATTATTAGATATAATGACCCTTTGCTGTCCGTTTGTTAGATAACTTGAGAACCATTTAAGCAGGATTCCTCTTATACCGTAATGAGCAAGTTTAAGCAGCAATATTTGAAAGCATACACTATCAAACGCCTTTTTGAAATCACAGGCCAAGCCAAGAGGATAGCTTTTAGAGTCCAGTGCTCCATAAATCCTTTGGGTGATATCATACATAGCGGATGAGGTGGATTTATTATTCATGAAACCATGTTGCGCTGGCGTGATAATTTTGTTGACATTTAGAAAGGATAAAAGTCTCTTGTGGAGAATTTTTTCCAATAGTTTTGAAAACACAGGCAGTAATGAAATAGGTCTATAATTGTTAAAATCTTGTTTGTCGCCTTTTTTATGAATCGGTATAACATGTGATTTTTTCAGACAAGCTGGAAAGATTCCCTGGGCTAATGATTCATTGAAAAGTTCAACTATATGAGGTAAAAAAACCTGAATACACTTTTTCAGTAGTTTTGAAGAAACATTGTCATAGCCACACGAGTTTTTAGATTTCATATAATTCAGAGTGTCCCAGATTTCTTTATCATCAGTAGGGTAGAAGAAAATTGAGGTGGCATTAGGAGCACACTGTTGGTTTAGATATTCGGTAACTTTAGTTACATCAACATTGGGGTTGGAAGAAATGACATTCAGAAAAAAGTTATTCAGTTCCTCACACAGATCTTCCGAATTGTCAATAGAGAGGATTGGATTATTTTGAGAGGAATTTTTCCCTATTTCAGAGTTAACTAGTTGCCAGATTCTTTTACTCTTTTCTCACTCGACCTAATTTCGTTGTCAAAGTAGGCCGTTTTGGCTGCCAAAATGAGTTTTTTTTTAAAATAGAACAATACGTTTTTTTTTGTATTTCTCTAAAACCTCATTGTAAAAATTTCTCGTCAGTGATATCAATTGTCTTTTATGTTTGCAAGAGATACTGAGGCCTGTTGTCATCCAGCATCGCTTTGCATCGGATTTGATTTTTTTTAACGGGAAATTGTCCTCGAAACATTGCACTACGTTTTCAGGAGATTTTTCGAATTTTAGATCTACCTTCTCAAAGGGAATTGATTGATATTCATCAAGAGATAGTTTAGACGTAACTTCATTTTGAAATCTCATTATGTTTTTGTGTGAAAAGGAACGTTTCATGGTGAATTCATTTTTGCTGATTATATAATTGAGATCAAAATGAATATATTGAGTAAAATGGTCTGCAAAACCGTTGTCTACATTCACCACTTCAAAATTCAAGAAATTAACAAAAATATTATCTATACAGGATGAGGAGGTATTACATATCCTAGTCGGCTCAAAAATCGTTTGTTGTATATTGAATGATGATAATAAATTCAATAGGTCACTCTTGTTGTCTGATTCTGCCAGAAAATTTACATTGAAATCGCCGCATAGTATGACCTGATGCTTGTGGGTACTGAGCACGCTAGTCAATAATGTTTCTACATTATTGAGAAAAATTGAAAAATCAGAAACTGGGGAACGGTATATGTTTAAGATAATTGTATTTTTTATTTTGATCAAACTAAATTCAATAACTTTTTCAATGAGCAGTTCCTTGTATTTATCTAACATGCAAGTTGAATCATTAGAAAGGTATTTTCTGACAAATATGGCTGAGCCACCATTTTTAGAAGTAGAAGTAGAAGTAGAAGTTTGAAACCAATGAAAAGTCGTTGAGAAAACAAAGTTCCTGAGTGCCATTGTGAAGCCAGTGCTCAGAGACACAAAGAAAATCAACACTTTTACCATCACTTTCAAAATATAAATTTAATTCTGCAATTTTGTTGCTAATGCATTGGATGTTTTGATGCATAAGAGTTTTGGGTGAAACGAAAGTTGTACCTTTTTTCGTCAGACGAATTCGTTGGTGGGGAGTCGAGTTTTCTCTTGTTGGGAAGCCTGGATTCTTCAACACCTTGTTTCTGGGAGACGTTTGCGGTAATATTTTCCGCATTTGGAAACAGCATACCAGGAGTTTTCATTGGGAAGTTTGAAGAGGTTGACATTTCATTTGTTGACGGCTGGCTAATATTTATATTAGCTTGCATGTTAATTTCCTCTTGGGTTGGCATTGTCTGAGTTTCCTTCAGCTTTTGTTGTGACCAATATTCGTTTTCAATTAATAGTCCGTTTCTCTTAAAAATTACTGTACTACCATTTTGTTGAGCTTGTATTTTGTGAAAAAGTAAGCATTATTTGTCAATACGTTCTTGGGGGGACCTCTCCGAGTCTATTATGATTTTAGTTCCCTTCAGTTTTCTCGCAGATTTCAATATTATTTGTTTGTGTTTTAGCCTCATTAACTTTACTATCGTTGGTAGACTACGATTGTCGATTTTTTTTCCTACACGAAAGGAATCATCAATGTCACTGCTTTTTATGGGAATGTCTAGTTTTTTATTGAACAGTTCAAGAACTACTTTTTCGATGTTCTCGGAATTGTTTTCAGGTAATCCAAATATTATTATACCTTTGGCTCGTATGATCGTTTCTAAGTAGTCAACACGGCTTTGCAATTTCAGCACGGTGCTGTTTAGATTAGTTACCTCTAGTTTCAATGGATGCAGATTGTCAGCTATTGCACTGGTGAACTTATGGCATAACTCGTTCTTAAGGTCAGCATTTTTATCTTCCATCAATTTGCACAGTTTATCAAAAAGTTCAGTATTTGAAATATCAGTCATTTCTAATCTGGCACAAGCGGAGCGTAAAATATAATATAAACACGACCGTTCGATACGACGGCTACTACTATACTGGAGTAAATTTAGAAGAAACTGTTGCCAGAATGAATACAGTGTTAGCAAAGGTAGAGAAATATCTGAAAATCAATAAAATGAAACTTAACGTTGGAAAAACTAAGGCAATGATAATCACTACTAAATTTGAATATAATCAAATAAAAACAAACAATATAAATATAATAATGGAAAATGAACGTATAGAAATAATAACATCAGTGAAGTATTTGGGATTTCAACTTGATAATTGCTTACCTTTCGACGACCACTTCAAGTATATTGAAAAAAAAAATTGCAAAAAATTATATTTTTTCTCGAGAATCGCCAGTAACTTGTCAACAGATACAAAAATTATAGTATATAAATCAATAATCCAACCCCATTTTGACTACTGTGCATCTATTTTATTCTCTTTTAATTTGAACAAAGTGCAACAAATGCAAAAACTACAAAATCGGGTAATGAGAATAATTTTAAAATGTAATAGGTATACAACAATTTCTACCATGCTATCTGCTCTACAATGGCTCTAAGTATCCCAAAGATTACTGTATTGTTCCATGGTTTTCATTTTTAAAATATTACATAAAATGAACCCACCATACTTGTTATCATTAATAACTTTCAATAGAGACATTCATCACCATTCAACCAGACAAAATAGTCACATTCATATAAATAGAATAAATTCAAGAAGTAGTATGAGCAGTTTATTCTTCAAAGGTTTTGTCCGATTCAATGATTTGCCTGATTCAATTAAATCTACTCCATCATTGAATATTTTCAAGAATGAACTTTTCAAACATATTCATGATGGAAATTGAAAATTTCTTTTTGTTCAGTATAAATACTACCTATATGTATGTATAAATATTTGTAAAATTTGTATTAATTTAATTGCTTATACTATATTTTAAGTAAGCTAACTTGTATATTAGGGAATCCTATTTCAATAAAATTCTATTCTATATGTTTCACCCAACATAGCAATGGATGTGTATGAAAGAAGACTGGATGAAATTATGGAAACGGGAGCGCGAATGACGAAAGAATGGATAGTCCTGGGCGATTTTAACGCGAAATTCGTGGAGTGGGGATCGCCGAGGACGGATGCTCTGGGAAGAATAATGATTGACTGGGTGGCGGCTCTCAATCTTGTTGTATGGATCACCGGATCGGAGCCGACATTTGTAAGGGGCGGCTCAAAGTCATACATCGACCTTACCTGCTTGACCATGGCGCTAGCAGCTCGGGCGAAAGGCTGGAAGGTACTGGACGATTACACGGCGACGGAGCACCGCTACATCTACTTCGGAGTGGAAGGAGCGGGCTCGGCGTCCGGGAGTCGCCGCACCTATGGTCCGAGGGATCCTACGGACTGGCAGTCGTTCGACCTGCTGGTGAAGTGGGAGCGGAAAGGACTCAGGGATCGATCCCATCCTTGGAGAACCTAGACGCAGTCATTGAGGAAGCTGCGCAAGGGAGTAGGGCTGGTGTATCGGACTGTAGGGAGAATAAAAGAAGGTGCTGGAGGGAACTCTGCGACAGCCTGGAGAGGGACATATGGGGAGATGGGTACAGGATAGCAATGAGGCATTTCAGGGCGCTTACTCCGTACGACATGCCCTTGGACAGCAAACTTGAACACGTTTGAGAGCTGTTCCCCAGGGGCCGGGAGCATGGGGTACGGAGACGCGCTGAGGCTGAGCGACCTGAGCCTTTCTCCTTGGACGATCTCCAAAAGGCGCTGGAGGGTCTGATGTCGGGGAGTGCTCCTGGCTTGGACGGGATAACAATAGAAGCTGTTGAACGAGCGGGCCACATGGAGCCCGACTGGGTTCTGAAGCAGCTGAACACAGCTCTAGAGGCCCAGATCTTCCCAGAGAAATGGAAGACGGCCAAGTTGGTCCTCATCCCGAAAGGGCTGAAATCGACCAACAAATGGCGCCCGGTGTGCCTTCTCACGTCCAGCTGTAAGCTGTATGGAATAATGGTACGAACGAGAATAGAGCAAGTGATTGAGGAGAATGGGGATTTATCGCCCCACCAGTGTGGATTTAGACTGGAAGGTCTACGGTGGATGCCGTGGAAGGGGTGATCCGCGCATCGCAGCAGGGGCGGGTCAACCGCTGGGTTGTACTGCTCCTGTTCGATGTACGAAATGCGTTCAACTCCCGCGAACGGAGGGAAATAATGGGGTCCTTGGTGGAAATGCGTAGCCCCGACTACCTTCTGAATGTGGTGGGGGACTACCTGAGAGAAAGGAGACTGGTTGTGGAGAAGGGAGAAGAGGTGATTGTGACCGCAGGTATACCACAGGGATCTGTCCTGGGCCCTTCGTTGTGGAATCTGGCATACGATGGCGTACTTCGCTGCGATTACCCGGAGGGGTGATAGCCCTTTGCGTTAGTGGATGATCTCGCCGTTGCAATAGCAGCTGGGGGGCTCGAGGAGCTCAGATACCAGGCGATGGTAACCTGCGACAGAGTGTCCGAGTGGATGAGGGACCACGGTCTTCGACTGGCAACGGAGAAAACACAGGCCATCATCATGAAGGGGCCAAGGAAGAGAGAGGATGTGAGGATTGAGTGTGGGGGGAAAAGGATTGTGCCCAAGAAACACGTCAAGTATCTGGGCATAACCTTGAATGAGTCAGGAAGCTTTTGGGAGCATTTGCTGGGGGCGACACGTAGGGCCGCAGAAAGAGCTGCTGCGCTGGAGACGCTGATTCCCAACATTGGAGGACCCAGTTCCGAGAGGAGAAGGGTCCTGCATGGTGCAATCAATCATGCTGTATGGTGCGCCGGTGTGGCATACGATAGCGAGTGTGCCATACTACAGGGATCTGATTCGACGAACGGATAGGCCGTGTCTCATCCGCACCACCTGTGCGTACCGTACGTCGCCGACTGCGGCATTATATGTCATAACGGTTGTTATACCCACAAGGTTATACCCAAAAGGTTGTATCAGCGGGAAAATGGAAACGAGCGAGCAAAGAAAGATGAAAGGGACAGGACGTTATCGAACTAGCAGAATGAATGGGGGCACTGACGTTTACGTCGCAGTGGACAAAAAGGCTTATCTCAGACCTCAGAAGGTGGATGGCCTGTGGGCACAGGCAGGTGGATTATTTCCTTACGCAGGTGCTCACGGGTCATGGATGTTTCCGTGCCTACCTGAAGAGGTTTAAAAAGATAGAGGAGGACTCCTGCTTATATTTCGGAGACACGGACACTGTTACGCATACGTTGTTAGAGTGCCCTCGCTGGGTTGGGGAAAGGATGATTCTGAATGAAAGGCTAAAATGGCAGGATGAATAGGGTCGAGGATTTGGTAGAGCACATGTTGAGTAACGAATGCGAGTGGAAGGTGAGGAGTAAGTTTGTAAGAAATGTGCTGCGGAAGTAGGAGAAATAAGAACGAGACATGGACGCTGCGTGATGGAACCGCAATCAACCTGAAGTTTATACCTTCGAAGGTGGTCCCGGGCTGATTGTGAGAAACCTGGGGGGTTTTAGCCGGTAAGAGTACGGCGCTACCGAATGCGATAGACATTGAGGGTTTCTCCCCAAACAAAAAAAAAGGTTAGGTTAGGTTAAGTTGACATAAAAAGTATCAGGAGGACGGTTAAAGGGGACATCCTGATGGAGTTTAAAGGAGGTACCGGAGAGGCCAATATCCTGAAAGAGGCCATACAGAAAGGAAATCCTATACAGAAGGTAGACATCACAAACCGGGACAGAACCATACATGTCACGGACATCGAGGCGGACATGGGCGGAAAGGACGTGATAAATGCAATTAGCGTGGCCATGCGAGGCATCGGGAAAGATGAAATCAAGGTTCTATCGATGAGAACAAATCAGCACGGTAACCAAAACGCGATGGTGTCTGTGGACAGACAGATCGCTTCTGAGCTGACAAGGCTGGGAACCATAAAAGTGGGCTGGACATACTGTAGTATAAGGGAAAGAGTCAATATTCTAAGGTTCTACCGTTGCCTGGGATTCGGTCATAGGAGAGAAGAATGTAAGGAGGGCAAGATAAATCGAATTGCTGCCTCAGCTGCACGCAGGAAGGACACACCGTAGGAGAGTGCACAAACGATAAGAGATGTGCGAGCTGCGAGGAAGAGGGACATAGGGCGGACCAGATTAAGTGCCTGATGTATAGATGCCTCATAGGGGATGAGGAACGAGAATTGAGGGCGAGAAGGCAAGGTGGCAGAGGCCACTAGATATAGGAATGAGGATCCTACAGATTAATGTCAGCAGAGCGAGAGCTGCGCACGACATGGCCACCGCAATAGCTGATGAGTTGGGTACGGACAGCATACTCTTCCAGGAGCTGAATAAGGATATAGTCAGGCGACAGGGCCTGGTCGCGGATAATAGGGTAGATGTAGCGGTGCGCTGCAGAATAAAGGATAGATATACGGAGTCACCGAAAGAACGAGGGCTACGTGAAGCTCACTTTTCGGGACTGGGTCCTGTATAACTGTTACGTGTCACCAAATTTGCTCCTGCAGACATACAAGCAGAATATCGATCAGCTCATGAGGGATGTAAGGACAGAAAGTCGGGAAGTCCTGATAGCCGGCGATTTTAACGCCAAGTCTCCTTCTTGGGGATTGGATGGCATGGATCAAAACGGCGAATACGTGGAAGAATGGATTCAATCGCTTTAATGATTATTCATAACGACGGGACGAAACCCATCTTCGTCAGGGGAACAAGCAAGTCTCACATTGACTTGACCATCTCGTCCGAAAAGATCGCGAGCAAAGTCATCGGCTGGGAGGATCTAGAAGAGGAGTGAGTCATTGAGCTTACATAGGTATCTTACCTATAGTATAGAGACAGGAAAAATCGGGAAGCGTCTCAGCCTAAAAGGAAGCCAGGCCCTGGACAGAAAAACTTTTAGGGAAGCTTTGAAAACCTTATCCAATGATATGTCCTCCCCCCTCCAATATCGGAAAGAAGATATATAATGCGCTTACCTTCACCTCTGGAAGGAAACAACGGAAACAACCCTACTGGTGGTCCAATGAGATAGAAAACCTTCGCATAGCATGTAATACCCAACGGAGAGCGGTAACTAGGGCCAGAACACGTGGAGAAGACGCCCTGGAAAGGGACAGGACATAAGCACACAAGATCGCTCCTAAGAAATGCTATAAAAGAGGCAAAAAGGGAGAAGTGGACAAAGGTCTGCAATGAACTTGAAAACGACCCTTTCGGCCAAGGGTACAAAATAGTTGTTCGAAACCTGAAACAGCCTCCGTCTCCCTACAATATCTGCGAGGAGGAAAAGTGGAGAATCGTGAAGAACTCTTCCCGATAACACAGTATGAGGAGAATAGGAGCGAGATGGTGTTTCTGGCGGGGCAGGAAGAGTTCACCACGGACGAAGTCAAACAAGCTGCCGGCAGGCTTAAAGCTGGAAGTTCTCCCGGACCAGACGACATCACGCGACGGCTGTGAAGGAGGCGGTAATCGCGCTTCCCGAACAGGTGACAGAGGTCTACAACAGCCCACTCAGACTGCAAAGTTTCCCAATACACTGAAAGCATGCTAGGATAACCCTCATTCCAAAGGGGGCGCAGGACGTGAAAAATCGAAAGTTTCGGACAATTTGCCTGCTGGATGCGCTGGGCAAACTGTACGAGCACACGATCAAAGCCTGTTTGGAAAAGGAATTGAAAGAAACAGGTGGGCTATGCGCAAACCAGTTCGGATTTCGTAAGGGGAGGTCCACCGTCGATGCTGCGAGGTGGGTCGTCGGCACGGTCAGTGGAGGTAAGAAGAAGTGGGCTGCCGCAATCTGTTACGGGTTTATTTTGCACTAGAAAACCCTTTCAGTTTTAATACAATAACATCAGAAATTCTCTGTCATTGATATACACTTTCCACTCTGTACGCCACTGTATCAAAATGACAACTTGATCGTTGTCATGTATAGCTTGTTCCGAATGTTAGTACTTACCTTTGCTGTACTAGTTCGAGCGGACATGAACCGGCCTTAAGCTAATGACAGTTATCAGTTGTTCTATTTTGCGGTATGACAGCGTTGTTTTGTAAACATACTTATGGTTAGTCTATTGTTTTGTACTTAGAACACAAAACCGTAACATTCTTACTCTATCTCTATCTTGTGTCATTGAGGTTACCTACTTCACATTCGAATACTTGACCTTTTGTTTGTTTGTGTTTGGTTCTGAGATTGAGAGGCTGGCGTTTTCGTGTTGTTTCAGTTGGCAACACTGATTCTTAGGGTGTTCTTTTCATAGCTCCTAGTAGCTCGAGGTAATTCCTGCACTGATCCCACCGAACACTAACGAACAAGAAAGCGCCTTGTCAGATATTGACAGTTTTGACTTTGACGTCTGAGAGATATTCTCTGCTTCCTTATTTGATCTTGATAAGTGACTGACCTACTTTGAAGATTTCCAATTAAAGTTTGATCATCGTTGATGGATCTTTGGAAAATTCATATCAGGAGAGTTTCTCATATTGTTTGCGATTTTTGACGCTATATATTTTTTGAAAAATCTCCGTTCGCTTTGCGGATTTTTGAGGTTAGAAGTCACTTCATCATTGTGTGAAACCACTGGAACGAGAAGCTCGCTATCAGACAGCAAACAGACCATCAAAGCTGTTATCAAAACCCTCCCACTTAATAGAGGGTGCTCCTCTGCGGTTACCACTCTGCTACTACTTTTCTCTGCTGCGGTTACCACTCTGCTACTGCTCCGCTGTGGCTACTACTTGGCTACTGTTACCTCTTCGCCACTACGGTCTATTGCTACTACTCTGCTACCGATTATTGGAGTTCCACTAATGAGATTGTTCCACTGTTTCTTTGCTATACGATTGTCTTTCCACTGTTCCACTACTGTGATTGTTCCTGCTCAACTGTGGTTGTCCCGCTGTATATCTGTTGTTCAACATTCCTTCGCTATTCGTCCCAGCTGTACATGTACGTTGATTGATTGTGTCGTACCCACTGTGCACCTGTATACACCAAGGCACTGATGAACTACAACCACAATAATTGGTGAACTTGCATGCTTGAGAATATCTACATAGTATCAGATAAGTTTGGAATAAGACTGCCCCTAAGGCGTAAGTATCGATTATTGTAAGCTATCATCGTGACGTCACAGGCATAGCCCTCACTGGAGGTTTCATATTATATATTCAAACTACCATACTCTCAATCACAGCATTCACTTGAATTCATTTTGGTGGTTGATATTTACATTAATTTAATTTTCTTTTGTATGGTAAGCTGAACTGTGCACATACAGGGTGTGTAACGATCAATATATTTTATTAGTAAGGGACATGACTATTTCTTTTATTCTGGTCCAAGTTATCTAAGCGTAAGGGAAGACAAAACCTCTACATAGTTATATATTCTTATTATACCATTTACAGGTATCTATTTTTTAATATTTTAGTAATATTAGTGCAGTGGGTTGTCCCATTCCATCAGGGTGGTTTCGGATTTTTCACTAGCGATAAATCCGTGGCGCTCCGGAAAATTAACCCCATATTTCAATCTTATCGAAATCAATTTTTATTGTCGAATCCACGCCTACTGAGCTGCTGGGTGTGTTAGAGGCGTGACACATCATTGCACATTCACTGCTCTCCTTTTCTAAATTTCGCCCCTAACAAAATGGTGCCCTAACGTTTTTTAATTTTTTTGATTTTATAGATTCCGAATAAAATCAGGTAGAGGTATTTGTATTTCCTTCTGTTCGTTATATTGAATACTAATAGAAGTGCACTTGATAAGTATACACTGCTAACTGCTTATGTTGAATGCTTTTCATGTTTTATTTGTTATAGTTTATCTAGAATTGAAGCGTAGCAGTTGGTGTACTTATAAAGGTGTTTTTCCTTCTCGGTATCTTGGATCGGGATAGAGAATAGTCATTTTGAGAGTTGCATTGTCTCATAATTTGATAACGGAAATCATTTTCTATCTTTCAGTATCGTTTAGAGTTGTTGTCAAGTGGTACAGTGTGAATTATTTGTTTTTTTTGTCTCAGTCGTCGCGACGCTCACCGTCACCCAGCGTCGGTTATTGGAAAGTTGCTATTTCTGGTATATTTTGGTTTTGTTAGCACTTTCTTATAGTTTTAGAGTACCGACGCTGACCGACGCTTACGGACGCTAGGCGTCGTTTTTCTAAAAGTGCTTATTTCTGGTATATTTTGGTCTGCTTTGCACTTTTATAGAATTTCAACGTACCTACGCGCTCCGACGCTTACCGACGTCCGGCGTCGTTTGTCTAAAAGTGTCTATTTCTGGTATAATTTGGTTTTCTTGACACTTTTATAGCTTGCAAACGTCCGGCGTCGCTTTTTAACAATGAGAAAGTCTAGGGGTATATCGAAATCAATATTGTTTCGGGATGCTGCAGATATATTTGAAGGAGATGCTGCTACTTGGTATAACTTAGTGAAAACTTGGGCTTCTGATTGGGATTCTTTAGTTCAGTTGATGCGACAGCAATTTTCACCTGCCAATAAGTTGCTTAGGCAATTCGGTCGTCTAAACATGAAACAACTGCTCTAACTCCTAATTTTGTGAATTTTGGACGTGAGGTCTCTCTTGATGGAAAGAATGAAATATATGTTCCTAGCGAGTCACCTTACCCTAATTGTTCTGCAGAGGACAAGAAAAATGCGTTTTCTAGAATTTATAAAGATGTGCAAGCTCGAATACTGAAAGCACATACTAAGAGTAAACAACATTATGACCTTCGGCGACGTCCTGTAAAATTTTCAGTTGGACAGAAGGTATGGAGGCGAAATTATGCAATTTCAAATGCAGTTAAAAACTTCACTGCCAAACTAGCTGCAAAATACCTTGGTCCTTTCATCATTACTAAAATAGTATCACCTTGAACTTATGAATTAAAAGATGACAAGGGTAAGAAGTCTATCTGGCATGGAAAAGACTTGAAGGCTCATCCTCCGGACCACCCAGATTAAAATTAAGTTCGGTAATTTTGGGGCCGAAGTTGGCTGTCCCTGGCGTATGCCTAAAGCAACTAGAACTTGGACTTAGTTCCCAACTAGTGAGATTTTGTACCCATAATATCTAGGGAAAAGGGTTGCGATTATAAAATCTCACGACAGCAACACTGCTGCATTTATAATTTTTGTTTGGTATGTTTTCCTATAATTTTGAGGCCATTCAAAAATTATTGTCCATAATTCTAACATAATTGGATGTTATGTTCCAGTAAATTCGTTATGAATTTAATTTTGTATCATTTAAGATGTTCTTTGGTAGAATTTTTAATTTTTTGTTCTGGTCTGTTGTAAGTTGACAATAGTGATTGTCCACAGACTAATGATTTGCGTTGTCGATGATTGATTAAAATTTTTTATTATTTGCGTTGTTGATGTTGAATGCGAGCGCTGTCTCAGTGGTTCTGGATAGAAGTTGGCTATCCCTAGCTTCGGCTTAAAGCTACTTGAACTAGGCTAGTTCCCAAATAGTGATTTTTTTTTCACGACAGAAAAAACCTCTGTTTGACAGTGTCATGCCACACCGACACTTGGAGCGAAAAATATGTCCTTTTCTGAGGATTGGTATTATTTTAATCTGCTGTCAAGAGATTACTTTATTGTCCGGGTTAGTATTTGTGATTTCGGGATTTGTTTTCTTGCAGCATATTTCAGTACACGTGTATTTTGGTAATGAGCTTTGCATTGTTGCATATTTGAGCTGTTTTTGTGGCACTCGTACTGATGTCCTCCTTTGAGGGATTTGTTTGATTAAATGATCACCTTTCTGTAAAGACATATTTTTATTTATATTTCACTGGGTATTTGGATATGCTGGATTTTTATTTTTGTTGGAATGACCAACACTGGCTTATGTTATTGAGTATTGTAGAACCCAGATTGATAATATAAACATTTGACCACTTGACATCAATTTACTCAATCACTGATTGCTTTGTAGATATTGTATTTAATTATTATAATTTCGGTTGATTAATTGTGTAGATATTATATGTTTTTGTGTTTTTCTCACAGTTGATAGTACCAGGTGGACATATCAACTAACCTTCGACTCTTTCCTAACAGGTATTTATTGAATGAAGTCACCTTTTCTATCTCAATTACATTGGAATGTCAATCTTTTGTATTGTATGACATGCTCATTTTCATATGCGTTGTAAGGTGATTATTACTATTATTATATGCGGAGTCGATATAGTGGTATTGTTCCACTGATGCTTCATCTTCTTTACTTTCTTATAATGTTATTTGTTATCTACCAGTCTGATTTACACTTCCTTAAATTTCTTATTGTTGGTTAAATAATGTTATTGTTAGCTTCATGGCTAATCGTCATTAAAGTTCTGGGAACTTTAATGCCTCTCCGAGTAGAAAGGGGATTTGTTACGGGTTTATTTTGCACTAGAAAACCCTTTCAGTTTTAATACAATAACATCAGAAATTCTCTGTCATTGATATACACTTTCCACTCTGTACGCCACTGTATCAAAATGACAACTTGATCGTTGTCATGTATAGCTTGTTCCGAATGTTAGTACTTACCTTTGCTGTACTAGTTCGAGCGGACATGAACCGGCCTTAAGCTAATGACAGTTATCAGTTGTTCTATTTTGCGGTATGACAGCGTTGTTTTGTAAACATACTTATGGTTAGTCTATTGTTTTGTACTTAGAACACAAAACCGTAACATTCTTACTCTATCTCTATCTTGTGTCATTGAGGTTACCTACTTCACATTCGAATACTTGACCTTTTGTTTGTTTGTGTTTGGTTCTGAGATTGAGAGGCTGGCGTTTTCGTGTTGTTTCAGTTGGCAATACTGATTCTTAGGGTGTTCTTTTCATAGCTCCTAGTAGCTCGAGGTAATTCCTGCACTGATCCCACCGAACACTAACGAACAAGAAAGCGCCTTGTCAGATATTGACAGTTTTGACTTTGACGTCTGAGAGATATTCTCTGCTTCCTTATTTGATCTTGATAAGTGACTGACCTACTTTGAAGATTTCCAATTAAAGTTTGATCATCGTTGATGGATCTTTGGAAAATTCATATCAGGAGAGTTTCTCATATTGTTTGCGATTTTTGACGCTATATATTTTTTGAGAAATCTCCGTTCGCTTTGCGGATTTTTGAGGTTAGAAGTCACTTCATCATTGTGTGAAACCACTGGAACGAGAAGCTCGCTATCAGACAGCAAACAGACCATCAAAGCTGTTATCAAAACCCTCCCACTTAATAGAGGGTGCTCCTCTGCGGTTACCACTCTACTACTACTTTTCTCTGCTGCGGTTACCACTCTGCTACTGCTCCGCTGTGGCTACTACTTGGCTACTGTTACCTCTTCGCCACTACGGTCTATTGCTACTACTCTGCTACCGATTATTGGAGTTCCACTAATTAATGAGATTGTTCCACTGTTTCTTTGCTATACGATTGTCTTTCCACTGTTCCAATACTGTGATTGTTCCTGCTCAACTGTGGTTGTCCCGCTGTATATCTGTTGTTCAACATTCCTTCGCTATTCGTCCCAGCTGTACATGTACGTTGATTGATTGTGTCGTACCCACTGTGCACCTGTATACACCAAGGCACCGATGAACTACAACCACAATAATTGGTGAACTTGCATGCTTGAGAATATCTACATAGTATCAGATAAGTTTGGAATAAGACTGCCCCTAAGGCGTAAGTATCGATTATTGTAAGCTATCATCGTGACGTCACAGGCATAGCCCTCACTGGAGGTTTCATATTATATATTCAAACTACCATACTCTCAATCACAGCATTCACTTGAATTCATTTTGGTGGTTGATATTTACATTAATTTCATTTTCTTTTGTATGGTATGAACTGTGCACATACAGGTTGTGTAACGATCAATATATTTTATTAGTAAGGGACATGACTATTTCTTTTATTCTGGTCCAAGTTATCTAAGCGTAAGGGAAGACAAAACCTCTACATAGTTATATATTCTTATTATACCATTTACAGGTATCTATTTTTTAATATTTTAGTAATATTAGTGCAGTGGGTTGTCCCATTCCATCAGGGTGGTTTCGGATTTTTCACTAGCGATAAATCCGTGGCGCTCCGGAAAATTAACCCCATATTTCAATCTTATCGAAATCAATTTTTATTGTCGAATCCACGCCTACTGAGCTGCTGGGTATGTTAGAGGCGTGACACATCATTGCACATTCACTGCTCTCCTTTTCTAAATTTCGCCTTTGATGTCAGGAACGCGTTCAATACAGCAGCCTGGAGCTACATACTAGCAGAGCTCAGAAGACTAGCAATAAATCAATACTTAGTGAATATCATCGAGAATTACCTCGCCGACAGAGTGATCTTCATTGGCCGAAGAGAGGTGCTACAGAGTTCGGTGCTCGGACTCTGTCTTTGAAATGTGCTTTACGACGGCTTACTGAGGACGAGGCTACCAGGAGGATGTCAAACTGCAGCATATGCGGATGACTTAGTGCTTATAGTAAAGGCCAATTCAAGCAATGAACTCATAGCGAGAGCGAACGAGTCAATAGGAACGATTGCCGACTGGATCGCCCGACAACGCTTAGTGCTGGCACCGGAAAATACCGAGGCCATCATACTAAAAGGTCCTAGAAAACGCGAGGGAATAACTTTCCGTATCAACGGTAGGATCAAAACACCAGGCAAAAAAATTAAATATCTTGGTATATGGCTGGACGATAAATTGTATTTTGGTCAGCATGTAAGGGAAGCAGTACGGAAAGCGGAGACCCTCACAGCGGCTCTAGCTCGAATAATAACGAACATCACGGGTATGGGCAGCCAGCGCAGAATTATTTCAAATGGTGTAGTACAGTCCATAATGACGTATGGAGCACCTATATGACAAGATGCTATGCGTATAGAGTTATACCGAGGGATGGTTACCAGAGTGCAAAGACGAATGCTGCTGCGCATAGCAAGCGCATACCGCATCGCGGCCACGGAAGGACTGTATGTGATAACCAGCATAATTCCTCTGGATCTACTAATCCGGGAAAGTGCAGATCTCTCTCAGATATCTCTATGAAAATCGGGAACGCAGGGACCTCTTAGCAAATGCAAATAGAGCCATGGCTGGAATGCGGTTTTCGCAGACTGAACTACTTTCTGACACAATTCCTGACCGGGCACGGCTCTTATAGAACGTACACCTTCCGTATAGGAAAGGCCGAGGACAAGCTATGCACCTACTGCGGAGAGAGAGATACACCTGAACATACGGTGCTACGATGCACTAGATGGGCGCAGGCGAGGCAAGAGACGGAGACAATCCTTGGTACAACCCTGATGACAGGAAACATAACTAGTATTATGTGCGAGAGCAGTGTCAAGTGGGCGAGAGTAAGCAGGCTGATAAACGACATTGTGTCACAGAAAGAGAGGGACGAATGTATATCCCAAGGATTAGAGAGGTAGGCAAGGTTAGTAACTATGCCGGCCAACTTGAAGCGATGTTCGCTATGGACATTCCGGGTTGGTCTTTCAGGGCAAATGGGGGAAGGTTTTAGTTGGTAGGAATCCGGCACAACGTCTTATGAAAGATTTCCTCCTCCACAAAAAAAAGGTTATGTTAGGTTAGGTTAGGTTAGGTTAGGTTAGGATAGGTTAGGTTAGGTTTGGTTAGGTTAGGTTAGGTTAGGTTGGGTTAAGTTAGGTGAACTCCGCCGGTTCAAGGGACCAGGACGAGTTCACCGCTCAAAAAAAAAAGGTGAGCTCGCCGGGGTAAGTGGAAGCATTTACTTTTCTCAGGATGTTGTGATGCGAAGAGAATTTCTCTGACAATAGCCTCTCCATTATCAAGACCGTCTGGGTGCCTACTCGCGGCGAGCCTGTCTCTTACAGAATTCAGTGGATCTAGAGGGGGAATCCTCGAAAAAATAACCCTCCTGGAGACACACACCTGGTGTGCAGGGATGGCGGACCTTGGGATTTCTCCAGCCTGATCTTACCTTTCTTCACCTTGTCTTGGGTAAGTTCACTTATCTTATCTAACTGTCGGACTCACTTGTCTAATTCTTACCCTTCTCTTAAAACCTTCTCCTTATGAGCACGGTGTCGGCAACCGTGTTCACTCTCACTGCCGCAGAAGGAGTAAACCTTAAATCCACAACCCAAGACGTGATGCGACCCGTGTCGAGGGGTGAATGGCCAGGCGTTATATGGTCTCTAACGGAGCCGATGGAACCCGGCGCAGTCTCATCGTACCAGCCTTACCACCGCAAGCGGGGCTCTGCGGGGGTAGACTATCCTTCCCTAGCTACTCGTGGGAATAGAATGAACACAAAACAAACAATAAAGAAGACCGAAGTAAGAGACAAAGAGGAAGTAGAGAGAAAAAGAGAGCTCGAGGAAGAAAAGCTAAAAGAAGAAGAGACAAGAAGGGAAGAAGAAGAGAGAATAACATTTGAGAAAGAATTGCTAGAGGCCAGAACAAAAAACAAGGTGTCGAGGTCCCCAAAGGAAAAGCCCATATCAAGATCAACGAGCACACCAGAACAAATGACAGAAGGAGAAATGACAGAAGGAGAAATGGCAGAAGTGGAAAAAGGTACCCCGACCACCCCAGGCGCGGAAGGATATCAGGACGAAGAACTGGAACAAAGTATGATTTTCAAACTGTCGGACTCCCAAAAACCCGAAGACCCAGCACACAATCCAGCAGATGACAGTGTCATTTTCACGGGAATAACTACGGTAGGAAACCCAGCAAAGAGGAAGAGGATAGAGAGCCCAATTGGTAACGCCCCGGAAGTAGAGGAAATAATGATAATGATGAAGAAAATCGTAGAAGTAAGCGAGAAAGCATAAGGAATGCTAGGGGAAAACACCGAAACCGAACTAAAAGAAGCCACATGGAAAATACGCCAGATGGCCATGACTACACAAGGAAATATCCAGAAAATAGAAGGGAAACCGGAAGGGGACGAAAACGGGATATCAACGGGAGGAAAGAATATATGCACTTGTGCATGCACATGTAAGGGCGCCGAGATTGATAATTTAGACGGAATAGAGAAATATAAGGATTTCGACGAAATCAGAGACCAAGACTGGAAAGAAGACGTCTATAAGAACACAGAAATGAAAATCGGAAATCCTCTAGAGGCAGAAGACTCAACGGTAAAGGTGGTCCTTGTTGATCCGAAAGACCCGGAAATGGAAAGCGGCATCCAAAGAAAATTCAAAGAGCGCTACCCCAAGATAGGGGAATTGAGAAATAGGATAGAAGTGATAGAACAGATTATCAGAGTTAGAGGGCAGGACCGCGAAACAATGAAAAAATAGTAAAAGTACACTACGACGGAACACAGCAGGGATTGTGGGACAGACTAGAGGATACCAGATGCGAGACGACCCTAGATGAAAGGATATGTATACACAACGTCGCCGGCACAACCCAGGAAGTAATGAGGAAAATGACGGAAGCTATCTTCGAAGGGACAAATACCATGGTTGAAATTGTCATGCGATCCGTGTTGAAGGGTGAATGGCCAGGCGTCATTGGTCGCTAACGGAGCCGGTGGGAACCTGCCTGCCTCCCGTTGTAGTCAGCCCTACCCCTGCATACGGGGCTCTGCAGGGGTGGACCATCCCTTCCCTAGCTTCTCGTGGGACGTAATATGAATAACACAATAAATAATGAAAATACGGAAACGGAGGACGAAAGGAGGACAAGAGAGGATTTTGAAAATAAACTTCTCGAGGGCCAAGCAAAAAATAGGGTACCGAGATCCCCAAAAACCTCCTCGGCGGGAGTTTTGGAGACACCGGAACCAAGGGGAAAGAAGGAACTGGATGATGTATTCGGAACGCTACGCCAGATGGGTTTTTGGACGAGGAGCTCCGGGAAAGCCCAATATATGTCCTAACTTCTAGTGGAGAAACGAAGGGAGACAAACTGGAACATCAAAAAAAAGGAGGAGGAGGGGGACCCCGGAAAAGGAGTTCATAAAAATGAGGAAGGAAAAAACAGCCAAGGATATAATCACACTCCAAGAGGCGGTGGCCTCCCAGATGATGGACCTCATAGAGGCAAATAGTAACACAAAGGTTGAGATGAAGAAGCTTACCAGGAGCATGCATTTAAATATGCTACAAGAGTTCGGCCTTTTTCCCCTTGTTGATTTCCATAAGAAATGGCTCAGATCGATTCTGGCAATTTAAGTCCACTTCAAGGTCACGTGTCGCTGCTTGGCGTTCGTCGCGAGGTAGTCGGCAAAGATCTGTTTCGAAGATTACGCGATGAAACAATAACGATTGTGGATGAAGTATTCAGAGCGTAAATAAAATATAATAATAATGATGATTGAGTTAAGTTAGGGAAAATATATTGCGGCTCGTTCAAAGGAAAAAACATGGGAGCGTCTCATACGTAACATCTATCAGCTGTCATTGACAACATCGTTTCAAAAAATAGGTGTCATACTGAGTGTTCCAAGATTTGGTATACAGAGTATTTAAAAGTACTTCTTTCAAAAAAACAACATGTCTTCTTAACGGAGGTCTATTTAACGTGCGCTAGCAGTGTATACAGGGAGTCTCAGAAAATAGCATCTACGAACAGAAAAAGATTGACGATTCAACGTATACAAAGTGTCTCAAAATGAAGCGTTTAAAGAAAAAAACATGGCGGCGACTCATACGTGACATCTGACAGCAATCATTGGCAATCAACCTTGTTTACTTGCTCAGTGCCCTTTGTTCAACGAAAAAACTCCCCAATCATAACGTAGAGCACCCCCATTTCAAATGCGTTGACATATGGAGAAAAGAAAATTGAAGTTATCCCCGTAAAACAATTCTCATTCGGCCCCATAGTACCCTTTGTTTAATGAAAAAATGCCCCAATTATAGCGTATTGCCTCCCCTCCTTCCCATTTGAAATGTGTTGACGTATGGAGAATGAAAGGGGGTAGTTATCACCTTCATTTATTCGCTCAGTGTCCTTTGTTCAATGAAGAAAATAACCCAATCATAGCGTATAGGATACTTTTCATAACAGCTACCACACCACATACATTGTGTCATAGGAAATGTATCAAAAAAGAAAGAAAACATTGACGGTTTAACGTATACAGGAAGTCTCAAAATACGTCGTTTAAGAAAAAAAACATGACAGTTTGCTATCATTGAAAAATATAGATTCGTTATACAGAGTGTTTCAAAATACAGCGTTCAAAAAAATCAACGTAGGTACATACAACGTCTCAAAATATGCCGTTTGAGGAAAAACATGGCTACTGCTTGTCAAGAAATCATATTTTTTACAGGGTGTCTCGAAACACATCATTTACGAGGAAAAAACATGGCGCCTGTTTGTAAAATGCTATATGGGGAATACCAACATTTCATTTAAGAGAAGAACGTGGCGGCTAGTTATCAAAAAATCATATTGTATACAAGGTGTGTCAAAACGCATCATGTAAGAGAATAAACAACATGGTGTCTCAAAACATATCATTTAAGAGAAAAACATGGCGACTGTTTGTCAAATGCTATATTGGGCATACCAACATATCAGTTAAGAGAAAAAACATGGCGGCTGCTTGTCAAAAAATTCTATTGTATACAGAATGTTTCAAAACACATCAATTAAGAGAAAAAACAACAAGATGTCTCAAAATACATCGTGTAGATAAAAAACATGGCGGATTAACGTATACAGGGTGTCACTAAAACTATCAGAAAAAACATGGCAGTCACAACCATCTATCGTCGAGGTGACCTATATATGGGTCTGTGATGTTTCGGATATTCTCGAATTATCGAAAAATAAGCACTTTCAGTTTGTAAAAATTGAGCTAGAAGAAAACTAATGCCTAATTCGGATAGCCCACATCAAGGAGAGTCCAAATCTGCAATAAAATGACCACTTTCGGTTTCCACTACCAGTTGTCAGATTTTGATAATTTTGGCATCAATGGATTCGTCTCGATGCCAAGAAACATATTTGAACATTTTTCGAAGCCAAAATGGCATAGGAGGCTAACTTCGTTATTAGTAAAGACACAAATACGGCTGCTTTAGATAACTTGTATTATTCGTATTTTTTGTTACATTTAAAATGTTTATATTTATAATTGAACAAGCTCAGATTAAGATTTACAGACATATTGTTAAAATTATTACCGTCAATGTTTAATATGTGTATATGTTCATTTATAATTTTTCGTTCTTCTTTTTATTTCTGTGTGAAAATAGTAAAACTGTGCTTAATGAACATTCGAATGTCTAAACCATGTAAACCAGATAGACACTGAAAAGCTTACTAAAGTACTTATATTACTAGTACCTACTATATATTAAATTGGAAAAGAAATACTACGCCACTCTCAAGGACCTTCCTTTAGTGGTTGCAACAATTTATTTGCCATTTCTATATATATTGTTATGATATAATTTGAAATTATTTGAAATAATTTTTTTTTACGAGTTTTTGAAAAAATTACTTAAATAAAACTAATAGATATGTTTATTTATGTGTTTGAAACCAGATTTTAAACAACCATACTATAAATTCACTATTTCAGTTGATATAATAATTTTGAAAGGCCAAATGAGAACATATTTCAGGTAGATTATCAAAATTTACAATTTTACTCTCAGAAACCAAATTGAGAAACTTTGAAACATTTAGTATAGAGACTAGGAGATTTGAGAGTGACAGTTAGAAGTTTTGACATAATGGAATGAATATTGATAGAAAGGCAAAAGTTTGAAGTAAAATTGAAAGTATAGTCAAATAAAATGAAAGGGACACATTCAATGAAAAGAATTGATAATAGAATAGTAAGTTTATTGATTTAGAATGCGGAATGTAAAGAAAATGCATAAATTGTAAGTGATAGAAAGGTGCCTGTGAATTCAGATGGAAAAAGAAAGTAGGTTGGTGGATGGATGGACATGACGACGGTTGTTTGGATTGAAAGGAGGAGATTGTTTTGATGGGAAAACTGAAGGAAGCAAAAAACTAAAATTTTTTAAGGAGAATTTAGAAAAGTTAGAAATCAAGAATAGTATAAACAAGGTGTGCATTTTATCCAGAGGAACGAGAATAAAAAAAAAACAAGTAAAACATATCCGACGAACCAAAACTAATTGTAAAAGAGGAATCATCTGAAACAAAGTTTAACATTTAAAGGAGGAAGCAGAGGAACTAGTGTTTTGAAAAGGAGGAAGCAGCAGGACTAAAGTCTGAAAGGCAGAGGAAATAGCATCAACACTAAAGAAGTAAAAGAAATAGAAATGGAAATAAGAACTTCATACTACAAGGTATTATCCTTTTCATTTATAATTTCCGGACTTCCAAGTTATCAACAAAAGTCGTTGTGATTTTCTTAGAACTGTCATTTGAGTGTCATAAAATTATAGGCAGGGACGTTATAGATAGATTTCATTTTCTTGAAAGTGTTAGGACAATCAATTTTGAATTTATCTAAATTATAGTTATTGATAAGATAAGGTGGGTTTCTCGTAGAAAAGGTATTTTATAGGTGAAGGAGATTTTCATTATTATTTGACTAAAAGTTTATATAAAGATTGTATGAATTTGAATTGGAGTTTAAAATTTAAAAAAAAATTTGTATCCGTATTTCATTCTTATATGTTTGAGAAAGAATTGCTAGAGGCCAGAACAAAAAACAAGGTGTCGAGGTCCCCAAAGGAAAAGTCCATATCAAGATCAACGAGCACACCAGAACAAATGACAGAAGGAGAAATGACAGAAGGAGAAATGGCAGAAGTGGAAAAAGGTACCCCGACCACCCCAGGCGCGGAAGGATATCAGGACGAAGAACTGGAACAAAGTATGATTTTCGAACTGTCGGACTCCCAAAAACCCGAAGACCCAGCACACAATCCAGCAGATGACAGTGTCATTTTCACGGGAATAACTACGGTAGGAAACCCAGCAAAGAGGAAGAGGATAGAGAGCCCAATTGGTAACGCCCCGGAAGTAGAGGAAATAATGATAATGATGAAGAAAATCGTAGAAGTAAGCGAGAAAGCATAAGGAATGCTAGGGGAAAACACCGAAACCGAACTAAAAGAAGCCACATGGAAAATACGCCAGATGGCCATGACTACACAAGGAAAAATCCAGAAAATAGAAGGGAAACCGGAAGGGGACGAAAACGGGATATCAACGGGAGGAAAGAATATATGCACTTGTGCATGCACATGTAAGGGCGCCGAGATTGATAATTTAGACGGAATAGAGAAATACAAGGATTTCGACGAAATCAGAGACCAAGACTGGAAAGAAGACGTCTATCAGAACACAGAAATGAAAATCGGAAATCCTCTAGAGGCAGAAGACTCAACGGTAAAGGTGGTCTTTGTTGATCCGAAAGACCCGGAAATGGAAAGCGGCATCCAAAGAAAATTCAAAGAGCGCTACCCCAAGATAGGGGAATTGAGAAATAGGATAGAAGTAATAGAACAGATTATCAGAGTTAGAGGGCAGGACCGCGAAACAATAAAAAAAATAGTAAAAGTACACTACGACGGAACACAGCAGGGATTGTGGGACAGACTAGAGGATACCAGATGCGAGACGACCCTAGATGAAAGGATATGTATACACAACGTCGCCGGCACAACCTCGGAAGTAATGAGGAAAATGACGGAAGCTATCTTCGAAGGGACAAATACCATGGTTGAAATTTACACGTCACCAAAGGAGACTAAAGTGTGGGATACCCAAAGAAAGGCCAACCTATGGTATGATTGTTTCTGATGGAACAAAAAGCTACAGAGAAGTATTGCTGAAGGTTAGAGAGACGATCGGAGAAATGGAACAGGCAAAGGCAATAAGAAGTATAAATAGCACAAAGGATGGGAAGGTAATCCTGACTATGGACAAAGACATGGAGGCGCTGGCCAAAATAAGCGATACTCTCCGGAAAGAAGGAGATATAACGACAAGCACTATTGGAGTAAACATGGAGGTTATACACCTGAGAGGGATGACGCTACTCACTAAAAAAGAGGATTTAAGTAGAGCCTTAAACAAAGAGGTAGAAGGATGGAATGAAGAGTGCAAAATAAGCGACACTCGACCAATGCCAAACAACTCCCTTGCAGCGACACTTACCCTCCCGAGGGCAGTGGCCGAAAACATACTAAGCAAACCATACATCCAGATAGGACTAGTGAGATGCAGGGCAGAAAGGAGGCTGAAGATACCAAGATGCTCTCGATGTTGGAGCTACAGACACACCAGAGAAAGATGCAACGGAAGGGAGAGGACAAGTAACTGCTACAAATGCGCGGAACCTGGTCACATGGCTACAGATTGCAATCGAGAGGAGTACTGCCCAGTATGCAGGGAAAAGGGACACAGAACAGGGACGTCAAACTGCCCCTCGTTCAAGGCTGCCCTTAAACGAGCCAGAGTGGAAGAACGAGAAAGGACAAGAAACCTAAGGGAACAGAAAAGGAGATTAGCAGGAATGAGAGAAAACATCGTAACAGAAAGGGAGAGCCTCGGAATCCTTCGGAGTCTATATCAATTGAGTCCAGAAGTCCAAGGAGAGGAAGAAACAAACACACAATGCCAGTAAAAATAATTCAAATAAACGTAGGGAGGTCGAGGGCTGCCCACGACCTTCTTACAGCAACAACGGCAAAAGAAAAAATCGATCTCGTCCTAGTCAGCGAACCAAATAAGGCTCTATCCAAAAAATAAGATTGGATAGTAGATATCAAAGAAGACGCGGCAATCCTTTTCATAAACAAACAAATTAAAATAAGAGACCAAAAGAAGCGCAAGGGTTTTGTGAGAATCGATATGGCGGAAATGAATATATACAGCTGCTACATATCACCCAACATCCCCTTTAACGAATACAAAAAGATAACCGATGAAATAATGAACGATGTACAAGCCCAGGGGAAAGAATCGATTATAGCTGGGGACTTCAATGCAAAGTCGCCCCTTTGGGGGGCAGCACAAACAGATGAAAGAGGAGACCACCTTGCCGACTGGATCGCAATCCTAAACCTCACCGTACACAACGATGGAAAACATACATTCGAGAGAGGCAACTCCAGGACACACATCGATGTAACAATAACAACGGACGGATTAGCACGCAGAACAGAAAGATGGAAAGTGATGGACGAGGATTCGATGAGTCAACATAAATACATTAATTTTAAGATAAACACAAAGGTAGAAAAGAGAAAGGAATGGACGAAAAAACCCTTCATGAGCCGAGACAAATTTGCAAAAGTGATGGAAAGAGAACTAAGAAAAGATGAAACTATAACAGTAGAAAATTATGTTTCCATAATAAAACGAGCACAAAAAGAAGCTACAAGAACAAGAGAGGGGAAAAAAGACACACAGCCGTACTGGTGGAATGATGAAATCCAGCAGAAAAGAACACAATGCAACGCGATAAGGAGAAAGATCACGAGAAACCACATGAAACCACCAACAACGGATACGATACAAATGGAAGAAGACCTGAAACAACTCAGAAAAGAGTTACAGAAGCTGATAAGAAAAGCGAAGGGCGAAAAATGGCGCGAACTATGCAAGAATCTGGAAGAAGACATATGGGGAGACGGCTATCAAATAACTAGGAGACATCTGAAACTCAAAGGAATGCCATGTGATCTAGACGATCGAGAAAAGGAAAAGATGGTAGACGACCTCTTCCCAGAAAGAAATGATCGATGGAATCAAGGACCCCTCGACACAGCCCCCCCTTATTCACAGACGAGGAATTAAAGAAGGTAATAGAGAAGATTAGGCCGGATAAGGCACCTGGCCCAGACAATTTGACACCAACAGCAATTATAGAAATAGCAAAAAATGCTCCAAAGTTTGTACTAGAGGTGTACAATGACTTGATGAAGAGACAAGAGTTGCCAAAAATATGGAAAAAGGCAAGGGTAGTACTGATCCCAAAAACGAGTCAAAAACAACGTGAGGAAGGAATACCAGCACACCGTCCTATATGTTTACTGGACTCTCCAGACAAACTCTACGAACTACTGATAAGAGAAAGACTAGAAATCGAACTAGAAGAAAAGACATCAATCTCTGAAAATCAATTTGGATTTCGTAAAGGCAGATCAACAGTAACCGCCATAGAGAGAGTAAAACGAATTGAAAAAAATTCAAGAAAGACCTGGTGCGTACTGGTGGCTGTGGACGTGAAAAATGCCTTCAATACGGCTGCATGGAGCATCATAATGAGAAGACTAAACGAACAAGGAATCAGCCAGTATCTTATAAACACCAACTCGGATTACTTAAATGATAGAGAAATTTCAGTGGCAAAAGATCACAGGAAAAAAATCACGGCAGGAGTACCACAGGGATCAGTACTTGGACCGACCCTTTGGAACATACTATATGACGATGTGCTGAGGCTCGACTTACCGGGCGATTCCAAAACAGTGGCATTTGCAGATGACTTGGCAGTTATAGTGACAGCCAACAAAAAAACGGAACTGATAGAAACAACGAACAGAACGCTAAAAAGAATAACAAAATGGATGGAAAGCAACCAACTACAGATCGCCCCCCACAAAACAGAAGCAATAATATTGAAAGGACCCAGGAAGAGGGACGATATAACATTTAAGATGCTGGACACCACGATAACTCCTAAAAAAAAAGTAAAATATCTTGGTATATACCTAGACACCCAGGGCACGTTTGGGGAACACGTGAAGATGGCTACAGAAAAGGCAGAGAAGACAAACGCGTTGCTCTCAAGGTTGATGCCCGATATCGGAGGCCCAAGCAGTACAAAGAGACAGGTCATGTGTGGAGTGACACACTCTATTGTGTTTTACGGAGCCCCAATATGGGCAGGGGTACTCAGAATAGAAAGGTACAAGGAAATGTTACTAAAAACCTAAAGGAAGGCACTGCTGAGGGTTGCCAGTGCGTACAAAACGGTGTCAAAGGAGGCACTTCAGGTAGTCTGCGGAATCCTCCCAATAGATATGATGGTAGAAGAGAGGAGAGATATATATAAGTCTACACAGGGACATATAGAAGAGGTAAGGAAAGAGACCAGAGAGAAATACTTGGACAAGTGGCAAAACAAATGGGATCAACTAACGGAAAAGGCCCAATGGACTAAAAGGCTCATCACAGATGTGAAAGTATGGGTGGAATGCAAACACAGAAAGTTGGATTACTTTCTGACGCAGGCCCTGACGGGTCATAGATCGTTCAAAACGTTTACTAAGAAAATTGGCAAAACAGATGACGATAACTGCATATACTGTGGCATAACAGACACACCAGAACACACATTGTTCCACTGTCAGCGATTTATACAACAGAGGGCGGAAATGTATACCAACATTGGAACATATATAAATGCAGACGACATTATTCCGTTAATGATGCGAAATCCAAAAAACTACAGACTGATATCAGCACACATCGGAGGAATCATGAAGATTAAGGAAGAAGAAGAGAGAGCACCAGAGGAATCAACGGAGACGGAGATAACATGACATGGCCGCTCGTATTGGATGGAATGTTCCACATCGAACAACTACCGAATACGAGTGAGAGGAGGTGTTTTGGCTGGTAGGGTACTGCACCCGAGTCCAGCATACCCATGTCGCGATCGACATCAAGCGCATGGAAAATATGAGTTTTTCACCTCTACTGAAAAAAAAAAGAAAAAGGTGAACTCCGCCATGGCTTTGCACCATACCCATGCCGGTCACAAGCCCAGGAAAAGAAGGAGTGGCCTAAAGCGGGAAATCCGGACATAGCACGTCTACCAGCAACGGATCGCACTTTGCTACAACTGGTCTTTGGTGGATCCACCTTTCCTCTTTCATCTATGTACTATCGGTCACTCTCGACCAACTCTTGTTCCTTTCCGACCCCGACGCTATTAGAGCATTCAAGGGCTAGGGGGTCATTCGTTTCAGGACTAACTAGCCCAGAGAGTAAACGCTTCAAAAAATCAGCAACCTAGTGGTGTCATGTGACCCGTGCCGAGAAGTAAATGGCCAGGCGTCATATGGTCTTGAACGGAGCTGACGGGGAGGGTCCCACTGCCCGGCTGGACAGATAGTACGACCCAACCCGTGGGACGAAACATGGAAGAAACAATTGAAAAATCAGAGTTAACGGAGGAAGAAAAGGAGCTGGAGAAAAAAAAGCGAGAGCCGTACGTGATAAAGCCGGCCTTGATGCGTACGCCACCATCAAGAAGCAGAGCATTGGATAGAGCAGGAGAGAAAACGGAAGAGTCACGTGGACAAGTAAAGCTATTGACGGCGGATATGAAAATTACAAATGTTGATGACCTTTCTAGGACAGTAAAAACCACAGGGAAATATATGCAAATTGTGACAAGTCATGAAAAAGAAAAATCACCCATGACTCCCTGGGACCTGTGAAAAGCCAAGGTAGACGTTTCTTCGACACCGAAGGCCTTCCGAAATACAGACGCTGCACTCAATACACCGGACGGTTTTTAAGAGGGCAAACGGGCCGAGAGCTTCCTGGTTAAGTTTGCGGCGACATATGGGCCATACTATACGGAGAGTGGGTCGGAGAGAGAGAGGCAAAACAACTCAAAAAAAGGGACAAAGGAAAAAGAACGCCAAAAAAGGCAAATCAGGGGCCGACAGAGTGGCGGACTTCGAACGGCTGCAAAATATAATAGAAAGGTTCGAGGTGAAAACGACAGAACTGATGAAACTGCTGAAGGAAAATGTGAACACCAAAGTGGAGTTGAAGAAAATCTCGAGGGAACTGGACACAGGGACAAAACTCCTGAAAAAGAAAGCGGAAATGCTGAGCGATTCAGACGAAACATTAATAGAAGCTGGGAGACAGTCAATAATGGAAATCAGGGGGACCCAAACAGAGGAACTAGAGGGTATGGGGGTGGAAGAAACGAAAATGAGGACAGCTGAGATTGGAACGCAGACAGAAACCGAGGGAAAAGTAACGGAGACGGCCGAGGTTGAAACGCAGACAGGAAACTTCCTGGAGTTCCACGACCTCGAAAATAGAAAAGAGTTTGAAGATATTCTGAAGATCACGGACGAGGACTGGCCCAAAGTCATATACAAAGCGACGCAGCGGGAATACGGATGAATGATGAAGACCCTAGAGAAAAAGGATATGGCTATAGGAGTGAACATGAAAGAGCTGGCAGGGAGACAAACGTTAAACGGCCTAAGAGACAGATACCCAGGGGTGGCGGAGATCTTAGATACCCTAGTTGAGAAGAAAGTAGAGTTTTTAGAGTCGGAAACGAAAACTCGGACTAGCAGAGGAACTGCAGAGAAAGAATCGACAAAATACATATTTCTCCTGCCCATGAGCTAAGGAGAAGGAGAAAAAGGGGAAATGAAAATGTTCCACTATATGGTCACGAAGCTGAGTAGGAGTATGGTCGAGCAGAACAGGATGCACGTATACCTAACAATACCAGAAGGACTGGACAGGGAGAAGGCAAGGAAAATACCAGAGTGTGTACGAGGCAGCGGAGCTAGGATAATACATCTACTCCTAGGGCCTCACCCAACCCAGCCGCCCACAAGCCAAAGAGAGCAGGTTTGACAAAGGCAGAAACAGAAACGGTGACAGTAAGGTCGAAGGGGAAAACTTATGCTGAACTGCTGCGGTCGGTGAAGGAGAATATCGACATAGGTGAAATAGGGGTGAATATTGAAAGGATCAGGAAAGCTGTTGAGACTGAAAAGAGTACATCATGATAGGAGACCTAAACGCAAAATCCCCGAACTGGGGGTCCTCGGTCAAGGATGTAAGGGGGGAGTATCTCTCGGACTCGATGGCTCTAAGGAAATTGACGGTGATAAACGAGAGAGATAGACCGACCTTCATAAGGGCAAACGCGCAATCGTTTATAGACATAACTTGTGCGACAGAAAGATTTGCAAGAAAAATGAGGAAATGGGAGGTCCTGGAAACTGAAACCCCTCAGCGACCACCAGTATATCTATCTCGAGATAGAAAGAGGTACCAGAAGTAAAATGGTGAGGGAGCAGCAGAGGTAGTAGACTGGAACGTGTTCAAGGAAAACTCTGGGATTCAGGGCTGCAGTGCCATAGGATGGAGAACACCAGGACAGAGACATGGTAGGGAGGTGCAATAAGATACTGAAGGAGGCCTATGAGTGTAGCCTGAGCAGGAGTCACGGGCAAGTAAGGAAGATTCCACACTGGTGGGCCCAGGATATCCAGGAAAGCAGAAATGAGTGCATGCGCCTAAAAAAGCGGTGCAATAGAATGGGAAGGCAAAGAGGGGCAACGAATGAGCAAAGACAGGAAGCAAAAGAAGAGTTGAAGCGACGAACGATAGATAGCGGATAAGTGCTTCGAAAGAGGAGAGCTGGCGTGAAATGCGTGATGAGCTGGAAAGCGATATCTGGGGAAAAAGCTATCAAATAGCTACATGAAGGTTATGTACCCGCACACCGGTGGACATTACCGAGGAGAGGAGGGAGGAAATTGTGAAGTACCTCTTCTGTTTGAGAGATACGGCAATGTTCCAGAAAGTGAGCGAGGGGTTGAAGAGGGAACGCCGTTCACGTTAGAGGAGCTCCAGACAGAGAGCCACAGAATGAAAAACCTGAAGGTACCGGGACCGGATGAACTCCTCCAGGAAGCGATAAAGGAGGCAGTAAAAGTATGGCCAGGGCTGATCTTGGACGTAATGAATGATATACTACGTAGGCAGGTTTTTCTGAAGGCATGGAAGACCGCTAGATTGGTGTTGATTCCAAAGTAGGGAAAACCTATCGATAGCCCGGCAGCGCACAGACCCCCGTATGCATGCTGAACATGGTGAGCAAGCTATGCGAGGGGCTTATCAGAAACAGGCTGAGAACCAAACTCGAGCAGGGAGAGGGCCTCTCTGAAAACCAGTATGGATTCAAAAACGGCTACTCCACGATACAAGCAGTAGATGCAGTTAAAACGGAGGTGAAAAACAGTCGAAAGGAATGGACGATATTGGTGACCTTGGATGTCAGAAATGCCTTTATTATGGCGGCATGCGACAAAATAATGAAGGAACTGCAGAGGCGAAACATATAGGGATACCTGCGAAATCTTATTGGGAGCAACTTGAGAGGGAGGAAAATAATGGTCATCAAAAAAGAGATAAAGATGACAGCGGGAGTCCCACAGGGTTCAGTGTTGGGACCGACATTGTGGAATGTGCTCTACGATAGGGTTCTGAGGACGGATGGTGCGAAGGCTATCGGCTTCGCCGATGACCTTGCGGTCCTTGTGGAAGCCAAGAATCATCAGGAGCTGACAAACAGATCGTTGAAAATCATCGATAGATGGATGACCCAGCACGGTTTGAAGCTCGCGCCAGAAAAGAAGGAGGCGTTGGTGGTGAAGGGAAATGGGTGGAGAGCGAGAAGGAAAGAAGTGAGGCTGAAGGTACGAAACGCTCAGATAGAGTCAGCCAGAGCGGTTCGATACCTGGTGATAAGGTTGGATTACATTGGCAGCTGCGGTTAGCACGTGGAAATGATCACTTAAAAGGTAGAACAAAGTACGGCGGCACTGATTAGATAGATGCCAAACATCGGGGGAGGGGGTGGAAGTGAAAAGAGGAAACTTCTTAGTGGAGTGGTCTACTCGATCCTGCTCTACGGGGAGAGTCCCCCTACTTGAAAAAAAAAGTTTAAGTTAGGTTAGGGTACACAAATATTTTTCAAAGTCTTTCAAAGAGATTGACTATCATTTTTAGTATTATGGATCATATTTCGATAGTATTTCGCTTTGTGTCTTTTATAAGACGATTCAGGCAAATACGATACTTTAGAAAAAGAAAGGTCAATTTAGAGTAGGTTAGGTTAGGTTCAAGGTTCCTGGATAAGATTACTGCTGGCAAAAAAAAGGTAAAATCATCGGGTTGAGTGAAAACATTTACTTTTCCTAGGATGCGAAGGTGTGGTGCGAAGAGATAACTCTCTGACAATAGCCTCTCCACCATCAAGACCGTTTGGATGCCTACTCGAGGCGAGCCTGTCTCTTACAGAACTCAGCGGATCTAGACGGGGAATCCTCGAAGAAGCAACCCTCTTGGAGACACACACCTGGTGTACAGGAATGACGGACCATGGGATTTCTCTGGCCAGTTTTACCTTCCTTCATCTAGTCTTGGGTAAGACTATCTCTTCCATTTGCCTTTCTGTCTCACTTGACAAACCACCACTCTTCACCTATGACTTCCTCTCAGGAGCGCGGCGGTGGCGACTGCGCTCCTTTCTACTAAAGCCACAAAAAGGAGTAAACCTTAAATCCGCAACCCAAGATGTCATGCGATCCGTGTTGAAGGGTGAATGGCCAGGCGTCATTGGTCGCTAACGGAGCCGGTGGGAACCTGCCTGCATCCCGTTGTAGTCAGCCCTACCCCTGCATACGGGGCTCTGCAGGGGTGGACCATCCCTTCCCTAGCTTCTCGTGGGACGTAATATGAATAACACAATAAATAATGAAAATACGGAAACGGAGGACGAAAGGAGGACAAGAGAGGATTTTGAAAATAAACTTCTCGAGGGCCAAGCAAAAAATAGGGTACCGAGATCCCCAAAAACCTCCTCGGCGGGAGTTTTGGAGACACCGGAACCAAGGGGAAAGAAGGAACTGGATGATGTATTCGGAACGCTACGCCAGATGGGTTTTTGGACGAGGAGCTCCGGGAAAGCCCAATATATGTCCTAACTTCTAGTGGAGAAACGAAGGGAGACAAACTGGAACATCAAAAAAAAGGAGGAGGAGGGGGACCCCGGAAAAGGAGTTCATAAAAATGAGGAAGGAAAAAACAGCCAAGGATATAATCACACTCCAAGAGGCGGTGGCCTCCCAGATGATGGACCTCATAGAGGCAAATAGTAACACAAAGGTTGAGATGAAGAAGCTTACCAGGAGCATGCATTTAAATATGCTACAAGAGTTCGGCCTTTTTCCCCTTGTTGATTTCCATAAGAAATGGCTCAGATCGATTCTGGCAATTTAAGTCCACTTCAAGGTCACGTGTCGCTGCTTGGCGTTCGTCGCGAGGTAGTCGGCAAAGATCTGTTTCGAAGATTACGCGATGAAACAATAACGATTGTGGATGAAGTATTCAGAGCGTAAATAAAATATAATAATAATGATGATTGAGTTAAGTTAGGGAAAATATATTGCGGCTCGTTCAAAGGAAAAAACATGGGAGCGTCTCATACGTAACATCTATCAGCTGTCATTGACAACATCGTTTCAAAAAATAGGTGTCATACTGAGTGTTCCAAGATTTGGTATACAGAGTATTTAAAAGTACTTCTTTCAAAAAAACAACATGTCTTCTTAACGGAGGTCTATTTAACGTGCGCTAGCAGTGTATACAGGGAGTCTCAGAAAATAGCATCTACGAACAGAAAAAGATTGACGATTCAACGTATACAAAGTGTCTCAAAATGAAGCGTTTAAAGAAAAAAACATGGCGGCGACTCATACGTGACATCTGACAGCAATCATTGGCAATCAACCTTGTTTACTTGCTCAGTGCCCTTTGTTCAACGAAAAAACTCCCCAATCATAACGTAGAGCACCCCCATTTCAAATGCGTTGACATATGGAGAAAAGAAAATTGAAGTTATCCCCGTAAAACAATTCTCATTCGGCCCCATAGTACCCTTTGTTTAATGAAAAAATGCCCCAATTATAGCGTATTGCCTCCCCTCCTTCCCATTTGAAATGTGTTGACGTATGGAGAATGAAAGGGGGTAGTTATCACCTTCATTTATTCGCTCAGTGTCCTTTGTTCAATGAAGAAAATAACCCAATCATAGCGTATAGGATACTTTTCATAACAGCTACCACACCACATACATTGTGTCATAGGAAATGTATCAAAAAAGAAAGAAAACATTGACGATTTAACGTATACAGGAAGTCTCAAAATACGTCGTTTAAGAAAAAAAACATGACAGTTTGCTGTCATTGAAAAATATAGATTCGTTATACAGAGTGTTTCAAAATACAGCGTTCAAAAAAATCAACGTAGGTACATACAACGTCTCAAAATATGCCGTTTGAGGAAAAACATGGCTACTGCTTGTCAAGAAATCATATTTTTTACAGGGTGTCTCGAAACACATCATTTACGAGGAAAAAACATGGCGCCTGTTTGTAAAATGCTATATGGGGAATACCAACATTTCATTTAAGAGAAGAACGTGGCGGCTAGTTATCAAAAAATCATATTGTATACAAGGTGTGTCAAAACGCATCATGTAAGAGAATAAACAACATGGTGTCTCAAAACATATCATTTAAGAGAAAAACATGGCGACTGTTTGTCAAATGCTATATTGGGCATACCAACATATCAGTTAAGAGAAAAAACATGGCGGCTGCTTGTCAAAAAATTCTATTGTATACAGAATGTTTCAAAACACATCAATTAAGAGAAAAAACAACAAGATGTCTCAAAATACATCGTGTAGATAAAAAACATGGCGGATTAACGTATACAGGGTGTCACTAAAACTATCAGAAAAAACATGGCAGTCACAACCATCTATCGTCGAGGTGACCTATATATGGGTCTGTGATGTTTCGGATATTCTCGAATTATCGAAAAAAAAGCACTTTCAGTTTGTAAAAATTGAGCTAGAAGAAAACTAATGCCTAATTCGGATAGCCCACATCAAGGAGAGTCCAAATCTGCAATAAAATGACCACTTTCGGTTTCCACTACCAGTTGTCAGATTTTGATAATTTTGGCATCAATGGATTCGTCTCGATGCCAAGAAACATATTTGAACATTTTTCGAAGCCAAAATGGCATAGGAGGCTAACTTCGTTATTAGTAAAGACACAAATACGGCTGCTTTAGATAACTTGTATTATTCGTATTTTTTGTTACATTTAAAATGTTTATATTTATAATTGAACAAGCTCAGATTAAGATTTACAGACATATTGTTGAAATTATTACCGTCAATGTTTAATATGTGTATATGTTCATTTATAATTTTTCGTTCTTCTTTTTATTTCTGTGTGAAAATAGTAAAACTGTGCTTAATGAACATTCGAATGTCTAAACCATGTAAACCAGATAGACACTGAAAAGCTTACTAAAGTACTTATATTACTAGTACCTACTATATATTAAATTGGAAAAGAAATACTACGCCACTCTCAAGGACCTTCCTTTAGTGGTTGCAACAATTTATTTACCATTTCTATATATATTGTTATGATATAATTTGAAATTATTTGAAATAATTTTTTTTTACGAGTTTTTGAAAAAATTACTTAAATAAAACTAATAGATATGTTTATTTATGTGTTTGAAACCAGATTTTAAACAACCATACTATAAATTCACTATTTCAGTTGATATAATAATTTTGAAAGGCCAAATGAGAACATATTTCAGGTAGATTATCAAAATTTACAATTTTACTCTCAGAAACCAAATTGAAAAACTTTTAAACATTTAGTATAGAGACTAGGAGATTTGAGAGTGACAGTTAGAAGTTTTGACATAATGGAATGAATATTGATAGAAAGGCAAAAGTTTGAAGTAAAATTGAAAGTATAGTCAAATAAAATGAAAGGGACACATTCAATGAAAAGAATTGATAATAGAATAGTAAGTTTATTGATTTAGAATGCGGAATGTAAAGAAAATGCATAAATTGTAAGTGATAGAAAGGTGCCTGTGAATTCAGATGGAAAAAGAAAGTAGGTTGGTGGATGGATGGACATGACGACGGTTGTTTGGATTGAAAGGAGGATATTGTTTTGATGGGAAAACTGAAGGAAGCAAAAAACCAAAATTTTTTAAGGAGAATTTAGAAAAGTTAGAAATCAAGAATAGTACGAGGCTTGTTTGGTAAGTCCGTGACTTTTTAAATTTCCCGCGCAGTAACTTTAAATGCAACACTGCTGCTGTCAACCACCATCTTTCAATAGACTACTGTCAAATTTTGAGCAAGCTGCGACATTTGGTTTGTGTTTGACAGCAATTAGAAGCAGACAACCTCGTGAATTTTAACAAAAATGGAAAAAAGTGAATTTCGTGTGTTGATTAAGCATTATTTTTTGCGTAAAAAAACCATAACTGAAACCAAGGAAAGACTTGATAAATACTATGGGAACTCTGCACCATCAATTTCAATGGTTAAGAAGTGGTTTACTGAGTTCCGTTGTGGTCGTACCAGCACAAGTGACGCCGTACGTTCAGGTCGCCCAAAAGAGGTCATCACGCCAGAAATCGTCGATAAAATCCATGGAATGATATTGGACGATCGGAGAATAAAAGTACGTGAGGTAGCTGAGGCTGTAGGCATCTCAACTGAGCGAGTACATCACATTTTACATGAATATTTGGACATGAAGAAGCTATCCGCGAGATGGGTGCCGCGATTGCTCACACTCGACCACAAGCGCAACCGTGTGACTACTTCAAAGGAGTGTTTGGCAAAGTTCAATCGCAATCCGGGCGAGTTTTTACGCCGTTATATAACCGTAGACGAAACATGGATCCATCACAATACCCCAGAGACCAAGGAACAATCAAAACAGTGGGTGTCAACTGGTGAACGTGCACCAACAAGGTTATGGCCACAGTTTTTTGGGATGCACGCGGTGTCATTCATATAGATTACTTAGAGAAGGGTAGAACGATCAACGGCGAATATTATTCAGAGCTTTTAGACAGATTCGATATTGATTTGAGGCAAAAACGACCACATTTAGCGAAAAAAAAAGTGCTGCTTCATCAAGACAATGCACGAGTGCACACGTGTGTAGTCACTATGGCAAAAATTCATAAATTGGGCTACGAACTACTACACCATCCAGCATATTCTCCAGATTTAGCCCCTTGCGACTATTTTCTTTTCCCAAACCTGAAGAAATGGCTGGGTGGTAAGAGATTTGGGTCGAATGAAGAGGTTATAACCGAAACAAACGCCTATTTTGAGGGCCTTGAGAAAACCTATTATTTGGAAGGAATAAAAAAACTGGAAAAACGCTGGACTAAATGTATTGATCTAAAAGGAGATTATGTTGAAAAATAAAACGCTTATTTGCCAATTTTTTTTTCTTTATTCAAATAGTCACGGAGTTACCAAACAGCCCTCGTATAAACAAGGTGTGATTTTATCCAGAGGAACGAGAATAAAAAAAAACAAGTAAAACATATCCGAAGAACCAAAACTAATTGTAAAAGAGGAATCATCTGAAACAAAGTTTAACATTTAAAGGAGGAAGCAGAGGAACTAGTGTTTTGAAAAGGAGGAAGCAGCAGGACTAAAGTCTGAAAGGCAGAGGAAATAGCATCAACACTGAAGAAGTAAAAGAAATAGAAAGTGAAATAAGAACTTCATACTACAAGGTATTATCCTTTTCATTTATAATTTCCGGACTTCCAAGTTATCAACAAAAGTCGTTGTGATTTTCTTAGAACTGTCATTTGAGTGTCATAAAATTATAGGCAGGGACGTTATAGATAGATTTCATTTTCTTGAAAGTGTTAGGACAATCAATTTTGAATTTATCTAAATTATAGTTATTGATAAGATAAGGTGGGTTTCTCGTAGAAAAGGTATTTTATAGGTGAAGGAGATTTTCATTATTATTTGACTAAAAGTTTATATAAAGATTGTATGAATTTGAATTGGAGTTTAAAATTTAAAAAAAAATTTGTATCCGTATTTCATTCTTATATGTTTTAGATTCAAAATTTAGCCTAGAATCCTGATGAGATTGAGAGTTTTCCATGTTGTATGACTGAGTTGTAAAAATTATAGTCCAGGGAATAAATTTATTTGATATATAAAATAAATTAAATTAAATTAATTAATTAAATTAAATAAAATAAAATAAAATTAAACTAAATTAAATTAAATAAATTGAATCAAATTAAATAAAATCAAATTAAATGAAATAAAATAAATCAAATTGGATTAAATCAAAGAGAATAAAATAAACTAAATTAAATTAAATCAAAAATAAATAAAATTAAAATAAATCAAAATATAAATAAAACAATTATTTTTTTATAATAAAGTAAAATATATAACAAATGGCGCCCAACGTGGGGCACTAAAGAAAGCGGGTTAAATGAAAAAATATATATATGGATTTGAGAGATGGTAAAAAAGTTGGCATGGAAGGAGATATGGAAGATGATGATCATGGAGAGGCAAGTGGAAAAAGACAAGGAAGAGAAATGAGAGACAATCAAATTGAAAGTGGAATAGATGAAAAATTTAAAATGTTAATGGACTTTATAATGGAAAATATGGGAAATATGAAAGAAAGTATGAAAGAAGATATGGGAAATATGAAAGAAAGTATGAAAGAAGATATGGAAAACATGGAAGAGAGAACAAAAGTTAATATAATGGAGAATATGGAAAATGTGAAAGAAAGTATGAAAGAAAATATGGAAAATATGAAAGAAAGCATGAAAGAAGAAATTGGAAACATGAAAGAAAGCATAGAGAAAATTGAAGAGCGAATGAACAATAGGATGGGAAATATAGAAGAAAATATGAGAAAGAGATTTGAAGAAAACAAAGAGGAAATTATTAACCAATATAAAGATTTTGTGCACAGAATTGAACAGCAAAATAGTGAATTTCATGAAAATACTAGGAGAGAAATATTACACATAAATAAAGAAATAGAACAAAACAATAAACAAACCGAAGAATTAAGAATAGAATTTGTAGTCAATAATGAAAACACTTTAAGTGAAATAAAACAAATCAATAAGAAAATTGAAGAGAATCAAAGTTTTTCAATGAATAAGTTTCATACAGTTGAAACTGAATTAACTAAAATGAAAAGTAATGTTAATATAACTGAGAATAATTTAGATTACATAAATAAAAATAAAGAAATGGAAGACAAATTACAAAAATTAGAAGAAAATAGAAGGGAAAACATCGTTGAAACCAGAATGATAACAAATTATCAAGTGTGTCAAGGAAATAATAAATTTGATGGTAATATAAAAAAATTACACCCAATAACTTTTATTAAGTCGATAAAAAATAAATCCAAATATATATATATATATATATATATATATATATATATATAGGAAGTTATAAGTTATTCATGACATCTACAGTCACTAGTTGAAACTTAATTTGACACGAACCAAGGAATCCAAAAGTAGAGGTTTGTCCACAAATTGACAGGCAGCCAACAATTCGTTGTTCTGACCAACCCAGTTCAATCAAGTTTCTAATACGTTATGAGGAACGCAAGCAGAATCTAAGTGAAAATAGAGTATATTTCGTTTTAATTCCGAGAGTTCTACAATTCAGAACAACGAATTGTTGGCTGCCTGTCAACTTGTGGACAAACCTCTACTTTTGGATTCCTTGGTTCGTGTCAAATTGAGTTTCAACTAGTGACTGTAGTTGTCATGAATAACTTCCTGTTATATTTTGTCTTGCCTCACGGTATTAATTCTTGAGTGGATTCGTTTTGATTTCGAGAGCTCCATAAATCCTTTCTGATGAGTGCGTTAGCACGAAACAGCTGTCAAAGGTTAGAACTCTCGGAATTAAAACGAAATATACTCTATTTTCACTTATATATATATATATATAATTAATATTCGAAAATTTATTTACTTTGTTAAAAAAAATTCGAATATAAATTTTGGGGAATTTGTTTTAATATAATTTGAAATTATTTGAAATAAATTTTTTTTACGAGTTTTTGAAAAAAATTACTTAAATAAAACTGATAGATATGTTTATTTATGTGTTTGAAACCAGATTTTAAACAACCATACTATAAATTCACTATTTCAGTTGATATAATAATTTTGAAAGGCCAAATGAGAACATATTTCAGGTAGATTATCAAAATTTACAATTTTACTCTCAGAAACCAAATTGAAAAACTTTGAAACATTCAGTATGGAGACTAGGAGATTTGAGAGTGACAGTTAGAAGTTTTGACATAATGGAATGAATATTGATAGAAAGGCAAAAGTTTGAAGTAAAAATGAAAGTATAGTCAAATAAAATGAAAGGGACGCATTCAATGAAAAGAATTGTTAATAGAATAGTAAGTTTATTGATTTAGAATGCGGATTGGAAAGAAAATGCATAAATTGTAAGTGATAGAAAGATGCCTGTGAATTCAGATGGAAAAATAAAGTAGGTTGGTGGAGGGATGGACATGACGACGGTTGTTTGGATTGAAAGGAGGAGATTGTTTTGATGGGAAAACTGAAGGAAGCAAAAAACTAAAATTTTTTAAGGAGAATTTAGAAAAGTTAGAAATCAAGAATAGTATAAACAAGGTGTGCATATTATCCAGAGGAACGATAATAAAAAAAAACAAGTAAAACATATCCGCAGAACCAAAACGAATAGTAAAAGAGAAATCATCTGAAACAAAGTTTAACATTTAAAGGAAGAAGCAGAGGTACTAGAAATTAAAAAGGAGGAAGCAGCAGGACTAAAGTCTGAAAGGCAGAGGAAATAGCATCAACACTAAAGAAGTAAAAGAAGTAGAATTGGAAATAAGAACTTTATACTACAAGGTATTATCCTTTTCATTTATAATTTCAGGACTTCCAAGTTATCAACAAAAGTCGTTGTGATTTTCTTAGAACTGTCATTTCAGTGTCATAAAATTATAGGCAGGGACGTTATAGATAAATTTCATTTTCTTGAAAGTGTTAGGACAATCAATTTTGAATTTATCTATATTATAGTTATTGATAATATAAGGTGGGTTTCTCGTAGAAAAGGTATTTTATAGGTGAAGGAGATTTTAATTATTATTTGAGTAAAAGTTTATATAAAGATTGTATGAATTTGAATTGGAGTTTATAATTAAAAAAAAAATTGTATCAGTATTTCATTCTTATATGTTTGAGATTCAAAATTTAGCCTAGAATCCTGATGGGATTGAGAGTTTTTCATGTTGTATGACTGAGTTGTGAAAATTATAGTCCAGGGAATAAATTTATATATATATATATATATATATATATATATATATATATATATATATATATATATATATATATATATATATATATATATATATATATATATATATGTTCCAGTGACTGTAAAATAGTCGAAAACAATCCTTTAGGAACTCACTATACCTTTGTATAGATTGTATGGCATATGTCCGACAGAAAACAACTAATTCTCTGGCTAATACCTCGACAGATATTGAATTATATCTGTCAGACATATGTGCAAAGATCCTTACTTTGAAGGAACAACTTTGCAAGAGCTCTCAGAAACCGGTCTGCAGTTGGTTCCTTGTTTGGATCAGGCGGTGTCCTGCTGTCTGTCTCTGAGAGCTCTTGCAAAGTTGTTCCTTCAAAGTAAGGATCTTAGCACATATGTCTGACAGATATAATTCAATATCTCTCGAGGTATTAGCCAGAGAAGTAGTAGTTTTTTGTCGGACATATGCCATACAATCTATACAAAGGTATAGTGAGTTCCTAAAGGATTGTTTTCGACTGTTTTACAGTCACTGGAACATTTATTGCTCCTTGAAACAAGTATTCAGCATATACCATTTCGCATCCGAAATGTCCTTCTGGAGCGCTCTCTAATCTGTTGCCGTGGCGGATCCTGTAAGCGATTGCAGTGTTCATCCTGGCGAACGATGACGGGCACCGGGCCCCCGCGTGTATACAACCGTGATAGCCAGGACTGCACTGATGAGGGACTTCATCCCGAAACCGGTCTGCAGTTGGTTCCTTGTTTGGATCAGGCGGTGTCCTGCTGTCTGTCTCTGAGAGCTCTTGCAAAGTTGTTCCTTCAAATTAAGGATCTTTGCAAATATGTCTGACAGATATAATTCAATATCTGTCGAGGTATTAGCCAGAGAAGTAGTTGTTTTCTGTCGGACATATGCCATACAATCTATACAAAGGTATAGTGAGTTCCTAAAGGATTGTTTTCGACTGTTTTACAGTCACTGGAACATTTATTGCTCCTTGAAACAAGTATTCAGCATATATATATATATATATATATATATATATATATATATATATATATATATATATATATATATATATATATATATATATATATATATATATATATATATATATATGGATATATATACAGTTTTTATTAACTTTTCGATATCATAATGTAACTATATGGCAAATAAATTATTATTATTACAAAGGCTTGCGTGTACTCTAACAAGACAACTTTTATTTGAGAGTTTAAAAATGATTGAAATTAGCCAGTGGTCGCGAGCGTTTCGTTTTTGGAGGCGATTATTCCTGACAGCGTGCGTTTTATATGCGTTCTGAGCGTGTGTGAGAAAGTTTTGACCGTTTTCAAGCATTTGCACTGGTGGTATTAGGTAGAGGACTAGTTGTCTCAACATCCATCGCAGTATTAGCCAGATAAGTAGTTGTTTCAATACCCGTCATAGTATTAGCCAGTGAAGTAGTTCTTCCAATATCGTTTGTAGTATCAACCAAGGAAGTAGTTATTTCAATTCCCGTCATAGTATTAGCCAGTGAAGTAGTTCTTTCACCTGATATCCTTAGTAGCTAGGAAAGTAGTTGTTCCAATATCCGTCATAGTATTAGCCTAGCCAACAGACAAAACCAAAAAATATAGGACATAATTCAAACGTGACAGAATACATCGTCATAGTCAACTTTGAAACACTATCAAAGCTTCGCTGAGAGGCGCAAGTAACGTAGCGTGTGTCATAAAACGTCATTTTCAACTTAGATTCAATTCCTGCCGCAGTAATAGCCAAGAGAGATGTATTTTTTCAATAATCATCGTGGTATTAGCCGAGGGAGTAGTTGTTTTCTGACGAGTATTTTCCATTTTAAGCCTACGTTGTGACAGTAGGGAGTCAAAAGAGCAAAAAGTTATTATTATTATACCTACGGTCACCCGAAAGAACCCTTAGCTTCGTATTCAGATATAGGAATCTGCAAGTAATTATTTAGATGAGTTGTGTAATATTTCAGCTGAAACCTGTGTGATGTATTCAAAGAACCACTTTGTATTTTCTGCTGCAAATAACCAGTATTCAAATGTTTCTCCGATAATATTCATAGCGTCGTGACAATAACGTATAAATTTTCAGAAATCGTTGAATATTATTCACGTCAATAATAATAATATAAGTATCCATATCGGTGGGACCTATAAGTAAATTCGAGCTGAATAATCAGAAATGGTACCTATTTATAGCTTCACAATACAAAGTATTGTCCATTTTTAATCATCAATCATCTACGAGTATAAAAAATGAAAAGTTTAATAACTGTTACAAACGCACATGAGGAGAATGTTTTTTCTATTGTATCGGAATTAATAAACTAGCTGTCATCAATGTGGTGATGGACTCTCATATTGTTTACATACTTGTTTCATCAAAACAATGAACTGAAAAAAACTAACTTTGTAGAAATAATAATATGTTCTTTTCTGTCGCCTTCTCCCGGGCAATAACAGATAAAATGCATGTATTAAATAAAATCATTCCCGAAAAATTCGACTCGAAAATATTATGATCACACTGTGATCCAAACGAAATATTTAGAATTGATGCATTTTGAATATTTCCTGTTCATTTTTCACTAAAAGACTGGTCATTCATTTGAAACATTTCCTAGTAACTTGTTTGAAGTTATTTAGTCCAAGGTTATTGCGATCAGTTGATGACGGCGAAAGGCAAAGAGACTGCTAGATATTATAACATTGAACGATTAGACAGTAGTGCAGTGAGATTGCAGTGGTTTATAATCAGTGTTAACTTACCAGAGAAGAGTTTTTTATTGAATCTAAGGTAGGTACATTCCACAACTTTTTATATAGGGCAATTCAAATTCGACCCCCACCATTGGAATCTCCCAAACTACAGGAGATACGTCGAAGCTTAAATTGGGGCAAAGTTGCGTATTATGGTGCATAACAAAATACTGTTCTGAAACTTGGAAAATTCCGAGTATTTCCGGAAATATCGGGAAAAAACTGAAAATCGGAATTTTTGTTTTTATTTTTTTCTATCGTTATTTGACAACATCGCTCAAAACCAAAAGTACATTTTCATTGATACTTTTTTTCAGCTAAACGTTTTCAGGTTCAGATTTACTATCCGATGTTTCGTCTTCTGGCATTCATCATCAACTTTTTTTTCTGTTATGGGCGCCATATTGTTTTTTTTAATACAGAAAAATTATGATTCTTATTCTGATTTCATTGATGTATAATTTATTATGATATGCACTTCTGAATCCACATATTAAAAAAAACAACTTCATCTGAGATGGTCTTGACTCCATCGAAAATTTTTGTTTAATAAACACTAGTTGTCAGAACTCATTAAACATCATAAGTTTGCACAAATACTTCAGTCGAAATGTCCTCATTTTCAAATGAAGTAAAACGAGATATGTTGAAACTTCATTATGAATTTGATAGGAAGAGTACGAAAACAACACAAATCTATTTTGAATTATAACCGGACAGACAACAGCCGGATAGAACATTATTCGGAATTTTGGACAAACACTTGGCTGAGTACGGTGCGTTTCAAAAACCAAGAATGAAATATGGAAGCAGAATGGATCAAAATATTAGACTAACTTATTAGCCGAGGTAAAATAATTGGTCATTCCATATTCGAAGAAGTATAATTATTTTTGGTATTTTTTTAGATAAATGCAGACAGATTCTTCCAAATCAACACATCAAGTCTCGGTAGAAATGGATGTGCCACAGACGAGCGTTTGGAGGGAATTCAAAAAAGTGGTTTGAAATGTTATAAGATACATATTTCACAATAATTACATCCAGGTGATCCTGAGAGAAGGATGGAATTTTGTAGCTGGCTCTCGAATAGGGTAGACCCTACAAACTTCTTGAAAAACATTATTTGGAACGACGAAAGTACTTTTTCGAACTGTGGTGTTTTTAATGGAAATAATGAGCACATTTGGAGTGAAAATAATAAACGACACTTCAGAGAAGTCAGACCACAAGTTCGGTTTCGTTTGAATGTGTGGGCTGGAATTAATGACGACCGAATACTTGGACCTCATTTCTTCTCTAATACTTTGAACGGGGAAACCTATCTTCGGTTCTTAATAAACGAATTCGAAGAATATATGGATAGGTTCCCCCTTGTTAATTATAACAGCTGCTGGTTTCGGCATAACGGGGCTCCTCCATACAATAAAAGAGCAGTTTGCGAATATTTACACCAAAGATTTCCTAATAGGTGGTTAGAAAATTCTGGACCAGTGAGGTGGCCGGCAAGGTCACTTGACCTTACAGTTTTGGATACTTTCTTGTGGGGCACTTTGAAGAACAGCATCTATGGAGAGCAAGAATATGACACAGAAGATGAACTTAGAGACAACATCATCACGCAATTCAGGTCTATCCGAAGAAGGGGTATTATTAGGGCTGTTCTTAATTTGAGACGACGAGCTCGGTTATGTATTCAAGAGGAAAGCCATCATTTCGAACACTTGTAATAATTTTGTGCATTTCTTACAAGCTCATGATTTCATTCTTGTTTTTTGAAACGCACCAAGTGTTTGCCCAAAATTCCGAATAATGTTCTATCCGGCTGTTGTCTTTCTGGATATAATTCAAAATGAATTTGTGTTGTTTTCATACTATTCCTATCAAATTTAGATTAAAGTTTCAACATATCTCGTTTTTCTTCATTTGAGAATGAGGACATTTCGACTGAAGTGTTTGTGCAAACTAATGATGTTTAATGAGTTCTGACAACTAGTGTTTATTAAACAAAATTTTTCGATGGAGTCATGACCATCTCAGATGAAGTTGTTTTTTTTTTAATATCTGTGGTTTCAGAAGTGCAAATCATAACAAATTATACATCAATGAAATCAGAATCAAAATCACAACTTTTCTTTATAAAAAAACAATATGGCACCCATAACAGAAAAAAAAGTTGATGATGAATGCCAGAAGACGAAACGTCGGATAGTAAATCTGAACATGAAAACGTGTAGCTAAAAAAAGTATCAATATAAATATACTTTTGGTTTTGAGCTATGTTGTCAAATAACGATAGAAAAAAATAAAAATGAAAATTCCGATTTTCAGTTTTTTCCCGATATTTCCAGAAATACTCGAAATTTTCCAAGTTTCAAAACAGTATTTTGTTAAGCACCAGAATACGCAACTTTGCCACAATTTAAGCTTCGACGCATCTTCTGTAGTTTAGGAGATCCCAATGGTGGGGGTCGAATTTGAATTGCCCTGTATATACAGGTAAATTGTGAAAATTTGCGGTAAAAAACGTCGTCCGATATGCTTTCAGAACTGTAAACTAGCAATATATGCTCAAATGTTGAAGTTTTTGTGTAAATACATATTTTTTGTCCCAGATGAAGTTATGTGAAATTTCACAGCTGTTGAAGTAAACGAGAAAAAATAATATAGCGGGATATGTTAGGTTTATATTGAAAATATTATTTGTATAAAGTGAACTAATGAGTAATATTTTAATGTTACAAGGATTAGTTCCATGGACATTTTTTTATCACAAGTATGGTATACCCCGAAAATCAGTTTTCTAGACATTTTTGTAGTATAAATTATGTCATTTCGGTGTGTCGCAAGGGCCCGTTACATAGTTGAATTGTGCTGCATCTTGGAGCATTATTCTCCTAATGTTCTTTATGAACCAATTTCCTTAACATTTTTAAAATATGAATTTGATCATTTTGGAAAGCCCCAAGGGTCCATTATATAGCTGAATTGTAGTGTTACAGATTTTGGAGTTTTTTTACAAATGTTGTTTATAAACCTATTTTCTAGACATTTTTAATATAAATTATGTTATTTCGGTGAGTCGCAAGGACCCATCACATACCTGAATTGTAGTGTTACACTTCTTAGAGCATTTTTATCCCAATGTTGTTTATAAACCAAATTTCTTCTAGACATTTTCATAGTATAAATGAATTCGATACCTCATCACGCATTTTGCTGGTCTCCGTTCAAAGATGTATGCTTTCAAAACTCTCGTCACTCAAAAGGATAGGGATCGTTTGAAGGAAAAATTAACAAAAAAGAATATGAGTAAAAAAACGAATAGATTTGAAAATTAGGAACTTAGGTATCACGAAAAAATCTAAAGGAGTTAAAAAGAATGTAATAAGGAATAACATAACTTTCGAGGATTATGTTGCTTGTCTGGAAGAGTTCAAAGACAAAAATATATCACAATAAACCATTCGTTCCTATGCTCACAACGTATTCAGTATAGAACAAACAAAAATTGCTCTCAGTCCACATGATGATAAACGAATAATAATCCCAAAGTCATTTGATACACTTCCATGGGGTCACTATAGTGCATAGATTTTTTAAATGAGGTATGTGTCATGTTTTTACATGATCCCTATCATCGATTCAATCGTTTCATTGACTTTTGTGACAAGGATAATGATGACGAATAATATATCACTAATTATTTATTAAAATTGTACTTACATTGTAGGATGAAATATTTTGCGAAAATAAAAACAACAAAAATACATATTTTTTCGTTTATTCATTTCTGAATTATAATTATTTTTTTGCGAATTTCATTCAGAATGAGTCAAAGAAATATTTTGATACTCTGTACTTTGAAAATTTCTTCACTGAGCCAAAAATATTTTGTTACTCAGATTTTTTTTAAAATGCCACTGAGCCAGAGATTATTTTGATAGTTGAAACTTTGAATTTTTTTCTTATCAAAGTTACCAATTTCCAAAAAGTTAACTGATTGCATGGCTGAAGGGGTGATTCCTTTCAACAGAAAAACGAGAATTTACAGATTTAAATGAAAAAATAGAAAATTTTCAAGTAAAATTCTATGAATATGAAAATTATCAATAAAAAAAAATAAATATCAAAATATTATTTGAGATATCAGAATTCAAGTCAAAATGAACATGCAACAATTTGGCATTCATGAATTCTTAGCACAACGCGATATCTAAAGAAATTAAGAGTTATGGCAAAAAATACAAAAAGTTGATAGTAGAATAGTTTTAGAATTGACATATCAACCAAGAAATCAGCGAGTTGAAATCACAAGCAACCAATTGGATGAAGTTGAAGTTCGAGATCGCATCATTAAACAATATCAAGAAAATCAGTACAGAAGGAAGGTGTCTGACAAAAAATGCGAATGGTTGAAAGGAGCTAAAAAAAATCTTCAAATCGAAGATCTATTTTGATCAGTATTTGGAGCAAAATTCGAAAATTGTATCATCAACAATGTTACGGCTTCAAGTTTATCAACCGTATAAAGACAAAAATCGAATTTTTGAGTGAAGAAGATTCACGTTGAAAATACAGGAATGATTGTTAATTTTTATTTCAAATGCAAAAGTTTGCAAAATAACAAAAAATCAAACAAATATGCATGTTTGAGGAATAGAAATTATTGGTTGAACAAGATGCTTTGAAAAGATGTCTCATTTCGTCATTATAAGCAAATCAACAGCTGACGAATGAAATTGAAAATAGTATTAAAATGATTAACAAAGAAATACAACCTTGAATACCTACCACTCGGGTATCATCTTTAAATCCTGCAATACAATTCATTCAAAATTATGACAATTTCAGAAATATTTTCATCAATATTTTAAGCAAACTGATGCAAAATTGTTAATGGAAAAATTATTAATTATTTTTATTCAGATTTTGTACGAATATGGTATAACTGGAACTGCACTGAGCAAACACACTCAAAAATATGTTTTTGATTATCCCAGTTCAAGTGTAATCTGGTCGAAACTGCACAGCACAAACTCGGTAACATGGATATGGTAGGATTATTTCAGTACAAATGGAATGTTGCCAAAACTACACTGCGCAAACTAGTTCAAATGAATATCAGTGTACCTTCACACTGATAAAAAGAGGCTGATCAAGAGGAGGCAGGACGATGGAAAAAAAATTATGTACACATTTATTTTATTCGCACAAATCGTCATTGTTGTCAAAACTTTTGAAAAGTACATATTTTTGAATAATGTCACTTGGTATAAATATTTCATTAGATCACATGTTATAATTTTTTCACAGAATTGAGATATGATTAAAAGTGCAAACATCATTACCATCATTGTATTATTTTTTCTTTTGGTTAACACAATTCCAACTCGTTTTCATCATGACAAGTGCCAATATCATAATTCATAGCTCAACAAATGTCCCAACTCAGTGCACTGAAATGTTATTTTTATCTTCCATAACTTGCTGTAATATCAACAGCTTTGAGCCTATTTTCACTGTCGTACAACATAGGATGAAAACTTAATATAACTTTTTATACTCATATAATCGCGTACAATAAAATGTTATTTAATCAAGATCGGTCATGACCTCGAAATTTTTAAAAATTGTTAAAAAAATACTACCGATTTAATTAATTTCGAAATATTGTGCTCAAAAGCCATACGAAAAATAAAAAAAAATGTAAATTTCGTAAAAAACTCGTTGGATTTGAAATTCTCAATAGGTAGTCAAAATTTTATCTCTTTATTGCAAATACTCAGATTCATGAAATAATAACCTTTGATGTGTTCAAAGTCATTGAACTGTTTGCTTTCAAACTGGTTTGAAACGCAAATAGTCTGAATTTCACGTTATCGACCAAATATCAGTGTTATTTTTCAAATAATTACCGTCGAGAAAGCATTCTGCCATACTTTCAAACTGATAAAAAGAAATCAATCAACACGGGGCACAGAATTTTGGAAAAAAAAATTATATGAAGTGGTTGGATGACTTTGAGGGAGACAAAATGACTGTTTTTTCTGGTTACACGTGGCAACAACACTACAATATTTTAAACAAAATTGCTGTAAATAAAAAAAAACACTATCATTATCAACAAATTGTAGCATTTGAATTGTAATAGAATTGATGATGATTTTATGATTCTTGGTATTTGGTCAAGTGAAAATATTCATGTTAGTTTGCATCAAATTAAATTTGGTGAATTTTGTTGACAAAGAACAAAGGCAATTTTTCATTGCTACTAATACGAGTCATGTCATTTTTCGAATAGATGAAATCATGACCTAAATTATTTTTTTTTGTACTATTATTAAAATATGAAAAATTTGAGACTTGTACCAACACATATGTTTACAATTTGAAATAAAATGGAAAGCTGTGTGAATTATTGTTTTATTTCATTATACTCATATTGCTACTTATTTTATCATCGTAGGGAAGATAAACGATTTTCAACTTCAGTTTGTAGTAAACTTGAAATAACATAACGAGTGTTTGTTTCAGTATTTAAAAAACATCATTAAATAGATTACTTCGTCGGTTGTATCACAATTTAAACAACAATTTATGGTATTGTCCAACATTATGTCCGTGAATATTATATTGGATGACGTGGTAAAGAGAAATTTCTCTTGTCGATGATTCCTCACAAACGTGCTTGCTTTTCTGAAACACTGCAATTTGGAACCGATCTGATGAATTACACCTTCTCACCTGTTTTTTTGTATGTCAAATTTCATTAGTTTTCCGCTGGAATGTTACTGCAATTCTCCTATGCGACACCTTTAATACCAAAAGTTGGTATATCATTTTTGTAAAGTTCACTATTTGCTCGTGGGGAAATAGAAATAAAACACTTTATTTAACTGCACACTTTGGTCTCGACTCCACAAACGTCTCGCATCTACTGACTCCCTAGTCATCGATGATAGCTATCGCTTATGTAATCGACCACCAATTCTTTATTAGTAATCAGTATACGGGGCCATACACTACATCTCTTCCTTTTTCTAATGTAACTTATATGTGAAAATAAAAGGAACATTTATACGTTTTCACAACCTGATATTACCATGGCTAACTTAATATAAATACAAATCATATATAAGTATTCTATTCATATAAGTATGTATCAAAGAACAACAATTAAAATAGCAAATAATAATAATCATGAAAGTAATAAGTAATAGTGACCTGAACAATATTGTAACGACAAAGAAGTTATAACAATAACAATTCATATAAGTATGCATCAAAGACCAATAATAAAAATAGCTTATAATAATAATGAAAGAAATAAATATTAGTGACCTGAACAATAATCTGAAAACAATAAAGTTTTAACAATTTGAATCGTCACACACACTCCATTTTCCTTATATTTTCTTCAGATGGACGATGTTTCTTCTACATTCCTGACCAGAGTCGTCATTTCGAATCACAACATCCCCACCTGCGTTATCGACCACTGTGTGTGTGCTTGGGTCGAATTCTGGCATTGTTTTATTTTCTCTAATCAATATTTTCTTGTAGACTTTATCGCCCAATTCCAAGTCCGTTTCTCCAGCCCTCCTTTTTCTATCACCATATTCTTTTCCTATTTGTTTTTGTGTTTGGTCTTTTTCTCTGGCATGTTCTTCAAATATGCTATTTTCGGTATCACCAGAACTAGGGATCTTATCTCTGAATTGGCGTCGAAAGAATAACTCACTTGGTGTTTTTCCAGTTGTTGAGTGCGGAGTACTATTGTACATCATTTGGTAATCTACCAGTTCTTGTCGCCAATTTTTCTTGAGTGCTTGACTAATTTTAAGCCTCTTTAAGATATCCCGGTTTTGTCTTTCAACCTCTCCATTCATCTGGGGCCAGTATGGAATGGAGTTGAATATTTTTATGCCGTTTTCTTCGAAATACATTTTTATTTCCTCACTTATAAATTGTTTGCCGTTGTCGCATGTGATAGTCATGGGAAACCCCAATCTTGAAAATATATCTTTCAAGATGTTTATTGTGCTCATAGAGGTGAAGCTCCTCATTATTTTTATTTCTTTGTAGCGACTAAAATAGTCAACTATCACAAACAAATGTTCTCCTGTAGGCAAAGGGCCCATGAAGTCCATGGCTACGTCTATCCAAGGTCCTGTTGGCAGTTGCCTCCTTTTCATTGGTTGAGGGATAGTGGGTGTTGAAACTAACAGGCACCCTTTACATGTTTTCACGATCTTTTCAGTATGTTCATCTATCTTTGGCCACCACACTTTCGTTCTGAGCCTACCTTTCATAGACACTATTCCCGGATGACCTACATGCGCTGCGTCTAGTACACGCTGTCGCAAGTTCTTTGGAATCACTATTCTTGTACCCCTCAGGAGAATATCACCACACAGACAAAATTCCTCCTGGAAGATTTGGCACCGCTTCACAGACTCAGACCAGTTGTTGTTTCGAATGCCATCTTTGAGTTCTAATATCTCTTCATCAGTTTGTGACGATTCTTGTATTTCCTGCATCGTTACTGCTACGGGGCGAGCCAGTTCGACAATTTGGCTAACCTGATCGTATGCCTCGAAGGATGTGCTAGGATTTGTTTGGTACAATCGAGATAGAGGATCAGCGATGTTTGTTTTACCCGGCTTATAAATGATTTTGAAGTTGAAAGATTGTAATCGTAAAACCCATCGTTCTATTCTTGCGCACGGACGAGATCTAGGTGAGAATATAACTTCAAGTGGTTTGTGGTCTGTGACCAGTTCAAATTCATCTTTTCCATATAAATAGATACCAAAATGCTCTACTGCCCATACCAAAGCTAGAGCTTCTTTTTCAGTCTGGCAATACCTTTTTTCGCAATCTGTGAGGCTTTTATTGCCGTACGCGATGATTCTGGGGCCTTCCTTATCAAACTGTATGAGAACAGCTCCAAGACCCACTGGACTTGCATCTGCTACCACTTGGGTTCTATCGCTAGGGTCATAGTAACCCAAGGTTTTGATATGTGACAGTGATTCTTTGAGTTTTTTGAAGTTATTGTTTTGGTCTTCCCCCCAGTATTTTATAATGTTTGCGTGCTTACTCAATTTCATCCGCAATAATTTCCTCAATGAGTCTGTTATTGTAGCGAGATTTGGTATCCATTTACCGACGAAATTGACTAAACCCAAAAAACTATGTACTTCTTCTATTGTTTTTGGAGCCCGAAAAGATTGTATTACGCTTACGTAATCTTCTAATGGTTAGACCCCCTCCGGCGACAACCTATGTCAAAGAAATCGAACTTCCGTAATTTTGAAAATGCATTTACTTTTATTCAGAAGTACATGGTTCTCGCGCAAAATATTCAATGTATTTTGAACCCTATGATCATGTTCTTCTTCACTTGTTCCATAAATTAGGATGTCATCAATGAAATTAACTGTACCTTGACAAGGTAGTAGCATTTTTTCCAGAGTCTTTTGAAAGATTTCTGGGGCAGATGTTATTCCAAACATAAGCCTTTTGTACCTGAAGAGACCTTTACTACTAATAAAGGTGGTTATGTACCGTGATCTCGGAGAAATTTCGATTTGATGAAACGCATTCTTGATATCGAGTCTGGAAAAATATTAAGCTTTTCGAAAATTTGGTAAAAGGCTGTTCATAGTGGGTAGAGGATAATTTTTCCTCAAGATAGCGGTATTAGCCTTGCGCATGTCGATGCATATTCTGACGTCACCGTTCTCTTTGAGAACAGGAACCATGGGTGATACCCATTCAGATGGACCTTTTACCTCTTCTATTATGTCAGCATGCATAAGCTCCTCAAGTTTCAGGTTGATTTTTTGTTCCAGAGGTTTGGGTATCCTCCTATAAGGTTGGCTCACACGTTTAACGGTTTTATCGATGGGAATGTGAATGAGAACATCTTTGAATTTTGGGAAAATTTCAGAATTCAAGTTATCAATGTTCAGGCCTATCTTGAGGACTCCTAAAGAAATTGCTGTTTGTTTGCCTAACAAATTCCTCTTTCCATCCTTTATGACATAGAAAGAAGCCACTCGTTTTTGAGGTCCAATTTCGATTATTGCTTCAAATGAACCCAAAATTTCTAGGGGATCTTTAGATCCATAACCGAAAAATACTTTGTTAGGCTTTTTTATTCGATTTTGAACTACTATTCCGCATTTCTTTAGGGATCTCCAAGTGTAATCATTTATGATATTGGATTAACATCCAGAATCTATCAACATCTTAATTACAATACCTCCTACCTTACAATCTACCACATCGTCATCGTCAATGTGAAATACATACTCCACATCTTCTTGGTTTTCTACGTAGTCCACTTCTTCATTTCTTGGCTGTCTTTGCTTGAATTTCTTTGGTGGCGGTCCCCTCTGGTTCTTATTAATTTTTTTTTGAGCGGCAACACTATTCATAATGGCATCTAAAGTTACATTTCCGACATACTTTATTGACTGCTGGACAATCGTGTACTTGGCCCTTTTCTATTCCAGATCCGCATCTCATACATTTTGCTGTAGAGAGTATGTTCTTCTGACGAAGTAGATTGACGGTTGTAGCTGAACTACAACCCGGCTTCTCGGTGAACTCCGATATTTGCCTATCAACAGTTTCTGACGAGATTGCTTCGGCGATAATTTTTTCCAAAGTAATTGAATCCCCAGTAGCCAAGATTTTCTTTTTAAGTTCAACGGAGAGGCACTTCTCGGTAATTTGGTCAATTATTTGTTCTTCTACATTCATGAACTGGCACTTTTCGGCTTGGTTTCTCAGTCTTACTAAAAATTTCCCAAATTTTTCTACTGTTTCTTGTTTCAAAAGTCGAAATTGGTGTCTCTCGTAAATTCGACTTTGCTTCGGGGAAAAATATTGATCAAGTTTTTCAATGGCGATAGTATATGAATCACCATCCTCACAATCAGTATATGTGACATTTGCACCAGGTAAGTTGTAAAAGATTTCTTGAATTCCTAGTCCTCCGAGGTGTAAAAGATTCGCTCTCTTTTTCTTCGGATCAGTTATAGAGACAGCTTCCAAGTATATTTCGAGGGCTCTTATCCACTTTCTCCATCGGAGTCCAACAGAACTGACATCTCCATCACAATCGAATGCTTCGAGAGATGGAATGTTCGACATCGTTTCTGAAATACAACAGCTTCATTTCATTCAGTTGTTCGGAAGCTTGCACATTTTGGTGTACTTTTACTTTTACATAGTATGTAAAAACGTATTAGAATTCAATTTTTTTTTTCTGTGTGTAACCAGTACGTTTTCACACAGTCATGTGTTTTTGTTCGATGTTTGACACCTACGCCCTTACGGCTTTGAATGGATGTGTAATGCATTCGGTGTTTGACACCTACGCCCTTACAGCTTTGATCAAATCTGTAACGCATCCGGTGTTTAACACCTATGCCATTACGGCTTTGAATGAATCTGTAATGCATCCGGTGTTTAACACCCATGCCATTACGGCTTTGAATGAATCTGTAATGCACCCGGTGTTTAACACCGATGCCCTTACTCTTTATACAGTCATGTTTTTATTTGGTGTTTGACACCTTTGCCATTACGGCTTTGAATAAAGTAATGCATCCGGAGTTTAACACCGATGCCATTACGGCTCCATGCCATTTTATCATTTATCCGGTGTTTAACACCTTCAATGTCCATTTAAGTTATATTTTGGTACTTACTTGGTATAGTTTTATCCTCGTCGCCAATGTAAAGTTCACTATTTGCTCGTGGGGAAATAGAAATAAAACACTTTATTTAACTGCACACTTTAGTCTCGACTCCACAAACGTCTCGCATCTACTGACTCCCTAGTCATCGATGATAGCTATCGCTTATGTAATCGACCACCAATTCTTTATTAGTAATCAGTATACGGGGCCATACACTACAATTTTGATGGATGTCAGTTCAAAATGTATGTTTCAATGTTAATAATTTTCTGTATTTTTCTCAACCCAGCACGAACACTGATCTCATGCATAGCATAACTCGTTAAAAGGAAAGAGAAACATAGATAGCCGTTCCAACGTCATCAAATAAATATTTTTTTTCAGAGGTTTGCTTCGGTTAGACATTGGGTATTGTTTTTAGGCGGTTAGCTACGGTCACAGCACAATATTTTGCGGAGGTTAGCTTCGGATATTCAAATGGTATTATTTTTCCGGGGATTAGCTTCGGTCGGCGCGCCAACCGGAGCTAACCCCCGGAAAATATTGTGCTATGACCGTAGCTAACCGCCTAAAAACAATACCCTGTGTCTAACCGAAGCTAACATCTGAAAAATAAATATTTATATGATGACGTTGGAACGGCTATCTATGATTATGTTTGAAGACGAGTCCCTTACCTTTTAAAGAGTTATGCTATGCATGAGACCGGTGTTGGGTTGAAAAAAAATACAGAAAATTATCAACTTTGATACATATATTTCGAATACTTTTCTATTGACATCCATCAAAATTAGATACCAACTTGTGGTATTGAAGTAAAATTCCAGCAGAATACTGATCAAATTTGACATACAAAAAACCAGTTGTGCAACTTTTGTGAGGAATTATCGACTAGAGAAATATCTCTTTACCACGTCATCCAATACATTATTCACGGACATAATTTTAATTTGATGCAAATTAACACGAATATTTTCCCTTGACCAAATACCAAGAATCATAAAATCAGCATCAATTCTATTACAATTCAAATGCTACAATGATTATAGTGTTTTTTTTTATTTACAGCAATTTTGTTCAAAATATTGTAGTGTTGTTGCCAGGTGTAACCAGAAAAAACATGGTCATTTTGTCTCCCTCAAAGTCATCCAACCACTTCATATAATTTTTTTTCCTAAGTGCTGTGCTCCGTGTTGATTGATTTCTTTTTATCAGTTTGAAAGTATGGCAGAATGCTTTCTCGACGGTAATTATTTGAAAAATAACACTTATATTTTGTCGATACCTTGAAATTCAGACTATTTGCGATTCAAACAAGTTTGAAAGCAAACAGTTCAATGACTTTGAACACATCAAATGTTATTATTTCATGAATCTGAGTATTTGCAATGCAGAGATAATATTTTGACTTCCTGTTGGGAATTTCAAATCGAACACGTTTTTTACAAAATTTACATTTTTTTAAATTTTTCGTACGGCTTTTGAGCACAATATTTCGAAATTAAATCGGTAGTTCTAATCATTTCGTGGTCATGACCGATCTTGATTGAATAATATTTTATTGTACGCGATTATATGAGTATAAAAAGTTATATTCAGTTTTTATCCTATGTTGTACAACAGTGAAAATAGGCTCAAAGCTATTGATATTACAAGATACGGAAGATAACAATAACATTTCAGTGCACTGAGTCGGGACATTTGTTGAGCTATGAATTATGATATTGGCATTTGTTATGATGAAAACGAGTTGGAATTGTGTTAACAACCAAAAGAAAAAAGAATATAATGATGGTCATGATGTTTGCATTCATTGAAAGACTTTTGATCATATCTCAATTCTGTGAAAAAATTATAACATGTGATCTAATGAAATATTTATACCAAGTGACATTATTCAAAAATATGTACTTTTCAAAGGTTTTGACAACAATGACGATTTGTGCAAATAAAATAATTTTTTCTCCATCGTCCTGCCTCCTCTTGATCAGCCTCTTTTTATCGATGTGAAGGTACACTGATATTTATTTGAACTAGTTTGCACAGTGTACTTTTGGCAACATTCCATTTGTACTGAAATAATCCTACCATATCCATGTTACCGAGTTTGTGCTGTGCAGTTTCGACCAGATTACACTTGAACTGAGATAATCGAAAACATATTTTTGGGTGTGTTTGCTCAGTGCAGTTCCAGTTATATGATATTTGAACAGAATCTGAATAAAAATAATTAATAATTTCTTCCATTGACATTTTGCATCAGTTTGCTCATAACTACCTATTGATGAAAATATTTCTGAAATTTTTATAATTATAAATGAATTGTATCACCTTAGCAGGATTTAAAGATGATACATCCCGAGTGGTAGGTATTCAAGGTTGTTTTTCTTGTTAATTATTTTAATACTAGTTTCAATTTCATTCGTCAGCCGATGATTTGCTTCTAATGACGAAATGAGACATCTATTCAAAGCATCTTGTTCAACCAATAATTTCAATTCACAAACATGCTTATTTGTTTGATTTTTTTTATATTGCAAACTTTAGCATTTGAAATAAAAATTAACAATCATTCCTGTATTTTCGAAGTGAGTCTTCTTCACTCAAAAATTCGATTTTTGTCTTTGTACGGTTGATAAACTTGAAGCCGTAACATTGATGATGATAAAATTTTTGAATTTCGCTCCAAATACTGTATAAAATAGACCTTTGAATTCAAGAATTTATTTTAGCTCCTTTCAACCATTCGCATTTTTTGTCAGACACCTTCCTCCTCTACGGAGTTTCTTGATACTGTTTCATGATGCGATCTCGAACTTCAACTTCAGCCAATTGGTTGCTTGTGATTTTAACTCGCTGATTTCTTGGTTGATATGTCAATTCTAAATTTATTCTGCTATCCATTTCTTGTATATTTTGCCATAACACTTAATTTTTTTTCAGATATCGCGTTGAGCCAAGAATCGATGAATGCCAAATTGTTGCATGTTCATTTTGACTTGAATTCTGATATCTCAAATAATATTTTGATATTTTTTTTTTTAATTGATAATTTTCATATTCATAGAATTTCACTTGAAAATTCTCTATTTTTTCATTTAAATCTGTAAATTCTCGTTTTTTTTGTTGAAATGAATCACCTCTTCAGCCATGCAATCAGTTACCTTTTTGGAAATTGGTAATTTTGATAAGAAAAAAATTCAAAGTTTCAAGTATCAAAATAATCTCTGGCATAGTGGCATTTTTTAAAACTCTGAGTAACAAAATATTTTTGGCTCAGTAAAGAAATTTTCAAAGTACAAAGTATCAAAATATTTCTTTGACTCATTCTGAATGTAAAGGGCAGAAAAATAATTATAATTCAGACATAAATAAATGAAAAACTGTATATTTTTGTTGTTTTTATATTCACAAAATATTTCATCCTACAATGTGAGTACAATTTTTATAAAAAATCAGTGATACATCATTCGTCATCATTATCCTTGTCACAAAAGTCAATGAAACGACTGAATCGATGATAGGGATCATGTAAATACATGACACATACCTCATGAAAAAAATCTATGCATTATAGTGACCCCATGGAAGTGTATCAAATGACTTGGGGACTATTATTCGTTTATCATCATGTGGACTGAGAGCAATTTTTGTTTGTTCTATACTGAATACGTTGTGAGCATAGGAACGAATGGTTTGTTGTGATATATTTTTGTTTTTCAACTCTTCCAGACAAGCAACATAATCCTTGAAAGTTATATTATTCTTCATTACATTCTTTTTAACTCCTTTAGATATTTTCGTGATACCTAAGTTCCTAATTTTCAAATCTATTCGTTTTTTACTCATACCCTTTTTTGTTAATTTTTCCTTCAAACGATACCTATCCTTTTGAGTGACGAGACTTTTGAAAGCATACATCTTTGAACGGAGACCGGTAAAATGCGTGATGATTGTACCATTTGTCTCATCTTTCATTGAACCAGGTACTTTTTTATTCACTAATGGAATATTATACTGATTATTTTTCTCATAATCAGAGGTATCTAATTTATTTATACTATGAAAATGTTTAGAAAATTGGTTTATAAACAATATTGGGATAAAAATGCTCTAAGAAGTGTAACACTACAATTCAGGTATGTGATGGGTCCTTGCGACTCACCGAAATAACATAATTTATATTAAAAATGTCTAGAGAATTGGTTTATAAATAACATTAGAAATGCTCCAAGATGCAGCACAATTCAACTATGTAACGGGTCCTTGCGACACATCAAAATGACATAATTTATACTACAAAAATGTCTAGAAAACTGATTTTCGGGGTATACCATACTTGTGATTAAAAAATGTCCATAAAACTGATCCTTGTAACATTACAATTTTACTCATTAGTTCACTTTATACAAATAATATTTTCAATATAAACCTAACATATCCCGCTATGTTATTTTTTCTCGTTTACTTCGACAGCTGTGAAATTTCACATAACTTCATCTGTGACAAAAAATATGTATTTACACAATAACTTCAACATTTGAGCATATATTGCTAGTTTACAGTTCTGAAAGCATATCGGACGACGTTTTTTACCGCGAATTTTCACAATGTACCAGTATATATAAAAAGTTGTGGAATGTACCTACCTTAGATTCGATAAAAAAACTCTTCTCTGGTAAGTTAACACTGATTATAAACCACTGCAATCTCACTGCACCACCGTCTAATCGTTCAATGTTATAATATCTAGCAGTCTCTTTGCCTTTCGCCGTCATCAACTAATCGCAATAACATTTGAGTAAATGACTTCAAACAAGTTACTAGGAAATGTTTCAAATGAATGACCAGTCTATCAGTAAAAAATGAACAGGAAATATTTAAAATGCTACAATTCTCAATATTTCGTTTGAATCACAGAGTTTGATCATAATATTTTCAAGTCGAATTTTTCGGAAATGATTTTATTTAATACATGCATTTTATCTGTGATTGCCCGGGAGAAGGCGACAGAAAATAATATACTAATATTATTTCTACAAAGCTAGTTACTTTTAGTTCATTGTTTTGATGTAACAAGTATGTAAACAATATGAGAGTCTACCACCACATTGATGACAGCTAGTTTATTAATTTCGATACAATAGAGAAAACATTTTCCTCATGTGCGTTTGTAACAGTTATTAAACTTTTCATTTTCATACTCGTAGATTTTCTTGAGAATGGACAATACTTTGCATTGTGAAGCTATCAATAGGTACCGTTTCTGATCATTTAGCGCAAATTTACTCCACCGATACGGATACTTATATTATTATCATTAACGTGAATAATATTCAACGATTTCTGAAAACATGTACGTTATTGTCACGACGCTATGAATATTATCGGTGAAACATTTGAATACTGGTTATTTGCAGCAGAAAATACAAAGTGGTTCTTTGAATACATCACACAGGTTTTGGCTGAAATATTACACTACTCATCTGAATAATTACTTGCAGATTCCTTTATCTGAACACGAAGCTAAGGGTTCTTTCGGGAGATCGTAGGTATAATAATAATAACTTTTTGCTCTTTTGACTCCCTACTATTATAACGTATGCTTAAAATGGAAAATACTCGTCAGAAAACAACTACTCCCTCGGCTAATACCACGATGATTATTGAAAAAATACATCTCTCTTGGCTATTACTTCGGCAGGAATTGAATCTAAGTTGAAAATGACGTTTTATGACACACGCTTCGTTACTTGCGCCTCTCAGCGGAGCTTTGATAGTGTTTCAAAGTTGACTATGAGGATGTATTCTGTCACGTTTGAATTATGTCCTATATTTTTTGGTTTTGTCTGTTGGCTAGGCTAATACTATGACGGATATTGAAACAACTACTTTCCTAGCTACGAAGGATAGTAGGTAAAAGAACTACTTCACTGGCTAATACTATGACGGGAATTGAAAAAACTAATTTCTTGGTTGATACTACAAACGATATTGGAAGAACTACTTCACTGGCTAATACAATGACGGGTATTGAAACAACTACTTACCTGGCTAATACTGCGATGGATATTGAGACAACTAGTCCTTTAGCTAATACTACGAGTGTAAATGCTTGAAAACGGTCAAAACTTTCTCACAAACGCTCAAAACGCATATTAAACGCACGCTGTCAGGAATAATCGACCCTAAAAACGAAACGCTCGCTACCACTGGCTAATTTCAATCATTTTTAAAATCTCCAATAAAAGTTGTCTTGTTAGAGTACCCGCAAGCCTTTGTGTCTTTACTAATGACGAAGTTAGCCCCCTATGCCATTTTGGCTTCGAAAAATGCTTAAATATGTTTTTTGGCATCGAGACCAATCCATTGATGCCAAAATTATCAAAATCTGACAACTGGTGTTGGAAACCGGAAGTGGTCATTTTATTGGAGATTTGGACTCTCCTCGATGTGGGATATCCGAATTAGGCATTAGTTTTCTTCTATCTCAATTTTTACAAACCGAAAGTGCGTATTTTTCGATAATTCGTGAATATCCGAAACATCACAGACTCATATATAGGTCACTTCGACGATAGATGGTTGTGACTGCCATGTTTTTTCAGATATTTCTTGAGACACCCTGTATACGTTAATCCGCCATGTTTTTTGTCTACACGATGTTTTCTGAGACACCTTGTTGTTTTTTCTCTTAATTGATGTGTTTTGAAACACTGTATACAATAGGATTTTTTGACAAGCAGCCACCATGTTTTTTCCTTAACTGATATGTTGGTACACCCAGTATAGTATTTGACAAACAGTCGCCATGTTTTTCTCTTAAATGGTGTGTTTTGAGACACCATGTTGTTTATTCTCTTACATGATGCGTTTTGAAACCCCTTGTATACGATATGATTTTTTGATAAGTAGCCGCCACGTTCTTCTCTTAAATGAAATGTTGGTACTCCCCGTATAGCATTTGACAAACAGGCATCATGTTTTTTTCTCTTAAATGATGTGTTTTGAGACACCCTGTAGAAAATATGATTTCTTAACAAGCAGTAGCCATGTTTTTACGTTAATTTTTTTTGAAAGCTGTATTTTGAAACACTCTGTATAACGAATCAATATTTTTCTTCAACGTAGTTGCCAATGACAGCAAACTGTCATGTTTTTTTTTCTTAAACGACGTATTTTGAGACTTCCTGTATACGTTAAACCGTCAATGTTTTCTTTCTTTTTTGATACATTTCCTATGACACAATGTATGCGGTGTGGTAGCTGTTATGAAAAGTATCCTATACGCTATGATTGGGTAATTTTTTTCATCAAACAAAGGACACTGAGCGAGTAAATGAAGGTGATAACTACCTTTTTTCATACTCCATACGTCAACACTTTTCAAATGGGAAGGGGGGAGGCGATACGCTATAATTGGGGTATTTTTTCATCAAACAAAGGGTACTATGGGACCGAATGAGAATTGTTTTACGGGGATAACTTCAATTTTCTATACTCCATATGTCAACGCCTTTGAAAGTGGGGTGCTCTACGTTATGATTGAGCAATTTTTTTATTGAACGAAGGGCACTGAGCAAGTAATCGGGGGCGATATCCATTGATTGCTGACAGATGTCACGTATGAGTCGCCGCCATGTTTTTTTCTTTAAACGCTTTATTTTGAGACACTTTGTATACGTTGAATCATCAATTTTTTTCTGTTCGTAGATGCTGTTTTCTGAGACTCCCTGTATACACTGCTAGCGCACGTTAAATAGACCTCCGTTAAACCGACATGTTTTTTTTCTTGAAAGAAGTACTTTGAGACACTCTGTATACCAAAACTTAGAACACTCAGTATGACACCTATTTTTTGAAACGATGTTGTCAATGACAGCTGATAGATGTCACGTATGAGACGCCCCCATGTTTTTTCCTTTAAACGAGCCGCAATATATGTTCCCTAACTTAATTCGATCATAATCATTATTATATCATATTTACACTCTGAATACTTCATCCACAATCGTTATTGTTTCATCGTTTAATCTTCGAAACAGTTATTTGCCGACTACCTCGCGACGAACTCCAAGCAGCGACGCGTGTCCTTGAAGTGGACTAAAATTGCCAGAATCGATCTAAACCAGAAAAACAGCGGATATTGAAGAAACTGAAATCAACATTGAAGGATATAATTATGTTCGTTGCGATTCAATTAATAATCATTGTGTGATAGTTGGCGACTTTAACATAGATCTAATGTCTAACTCTTCCTATAGTAGGAAAATGATAAATCTCTTGTCTACCTATGGAATTGAACAATGTATAACCAAATATACTCGTATTACTGATACCAGCTCAACATTGGTGGATTATGTTTTAAGTAACCGAAATAACTTGAGGGCGGATGTTCATGACTGTCCAAAAATAACCGATCATTCAGTAATATCAGTAAATTTATGCAATAATTCTATACAACCACATGTTAATGCAAAAAAATTTAGAAATCTTAAAATTGAAAATCTGAACTATATTAAAACTAGACTTATAAGGCAGAATTTTAATCTAGACACTGTTGATGTTGAAGTCATATATCAAGAAATTTTGGAAAATTGTGAAAATGTTATAAATGATACTGCACCAATTGAAACTTGTCATTATAAATCAAACCTACCTTGGTTTGATTATGAGGCATATGATAAAATCAAAATGCGTGATAGGACCTACAAAGAGTTTAAATATTGTGTTGATGATGAAAAACAAATGAAATGACAAATTTTTAAAGAACATAGAAATAGTGTAGTTAATCTTTTGAAACAAAAGAAAGAAAAGTATTATGTCGACAAAATTGATAGGTTCAGACATAATCCTAAGGAAATGTGGAAAACCTTAAAAAATTTAGTGAACAATAAACGTGAAGATATCGCACCAAATATAAGCTTTTTAAATGATGGCGGGCGATTAATGTTAAGAGATAATATGGAAATAGCTCAAAGTTTCAATAAATATTCCATCGAAAGTATTCAGGATATCGTAGACAGTATAAACAATATAGAAATATGGAGTAACATGAACAATAATTTATTTTTGGAATTTGATAAATTTGCGATACTCTCGATGCAAGATCTGCGTAAAATAGTGGGCAGCCTCAATAATAAGTTTTCTTTGCATGAAACCCTAAACTGCAGAATGTTGAAATAAGTGTTTGAATCCAATGGTCATGTTATTTTAAATTTCATTAATACATCCTTGCATACTGGTAAAATCCCACATAAATTAAAAATTAGCAATGTTGTACCCATTCAAAAAGTAGCACATACCTACAAAGCGGAAGAATTTCGTCCAATTAACACTCTGCCACCAATTGGAAAACTGCTAGAAACAGTTGTCTATGAACAATTACCAAGTCATGTTTCTGAAAATTCAATATTGATGAAAAATCAGTCGGGGTTTCAAAAGCAATATTCCTGTGAATCAGCATTGCAACTCACTATATGCTATATTAAAACTCATCTGGATAACAATAAATTTGTTGTTACTGTATTTCTTGACCTCAAGAGGGCATTTGAAACAATTGACAGGAGAATATTGTTATCTAAACTAAGACAGTACGGTATTGGTGGTAAAGTGTTGGATTAGTTGAATGACTACCTTGAACAACGTAAGCAACGAGTACGTTTTAAGGATCAACCATCGTCAGATTTGAGTAATGATGTAGGTATTCCACAGGAAAGTGTACTAGGTCCCCTATTGTTTACATTGTACCTGAATGATATTGAGCTCTTTGTGGTTTGTGAATTTATTAATCTGTTTGCTGATGACACCATGATTGCATGTAGTGATGCTAATATTGAAACAGCTATTGAAAAAATGAACACTGTATTGACAGAAATAAACAAGTATCTGAGTTTAAATAAACTTAAATTGAATGTATCCAAAACACAGGCAATGATCTTCACAACTAAACACAAGTACGAAACCATTGATCTTAGTGATAGTATTTTAAACATCAATAATGAAAATATCCAATTTGTTCCAAATGTTAAATATCTGGGATTCGTTCTAGATAATTTTCTAAACTTTGGTAGCCACTTTGAATACATTTACAAAATATTTCAAAAAAACTATATTTCTTCACCCGAATATCTGAACACTTATCAAGCCAGACTAAAATCACTGTGTATAATTCAATAATCCAGCCACACTCTGATTACTGCTCGTCCATAGTGTACTTATTCAATCTGAATAAATTGAATATGCTTCAAAAATTGCAAAATCGTGGTATGAGGATAATTTTAAAAGCGAATCGCCTAACCCCAATAAGATCGATGCTAACGACGCTTGGTTGGTTTTCAGTGGAAAACAGACTTTATTATAATACCACGATTTTCATATACAAGATAACTAATAATATGGCTCCAGAATACTTTCAACAGTTTATAAAATACAATGAAGAAGTACATAATCATAATACACGTAGCAAAAATAACATTCCGTAGTACCGTAGTACCATGAACTCACTATTTTTTAAGGGTTTTGTGAATTTCAATAAACTACCGGATTCTGTTAGAATACTTTGATCGATTTTAAAAGTAAATTGAAGGAATACGTCCAAAATAAATACACAGACAAATAGTACGGAATATAATACTTTTGTTAAATTTCTTTTGACGTGAAAATATTTTATACATATATTTACATTTAGTATTTATTAATATTTATTTCTTTATTTGTTTTTTTTTTGTTATTTTATCATTTATTGTTCTTGGTTGGTCTATTACTTAAATGTCTTTGTCCTAAATGTACCATATCTCGATATCCGAATATAATTGAAATATATTTCTAAATAGTCCTGTCAGTTTAAAGTGTTAGTTAATTAAAAAGGGATTTATAGTATTTATGTCTGTTTTATATTTATTTTATTAATATTTATTATATATATATATATATATATATATATATATATATATATTAGTAATTAATTTTTTTCATATGTATATTAGGGTTCCTAATTGAATAAAGATCTATCTATCTATCTATAGCCATTTCTCATGGAAATTGACATGGGGAAAAAAGCCGAACTGTTGTAGCATATTTACTGATAGAGAGGCAGTTCCTGACCCAGGCAGCATGAGAGAAGTAAGTGAAGAGAGGGATAGAGAAGAGGACAGGAGAGAATAAAACGCTCGCTTAGACAGGATCAGGGAGGATATCTTGGCAGCTGAGAGAAAGGCTGAAATATCAGTTAAACGAGTGGAGGAACTAGAGCGAATTACGGTGGAGTTGGAAGAGCAACTGAGGAAAGCAGTGACGAATCTGGAAGAGAGGAATCCGATCAGGGATAAAAGAGATCCGGTACCCGAAGAGGCAATCAGTCAGGGGCTGCATGCGAAGAGGGCGTGTACGTGCTCATGTACGTGTCTGGCCTCAAAAATTACTCGCCCGGAAGACCTAAAGCCCCTCGTCTATTACACGGAATTTATAAGGATAAGAAAACTGAAGTGGGAGAACGCCGTGTACACCAACATAAGCGTCTTCACCGGCAAGCCACCGAGGACGAAGTGGTGAAGGTGGTCATTATCGAACCAGACGACCCAGGTATGAATGCATTCAGAAGCTGTATAAAGACAAGTTCCCAGAACTGTCACAACTGGAAGGAGAAATGGAGATCATTGAACAGGTGACTATAGTCAGAGGGACGGGGAGCATCACCAGTAGAAAGGTCATCAAAGCCACCTTTGACGGAACACCACTAGGCTTATGGAAGAAGCTGAGGCACCTAAAACAGGAGACGGAGAAAGATCCCAAGGTGTGCATACACCATCTCAGGGGAATCCCTATGGATGCACTGAGAAAGATGGTGGAGGTGTCTTCCACGGAGGACCTACCTCGGTGGACATTTTCACGACAGCCCAACAAAAAAAAAGTCGGCAGGGGAGAAGCCAACTACGGAGTCGTAGTCAGCGAAGGCGGAAAATCGTATAGGGACATACTGGGTAAAGAACGCAGTAGGAAGCTCAGAAGCAGCAAAGGCCATAAGGGACATCAGGAAAACCCGGGACGGAAATTTCCTGCTCATGATGGATAGAAACCCGGAGGTGATAGAGGAGCTGAAAATGCCTTAGATAGAGAGGGACGAATAAAAACAAGAAAACAGGGTGGGAGGGGGTCCTCGGAAATCTCTCACCTGAGGGACATGGAGACGACTGTAACGAAACCAGAGATAAGGAAAGACATCACTGGAGTAATAGGAAAGTGGACGGATGAATGCAAACTGAGTGAAATAAGAGGCCACAGAACGACACAGCAGCAGTTACTGTCACAATCACGAAGAATCCTTCGAATGGCCTATGCCAGCCAAATGCGATAGAAGTAGGCCTCGTTAGGTGCTGCAGGGTGTAAAAACGCCAGATGCACGAAGTGCTGGAGCCTTGTCCACAAGAATGAAGACTGCAATGGCCCGTATAGGTCATCCAGCTGTTTCAGATACGGAAAGATGGACCACAAGGCACAAGACTGCTCTTAGGATGAATATTGCTCAATATGCGAAGCCAAGGGTCACAAGGCCGGGAGCATGGGAAGCTCAGCATTCAGGGATGCGATTAAAAAGGTCAGAAAGGACTCCAGAGGAAGAAGACAAACCTTCCTCGACCAGCCTCCAAACAGGGAAACAGAGAACACATTGTGCCCCGAGGACCACCAGCCAACCGACAGGGAACAAATTAACGGGACCCAACTAATGATACTGGGGAAAAGTAGCGCGGCGCAAATACGGGTAGTGGCGGCGGAGGCGCCCCCAAATACTCAGGATTCCTCTAAAAATAACACAGATAAACGTGGACAGAAGGGGAGCGGAACACCACCCATTATTGAGAAATGTGAAAGAAAATAGGGTTGATATTGCGTTGGTTCAGGAACCAAATATGAGCCCGGTAAGTAGAAATTCCAAATGGATATGCTCTGCGGTTTTCTGCGCGAATCCAAGGTTTGGCATCATCAAGCATGAAACTGGCCCGGGATTCGTAAGCTTAATCTTTGAAGGGTGGGCCCTGTATAGTTGTTATGTGTCTCCCAACATAACTATGGAACAATTGATACACTAATGGCTCACGTAACCGACCTGGAAGCAGTACTGGTCGGAGATTTCAACGCTAAGTCTACGGCGTGGAGTGCGGCGCGGACGGATGCACGGGGTGGCCACTTGGAGGAGTGGCTGCAGGCGCTGTACATGGTCGTACTAACGAAGGTGACACACCTACATTCACAAGGGGAGCGCAAAACTCTATCTTAGACGTCACTATATCCACTCAAGGAGTTAGCAGCTGCGTGAGGAAACGGCGGGTGTCCACGGATGAGAGCATGAGTCTGCACAGATATATCCTATACGAAATAAGTAGGGAAAATCCCAAAAAATGCAGGTATGGCAAGCCGCACCGCGGATAAAGAAAGAAGAGTTCACAGTGGTGCTACTCCTCCTAGAAAATGCAATAGACGGTCACGAATGTCTAACCAGGGCTGTAAAGGTGGCACAAGTGCCTATCATTGAAAGGGGTAGCCGGGATAGGTACAGAAACCAACCAATCTGGTGGAATGATGACTTAGCACAACTCAGACTAAGGTGCAACCGGTCCAGAAGAGTGCTAGGCTAGGGAGAGGGATGGAAGAGCGGACGAACTCCGGATCGATGACATAGAGCCGGAATGCAAATCTACCAGGAGAGAACTCAGGAAGGCGATCAGGACGTCACAGAGGGCTCTGGGGGCAGGGGTATCGAATAGTGACAGGAGGTGTGAGGAACTTAAGAACACAGTCGGTAAGAACGACGAAGATCGAAGAGCTGATCCTCATGGACGATGACTGGAGACCCCACGACGCTGTAGAGCATGACCCTCCCCCCCTCCCTTTCAGGAAAAAGAAGCTAAGGCTGGCGGCGTCAATGCTGAAGGCCAATAAGGCACCAGGCCCCGAAGAATACGCCCGGAGGCGGTCAAGCTCGCGGTAAAAGTGTGCCCGGATGATATTCTGGGTGTAATGAATGCTCATTTGAGCGACAGAGCTTTCTCGGGAAACTAGAAGGAAGCCAGGGTAATTCTGATTCACAAGAGGGACACAAACATCCCAAGCATATGCCGACCTATTAGCCTTATTGACATATTAGGCAAATTATATGAGCAATTGCTGAAAACCCAGCTCGAGGAGGAACAAGAGGGTATCTCTGAGTCGCAGTTTAGTCCAAGCAATAAAAGAGGTTATAGACAAGGCCAGTATGGGAAGAGGCACCTGGGGGCTATCATTTTCTTTGATGTCACCGCCAAATTGGGAGGGATTGTGATCAAGCTGCGGGACCTGCGCATCAGCGGGTACCTATCGGAAGGACTTTGGAGTGTGGCAACTATAGGCAGCAGATGACGCAGGGGCTTCCACAAGGATCTATTCTAGGACCCACCTTATGGAATGCCCTGTACGATGGGGTCCTCGATTTAGACATCCCTCAAGGGTGCCATACGGCTTACGACCTGGCCCTGGTATTGAGAGCAGATAAACCAGAGGAGCTCATGCGTAAGGGAAACACTTCCCTTGGGCAAATCGTAGAATGGATGAGAGAGACGGGATTAGAAATCGCCCCTGCAAAGACAGAGGCCATCAAAGTAAGGGGACCCAGAAAATGGGACCACATAATTTTCAATCTTGAAGGAACCCTGATAGTACACAAAAAGTTTGTCACGTATCTCGGGGTGTGGTTGAACGACGGCCTGATCTTCAACAAACACATTCGGAAAACTTTCGACAAGGCAGATAGGCAGACAACAGCCTTGACGAATATCCTGCCGAATATCAGGGGGCCAGGTACTCAGAAGAGAAGGATCCTATATGGAGTTGTGCAGTGAGTTCTACTGTATGCCGCACCGGCGTGGATGCAAGTGATGAGATTCCAAACATATAGGAAGATGATGATAGCCTCCCAGAGAAATGCTCCTACGAGTGTGCTCGGCATACAGGACGGTATCTGCGGAAGCTCTTTGTGTTGTCTCTGGAGTGCCCTCCATCGAACCAAGATTCTGGAAAGGAACAAAAGGTTTGAGGCATGGCAGGCGAGGTGGACAGATAACAGACTATTCTGCTGTAACTAGATGAATACAAAGGGGTACTAGACAATATAATGAGGGCGGCAAAAAATCTAGGCTATGAATTTGTCATAGCCGGAGATTTAAACTCAAAGTTTCAGATAGGAGGATAGAAGGGGAAATTATCTGGTAGAATGGGCGGCAGAGCTGAACCTAACCTTCCTGAATACGGAACCCACCTTTGTGAGAGAAAACAGTGCCACTCACATTGATATCACGTGCGCCTCACCAAAAATAACCAAAAAAGTAGAAAACCGGCGAATCCTAGACGGGGAATTCCTAACGGATCATGAGCGCACATACAGTACGGAATTATAGGAAATAAGGTGAATCCCAATAATAGGAGAACCCCTTCAACAAATGTAATCATAGATCAAGTAGCATTCCAGACGACATGGGAAAAAGGATTGAAGGTGGAATAAGAAACAAGGGAAACATCACTAAATGCTTGAAAGCTGCGACGGAAGCGAGCGTGATAAAATCCAACAGAAAGAGGCGCGAGTTCCCATAATGGTGGAATGAAAACATAAATAAAAAGAGGAAAGAGTGTAAAAGGATGGCCACTAGGTAAAATAGGAACTTAATCTCCAAATTTGAGGAGTTGGGTAGGAAGTATAAAATCCTTAAAAAAGAAGAGGATGATAAACAAATCCAAGAAAGAACACTGGAAAAAGATATGTGAAGAGCTAGAAAATGACATCTGGGGCGAGGGGTACAAGATTGTAACCAGGAATATTTTGAAGCCTAGCCCACCGTACAACTTCTCCAAGGAGACTAAGGTAGAATGGTGTCCATCTGTATCTATTCCCTTCCGAAATAGTAAAGAGCGTCCTTTCCTATTTCGGAAGGGAGGATATACAGATGGACCGAGGTACCCGTACAGTATATAGGACCATTCAGCTAACAGAAAATTGAGATAGCGGCAGATACAATAGAAACAAAAAGAGCAGGGGGTATAGATGAAATCCCCTCGGAGGCACTTAAGCTGGCTATAAAAGATTCCCCATTGGTATTCCGAGAGCTTTACAATGGACACCTGGTAGCCCAAATCTTTCCCATGGTATGGAAAGAAGCGGCAGTGGTCCTGACCTGGAAGGGTAAGGGGAATATGGATAACACGTCCTCCGTTAGACCAATATGTCCACTGAATTCGCTAGGCAAAATATAAGAGAAACTAGTAGAAACCCTATCAGAAGAAGAACTGGAAGGACAAGGGAGCCTTTCTGCACGATAGTACGGCTTCCGGAAAAGTCGATCTACGGTACATGCGGTGAGGAATGTGGTGGAAACCGCTGAAGGAACACGGAAAAATGGGTAGCAATGATAGCGTTAACCATAAATAATGCCTTCAACACTGCTCAGTGGGATAACATAATGAATGCCTTAGAAGACAAAGGAATCACAGGATACCTGAGAAACATGATTGATAGCTACCCCAGCTATAGAAAGATCGCTATTACCCGGGAACCAAGCATGTAGACAACAACTGGAGTTCCGCAGGGATCCGTACTCGGCCCCCTATTGTGGAACATCCTATGTGATGAACTGCTCAGTATCGAGCTTGCAGATTGGACTGAGTCAATCGCGTTTGCCGATGATCTAGCCATCGTAGTCGAGGCAGACGACAAGGACAAGCTTATAGACAGAGAGAAGATACGGCGACTAGGTGGACGGATTACCAAAAACTCAAGATAGCCCCACAAAAATCCGAAGAAGAGAAGGAATATAATTCAAGATATCGGAAGTGAGAAAAGTACACGCAAGGCATCTAAAATATTTGGGACTGATAGTGGATGACAAGATGAGGTTTGGTTCCCACATCAAGTATGCGGTTAATAAGGCAAAAGACAGAATGGCATACCTCATGAGAAACATGGGAGGGGGGCAGGAAGCACGAAGAGAGCAGCCCTATACGGTGTCGTACAGTCGACAATGCTCTATGGGGCCCCGATTTGGTGTGAGGTCTTGAACACCAAGAAATACAAAAATATGATTACTAGCTGCCAGAGAAAAGCATTAGTGATGGCGGAAAGCGTGTATCGGCAGTGAAAATACAAGTAGTTATGGGCACAAGAAAGGTACTGGCACAAGAAAGGGCAAGATTGCATAGCAGAGGCAACGGACATAGTAAAAAAATAAGAATAGAAGAAAGGGGTGCCACTATAGAAAACTGGCGAAATGAATGGCAGGAAAACACCGCGGCCGGCCAGTGGACTAAAAGACTTGGTAAAAATGTAAAGACATGGACAAAATGCAAGCAATTCCTGACGGGACACGGATGCTTTGAAAGCTATGAAGTTAAAATGAAGAAAACCAAGAACCCAAATTGCCCCTATTGCGACATTAGAGACAGACCAGAACATACAGCATTCAACTGCGAGACATGGGAAAGAGAAAGAACAAATCTCGTGCTAGATATAGGGACACAATTATACCCAGATAACATAGTCGACGAAATGATGAGAAATAGAAAAAAACTGGCTGAAAAATACATGATTACCTGAAAGGGGTGCTTGCAACTGAGAAAATGGAAGAAAAAATAAGGCAGTCACAAGAGCGAGCAGACGTATAAGAAACAAAGCAAGTTATTGAACGATCATAAGCGATAAACGGTTTCTGACTGCGATGTAAACCAACACCAAGGTGATCCCAGGATAGAGGCAAAGAAAGAGAGGGGTTTTAGTCATAGTAGCGCACGACACTACCATGGCTGATTGAATCAAGGCCTTGGTGCTATGCAGTTTCCCATAGACTGAAAAAAAAGTTAGGTTAGGTTGTGCGGAATAGCTGTTGCTATCAGTTTGACAGCTTTCGGCTTGATACCGTCTGGACCCAGGGACGTTTTAGTTTTAATTTCCTCCGCCGCTTCTGTCAGTTCCTCTGATGAAAACGGTTGGGGTTGATCTTGCCCCGTTGTGCGTACCCTGTCCCCTTCCTGGTGGTGGAGAAACATTTCTCTTACTTTTTTCATTTCTGTCTTTGGGTCGAGGTAATACACCGTTCTGAAGATTCTAAATGAGGTTTTAATTGAGGGCATCTTCCCAACTAGTTGGAAAGTGGCCAAGGTAGTTCTGACACCAAAGGGAGAATAGACAGGGTCACACGCAGTATACTGGCCGATTTGCCTACTAAACGGCATAGGCAAACTCTACGATTACCTGATAAAGTTCAGGTTAGAAGAGGAACTTACCTTGAGAAATGGTATATCTGAAAACCAGTTCGGTTTCAGACCAAAAAAATGCACCATGAACGCCGTCAAATACGTAATAGACAAAGCCAGCAACAACAGCTACACCTGGGGAGCAATAATTTCCATAGATGTGCGAAATGCTTTTAATACGGCAAAGTGGGGCAATATACTGCGGAGTCTGGACAGGATAGAAATCAGTAGCTACCTGATGAGAATAATTGAGGACTACCTCAGTGAGAGAAATGTTCTATGCAGCCGAGAAAAGGAGACGCTTACACAGGGGGTGCCACAGGGATCGGTCCTTGGACCAACCCTGTGGAACGTTCTATACGACGGAGTCCTGCTGCTGCGCATGCCACCGGGTTGCTCCACGGCGGCCTATGCAGACAACTTCACACTAGTGATGGAGGCGGGTCGGAAGGAGTCACTCGTGGAATCAGCAAACTGTGCCCTGCGGAAAATACATAGGTGGATATACAACAATGGGCTGAAGATCGCACCGTCCAAGACGGAGGCAATTATCGTCAGAGGGCCTAGGAAAAGGGATGACATTTTCTTTCTACTTGCAGATACCCCGGTGGTACCCAAAAAGTACGTTAAATAGTTGGAAGTATGGATAGACGACAAATTTATCTACAATGAGCACGTCAAGAAGGCCTGTGAAAAGACCGATAGGCAGACTTGTCTAAGATACTCCCAAACATCAGAGGACCCGAAACAAGAAAGAGACGCCTCCTATACGGGGTGGTGCAGTCTGTGCTTCTGTACGCCGCCCAGGTACGGTGTTGGGCAAAGGATGTGCAGAAGTACAGGGGAATGGTGGTGTCATCCCAAAGGAAGATGTTGATTAGAAAAGCATCGGCATACCGCACAGTCTCCGCAGACGCTCTGACGGTGATTGTAGGAATGCCGCCAATGGACCTCCTGGTGAGGAAACGGAAGTACCTGAGCAATCTAGACTCCGTAACGAAGAAAGATAAAGCAAGGGCAAGAGAGGAAACAATACAAACCTGGCAGGCCAGATGGGAAGCAAACACCGACATGGCATAGTAGACCAAAAAGCTCATCCCGGAAATTAGTCCATGGCTGGAATGTGGTTTCAGGACGACAAACTATTTCTTTACTCAAGCTCTGAGAGGACACGGGTCCTTCAGAACTTTCACACTCAAGATCGGGAAGAGCGCAAACGATCGTTATATCTATTGCGGGCAGAGAGATGATCCTGAGCATACATTTATGCACTGCGAAAGGTTGAGATATGAGGTAAGGACAGGTATCGGCACGACCGCGCAGAACCTATTATCAAAAATGATATGATGAAGGAGCCAAAGTCTTTTACACAAGGAACACCAGGAAATTTTCGAAGTATGTCTCTAAGATAGTTCCGGGCATTTTCCGTAATGAAGGGGTGGTTTTAGTCAGTAAGAGTCTGACACTACTAACACGCTATGGATACCAAGCGGTCAGAGTCCATGAGGATTTCCACTCCCCCCCCCCCTCCCACCCAAAAAAAAGGTATAGGTTTTGTTATGTTGGGTTCAAGGGACCTGGTCGTTTTCACCGCTCAAAGAAAAGGTGAAGGCGACGGGAAAAGTGGAAACACTCTCCTTTCCCGGGATGGTGTAAAGCGAAGAAAACCTCCTCTGATATAGCCTCTCCACCATCAAGACCGTTTGGGTGCCTACTCGCGGCAAGACTGTCTCTCACAGAACTCAGCGGATCTAGAGAGGGAATCCTCGGAAAAACAACCCTCCTGGAGTCACACCTGGTGAGCAGGGATGGCGGGCCTTGGGATTTCTCCGGCCAGTCTCACCTTCCTTCATCTAGTCTTGGGTAAGTCTCTCTCCCTTATCTGCCTATCTGCCTCACTTGACGAACCCCTACCCTCTACCTATGAGTTTCCTTTTCACGAACGCGGCGGTGGCGACTGCGCTCCTTTCTTCTAAAGTCACGAAAGGAGTAAACCTCAAGTCCGCAACCCAAGGTGTTGTAACGAAATGTAAAACATTTGGTAATTTTTATTTTGTTTACTTTATGTTATTGAGATGTTCCAATTTATTCAATTGTTCGGTGATTGGTAACACTAAAGATAGAGAGGGAGATCGAATTCCTTCTTTGAAAGGACTTCTTCCTTCTTCGTCCCTTTCTGAATTGAGCACTCGAAGAGATGGTTGCTTTTTGAATTTCCCTTCGGGAAGATACATTTTCCACAACGAGGAGATGATAGGTCGTGTATATGTTTACATTATGAACATAATCAATTTCTGATCGATTCACCTATCGAAACTTCCAAAATGTATTTTTGATCTTCACATTCTTCACGCTTCACGAAAACAAGATGGCCTCATGTGCGTTACTATTAATAATTATTTGTACCCATATCTTCAAATTTTGAAAATAAATATAATCTCTACAATTTAATCTTATTTGAATAACATTTCGTACCCTCTTTCGACGAGTCGATCCTGTAATGTCATAAATGAATTGTTTCTAACCTCTAAAATTGATTACTCACATGTGTCAATAATTTCGGTAAATTCTATCTTTCGAACGTTAAAATATGAATCAAACATGTTTCTGTTGGTGCTAAATGGGTTTCAGTGATACCAAGTGCCTTCACAAGTTTTCCTGAGTGTCAGAAAATATCAATCTGCTTAGAAGGCAAGCCTAGGTGCGAGCAACAAACTAGAAGCTAAAGGTACTCCTCCTGAACTTGGATAGTGATCTGCAGGAAAGACCAGTCTTGTAGCAAGGACAGGATTCATGGGTGAGTTCAAAGCTATAAATTTATCTTTTTATTTTATCTGTTGAAGCTGAACTCGCTCATGATTCTTTGTACTCTTGGTTCGATCTTTTCCACATCACTGCCCAGGTTTGGATGGAAGGGCCTAGCCAATTGCCAAAATAAACCCTATATGTTTTGAAACCTCTCTTCATGACAACCTTTCACTTCCAGTCGTTGTGACACAAATCAAGTCATCTGCTTGCTTTGCGACACCTTATGAAGTCAAGGACTATCTCGATACTCTCTCTCTATCTATACCCTTGTACCTATTTTTTATGAGAGAGATCAATATTTTCTCATGATTTTTCTTACGTGTCAGTTCTCCTGAACACTTGTAACTGTTATTAAATTCAAAAAAATGGTAGAAAGCAATATTTTCATGAAATTTATTTTTCTTCTGCTCAGTTGCATCTTACAAACATTGTTTAAATCAGCAAACCTCCATTTTTCTTTTCTAATACTCATATATCTAAATTGTAAATTTAAATTGTTTATCTAAATTGTATCCTTGAAACATTTAACTAAAATTAATTTGACATAATTTTGTATTATATCTTTAAGAAAATCTGAGACTAATCTTGTCCTCGATTTCGCCCATATCACGAGACATGTGATTCAAATCTGTCACAAGATACTGGTTTGTTCACTTTTTCACAGCGTATATCTCAGCGTCCAAGTATCTGAGCTACAGGAAAGATCCAAGACCGACTACATATCCTATCCAGCTAGTAGAGTAGCCATTGTCTTGAGACACCCCTAAAGGCACCTACGTTCACCGATGAATTAGCGCTCTGGAGTAAGTCTTTCCACTCATCGCAACTACTGATCATAAAATGTAAACGAACCACAAACAACCTAATTTTTTGTAAGCGAATCGACTCTAGTAAAACTAGCTTGTACTTTTCATTTTCAAAATCGTATTTTATGTACGCAAACATGTTTCTCCTGAGATAAAAAAATGTAACTTTGTGAATATGGTTTTTTCTGAAATTCTGGCATTTTACTGTTGAGAAGCACAAAGATTATCTTTTGACAAATCCGTGTTTTTGGTATTTTCATTTAAAAAAAAAAGAACCTGGTGCCCATGCTCACCTAGTATCTTTTATATCTGTCTCCGTAAATATTTGTCAAAGAATCTATGTTTTGTAGTGCAGATAATGATACCCACGACCTTCCGTACCAATTTGAGCAGCTCACAGGCACTGCTGTATTAAATGAGCTGTTATTTTTAGTTACATTGTTGTGCAAACCGTGCCAAGGGGTGAATGGGCAGGCACTACATGGTCCCAAACGGAGCCGTTGGGAAAATGGCGCTCTCCCATCGTACCCAGCCTCACCCCTGCATGCGGGGCTCTGCAGGGTGGACTTTTCCCCTAGCTGCTCCTAGAAATAAAAATAAACGCAAACAAACCGGAAAAGGACCCAAAGAAAAGAGAGAGATATCCAAGATGACAGTAACGACAAGGATACAGAGAAGCTTCTCGCTACCAAACCAAAAAAATAGGAAGATGGGGGAGACGTCTTTGGAGACAAAACAAAAGAATAGCCCAAACAAGATGGTAGAATGTTCAGAGGCCTTCATCCTGATAAAGGCAATGAGTCTAAATGTCAACTGTCAAATGCCCTAGACAAAAATAACCATAGATGTAGATGTTCAGACACCCCGCATCAAAACTGCGGAAACAGGGACGCAAACTGAAGCATGCATGGAAAGGGGATGCGACGCCCTGTCACATTAAGAAAGGGCAGAGGACTTCAAAACATACAAATAAATGGATGAATACGGATGGAAGGACTCCGTATTCACTAATACAGAGGTGATTGTCGGAAATTCACTAGCCGCCACAGACACAGTGGTGAAAGTCATTTTGATAAAACCAACAGACCCAGAAATGACGTCGAGTACCCAACCATTACATGAGGAGAGATTTCCCAAGCTCCAAAGCTTAACAGAGGACATTGTGGTGATCGAGCAAAGGACCAAAATTAGGAGGAGGCAAACAAACCATCGGAAAAAAAATCATCAGAATGTGAAGCCCTTTGATCTTTACGGGTCACTTTAACACCCGAGTCCATGTTACGGATTTTCCCGGGCGTCACCTCTGGTTAATTTTCGTGCAGAAGAAGCAAATGAAATTACAAACACCAAATATAGTTATATCAGTTATTATTCTATTTAAATTCAGGTGGCACTTTGTCAATTTGTACAAACGGAAAACTACACAACTCTCCCTCAAATTGAAAGGTGGAAGCAATTCTTTGAGCAACTACGCAATCAAAAGCGGGGGTCATTGAATGAGCAATAACGGTTAGGGGGTGGGGGGGCAATGGTATGACAAGCAACGGGTTGATAGCGGTTACGGTTCAATCAAGCTCTAAATTTTGCCCAAGCTCTACCTCATAGGTTCGTAGCCCTCAGTCTCTATGGCATTGCTTATGTTAAAACAAGTATTTCTAAGCCTATATTACCCTATGTCGGAATAGCTACCCTACGCGCCTGTCAGTCAGAAACGGTTATTTCGCACTTTCTCACCGACAGTGGTCCACTCTGTATTCACCACGTGGAGGGGATACCCCTCACACTGAGGAGAGTAAAAGAGAGCATTTTTCACGGAAAGGCCACTAAGGTCGACATCTACAAGAACAATAGGGGACAAGAAGCCCCTAAAGCAAGAAACACCTTTGGCATCATGGTGTCAAACGAGGGCAAGACTTACAGCGTAATCCTAAGTAAGGTAACAGACACAGTGAAAGACAAGGACGCGGCAAGATCCATAAGAAATATTATGAGCACAAGAGACGAGAGACTGCTGATAACACTAGATAAAGATGCCAGGTTTCTGGACAACCTGAACAAGGCCCTAAAAAATGAAAGGAACCTCAAAACAAGGAAGCTGACCAGAGGAGGCAGAGACAATTCACCTGTGGGGGATGACGAAAAACACCACCGAAGAGGATATCGTGAAGACCATCAGTGAAATAGTAGGGTTAGGTTAGGTTTGAACGTGAGTAGGCCCGTATCAGGCCCTCTACTGCGGCCAATGGCCAATTGTGGCTCACCCTATGGTTATATTTCTCCCAGTATATTCAATCTCTTGACGAAATTGAGGAATGTATTGGAAGAACAATTTACCAGGTTTTCTGGCCTTACTGTCGTATCGCCAAATATTGAGAATCTGGTTCTGTCCGCTGCAGGGCATGTACACAGAATGTATTTAGCCGTTTTATCATCCTCCATGCATAGCCGGCACTCTGCATCTTGTGCACGTCCGATTTTATGCATGTGATGTTTGAGTTTGCAGTGGCCAGTAAGCAAACCTACTATAACTCTGAGATGCGCTCTACTGAGTTCTAGCAGTTTATCAGAGTACTGTTTTTTCCTTGTACAAGCAATAAATGCTTTGGAATGGGCTAGGCCCGGTAGACTACGCCAGTACTCGAGTCTTTTATTGTCTGCCCAAGATGTTATGACATTCTTGGCAGTGCTATGTGCTAAACCGATTACTGGTTCTGGTCCAGTGAACGTTGTTTCGGCCCCCCCCTTTTGCTAGGGCGTCCGCTATTTCATTTCCTTCTAGGCCTGTGTGACCTGGTATCCAGACTAGGGTAACGTTGTTGCGTTGCGCCAGTCGGTTTAAGTTGTCTGCAGTTCCATACTGCCCTAGATTTAAAGCAGTTGGATTCAAGCGCTTTAAGTGCTGCTTGACTATCTGAAAATATTTTTATTGTTTTTCGTGTGTGTTGTCGATTTTCCAGCTCTCTGGCACACATTTCAATGGCACATACCTCTGCCTGAAATATCGTAGCTTGTTTACCCATACTGAACGAGCGTTTCACTACTGGGTTCATCCCATATATTACGGCTCCGACGCTGAGTTTTGGAACCGTCGGTGAACCAACGTTCATTTGCCCTACATAGGTTGGTTTCATTCCGGACCCAGTCTTCTCTTTCGGGAAAGACCACAGTGTAGGACGTGTGAAGGTTGATAGTTTAAGGCATGATGTCTGAGGGCATTCCTAGAATGTTGTGAGCTATTATGCCCTCTCATGACACATGCCTGCGGTAGACTAATGGCCGCTTGGTAAAGTCTGTATGTTGCCCATCTTGCCTCTCTCTCCAGAACCAAGGAGGACTTCCATTGCTGCCGTTGGCGTGGAGAGAATGCTTCCAGTAATCGCCAGGCACGCTTGTCTCTGTAGTCCATTAAGTTTAGCAATGGCCATTTTCCTATGACCCTTGCTCCACCAGACTATAGAGCCATACGTTATCATTGGACATATGACGGTCACGTACAAACAATATACGTGTTTTGCCACATATTCTGCGGCATGTCCATAATTATATGCTAGCCTTCCGGATAGTCTTTTCCAAGTGCGAGTTCCAATTAAGTTTTTTATCCAGGGTTATTCCCAGATATTTTGCTTCAGTCGCAAAAGGAATTGTTACACCATTGATGGAAGGAGGTATTAAATGCTCCAGCTTCCTTTTCCTGGTGAACCATTTGACCATTTTGTGGGGATTAATGGACATTTCCACCCTCTTACACCATTTATATATGGTATCCAGTATATCCTGAAGGACGTAGGAGATCGTCTCTTCGGATTTATCGTTTATTACTAGGACCAGATCGTCAGCAAATGCTTGCAGACCAACCTCCCAAAGCGAGAGAATGGCCAGCAGATCATCCACCAGCAGTGACCATAACAGTGGGGAGAGGACCCCCCCATTGAGGACAGCCCCTGGCTGGCTTGAAGCTGACACTTTCCCCCTGTAGAGAGGTCATTATAGTTCTGTCACATAGTATCGGTTCAATCCCTCTAGAGACAGTGGCCTCATATAGGAAGTGCGGTAGTGCATTGTTCAATGCTCCTTCTATGTCCAAGAATGCAGCGACTGCTACCTCCTGGCGTTCCAGGGCGTCGCTTATTCCTGAGACAAGGTTATTGAGGGCAAGTTCTGTTGATTTGCCAGCCTGGTAGACATCCTGGTGAACATTGAGGGGGTGCTTTGTTAGTGCCCCACACCTTATATGCCCATCCAGTATTTTCTCCATGCTTTTCAACAGAAAGGATGTCAGACTAATAGGTCTGAGCGATTTTGTGTGTGGGTCATCTCGACCCACCTTAGTAATATAGATCACCCTAGTCACGGTCCAGTTAGATGGAATATGGTTCCATGCTAAACTGGCTCTAAAGAGTCTTATAAGGACAGGTATGATATGTTCCAGTCCGATTTGTAACAGAACTGGAGCTATGCCATCCTCTCCTGGCGATTTGTATGGGTGGAATGAGTTAACCGCCCATCTTATCACCTGTCGTGTAATTATTTTGTTGGCAACCACCCAGTCATCTCTGTGAGGTCGTTTTATCCGGCATTTATTTGTGACTAGGGGTTGATTGTCCAGAATCAGGCTGCCTAGGAAGTGGTTATTAGCTGATAGCTCTAGTGTTTCTTTCCTGGAAGCCGTAAAGGAGCCGTCTGGACGCTTTAACGAACCCAGCTCCTGTGTCGGCTCTCTGGATAGAATCTTGTGGATACGGGTTCCGCTTGATGTGCTGGACACATTTTCGCAAAATCTCTTTTTGCTTTCCGGATATCTTTGTTGTACGTGGTTAGAGCAGACCTGTAATTTTCCCATTCACCTGATACCTTAGCCCGGTTAAATAACCTTTGAACTTCTTTGCGTGTTTTGTCCAGATTTTTGTACCACCAGGAAGCATTTCGGTTATCCCTTTTCTCCCTCAGTGGACAGTTTTTGTGATAAGACAATCCGTTTTGGAGATGGTTCTTCAGGGAGGTCTTGTATCCCTGTCCATGCTCCGCATGTTTCGGTATTGTACCACTGGTCTGGGGCCTATTTCAATGTTGAATTGAATATGCCTGTGGTCTGAGCATGACGGCTCAGAGGACACCCTCCAGTTGGATATCTTGTTGCTTAGAAATTCTGAGCTTATCGTAAGATCTAGTACCCCTTTCCTAACACTAGTGACAAAGGTTGGCTCGGAGCCGACATTGTTAATTGTAAGCTCTTCCCCTATCAGGTAACTGAAAAGAGACTCACCCCTCATGTTGATGTTTGTGCTTCCCCACGCTTCATGGTGCGCATTGGCGTCACATCCTATCACTAGATGGGTGTTGTTCCTCCTGCAGAAGGCAATTAGTTCTCGCACGGCCGCTGGAGGATGCTGTTCCGCACCCACATCCCCAGGAAAGTATGCTGAGCAGACGATCATTTCTGTCACGCTCCCCCTCTCTGGAAATTTCACATGGATTGTTGCCATGTCTTGAGTGCAGAAATCTGAAAGAATAAAATAATCAATTTTGTCGGAGGTTAGTTGGGATTTGGATCAGTAATGTTGAGGAAAAAAACTATTGTTTTCTTGCCGACGTTTCGAATTTAATTAAATTCATCCTCAGGACTCTGTAACAATGGTTTCTCATGAAATGATTTTTTTTTAACTATATATCTTGCCATGATGTTTTAAGTACTATGAATTACGATTATTTCAAAAAATGTTTGGAAAGTACTCCCCAAAGTAGTTATTTCCGTGTTAAAATCCTTAAAATTAAAAAACATAGCTAGACGTATCAGATACAAAACGAAAACCACGGCACAACTAACCTCCGACACAACTATTTATTGGATCACCAACTTATTAGATTTTAAAATAATTAATGTTGTTCCTGGCTAGAATGCATGCCCTAGGTTTCAACCAAGAACTGACCGCAATTACCTTACCAGATGTGTTACTCAGGCTGGTAACTCGGCCTGTGTTGGAGGTCCAGGGTTCCTGGATGAGGGCCAGATCTATCCGCTCCTCTATGAATTTTTGGCCAAGGACCTAGGTGGCGGCTTTGTAAAGTTGCAGGTTTCCCTGCAGGAGTCTGACTGTTTTATCGCCAGGCCCTTATTTGCCGTCTTTTGGCTGTCCCCCGCTCTTTTCCACAGAGGGCGGTTTACTTCCCTTCCCTTCAGAGGCACCCTTTTTGAGTGGTGGTCTGTTCTGGATAAATTTACCCTTTTCCGAGGCCACACTCGCAGGCTCTTTGGTCCGGGGCGCAGCACTCGGGACGGATTCACCTTTCCCTTGCGGTGCTCCCCTTACGACCGTTTTCTTTAGAGGAGGCTTGCTTTCCTTCCCTCCTCCGGCTGCGTCCATGAAGGTTCTTTCCCTCCACGGCTGCCTCTCAGTCGGAACTGAATCTGTCCAAAGCCGAAGTAGGGTTTGAAGTCCAGCTCCTCCAAGGCTGTTATGGACCTTTCGTCAATGGCAAATGTCAATGTTTGGCCACGGCCCGAATCCTCTCGGTTCTGTATTACCCAATCCTGAGTGGTTAGACCGTGGTTCATTTTTTTCAACCTTGTGAGCACCATCTCGGCCGTAAGTCGTTCGTCGGCTCCATCGTCCGGGATGTATGCCACACAGATGAATGACTTCGGAAGGTCCTGCCCTTTGACGAATTTGATTTTCGCCGCTTCCCATGGTTGTAGTTGCTTTGATGCCTCCTCCAGCCAGCTGGCACTGATGTTGTCCACGCTGGTGATTTGTAACCATCCAGACCGAAAAGTACAGCTCTGGAACCTCACCTGAGGGCCATCATCGGGTATAAGGTTCACAGCTTTCATGATTGAACGCTGAAGAGCCCTTAGTTGTTCGCCCGTTAGAGCAGTGGCAGGATATTCAGGGTGGATTAGGCCCCCAGTCACTGTCCCGTACGAAGGTTTGGCTACCCCCGAGCAAGCTTTCTTCGCCGTGTGATCCGGCATACTGTCGTTGGATCTCAGACGTTTGCTTGCTCCAACAGCTCCGGACTGAGATTTGTCCCTTTCCGTTTGCTGATTTGGCTTGCCAAGATCTTTGAGCACTTGCTCTAAGGCGGTCTCATAGGCCATTTCGCTCTTGAGCAAGCGACTCAGTGCTTTCCTTCTCGACCCTGAAAGTCGAGGCTACCCATAGCTATGGTAGCCTCATCCTGATAAGCTCCAGTAGGTTTTGGGGACTTTAACAGTTCCCTTTCCTGATCTGAAGTCAGTTCCGGAGGCGGTATAATTCCGCTCTCCTCTTGTTGAGAGACTAGACCTACGCCATACCTTTCCTTCTCTCAACTTTCGATTTTTTTTTTCAAACATCGACACATCAGCGCAACCAATTAGAGACCAAAGGAAGCAGAATACATATTCAACAGGAGGAACATACTCAGTCGTACACCACCAATCGACGAGCAGACAGGAACAAAGAAGAAAACCAAAATGGACGAAGACAACCAAGACCAAATAATAATAGATGACAAAGAGGACGAACCAACAACAAATATGAATAAGGAGCAAGGAACAAATAACCAGGACACAACAAACAAAGACACAGAAAAACAACCTATGGAAGAAGAAGACCAAGATATGGTGGACATTATAAGAGCGGTGGAATGCATAAACAACAGCGTAGCTAACGAAAAAAACGGAAAGATAACAAAAGCCGAGCAAAATATAATCAGAGGAACAACTCAAGAAATCATGGCCAAACTAACCAGAACAATGAGGAAAATAGGACAATTACAAACAGCCAATGCACGATTGAACGGACAAGCACAACTCTGGTGGAGCAGAGCAAATACACAACAGACACAATTTAGAGAACTATTCCCAATGCTACAGCCGGTAACTAGCCGCCACCAATTACCCCCACCACTGAACCTGAAAACAATACCTGCAGTAACCCCAACAACACCAACACCATACGCACAAATAATACAAACACAATACCCATTGGAGATCCCAGAAACCCCTACAGTCAAGACATACGCGGCAGCCTCACAAAGAACAAGCAATTACACCCCAATGACAACAACACCATGGACAAGCCCACCCAAAAAACACGAACTAATAGTGAGAATACCAGAGAACAAAGACCCAGCAAGGACAATGACCGCCATAAAGGACATACTTCTGAAAAAAAAGGATACCATATCCCTCAGAAGCGTGAGACAACTCACAAGCGGAGCGGTGATACTGGAAGCCCAGGACGAAACACAAATAATAAAAAACCATGACACACTAAGAAAAATCCCAGAAATCCAGTCGAGACACATGGGCGGAAACGATCCAATGATAACACTAATAGGAACAGAAGCAGGGCTAAACGAGGGACAAATTATAGAGGCGATAATCAGAGAAAATGACGATCTCCAAGCAGACGTCACAGAAGACGAAATTAGACAAGGGATCAAGCTTGATTATAAAAGACCATGCCGCAACTTCCGCAAAGAAAACGTCATCATACAATGCAGCCCCAAAGTATTCAGAGCGATTATGAAGAAGACAGAACTGAGTATCGAACTAGTCGCAACAAGAGTTGAGGAATACATAAGAGTAGCGATGTGCTTTCAATGTAGCAGGATTGGCCACGTAGTCATACTGCAAGGAAAAACCCAGGTGTTATAGATGTGGAGGAGACCATCAAGGAGCAACTTGCGAAAGGCCGGAAATTTGCGCAAACTGCGAAACAATGAAAATTGTACCAAGGGGACATGAAGCACGAGACCACAGATGCCCAATCTACATGCGAAAGGCGGAGCAATCAAGAGCATACAATAATTATAAGCAGAACTAGCTGAAATCAAAATAATACAGATAAACATAGGGAAAGGAAAAAACGCTACGGAACAACTCATACAAAAGCTAAAAGAAGAGAAGATCGACATAGCAATCATACAAGAAATAAATAAGAAAATGACCTCAACCAATACACACATACTATATAAACACAATGAAAAATCAAAAACAGGCACACTAATAAAAAATAACATCAAGCAGACAATAAAAGTAACCAATCTCACAAATGAAAACACAACAACAACACAAATAGGAGAGGGAAGAAACAAGATCACGATAGTAAACATATACGACGAACCCGGAAGACAGAAAAATGAAAAAATTCAACAAAATCGAAGAACAAATTAGAAACATAAGAGGGAAGACAATTATAGCAGGCGATCTGAACGCAAAGAACACAGTATGGGGAGGACAAGAAACTGACAAAAGAGGCGAAGAACTGATGGAGTGGTCAGTCGCCCAAGGATATATAATTGAAAATGATAGGAAAGGAATAGCCACATACAGCTGCAATAGAGGACAGAGTTGGGTTGATGTCACTATCACAAAAGACATAGACATACAAAACTGGACAGTACAAGACGAAGAGACATTAAGTGATCATAGATATATCACATACGAAACAGGCCACATCACACAAACAAACAGTACACAAAAACACCATGATATACAGAGAGCTAACTGGGACAAGTTCAAGCAAGTCCTCGGGACATTCATACCAATGGAAAATGGAACAATAAACCAGAGAGCAGAAAACATACAAAACATCTGCGAAAAAGCTTGCAACGAAGCAATACCGCAAAAGAAGGGCCAAAGGAGAAAACAACAAATATGGTGGACACAAGAAATCGCAAAACAAAGGACAGACACAAACAAAGCCAGACAAAAATGGCAAGAGGACAGAAACAACGCAGAAAAGAGAAGAATATACGAAGAAAAGAAAAGAAAATACAAAAATGACATAAAAGAAACTAAACAAAAATCGATAAGAGAATATATCACCATAAACGGACAGAACGATCCATGGGGACTAGCATATAAACTCCTTAGAAGAAACAAAGAACACAGCTCAGTACAATACAAAAAGCAGACGGAACATGGACAGAAAACGAAGATGAGTTACACGAAGAACTGATCAACACCTACTTCCCAAAAGACACCGCAAACACAGAAGAGCACACAGACATATTACACAACATAAACACACAACCACACACCGAAGATGACACACCGTTAACACTGGAGGAACTCCATGAGCTTGCCAGGAAGGACGGTATCCCAAACGAAGCCACAACACATATAGTGGAAAAAATTGGGCAACATTTACTGGAATTATACAACGACGCACTGGCACAAGGAATCTTCCCAAAAGTATGGAAAAAAGCCAACATCATATGGATACCGAAGAAAGGGAAAGGCCAAAGACCTATTTCGCTGTTGCCAACACTCGGGAAGCTACTGGACAAGCTCATAACACAGAGCATTACACACCACCTAGAAAATACAAATAAAATAGACAACAGGCAATATGGATTCCGAAAAACCATAAACACCACAGACACCATCCAAAAAATCATACAACATATCAACGGCAACAAAAGCAAGAAGCTGCACACCGAAATCATCACTCTGGATATATCTAATGCATTTAACACAGCCTGGACACCTAACATCAACAGTAATATGACAAGAATAAAAACACCCAAGAACTTACAACATATCAGCATGGATTTTTTAAAAGACAGAAACATAACGAGTGGTAACATCACGAGACAAACAGAATGGGGCTGCCCCCAGGGATCGAGCCTAGGACCCATACTATGGACCATAGTGATGGAGGTCTGGTTTGAGACCCTGGATGCAGCATCCGGAAAAGACGAATACATCAAAACCCAGGCATTTGCAGACGACCAAGTCATCATAATTGCTGGACAAACCAACAGATAATCCGAAAATGGGAAAAGATTTAGGCCGCCTGCAAAGCCTGGGCAGACAGGAATGAACTGACATATAACAAGGACAAAACAGAGACTATGTACATTACCGGGACCACACAGACGAACATTCCAGACATAGACATAGACGGACACAACCCAACAAACAAAGAAAGCATCAAATACCTGGGATTGACGATTGATCGTAAAATGCTATGGATTGATCACGTCAAAAATATCAGAGCAAAAACACAAGAAATAGCGAACAGACTCTTTGTGGTCGCTGGCAGAGAATGGGGAGCAAGTAAAGAGAACCTTAGAACAATATACCAAATGGCTGTTAAACCACTAATACTATACGCAGCAAATATCTGGGAAAAAAGAGCCAAGGATACGAGGATACAAAGACATCTAAGAGCTACAGAAAGACCATTCCTGCTAGCGATCACAAAGGCATATATAACATCTTCAACTGACGCACTGCATGTTCTAGCTGGCACGACGCCACTCCAGATTCAGAAGTAGAGTTCATCCACGCACAAACACACAGACAGGCCATAGAAGGAAACAAAATTAAACACGTACACAAGACCCACCCAGCAAAAACATACAGAAGAATAGAGGAACAAGAAGAATACAAAACACACACCTACACGGACGCAACATCGAACGAAAACGGGAGAAGAGCCTATGGAATAACAAAAACAAGAAACAACACAACATGGAAAGAAAAAGGAGGGAGAGTAACGGATAATGAGGACATACACAATATAGAGCTACACGCAATTAAAGAAGCCGTAGAATGGACAAACATAAACGATGGAGACACAACAATACACACAGACTCCGAAAGATCCATAAGTATGATACAAAATAGAAACAGCACCAACACCACAGTAACAAGAATACAAAAACAAATACAAGATAAGATAAGAATGAGGGCAAAACATAATAATAAAATATACACCAAGGAACAACGGAGGAATTAAAAGAGCAGAAGGCATAGCGAAAACAGCCATAAACAACGATGAAATACAACACATACAATACAACAAAAAGGAATTGAACAGACTAAAGCTCACACAAATGAACGACAAATAGCAAAGACACTGGGAGAAAGCAAAATCAGGAAGAAACACATTCAACATATTCCCGACAGTGAAAAACCAAAGAATAGAAATAAACTGGAAGACAACACAATTAATAATCGGCCACGGAAACATGAGAGGATACTACAAACGCTTCAATCTGAGGGCAACCGATGGGACATGCAGCTGCGGAACAGAGGAAGAAAACGCCACACATATCATACAACACTGCACAAACACACAGAGAGAAAGAGCAAGATATATATTAACAGAGCAACTAAACACATTGAACATGGCATATCCACCAAACATAAGAAACAGAGACACAATAACACCAACACTAACAGCATACATAAACAAATGGGGAGAGAACATGATCTTTGATGATGACGATTGAGAGAACAGTAGATAAGAAACATATATTTTAATTAAGGAAATGTAAAACTGTGAAATAAAAAAAAAACGGATAAAGGGAAAAAAGAACCGCTAATTTTTGGGAGTTGTGGAGATGGGATGGATTCCATTGGCATTGATGAAGCTAGATAGACGGTAGAAACAGGCCTTATACCTAACGGTGGGAAGGCCATCCAGTGCCCCGTAAAGGGATCTGGAAAAAACACATTTGTCATGTCCCATACGAAGGTTTGGCTACCCCCGAGCAAGCTTTCTTCGCCGTGTGATCCGGCATACTGTCGTCGGATCTCAGGCGTTTGCTTGCTCCAACAGCTCCGGACTGAAATTTGTCCCTTTCCGTTTGCTGATTTGGCTTGCCAAGATCTTTGAGCACTTGCTCTAAGGCGGTCTCATAGGCCATTCCGCTCTTGAGCAAGCGACTCAGTGCTTTCCTTCTCGACCCTGAAAGTCGAGGCTATCCATAGCTATGGTAGCCTCATCCTGATAAGCTCCAGTTCCCTTTCCTGATCTGAAGTCAGTTCCGGAGGCGGTATAATTCCACTCTCCTCTTGTTGAAAGACTAGACCTACGCCCAGTCCCTCTTGTGGAGTCGGAATTCCGATCACCATTGGTTCCCCAGTTTCCTGAGGATCGGGTGTTTTATCCCCCCCGTTGAGGTTTTTTTTTTCGATTTTACTCATATTTAATCCCACGTGTAGCTAGGGAAATAAGATCCACCATGGTAAGGCTGTAATACTCTGGGAGGTCGCCCAGTGTCCCAGAGGGATCGTTCAAGACACATCACCCTATGTGCCACGCACCTCTCAGCACGATACCTCCCACCTTAGGTTAGGCGATCTTTTGAAACTGTTGGTCTTCGCTTCAGCTGCTTCCTAGGTAGCCTCTGAACCGAAGTCCACCACCCGCGACGTGGACGCCAGTATCGTACCAACTCACGAATTGAGTTAGGCCCTCCCATCCAATTCTGAAGAGAACTGGCTGGGGTTAACCACCCAATTGGCAAACTTGGTCAGTCTCAGGTGTCGTTACCTGATACTGGAGCAGCAAATAGTAGTAGGGACATGGACGGAATACTGCAAAATCGGCTAAACCCGGCACCTTCCGAATGAGACCCGGGCAGTAACTATCACAATGCCTGAAGAGAGAACCGAAAAACTCTTAGCAAATGATCTCTTCCAAATAGGGCTATCCAGGTGCAAAGTCGAGCAAAGGCTCAAGATGAACAGGTGCACGATGTGCTGGGCATACAACCACAGCAGAAACCAATGCACAGGTCAAGATATGACAAAGGACTGATATATATGCGGCAAGCCAAATCACAGCCAGGGCGAATGCCAGAGCGAAGAAGAGCACTGCCCGATATGTGAAGAGCAAGAACATAAGGCGGGAACAATAGAATGACCGGCTTTCAAAACTGCTCTTGAAAAGGCGAGACAAACCGACAGAGGCAGGAAAGGATATAGAGGGGAGAATGTTATAGGGTTTCTGCTAGATAAAGCCATAGAGCAAAAACCCAAGAAGGGGAAAACATCAAAGAGCCAGTGCTAGAGCAAACAAGCAGCGCGGACGAGAACTCTGCGCTAATACTACTGGAAATTATAGAGATGAGCCCATACACGTAACCAGCAGGCACACCTAAAATAATAGTGATGGTGGACGAACCCAAGGGGAAAGGCCAGAGACAGTAAATCAAGTTGAACCAAATTTTCAATGCCCATTAAGATCCTATTGTAACAAAGTTACTAAATTTCCCAGTTTTGTAAGACAGGCAGAAGCAACAATTATCTTGTAATTCTATTCTATCTAAAAATGTCATTCGATTTTCGAGTAAAATCCGTGAACTATCCTTGTGTAAATAGAACCCTCAGTATATACGCGCTCCAGTTATGTAAGTCACATCCCTGGGGCTCCCTGAGGCGCGACATCAGCCCCCTCCGCCTCGATTCGAATCTCCACGGCTTCCTGAACGGAATTCACAGCAACAGAGTTTAGTCGATACGTTGACAGCAGTCTGATCGTCACGCCGTGCAGAGCCAGTCCAGCCGCCTACGTCACAGAGTACGTAGAAATTATTCTAAGTTCCAAAATCGTTTCGCGCAAGTCTGAAAGGGGCCGATGGAAGGGATGGCTAGGTCCGAAGGAAGCTGTTCCTTTTTTACCACTGCCTCCTTCGTCATCTCATACCGGACCTGCCCCACCTATACTCCTATCCCCGGGTCCACAGACACAGCCATCCACAAGAAGCTCCGACCCGGTTCAGCCATCACTCGTCACTTGCGGGACAATAGTGACTAAACTACCACCCATTGAGCGTAGTGCTGTCGACGCACTGCCAAGAAGCCTACGCGACCAGCCTCGAGGATCCCCGATGAGCTCAGAGCTTCGCCAGGCTCTAAGTGCTCTGCGACCACCAAACCGCCCGACAGGACGTTTTCGCCGGTCACTAACCGCAACAGATGGGTCAGTCCACCGCATATGGCTCCCGAGCCAACAACCCTGAAACCGGGATCATTATGATATTGCTAGAGCTCATTTGGCTCATTTGTTTATATTTTGGCATAGTAATAAAAGTTTATTTAATAGGGTACCTTCGTTTTAGTTGCTTTTCTGATTGTCTCTCCTCTCATGGTGATCATTCATTACAGCTACTATGGATGTTTTGGAGCTGTCAATTGACCCCCAGGAGGCTGACACAAACTCTCTCGCAGCCGACCTCTGGGATGCCATGCAAGAGGCTGATGAAACCCTAGATCGGCCACCGGCGTCTCCTTACCCGCCTGCCCCGAACGTGGACACTATGGAGCTATCCACTGAGACCCAGGAGGCTGACACCGACACGCTGGCAGCCAACCTCTTGGACGCCATGCAAGAGGCTGATGAAACCCTGGACCTGCCTTCTGCGTCCTCCCAGTCACCTGTCCCACCCACGGAACAATCCATCACCACCGCACCACCTAGGGAAGTGCCCCTGCAGGAGACGGCAGAATCTGCAAGCCTGTCCGAACCTATCTCACCGGATAGTCCGACTCATCCCTACTTCCTGGAGCACCCCGAGGAGGATCCATTCCGTGACGAATTTTGGACGGTTTCCCACCTTCTCCGAGCCGGGAAAGACAACCAGCCCTCCCCACCTGTGCCTTTGCCCGTATAACTTCCAGTACAACAAGATTTATATTGGAAGTGTGGACGACCAGAACATAGCCGAAGTCAATGTCCCCGCAAGCACTCCATACTATTCTGCTCACGATGCGGGCTGAAAGGCGTCCTATCGCGCCAATGCCCGTGTGATGACCCACCATTACTACAGGCCCGACGAGGACACTCTACCCCCAGTAAACGTGAACCCTGCCCACGTTGTCAATGTCCCCATCCACGAGACCACGTGAACTGCCCCGACTGTGGATGTCCGCAGCCTTTTGGCAGAAGACATCACCGAAGATAGAAGGTATCAATTTTTCTTGGCCCGTAGAAGATGAATATATATATTTATGAAGATCCGAAGAATGATGTTTTTTTTCTCTCTCTCGATTTATTGTAACGGATGTACAGGGGTAGGCGCCTGGCCGGGATATATATGAATGTATATGTATGCAATATATGTTTAACTTAAATAGGGTTTGGTGAATTCTGTCCCTGTTTGGGAGTTTTTTTCTTTCATTTACTTTATCTTTTTGGATTTTTGCGTTATATATATATATATATATATATATATATATATATATATATATATATATATATATTGTTATAATATTTTGTGATGTAATAGTTTTGAAAAATTGCCCATACGACTCCAGTTTTTAAAGTAAAACTTGAAACACAAATATTTTTATAAAAACATGCCTGGCTCAATAAAATGTTCCAGCTCAGTCAATCCTTAGAAACATGATTGTCTCTATCTCAGGTGGGTTGCAATTTTTGGGCAGTATTCTTGATGTCAATTTAAAAATAATGTAATTTTCATAAATGCAAATAAATATGCTCCTTAAATAACTGTTTTATTTTATTTTATTTTATTAAGTAATAATCAATTTCAGGAATTCAAAATGAGAAAAAGTCTGTCAAGGTCATTCAAATATAATCAAAACAAGAAAACTTTCAGTATTTCATTCATAGATGATAAACCTGTTCTACGAGAAAACTGACTTAATTTTAATTAATTTAAGAACAAATATTTGAATTGTATCCTTTTACATCACTTCTATTTATACTAATAAAGTCTAATATGATATTTATAAGTCTTTGAAGAATTGGTATTCAGTACGATTTATTTCAATGGTCTAGTACGTTTATTCTGGAGCAGCGCACTAGTATGACGTTAGCAAATTGCCTGGCTCTGGTATCAACTGCCAACTTTCAAAATGTTTGTAAGGTTATGGCGACAACTGTTTATTTTGTTGGAAATCGGACTTGAAATGACTTTCGAAATTTATTTGACGATTGTTTTGGGTTTTATGGATTATTATTATCACCAAATACCTGATATGGAGTTCTCTGCTTCTGGGCTTTTCCTGACTCTCCAGGTTACTATTAAAGGTACGTTTTTCTGCCTTTATTTACTTTTCATGAATCCTCTTACATTTATTTTACTGGTTTTATACTTTCTGCTGGTCGTTTTAGTCTGCTTTTCTTCCTTTCTAGATTTCTAATTTTCAGCGGTCTTCTCCTCTCAAAAATTTTTTTCTCCTCCTTTTTTTCTTTTTTCTAACAAACTTCCCGTTGCCTACATCCCCATTTTTCTTTCACCAATCACAGTCTCATTATCACTCGCGAACTTCTTGATTCATTTTTAATTTAATCTTTACACTTCTTAAAATTACATCTTACAACCAAACTATCTACTAATATTCTTAAATAACTATTATTTTACTAAAAGTAAACTTGTCTTGTTGTATTTCTTGATTTTATTCATTTCTATCCCATATTTTTCTTGTTCAATCGAATTGTCATTTTTTCTGTCACCTTCAAATTTATAAAATCTATACAGTGTGATATCTTACTAATTTCTGTGTGTTCATGTCCAAATCGTTTTAAATAATACCCTAACTGATTGCTAATATTTATTTTTCAATTTCTTTTAGGTAGTTCTCCCTACATAGTATTATCTCGATTGCTCGGAACGTTGAAATATTTACCAGAAACTTGTTTGTTACTCTTCTTATTTGACTGTGCTGAATACAAATGGTGATAATTTGTATGGTTATAGATATTCCAGTTCAGGTAAGATATTTTTGGCATGTTTTTATACATCCTATATGTAAATTTGTTTTCCAAGCCCTACAAATCTCATCTCACTGAAATCATACCATAACAATATATATATATATATATATATATATATATATATATATATATATATATATATATATATATATATATATATATATATATAAATATGCTGAATACTTGTTTCAAGGAGCAATAAATGTTCCAGTGACTGTAAAACAGTCGAAAACAATCCTTTAGGAACTCACTATACCTTTGTATAGATTGTATGGCATATGTCCGACAGAAAACAACTACTTCTCTGGCTAATACCTCGACAGATATTGAATTATATCTGTCAGACATATGTGCAAAGATCCTTACTTTGAAGGAACAACTTTGCAAGAGCTCTCAGAGACAGACAGCAGGACACCGCCTGATCCAAACAAGGAACCAACTGCAGACCGGTTTCGGGATAAAGTCCCTCATCAGTGCAGTCCTGGTTATCACGGTTGTATACACGCGGGGTCCCGGTGCCCGTCATCGTTCGCCGGGATGAACACTGCAATCGCTTACAGGATCCACCACGGCAACAGATTAGAGAGCGCTCCAGAAGGACATTTCGGATGCGAAATGGTATATGCTGAATACTTGTTTCAAGGAGCAATACATGTTCCAGTGACTGTAAAACAGTCGAAAACAATCCTTTAGGAACTCACTATACCTTTGTATAGATTGTATGGCATATGTCCGACAGAAAATAACTACTTCTCTGGCTAATACCTCGACAGATATTGAATTATATCTGTCAGACATATGTGCAAAGATCCTTACTTTGAAGGAACAACTTTGCAAGAGCTCTCAGAGACAGACAGCAGGACACCGCCTGATCCAAACAAGGAACCAACTGCAGACCGGTTTCGGGATGAAGTCCCTCATCAGTGAAGTCCTGGTTATCACGGTTGTATACACGCGGGGGCCCGGTGCCTGTCATCGTTCGCCGGGATGAACACTGCAATCGCTTACAGGATCCACCACGGCAACAGATTAGAGAGCGCTCCAGAAGGACATTTCGGATGCGAAATGGTATATGCTGAATACTTGTTTCAAGGAGCAATAAATGTTCCATATATATTCGATATATATAGATATATATATATATATATATATATATGAAAACTAGAAGTTCGGGTTGAACCGCGTCTGGAATTTGTTGAAATTCGACGTTTCGGCTCCGATTTTGGAGCCATTTTCAAGAATAAGAAGGATAGGTATAGTGAAGAAACGTGATTCTACACTGAGGTCTCAGTCTGCCTACTCCTCAGGTATTATCGCGTTAGGATTTTGTGACTTGACGTCGGGGTCTCAATCTGCCTACTCCCCAAGTCTCGTCACTGGCTCTCTCTAAGGTCTCAATCTGCCTACTCCTTCGAGAGAACTGAGGATTTGCGGGTTGTGGACCTATATTTGTACTAGGTTTAATGACCGTGTGGGCGGGACTGGCGCGTGATGAGCTTTGTTACAACAGGCAAAAAGCTCTAAGTTCATAGTCAAAGTTCTACAATGGGCTTGCAATTCTCAGTTCAAGTTACTCACGGTTTATGCACGGATGACGTAGACTGATACCTATATACTCAGAGACCCCATCCTTTATGAATTCCAGCCTGCAACTGCCAGCAAAAGATGTTACAGGCAGACTTAGAATTTGCCATTAGTGAATTCGATGAGAATACAATCAATTTATATAGATCACAATTTAGTAATATTTTAACGAACTATCTACATAAGAATGGTAATGATTCTCATTTCCTTACACAGAGTTTCCAAAAAACTAAGTTTCTGAAAGAACATCCAGAAATTTATATTTTAGGAAGTGATAAGGGGAACGTTACAGTTGCCATGTACAGAGAGGATTACATAACAAAAAGTAAAACTTTACTAGATGATGAATCTCATTATAAACTATTGAAATCTGATCCAACATGTACACTGGAACAAAAAGCAAATAAACTAGTGAAAAAACTTGTTAATAAGAAATATTTAGAAAATTCTAAAATATTTAACAAGTACAATTCTATTTCACCTAGATTTTATTCACTTCCGAAAATCCATAAACCTATTCTCTCGATGCGGCCCATTATTTCTTCTATAAACTCTCCCAACACAAAACTTTGTGATTTTTTGACAGAAATTCTCACCAATGCATATAATACTGATAATCCTTTTTTTGTAAAGGATTCTTTTTCATTCAGTGAATTCATCAATGATAGAAATCTCCCACCAAATTATGTTATAATCAGTCTTGACGTAGTCTCACTTTTCACCAACCTGCCTAAAGAGTTAGTTAAAAGAAGTTTGCACGAAAAATGGAATGATATTTCAGAATACTGTAAACTGGATACTTTTTTTGAAATTTTGGATTTTATTTTTGACTCAAATTATTTTAATTTTCAAGGAAAATATTATAAACAAATTTTCGGGACACCAATGGGTTCGAGTATTTCACCAATTTTATCCAGTTACGTACTTGACCAACTATTAGAAATTTCTGTTCCTAAACTTAGTTTCGAATTACCATTTATCAAACGATATGTTGATGACTTGATTCTCTCTGTTCCTAAAAATGGTACACAAGAAATACTGAGAGTTTTTAATAGTTATGATCAGAATATACAATTTACAATAGAAGAAGAATCCAACAATTGTGTTCCATTTTTAGATATGACACTTATCAGAACAACAGATAATAACATTATTACTAGGTGGTACAGAAAATCAATTTGTAGTAATAGATTTATCAATTATTATTCTTATCACCCTACTAAAATGAAATTTAACATGATTAATAACATGAAACTGCGAGTTGTAAAAGTTTCCCATCCCTCAATGAAAGTTGAGTGTCTGAAAGAACTGAGAGATATCCTCATTGAAAATTCATATCCAAAAAATTTGGTAAACAAATTACTTTTCAATGAAAGGAGTACATCTCAGACAACATTAGATGTTTCTCCAGAATATTCTCAATCAATTACAAAATACCGATCATTACCACACATTAGAGAATTAACACCTAAATTGATTATTGTTATTAAAGAAACTAATATCAAAATTGGACAAAAAAACATTAAGACCATTAGTAAACTTTTTTCAAAATTAAAAACTCCTCTAGAAACAACCCAAAATTATAATGTAGTTTATAAAATTCCTTGTATCGATTGTAATAAAGTATACATAGGACAAACATCTAGACTCTTAAAAGGTAGAATAACATCACATAAAAGTGATTGTAAAAGAAATATGAATTCATGTGCATTGGCTCAACATGTTAATCAATTTGACCATCGAATGAGTTTTGATAATGTTAGTGTACTTGGAATAGAAAACAACATTTTTAAAAGGACATTTTTAGAAATGTTGCTAATTAATGAAGAGAGTAACTGCCTAAATAAAAAAACTGATCTCAATAATTTGAGTAAAATTTACACTTATATTTTAAAACTGAACAGAGATAAGTTAAAAAATTATAGTAATGCTGATATACCCAGTAGAGTTACTTGATTGTTTCTCATCATATTTGAAGTTGATTGACATTCATTTAAAATTTTATCTGTCTAATATTTTTACATACAACATTCTTTTTTTGATGCTAATTTCTATTTTTACTCAAGTTATGTGAGTAGATTCAATATTTTTTCTCCATTTATTAAATTGTCCTTTTGTAGTTGTCCTGAGGAAGGAAATAAACATTTCCGAAAGCTTGGCAAGATGACAAAGAGTTTTCTTTAAATCCAATATCAGACTGCAACCTCAAGATATTTTCAATTCTATATGTATATATATATATATATATATATATATATATATATATATATATATATATATATATATATATATATATATTTATATTAAAAAAATGTTTGTAATCCATTTTTTCCCGAAGTGGGAAGGGTGTGTAACGAAGTTACTAAATTCCCCAGTTTTGTAAGACAGGCAGAAGCAACAATTATATAGTAATCCTATATCCGTTATTAGTATTCATAAAAATGTCATTAATTTTCGAGTAAAATCCGTGAATTATCCTTGTGTTAATGTAACCCCCATTATATACGCGCTTCAGTTATGTAAGTCGCATCCCTGAAGCTCACTGAGCGCGCGACATCAGCACCCTCCGCCTCGATTCGAATCTCCACGGCTACCTGAACGAAATTCACAGCGACAGAGTTAGTCGATACGTTGACAGCAGTCTGATAGTCACGCCGTGTAGAGCCAGACCAGCCGCTTACGTCACAGAGTAAGTAGAAATTATTCTCAGTTCCAAAATCGTTTCGCGTCTGAAAGGGGCCGATGGAAGGGATGGCTGTAGACAGAAGTCGACTAGAGAATTCAGTAGTGAAGCCATCGCGACAGAAGACACCACGCCGATTCGGAGAGGTGAGTGACCAGAAGCGAACGAGTCGAGCAGAGCGCCGCCGAAGGAACATATTGGTGAGCTAAGAAGGGTGAGCAGTTCTCAGAGAACAGGGTGAGCCACTGTCAATTAATGAAATGTACTTGTAACATCTTTCATTGATAGTCGCAAACCAGATTCCCCCATACCGAGTGAGCCACTGTCAGTGGATGCAATGTGCCTGTAACATCTTCCGCTGATAGTCGCAAACTAGATTCTCTATACCGGGTGAGCCACTGTCAGTGGATGCAATGTGCCTGTAACATCTTCCGCTGATAGTCGCAAACTAGATTCACTATACCGGGTGAGCTACTGTCAATGGATGCAATGTGCTTGTAACATCTCTCATTGACAGTCGCAAGCTAGATTCCCCATACCGAGTGAGCCCCTGTTAGTGGAAGGAATGTGCCTGTAACATCTTCGACTGATAGTCGAAGATTTTTCATACAGGGTGAGCCACTGTCACTGAAAGCAATGTGCCTGTAACATCTTTTGCTGGCAGTTGCAGGCTGGAATTCATAAAGGATGGGGTCTCTGAGTATATAGGTATCAGTCTACGTCATCCGTGCATAAACCGTGAGTAGCTTGAACTGAGAATTGCAAGCCCATTGTAGAACTTTGACTATGAACTTAGAGCTTTTTGCCTGTTGTAACCTGCGCATCGCTTGCTGTCACCCCCGTTGATCCGTTGCCTTCCGCTTATTCCGCCATTAACCGCTTATTTTATTTTCCCATTGTTGCTTCCGCTTTAGTATTTAGAATAGGTGATATTTTGTTTGCTGACTGTATATTCCATATAACCGTTCGCGCTTTTAGATAATAATAGTAATAATAATAAACGCATGGTATTCTCAGTAGTGTTTCATTACATTCATATTGATTATTTCTTTCTCCTCCCAATTGATAAGTGCTTTGTGAATATTCCAACTAGGAGCAGCAGGTACCCAGGAACCGAACCCAGGAACGGCAAGTAAAGTCTGCCTCACTGGCCTCAGAGTTTTTGATCAATACCATAGTGACCCCCGGAGTATTATTTTCTCCACTGAGGCTGCACGGAGCAAGTGGCAATTCCCAGGATAAACAGAGGTGGCACCCGAGGAAATCTGTAACCTGGACTCGGGTGTAAAAGTAACTTGTAACACTATTGTTACACTATAAATAAATACCGACCAAAGGAGAAACGCCCACCACCTGGTCATAAAGGCGGCAGCGGATAACGGTGTAGACGTAGTGATTGTACAGGAGCCAAACAAGGCCTTAGTCACGAAAGATACCAGATGGATTATGGACAAAGAGGCAAGCACGACGACCTGGTGTAGAAACCACGCAATTGGCGTAAAGGGTCATGTAACAGAAAACGGCTTTGTGTGCCTGATCATAGACAACTGGTCCCTGTGCAACTGCTACGTCTTGCCAAATACTACCCAAAATGTCTTTGAACGGTATATACATAAGGTACCGAAGCATGTCAGAGACGGGGAAAGGAAGGCAATAATAGCGGGGGGCAATAACGCAAAATCTGTTATGTGGAACTCAAAGACAACTGATAGGAGGGGAGATTATTTGATGGGTTGGATGCAGGCACTGGACCTGACGGTCAAAAATGAAGGCACCATCAAGAGAAGATCTCAAAACTCTATCATAGACATCACACTGACAACACAAAGGATGACCGGAAGTGTCAAGAACTGGCGGATCTCGGAAGAGGAAAGTCTAGGCCTGCACAAGCATATATTTTATGATATTAACTCATGTAGAAACACGAAGAGACGGGAACGATACGTGGAACGACAACTGAACAGGGAAGCACTGGCCGAGGCCGTCCAGCTTAAACAAGACGAAATCAGAAACCTGGATACACTTGTCAAAGTAACCAAGATTGCACAAAGAGCCTGTACAGATAGACTCCAAGATGGGAGACCAAGAACCTGCCGAGTATAATAGAACGAGGCGATAAGTCAAAAGCGAGAGGAGTGCAACAGAAATAGTAGGAGGATACAAAGGGCCAGAACACGACACGAAGACTCGGCCAATATCAGGGAACTGGAAAAGACCTACGTGGACTGTAGAAGGGAGCTCAAAAGAGAAATGAACAAGTCCAAGAGAGAACAGTGGAGACAGCTATGCGACCAACTAGAGAAAGATCCCTGATGACAAGGGTACAAGATGGTTACCAACAGGCTAAGATACATAAACACTCCGTATGACCTGCAACAAGACCAGAAAATCCAAAAATTCCCAGACCGCTGAGAGGCAAGAGAACTTATTGCTGAAAATCATATCACTCCGACCCCACCGTTCATGAAAGAGAAGCTGGAGGAAGCAGCCAACAGACCAAAAAACAAAAAAGCACCGGGACCAGACGGCATTATCTGAAAACTGGAAAAATCGCAGTCAATGTCATCCCGGGAGTCATCCTGGATGTAATAAACAGGCAGTTCGTGGGGAGCCACTTCCCAAAAATATGGAAAACAGCCAACGTGGTACTGATTCCGAAGGACGACCTATAAGACAGCAAATACAGGCCGATATGTTTACTAGACTGACTCGGAAAGCTGTACGAGCACCTATAACATAGGCTGGAGGAGGAACTGACACGAAACAACGTAATCTCAGACATGCAATTTGACTTCAGACCGAAGAAGTCGACAGTACAAGCAATCAAATACGTTATCAGAAGTGCAACAGAGGGAAATAACACCAGGGGGTCTATAATTTTCGTAGACGTAAGAAATGCCTTCAATACTGCCAAATGGGGAATGGTCATGAGAAGATTGCAGGAAATGAGGATTTCGGGATACCTAGTTAGTGCCGTTTCACAAAGGACCGATGATCAGCTCTGACGATCCGTCTAGTCCATTGTGTTAAATTAATCGTTCACATGTCTGCGTATCATCGGTCGACCGATGAAAAACGCATGGGCGTCGGTCTAGCCCTTGGCGTGTGCGGATCATCGGTTGGAGTCAGAGATAAATAGATCTTTTCAAGCAGATCATCAGTTGCGGTTTCAATGCAGTATTGTCATGTGGCGGTAAGCAAATTTTACGTTTTCGCTGTTCTTTCTTGTGGTGTGTGAAATGCAAAATGGAAAATTATAAAGGAAAATATCGTTTTGATACCGAACTTTTAATCACTGCAATAGAACAAAAACCATGTATTTAGGATACTTCTTCAGAGGACTATAAAAATCGCGATGTGAAAATTAAAGCTTGGGAAGAAGTGGCTGAAATATTGCTAGATGATTTTGTGAATCTTGATGAAGCAAATCAACAAGAAGCAAGTAAGTATTTTAATATAACCATGATAAGTGTATTCACATTTCAAATGCGCCCGATGTTAACAGTGATCAATGAAGCATGTCCACCTCGAGATCGCCAATTCTCGCATCGCTGTTGGTCGTTAGAACATCAAGGATGCGACACAAGATAAAGTGTTTTGTACAGTTGTATTCAGTTTGGTTACGTAACAATTGTTAAAGATGAGTTTAAAGTTGTTTAAAGTTGCCGCGGTGACTTGTTTTTGTGTTTTCAATATTATTATTGATTATTATTTATTTTAAATCTTTGTTTAGTGTGAAGTTTTGTATTGGTATATTCATGATATATGTATAAATTTTCAACGGGTATAATACGCATCTGTTCTAGTTTGGCGTGCACATGCTTTTGTTGTCATTTGTCATCCATCATCTGTAGGTATTTGAAATGTGAATAGGAATATTAGGTGAGTAGGTAGGTATTGAAGATTTTTTGAGATACATTTTATTTTATAATCAGACATAATACATAGAAAAAAAGTACCCTGCTTTTTGCAAAAAGTCAGCGACATTACGTAATAACATTTATTATCTGACAAACATGGATATTATATTTTTGAATCTTGCCATGAAACTTTTCCAACTGGACTTACGAAATAATTAGCAAAATCATCGCGTACATTCCAGGCAGATCTATTTAGCACTGTTGTATGATGGAAAGCATAATCATCTCTTGCACTTACATAATTGTATAAAACACAGCAAGACTTTAATTAAAGTAATTTTTTTAGCAAGTCGCAGGGACACATTCATCGGTCTGTGAAAAATTCTCCATTTATTAGATAGGATTCCAAAAGAACATTCGATAAATCGTCTAGCTCGTGTAAGTCGGTAGTTATAAATCTTTTTTTTATAATTTAAATTCTTTCGAGCGTATGAGCGCATTAAATTTCGTGACAAAGGGAAGGCTTCGTCTCCAACAAAAACAAAAGGCAGTGGTTTGTCATAGCCCTGTGGAGGTGCTTCATCTGGAATAGTCAAACTTTCTGTTTGAATCTTTTGCCAAAATTTGCTATTTTTAAATATGTTGGAGTCCGAAAACTTTCCATAAGCACCAACATCAATATATGTAAAAGAGTAATTAGCATCGCAGATGGCTAAAAGCACTATAAAAAATATTTTTTATAATTAAAAAAGTCTGACCCGCTATGAGTTGGTTTAATGATCCGCTATGAGTTGGTTTAATGATCCTTATGTGCTTCCCGTCGACTGCGCCGAGACAATTCGGAAAATTAGCATGCTGAGCAAAACCACGAGCAATTGCTATCCATTGGTTTTTCGAGGGAACAGGCAAATATTCAGAAGATAGACGCACCCAAATACTGTCACATACAAGTTCTACAATACCACTGATTGTTGATATGCCCATTCTGTATGTACAATGTAGGTCAGTAAATGTATTCCCACTGGCCAAATACCTAAAACAAAAATCATGATGCAATCGATTTTTGCGCATAACGGACAAATGTAGTTCTTGGACATAGTAGGGAAGGGTTAAGGGTAGCCAGGATTGGAGTTAGTTCGAATTCCACTACCTGGGCTGGTACTGTAGGTTTTTCTGGGTTTCCTTCTCTACAGCTGTAAAATGAATGCGCCACCAAAAATCAGTAAGGCACCCCAGATCGTCACGGCAAATAATAATAATAGCCGTCCTCTACCCGCGAAGGTTATGCATTTGGGTACACTCATCTGAGTGTTTATGAGGCGAATATTATTATTATTATTATTATTTATTATTATTTGTATTATTATTATTATTATGACAATATTATTGACGAAAAAGGTCTAAGGTCTATAATTTTTTTTACAGTTAAGTTAATTCAGCAACGATGGAAGTCAGCTCGAGATGCCTACCGCAGAGATAGATCAAAACTGAAAACTTCAAAAAACGGGTCAAGCTGCGAAGACGTATAAAAAATATATTTATTTCGAAAATTTACAGTTTCTGAATAAAACTTTAGACCTAAATGAAACTGACATAAATTTTCATATGGAAGAAAGTCCAAATGTAGCAGATATGTCTGAAAATGAGGATCCCATAAACGAATCGATTTATGAAGAAGAAAGTCTAAATACAGGAACAAAGAAACGCAAAAAGAAACAAGATATCGATGTAAAGCTAATGGAATTTCTAACTAATTCACAAAAAACTGAAAACCATGGCAATATGGCATTTCTTGAATCTCTGTTACCAACACTTGATACCTTCGATGAAGCAAAATCGCTACAATTTCGAGGGGAAGTTCTTCGAATTATGATGGAAATAAAAAATATCCCCACTCTTGCACGAATGTATGATGCCCGAGATAATTCGCAAACTCAAAATGTTTCCAACCAGCGACGTGTTTCATATACACAGTATATTGTCAGGAAATGTGCAGGTGCCTTTTCTAATGCTAACAACAATGCTAACAAAGATGGCGGCGAAAGAGTTGCAGTGTTTGAATGTGGTCTCTGACACTATTGAAGATAACTTTAAAGAAAAGCAATTTAAATGTTGCCAAACAAAACCAATGAAAAACCTAGTTTGCGTGGAGTGTGGAGAGGTATTTCATGTGTCTTGTGCTGTGAAAAATAAATTAAAATTTGTTTAGATCTGTGAATCGAGAATAATATGCTGTAAGGCAAAAAATACAGAAGAAAATAAGGCACATCTAAAACTAGAAAATGATCAAGAATCCGATTATAGAAAAGGAAGAAAAGTATAATTTGTTGTTGGAAAATATTAAACTTCTGAACCAAAACAACCAACTACTTGAGGAAAAACTAGAAATAATCTCAAATAAAAATGATCCAAACAAAAAAACTCATGTAAATACCTCCGTCAATAACAATAAAAAACAGCCCAGACAAACTGAAATAAATCGCAAAAACAATCATCAACCATGACGAATATATCCAGCTCCAAGGAACTCCCGATGTTGCCAGATCCTTCCACACAGGGGAAGAAAATGGAATTACCAACGAACAAACCTGGACGCCTTGAAGAACTGAGTGAAGCACAGTCCTCCAAAATGACTGAACTCATATATTTGGAAAAAAATGAGGTATCAGAAGATAACAATGGTTTCAAAGAAGTCACATATAAAAGAAATAAAACAATACATAGAAATATTGGTGAAAACGATAAGCAGAATGATTTTGGAGTCCAAAGCAAAATATGGTTATATCTCTATCGAGTGAAACGTCACGTCACTCCTGATAAAATAGTTAAATTTATCAGAGATCAAGATATATTTCATAATGCTGATATCGTAATTAAGGAACTAAAGACAGAAGAATATCAAAATACTTCATGTTTGGAATCAACTATGAGCTCAAGGATGAAATATATAAACCATCTACGTGGCCAAAGTCAATGGCATATAGAAGATTTGATTTCAGAAAATACCACAACCATGAACGAAATGATAAGGATTTTTGAAGAACCACATCTAACTCCAATGAACCTGACCATATGGAGCATCCAGCCAAAATAATCACAATAATCTCCGACAATGCTGAAATACAGTCTGAAATACAGTCGGAAATACATCCACCCCATGTACATCACAATGTAACAAAGCTGTGTAAATTAGAGAAAATGGGCAACAGAGCTACAAATAAAAATAACAATGGAAAACCATTCATATGTATGCATCTAAACATACAGGGAGGACTTGCTAGTAATTCCAATGATCTCAGTATAATACTAAACACTCAAAATGTAAACGTCCTTTGCATCAGTGAACATTGGCTCTGCGAGGACAAATTGAAAGCAACTACCCTGAGAAACTTTCAACTAGTGTCCTACTTTACAAGAAAAAATAAACAGAGAGGTGGCGTATGTGTGTATATTAATAACAATCTCACTTTTGAACCGATACCCTTAACAATGAAAAGTGCCGAAAGTGAATTTGAAGTATGTGGGGCAAGAATGAAACTTTTTGGTACAAATAAAAAATACTTATATATACTAACAGTTTATAGGACACCTGGAGTATCGAACTATAAATCATTTGTTACGAAGCTGGAATCACTAATGTTTGATATTTACGATGGGGATAATTTATATGTCATTTGTGGAGATTTCAATGTGGACTTTCTAGTAAGTAGTAACCAAAAAAATTCACTAATCAATTTACTGGCTGAATATAATATATACCAGCATATAGAAGAACCAACTAGAATAACACATAATTCTGCTACCTGCATTGATAATATTTTTTCTAACATGAATGTTGATTATACGAGTGTAAATAATATATTCTTCTCTGACCATTCCTATCAAATTGGTAATTTCAAAGTAGTAAACTCAAAGGAAAACACATTTGAACATAAATATCAGAGAAATCTGTCTAAATCTAATATTAAAACTTTCCAAACTATAATTTCTAAAGAAAGTTGGTGTGAAGTATACATATAATGCAATATCCTTTCATAATCAGTTTCCTATATTTTATAATACTCTCCTATAGTATTATAATGTAGCCTTCCCAATAAAAAAGACAAGTGTCAGGAGCTTGAAAAAGAAATGGTACTCCCCAAAGATTAAAGAAATGCACAATCAACTATGTGAGATGAAAAAACTGAAAAAAGAATTGAACGATCCACATTACACCCAGAGATATAAATGTTTCAAAACGGAATATAAAAATCTTGTGAAAAGCCACCAGAAACAGAAAAATAATAACCGAATCTTAAACTCAAATAACATTGTACAAGAAAGCTGAAAGATAATAAAAGAAAATAATGGAACTCACAACAAAAGATCCACTACACTCCCTAATTTTCAGGGAAGTCACTTACAGATAGTGTTGATAAAGCAAATTCTATCAACAACTTCTTTTTAGAGTCCACTAAGAACTGTCCTTCGCCAGACCATGACATGAAAATTGATAAATATCATCTAAGTTTCTACCTTACGCCAACGCTACCGGAAGAAATAAAAACTGTGCTAATGAGAACAACTCATAAAAATAACCCAGGAGTAGATGGTATCAATAGTTTCGTCCTGAAATCAGTCTCAGAATTTATTGCTGAACCACTGTCATTTCTTGTTAACGAATCATTCCTATCAGGTACTTTTCCAGACATTCCAGAGGTGTACCAATATTTAAAACCAAAGGATCTTCTTCTGATATTGAAAACTATAGATTAATATGTATTCAAAATCAAATCGGAAAAATCTTTGAGGCCGTGTACTCAGAATAACAAACTATTTGGAACAGTTCAAACTGCTCCCCTCATCCCAAAATGGTTTTAGAAAACAAAAATCCACCATTTCAGCTATTTCTGATTGTTTAGAATTCATTTATAGTGCTTTAAATAATAAAAATAACCCATGGGACTTTTTTATGATCTGAGCCGTGCGTTCGACACAATTGGTCGAAACCTGCTACTGCAGAAATTAGAAGGAATGGGGGTACGAGGAAAGCCTCACGAGTGGGCAAAGTCGTATCTCACAAACCGGACACAAACCGTAATACTCAATGGCATAAAATCAAACCCCTGGAAAATCAGATATAGGAGTACCACAAGGCTCCATTTTGAGGCCACTATTTTTTATAATTTTTGAAAGTGATATAGATACATTCTGCACTATTCCTGATCAAAAATACTATACGCCGTTGACACAAATATTTTAATGTCAAGTGATGAAATTGGTCTAGTTAAGCGTAGTAACGAAGCTTCTAGACAGTTAAAACAATACTGTAATCAAATGGACTAATGATGAATGTTTCAAAAACATATTTCATGAGATTTCTACCTAAAACGAAATCACCAGACTATGATTTATATTTACATTTAGATGGTAAATCTATACAGAGCACTGACTCTCTTAAATTCTTGGGACTCACTCTTGATCCAAAACTCACATGGGAAACACATATAAACATCACAGTATCGAAACTAAGTACCACTTGTTACGTAATAAAAAACATCAGAGAAACAGTTACCTTTGATGTCCTGAGACTACTTTATTTTGGACTAGTGCAATCAGTACTTCAATACGGACTTCTACTTTGGGGTGCCTCACCACATTCAGAAAAGACATTTATAGCACAAAATAAAGTAATGAGAGCAATGTATAATATTGCTCCTTCATCATCTTGCCGACAACTTTTGAAAGAAGCTAAAATATTAACCTTGCCAAGCCTTTATCTCTTTCAAGTGATACTATACATAAAAAATAATGAACATAAATTCTTGAAAAACAAAGACATACACTCGTATAATACACGTTCAGAGTTAAATTTACACCAACCTTACTCTAGGCTAGCAGTAGGTCAAAACTCACCTAATCACGACGGAATCAAATATTATACTAAAATAAAAAATATTCTAAAAGCTACCACAGAAATGTTTTTTAGAAACGAATTAAAAATGTTTTTAATTGAAAATGTATTTCATAGCACAGAGGAATTCTTGAATTTCTGAAATTGTTAAAAATTGTTGAAATTGTTTTTTCCGTTAACCAGCTGTCATCCCCTTACGAACGGCAGCCCTCAGAAGTCGAAACTTGTGCGAGCTAAGGATTAACGAGGTCTTACCTTTTTACGTGCGATTCCTAGCACTTTCTCGGGCCATCAGAAAAAGTTCTGCAGTCGCTAGGGTTTGAACCTTTGACTGGCAGCCAAAAGTGATTGAAAGAATGTCGCTTTAACCACTCGGCTACCTGGCCCCGTACAGATACATCATTTATAATAAATTGATATGTATTTTATTTTGTAGTTTGTCTCTCAGTTTTAGTTAGTTCAATGTCCTGGACTAGTCTGATATGTTTATACATTTTTTATATATTTATACTAGATGTGTAATCTTGATTGATGCTAATAAATTGAATTGAAAATTCAAATTACCCACACTCGTTTACGTCTAATTCTGCTTCTGGATATTCTGATTTTAACTCAAGACCCCAGTCGAGTGTATCTTACGTTTCTCCACCTCTATCATCTAATGAATATGAATATTCCCCTAACATGTCTTCACAAGATTGTTTGACTACTGAAAGCCAGCACGAAATGGGCCGACGTACTTTGTTGAACTTAACAGGCGTCAATGTTGACAGTCATGTATATGAGTAAATATATTTGGAGCTATTTTGATCTTGCTATATTTATATATATTTTTTGGGTTCAGTTAATGTCTGACAATTCAATGCTTATATATTTATTACCTAGATATTAATTATTTTCGAAAAAGCTTTACTTAGTGCTACACTCAATCTTTCCACTGAAGAAATTGAAGCCCTAATACGATCTGAAAATTTTAGATCATTTTCTAGCTTGTGGTGCAGTTCGTCAAACGAAGAAATGGACATCCGAAAATACATAAAGAATCTACGTGGATCTTCTCGCAAATTTGAATAAAGGGTTACGAAAGCACCTTTTATTGGCCTCTGTAGACATAAAGGATGAACCCAAATATTTCTGGAGTTTCGTTTCTTTTTTTTCTTTTCTATCAACCTTTTCACGCACAAAGCGACAACAACGCGATGCTGTGTACTTCTCACATACATGTGAAAATAATTTTATTCGACCGATGATCGGTGGCGACCGATCGTCAGTGCTGATCATCGGTCCTTTGTGAAACGGCACTTAAGGCCATTGTTGAGTACCTGTCGGAGAGGCAGCTGAAGAGCGGAACATACAAGCAGGACATGACACAGGGGGTCCCACAGGGTTTGGTGCTGGGGTCCACTCCTGTGGAACGTCTAGAACGACGGGGTCCTGAACCTAGATTTTCCACCAGGATTCGAATCAGCTGCATACGCGGACGACCTGGCAATCACAGTCACCGCTAAAAATAAAATACCTTGATGGCCAGAGCAGACAGGTATCTGGACGTGATAGAGGCATAGATGAACGACGAAGGGGGCTGGACATTGCACCCGAGAAGACAGAGGCAATCATTATGAAGGGGCCTAGGAAAAGAGAGGACATAAAATATCAAGTAGGGAACATGGAGATTGAGCCGGAAAAATATGTAAAATATCTGAGGGTTTGGCTAGATGATAAGCTCATCTACAATGAGCACATCAGATAGATACGTCACAGCGCTCACAAAAACTCTACCGAATATTAGAGGACCCGGTGAACATAAAAGAAGAATACTATATGGGGTGACACAATCCACGTTGCTATACGCAGCATCAACATGGGGCGGAGTATGGAGAGTAAAGAGGTACAACACCATGATCACCTCTGTCCAAACAAAAAACAATATCAAAGAAATAAAGAGGGAATCCATCAGAAACTACATAACAACACAAAGCCAAGAAGACCCATGGGGTATCGCATACAAAATCTTATGAAGGAGAAAAACAGAACATAGATCAATGTAATCCACACTGAGAGAGGACGGAACCTGGCCAACTACGGAAGACGACATACACAAGGAATTGATAACAAAATACTTCCCGAAAGATGTACGAGGCAACCCAGAGCAGGAAGAAATTAGAGAAAAATCACAAGAGGAACCGGACATCACAGAAAAAGACGACCCCTTCACGTTAGAAGAAATAACACTCATTGCACAGCAAAGGAACTGAAACCAAACAAGGCAGCAGCAAAAGACGGCATCCCAAATGAATCGGCGAAACACATAATATAGGAAAGAGGCGAAACAGTTGAAATGGTCTTCAACAAAACCCTGACAACAGGCCTATTCCCAAAAATATGGAAAACCGCAAGCATTATCTAGGTACCAAAGAAAGGAAAAGGCCACTGACCGATTTCGCTGCTGCCTACCCTGGGCAAACTTCTGGACAAAGCTATCACGACGAGATTAACATACTACCTTGAAACGCAAAATAAAATAGATACGAGACAATATGGATTCAGAAGAACAATCAGCACCACAGACGCCATCAGGCAAATAGTCAAAACCGTCCAAGCCAACAAACTCTGAAAAATAAAAACGCAAGTCATCACATTGGACATGGCAAACGCATTCAATTCCGCATGGGCACCAAACATTACATTCCAAATGCTCCGGAAACGCACGCCATACAACCTAGTCAAGATATGCACCAACTTTCTCCAAAATAGAAAAATCAACTCTGCAAACGTAACGAAGAGGATGGGACCAGTGCTCTGGTGCACTGATAAAGACAAGGGCATCACCATACAAGCTTTCGCAGACGATCAGGTGATCTTGATAGCAGGAAGGACAAACGAGCAAATCAGGAACAGATGGGAGAAAGTCTGGGACGCCTGCAAAGACTGGGCCACGCGAAACAAAATACAATATAACGCTAACAAATCCGAAATCATGCATATAACAGCCACACAACAAATAACAGCACCAGCACAAATTCTCATCACAGCAGCAAGACATTATAAGATACCTGGGTGTGATTATAGACAAAAAGTTGTCATGGATAGAACATGTCAAATACGTGAGGGCAAGGACGCAAGAAATATCAAACAAACATTTTTCGAGGTGGCTGGCAGAGAATAGGGAACAGACCGATAGGTGCTAAGAACGATATATGAAAAAGCAGTCAAACCCCTGATACTATACGGGGCAGAAATATGGGGAGAAATGGCAAAAGACTCAAGAATCATCAAGCACCTCAAAGCAACTGAAAGACCGTACCGGCTGGCCATTACAAAAGCTTACAGAACTGCACCTACGGACGCCCTACACGTGCTAGCAGGAACCACTCCTGTCTATATAGACGCCACCATCGAACACAAGCATAGCAGGGAAATCAGAAATTACATAGATGAGAACAAAACAAAACACATCACACCCCACCCAGCGAGGATACACAGGCAATCAGACGACACCAGGGAAAGGACACTACACACATACATAGACGCCACGCAAAGCGTACACAACACCAGAGCATTTGGAATGGCAAAGACGACAAACCATACTGACACTGGGGAGATCTGGGACACAGAATCAGCGACGGGAACGATATTTACGAAGCAGAACTCTAGGGTATACTTGCCGCACTGCAATAGGGAGCAGTGACAGAACAGGACCTCAAAATACATACAGACTCCAATCGATCACTAGAAAGGATTGAAGAAACAGAATGCCGTAACCTCGCTGTCACAAAGATACAGAAAATGATCCAAAACAGGTTAGACAGGAATAGGAGAACAGTGATAGAGTATACAAACGTCACAATAGAAGGGATGAAGAGACCCAAAAATACTGCAAAACAGATGAATGTACCACAAATAGCGATCAAAACAAAAACAAAGAAGGAACTAACAAAGGAAAGAACCCAGAGTAAACTATCAGCATGGCAACACCACTCGGAGGAGTCACGAGCAGGCCGGTCAACATATCAGATCTTCACAACAGTCAAAAGACAGAGAATACCACTAACCTGGAAAACGACACAGCTCATTACAGGACACGGACACCTACAGACCTACTATTAAAGGTTTGTGCTGCGAGACACAGACAGTAGATGTCCATGCAGAACAGGTGACGAGAATACCCAACACGTCATAAACACCTGCACAACACAGGAAAGAACAAGAGCAACACAAAGATTCACACAACACCTACAAACCGTACACTTAACCTACCCTTCAACCCTCAACAGTAGAGATACACAGTATAGTATCTATGGAGGAACTGCCTAGAAATCACATGTTATTTTAAAAGGTTCATTCTGGCAGTTTTGGCTTTTTTTTTGGGGTGGAGGGAAAAATCGGAACGTCGCTGCTTGGCGTTCATCGTGTGACGTAGTCAAGAGAGATCCGGTTGGATGATAAGAGAGCGTGAAAAACAATAATAATTGCAGTGAGAAATATTCGATGGAATTGTGATGATGATAATGTTTGACAAAAAACATGGCGGCCGTCAAATTTGGTAAACCGGGTGTACCAACTCGGCATTCAAGAAAAAACAACAGGGTGTCTCAAAATGCATCATTCAAGAGAAAAAAACATGGCGACTGGTTGTCAACGTATATACAGGGTGTCTCAAAATATAACGTTTGAGGAAAAAAAAACATGGCGGATCATTAAGGAAAAAAAACTGGTTGCATGAGTCAATGGGGATATGGAGATTCGAAACAACTACTTGCCCATGCAGAGATTGAATTACATCCGACTCATATTTGTGTAATAAGAGGATGTTTGGACTGTTCATTGAGGGAAAAAACATGGCGGCGTCTGATTGGTCAACGCTCATTATAGTTGTATAGGGACGTCTCACAAATTTTTCCTTTTGGGAGAAAAAATATACAGGGCGATCCAAAATCTTCATGACTGTAAAAAAACGTACCATTGGAGGGTGTATTGAGGAAAATATATACAGGGCTTTTTGATTTAAACATCATAGCTGTTGGAAAATAGATGGCAGCTTCTGTCATTTGTCTAATCATAAATAGAAAAAAGATGACTGCTTGTTGAAGAAAAAAACATTAGAGGCGTATGATTGGTCAACGCACATTCGTTGTACATAAACATAGCGGTTCACTAAGAGAAAAAACACATGGTGGCTGTCAAATGTAGTATACCAGGTGTACCAACACATCATTCAAAAAAACATTGCTGCATGAGTCGGAGGAAAAATGTATCATTGGGGATATGGGAATTCGAAACAACTACTTATCCATACAGAGAGATTGGATTACATCCGATCTATTGCTTGTGTTTTTGTTTTTTGCAAACCAAAACAGCAAATATGGTTGGATATTATAATAATTTTTATCAAGCTGTCATAATTCAAAGAAGTGTAATGTGATACAAACATATTACTATTCAATGTAAAACTGTTGCATTAACAAGAAAATAACCTATCAGTCACATTTGGCCTTTTTTTATTGAGTCCACGGAATCAAGTGTACGTATTTTAGTATACCTTCAAGGTAATAAAAAATACGCTACACTTGTCCAAACGGTTATTTTTGTACGATCAAAAAATGTAAAAACAGAACGGAACACTTACTTTTATATGAGATTCTCCTAGCTGAGTGAACTAAACATAATAACTATCGAAAACTACACAAAAAAGGTATTTTTTTTGAAGAAGTAAACTCAGGCGTTATCGGGCATATTTCCTGCTAGCTTTGATAAATGTTCAGGTCAGCCTTCAGATTTATCATATTCTCACGGGAACTTAAATTGAAAAACACAGCAATAACATATACAGGGTCTCTCAGGGTGTCGGCTACACTATTGCAATCAAATTATTTATTTTTCAGTAAGTATCGAGAAGATATTAGTCTGATATTATTGTTTCATCAGGCGTTGAAAAACTGATATTATCATTTTATGAGATATCGATTGTAGCGAGAGGTAATTCTCACGCCTGTTTCGTGATAGCGGAAGTTTTTCAGGTTTTCAAATTGCTAAACTGTCTAAATATTGTACAGCATCATAGTTTTATGTTGTAAGCTACCCAATGAGTGCCTGCACTCAACTATGCTTTGCAAATGAATAATACTAGTTGAAGCTCTTATCGCATTTCAATTTCGAACAGTTTTAGATCTGAGTGTGTTGGGGAAATTTTTTTAGACTTTTGTAAACTATTCTCGTCGGGAATTTTCGAATAGATGTTTTTTATTAAACCAAATACTTCTTCATTATCAATTTAGCTGTAGCTCATTTATAACCTACGTGGTCAGTTTGATTTCAGTTCCAGAGCTTCATAGGAGACCTAAGAACCATATGGGTATAGCTAAATCTCTTACTACATTTTAATCTTGAAGAGTTTTAGATCTGAGTCTGATAAGGAAAATTTTGATACTTTTGTAATTTATTTTCTTTAGGCAAATTCGAATACATGTTTTTTATCCAACCAAATGCTTTTTTATTATCACTTAAGCTGTAGCTCATTTATTACCTACGTGGTCAGTTTGATTTCAATTGCAGAGTATCATAGGAGACCTGAGGCCCCTATTGGCATAGTTAAATCTCTTATCGCATTTTAATCTTGAAGAGTTTTTGATCTGAGTGTGTAAAAAATTTGATAGTTTTTATTTTTTCAGTATGAAATTTCAAATATAAATGTGTCAGTGATAAACGTATGCAGGGTGTACAGAACGTTACAGTTTAATAGTGTGACGCCATAAACTGGCATTATCAGTCAAAGTACTGGCTGAAGATTGTACGTAAAACTGTCGAATAACTTCTCAACAATGCCTGATATCTAGAGCTGGAACCAATTGAAAAAAAATGCTCAGTCAAAGATAAAGCACGTATTGGATTACCATTCAAAGAATATTACATGTGAAAACGAGCAATTATCTGTCCAAAGGTATTGTCAGATACTTGATGCCTGATAAAAAACTCTCACTAGATATTGGATCGTTGTAGAAAAAATGCTGTATATAAAAACGAGCAAATATCCAGCCAAAAAATTATCCTACCAAAAAATATTTAATTATTGAGAAAAAACACATAACGTTCAGTATCGTGAAGATGAAAATGGTTGGCATTTTATCAATACAACAGATGTAGTCTGTATATATAGGGTATAGCAGTTGTTTCCAGATACGATCTATATAGTTACTAGCATCGTGAACAATTTTCGCTATTTACTCAAAGAGAAAAAGGAGCTAACGCTACCAGAGACAGAATATACACTGTGTTAAATCAAATTACATAGATTTATTCGTTTTCAGTTCTACTCGTTTGACTGATGTCAATTTTAACAAAAATTACCAGAGGAAATAGTTTAATTTCGTCGAATTTGTCGTAAATTATAAATTTGTCAGGAGAACTGCTCTTTGGAGCACATCATAAGATAAAATTCGTCGACTATGAGAATTTGGTCCAAAGAACTGCCCCTTGTGGCACACCACAACATGAAATTCGTCGGTTCTGTTATATAACTAGGAAACTGGTATTTGAGGTAAATCTCAACATAAAATTCGTTGGTTTAACAAAAAAATTATATATTCAAATGCGATAAATAAAATTTGTTTCATTTTTCGTCGATAAATATATGAAATACTCATACAAACACTTTGTTATCGACATCCTTTAATCATTCCATAATCAGTTGGCGGTGCGTATTCTTGGCGCCAGCGTTATCACTCATGGAAAAGCCGCGAACAGCGGAGGCTCCATCCGGATTTTGCCATTATTATCTAAGCCATAGAGAAGCAAATATTGTCGCTACCAGTTTTGAAAAAACCTCAAATACTGGAATTTTCAACCGTATTTGTTCATTATCTAAACCGCAAAGTAACATTTACTAGCGAACATTATAGTTGTCAGTCAGTCAGTCGACAGAAGTGCATCGAATCAATATTTTATTCTCAAGAGTAGGAATTTGTTCGACGATATCTAGATAATACGTAAGTTTTCATCATTTTTATTGCGTGATTTTTATTAGTGCGCGTTGAAATAAAATTGAGCGTTTGTCATTCAATTTAGTTTCGGGTTAGATAGAAATCATGGTAAAGTGCTTGAAATAGTATTCGTTTCAAGAATAATTATTTTTTATAAAATTCATATCGGGTATTGAGTCAGCTAGTTTTGAAAATTACTCATCAAACCAGCTATTGACGAAATAACGGTCGACTCTTCCCGCAAGAAATCACGCCCTTGCTATGTAACGAATTTTGGTGTCTTTAATTCCTCTCTGCAACGGAGGTTCTCACCATGGAAAATTTAGGTATAAATAGTGTTTTTCGTTTAGGGGAGCTTGGTACCTGAAGGTTATCAAAGAACTGTATTTTCTCTACCTGCCTAATGATTATTTCGGCAAACGTTCCATATTAATTTTCATCTCAAATGATAGAAACAAATTCACACACATTCATGCAAACTATATCAATCCAACAGTTTTCATTCCTTTCTTTTTCATGTGTTTTCATGTCTTAAATTGTCTTGTTCGAAAGGTAAAGATATTTGAAGCTTTTTTAACAATGAAATTGCTTTCAATATCCAAAAATAACGACTGTGTGATTTTGAAAGTTCTTCACTTTACCATATAGAATATTTTTTCGTTTAATTTTTTGACAGTTAACCTGTATATTTTACAATTTTTGTTGAAAGATGAGAATATTTGAGGCATCTTTTACCAATAAACTCGCTTCCAATATCCAAAAATAACGACTGTGTGAATTTTTAAAGTTTTTCACTTTAGGTGATAGAATATTTTTTTGTTTAATTTTTTTGACAGTGAACCCGTATATTTCATATTTTTTATAGAGAGATGGAGATATTTGAGGCATCTTTACCGATGAACTTGCTTTCAATATCCAAAAACTAACGACTGTGTGAATTTTTAAAGTTTTTACTTGGGTGATAAAATATGTTTTCGTTTTATTTTTTTGACAGTAAACCCGTATATTTTATATTATGTATCGAAAGGTGAAGACATTTGAAGCTTTTTTCACTATTAAATTATTTTGCTATATATAAAAATAACGATTGTGTGAATTTTTTAAGTTTTTTACTTTGGGTGATAGAATATTTTTTTATTTGATTTTTTTGACAGTAAACCCGTATATTTTATATTTTTTATTGAAAGATGGAGATATTTGGGGCATCTTCCACCGATAAACTTGCTTTCAATATCCAAAATCTAACGACTCTGTGAATTTTTAAAGTTTTTCACTTTGGGTGATAGAATATTTTTTCGTTTTATTTTTTTGATAGTAAACCCATATATTTTATATTGTGTATCGCAAGGTGAAGACATTTGAAGCTTTTTTACAATTAAATTTCTTTGCTATATATAAAAATAACGATTGTGTGAATTTTTTAAGTTTTTCACTTTGGGTGATAGAATATTTTTTTACTTAATTTTTTTTTGACAGTAAACCCGTATATTTTATATTTTTTATTGAAAGATGGAGATATTTGGGGCATCTTTCACCGATGAACTTGCTTTCAATATCCAAAAACTAACGACTGTGTGAATTTTTAAAGTTTTTCACTTTGGGTGAATATTTTTTCGTTTTACTTTTTTGACAGTAAACTCGTATATTTTATATTGTGTATAGAAAGGTGGAGACATTTAAAGCTTTTTTCACCATTAAATTTTTTCGCGATATATAAAAATAACGATTGTGTGAATTTTTAAAGTTTTTCAGTTTGGATGATAGAATATTTTTTTACTTAATTTTTTTTTGACAGTAAACCCGTATATTTTATATTTTTTATTGAAAGATGGAGATATTTGGGACATCTTTCACCTATGAACTTGCTTTCAATATCCAAAAACTAACGACTGTGTGAATTTTTAAAGTTTTTCACTTTGGGTGAATATTTTTTCGTTTTACTTTTTTGACAGTAAACCCGTATATTTTATATTGTGTATCGAAAGGTGAAGACATTTAAAGCTTTTTTCAATATTGAACTTGCTTTCAATATTCAAAAATAACGATTGTGCTTTGACAATAAACCGGTTTTTATCGATTGCTGATGACTTTCGAGTCAGTTATGACAACACACACACATAAAACATTATTTCATTCATTTATATCTGAATTATTTTATCTACAATATCATGAATTTTTTTCCGTATTTCCAATAAACGTTCTGGTGCTCCATCAAAATACTTTATTGTGGACTTCTTTTTCTTGAAATCACGATAACTTTCAATCATTTTGGTATCTTCTACAGTACTACGCATAAACATCCCCCTTTTCAATGTAAATCCATTTTCATGAGGAAAATGGTGTTTGGTAATTGCAACAGTAGGATCGTATACCATTTCATTATACTCAGCCCAAAAATGTGGTGTAATTTTAACACCGTTCGAGTAAAACTTCGTTCCAACACACACCTCTGCTGTTATTCCATGTTTCTTGGCTAACTCATAGAAAATGAAACTTTAAGGCAGGCATACTCCACAATAATTGTTTTTAATGAATGTTTGTTCGATATATGATTTAATAATGTTTAACTGCAACATAGGATCAGCCATGGCGATGCGACTGCTCAGTATGAACGAGAGTGGATAAATGAAATTTTTTCTCTTGCAAAGATTTCTAATCGTGTGACATTGCCCCACCCCTGAATCAGTGATACCATAAATATGTGTGAATTCAAACCATTATCAGATTGTTTGTATCCCTAAGGAACATTTCCGTGAGCATTTTTTATATCATTATTATTTTGGTATGCCTCAAGGACCAGTTCTCGGGGTATTTTCCTGTTTTTTTAAATATTCAAAATAATGTTTTATAAAATAACGTTTTCCTTCACTTTGAAGCTATACGTATCATTTTTTTTTGGGATTTAGATCCGAATGTTTTGCAGACAACCTCATTTATATTCTCTTATGCGTTCAATACTTCTACCATCAATCAGGGAAAAAATTTGTCGATAGCATTCAAGTCTGAATGTTTAGGTAGTTGCCTCAATTTCATTATCTTTTCAAAAACGAGTCAACGTGTGAATACAAACGTGTATATATTTTTGTAAATACAAATTTCCATCATTAATCAAGGGTTTCGCAGAGAGCGCCAACGTTTGATCTGCAGGTAAATCATGGGGTTCTTTAAAATTGCTGAGAACTGTCGAAAAATCAAGATATTTTTTGAGCGATAGCCAAATTTTATGAGTTATCTTGGAGCGGTATTACTAGTTGTGCACCATGAATTTGCGTATGAAAAAATTTTCTACCAATCTAACTGCTTATCATTTTGCAATGCCTTCAAATAAGCGGATTATGAACGTTTCTTTGTTAATTCAAAGGCACCGATGAAACGTTCAAATGAGTAGATCTTCAACGTATTTTTGTTGATAATCCAAATGTAAAGATGAAATGTTGAAGGTTTGGATACCGCCTTGATATTGTAACCTGTTTCATTTTATGACTTCAAATGAGTGGATCTTTAACATATTTTTTGTCAGTTCAAAGGTAATATCATTGTGATACCTTTGCAAATCATGCATCACGAAATGATGTTCTTTTGAAGAGATCAAGTCACGTCAACCTATCGCTAGTCACTCTTGAACTCACTTTGTACCTATCCAAAGGTTTACTCTTGAACGGTGCACCCTAACTATTTGATAAATTTAACTGATATTTACCATCAGCCCCATTTCAATTATTATAACCGTTTCAAAAACTTTAGTATGTTGAAGTTTCAATCACCGACGTTCTGCCGGTGATTCAGAATTCACCCCATTTACGTTTGACCGTGGCGTAGACTGCCATGGTCCAAAATCGTACCATTTTTGCATTTTGAAGCATTATTATTTGATGAATTGAAAATTCACCAAAATCCGCGGTTGCTTGTATAATCCATTCATATATATTTGTGGTCGAATGTATTCTGACTGAAACTAATTTTTTGATGAAATGTCATGGTAATCGATATTTGCTTCACCCTTTAAAATTACTCCATTCTTCTTTCTATACCAACATTATTTGATAAATTCAACTACGATTTGCCAAATTCCAACTGCGCATGTTTGAATAATATTCTGAAATATTTGGTCTGAATGAGATGTGACGAAGCTCAAACTGCGCATGTGCACTTCCATTTTGGCAAAGGTCTAAAAATCACTCCATTCTTCATTCTATACCAACAGCCCACTTTGTTGATTTTAATCGCGCCGTGAACGGCACGTTGAGATTTTGTATGCGCAAAAAAATACCAAGTATCGACTACTTTCTTGGCTAATACCCCACACATTGAATTCGGATAGGAATAAAACACAAATTTCGTGAACGATATTAATACCTATTAAATACAAGAGGACCTCCATGTAATCTACTAGTCAAAATAATTTTTTTTTGGAATCGCTTGCTATTAAATTGTCTATTTGTTGCTGTATATTAGTTTTATTCTTCATCGCGATATTATTATCTATATAGCAGGATGCTCGAATATTAGTGTCCCAATATGATGCTCAATATGTTTATTAGATGAGGATAAACGTTGAGAATTCCTTCTTCTTTTAGGTGGATAAAGATATAATATTTCGGTACTTCCATGAGCTGTTAATATTCACTGGTTCATCTGTTTCATTTCTTTGTGAGCTTTGGTTAGCATCAAAATATTTTTGTAAACACCCAAGTCATTGGCTGTATAATGTTCAGGTAATCGTTTCAGTAACAACTGTAGTAATCCCTCCGTAATGTTGAAATGCTTGTCTCCTATACATAGTTTATCGTCTTCATATTGTACAGGAGTGTTGCCAATAACATATCCGTCCTCGAAACGGAGCCCATAAGTATCAGACTCGATCATTCTTTCTTGTTTTGAGCTCTTCTTTTGTTCGCTGCATAGATCTTTTCTGCTCTGCATACTTTGTGACATATTGAATGCAACTGAATTCGCTATACTCCAACATGTCTATATATGCGTAACCGCAACATACTGCACCATACATAGCCATACTGCGTTAAGCGTAAACGTCAAATACTGCACCATACCAAATCATACTGCGCTAAGCGTGACGTCACATACTACACCATACATAGCCATACCGCGATTAGCGTAACCGTCACATACTGCGCTATACATAATCATACTGCGTTAAGCGTAAACGTCACATACTGCACTATACCAAACCCTACTGCGTTAAGCGTAAACGTCACATACTGCACCATACATAGCCATAGTGCTCTAAACGTAAACGTCACGTACTGCACCATACATAGCCATACTGCGTTAAGCGTTATCGACACATACTGCGTCCTACATAGCCATACTGCGTTAAGCGTAATCGTCATATACTGCGCAATACTGCTCTACATATTGAGACTAGGATCAAACTCTGGTTGGCTCATATGATTTTATCATGAGTTTTAACAAGTCGGATCTTATGTATTACAACACGCTGGATCTGTGGCTATGAAATAAAATTCAACCCGTCCGACTGAAAAGTTGAATCCGATTTATTATTTCATAAATGCATCAATGATGTACATTTTATGAGAAACAAAGCTGAAAACTGCTACAAATTTCATGACATATGGTAAATGTATTACTATGGAAACTGATGCACACACTGTCTGAAAACTGAGGCCTTTTTAAAGCGTTCAGTTTTATGGAAACTGAAGCACACATTGTCTGAAGACTGCCTTTTGAAAGCGTTCAGTTTCATGGAAACTGAAGCATACATTGTCTGAAAACTGAGGCCCTTTGAAAGCGTTCAGCGTTCAGAGCTTAAAAAAGATGCAAATCTTGCGATATTACGAAAATGTGCAACTTATGTATGTATTCATATGAGAATCACAGCACAGATTATTTGAAAACTGGAGGCTTTTTGACTGAGACCTTTTGAAAGCGTTCAGTCTTCCGTCCGATTGAAAAGTTGAATTTGAGTTTTCATTTCATAAATGTCTCAAATGATATGCAACAATTTAAATGCATATTTACTGGAATCAAAGCATAAAAATGTTACAAATCCCTCGATATTTGATAAATGCACCACTTTGATGTGTATTCTTATGGAAACTGAAGCACAACATTATCTGAAAACTTGGGCCTTCAGTTTTTTGACCGATAGATTTTTTGTGAAATAAGTCAACACCCCCACCTTTTAATTCGGCGTTTAGTCTTCCGTCCGATTCGAGTTTACATTATGCTTAGCTCTACTAAATTTCATTAGTTTACTTTAAACCGTTAAACGTTTAGCACTTGACTTTTTTGTAATTACAGTAATCACAATGTCGATGTTTGCTGATTTAGTTCAGTACATCGCCACTTTACTAGGGCTCATCACTCCGAATGATGAAGCAAAGATACGTCAAGGATTGGTGGAATGTGTCCAGGGAATGAAGCGGATTAGAAATGCCATGCGTTATGCTGCTTCTGTGGGGGAAAAGCAGCATCTAGAAGCCTGTTCGAGAAATGTTCGGAGCATGAGGAACCACTTCAAAGCCATGCAGAAGAAGGGGGCAGGGCTTTCTTCTAGACCCGCAGGAGCGGGAGAACGGGTACATTGGGATGAATCTGATTCTGCTTTCAATTCTAGAATCCGCACTGGAGTCATCGCCAATCTGAAACATAAGAACCCCGGTGCTTTCCTAAGCGATTGTAAAGCACTATTCAAGCGGCGGATACAAAATGCATTTAAAACAAATCAAGCCCTCAAGGTGAATGCGATATTTTGCGGAGAATTTGTAATTACTAAGACGAACAAGACGATTACTTAATACAAATACTTCACAACATCCAACTCAGCTATCAACAATGATACGGATTTGAATGAATGGTTTGAGTCTAAGGTAATCGCTCCTATCGCCCAAGAGCTTGAGGAGTTCCAGGAACGCGATAGTGGCTGGGCTTTGAAGAAAGTGGTTAATTTGGGGGTAAACATCAACAAGTTTACTCCCCAGCTTGGTTCGTCATACATCGAGTTGCCATCTCAAATCAAAAACAAACACGCATGCATCAATGTCAAGAATGACGATCAAGCTTGCTTTGCGTTGGCAGTAACGTCAGTTCTTTTTCTGGTTGAATCTGGAAAAAATACTGATCTCATTTCAAAATACCCCCACTACTCCAAAATTTTGAAACTGAAAGGTATACAATTTCCCATGACCATCAGACAAATCCCTAGATTTGATAAGCAAAACAACCTATCAGTCAACGTGGATATCCTTCAATAGATGAAAAAATCATTTGAAATCTACCATCATATTTAACTAAGGATAAAAAGGATCGACATATGAATTTGCTTCTGGTGCAGGATCAATATTGTGATGATTTTGCTCCTACAAAATACCATTTTTTATGGATCAAAAGTTCATCGAGGCTTCTTTCCAGTCAACTGAGTAAACATACAGAATCAAAAAAATATTTTTGTGAAAGATGCCTTCATTATTTTCATAGTGAACAAAAACTTAACAAACACAACGAGGACTGTGGAAAACTGAATGAAACGGTCATAAAAATGCCAGAAGCTGGAAAAAATACCTTGAAATTTAAAAACTTCAAAAATAAAAAGAAGTCACCTTTCATTGTGTACGCCGACTTGGAATCAGTCCTAATACCAGTTCAAAATCCCAAGAAGCCTCAGCATCACGTTCCAGCTGCCGTCGGTTACTATCTCAAATGTGCCTATGATGATTCCCTTTCGTTTTATAAGTCTCATCGTGGGCAGGACTGTATGGCGTGGTTCGCTGATGAAATGGCTCAATTAGCTGTGGATATGGCAACGGTTTTCTGGTGTCCTTACGATATTAATATAAAATGGGTGCAAGAAGCACAATTCAAACTTGCACAACAATGTCATAGCTTTCACTCCGGAATGTAAGAAAGTTCGTGATCACAACCAACTTATTTCCGGAAATAACTATCGGGGAGCTGCTCATGAAGGGTGCAATATCAACTACAAGGACTCTCATACTGTTCCTGTTGTTTTCCATAACTTGAGCGGATACGATGCCCATTTCATCGTCACAGATATTGCTACAAGAATGGCGGTAAAAATTGATCTTCTTCCAATATCCAAGGAAAATACCTCTCTTTTACTAAGCATGTGTATGAGACTTCTATTCAGTTCTGTTTCATCGATAGTTTCCGTTTTATGGCTTCTTCATTGGATAAACTAGCATCCTACCTTCCAGAGTTCCCCAATCTCAAGTCGCAGTTCACCGATACTGAACACCTTGAACTGTTGACGGAGAAAGGAGTCATGCCATATGATCATATTGATTCTTTTGATCGATTCGCTGATACAGCTTTACCATCTCAAAATAAATTCTATAATAAGCTTGAAAATAAGCCCTGCCCCCGACGTTTATATCAACGAGCTCAAGTTGTATGGACCACCTTCAACTGTCAGAATGTTGGCGATTATGTGGACCTATATATGAAGACAGATATTCTCCTGTTGGCGGATGTCTTCGAAATGTTCAGAACCTGCATCCTCAAGTACCATAAACTAGACCCCGCCCACTATTTCACGTTGTTAGGTTACACGTGGGACGCCATGATGAAGTACACTGGAATTGAGTTTGAACTTCACTTCACTGATCCAGATGTTTCTTTTCGTAGAAAAGGGTATCCGAGGCGGTTTGAGTCAAGTTTGCTCTAAACGTAGAGCCCATGCAAATAACAAGTATATGCCAAATAGATATGATCCATCCAAACCTTCAACTTTCAGTACGGATGGGCTATGTGCAGTACCTTCCTTATGGTGGGTTTCAATGGGTAGATACCAATATTGATGTATCCACAATACCTGACGATGCCGATGAAGGATACATTCTAGAAGTTGACTTGAAATATCCCCAATACTTGCACGATAAGCACAAGGATATTCCATTTTGCCCCGAACATATATGTGGTGAGACGAAGAAACCTCCGGTGAAAGCTAAGCAGCTAACAAAATTGATGGCGACTTTCCACAATAAGACCAAATATATAATCCATTATAGAGCATTAAAGCAGGCTTTAATTCTTGGGTTGGTCTAAACTAAAATCCACAGAGTCCTCAAATTCAAGCAATCATTTTGGCTTAGATCCTATATTGATCTGAATACAGAGCTACGCAAGAAGGCAACAAATGACTTTGAAAAAAACCTGTACTAGTTGATGAATAATGCTGTATTTGGTAAAACTATGGAAAACGTCCGGAAGAGAGTCAACATCTGCCTTCTAACTGATTGGAGTGGAAGATATGGTGCAGAAGCCTACATCTCTAAGCCTGAGTTTAAAAACTGCACCATCTTCAGTGAAAACTTAGTGGCTGTTGAGGTCAACAAGCTGCAAATTTTCCTAAATAAACCGATCTATGTAGGACAGGGTATACTAGATTTAGCAAAAACCTTCTACCATCTATGATTTTCAGTACGGTTATATGGCTGAACGTTTTGGGGAAGACTGTTCCGTTATGTACACTGATACAGGTTCTCTCGTATATGAGCTGCATCAGGACCCCTACGTAGTGAAGAAGGAGGAATGCAATACTCGTTTCGATACTTCGGACTATCCTTTTGATAAAATTTATGGCATCCCCTTAGTCAATAAAAAAGTCCTTGGGATGATGAAGGATGATGATAATGGTGTACCGATGACGGATTATGTTGGTCTCCGTTCAAAATTATATGCTACAAAGGTGTATACATCTGAAATTGATACTGAGGAGAAAAGAAATAAATTGCGTGAAGATGGGTATGATGATGACGAAATTGCGATGGAATTGAAAAAATTGGGTAGCACGAAGAAAGCGAAGGGAGTTAAAACTTCAGTTGTGAAAACTAACATTACGTTTGAAGTATAGTGCTTAGAAGATTGAAACCGAAAAACTGTGACACAACACCATATTCGTTCCAAAAATCATGTGGTTTGTTCCATCGTTCAGGAGAAGATTTTCCTCTCACCCGAAGATGATAAGAGATATTTGATTCCAGGAACTGATGAAACTCTTCCATGGGGACATTATTCAATTCCTATTATGGGTGATATTGAAGACGACTCTATGGATATGGACGAAACACTGCCATGAGAATACTATTCAATATAATCATACATATGAATCACTATGTAAAAATGTATCAAAATAAAAATGTAAAATTTGATAATGACTATCTCTCCCACGACTATAAATAACGAACCCCATAACAAGAACATTTGAGAAGTCTGTAGAAGAAACGTTGGAAACGTCTGCTGAATAGAACTTTTGGATCTTGAATATGTTTATATGAATAATTTGATAATGACTATTTCTGCTCACTCCCACGATGACAAATCTTTACTACCTTGTGTACAAGCAGTGAGATCGAAGATAATTTTCAACAGTAAGCTCGAAGATAATTTTCGTTCAATTTGATTGGTGGTTATGCTATGCCTACTGGTGATGTGGAAACGGACTTTACAAAATGTCATCTTGGGAAATGTGTAGATTTTTTCTTCTATAAGTCAGCTATACTGTCTGCAATTGACTTGAGTTGCCGCTGTCAAATTAAGGGTATTCGAGACGGTAATTTTGGTTATCTCTATATATTACTTCTAATGCGTGGGGATCTTTGTATGATCTAATAGTGATTCTGAAAAATAACTCATCCAGCGGCATGACAATCGAGCGGAATGACGTCATCATAATCCGTGGTATCTGAAACGATGGAATGTAGGAGCTATGGTACATGTAGATTGAATTGTTTTTGCGATGACTGCATCAAATGCCCCATTTTATATATCAGAAGTGAAATCGAGAACGTTCACACACACAATAATTTTTTTTATACCCTATTGATAGTATTTCGAATACATAAATGTTGTTGCCTTTAACGAATGAATGGAGTTAACACCTAAAGGTACCCCTCATGACACCTTTAGCGTTGGGGTGATCTAACTTCAACGATTCCGATCTAATGACCGGAAAACGAAATTGAATGACTAGATCACATATGATACAAGCGAGTATCATTCAAACATTCTCTTTGAAGAATTTAATCTCTCTATGTGGACAAGTAGTTGTTTCGAATCCTCATATCCCCAATGATACATTTTTCCTCCGACTCATGCAGCAATGTTTTATTGAATGATGTGTTGGTACACCTAGTATACTAAATTTGACGGCCACCATGTGTTTTTTCTCTTAGTTTACCGCCATGTTTATGTACAACGAATGTGCGTTGACCAATCACACGCCTCCAATGTTTTTTTCTTCAACAAGTAGTCATCTTTTTTCTATTTATGATTAGATAAATGACAGAAGCTGCCATCTATTTGCCAACAGCTATGATGTTTAAATCAAAAAGCCCTGTATATATTTTCCTCAATACACCCTCCAATGGTACGTTTTTTGCAGTCATAAAGATTTTGGATAGCCCAGTATATTTTTTGTCCCAAAAGGAAAAAATTGTGAGACGTCCCTATACAACTATAATGAGCGTTGACTAATCAGACGCCGCCATGTTATTTCCCTCAATGAACAGTCCAAACATCCTCTTATTACACAAATATAAGTCGGATGTAATTCAATCTCTGCATGGGAAAGTAGTTGTTTCGAATCTTCATATCCCCATTGAAGCGTTCTTCTCTGACTCATGCAACCAGGTTTTTTTTCCTTAATGACCCGCCATGTTTTTTCCCCTCAAACGTTGTATTTTGAGACACCCTGTATATACGTTGACAACCAGTCGCCATGTTTTTTTCTCTTGAATGATGCATTTTGAGACACCCTGTTGTTTTTTCTTAAATGCCGAGTTGGTACACCCGGTTTATCAAATTTGACGGCCACCATGTTTTTTTGTCAAACATTATCATCATCACAATTCCATCGAATATTTCTCACTACAATTATTATTGTTTTTCGCACACTCTTATCATCCAACGTGATCTCTCTCGACTACGTCACACGATGAACGCCAAGCTGCGACGTTCCGATTTTTCCCCCCACCCCAGAAAGAGCTAAAACTGCCAGAATGAACCTTCATTTAAAATAACATGTGATTTCAAGACAGTCCCTCCATAGAGTACTTTACACTAACAATAAACACACTATCAGAGCTATACATATGGGGAGACTCCTTGTTCGTTGACGATGCAGGATAATGAATCACCCTCAACGCCACTCGAACCCAAAACACGAAGACAAAACCAAGAACAAACTAACAAAACAGGTGTGAAATCAAACAACAAAATGTTATACATACTAACCGAATGTAAACCTCAAAAAAAAAGAAAATCAGTAATGAAAGCGGAACAACGGTCTTTTCCCGTAAGTTTTTGGAAGTGCGGAGTTGGGAAGGGTTCCCTCGACAGGTGTTATTGCTAGATAGATGGTAGACAACATGGCCTCATGCCGCAAGGTGGGAAGGCCATCTGGCCTCGGCCGGAAAACGCGTGCTCCTATATCCAGAGGAGAATGCTACTGAAAGTGGCAATGGCATGTGAAACGGTGTCAACGGAATCCATAAACGTCATTGCAGCGGTACCTCCCATAGATCTACTGATTAAGAGCTCACCAGATTGAAAAGCAGACAAAACGTAGACGAAACAGCAAAGGAAACAGGAAAGGCAAAAGACCACGGAGGAGTGACAACTCAGATGAGATGCAAATACTACAAAGGCACAATGAACAAAAAACTAATCTAGAATATCTTGGAATAGACAGAAGTGAAGTACTGGTCATTAAACTATTTCATCGCGCAGGTATTGAGCGGACATGGATCATTCATGTCATACACGCTAAAAATAGGTAAGACACCAAACAGCGACTGTTAATACTGTCAGTACACTATAGATAATTCAGAACACACCATATTCCTATGCCTCAGATGGAACACCCAAAGAACAGAACTGGAACTGTTGCTAGGAGAAGTCAACCCGCGAACCCTACTGACAAAAATTAAAGACAATGAGAGAACCTGGAAACAGGCCGCAAGTATACTGATAAATATCTTGAATCTGAAGGAGTTGGAGGAAATGATGTTTCAGGCCCAGAAGAGAAGAGAACGGGATGACGAACGATGAACTATAGAAGGATAAACCTTAACGAAGAAAGATAGACTGCCGCCTGTAGCCGATGTAGTCCACTGGATAGTTCTGGGTACAGCAGAGGGCATAGGGTGTTTCAAGTCGGTAGGAGTCCGACACTGATGGCTCGCGATTGACACCGAGCGGCCACCATGCATGAAGCATTTTCACCCCCTTCCCCCCCCCCCCCCCAAAAATGTTGGGTTAGGTTAAGTTAACTCCACCACGGACTTGCACCATATCCATGCCGGTCACAAGCCCGGAAAAAGGAAGAGTGGCCTGAAGCTGGAACCCGAACATTATACGTCTACCGGCTTTCCAGCAACGGAACGTACTTTGCTTCAACCTGTTTAGGATGGACTCGCCTTCTTTCTTTTATCTATGATCTATCTGTCACTCTCGACCCTCTTGTTTTCTTCGGATTCCGACGCTATTAGAGCATTCGAGTGCTAGGGGTCATTCCTTTCTGTTCCATTCTGCCCAGGGAGGGAACCCTTCCAAAAATCCGTAACCCAAGGTGTCACGCGACCCGTGCCGATGGTTGAATGGCCAGGCTTCAAATGGTCTCCAACGGAGCCACTGGGAGCATAGCGAACTCTTGGCGAAACTAGCACTAGCATAGTAAGAGACGACACTTCTCGTGGGACATAAATGGTAAAACATATACTCGAAGTACCGGAGGGCTGCCTGCCCCCAGACCAAAGACCTAAAGAAACTATCACTGGACCGCAATAAAAACGAACAAGAAGTGGAAGATTATTGGATTTCATCAAGAAAATCATAGATCTCATGAAATTCATATATTTGAATAGCAATGGATATGTGTTGTTAATTTTAGTTAGAAATCAAATAATTTTCATGCTGCAGATCATTTAATTCTGAAGTTGAGGATTTCCATACTCCTGATCAATTCAGCTAGTAAACCAATAGGTTACGGGACCAGAAATCGCCACTGTACTTTTGAAGGAGATTCTAATACAATATAGCTGAACTATAAAAATATAAGTATTCCTGGTAAACTGGAAATCTACTGACGCAAATCCCTTCACGATCTATCAAACGTTGTCAAAATATGTCTGCAAAGTTCGAGCCAGCAAGAATCATGAAATTTGATGAAAAAACTACCAGCTTTGGAAATTCAGTATCACCATGGCTTGGAAGACGAACTACTTGATGGAAATTCTCAACGGAAAAAAAGAAGACCTGAAGAAAACCTAAATACCATCAAGATCATCAGCATTCAAGAGCAGAAAACTGAAGTATCCAAACACACCGTGTATCAGAAGTTTAACGATTTTCGCATGAAAGCCAGAATTAATATCGCTACATTCATGACCGAAATAAAATCTCTGGTGAAACAATTATGAGAAATAGGAGAGAAAATATCAGACGTAACCAAAATCTCGAAAATTATGAACAGCATGCCATCGAAATATGATATGCATGGGATTCTCTAGACTCATCGAAGCAAACACTAACCGATATCATTGCTCGTCTGATGGAAGGAAAACAGAAGAACTCCATGAAAGATGGAAGTGATGCCCCACTCTTGCTCTACAAGTGCAATCAATGAGAATACATCCAGGCAATGAACTCTCTTGTACTCCAAGAAAGCAAACATACAGAAACTGAAACAGAAAATCAGATGTGGATTTTGTAAACAAAGCGGTTGTTGCGGTTAAGAAACCCTATATGTTTTGAAGCCTCTCTCAATGACAACCTTTCACTTCCAGTCGTTGTGACACAAATCAAGTCATCTGCTTGTTTTGTGACACCTTATAAAGTCAAGGACTATCTCAAAACTCTCTCTCTCTCTATGTGTACCTGGATTCGCAAGCCATCAAATTTCTCAACACTCTCAACAGTTTTAACTAACTCCGTTGTAAGACGTTAGATAGGGCGCATATACACTCCTTTCAGGAAATGTAATTGAAGAGTGTCGTCCTCATCAGTCAATATTTTCGATCAGTTCAGTTCAGTAGAGATCGAGTTCAATACATATCACTTTTCGCATGTACTTATTATCTGATCGGAACCGCATTTTCAATATTTCTGAATTCGCAAGAATAGTGTCTTCAAATCAGTTTTCACCGCTTTGAATCAGTGTAACAGTGTTTACCATCACCTGTAATTTTCGTGTAAATGGAAAACATTCGAATCTTCGAAATCCTTTCTTTCGTCCTTATATCTCCACCAACATACCTTACCTATTACCACAGAGGAACGAATAGAAGAGAGAACCTCCCGAAGTGTTGGCCAATCGTCAGAAAAGGGTGAGTTATATAATCAAAAATTTCATTGAATTATATTTTGAAATATTTTCGCAATCGCACCAACATTATTTATGGTCCTTCGATCCAAGATAGTTGTGGAAAACAGCTGATTTGAAGATACGTCTCTTTATAAGAAACAATACGTTTTTTATATCTCGCACTTTTTATTGAATTGTTCCATATTCGCAAGTTAGAGTTTATTATTTTAAATTTCCATTGGAAATGTTTTTGTTGAACAAATTTATCACATTCGTACGGCAATTATGGCGAGTACATTGGAAAAACAATTAGTAATTTTTGAAAAGAAAAAAAAATGTATTTTATCAAAATGCAATCGATTTATGACCTTTCAAAAAGGGCTTCCAAAGACGAAAGAAGGGTTTATGAATTTCAAATAAAAGCTAGAACCATGAATAAGGTTAGGGATGATTTGGTAGAAATCATAGACAAAATAAATGAAGTTAATTCTGAAATAAAAGAAAAATTTGTGCCGTCATACGCGGAAATTGAAGCTTTTGATGGAATGTATTACGTTGCAAATGATTTATTCGTCTTATTGGAATGCAAAAGAGAGGCAAAAACCACAAAAGAAGTTAGGTTTCCCACAACCGCAGGTTCTAGCGGTTATGGGTTTGGTGCAAAATTGAAACCTATTGATTTGCCCAAGTTCAGTGGCGTACCAGAAGAATGGCCAATATTTCATGAACTTTTTATAAAAATGGTTCATGAGAATATCGCATATACAGATGTTGAGAAAGTTACGCATTTGATTACGTATTTGGAAGGTTCAGCGAGATTGGTTTGCGGGTCTATTTCACCCACTGCAGATAATTATACACTGATTAGGCAAGCTCTTATTGATCGTTTTGAAGATAAGAGAGCTCTTTCTGCTTCTTATCTAGAAAAGATTTTGAATTTTAAACAGCTTCAAACAGAATCTGAACAGGGGTTAGAGAATTTTCTTTCAAGTTTTGTACAACCAGTTAAAGCACTCAAACAAATGAAATTGACTGATCTTGCAGACATGATATTTTTGCATTTGGCGTTGAAAAGGTTGGATTCAACTACTTCTAGAATGTTTGAAAACAATAATCGCTCGGGTACTGATATCCCAAAATTTGATTTGTTAGTTAAATTCGTTTCTGAACAAGTCAAAATCCTAGGACGTAGCAACTCTTCCAAGCCTGCTTCTACTGTAAAACACTTTTCACATTCGCAATCTAAGAATCAAGCTTATCTGAAAAGTTCACAAAATATAAATTACGCATTATTGAGGCGGGAACCAAAAACGGGTTCTTTCGTGGGGCACACCTCGACTTCGCAAAAACCCAGAGGTACCGTCAGTGAATGCTCATTATGTAATTCGCGTGACAACCACCTCTTGTACTTCTGTCCCACATTCAAGAAGTTGAAAGTAGAAGACAGATGGAAATATGTCAAGTCAAAGAAACTTTGTTTCAATTGTCTTTCGCATCTTCATATGAGCAGCGCATGTCAATCTGGCAAAAACTGTCAAATTCAGAACTGTAACAAAAGACATCATAGCTCTCTTCACAGTTATCCTGAATACAGTGCGCATGTTGATTTAAATACAGCATCTTCCACAGCCACATCCGCACCAGCCACATCCGCACCACCCACATCCGCACTAGCCACATCCGTAACTCCTAGTTGCTCTTTCGCAATTCAATCACAGTCGTTTTGTTCCACCGATGTATTACACGATCTCCGGATTCCTTCGACTGTCTTGCTTGCCACAGTTACTGTCTTAGCAAGAGATTCCGGTGGTAAAATGCATGAGCTGCAGGGCATTCTAGATTGTGGCTCGCAATCGCACTTTGTTACTCACAAAACTTGTCGCAAATTAGGGCTCATAATTGAATCTAAATCCTCAATGGTCAAAGGCATTGGTTCATCTCCTCTGAACGTGTCTTCTAGTACCATTCTCAATTTTCATTCAAGGTTTGATCCAGAAAACAGTTATGTCGCACACGCACTTGTCAAAAGTTTAAGTGAACGCATACCGACTGCTCCTGTTTCTCTAGCAACACTTGAAAGATTTACCACTTGTATTTCCAGAATCCAGAATAAGTATTTCCAGAATCCACGAGAAGTGGATATTCTCATTGGAGCAGAATTGTGGCCACTGATTGTAGGTTCACGAAAAATAGTTGGTCCTGCAAATTGTCCTGTCGCGCTTGAAACAACGCTTGGCTATGTGGTTATGGGTCGTGCAGACATCGAAACTGCTACACGATCTGATTCTGTTTGTTTATTCGCACAGGCGCAAAAGCAACATTCACTTGAAGATCTCGTTCGAAACTTTTGGGAACTTGAAGAAGTACCTAAACGTAAACTTTTGAGTGTAGATGACAAGAAATGCAAAAAGTTTTTTATGGACACTTATATTCGCAACCAGACGGTACATTCACTGTTCGTCTACCGTTTCGCAAATCACCAGACGTTTTGGGATTTTCTAAAGACGCTTGTATAGCAAAATTTGTGTCCCTTGAACGCAGACTTCTCAAGAATCCAACAATGCATACGCTGTACAAAAACATAATAGACGAGTATATCCAAAATGGTACTGTGTCACGTGTTGGTCACACAAATGAAAAGTTGGATGAATATGCATATTATTCGCCACATCATGGTGTTTATCGTCCTGATCATCCGACTACTCCTTTACGCATTGTATTCAACGCTTCCTCGCCTACAAGTTCATCATATTCATTGAATGATTTGATGTTTGTAGGACCCAAATTGCACGCAGATATTTTCAGAATGTTGATACACTTCAGGCTTTATCCATTTGTATTGACATCAGATATCAAACGCATGTTTTTACAAATAAATGTTGATCAGCGAGATCGTCGATTTCAGCGTTTTATCTGGAGATCAGACCCAAGTGAGCCGCTGAGAGCACATGAGGTCAATAAAGTTGTGTTTGGCAACTCCAGCTCTCCATATTGTGCAAATAGGATCATCCTACTCCTAGCCGAGTTAGAAAGATCACGTTACCCACTCGCTTCTGTTGTGGCTGAGCGGGACGTTTATGTCGATGATGTTGTAACATCTACAGAATCAGAAGAAAAGTTGATTGAACTTTATGACCAACTGCAGTCAATGTTCACATCAGGAGGATTCACGTTATCCAAATGGAAAACGAACTCTTAAGAATTGATGAAAAAAATTCCGGAAGAATCACACATGTTATCTGCAATCGATTTTAATCGTGATTGCTGGTCCAAGGTTCTTGGTGTCCAGTGGCTATCACAAAAAGACGCATTTTCATGTGCCGTGGATGTCAACGAGTCATCTTGCACAAAACGCACAATTCTAGCTTTAACTAGAGTATATTTGATCCATTGGGAATAGTCGCACCTGTAACAATCATTGCCAAACTTATCTTGAAAGAACTTTGGATAAGTAATACAGAATGGGACGATACACCTCCACTGGAAATTGTGGAAAAATGGAAATCATTCCAGAATAGTCTTCCGCTTGTGAACCAGCTGATCGTTGATCGTCATGTGGGCCTAGTTGAAGGCGCTCACACATCATTGGTGGGTTTTGCTGACAGCTCCATCAACGCATATGGTGTTTGTGTTTATGTGCGCACTTACATAATAGGTCGCAAACCAGTTGTGAAGTTGTTATGTGCGAAATCAAAGGTCACACCCAAGCGGGTAGTCACGATACCGCGACTCGAGTTATGTGCAGCCCTGTTATTGTCGAATTTGATGAAGTCCATTCTCGAAAGTTATGAGTCTCGACACAAATTCGATTCAGTTTTCGCTTTCACAGATTCCAAAGTCACCTTGTATTGGATACGCTCTGACCCCTCAAGGTGGAAAATATTTGTGGGAAATCGCATTGCACAAATACATGAAAACCTAGCGCCGCAACATTGGTATCACGTTTCAGGCGATGAAAACCCTGCCGATGTGCTATCGAGAGGGACAACGCCTGAAAATCTTTTTCACCATCCATTGTGGTGGACAGGTCCGTCTTGGCTCAAAGAGAATGAGTCAAGTTGGCCTCTATCTGAAAATGACGAGCATAATGAAATTCCAGACACTGAGGTCAAAATAACCTCATTTGTCGCCACTGTAACACCTGACAATATACTATCGCCACTATTGGATAGAATTTCTACATTCAGGAAACTGTTACGAGCGACAGCATACATTTTCAGAGCATGTACCCGATCCAATCTGAAAACTCCTTTCTGAAATACGAAGAGCTGCGAAAGGTGACAGACTTCTGGATTCGCTATGTTCAATCGCAAGTATTTCATGATGAAATATCCAAACTACGTAAGGGATTACAAGTCACCAGTAATATCCGTCATCTCGACCCATTTCTGAGTGAAGGTATCCTCAGGGTGGGAGGTCGACTTCAAAATGCACCATTACTATCGTACGATCAGAAACATACTATACTGCTTCCTTCTAAAGGAAGATTCTTGGATATGGTAATCGACCAATCCCACATCGATCTTCTTCACGCAGGACAGCAGCTCGTTCTTTCTAATCTGCGACAGAGGTATTGGATTCCTAACGCGATTACACGTATCCGTACACGAATCCATCGTTGCAATATTTGTTTCCGCACTCGTCCAAAACCAACAATTCCAAAGATGGCTCCACTTCCTGGCTTTCGGGTGGAGACGTCCCGCGTATTTGACCACACTGGAGTCGACTACGCTGGCCCCTTTTTCGTCACACCACAACGTCGCAGAGGACAACTGTTTGTTTGTGTGTCTTTCAGTGAAAGCTGTACACATGGAACTAGCCTCTGAATTGTCAACAGATTGTTTCCTCGCCGCATACAAGCGCTTCATCTCACGGAGAGGACCGTGCTCTTTTCTGCTGTCAGATGGAGGAACAAACTTTATTGGTGCCCGCAGAAAGCTAAGTGAGCTGGGCGAATTGATCACTTCCGCATCATTTAGAGCAAATATTGGGGGAGAATTAGCTTCCAAAGGAATTGAATGGACCCTGGTTTGGGGGAATCTGGGAGTCCAACATCAAGAGCGTCAAGGGACATCTCCAACGCTTTATTGGAGACCAAGTACTCACGTATGGGGAATTCAATACTGTTCTCATACAAGTTGAGGCTGTAATGAATAGTAGACCATTGTGGGCGCTAAGTAATGATTCCATGTCTCCTACCGCGCTAACGCCTGCACATTTTCTCACCTTGGGCACAAGTTTAAATCAAATTCCTGCAGAGGACGTTAGAGATGTTCCTCAGAATCGCTTAACAAGATATCAAATGATGGATCGCATCGTTCAAAATTATTGGGACCATTGGCACAACGAAAACCTCCATACACTTCAATCACGAGCAAAGTGGACAAAGAACTCAACGCCAATCAACGAAGGAGCCGTTGTGGTTCTCATGAAAGACAATGTTTCACCTTTACACTGGCCACTTGGAGTGATAGAAAAGGTCTATCCTGGAGCTGATGGTGGGGTTCGAGTTGTCACTGTCAGAACTCGTTCTGGTACCTACCGCCGTCCAGTGGGCAAAGTTTGTCCACTCCCAACCCAATAATTCATACTTTTTCGAAATCATTATCAATGTTATTTGTTTGTTGTTGTTATTGTTCACGTCTTTTCAATAATAAATATTAGTTTTGTTGCTTTAGTACTGCAATTCATTTTTTTTTCATCGTTCAGACACAATGTTTCAGGTTGGGGGGTAATGGATACGCAAGCCATCAAATTTCTCAACACTCTCAACAGTTTTAACTAACTTCGTTGTAAGACGTTAGATAGGGCGCATATACACTCCTTTCAGGAAATGTAATTGAAGAGTGTCGCCCTCATCAGTCAATATTTTCGATCAGTTCAGTTCAGTAGAGATCGAGTTCAATACATATCACTTTTCGCATGTACTTATTATCTGATCAGAACCGCATTTTCAATATTTCTGAATTCGCAAGAATAGTGTCTTCAAATCAGTTTTCACCGCTTTGAATCAGTGTAACAGTGTTTACCATCACCTGTAATTTTCGTGTAAAAGGAAAACATTTCTGGTAATTCGAATCTTCGAAATCCTTTCTTCCGTCCTTCTCTCTCCTCCAACATACCCTACCTATTACCACAGAGGAACGAATAGAAGAGAGAACCTCCCGAAGTGTTGGCCAATCATCAGAAAAGGGTGAGTTATATAATCAAAAATTTCATTGAATTATATTTTGAAATATTTTCGCAATCGCACCAACAGTGCCCTTATATCTATTTTTTATGAGAGAGATCAATATTTTCTTAGGATTTTTCTTACATGTCAGTTCTCCTGAACACTTGTAACTGATTATTAAATTTAAAAAAATTTTAGACAGCAATATTTTCATGAAATTTATTTTTCTTGTGCTCGTTTGAGACTGGACTCTTTCTTCTCTACCATTGCTTGAGAAGATTCCGAATTTGAGCTTCATCACAAATTTATATTCTTTACCTCAGTTGCATCTTAGAAACATTGTTTAAATCAGCAAATCTCCATGTTTCGTTTCTAATACTCATATGTCTAAATTGTTAATTTGAATTCTTTATCTAAATTGTATCCTTGGAAAATTGAACTAAAAAATTTTACATAATTTTATATTATACCTTTAAGAAAATCTGAGACTAGTCTTGTCCTTGATTTCGTCCATATCACGAGTCATGTGACTCAAATCTGTCACAAGATACTGGTTTTGTTTACTTTTCCACAGCGTATATATCAGCGTCAAAGTATCTGAGCTACAGGAAAGATCCCAGACCGACTACATATCATATCCAGCTAGTAGAGTAGCCATTGTCTTGAGACACCTGAAGGCACCTACGTCCAACGTTGAAGTAGCGCTCTGGAGTAAGTCTTTCCACTCATCGCAACGACTGATCATAAGATGTTAACGAACCACAAACCACCTAATCTTTTGTAGGCGAATCGACTCTAGTAAAACTAGCTTGTACTTTTCCTTTCTAAAAATTGTATTTTATGCAAGCAAACATGTTTCTCATAAAAAAATGTGATTATGTAACTTTGTGAATATAGCGTTTTCTGAAATTCTGGCCTTTTACTGTTGAGAAGCACAAATCCGTGTTTTTTGGTATTTTCATTTAATAAAAAAAGAACCTGGTGCCCATGCTTACCTAGTATCTTTTATCTCTGTCTCCGTAAATATTTGTCAAAGGATCTATCTTTTATACTGCAGATAACTATACCCACGACCTTCCGTACCAATCTGAGCAGCTCACAGGCATTACTGTATTAAATGAGCAAGTAAATAAAAATAAAGCTCTCATTTTTAGTTACAAGCCATACTGGCGGAACAATGAAATCTCGCAGAAAAAAGTAGAATGCAACGCAACGAGAAGAAAGATCACTAGAAATCTTCGAAAACCACCAGACACAATTACGACAATAATGGAGGAACAACTGAAACAAGAAGGACCTACAAAAATTGATGAAAAAATCAAAGAGAGAACAGTGGGGAGAACTATGTAGGAACCTCGAGAAAGACATCTTAGGCAATGGATACTATATTACAAGGAGGCATCTCAAACTAAAGGGCATGCCATGTCAAATAGAAGATGAATAAAAAATAAGGATGGTTGATATACTATTTCCTGACAAAGATGATCGGTGGACCCGCAGGCCACCAGTCCCAAACCCACCACTATTTATAGAGTGAGAACTCAAAAATGCGGTAGGGAAAATTAAACCGGGTAAGTCTCCGGGACCAGACCACCTGACACCAGAAACCATAATGGAAGTAGCTGAAAAAGCCCCAACATTTGTCGTACAGACATACAATGAACTTCTAAAAAGAGAGAAGTTTCCAAAGAAATGGAAAAGTGCAAGAGTATTGCTGATCCCAAAATCGGACCAACAACAATTAAAGGGAGGAATACCGCCACACCAGCCGATATGCCCACTTGATTCCCCAGGTGAACTGTATGAACTGCGGATCCGAGAATGCCTAGAGAACGAGCTTAACTACAAGGTGGTAATATCAGACAATCAATTTGGCTTCCGTTCAGTTAGATCAATAGTTTGTGGAACTGAACGAGTGAAGGAATTTGAGAGAAATACAAGGGAAACCTGGCGCGCCCTAATCGCAGTAGACGTCAAAAACGCATTCAACACGGCCACCTGGAGAATTATAATGCGTAGACTGACCGCGATCGGGATCAGCCCATATCTGATAAATACTATTTCTAACTACTTGGAAGACCGCGAAATCTCATTAGCAAGAGACCACCGTAACGAAATCACAGCAGGGGTACCGCAGGGCTCGGTCTTCGAGCCGACCCTATGAAACATACTGTATGACGGAGTGTTGAGTCTTGAGCTCCCGGCAGATGTAGGAACAATAGCCTTCGCGGATTTAGCAGCAATGGTGACTACCATTAAGAAAACAGAACTGATAGAAAAAACAAATCAGGCACTCGAAAATATAGCAGAATGGATGACAACAAACCAGCTGCAGATAGCCCCGCAGAAAACTGAAGCCATAATCCTCAGAGGCCCTCGTAGAAGAGACGACGTAATATTTGATGTTGTTGTACAAATAATATAGAAAAAAACTCTTAAATATCTTGGGATATACTTGGACACGCAAGGGACATTTGGTAAACATGTCAACATGGCCATAGCAAAGACGGAGAAAACGCAAGCACTACTAACAAGACTGATACCCAACATTAGGGGTCCAAGTAACGCGAAGCGACAGGTCATGTGTAGAGTAACACACGCGATCATTCTGTATGGGGCGCCGATCTGGGCGGGTGTACTGAAGATCGCAAGATATAGAGAGATGTTCCTGGGTATGTAAAGAAAGGCACCGCTACGTGTAGCAAGTGCATACAAGACCACATCGAAATAAGCACTTCAGGTGATATGCGGAGTCCTGCCAATCGACTTTATAATCGAGGAGAGAAAGGAACTCCATGGGTCATGAGAAGGGCACCTACCAAAGGCGCGAAAACAGATGAGTGCAGTACACTAACAAATGGCAGAGTAGATGGGTACTACTAACCAAGGCGCAGTGGACGAAAAAATTGATAAGGGACAGAAAGGCACGAACAAACTGTAAGCACCGTCGAACTGACTATCACCTGACACAGGAACTGTAAGCACACGGTTCATTCAGAACCTCCACTAAATGAATGGGTAAGAGTGCAGGCGATAATTACATATACTGTGGAAGGCAGGGCACCCCAGGCATACAATTTTTGAGTGCCACAGATTCAATGAACTACGTATAGAGATGCATTCAAACCGGGGAATAAGAATAAATGAGGAAAACCTGACACCGTATATGACAGAACGTAAGACCAACTATGAAATAGTCGTGCGTCACATTGGAAATAAGGAAAACTGAGGAGAGGAAACAACAAAGGAATAATTGAGAGAGATAAAAGCAGCGACAGTTAAAGGACGAAGCACTTGTATGTGACGAAATATTCTAGCGAACGGTTCCAGGTGGGAGTTGAGTATGGGGTGGTTTTAGCAGGTAGAAGTCCGGCACTATTGGCACGCGATGGACATCAAGCGGCCAGTGTCCATAATGTGTCGAACTGGTGGACAAGGGAACAGGTAAGAACTGCGAACAGAGCAATAATGCTATTCTTATACATCTGGAGGTCGAAGGACTTATAGAAGAAGGCATAGGAGAATGAGGAATAGGGTACATTAAAATGAAATCCATGACTACAATAAGCAGGCGCTGAATCCAAGAAGAAAGTGACAAAACCACGTTTATCGTGCCATGCAAAATTGAGGAAGAAAGTTTGAATGACATAGTAGAACTTTATAGTCAAACTCAAGGACTGCTACGAAGAACAAAGATGTATGACCTAGGCATCAAAACTGCAGGAAAACTTGACACTACATACCTGAGAAAATGCGCAGATCATGTCTTCTATGACAGCGACATGAAGGTGGCAATCAACAACGATAATCCACAGACACACGCCAGGACTACAAGAAAACTAAGGACGAAGGAAGGACATTCGCGCACCTGTTTAAAGCAGTGAAATAGAAGGTAAACCCGGAAGAAAAGGGGCTCACCATAAAATTTTTCAAAGAACTAACAAAGGAGACCTCCTAATGGAAGTCGCAGGAGGGAGAATACAAAGTGAAACTGAAAGAAGAGATAAAACGAAACTTGGATCTCGAGGTGCAAATTACCCGAAACCAGGCCACGGTCCTCATCAATTATATTGACGCCAATCTGAACCCGCACCAGATCGAGGAGTCTATCCTAAAGGCACGACCAGAGATAGATAGAGAAGACATCAAGATCAACTCAGTGAGAAACAACAGAAACGGAAGTTGAATGACAACAATTGCAGTAGAAAGAACTCTGAGAGATACATTGATGGATGATTGGGTGCACCAGAAAAATTGTATTGCAAGGTGCTATAGATGCCAGGGTTTTGGACACACGTCGAGCGAGTACAACAGCGAGGATAGATCCGATGCCTGCATCAGATGTGCAAAGAGAGTGCAGCGTGCACGTCATGCGCAATAGAGGGACACCGGGCCGACTCTATGGGTTGCCCGGTGTGCAGGAGGCTAGTCAGAGAAGCGGGATGGTTACCAAGCCGTTATGAACGTTCTAAAAATAAATTTAGGACGGACAAAGGCAGCTCACTAGGTAGCAAACGTAGTAATAAGAGACAAAAAATGATCTGTTGATAGTGTCCGAATCTAACGAAAAGATCACAAGCTCAAAGTGGCAGTTAAATTTGTTAACAAAAAATAGAGATGAAGAACATAATTAGACGAGAGAGATTCGTATGCACGGAGTTCCAGGATTATGACATTATAGCTTTTTATATCTCACCGAATGCCCCAATAGACGAATACATACTAACAGAAGATAACCTAATGAAAACGGCCAGAGATAGAAAAAGAAGCTGCATCATAGCGGACATACGGATGGCATGGGTTGCAATTGTCACGATAGACGCCAGAAACGCATTCAATACTGGAGTGTGGAGCATAATCATTAACCGTCTAAGAGAAATAAAAATAAGTAAGTACCTGATTGGCACCATAGAGAGCTATTTTCATAGAAGGTCCTCAAAGATAGAAAAAGAGTCCATGGAAAAGATGCAGGGCGTCCCACAGGGCTCAGTACTGGGACCTACACTTTGGAACGTCTTGTACGTTACCGTATTGGGACTAAAACTGCCAAAAACTAGTCGAGAAAACGAACGAATCACTTGCAATTATCGTATAATAGATAAAGATCACAAAGCTTACGATCGCCCCCGAAAAATGGAGGCCCTCATATTGAAAGGGCCAAGGAAGCGAGGTAGTATTCAAGATCGACAAAACCGCTATTACTCCCGGAAATTCACTGAAATGTCTAGGTATTCACCTGGACGACAAGATGAAATATAACGCCCGTCAGAACATGGTGAGAAAAGCGGAAAAAACGGTATCCGGCCCATATCGGAATGATACCTAACATAGATAGGAGAATTCAGTACTACGTGGCACAATCCATGATGCTCCGATATGGGAGAGTTATGAAGGTGAAACAGTACAATGGTATGATCAGTCTCCAGCGCAGACTTCTGCTAAACGTTATCTGCGCCTACAGAACAGTATCAGCAGAGGCAGTCCAGGTGATATTCGGCGTCCCGTCCATCGACCTGCTAGTGGAAGAGAGAAGTAATATATACCTAAAGAGGAACCAGGGGGTGAGTGCAAAAAACGAAGAGAAAGCTGGAACGATTCAAAAGTGGCAAGAGAGATGGTGAAGAGATTCTGGTATAGCCAGTTGGACTAAGAGGCTGATACCCAACTTAGAGACGTGGCGTAGGTGCAACCACAGGAACCTTAACAACTATACCACACAGTTTTCCACCGGACATGGTTCCTACAGAACATTCACCCATAGAATAGGTGAGGCAGCGGACAAGATGTGTATCTACTGTGGAGAGAGGGACACACCGCAATACATTGTACTGGAGTGTGAGAGATGAAACGCGGTGACAGAGTATAACATAACGGTGACAAACATTGTAGGGACAATGATTTCCAACAAAAAGACTTGGGACGTAATCTCCAACCTTATCACCAAGATAATGACAAGCAAGGAAAATTAAGAAAGGGAATATCAGAATAGAGAAAGAATATAAAGGGCAACCGTAACAATCAAGGTTCCCAACAGTTTGAATTGTGTCTTTGAATGGTACCAAATTTTTGAAATCCACAACAGAAAGACAGAACAAGGTGCAGACAGGGAGGAGTTTTAGCTGGTAGGCGAGTTTATACTTGAGTCCAGCATAACCGTATCGAACAGTAAACATGAGTTTTCACCTCCAAGGAAGAAAAAGGTTTGGTTAGGTAATGTTAGGAAACTTTACATTCTTCTATGGACTGCTAATTCTTCAATTACATTTGTACAGCATGCATAAAATACTCGCACTAGGTCAATTCAGAGCATGAATGTTCCACGCTGCAGCCTCACGCATAATCAAAAATTTATAACGTATGAGAAACAAACGCAAATTCAAAAGAGGGTTGAAAAAATTTGTTGATAATAATTACGATATGCTTCTACTGATTTTGGAATAATTAATAATCATTATTATAGGTGCCTTCCAGATCTCACCTCAAACAGATCTCTCTCTCTCTCGCACTCTTTCTCTCTCTTTCACTCTTTCTCTCTTTTTCGCTCTCTCTTCTCTCTCTCTTCCTCTTCCTGTCTTCACACAGAGAGAAAAGACTGCAGTAGGTTCATACACAACGTTGTGTGAGACACAGTTGTGTAGATATTTCACACAGTTGTTCGTTTTTTCATCATACTCATAATTTTAATAAATATTTGTGCAAGTCAATTTGTATAGTATTCATGCACTTCCACATTGCTTAAAATTACTCAAAAATATGCACATCTACCATAGCACAACTTATATGGAAAATATCTACAACGCATTGAACTCATCTTACACCCGTTGTGCACTTTCTATTTCGTATACACAAATTGTATACTATTTCAACAAAATTCTGTAATTTGCCACAACTTGACCAAGGCGTCGTCTCACCCTACTAAATACGAATGCGCGGTATGTGCACCTGTCGTATCTTGAATGTCTAAATACTCCAATGGACTACCTAAGCATGACGTCAAAGTGGGTGAAACTTGGTACACCTTTCCAAACATTTGATTTTTCCGGCAAAAGGTTTCAACTAACCGAGTCTTTATTGGAAATAATATCGATTATCTTTATTCTTGACGAAATTATGCAAAATCATCAAATCAATAGTTTCTTATGGGTTTTTAACACTAATTACCAGTTTGTTTGGAAATGTTTTATAAGCTCCGCCCACTTGTGACGTCAGGACTTAAGTCAGGACTTAGGTAGTCTATTGTCCAGTTCATCAGTGTTTGATTGTTTTATACTGATCTAAGGGCGAAGCTGGCTAAGTGAACTCAACTATCATTTATTAATTTGCTTCTGTGTATGTGGTTATATGTCGAATGGAAGTGCCAGAATAACTCATAATCATCATTTGTAACAGTTTGATAAGGGCATCGTCTCACCTACTTCCTACCTAAATAAGTATAGTATGACACGAAGATTACTTTAAACTTTATTATTATTCAACATGTTCCAAAATAAAATGTATGGTTCATTTGTGTTTTGTTAGGTATTTTGTGTTTTTGTCATTTTATTTGTAATTAGAGTTTGTAGTTTATTTATTTTTGTTATTAGTTCTTTGTAATGAAATAAACATTTTTGAATGACATTTAATTTCATTTCAACCTTCTGGAAAATTAAGCTTATAATTTCTAAACAGAATAAGAAATATTGAAGCAAGCAGGTTGAAACTGATGCTCATCTCATCTTATTCTGTTTGAATGTTATGTACCTCAAGTGTATCCTACCTATGAAGTTTGTCCTTGCTTTGTACACAAATGTGTACAATATACCTACACAATTGTCTGTATACACAAATTTGTGACAATTTTTGCAATATATTTGAAATACTCACACAATTTTTACAAACTAGGTACAGAAATTGTTGCCATTTACTACATTTCAGGTTTATCATTCTTATACAATTTATGCATGAACAGTACACAAGTTGTTGACATTCCTCACACAACATACTGATTAATTGTATATTTGGTGTATACACCAAGTAATAATGTACAAGGTGGTGCAATAATAGAACTTAAGTTGTGTTTGCTTTTAAACAAAACTTTTAGTTTTTATTCATTCCTTGTATACGGTTAGTACATAATATTGGTTGAAAAAATTGAACAAAACTATTCAGAATAATACAACACAAGTGCATCGTTTATACACAATATCTCTAATACAATATTACCCATAGCAGAAAACTCAACAAATTGGTGCTTGTCAACTTTTCAAAAACAAATTGTGCTGAAATTATTTACAATTAATTGTGTAGAAAACATGCATTTGTTTCTCTCTGTGCATCCTGCAATATTAGTATGTCTGGTTATATAGGAATAGAGTCACTATTTTGTTTGCTGGCTACAATATAAGCTGGCTTAGGTAGCCGCAACTTTAATTAGTTCTCCTAGGATTATGTAATCTTTATAGTTATGTATACATATTTCTTTTTTGTTATAGACGGATCTGTATCTGTTTTATATCTGAATTATATCTGAAATATATGGGTCAAACAAAAAGTCAAAAAAGCTTCCGAACCAGGCGTCACATGACATATGTCACGACCTCTCAACACACCAAACAACCACTTCCTCACCACCACGCCAAACCGCGCACCGCCTCAACCCCTGCCCACCAGAAATAACCAAAACAATTTACCGACAATTACATTATTGGCCACAGCGTCATAATCCATAGAACCGGGAAGAAAACAGACGAACTAACCTCAATGCGGCGTTTGGTTAGGTTAGGTCATAGAGGCATTGGAAGACGAGTACAAGGAAACCAGAAGGGAGCTAAGAAAAACGATGAGTAGAGCCAAAAAGGAGGAGTGGAAGACCCTGTGTGATGGGCTGGAAGATGACCCCTGTGGGCAGGGGTACAAAATTGTGATAAGCAACCTAAAGAGACCCATAACACCCTATGACATTGATCAAGAAGGAAAGCTACGGATCATAAAGGAGCTCTTTCCAGACAGCGGAAAAGAACCAGGCTGTCCAGACGATGATCCCCAGCCCCAGCCACAAAGCTGAAGAACAAGAAGACTCCAGGGCCAGACAGACTACCGGCTGAAATAATTGAAGCAGCAGTCACACTCTCGCCGAATGCTTCAACAACCTAGTCAGGACAAACGGGTTCCCCAAAAATAGGAAAGTCGCGAACGTCATACTTATACCAAAGAGCAAAAACAAGTAGAGAACATTATGCCTTTTGGCCACAATCGGAAAAATAAACGAACACCTAAACAAAGCGAGATTGGAAACCGATCTGGAAGAGAAGGAGGGCATTTGTCCAAGCCAGTTCGGCTTCAGGTCGGGAAAATCCACTGAATCAGCTGCCAAGCAAGCACTGGACAGAATCACATTCAGCCGAAAAAAGTGGGGAGCCATAGTTGCGATAGACATAAAAAACGCCTTCAACACCGCAAAATGGGAAATAATCATGGAGAGACTAAGACGCCTCAACACAAGCACGAACACCATTCGGGCATACCTGTCAGATCGTAGCCTAGAAAGCAGAGAATACACACAAAAAATGGCGCAGGGGGTTCCACAGGGGTCGGTCCTCGGCCCCACCCTGTGGAACGTCCTATACGACGAAGTTCTACGACGAGTTCCCATTAGACTGCCATGCACAAGCGTACGCTGACCATCAGCGCAAATACAAGGGAAGAGATGATTGAGACGGCAAACCGAGCATTAGACCAGGTAAGATTATGGATAGACGAAAACGGCCGAGAGGCCGCAATAGAAAAGACAGAGGCAACCATTATCAAGGGCCCAAAGAAAAGAGAAGGAGTGACCTTCCTCATGGGGGAAACCATCGTTACACCAAAGGAGTACATGAAATACCTATGCATCTGGATTGACGACAAAACTATATTCAACGAACACATCAGAAGGACGTGCAAGAAGGCAGACAGGCAAGTAACTGCCCTATCAAAGATCCTCCCAAACTTAAGGGGCCCAGGACCTTGAAAAAGGAGGGTATTAATTATATGGAGTGGTCCAATCCATCCTGCTGTACGTGGCGCCGGTCTGGGCACGGGTTATGGACGTCAAAAAATATGGAAAAATGGCAACATCGACGCAAAGGAGGATGATGATCACGGTGGCGTCTGCATACAGAACCGTCTCCTCCAATTGACCTGCTGGTGGGGAAAAGGGTACGCCTGGACAGGCTCGACAGGGTAACCAAGGCACAGACAAAACCAGATAAAGAGAAGCTACCGTGAACGAATGGCAGAAAAGATGGGAAAGAAACCACATAACTGCCCAATGGACATAACGCCTGATACCTCATATTAGACCGTGGCTGAAATGCGAAGTCAATACATTGAACTATTTATTACGTGACGCAGACGCTGACTGGCCATGGGTCTTTCAGAACGTATACCCTGAGGATCAAGAAATCCTGAGATGACCTGTGTACATACTGCAGGGAGTGGGACGATCCACAGCACACAGTCTTTGAGTGCGGCAGGTGGCACGCTCAGAGGACGGGCTTCGAGACACTACTTGGAGACCATATAACACCAGAAAACCTACTAGAAACTGTGGCAAGAAATCGTAGGTCATGGGACGTGGGCGCGAGATACATCAGAGAAGTGATGGAAAGAAAGGAGAAGGAATGAAGGGAGAGACAAAGTCGCAACCGAGGGGTTTAGAGATGACGTAGAGAAAGAGAGGTGAGCAAACGAAGATCTGCATTGAAAAAGCCACCCGCACCTATTATATCCTACTGGATAGCTCCGGGAGCAGGAGAGGGCCTGGGGTGGTGAGTTTCCATCACAAAAAAAAGTTAGTTTAGGTTATGTTAGGTTGCTCAACCGTCGCGTACGCTAATGATTTAGCCCCAATCGTCAGAGCCGAAGATGAAATAGGCATGATCGAGTCAACGAACTCAGCCCTGAAACAAATAAGCTCCTGGATGATAGCTGGTGGTCTGAAAATAGCCCCGACCAAGACGAACGCCATAATAACGGGACCCAGGAAAAGAGACGAGATAATATTCAGCTTCGAAGGCGCCGACATTGAGAGGTAAACAAAAGCTCTCACAAAGATTCTCCACAACATACGGAGACCCGGTGCGAACAAGAGGTGAATAAGAGGCGAACAAGAGGCGCAGTCATCCTGTATGCGGCCCTCATCTGGAAGCGAGTCATGGATGTAGCTAGGTACTGATGCTTGATCTCTTCGGTGCAGCAGAAAGTTCTGTTGAGGGAAACCTCAGCACAACGAACAGTATCGGCCGACGCCCTTTGCGTTATAGCTAAGGTACCACCGGTCGACCTCCTTGTGAGTGAAAGGGAGCGGCTCCACAGATTAGCAAGGGTCACTCCAGGAGACAAACGTAGAGAAAGGAAGGTCACCTACTACATGTGGTAAGACAGATGGCGACAACTTGACCAAGAATGGACAATGGACCAAGAAGCTGATTCCAAACATCCAGACTTGGTTGGACTGCAGCCAAGCGGAAAAGGATTTCTACATCACCCAAGCGCTCAGTGGCCACCCTTCAGAACCTTAACCCTGAGGATAAATAAGTCCAACGCAGACACGTATATCTACTGATGGGCTACTGATAACTCCGAGCATACTATATTCCACTGCGACAGATGGTTCCTTTATGGAGCGAGCTGGATGGAGCCCTGAACCAGGGCATCACTCCGGATAACATGATCCGGCTTATGTCCGAGAACCGCAACCACTGCGACACAATAAAAGAGTACCTTCGTAAACTACTAAAGGCCAAGGCGGAGGAAAAAATCCAGTTCCAGGCCTTGGAGAGAGAGAGCAGAGCTTAGAAGCCTTGAACGGCATAATAAATGACATACAACTCAATTCTGTAATTCACATAGTCAAAGCAAACCTGTGATATTATACTTTATTCATTCTTTTCTTCATTCGTACCCATTCACAATTTCTTACGTATTTTCAAAACTTATTTACAAAAATTCTTTACTCACTTACTCCCGATGCAATATCCGAGTGGATGGTCCCGGGCTCAAGAGAGGCGTCCAGGGGGGTTTTTAGTCAGAGTTGCGCCTGATACTACCAGAGCCGATGGACTACGACGGACAAAGGCTCTGGTGCCATGCGGTTACCCCCCCACCCAAACACAAAAGTTAAGTTGGGTTAGGTAAGGTTAGATAAGGTTAGGTCAGGTAAAGGGTACCGTTAAGTTTGAGGTTGAGGTCCAGGTCGAGGTCGAGGTCGAGGTCGAGGTCGAGGTCGAGGTCGAGGTCGAGGTCGAGATCGAGGTCGAGGTCGAGGTCGAGGCCGAGGCCGAGGCCGAGGTCGAGGTCGAGGTCGAGGTCGAGGTCGAGGTCGAGGTCGAGGTCGAGGTCGAGGTCGAGGTCGAGGTCGAGGTCGAGGTCGAGGTCGAGGTCGAGGTCGAGGTCGAGGTCGAGGTCGAGGTCGAGGTCGAGGTCGAGGTCGAGGTCGAGGTCGAGGTCGAGGTCGAGGTCGAGGTCGAGGTCGAGGTCGAGGTCGAGGTCGAGGTCGAGGTCGAGGTCGAGGTCGAGGTCGAGGTCGAGGTCGAGGTCGAGGTCGAGGTCGAGGTCGAGGTCGAGGTCGAGGTCGAGGTCGAGGTCGAGGTCGAGGTCGAGGTCGAGGTCGAGGTCGAGGTCGAGGTCGAGGTCGAGGTCGAGGTCGAGGTCGAGGTCGAGGTCGAGGTCGAGGTCGAGGTCGAGGTCGAGGTCGAGGTCGAGGTCGAGGTCGAGGTCGAGGTCGAGGTCGAGGTCGAGGTCGAGGTCGAGGTCGAGGTCGAGGTCGAGGTCGAGGTCGAGGTCGAGGTCGAGGTCGAGGTCGAGGTCGAGGTCGAGGTCGAGGTCGAGGTCGAGGTCGAATTCGAAGTCCTATTTTAAATGCAGGTCTTTCTAAATTTAGATATACATATTGTCATGTAGGAGCAAGGTTAACACTGATAGATGTAATGGAATTTTCATAAGTCGATTCCGTTGCTGCAGTCGTTAAATCTACGGTATAATACGAATATTTGCATGAGAGAAAGACTAGATATAAATGAGGTTAATCTAATACGATATGATAATCCAGTTTTAGATGAAGCCGAGCCTCTTGAAAATCCAAGGGATGATGATATTGGTCTTACAGCACGAAGGAGATTGAATACAATTCATTCCACTCAATGTTTGTAAAACAATTCTGTTTTCAATAGGTGTTGTAGATTTTTTTACTCGTACAACTTGTGCTGTTGGTATTATGAAACTAAAATTCTAACATGCTCTGTACATTTATTTTATATAAATAAATAAAATACCACAAATATACAAAACATTTTATTTCCATTAAATTAAACATAATTTCAAGTAGCGTTGCAGAGTTCAATAAGGCTACGATGTTCGGATGATTATTTTTACCCTAGGGTGAATCATATGGACTGGCTCGACAAATATAATGAAGTGATATTTTTCAATCTTTTCAGAAGAGACACATTTTTTAGCAGTTAGTGGCTGTTGTGTTGCACAATGATCAACATTGTTTAGTAAAATGAAAGTATGGAGGTGGAAATTTCCCATTTGCTCCAGAGAAAAACCTACCAATATTTTTGTGGTATATTGCCCATCAAGACCTCCTCGTATCGATTGCAGATAGATTTGGTACTGTGCAGTCCAGTGTTATGGGAATTGTTAATGCCTTCTTATATATTACATGCAGACTAAAATATAAATATATGAAATGGCCAATAACTGATATTGATCACACTCATATTCAAAGTGGATTTCCATCATTTTCAGGTTAGTATTGTAACCTAGAATTTTGCCTTATACACCAATAATCACTTCAATACTCTATTTAATGAATGTCTCCATTGTTTCCATAGCAAGACAGTTATATTAATAGATTTCAACACCCTTCTCTCAATTTAACAGCTATATGTACAGCTGGAAAACTATTGACATATGTTTTTTTAGCATTTCCAGGATGTGCACATGATGCAAGAGTAAGTTAAACTGCTAGTATGTTTTTTTGACATAGGATGAGTTCGAAATTATCAATTGAATTATTTAATTTTTAGGTTTTTTTCGCGTTCCTCATTGTACAGGGAGATCGAACAACATGGAAAATATAAGTATTTTCGAACAGAAACATTACTTATCATTGGAGACAGCGCAGACCCTTCAAGAGTATGGCTGATGGTTCCATTCAAGGAAATATATTTAAATACTAAGCAGAAGTAATTTAATTTTTGCTCATCTTCAGTCAGAGTCAACAGAAAATGCCCTTGCACTTTTGGAGAGAAGGTGGGCCAGACTCAAATACATAAACACATATTCAATCACCAAACCCATCGAAATTTTCATAACTTGTAGTGCGCTATCCCTTCTGTTTGAAACGTTCTTTATTATATTTTTACTGTTAAGTTCTTCATGAGGCGTTGACTAATGGAAGTGTGCCATCTATGATGTACTATTTCGTGAGTGCCTCAAGCAAGCCGGGCGCGATGAACTCGGGGACATAGGGTACGTCCATAGTGCTCGCTTACGAAAAACTCGCACTGACAAGTTTGGTGGCGTGAACGTGAGGTATGATCACAGATTAGAGAAACTTACAGATAGGACAGTAGACAAAGAACGTTACTTGAGAAGAGAGAAAGTAAAGCGCAAAATTTAAAAGTCCACTGATATCCAAAAACCTCTTCTTCTTTAATCTGTGAGAGCGGTAGAGGTTATAATAATAACAACAATTTGTGTTGGTGTTTTTGATAATTGGTCATCATTTCTCAAGTATAAGACATAGACAATTCTTCCATGTAATCAGTTAATCATTGTTTTTCGTTATTAGCAAAGATAATTTCTTATGATTATTAGTTTTTTCTAGAAGTGTAACGATGAATCAATCACCTAAAAGAGTTGGCGGTAGACATCGTTGTGCAAACAAAAACTGCAAAAATAGTTCAAGAGAATCTGACAATATCAAATTACATTGAATGCATGAAATTTTCCATAGTTCTTCGACAGGTTGATTATTCAATTGATGTAAAATCTTTTGTTGTGGATTTTGAAAAAGCTATATTGTATGTGTTTCCTTGTGACGTTTCTAGTAATATGTGAACTATTATTGATTGCTTCATTGAATTAAAGGTGCAGAATTCAGATAAAATCGTGTGGAAGAGAGGATTTTCTAGGAAAGGAGGAGGATATTTCCATTTTTTTAATATAAAGTTTGCAGTGAGCATATTGAGAGTCACATGTTCAATAATATCAGAGAGAGATCACATTTGATGGATATTGCTTTTCCTGTTGATTACAAAACACTTTCATCTAAGTACATGCATAATTTCACATAAAACATTTCCAATTAGTCCATTTGTAATCCAGTATTGTCTGTGTTTCCCATCAAATTTCAAAATAATCTAGTAGAACAAGTACACTGGGAAAGTGCTGACGTACAGAAGAGTGAAACGAAAACTTTCAACTTCTTATCTTTTCATCGACCTTTTCATTCGCTCAATTAATCATAATATGTTTAATCTTGGAGCATCAAGATAATTGTAATTATGCAACATTTTTCACTGTCCTTTCCGCATACCTCAAACAAATCATGAAAGATTGAATTTTCAGTGCTGACTATTGGCAAATTGATTCATTTACAATTTTTTCACAGGTTAAGATCCCAGTACATCAAGAGAGAGTGACCATGTTTGCAGTATTGTCAGTACTCCTAGAACCACAACTGAAATATCGGAAGATTCAACTATGTTGATAGGAACATCTTCTCCACCAGCAGTTCCACAATATTCTCCTGTGGAAACTCAAACGGAAATAATACTTCATGTGAAGAAAAGTTGCAGAAGAAAATTGTGAGTTTAGAGAATGAAATCACCAATTTGATGAAATAACTTGCGGTTGCTGTGAGCAAAAACAAGTATGTGAGTATCAGCAAAATTTGTAATAATTTGAATAATTCTAACAAATTCGGTAAGAGATATACTGATGAATTCAAAGAATATTAATTGAAATTATATTTTTTGAGTCCCAAGTGTTATAGAGAAATTATAAAACATCTTCTCTACCAAGTCCGAGATCTCTTTGTCGGTTTGTAGAGAAAATCAAGTTTGCAGCTGGTTTCAATAAAGTATTATTTGATATCCTCAAATTAAAAATGAATCAAATGTCGCCTTTAGATGAATTCTGCACAGTGGTCATGGATGAAACGTCTATTAAGACTAATTTGTTTCACAATTTTGCTTCTGATATAAGGTCATTGGTTTGAACTACAACGGAGAAACAAAATCAGTAGAACCTGCCACTTCTGCAACAGTTGTTATAGTTCGCAGTTCAAAATGTAATTGAAAACAACCTTTTGCAAAATTTCTTCATCAACTACATACAAAGCAGACAATATCAAAAATTCGTTAGATGCCATTGTAGAACAGTTATTCGTTATTGGTTTGAGAGTGGTTGGGTTTGTTGATGATATGGGTTTAAACTGTTTGGACCTTGCCAACATTCTTGGTGTTTGTGAAAACAATTCCATAATAACTTTAGGTGGTCAACAAATCTTTTTCATGTTTGATCCTTGCCATTTAATAAAATCAGAAAGAAATAATATGCTGCACAACGAGTTGACTTGGGATGGTAAATCAACGTCAAGGAAGCATATACCGGGTGTAATCTAAATGATGTCATTAATTTCAGGTAGTGATTCCTCGTCATATTTTATGTAAAAAAGTCATGTCTTATGTCCTAATTTGCTTTCTTTTCAGGTGACGGAGTGTCAAAGTTTTAATGAAAATTCTGTTATTTATTAATTACTCAAAAGTCTTTTCGCCGATTTTCATGAAACCTGGTGAGTTCATTAGCAGTTGCAAAGGACTTGTTTTCATGAGGTTAGATTTCAAATTATAAGTAGCGAAGGGTCACCTGATTGATAGTTATGGTGAAAATCATTGTACGCCACTGTTTTGCTCTAAGTTTCATATTTTTATCAGATTAAACATTTGAAAATACAACTTCCATATAATGCTGTTAATTTGAAATGGCAATCCATAGATTTCCTTAATTAATTTATTTCTATCTGAACTCCTTTATCGGTTTCGTCGTTGATATACTGGTTGTTTGTTATGTTTCTGGTCCTATTGTTGTTGTTGTTGTTGTTTCATCAAAACTTAACAAAACATGTGTGCATAAAATTTAATAGAATGTCAAGAAAATATGGAGAATCTGAAAGAAAGATCATTCACATGACTTTTTGAAGGTGCGCAACCACCATTTCTACGGCACTGATTCACGGCATTATAAGAAAGTTACATTATTAATTATTTTTTCTGAAAAAATATTAAACTTAGAGAAAAACAGTGGATTACAATGATTTTTACTATAAATATCAATCAAGTAACCACCTGCCACTTATGATTTCAAAAATAATTTAAAAAAAAACAAGCCCTTTATAACTACTAATAAACACACCAGGTTTCATGAAAATCGGCGAAAAGACTTTTGATTAATTGATAAATAATCGAATTTTTGTTAAAACTTTGACATTCCGTCACTTGAAAAAAACGTTTATATGAACTTTTTTTCATAAAACATGACAAAGAATCACCACCTGGAATTAATGACATCGTTTAGATTACACCTTGTAGAGTATCTGTATGAAAATGATAAAGCTTTAATAAATAGATTAGTCCCCAAGCTGGGCTGTGCACATATAAACCATCAAATTTTGAAAAAATCAAGGTGAATCTAGCAATTCAAGTCCTGAGCAATACTGTAGCTGCTTCCTTGAAAACTCATATTTATTTGAATAATTTACCTGAAACTGATATGACCTCAGTTGAGATAATTTCAAAGTTCAATCAACTATTCGACTTTTCCAAATCTTCCACACTATACAGCATAATGCATTCAAAACATCATTCAAAGGGGAAAAATTTCAGCTAAATTTTTTGAAAGATATGGAATGTTTCCTCAATAAATTGTGTTTAGATTTTTTTCGCGTTTTCTCAACCTCACAAATTTTTCGGATAATTTAAATTTAGTAAAATCTGAAAAAAAAACAGTTGATATGTAAAATACCCATCTGCTGAAAGCTTCAGCAATATTTTAGCTCCTGAAGATACTAACTTTGTTGGCGAAACGCGCGCCGAGTGTGATTGTGACGTAATTTTGGCTTACTGAGGCTTTAAGCTCCTGAAAATGATAACTTTGTTGGCGCAACGCGCGTCGCTTGTGGTTTGGGTAGTTTCTTTTTTCTTGAATAAAAAATTAATCATCAATCAAGGTGCTCTTGAAATGGGAAGTATGCTATGGAAACAACAGAACTGAATGTCATGGAATTTGAAATAACAAAGTGCTTGACAGTTTCACCAAGGTTATCAAACAGTAATTTTTATCAAGTAGTAGAATCAAAATGCTGAACTTGCAGGAAAAAATAGGAATTGTACGCATTTGCGGTGAAAATACAAGTCATCGACAAGTTGCGAATATTTTTAATGCACGATATCCTTAGAGAAATATTCATTAGTCTACTGTGGGCAGGATTATCTCAAAGTTCGAATCGACGGGTTCAGTGTAAAATACTTTCAAAAGACCTCATGATCCAAGAGTTTATAATGAAGAAGTTCAATTAAGTGTATGCTTAGATGTAGTAGATAGAGCATGGGCAAACTAGTATAACAGATATTTGTAATAGGACCGGTGCTAAAAGGGAAGCTGCGAGAAAAATATTACACAATAATAAGTTCAAGCCGTTCAAACCAAATTTTCCTCGTAAAATTTTATGGACAGACGAGGCGACTTTTACCTCGAATGGGGTAGTTAGTTCACGAAACTGTAGGTGGAGGTCAACAGCAAACCCAAAGTTTGTGATAAAATACCGAAGTCATTATTCTTCTAAGACGAATGTGTGGGACGGTGTGTTAAATAAATAGCAGAGTGATTGGCCCATATTTCTTCCGAGAAAATTTAACTTCAGAGAGATACTTGCAGTTTTTAAATAATTAAATACATCAAGTTTTAGATGAAATGCCCCTTTGAAAACAGAACCAATGGTTTCAATGTGACCGAGAGCCAATTCATATTTTTGCAGGTGTTAAAAAAATATCTTGGAACTATTTCGAGGGAAGTAATATGGAACAACCCTGGCCACCCAGGTCGCCAGACCTGACCCCACTAGATTATTTCCTCTGGGATGTGGTATTTGAGGCAAAAAGTCTACAAGTGCAGAACATTCGATATGTCAACCACCTGGAGACAGTAATTCGAGATTATGTATTAATTATGTCTCCTCAGTTTTCAACAAACGCTGTCAACGAAGCTTCCAGGAAAACCATTATTTGCGTTGAACGTGATGGAAGACATACCAAAATGTTATGGTTGATATCCAACCCACGTTGTACATTTGAATCAGTTGAATCGCCTTATAATGAATAAATGTTTATTTATTGTGAAAAATTGTTAATTTTTCTATTACCACAATTCTTTTCAGAGCATGCCAGAGTAACTTGATCAATTTGTAACTATTCTTCGGAGAATAATTTTTGAAGATTGACTCGGCACCTTTAGGTCTATTGATATGGAAAAGGATTCGAAAATTCAGAACTAGAGCAACTTTACATAAAGTATGATATAATTATTTCAGCATATTTGTATTTATTTGAAAATATCCATTTGCGGAACTAGGAAGTGATGTCGTTGTCGCGTGTTATAGTCATGTGATGGAACTTGTGCTATATGTTTGTTTTGATGATATTTCGAGTTAGCCGTATAATAATATAACTGTCGAACATCAAATATTCTGGCTTCTTCATAAAGTTCATCAGTTGAAAACGTTGGTTCCTCGAGTAGATGATTCTAAGGAGCCTTTTCTGTACTACTTCTAGAGAGTGCAGGTGAGTGTCTGCTGTATCACCCCATCCTAATAACCCATATCGCAGGTGACTCTCAACTAAGGCAAAGTATAGGGTTTTAAGTTGAATTACTGGTAGGATTTTTTTGAGGTACCCCGTACTCTATTACCCTGGATTCACTCAGTACATCGTTCACCTTTACAATCTGATGTCTATCAGTGAGGTAGCTCTCGAATAGCTCGAGAAAATTATTTTGAATTCCAATATCCCGTAAGGATTCTAATAGAAGTTTATGACTGATGGTATCAAATGCTTTTGATAAATCCATAAAAATGCACAAACACGGCTTGCTTTCATTCAATGCAGTGTTTACGTAATTGGTTAAACTCAGGATGGCATCCTGGGTGGATATTTTTTCTCTGAAGCCAAATTGTTTATCAGACAAAATGTTAAATTTGTTCATATATGAATTCAACCTCTTTTTGATTATCATCTCAAAAATCTTTGATATGACTTATTGATGAAATTGGTCGATAGTTACTTGTTATCGTTTTATCTCCGTTTTTGAACAGTGGTATAACAAGAGAGTCTTTGAATGCAGATGGCCATAGGCCAATGTTCATACATTTATTGAGAATTTACGCTAGTGGTTCAACGACGTCGTTAGCCAATAATTGAAGAATTTCTGCTTTGATACCATCAAGCCCAACAGATTTTTGTTTTTTTAATTCACGTATTGTTGTTTTCAATTCATGTGGATCCGTTGGTAGTAAAACAAAAGAATTGACTTGTGTTAACTTGTTAATAACGAACTTAGGATCTTTTTTAATTTTGTTAGCTAGTTTCTTAACTATCGTAGCAAATTCATTATTGAACTCAATTGCGATATCTTGTTCATTTGTTAAAACATTTCCTGAATTATTTTTTACTGTATTTACTCTGGTGTGTTTTTTAGTAGCGGTTTGACTGATTTCGTTAACTATATTCCATAACTTTTTTGTGTTGAGTTCGATTCTATCTGTGTTTTGTAGTAGTCGTGCTTAGTTTTGGCTAATAACGATGATAGTTTATTTCGATATTTTTTTATTGCAATTTAATATCTTGATTGTTCGGATGTTTGAGAACGTTATTGAACATTTTATTTCTTGTGTCTATTGACTTGATCAAAGCGTTAGTTATCCAAGGTGCTATTTTACAATTTTTATTTCGTTTTTCTTTTGTTTCAGTGCATCTATCAATCGCGTTGGAGAGTATACTAACAAAAAATTCAGTTGCAGTGTCTGATTGAGATGCCGAATATATCGATTCCCAAGATATGCTATTGAAAGAAGCCTTTAGTTTTTCATAATTAATATGCTTTATAAAGTGTTTATCGTATTTTGTTTCTTTAGGACTGTCTAAAATCAACTGTAATACAGTTGTGTAGTGATCTGTAAAGTCTGTTTCGATTACTAAAGGTAATATAATTTCGAAGTGTTAATTTTTTAACGTTTATATGAATATATGATCGATACATGACGGTTTTTGATGTGGTTGGTTTAGTGTGACTGAATTAATTGTTGATAGGTAACCATTTTCATTCATTACGTTCAAGTATTTAACAGTCTGATCTTTGTCATCTAAGAGATATATATTTATATCGCCAACAAAAAAACTATAGTTTTACTTATGGTTTTCATATATTTTGCAATAATTACTGAGGTTTATTATAAATTCGTCAATATTTGATGATAGGGACCGGTATACGGCTGTGACAGTGATAGTATTCTTTTCGTCTAACTTGATTATCAATCTGAGGAATGTTGTACTTTTAATTTTGTCCAATGTATATGAGAAATCCAAATTTGATTTGACGTATACCACAGCTCCATCATTCTGGTTGGATTTACTTTCGTTATAGATCATTTGATAGCCATTTATATTATACAAGATCGGGTCATGCAATATCCATGTTTCTGTCAGAATTACACAATCTATATCTATGTGCAGTTTTGCCAAAACAATTTTAAATTCATCCAAATTCTTATTTAGACTTCGAATATTATTTTGGATTATTTTGAAAGTGTTTTCAGAGTTTATTCCTAAGATTTCCTTGCACTCTTGTGTGTCTTTCAAGGTGAATGTTTCTATTGTATTCAAATCAAAATCTCTTATATATTGATCCATGTTCTAGCCAATTGAGAAATTATCATCTGATCGCAGTTAAATTATGATTGTAAAACTATTGTATATTTACAAAGTGGATGTGGAAACTATGTAAATTTTAATTAATTAACTATTTGAATGAACTATTTGAAGTTATTCCTCTATTATAAGAGTAAAAGACATAACAATAAATACTAACGAGGATATACTTTCGATTTCTTGTGTTACTTTTTTTTTCTTGATTGTGTTGTAAATATATTATTGGATCGTAGCTTGGTGATTGTTGAATTTTCAAGGAGCAGCTTCTTCTTTGGGTAATCTTTGGCAACTTTGTGAGGTCACTTTCCTCTAATTCATCTGCTGTGTCGTGTTCCTTGATGAGATTTTGTGTTGGTGTTGCTGGTAGGCTATTGCCTTTAACTGATTGAGTTTCTTATATTTCAATTTTTTCTAGTTCCCTCACGGTATATGCATTTCCATCAATGATCAGTTTATCACCTCTTATATAGCAGTCTTTTCCATTTTATTTCTCCTGAGTTTGATGATTTTTGAGAATTTTCAAGTCGTCTCATTGTTTGATAGTTAAATCATTGAATATAGCAATTTTGGTACCTTTTAATCTCTTTGCATTTTTCAGTTTCAACTTTTTTTTGAGTTGAGAGATCAGTTCCACTTTAACTGGACAATTTCTCGTTTTTCCGATGCAGTGTACGTTATTGATATCGCTTTCTGAGACTTCTATCTTTAATAATCTTCTGAGGTCACTAACTATCGAAATTGCATCAACTTCTTCTGTTGTTTTATCCAGTCCGAAGACTTCAATATTATTGAGTTTATTTCTTCTTTCGAAAAGTTTTAACTTTTTTTCAGATGACTGTTTTCCTTTTCTAAGTATGAAATTTTGCTATTTAAACTTTCAATTTTTAATTGTAGACGCGTTTTGCTCGCTATTATTGTGTTTTTGAGTAAATCTTTACTACTCTGTATCTCTTCTAAAATTTGTCTAGTTGCAGCATCATTCATTTTTCAGATTTGCCTATTTCCTTGATAGTGTGTGGATTGCTTTATATTCTTCACTGTTTATGTTCCTTATCGACTTGTTTGGCACTATGTTAGCTTAGAAGTTGTCAAGCATTTCGCGGCCAACTGGGCGCAGGAACGACTGGGCGCAAAGACAACTGGGCGCAGGGACGACTGGGCGCAATCCCAACTCGCGAGCTAGGTTAGTTCGATTAGGTTGGATCAGACTAATGAAATACTACACACAAAATGATTTTTTTTTCAAGTTCCAAGCTCCCAACTTGCGAGCTAGGTTAGTTCGGTCAGGTTAGATCGGACTAGTAAAATACTACACTAAAAAATTAATTTTTATTCAACTTCCAAGTTCCCAACTTGCGAGCTAGATTAGTTCGGTTAGGTTAGATCAGACTAATAAAATACTACACTCAAAATGAATTTATGATAATAATTATGATTGGTGGATATTTTATTAAATTAAATTAAATCGGTGACTTACTGGTAAAAGTTCATATTTTTTGAGCACAGTTTACTGGCACTATCACTACATTCACTGAGCACCACTTTTCAACAATGTTTATCATAAAGCTGTACATACATATGACTTGTTATTATTACCATTGATTCACATTGGGCTGAAACAAATTGACAGTAGTGGCACAGATTAGAGAAACTTGTAGTGGTTTACCAGTGCCCACAATCCAGCAACTGTGATTACTGTGAATAGCACTGGGATTTCTTATTTTCGTCGGAGGTTAACAGTGCTTTTACATTCAATTATGTTCCACTAAATTTGCCAGTCACAGTTTCTTACTTTCTGAATATATCTTTCGTTCTTCTGTCCCGTGTGACATTATTGTTATCTTCTTCTTACATTACAAAAATACAAAATAACCTTTGTTTGTTTAATAAAATCCAACTGTCATCTCAATCGTGAAGATTTCTTTGACAGAAAATGCTGTTGCCATATGTAATTCCTACTCAAGAATGTCTTGTCCAAGGAAAGGAAAATTATTAACTATGAAACAAAGAGTTCGATACAGCCTTCAAAAAGTCATCGTAAAAGATTCCTGCAAGGAACGACTATAAATAGGACACTAAATCCTCACATATGTCGACTTGAATTTTGAGAACCGGCAACTCTGTTTCTAATCTGTGCTCTGCACAGAACTCTCAAGTTCTGTGGTGCTGTGGCGTGCAAAATTTAAAGGTCCGAGGTCGATGAGGCGGCAGTCCAAACATCAAAGAAAATGGGTGGAGCTTCTCATCTGCAGGTTTCTCTAATCTGTGGTATTATCTAGTACTGGCAGGTTACTCTATACAGGTGACAGTTTGGAGTAGTGGAGCAGATCAGTCATGGTTATGGACTTATCCCAAGAAGACAGTGTTTGTTTGAGTCTAGCTGCTGAGAGTAACCTACTTTCAGAATTTCAACCTCATGTAATTGCAGTTCACGAAATGAATGTTACGCACCATACTTATGAATATTATCACCTATTTTCCAAGTTAAAATGTTTCCCATAAAAAATCCAAGAATATTTCAGAATGAAACAAGAAACTTTTTATTACATATTGATGAAAATTAAAATTCGCTGGATGAAGAATTGGTGTAATCTTCATCAACAGAAGATCTCACAAGGAGAACTGTTTCCATACTTGCAACCCGTCCTGGATTCCTCTTAGACACTGACATTGGTACCGTGTTTTCGTAGAACATTCTTTGCGTGACTTTTATTTTGGAGACAAACTCTCTCATGTCACAACTGCACAGTATCAACTTCTGATGCAACTAACATTTCTGCTAGTACTCTCATATTTAATGCATAAAGTTCTCTTTCGGGCATCTTTCCTGTCATTCGTATGATTCCGTCTTTGGTAAAAGAACATCCAGTTTGATCAACTTTGAAGTTGAAATCCTTTTCAATAATTTAGCTTATCGAAAAAAGATTTTGGCCAACTTCTGGAACATACCACACATCAGTCAGATGGTAACACTTGCCATTTATGCACATTTCCACATTGATGGTTCCAAACCATATGCATAAATTAGGTCTCTGTTGCCAACTTATACTGATTTTGATGTAACGAACGCATCATAAATGCAGAAATAATGTTTATTACTAGTCATATGAGCTGATGCACCGGAATATGCTAACCACAATTCTTCTTCGCTGATAAGAATGAAGAATGAAGAATGAAGAATGAAGAATGAAGAACGAAGAACGAAGAACGAAGAACGAAGAACGAAGAACGAAGAACGAAGAACGAAGAACGAAGAACGAAGAACGAAGAACGAAGAACGAAGAACGAAGAACGAAGAACGAAGAACGAAGAACGAAGAACGAAGAACGAAGAACGAAGAACGAAGAACGAAGAACGAAGAACGAAGAACGAAGAACGAAGAACGAAGAACGAAGAACGAAGAACGAAGAACGAAGAACGAAGAACGAAGAACGAAGAACGAAGAACGAAGAACGAAGAACGAAGAACGAAGAACGAAGAACGAAGAACGAAGAACGAAGAACGAAGAACGAAGAACGAAGAACGAAGAACGAAGAACGAAGAACGAAGAACGAAGAACGAAGAACGAAGAACGAAGAACGAAGAACGAAGAACGAAGAACGAAGAACGAAGAACGAAGAACGAAGAACGAAGAACGAAGAACGAAGAACGAAGAACGAAGAACGAAGAACGAAGAACGAAGAACGAAGAACGAAGAACGAAGAACGAAGAACGAAGAACGAAGAACGAAGAACGAAGAACGAAGAACGAAGAACGAAGAACGAAGAACGAAGAACGAAGAACGAAGAACGAAGAACGAAGAACGAAGAACGAAGAACGAAGAACGAAGAACGAAGAACGAAGAACGAAGAACGAAGAACGAAGAACGAAGAACGAAGAACGAAGAACGAAGAACGAAGAACGAAGAACGAAGAACGAAGAACGAAGAACGAAGAACGAAGAACGAAGAACGAAGAACGAAGAACGAAGAACGAAGAACGAAGAACGAAGAACGAAGAACGAAGAACGAAGAACGAAGAACGAAGAACGAAGAACGAAGAACGAAGAACGAAGAACGAAGAACGAAGAACGAAGAACGAAGAACGAAGAACGAAGAACGAAGAACGAAGAACGAAGAACGAAGAACGAAGAACGAAGAACGAAGAACGAAGAACGAAGAACGAAGAACGAAGAACGAAGAACGAAGAACGAAGAACGAAGAACGAAGAACGAAGAACGAAGAACGAAGAACGAAGAACGAAGAACGAAGAACGAAGAACGAAGAACGAAGAACGAAGAACGAAGAACGAAGAACGAAGAACGAAGAACGAAGAACGAAGAACGAAGAACGAAGAACGAAGAACGAAGAACGAAGAACGAAGAACGAAGAACGAAGAACGAAGAACGAAGAACGAAGAACGAAGAACGAAGAACGAAGAACGAAGAACGAAGAACGAAGAACGAAGAACGAAGAACGAAGAACGAAGAACGAAGAACGAAGAACGAAGAACGAAGAACGAAGAACGAAGAACGAAGAACGAAGAACGAAGAACGAAGAACGAAGAACGAAGAACGAAGAACGAAGAACGAAGAACGAAGAACGAAGAACGAAGAACGAAGAACGAAGAACGAAGAACGAAGAACGAAGAACGAAGAACGAAGAACGAAGAACGAAGAACGAAGAACGAAGAACGAAGAACGAAGAACGAAGAACGAAGAACGAAGAACGAAGAACGAAGAACGAAGAACGAAGAACGAAGAACGAAGAACGAAGAACGAAGAACGAAGAACGAAGAACGAAGAACGAAGAACGAAGAACGAAGAACGAAGAACGAAGAACGAAGAACGAAGAACGAAGAACGAAGAACGAAGAACGAAGAACGAAGAACGAAGAACGAAGAACGAAGAACGAAGAACGAAGAACGAAGAACGAAGAACGAAGAACGAAGAACGAAGAACGAAGAACGAAGAACGAAGAACGAAGAACGAAGAACGAAGAACGAAGAACGAAGAACGAAGAACGAAGAACGAAGAACGAAGAACGAAGAACGAAGAACGAAGAACGAAGAACGAAGAACGAAGAACGAAGAACGAAGAACGAAGAACGAAGAACGAAGAACGAAGAACGAAGAACGAAGAACGAAGAACGAAGAACGAAGAACGAAGAACGAAGAACGAAGAACGAAGAACGAAGAACGAAGAACGAAGAACGAAGAAAGAAGAAGGAAGAATGAAGAATGAAGAATGAAGAATGAAGAATGAAGAATGAAGAATGAAGAATGAAGAATGAAGAATGAAGAATGAAGAATGAAGAATGAAGAATGAAGAATGAAGAATGAAGAATGAAGAATGAAGAATGAAGAATGAAGAATGAAGAATGAAGAATGAAGAATGAAGAATGAAGAATGAGGAATGAAGAATGAAGAATGAAGAAATGAAAGCATCACCAGAAGTTCTTTATCTTATCAATTAGCTTCATTGGACAATATTTCGCTAAGTGGCCAAATTTATGACTTTTGAAATATTTTTTTTCTTGCTTTGTGAACTTTTTCATGTCGCGTTTGGCAAGAAAAGCAGCAGAACTTTCCTCGTAGATTGACGTTGATTTGTCCCTGGTCGCTTTCGCTGTGTCGCTTGTTGCAGTAACCTCAACATTTGCATCGTTGAGACTACTCACAATTGGGCCAATGCGTCACCCTTTCCGAAGGTATTAGGACATTTGGGCGCGGCCAACTGGGCGCGAGTCAACTGGGCGTGGCCAACTGGGCGCAGGGACGACTGGGCGCAAGGACAACTGGGCGCAGGGACGACTGGGCGCAATCCCAACTCGCGAGCTAGGTTAGTTCGATCAGGTTGGATCAGACTAATGAATTACTACACACAAAATGATTTTTCTTCAAGTTCCAAGCTCCCAACTTGCGTGCTAGGTTAGTTCGGTCAGGTTAGATCGGACTAATAAAATACTACACTAAAATATTAATTTTTATTCAACTTCCAAGTTCCCAACTTGCGAGCTAGGTTAGTTCGGTCAGGTTAGATCAGACTAATAAAATAATAAAAAATATAAAATGAATTTATGATAATAATTATGATTAGTGGATATTTTATTAAATTAAATTAAATTAATTGCAAATTTTCCTATTTATATATTCGACCCTCGATAATGAGGTCCTGAAATCAAGAATTAGTCGTCCCTGTGCCCGGTAGTCCTTGCGCCCGGTTGTACCTGCGCCCAGTTGTACCTGCGCCCAGTCGTCCCTGCGCCCAGTTGGCCGCGTCCAGTTGACTCGCGCCCAATTGGCCGCGCCCAAATGCCCTAGACCCCTTTCCGAAAGTTTTAGACGAAGCTTCAAATGCTACTTCATCTGCTGTTGAACCACCTTCTGGTAAACTGGGTGCAGTTTCATGACCTGTACTATTCCATGCACATCATTATTTCGAAGAAGCCAACCAATTTGTCTTTTCCACTTTGCTCAGTTTGTAGCGTCGTCAAGTTTTCCGAGTTTACTGTTTCAAACATACTCTTTTCAATTATAGACGTCCTGGGCCCATAACCTTCTGGACCGAATAGAGTTTATTCAATAGAATGCAAGTAAAATATTGAAATACGAATTGATGTGATAGGTTCTAAAAATTATTCATTCAACATTTTAAAACAATCTTCATAGAATCATGAAAACATCCACAAACAGATATTTTCAACACTATCGATTCCCCGAGACATCTAACTTCCGTTGCCCTAATAAGACTAAATAACATTTTCGTGAGTATGGACACCCGAATTTGAACTTTATGTACTAGTTTCGGCGCGTATTCAGATTATTTATTTAGGTTATTTTAAGTTAGAACCTGTGTTCTTTTCTAATAAATTATCTCTTAAGTGAATAAATAATTCTTAGGGATCTGCTCATTTTCATTTGTCTGGTAACCGTTTCCCCTGATTAGTCAAATTTATTTCAAGGGTCTTATTGGCTCTTCACTAGCTTCATGTGTTGTGCATAATTTCTTCATAATCAATCATAATCAGTGGGATAGTGTAGAATATTTTGAAGAACCCTATTTTCCAGAAGATTTTTCTGATAATGACAGGCTGCAAAATTTGATGGAAGAAGTGAAGAGAAATGACATAATGGAAGATTTGTGGGCTGCTATAAACCTACGAAGAAATATTCAATTTTTATAATGATCCAGTTATCTTTACATTTTTATATCATTGTGATATCCTTTTGATATCTTCTAAAAGCATCATTCATTGAAACATTAATTCCAAATCATGTATTTTATGTTTCCAATTTCGTAATTTTATTGAATACCTTATTTGATGGGACAATCTCAACTCTTAGAAATAATTAACATTTCAATAATCAACTTCGAACCTTTCTTTGTGACTCTAATGACAATATCCATGCTTTCAAGTCTCAGGATATGAAGAAGGTATAGGTTATCGTTTTGACTGATTGAAAGGTTAGTTTCAAAAACAATTAGAGTGAAGTTGGTTAGTTAAAACCAATGTGAAGATTTAAATTTCTTTTCGCGATAACTTGGAAAATCAATGGTAATGTTATTTCTTTCAGAATAACAGTGGTATACTTGATGAAAGTATTGGCCAAACTTTTTATTTTTCATTCAACTAGTATATAAAACTTGTTTATTTTGAAATTTCACTGATCGGTAATTGTAATATATATTTAAAAAATGCAACGAACTGAAACCTATTCTTTTAACAACAAAATAAAAAAGTCTCTACTTCTACAATGAAATGACGACAATATCAACACAAGAAAACAAAAATAAATATAATATCTTCTTTGCCTGTCTCAATACCAAAACTACCAGCTGGTAGTTGATTTCAATGAGAAACTTGTATGGTATGGATCATAAACTACAATCGGAATAAATAATGGTCTTTAAATATGAAACCAAATAAATGGGGTTTTCCAGATTTTTTTTAATTTGGATCTTCTTGGCTTCTTTTTCTTGAGAAAACATTGATTAGTTTATCTAGAAGCGCATCCCTCTGACTATTTTGTTTTTCTAGCTAATTTTCTTATTTGGACAAATGTTTTTTTCAGATTCAGAAGCAGCCAACTCCAACAATTTTATATCAATACTCTTTGGTCTCTGGGTGTGTGACTAACTTTGGTATTGGCTTGGTCTCTTGAACTTATTTTGTATGTTCTCTTTTTCGTTTTCTTTGCAGGGCCTCTTGAGTTCATCTGAAGCACTTTGGGTTTCCTCTTCACAGTCCATTTCAGCTTCTTTGGTGACATCCTCTAAGGAATCTTGTAGATTCATAGGGTTGGATTTACCTTTTCCTCCAAGGATGCCATGTATCAAATCAAAAGAAGGTGGAGGATTCTTCTGGCTTTCACCTGTAGTTTTCATATGCTCTATATGTAGAAGGTATGGTTTCTGCATGTTGCTGGATTTCAGTCTAATTTTTTCCACAGCCTCATTACCTTCACCCAAAAATACTCCCATTTCCGACATTTCATTAGCAACTTTTTGCCATAACTCAAAATAGTTTTCCGATTATCGAACTTCTCTGCATTCTTGGCTCGCAATTTCAAAAATAATTCGGTGGACTCTAAATCTGCCAGTTTGGGCCTTTTGGATTTCCAAATCTCATAAATTTTTTAACCACAACAATTGTTGCTGTTGCTTTTTCCCGGTACTGGTTCTTGAAACCTGGTGCTGGCCATCTTTCATGTCCTTTGGAAGCCCAGATATTATCAAGTTTTTCACCACTACAATAATTGCTTTGGCTTGTTCCCGGTACTGGTTTTTGATACCCTGTGCTGGCCGAAACTTCATGTCCTTTGGAAGACCAAATCTCATCAATCTTTTTACCACCACAATTATTGCTTCGGCTTGTTTTCGGTACTGGTTCTTGAAACCTGGCGCTGGCCGAACTTCCTGTCTTATTTCTTCGACAAACTGGTTCGCTTTTAGAGGATCTGAAAATGTTTGAAACATTTAATTTCAGTACAAACTGAAGAAAGTCCCATATCTCACCATTCAACAACTCATTTGCTGTAAGTAAATCGACAATCACGTAGAAATGTTTTCCCCGATTATTAGAATAGAAATTTATTTATACTGAGCAACAAACACAATGATTTCCACTTACATTTTACACAGTTGTTAAGAGTTTCTTAATAAATAAAATCCATTGAATATAACGGTACAGTAAAAAAATACAATTATAAAGTAAAAGATACAATAAAAATACAATAATAATAATAATAATGATAATAAATGATTTTATTGTAATAGATGGATAAGTACATGGTGATTATATACATATATAAAAAATAATTGGATTATGTACTAATGAATATGTATGTATATATGCTAGTACATAATATGTATATAAATACATGAACACGACTATCATTGCAAAAGGCAGAGTTCGCACTTCTACAACTGTGAAGTCAAGAAGCTGCGCTCTTACACTCAACCTATACTACTACAGATATAGATAAGATAATATAGTTAAGAAAACCATAAATCAGTTAAGAACAATAAAATTGAATATGCAATGACCAGAGAAGATTCAGGTACATTTGAGCATTCGAAGGAGTTGTCCCTCTGTATTATTAAATACATCCAGGTTACAGTCTTTTACCATTTCGTTAACGGTCTCAAGACATTGTTGAAGAGGAGACAAACTGTTCGAGACACAAAATAGATTGCCTCTTCTTCTAAGTCTTATGTCAGGTACGATAAAATCAATGGTTTGGAGAATTTCAATGTTCTAAGAACGTTAAAAACGAAAATTACTTCCGAGGACTCACGTCGATGTTTCGTTGGTTGGACATTACTTCTACTTGTTCCATTTCCTCCATTTATCAACTTTTGATTGATTTTGAAACAGATGTTAGTCCTGTCAATTCAATTCCTATAACCGCCAGTAATCTTGCTGATAGATGCAGGAACTGAAACATTTTACGTTTTATAAATTATGGCGTAACTAATGACGTCATTAACGTACTCCCCTATTACCGTTCTGTCGCGAAAATGCAGCGGCAACTGAAATTCATTTCCTGTCAGGTCAACGGGATCTGGCGAAAATATGTTTCAGGTACATTTTGTCAATAGCTGCGTTCTTTCGCTTCTTCCGGTATCAACAGAATGACAACTGACAGCTCCAGAACCAATAACATCAACAAGAAAGAAACCGATTGGGATGCAGAATGTTTGAAATACGATGAAATAACTGTATCAATCAACATTTCAGCGCGGAGAAGTTTGTAATTTTTTTTTTTTTTTTGGTAAAAGTTGCGAATGTGGAGACCTCACCGATTTTCACGGAATTTGCACAGATCATGTAAAACATGAGAAAATTACTGAACAAATCGAAATTTTTCGCGAAAGCGCCTGTGAGCACCTTTTTTGGCGAAAATGTTTTAAAGTGGTCACTTTACTAATCCTGCCCAATAAAAGATGATTTATAAAGTTTTTCACTTATTTTTCAATCCAAATACCAGGTAATCAACTATAAACATCAGTTTAAAGGAAAGTAATTGAAGAATAAATCAAGAAATCACGAAGGGGTTTATTAAATTCAATATTCAACACTAATTTTTGACATTTGAACATTTGCCAAAAGCAATGGCATTGATCATCGGATCGTGTTGAGACGTTGCCAACTCTTTTGAAGAAGGAATCTAAATGTAGGTACCCTTGAAAGATTGGATTGGATTGGCGTGCAGTTTGGTCGGGAAGTGATAGGGACGAGCGAAGTGAGCATAATAACGTCGAGCGCAGCGAGCACCTACATGTATTCAAGTTTTAGATTATGTTGGGTTATGTAGGTGATTAGGTTAGGTAGGGAAGGAGAGGTTAGGTGAGTGGGTTAGGTTGTTTTCCCTTCTTTTGCATCAAAATATTGAATCTGTGCGCAGTTAGGTCGGGACGTAATGAGGACGAGCAAAGCGAGTGGTAGAAAAGCGAGTAGTAAAAAAATCGAGCGCTCAGCCGACATTTCGCAATTCCGCGCGCGCACGCGGAATTTTGAAATGTCGGCCAAGTTTTCATGAATTTTTTATAACAAATACCCTTGTTGGAGCGAAAGCAAAGAAGAAAACGATGTGGTTATTCGAGAGAGTTTCGATCTGGAACTTTCTTTGCAAAGTCAAAATCTACCTTAGTTCAAGTTTTAGCGTTCAAAAATATGTGGATATCGAATGTTTCATCAAAGCTAATAACCGAACAACTTGAAATGAGTACAAAGTCTGCTGTTGATTGAGCTAGCTTTAGTAGGGATGCTGTATATGAAACATTTCTTGACCATTCTGAAAAAATTGGAGGTCATGGAAATTTTTTTGAGATAGACCATAGCCAGTTTGACTAAAGAAAACACCATCGGGGACATCGAGTAGAAGGACAATGGGTCTTCGGAGGTTTTGAACGCGAAACTGGAAAGGTTTTCATAGTAGCAGTGGAACATCTGAACACCGATACACTGTTAACTATAATTGAGAAGAGGGTCGAAAAAGGTACTACAATTTATTCAAATTGTTGGAAAGCGTACAATTGTTTATAAGAAAAAGGTTACCAATATTTATCAGTTAACCATTCAATAACCTTCAAAGATCCTGAAACTGAAGTCCATACTAACAGTATTGAAACAGTATGGTAGAAAAAAAGAGCATGTACCAGGCGATTTATCACGATATATGTTTTATAAAATATTTGATGCACTGAAATTAAACAGAACATAAGAGTTTTTGGGAATGGCAGGTAGATTGTAGACCCTCGCAAAATGAATGAAATTTTAGATTATGTCATCCATGTAGCTGATGATGAAGAACGGGTAGAAATCGAAGAATATTTTTGATAATTGTTCATTTCCAAAATAAGAGATCTTTTAAGTGTTTAGTATTTTATGCAAAATATGTGTTCCATTGTGTTTTATGTTTCTATGGCCCAGTTTCACTGATATTTTTGACATCAAAATAGCATTACTCAAAAGTTATGAATCTTGAGTAAAATTAATAAAAACTAACGATAATTTGATGAGTTGTTTCTGGTATGGTTTGAAAATACCATCTTATACATAAATGTGTTTGAATCAAATAAGCAGGTAACTGGTTCAATTCAAATTTTTTTTATTGAAATTAACGTGTCTCGACAACAAAGGCCATGACACATGATCACTACAACAATATGTGTGGATAAACACTATTCAGTATGCTAACATGCTAATATGCACTGGATGGAATCTATACATTGTAAAGTAATATTATCAAATATTATTATATAAAGCAATATCTTTAGGAAGGAGAACAGTATTTTTTATTTTGTATGAATCAGTTAGCATTTCTGCTAGGTTTCCATCGATGTGATATTTTCTACGGTTTCTGACGAAATGTGCGCAGTCGATCAGGATATGCTTTACAGTGATTGGGACATTGCAGGTGGTACAAAATTGAGGGGCTTCAGAGGCCATCAGGTGTCCATGGGTTATTCGAGTTTGTCCAATTCTCAGTCTGCGCACGATTATCTTTTCTTTCGAAGATTAGGTAATTGAAGTGGAGCTATTGTCGGCCAGATCTCATGAAGTTTGGTGGTATTTTCATTTCAGTGGGTTTGCCAGGACATTCGGACAGTGTGTTTGAAAAATGTTTTCAGATCAGTTGGTAACTGTATGTTTTCGGTTGTTAAACTTGCAGATAATGCACCCTTGGCTGCATCGTCAGCAAATTCATTCCCAGTAATTCCAACGTGTGATGGGGTCAAGATTAGTGTCACAGACACCCCCATTGTAGCAAGATCGTTGGAAATATCATGTATAGTTTGTACAAGTGGGTGGTCTGTGAATATATTTTTGATGGACTGAATAGAGGCTAGCGAATCTGTGCAGATTGCAACGTTCCGATGTTCCGGTGTTATAGAATTTAGGGCCAAGAAAATTGCAAACAGTTCGCCTGTATGGACTGTGGCAGAGACTTGAAGTGAACATTGTTTGAGCACTCTGTCAGTGTATGTAGCTGAGCAACCAACAACCAGTTGGCCTTTAGAAGCATCAGTAAACATAATGTAATCGAAAGAATTCGAATTGATCAACTCAAGAAAAGATTGGCTCAAGAGGAGTTCGTTGCTTTCGTGTTTGCGATATGACGCAAGTAGATAACTAATGAGAGAGACCTGGGAGGAGCGCCACGGCAAATAATAACAATTATGACCAGTCAGCAAAAACCCATGAGAGAGCAATGGGAGTCAAGTTCAATGACATATTTCAAGGTTAATGAATGGATATCAAATTACCTGGAATTCGATGACGCCATATTTCCGGTAGGCGAAATTTGATACGGGTTCAATGACCTATTTCAAGGTTAATGAATGCACTGATATCAAATTATTTGGAATTCGATGACGCTATATTTCCGGTGAATGAAATTTGATACAGTTCAATGACCTATTTCAAGGTTAATGAATGTGCTGCATATCAAATTACCTGGAATTCGATGACGCCATATTTTCGGTAGGCGAAATTTGATACGTGTTCAATGACCTATTTCAAGGTTAATGAATGCACTGGATATCAATTTACTTAGAATTTGCTGACGCCATATTTCCGATGAATGAAATTTGATACAGGTTCAATGACCTATTTCAAGGTTAATGAATGCACTGGATATCAAATTACTTGGAATTTGCTGACGCCATATTTCCGGTGAATGAAATTTGATACGAGTTCAATGACCTATTTCAAGGTTAATTAATGCACTGGATATCAAATTACTTGGAATTTGCTGATGCCATATTTCCGGTGGGTGTAATTTGATACGGGTTCAATGACCTATTTCAAAATGAATGCACGTGTTGGATATCAAATAACTTGGAATTTGCTGACGCCATATTTCCGGTGGGCGAAATTTGATACGGGTTCAATGACCTCTTTCAAAATGAATGCACGTGTCGGATATCAAATTACTTGGAATTTGCTGACGCCATATTTCCGGTAGGCGAAATTTGATACGAGTTCAATGACCTATTTCAAGGTTAATGAATGCACGTGTCTGGTATCAGATTTCATTTGAAAACATCCGGTCACGTGTCATCAGCAGAATCCAATACAGGTTCAACGACCTCTCATAAAGTCAAAACCTATGAGAGAGCAAAAGGAGTCAAGGTCAAAACCTATGAGAGAGCAATGGGAGTCAAGGTCAAAACCTATTATATTGTTTCATTTGGAAAGTCCTGACGTCGGAAACGATACAATAAAATGGAAACTTGGGAAGCACACATCTTTGTCAAAGATGATATGACTTGAAGATAACAAATGATTTTCAAAAAATCACTTTGCTTCCCCTCCACCGCATTTCAAAAGTCAATGTGATATGCAGCTTTGACTTTTCGATTAGTATTACCTATAATTACCGTACTATAAGTATCTCATCTATTCAAAGTGCATTTACCTAAACGCAGTCCAATAAACTACAAATTGCAACGTAGTGCTGACTCGCATTTTCGCCATTCTCTACGGGAAATGGCAAAAATGGGTGATCATGATTTATCGGGAGATAGAAAGAAGAGCAGACGTTAGTGGAACGGGCGACGGAAAAGAACACATCTTGACCACTCAGAAAAAGAATGTACCTCCGGTAAGTGGAATTCTGTTAGTTTGTAAGACCATGCAATTGTTAAAGGCGAAATATTTTAATAAATATTATTTCGGTAAATTTCGTTTATAATTTCACTTATTCAAAACTACCATCTGAGTTTACCCCTAGTTCGTGAGCCCAAACTGCGGTCTTCATTGATAAATTTAAGGTACCTAGCAACCAAGGCCGGGGCTCGAGACACGTGGTGGAGGCGCCTTAAGCGAAATTCCTGTTAACAAATTGTTATTTTTTTTGTTTTTTTTCTTGATTTTTCTACTAACTAACCGCTTTCAACAATGTATGGTATGGTAAATTTTCGTAATTATGATATGATTTAATTGTGTTTTCATTAAATTTCAATCGTTTCGTCAATATTAATTTTGCATTTTCGTTTGCGCTTTGAGCATTTTGAAATTGATGGTCCACCTCTATATCAAAAATAATCTATAATACTGAATGTTAGATTTGCCGCGGTAATTTCCAAAAATACATTTCATTTTTGAATCCATGGTATAGTCTGTATTCAATGGGAAGTAAACGCCCAAGTACGAAGCAAAGAGAAACAAAAAAATTAAAAAGGGCAAGAGAGTGTAATTGTAGCCCTATCCGCGAAATTTTCCCACCCCAAAGACCACCAACCCCACGTAACATTGGTCCTGGGAGTCCTATTAACACAAAAGAGCCTACTGAATTTGTATTTGATGATAATTTAGAGCAATTTGATAGACCACCAACCCCTAGAACACCAGAACACCTCAAAAAACTTAGAAAAAGTACAGATTAATCTATGGATATATACTACTAGGGTTTAGTTTAGATACATTCGTGTTCCACTTATGCAAAACCAAGAAGCTCAAAGGGTAACCAGGGCAAAATTGAAATTACAAATACATGAAACACTCAGAGACCCAATTTTTGCTCCACCTCTGAGTAGCACAGGTCTCTTTGACAACGAAAATCCATTTGCGAAAGTCACTAAAGTCAACCGGTCACCACCAATAATCCCAAAAGCCTCAGAGGGACAAGAAGAATCAAGACAAGGGGAAAAGGTATGGACAACGGATATTCCCAGTAACCAACAACTGACTTCGGGAGAGGCATCCATCCAGCAAGAGAATAAGAACCCAATAAATAATATAACGACAAGCACAACTGGTACAAAGAAAAAGTCGACAGGGGCAAGTGGGGCAATGCCAAACACCAACATACAACAAACCACTAGTGGAAATTTAAATATTAAAATGGCGAACGTTACTTTTGCAGATACCCTAGCCAACCCAGTACATCCTGTCACCCCAAAATTTTTATGTCCGTCTATTTTCAATCCCTGTAGAGGAAACGCAGTTTCGTTTATAAAAAATTATGAAAGAACCAGTGCAACACGATATATTTTTCGGCGCCCTATGCACCATAGTCATATTGTGTTTTTCGTACGTGATCTGGTTATGCCTAAGGAATTATTGCAGGCGGGCCAAATCTAGAAATACTACAAATACTAATGCGAATCCAATACCCTCACCTAGAATGAATAGCTCTTCCTTAGAACTTAACTCAATTGAATTAGATCAAAGCATTTCAATGAAACCAGGGTAAAGTATAAGGTGTATTTTAAAAAGATTAGAAGATGAAAATGATTTTACTAGTGACACACCGCATTCAAGTTATGAGATATAGAACTAGACTATAAGTTAAATAAGAGATAGGTAGATAAGTTAAATAGTGTTGAGAGTAATTTTTCAAGCATGATAAGTTCTTGGGCCCGAACTATGCTTGAGAAATCACTATACAGCAAAAATTTAAACTTCGACTAGTTTGCTAATTTAGGAATAAGAGGAATAAAAAGAAGAAATGAACAGTTGAAGTGTCAAAGTATATAGTTGATGAATACGATTATAATAAAAATGTTAAAGATTAAAAGATAAAGGAATGATAGTTCAAATGCGCAAACTACAAAGTATAAGCAGAACCTATATAGGCTATAAAAGAGAAATGAAAATGCGAAGCCGAAATGCTAGTTAAATATTAAATTATTCAATGACTGATTCACAATATTTTGTCCCTGGTGAATAAATGAGCATTTGTTTTTTTTTTCAATTTCATATTAGCATTAGTATTATTTTTTCTACATAAATATATATATTTTTTCTCTCTCTCTCTTCTCTTCTCTCTGCCCTAATTTTCCCTGTCAGGTGTTTTAATTCTTTATAAATACCCTGTACAATAGACAGACGGTTTTATATATATATATATATATATATATATATATATATATATATATATATATATATATATATATATATATACAGTAGTAACAGAGCACGAGCTCAGTTTTAAGTATTTTTTGTTCACCATAGAATTATTATTATTTAGATAACTACCATATATCGCTTCACGAACTCCGTCTTTTCAAGGAGCTTATTATTTTTCTCCGTAAGTTGGCATATACCCAAAGTAGTTTAATACCTAAGAACAGATAAATGTCTTATTTTATCATAAAGGACTTACTGGCGTTTATTTATTGTTTCATGTCGGAGATAATGGCACCAACCACGACTGACACTGATGCACCCGGACAAATGGCCGCTGTAGAGTCCTGATTACTGTTGGGACTGAATAAATGCCCTTGGAACTGTCTAAAACCAAGGGCCCAGAACCGAATCCCAGCGTTCCTTACAATCAAATCCACCTCGACAATAAGACGATCAAATTGGAATACAGTCAACGTGTCCAGTATGGCTGGCTGGTAAATTGATGTCTATAACCAAGAGAGAAATACGGGGGACAATAGTCACTGGGCCATACCATAAACAAATGTTGACCCACCTGGTAAGGACACTGTCCCAACAATAATCTCTACACCGAAGGTTATCGGCTTGATACTATCAATTCCAAACCGATCTGCGTATGAATGAAGTAGTGACTCTATCATTGCTGGTGTGGTGAGTTGGACCCCAAAAGTGTCAAAAGTCATTTGAATTGAGTAGGGTGATGGATGACACGTCGGACACTTGGGGACACCATGCCTTGGCAGCATGGACATCTTGCTGTGGCAGCAGGGACGTCTGGCAAAGAGAGATTCGAATACAGTAGTACCAGGACAGCAGTGAACTCTGCCCAATGGACAGAACAGTCTTCAGAATTTCTAGAACAAGGATGCCATAGACTTCGAAGTACCACGAACAGTTAAAGTGAAGTATCAGTGACATTCGATGTGGTTGAACTTTTGGGGACGAAATGATATATGCTAGAATTGACATTATTTTACGATTCATTTTATTTCACATGACCAATTTATACATCTTCTTCTTATAGGAATAGTGAAGTAAACCTGAGATATTGTTAATATATCTCTTTAGGTAATCAATTAGTTATTTTACATTGAATAACAATGGAGTGAAACCACATTCGGATTTTAACTGACTTTATTTTATGAATTCCAAATCGACGGCACACATAAAAAACGTAAACAAAAACCACTGTTAAGAAGCAGTGGCGGCGGGTTAAGTTTCCACATTCACAATAGGAGGTAGCAAATTTTTTGTATTGAATATATATTTATATACCATACTTTTCATGATTCAAAGGTTTACTATAAAAAGCGGGGTCCGCTTTTCATGGGTGGTGGAGATGTGTCAAAAGTCAATGTGATATGCAGCTCTTAGTTTTTGACTTTTCGATTAGTATTACCTATAATTACCGTACTATAAGTATCTCATCTATTCAAAGTGCATTTACCTAAACGCAGTCCAATAAACTACAAATTGCAACGTAGTGCTGACTCGCATTTTCGCCATTCTCTACGGGAAATGGCAAAAATGGGTGATCATGATTTATCGGGAGATAGAAAGAAGAGCAGACGTTAGTGGAACGGGCGACGGAAAAGAACACATCTTGACCACTCAGAAAAAGAATGTACCTCCGGTAAGTGGAATTCTGTTAGTTTTTAAGACCATGCAATTGTTGAAGGCGATTCTTTTAATTATTTTAATAAATATTATTTCGGTAAATTTCGTTTATAATTTCACTTATTCAAAACTACCATCTGAGTTTACCCCTAGTTCGTGAGCCCAAACTGCGGTCTTCATTGATAAATTTAAGGTACCTAGCAACCAAGGCCGGGGCTCGCGACAATATTACTATAAGAAAAGTCTATCCAACTCCAGTTTGCGTGAAACGATCAATATGTTCACAAATCTTATCATTTTACAAGCCATTTGGCAAGGGTTTCTCTTCATTCAACAGCCCAACAACGTTTGTGAAGTTTTCATATGCTTTGATATTAATGGTACATGGAATGAAACTTGGCCCTCCAAGTGGGCGAGGATGATTCCGTTTGAATTCAATGATGTGGAAACTCTAAAAATTTCAACAGCACAGAATACAAGTTAATAATGAGGAAATATAATTCAACTGAACGGACAGATAGGATCAAGCTATACCCCTCCCCACCATCAGCTAATATAAGAGATGATTCAGAGTCTACAATACTTCAATCTCTGATTTACTACATAGCTTTCTGCTCTTCAGTAACAGTGCTCTCTTCATTGGTGGAAAGATTTAAAAAAATATGGAGGGAACTCACTGCCTGATGGATCTTATAACCAAACATGAGAAGCTCAAACCTTTATATAAATTCACCGAAGATGAACTACGACAATTTCCACTACAATATTTGATTCATAAGGCTAGACCTCAGGAACTTCTCTTGGTATGGCACAAACTACCAGATGAATATATGGGAAACTTTGAACTACAGGTTCAGCTACCTTGCTTCATTCATCACAATCGACCTGAGTGGATGGAACATGTAGATGGTCCGGCTCCTTCACAACCAAAATGTCATTCATGCTTGGGAAGTTTAAAGTGATATATTTTTAGGGTATTTGAATAAAAAACAATTTTTTCAATATTCTCGTTTTATTCGATAACAATTACAGATCCAGAATTCATTCATCTATCAAATTATCTGCCATTGTAATGAGGAGATCCAACATTGCGTCATTATCTTTTGGATTCAGTTTATGATGACCCCAAGCTAATGTTTCCACATTATTGGGCAAAACAAATCTTTTGTCGTCACTAGATGATAACGCAATCTTGTTTCTCAATTTCGTGTAAATGGTATGTAAATAAAAAGTGAAAACATACATTTTGCGTAAGATAGTGCCACCTCTTTCGAAAATTCGAATATAATCTGAAATTTGGAGTGTATTCTCTGTCACGTTTTTGGAAACTCCTTTCGCCTTTTTCATCACTGTTGTGCTCTTGATACAATATGCCTTCGCACCTGTCCCATAAAAACATTCTACCGGTGATCCTGAAAACTCGTCTTTCATCTTACCGACCATTGATACTGTTTTAGGAACGTTGTGAATATTGTCAAATGTAAAATTAGATGTATCAAAGTATTCTATATTTTCTCTCATATCATCGTATACATTTTCTGTGAGTATCTCCAGAATCAGTGAATCGGTATCAGTGTAACAGAGGTTCGCTTTCTTACCATACTTTGTTTTAATGAATCCATAATAAAAATCATAAATTATGGTTTTTGAAATATCTAAAATTGAAAACCCTACGTAAAGCGGCTTGTCATAGGTAACTGTTAATTTCTCCATTTGAACAGCTACAAAATTCTCATCAAACAGTGAACAGGATTTGAAATGAGGTTCTGCTATGAATCCTTCAGCTCCCACAGACCCTGGCATATTTTTCCAGTGACTGCATAGTTTTATGTCTTGTCTCTTGTCCACGTTCTCCATAGTTTTTCCAAATATCGAGTTTATGATGAATTTGAAGAGATCACATTCAAATTCATTTCTGGCAGAATTCCGAAGATTTGTATTTAAATCAATATATAGTAATAGTAGTAATAGTAGAACATCTGATTTTAAGTAAACATCTGAGTATTCTCCTAGAGTTGAGCATCCGAATTCATTCCATACTTTAGAAGCTCGATAGTAATCCTCTTCGGAAATTTCTCTGCCTTTCAGAATATCGAAGAATTCAGATTTACTTGGTAATGTAGGCTGCTCCAATTTTTCATAGGAGTCAACATATGAATAAGGAAAAACGCCTTTGCGTCTTATCATATTGAACTTTTTATCATCATGAAAATATTTCCTCACCTCTCGACATTGAGATGGCTTCAGTGTTTTACTCAAATTATCTAGAGATTTGGATAAGAAGCGGAAAGAGTCTGTAAATCTCAGAGAGATGTATTTGTCTCTTATTTTGCGGTTTTCTGATTTTTCAACCAAATATGATTTGGTGAATGAAATATACTTCTCTTTGTTTTGGGCAATCACTGAGATATTCTCATTATTCGAAGCCAGTTTTTTTATAAACAGATGACAATCATAATTTGTTAAATTATGAAAGAAAACAGGAATGAATTTCACCACTTTATACTGTAAATTACATCTGGAATGAGCGCTTGCGCGGTACACACCTGTCAAGTGACAGTGATCTCGGACTTTGATGTCTTCAGGTTTATAGGCGTTACCACAAATATGACAGTGTGTAGAATTCTTAAATTCACTGTCTTCTTTTGCTGAAAGAGGAAGCATTTCTTTCACTTGTTTTGAATGTTTGTTATATAAATCCGGAACAAGGTCATCTAACATTCTAACAAACACCTCGGCACAATCACTTCCACGATATTGTATGAACTTCGAGTATTTGTCATCAAAATTACACTTCACATAAAAAGCGAATGAATATGGCTCGTGTTCATACGATTTCAATGTGAATGAGTGCTCATCAGATGGTTCACTATGATGAATAGGTTTCAACAAACTCTCAAAATCTGCATATATCACAAATGGAACTGGAAGCTGTTTTTCGAAATTGGTGAATTTGAGAATATTTCCAGGCACCATCTCACCATTCTTGTTGATAATCATATCTGGTTTTGGAAGTAAAACACACAGATGATTACAATCATACTGTTGATGAGTCATCAATTTTTCACTTGTAGAAAAGAATTGGAGACAACCATCACAAATATATACACGACCATTATGCTTGGATTTTTGTCGTGATACCAATCTTGACAGATCTGTAATGAGGCAATATTTTCATCCAAATCAGCTATGAGTAGAAGATTCACATGAGTTGCAGATCGATGTGTTGTGAAATGTAAGGGCCCCACGATGTTGGTAACCATTTTACCCTCCTTGAATTGTGTATCTATTCCAAAAACATTGACAGATATATTGTTCATTCTTTCAAATTTGGAAACATCCTTCAATTTCATTGGAAAATCAATGCCTTCAAAATCAAGTAACGTAGTATAATGTGGATACGAAGATGTGCTCGATGGATCTCCATTCGAAGGAAAAACTGCTGCCATAATGGACCAAGCAAAACAAGCACTATCCGAGTTCTTCACATTCAGAACAGCTTGCTTAAATTTAATTGTTTTGGGTAACTCGACATACGACGAAGCTGATAATGGATGATATGTGTTTATATTCACATCGAGATACCAAATCTTTTGTAATGACCAACCTGAGTCTCGTTCCTGAAATTCGGAAGCTTTTGAAATCATCTCATCTCTGAATTCCTCATAAATGTAATCCAAATCAGTGGAACAAGTGATGATTTTGTTTTTTGTATTGAAGGATTTCATGTCACTTGATTCTTTCTCAGGTATAATGTAGTGTCCAAAATTTATTTTCAAATTCATGTGCTCTTGCACATGCCTTGATTGAACACATAGTGAGAAACTTTAATTCCATCGAATGCAGCCAATTCCTTTGTTATAAATTTATCATTTTCGATAGTGAAACCTTGCACATCTATTACCAATATCATATTTTCAATTTGATAAGTTTTCTTATTAATGATTGTTTCGAATTGTATGACTCAATCAATTGTTTGAGTACTTTCAGGTTCTTATGATGTTGCTTCAATCTTCTTCGATACTCCAATATCATTTTCGAACTGATATTTCTAACATGCAAGTCTTTATATATAACAACATGCGGAGCATGCGCATTAATATTGTTTAACAATTTTCGTCAATGGATTATATGAAAATTCTTTCTCGTGTAGAATAAGGCAGTAGGCAGTTACATCTTTGGGTGTGGTTTCAGCAGTTTCAATTTCAATTCTAAGTACGATGGAACCGGTCTGAATGGCTTCTCTTTGACGTGAACAGTCGATGTGGACCAGAGGTGCCTTCACTTTGAATTCATTTGGATTGAAAATAGGTTGGTTTGATTTATGTTGATAGTAACTCTCTTGGAAGTTGGCATACATTTCATAGAGGTTTGCAAACTTGTTATTTTTGAAATCAAGATTCAAGTCATTGTAAGGATATCGTTCGGAATTCAGAAATACTCTCAAATTGCTGAGATTGCAGTGGTCCAATGTACTCATATCAGTGGTGAGCTTTCCTTTTTTACCTTGTTGAAATGCAATAATAACATGTCGCGGAGTTTCAACCTTCGTAGTTGTTTTCACAGCCCAAGTATGTCTTGTTGTTTCATTCAGAGAAGGGTACTCAATCAATTCCCAGCTTCTGAATTTCAGAGGAAGTTCAACATTGCTATTTATTATTTTATTCAACTCTAGTTGTTCCTGAATACTTAGTGTCACGTGAGGGACACACCAACTCAGTTTGCTTATGCTCACTTTCGGTTTTTCAGAATCATCTATACTAATCACAGCATCCAAATCATGACTCTCTCGAATCAAAACTAGTTCTTGTCTCATATTGATCACAATTTTTCTGAAGTCTTCAAAAAAGCCAGCCCATAGCTTGAGCGGAATACACACATTGAAATTCCCATCATCATCAACTAATATTTTATCTCTCGTCTCAGCATTCACATCATCAAGTTTAGGAAACCAACCAGCATTTTGCATAGGTATATTTTCATTTTCACTCATGGATAGGTAATTTTTCATCGTTGATACTATTCCAATGTTTCTGACGAAAAACGATATTGCATTGTTGATAAATTTTACTTTCGTAATTGGCTCCCCATCCGGTCTTGTGAGTTTTCCCTCTATATAGATATATGAGTTACAAGGTGATGTATAAGCGTCCAAGTCCTGAATTGGAATTCTTATTTCGTCATTATATTTGATTTCACTGGTGATATAAGGTTGATATGTATGAAACTGATAATCTTCGATTGCATTGTCACTGAATGGTTCACTCGTGATTTGTAGCAATCCCATTATATCAAGAGTTCCAATCCCAAAGACTTCAAGTACTCTTTGTGTTTTGGTGTTAGTAATTCGGCAGTTGCTTTCATACTATATTTCGAAGGTTGCTTAACCTTCTTTTTATAGGGTTGCTGAAATGCTGATTTATCAAATCTCCAGACCATTGTTTAAAGAGTCTTCCTTCTCAAGTGCAATCTAACAGTAACTTCTTCATTCCGGAAATCAATTAAATTCAAATTTTGATCGACAACTCTCGCCGTTATGTTGTTGATTGTCTTGATAGTGACGGGAAAATACAGAATATTCAATGGGGTTTCTACTATTTTATACCCTCTTGGTACTGTCGGAAAGAATTGATGAATCGCACTGGATTGCCATTCAAAAATGAACCCATCGCAATATTGCAATCAACACAAATTGTATTGATTGAAAGAATTTTCACTTCATGATCTGATTTGTAGATGTTATTTGCATTGAGGATTCTTTTTTCGAAGCCTAATAATTGACCAATGGAATTTTGTACTGAAAAATTGATTTTGATATTGGTCCGAATGACCACTTTTGAAGTAGTCCAATTTGGGTCGATGGATACCTCAACATATTCATTGTTACTGGTCATCTGTTTAATGAGGATATCGAGAATATCTGTTACATCATAAAATCCTTCAGGAATTATATAACTAAATTCATCTCGTTCCCCCCATACCAAAACATTGTTTAATTTTGTTATGTTTGGAATAACATTGAAAGAATCGAAATTTGCCAAGCCTATTTCATACTCCATATCATCATCCAGATAAATTGGAGGGTTGAAATTATAACTCAACACTCGTCGAGTGGATTTACGCCTTTGTCCCCTCTCAGTAATCTCTTTTTCAATTTGGTACCAGGACCACAGTAATTATAACCAGGGACATGTAATTCTACTGGAATTTTATTGATCAAAGTATTCAGAAAACCTCGACCTTTCTTTCTTGTGTTTCCACCCGTACTAACGACTGAATTCTTTTGCTGTCCCATTATATTATGTTTTGATCAACTTACATACACGTATATATATACCTATTCCATCTGCACTAGTGTTAGTTTAAAGTTTATTTCAATATGATGAAGACCGAAAAACAAAAGGTGTTGCTTCCGGTTATTAATCATGATGAGATCAATGTAGAGAATAATGTTAGAAAACATGGTACGCTATTTGGAGGTCAATCTAAAAGAGGTTTACTCGTTGGAGCAAGTGGATCGGGCAAAACTAATGTAATGTTGTCTTTGCTGGAGCAACCCAACGGCCTTCGTTTCACGAATGTATACTTATTTTCAAAATCATTATATCAACCTAAATATAATTACTTGAGGATTTTGCTGGCACCTATGAAAGAAATTGGTTTCCATGAATATAAGGATTCCGTTATTCTTCCTGAAAATATACATGATTATTCAGTCATAATATTCGATGATGTTACTACATGTGATCAAAACATAATCAAAAATTATTTCTGTTTCGGCCGTCACAGACACACGGATTGTTTCTATTTATGTCAAACTTATTCTGCCATTTCCAAACAACTCATTCGAGATAATGCTAATTTGCTCATGATCTTTCAACAAGATCTAACAAATATGAAGCATATATATGATGATTATGTCAATATAGACATGTCCTTGCAGAATTTCAAAGAACTATGCTCCTATTGTTGGAAAGACAAATTTAGTTTTCTCGTTATCGATAAAGATTGTTCCTTAAATGAGGGGCGATACAGAAAGGGTTTCGATACATTCATTTATATATAAACATCAAGATTGTGGTATAGTTGTCAGTCATCATGAATAGTCAATTAAATGAACAACTATTAAGAGCAAGGAAGGCTTTGAGAAGAAAATATAAGACATTGAAATCCGATATAGCAAAATCTCATTCACATTTAGAAAAAACTTATGAACCAATCACTCAACCTTTGAAAGAGTTTTTGTCTGCTGTTCAACAGCCCCTAACGTCTCTCAAGCAAGAATTGAAACATGAAATTAAATCACTCTCAGTCGACACCCCAAAAATTGCATAAATCAACACCTCAAGAGTTTTATCAAAAGAATTTCATGAACCGACACCTCAAGAATCTCATCAACCAGCACCTCAAGAATTGTATCAAGCAACACCTCAAGAATTTTATCAGATCACTCCTGATGAAGAGACATTTCAACATGATTCAACCGCTCCAAAATCCGACTTCGATGGAAGTTATTTCGAGGAAAGTATGCGCCCTGTACTGAATCCACAAGAACAATACTTACAACAGTTTGCGATTCCTTTACCCCGTGCATATATAGAAGACAAAATTTCAGATACGAAAAATACGTTTGATGACACTTTTGGAGTATATTTTGAACCGTCTACGGAAAAATATGCCATAGGTAACTTCTCTGTTGATTTTGATGGTGCCGATATTGTTATTGATAACAAGTTCAAATACAGTGGAACTGCAGGCTTAAATGAATTGCTGTTCAAGAAACAACCCCTTGGGTATAGAAATAAAGATGTTGATTCATATATCGATATAATGAGAAGAAGTAATGCACATTACCTCCATTATGATCCTGCAAGGGGTTTATCAACATCACATGCTTCAAAGTTTGTTAATATAATAAAACCACGAATAACAACCTTACACTCTTTGGCTAAAGAACGAAATCTTGAAAAAACTCAAAAAGATACCAGTTTATCTCTTCCCAAATACAGATCAAGAATTAGTTCGACCCCAGGAAGGACTACAAGGAGTAAAGTGGGCTCAGGGCTAACTATGCTTGATTTCAACACCATACCGGTTGAATATAAATATTTTGATGAGTTCAATGAGCTAGTGGAGCGATTGAAACTCTTGATTGCATCACAATGTGCTGGAAATACCGGTGTGAAAAACGAAATTACAAGCATATTGGAGGAACTTCGCGAGGCAGGAATAATAAAATAAAAAATCTCCAAGATTTGACATCATTCGGTGTTTAGCCGTGACATCATTCGGTGTTTAGCCGTGACATCATGCCAATCGATAAATTCGGAAGACATTTCCTGAGAACATCTCAATCACCATATGCTAAACCAGAAACACTTTCAAGAGCATCGCCGATCAATACACCTTTCTACATATGGAATCCATCTTCGTATCACACGAAATGTGTTCTTCTTTTGAGGGCAACCAAGGATATCAGGAAGAGTGTTGGTTTTTTTGTGTTGGAAAATGATGTGACGTCCTATGAATTTCCTGTTTCTGGAAAAATTGAAAGCATCAATTCTATACCAAATGTATATATATATCACTAGGAGAAGAAGATGCAGATACTGTTCCGTTAATCAGCCTCATAGGAAAGGCTTTAAATAAAGGTGATAAGATCACTTTCTTAGTCAATCAGCAGCAACATAATCAACTGTATGTCGAAATTGTACTTCAGTGCCCGATAACTGAAAATGGATAAAGTCAAAGAAGACATTGTAGGAGAATTGCACAGAAATTCACGAAGACGATTCAAAAGAAGGCGTGTTACTTCAAGCTGATTTAGTTGAAATGATTCCTTAATCCAAAACTAATAAAGGATTTAGGTACATTCTGGTCGTTATAAACGTATTTTCCAAATATGTTTGGTGCGAGCCCGTTAAAACTAAAAGTGCGGGAGATGTGACTGATGCCATGCAAAAAATATTGAGAGATATGAAAACTAAAACCAAGAATTTACAAACTGATATGGGAAAAGAGTTCTACAATGGAAAATTCAAGCAGTTGATGGATAAGTGGAAAATCAATCATTACAGTACTTTCTCCAATTTGAAAGCTAGTATAGTTGAAAGAGTAAACAGAACGATAGGAATGAAACTCAAAGATGTAAAAAAAAATCCATGAGAAGTATTTACTAAAGGGTATACATCAAACTGTTCCAATGAAATTTTCACTGTGAGAAAAGTCTATCAGTCAAATCCTGCTGTTTATTTTCTCAAAGATCAAGATGATGTTGAGATACAAGGTGGATTTTATGAAGAAGAACTCCAAAGAGTTAAACATCCCGATGTGTTTCTAGTTGAAAAAGTTCTAAGAAAAAAAGGAGACAAACTCTACATCAAATGGTTAGGCCTGAGCAATCAGTACAATTCGTGGATATCAAAAAATGATTTTGTATGATATTTTTCCAAATAAAACAATATGAAATTAACAAAACAGTTTTATTTATACAATATTTACATTATAAATTATTCACAAAATCTTTGCTTGAAAATTATTTGTCTATGTGTTGAATCCAAATTCGGAGCGATGATATTCGAAGTTTCTGTTATTTGCCTCTCAAAGCGCATTCTATCGATTGCTTCATAAGTCCAATATGTTTTCCGAGAATTCTTGTTTGCAAATTTCCATGTGAACATATAATAAGTTTTATTACGACTTTCATCAATGGCCACACTCCTATTCATAGTTTATCAGAAAACTCAGCTAAGAAAACTTCTGGGTAAAGATGGATGAATTCCAGAGTTAGACTTATATTTTCACTATTGTGGTTCACCCTTGGTTGCAGCAGATTTAAAGCATTTTGCAACACTTCACCACTCAGCTTGCACAGTTTTTTAAAATTTGGAAATATTCTCCATAATGATATCTTTTCAAGATATCTACCCTATAATCAATTAGGGGTTGGGAGTTCCCATAGGTTGCAAACTGTTTCGAACCGCAAGTACACTGAGGAGTGGTCTTTTATGATTTTGACTACTCTTCCGTTAGTAAATTGGCTAAACTCAATGGTGAATCTATCGTCTTCAATGGTCTTCGGTTGATCTGATGAGTACAAATAATTGGTGATGATTCCTTGGTGTGTCAAAAACTGCTTCCACTGTGAAAATCACTCGGTCTCCCTTATTTCCAGTAATTTCAATACATGAGTGAAATTCAAATCATATGAAAGATTCACAACAACAAATTTACATTTGGATTTATTCAATGGGAATTTTCTTTCACACCAAACCACTTTTGATTTTTCTTTGCAAAAGTATTCTTTCGACAAGTCAAATTTGAAATCGGTATTTCTCATTTTGATAAGAGAATGCTTGCTATAATATTTTCCCCGGTTTATATATTTTTATCAATATAGTAGTGGGGAGGATTTTTTCGAGAAGACTTGAATCCCTATGCTCTCTCATAGTTTGGACCTTGACTCCTATTGCTCTCTCATAGGTTTTGACCTTGACTCCCATTGCTCTCTCATAGGTTTTGACCTTGACTCCTTTTGCTCTCTCATAGGTTTTGACTTTATGAGAGGTCGTTGAACCTGTATTGGATTCTGCTGATGACACGTGACCGGATGTTTTCAAATAAAATCTGATACCTGACACGTGCATTCATTAACCTTGAAATAGGTCATTGAACTCGTATCAAATTTCGCCTACCGGAAATATGGCGTCAGCAAATTCCAAGTAATTTGATATCCGACACGTGCATTCATTTTGAAAGAGGTCATTGAACCCGTATCAAATTTCGCCCACCGGAAATATGACGTCAGCAAATTCCAAGTTATTTGATATCCAACACGTGCATTCATTTTGAAATAGGTCATTGAACCCGTTTCAAATTACACCCACCGGAAATATAGCATCAGCAAATTCCAAGTAATTTGATATCCAGTGCATTCATTAACCTCGAAATAGGTCATTGAACCCGTATCAAATTTCGCCTTCCGGAAATATGGCGTCAGCAAATTCCAAGTTATTTGATATCCAGTGCATTCATTAACCTTGAAATAGGCCATTGAACCCGTATCAAATTTCGCCTACCGGAAATATGGCGTCAGCAAATTCCAAGTAATTTGATATCCAGTGCATTCATTAACCTCAAATAGGTCATTGAACCTGTATCAAATTTCGCCTACCGGAAATATGGCGTCATCAAATTCCAGGTAATTTGATATCCATTCATTAACCTTGAAATAGGTCATTGAACTTGACTCCCATTGCTCTCTCATGGGTTTTTGCTGACTGGTCATAATTGTTATTATTTGCCGTGGCGCTCCTCCCAGGTCTCTCTCATTAGTTATCTACTGACGCAAGTGAGAGGTTAAGTTTTGGTAGCGATTTAGTCCAAGGGGGATATGGAGATATTGGATAGTGGTTGGTAGCTGAAATATCAATATCTCGGAGGAAGGGTTGAACAATGTTTGTGAAAGATTGTAATTTATGAGGGTTGGTTGTCGTATTCGTGGAAGGAGATTTCAGTAGGCTATGGGCAGGGTTTTCAGGATTTGCAGCAATTCCAGCAGAATATGCCAGAAGCAGTTGTTGTCTCCGTAGCCTTATGGGGATTTCATTAGCTTCCAGACATAGGCTTATTGAGGGACTTGATCGAAAGGCTCCAAGACAAATTCTCAGGGAGGTATTTTGAATGGTGTCGAGGGATTTTAGGTCGGATTCAGACGCTGAAATATATAAAGCTACCATAATCCAGTCGTGAACGAATTAGAGATCTGTAAATTTTGAGCAAGACATCTTCTTCTGCACCCCATTGTTGGTGCGATAATGTTTTCGGTACGTTCATTCTCAGCAAACAGTCAGTCTTGGTATTCTTGATATGCTGTTTCCAACTAAGTCTTCTGTCAAAAGTCAGTCCTAATATCTTATGTTGATCCACTGCTGAGAGGTCAGTACCATTTAGTGATACTCTTGGGATCTGAGTGCTGGTAGAGCATCTAGTAAATTTGATTATTTCAGATTTTGCAGCACAAAATTCGAAGCCTCTCTTGAGAGACCACTGGGGCAGCTGATCTACAGCGTCCTGTATCAGTCTGGTAGTAGAAAGAGTTTCTCTTCCGTGGCAATAGATCATCTCATCTGCGTCTCATCTGCGTCAATATATATTTCACAGGAGGATGAATTTTCTTGCCAATATCGTTGATAGCCAGCGTGAATAAAGTAGGGCTCAGAACGGATCCCTGTGGAACGCCCTTTTCTTGTTTGTATACCGAGGAGGTTTTTCCATTAGCAAATACTTTGAAGGTTCGGTTTTGCAGAAAATTTTCAATAAATGAATACATGTTGCTTGTGATGTGGCATTCTTTAAGTTTTGCTAAGATATTCGGTCTGTACACGGTATCGAAAGCGTTTTTTAAAATCAAACGCCGCTGCAATCACTTCCTGTTTATTTTGGAAAGCTGTGATGATGTGCGTTTGTAACAGTAATAGGTTATCTGCAGTACTGCGATTTGATCTGAAAACTGATTGGGCTGGGTCTAGGATTTTATGCTTTTGGAGGTACCAGAGGAGTCTTCTGTTCAGTATTTTTTCTATTAACATACACATTGTACATGTGAGTGAGATTGAACGATATGAAAAAGGATCAGTTGGAGGCTTGTCGTGCTTACGAATAGGAAGCATAATCGAATCACGCCATGAGTTAGGAAATTTCTTATCCTCCCAGACGAAATTATAGGGGTCGATTAGTTTTGTTAGACTGTAATTGGACAGGTTCTTCAGAAAGATGAATGGTATATCGTCAGGTCCCGCTGCAGAGTTTTTACATGTAGGTGAAGTTATTAAGAGTTCTTGAAGAGTCAATGGAAGATTCAGATAGTTGGAATCTGATTGCTGAGGTATGGATGGGATTGGTGTGTGTTCGGCATCGGGGAAGATGGATTAGGGTTAAAGTGGTTATTTGTCTTCAACTGAAAACTTTCTCCCAAGTGGTTTGCTATTTGCTGGTCATCAGTTATCAGATCAGTTCGGCGTGTCAATGCAGGTATTTTGAAATGTGTTTTATTTCCACTCATCTGTCTGATTTTCGATCATATTTGGGTGGAGGAAGTATCATTGGTTATGGACTAACTGTAATTTCTCCAGGATGCCTTTTTGCTCTGTTTCAATACGAATTTAGCTTTAGCACTCATTCTCTTGAGGATTATAAGATTCTCCACACTTCTGATCCTGCGATATTTATTTAATGCTTTTTTACATTCGCGGACAGCTGCACTACATTTTTCATTCCACCAAGGTGAAATTCTACGGGATGCCGGGATGACAGATTTTCCGATATACATGTCTGCAGCGGAAGTTATGCAGTTGGCAAATTTACTCACATCAGCGTGAATGTCTCATGTGAAGAGGACTTGGCCCATTTTGTGATCAGTTTCTGCTCTAAAACTATCCCAGTCAGCTTGGGCGATTTTCCACTTTGTAATATCATTGGAGGTTACTCGACTGTTATCAGAAATCATGATCGGGAAGTGGTTACTGTCGAAAAGGTCATCCGAAACTTCCCATGTTAGCGAAGGAAACGTTCTAGCATCACACAGACTGAGATCTATGGAGGAAAAACTTCCTGTGGATATGTTAAAGTGCGTATTCGATCCAGAGTTGAGAAGGCATATATCAGTAATGTTTATTACATTTTCGACTACTTTACCTTTGCCGAAGGATTTGGTAGATCCCTTTATTTCATTGTGGGCATTGAAATCCCCAAAGATTATGAAGGGTGGGTAGTTGATATATGAGGTCTACTAATTCACATTCAGTAAGTGTGTGATTCGGCGGAATATAAATGCTGCATACTGTAAGTTTATTGGGACACCAGGTTGTTACAGCGACGGCTTTGAGTTCGGTGTTCAGTGGTAAATATGTTGAATAGAGATCACTAGATATGAATACTGAGGTTCCTCCACTTGCTCTCAGGCACTCACTCCTTATTCTGTGGTATACTTCAAAGCCTATCAGGAGAAATTTTTGGTGCTCTTTAAAGTTTGTTTCTTGTATACAAATGATTTCTGCCTTAGAGATAAGCTGTTCGATACGTACGAGATGGGCGTACAACCCATCACAATTCCACTGAATCAAGTTGAATGTTAAAATGTGGATTTTTTTGAAGAATGTAAGCTGTCGGATAATCGTCATCTAAGAAATCGGATTGTGATCCAAAACTACTCCTTTCATCCATATCTGGCTCTACTCCTTTTGTCAGTTTCTTGGTGATTCTAGAAAATCTATTTTTGATTGACTTTTCTGTGAGGTGAGGGTAAATAGTGTGCAAATCGGAAAGAAGTGATTCAATGTTCTCAGTGAAGTGTTGAGCTTCTTTCAAGGGGTTGCTACAACCGAAAGAGTTTTCAAGACAAAGAGTTCATCGACAAATTCGACATTTTTCAAGTATATGCAGATTATGTTGTTCGATATTCTAGAAGCGAAGCATATGTTTTTGGGGTCTACTATATCTCAAACAGATTTCACGTAATCAAATAGTTTCGAGTCATCCGTTGAGTGATTAAGTATGGCTTGGTCCTTTTTGAGAAATGTTTGAGACTTTGCTACATCGACATGCGAGACTGAAGCGGATAAAGTGGCATTATTGGATGAAGACGGTGTAATATGCATATTATTTGAACTATTAGTGGAGTTGTTGCCTATGTACTCAGAGGCAACTTGAGCTGGATTGTTAATCATCAAAGTTTTGTACGCCTAGTATCTGCAATCGTAAATACAGCATAGCTGTATTGTTGGTTGCCCGTGTAGTGAGCGAATGTGGATTTGACTCGATATCTTATCGGTGCAAAGCAGATAAAAAGTGCGAGCAACAACAACTTACAGTAATTGAATGCAGATTTCACACGTTCAACAACAATCGATTGATTGTCACCAGTGTACGGCACTTCTCTCTCTCTCTCTCTCTCTCTTCATTTTTTGGGTGCAGCTTCCTTTCGGCACTATTATCCAGCTCTCCTCCCTTAGGTAAACGGGAATCCGTCCCGTCCCGTCCTGGTTATCGGCGTAATTACCGGGAGTTTCGTCCGAAGGATGAAAAGGGTCTTGCTCGAAGCAATCCTCCACCCACAAAAAAATTTACTGTTTTTTCATGATTTTTGCAATGCACGTGTTACCACGACATGTGGTATTACGGCGAACTTCACAAACATTTAATAAACTTTTTTCAATGCACGTACTAATTCAATGACGGCAGACATCACAACACATACTACTTTTCAAAAACTATTCAAAATTAAAACTATATAACCTGACTTCCAGCACGAGGCCGCCATCCGACCTCTACCGCTGCCGGAAGTCGAATGTTGTTCACAGTATAGTCAAGAAAGTATGATTTATCAAACTTTATTTCTACTAGAACTTTGAAAATATTCGATACAAAACTCAAATTGAACTTAACGCGTTTAATCACCAGTGGCTGTCCAATTCAAATTGTTTAAAATTGTAATTTTGTACATTTATGGGGTAAAAGTACTGGCAAACATTTTCTCGAAAAAAACCCAAAAAACATAGTTTCCGCAACAAAATTTTCAATACAATTGTAACGACTCAAAAATAATGCACATGCGAACGGTTCAACGATTTATTCTAAACTCCCCTTCTACAATTCACATGGCCAGATTCAAGCAATGTATTATATTCGTGAATAATTATACGAAAGTTATATGCAACTATTTATTCTCAACTTGAATATTGATATATCTGTTATACATGTCAGATCCCTCGATTCATTCAGGAATCGTATATAGAGTGATCAGAAAGATAACATTAGAAATCTCTGTCGTGGAATTCTCGTTAGTCTCTGTCGTTGATGAAGAATCGTTCTGCGAAGGTATCCTTGACCCCTCTTCATGTGATGCTTCATGTTCTCTCATTACAACGCATTCGGAACCTGGACTAGAAATTAATTGTGTACCTGAGGTTGCTGGTTGATATTCCTCGGGTGAACAGCATCCATCAGTTCTTTTTTTCTCAGAAATTTCCACTTCCGTTGTATCCATTTGATCAACGTGTCTTCGCCATTCTTTCCCGTCAACATTGATATAGTAATGTAGTAATCCCTCTCTCCTGATTATCCTCCCAAATTTCCATTTACAGTTTTTTTCATAATTACGGACACGAACAATTTCGCCAGGAACGATATATTTCAATTCAGAAGATCGTAAACTTCGTTGTTTGTTTTCACAATCGTATCTGAGCAAATCAAGTTTAGTTCTAATATCCTTCTTTAACAGAAGCATGGATGGAGATATCCCAGTTGCAGTATTTGGAGTTTTTCTATAATGCATAAGAAAATTTGCCAATTCAGTATCTAAATCGTCTCTAGTGTTGCTCAATTTTTTCAATGCCTTTTTCATCGTCTGGACGTATCCTTCAACTTGACCATTGGTTTATGGATAATATGTACACTTGTGATGAATACCGTTATTCTTCAGAAAGGTCTCAAACTCGTGAAATTTGATAGTTGGACCATTATCACTAACCAAGATTACTGGAAGGCCAAAACGGGCAAAGATATTTCGCAGGACAGATATAGTCTTTGAAGCAGTTATAGAAGTCATAGAAAAAATTTCTGGCCACTTGGAAAAAGCGTCGACTACAATTAGGAAGTATTTACCCATAAAAGATCCAGCAAAGTCGATATGGATACGTTGCCATGAAGAACTCGGATATTCCCAGCAATGAGTTTTGATTTTCTTAGGTTGATTCTGAACACTTTGACATGAGGAGCAACTTTTTGATACGTGTTCAATATCGGAGTCGATTTTGGGCCATCAAACATAGGATCTCGCTAGAGCTTTCATATTGTTGGGATTACAATTCGTAGACCTCTCAAAATTACTCCATGTGCAAGGGAATATTCGAAATCATTTCCTGCATACCCCATTTCTGTTATTTTTTTTTTCGTTGAGGAGGCAATCGTAAACATTTTTCAAAATATGATCAGTTTTCGTTTCATTGGCAATTTCCGTGTGTGTGACTGGTGGGACTAGTATCTGTTGTAACTGGGAAAGTGTACTTTCGTCAATTGTATTCTCCGGTATTGTATTTCTATTTTCTGGCAGTCTGGATAGTGCATCAGCATTTGCATGTTCATTTGTAGATCGATAAGTGATATCATAGTCGAATTCTTGTAAAAATTGAGCATTATGTAGCATCCTAGTAGCAACCATACTAGGCAGATGTTTTCCTGGGAAAATTGATACCAACGGTTTATGATCCGTTATTAAACGGAATTTCCATCCGTAACAATATTGAAAAAATCACAAGCCCAATAAAACGAAGTTACTTCCTTATCTATTTGGCTGTAATTTTTTTCAGATTCACTCAAAGATCTAGAGGCGTAAGCAATAGGTCTTTCAGTGCCGTCTGGCATGACATGTGAAAGAACAGCACCCAGTGCATATGGACTGGCATCCGTTGCTGATAGTAGAGGCAATTCAGGGTCATACGGACAAAGAATTTCATTTGAAGTGATCTCTTTCTTCATTAAATCACATGCATTTTGACATTTATCTGTCCAATGGAACTGAACGTCTTTCTGCAGTAAATTATATAATGGAGTCAATTTTATAGCCAAATTTTTAAGAAACCTTCCATAATAGTTCATTAGACCTAACCAACTCTTCAGTTCGGTCACATTCGTGGGTCTTCTCGCATTGACAACTGCTTCAATTTTTTCTGGTGTCTTCTCCAAGCCTTTATCGGATATTGTATGTCCCAAATAGGTAATTTTCGTTTAAAAAAACTTACACTTCTCTTGTTTCACGCGTAATTTACATATTGTAAACGTGTCAAGACTTTACGTAACTTTTGAAAATGATATTTCGCGTGAATAATTATACGAATGTTGTATGCAACTATTTATTCTCAACTTGAATATTGATATATCTGTCATACATGTCAGATCCCTCGATTCATTCAGGAATCGTATATAGAGTGATCAGAAAGATAACATAACACTATGAATAATACTTTAGTCACTCTCTTATCTGGTTAAGTTTGCCAGAGAGCGGTACCTGCTCGTTCGTAGTCCTAAATAAGATGGATATGTACAGGGTGCTTTCCCACTGCACAGGAGTTGGATACAATGATGATTACAACAATAATATTAAATATATAATATTAAAAACAATATTAATTTTTCGCCGTTTTGAAGCATTTCTGAAAATTTTACGAAAATCGGTGTTTTGTCGGTATTGTAATTTTTTTCCTAATTTTCTCAGAATGAAAATTAGGAAACTAATTATACTTTGATATGTACGGAATAATAGAGCTCCTAAAAAAATGTTAACCAACTCTTTTATATTCACTAACAGATAACACTCCATAGCCAAGTGAATTGAGCTTAAACATAGGTTGTTGTCTGCCATCTAGACCATCAAACTCATTTGTGATTATTTCAGGACGATCTTCTGCAAATATTACGATGATCTTGTGGTGATCTACAGTCAAACGCATTATCCTAATCTTATTTTATCGTCTCAAATAGGATCACAAATTTCAACTTTAGTATATATTACCAATAATAAATAATTATCAAAGAAAAGAAACACATCGAATTGAACAATAACTGATTTATCTCAATGAGACGTACAAAAAAAAACATTTTGATCGCTGAACGGAATCGCATTCGGCTGTGAAGTTGCAGGCGACGTCGCGTCGCCTAGAAACCGGTCGCTAGTTTATATGGCCAAAAACAGAATCATCATGGCATGAATCCTGTGCACCTATTTCTACCACCACAAATTTTTAATAAGCATATCAGGTTGCCATCAATACAATATTCAATCATTATAATAGAGTTTCACTTAGTTTTATCAACCAACCTAAATTATATTTTGTAGGAGAAATAATCAGTTCCGGAATAATATGAAGCTTGAATTACTATGTTTACCATCTAAGGCTCCAAAATTCTTCTGCAATTTCCCTGAACTGATGTTGTGTTGGTTGTGGAAGGAAACTCGGCATGAGATATTCCAAATCGCATCACATGTTTATCTTATCATGTAGTGGCTTGTTGACTTTCCAATATAATAGTTTCGAGCTATTTCTGTCATCAATAATCCTTCTACCAAGAAACTACAAAAGCATATATAATTTAGCGATTACAATGCAGATTGGAAAAGTTGAAAACTTACTGTAGAGTAGCAGCCAGTTTGAGTTCTGGAGATGGAGGAGCTTCTCGGGGGTATTTTAGTGATCTTGTTCAATCAAGCTCAAGAGGTACTCATACAGTTCAGATGACATCATAGTATTACAAAAAAATGTCTCCCCATCACTTTTCATGGACGTTAACATTTTCACAAATGGTCCACATCACAGTCGATTTCTCAGGAAGGGTCTGATTTTGTACCTGCGATGTAAAAGTTAAACTATAAGCAACAATAGAATTCCCATATAATAACAAACGTACATAAAGACCTATGTATCCTGTATCAGCTATCAGCTGATACACTGTCAAGCACAGATCACAGAAACAAGTTGTTTCTGTTTATGTTGTCTGTGCTGCCAAGAGTCCAAGAGATGCCAAATGTGCTTGCTCAATCATATAATTAATATTTCTATGGGCAGGTCATTCCATGATCAAATCATAATTATAATATGATGATAATGTAGTTCTAGATCTACCACTTTTCTCATATGAGTTGCGAGAGTAGTAGAGTGGCCACATTTTGATACATTCAATTGCAAATAAATATGCATTGACGTTGGAGGACAAAAAAAACGACCGAGTTTCCACTGAGTGGTGGTATATACAGATATGCTAGTTGTTTGAAAAAGTTATATGAAAATCGCAAAAAGCAGTTACGAAAGGCATTGGCTAACGAGAGTAGAGAAACAATATTGACAATTCGACCACATGAGAGCGGAAAATGAACTCATTACCAAGAAATATAATATGGAAATTGAGTTACCACAAGTGGAATTTAATACAAAAAATAAGCCAATACATAATGAGCTATGATTTTTTGAGTATACTGAGATATATCGGTTGTATTATAGACAGTACTTTTCTTAAAAAATTAAATTTGATTCTTAATTTACTGCCACATGGTACTGTATGGTGCTGTACATCTCATAAATATATTTTTTTAGAAAATGCTGTTTTTTTCTGTGCAGCTTACTGTACGATTACAATAATAGAAATGCAATAAAATGGTTTTATTGTATATCATTCATTCAGCAATGTCAGTACCTCCCGTATTAGTAAAGTAGTTATTGACTATATCATTTCTGAAGTCATAGTTAACATTTTCCTTCAGATTTGAATGGAGAAAATATCTCCATATTCAATCAGGTAGTCAAGTTATTCTACGTAATTGCCTGCAGGAGCAGGTGGAACATCTTCATGCATCGTCAAAGTAATATTATGCAAAACTGCTGTAACAATAATTACACTTGATGCAGTTTCAACTTTGCGTCGCAACATATAACACAAGACTGGAAATCGTCTCTTCCAAGCACTATTATTTCTTTCTATGGCATTTCTGGTACGAATCTGTGACTCATTATACCGTCTTTTGGCTTGTCGTTGAGGATTTGCAAGTGGAGTTGATGAATATGATTTCAGTGAGTCTCCTCTAACATCTAAAAAATATCAAGATGTGCATTGAGGACACAGGTAAATATATTTTGTATTCTATATAGTTTGCAGATATACTACTCAAATTGTAAGTTCCACTATTCTTCTGATATCACACTATGTATTACGAAAGAAAAATATACATTAACTATATCAACTACCAAGTAACATACCAGATCCAAATTAACCTGCTTCAAATCAAGCTCTATAATAGCTATTATTGAAAATTGTTGCATCGTGGGCAGATCCGGACCACCTGGCTACAATATTGATGATTTTTGACCCACTATCACATACAAACTGAACATGAACTGAAATATACGATTTTCTATTTCTATAGATATATCCATCTTCTCCACCTGAAGTTGGAATTGGAACTGTAGATCAACAAATAATATAAATTGTGTTCACCCGGTGAACAAATTTCACCGTGAGTACCATTAACGCATCCAATGACACGAGGTAATCGAGCTGTGTTATGATCGTGTTCCGATTAATGATAAATGGTGAAAGCAGATCATCTGGAAGGTGGTGTCAAAAAATCTTCAATTTTCTTAATAAGGTGTAGGGCCAGTGCTTTCGTTACTCAAAAATGTTTTAAAAATAAGTTCTCTAATAAAATGTTGACGCATAACATTATGAGCTTGTTCAGCTTCTTCTGAGTTTTGTATTACCCATACGAAAAGTAAATTTTTATCAATTTTTCACAAAGATATTTAAATAAATTGACCAACTCTTTAGGCGTGTGGCGCGTATATTACCTATTTTATATTTTATGTTACGGAAATCGTATGTGAATTCACAATTCACATGCACTGTTTATCCATATGAAAATTTCTGAAAAAATTCATGTGTGTGTTCAAAAATACCAATTTCAATTTGCCATCTGAAAATAACGTCACCTCCACATGGGAATCAATTCAAACATTTTGTGTGACGTGTGACGAGTGATTCACTTTTGGTTTTAATTTTCCAAAGACAATGGCAATCAGGGACCAGTTTCATTATATGTTATAGATGGCGTCCTTGTGAGATTAAGCCGTATTCCGAACGCAACGATGACTAATGCTGCTAACACTGTTATGAGTTTTGAAATTGTGTTCCAAACATAACCCCAAAATAAACATAGACTTTGACATGCTGACAAATCCGTTGAAGGAACAGTCCGCTGTTCACAACTCATTCATTTTTATCTGGTTACCTTTTCCGTCCATTTGATGAACTTGTCATATTCTTTTTCATATGCATCATTAGATTTTTGCGAGTATTTATGATTTCAACTTGTTGCAATAAATAGTATTCGTGGATAACTTGTGTTTCAAACACTTGCTCTATTTCGAAAAATCGCGTGTGTTTGAAAGACCTTTTTATTCACTTATACATTAGTACTAGTAATGAGTTATGGTTAATTTTTTATAAAATAAAAATAATGAGAAAACAAACTGAACCTGAGAAAGAAGGCACAGGAGTGGAAAATTTTCGTCTACTTATTTTTTATTAAATTTTTTTCATTTTGCTGTTGGAATAAGGTAGATTAAACATTTTGTTTTATTGAAATATTTTCTTATCAAAAAAATAATTTTTGAACCGTGTTTTGGGAAACCAGTCGATAAAACTGTTTGACAATTTTAATGCGAAGGTTTTTCCAATGGAAATGTTTATTTTACCGATAATAGTCAATGTTTTCTTCATCAAATGAATATTATTTCTAAAAAACGCAACATCAGTATGTGATATCGACCGCATGAAATGAAAAGACATCAGAAAATGAATTTCTTGCGAGAAACCATTTTAATCATGGTTTTCTCCAATGCGAAAAAAGAAACAATGAACAAGTTATAAAACAGAGCCATTTTCAAATCTAAAAAAAAATCAACTTAAAGTCTACGGTAAACCCGATAAATACATATATCCTGATCCCTGATACACATACCGGGTGATTCACCACCACTTACACAAAATTTGTTAGTGTTTTCTCTCCACCAAAATATGTTGAAAAGCAAAAGAAATTGCAAAAATGGAACAAAAAAATACATTGTGAAAGACTTTCACGGCCATCGTCACTTACATGGTGGTTGTTCAGGTTGTAAGGCCGAGGTATGTTGAGAGAAGATCTCGACGTTTCGCCAACACGAGTGGTTAGCATTTTCAAGAGATATTTTTCAAATTTTCTGGATTCTTAAGTCGCTGTCAAATGCTTGACATTTGTTATACGTTATACGTTGTCTCAATAAATACCTGTGATTTGACGTTCTTACATCTGATTGGCCCATAGCGATAGCTGACATCATAGAATCGTTCGTACCGTTATTTTGTGGGTAGGGAGCTAATTGAGAATTTTTGAGAACTGGAAGCCAAACCTTGTTCAATTGTAGTCCTTCTTCGGTTCTGTTGAAGTTGTTGTGGTGTTTCTGAATTTCTATTGCTTCCCGAAAGAGTCTTGGGTCATAGGTAGATGTTGAAGAGATGACTTGGGTTTTTTCAAATTTCACTGGTTATCGTTGTTGAGAGTATGTTCTGCGACAGCGGATTTCTGTGTGTGCCCTAACCGACAGCAAGCCTTGTCCTCTTTGATTCTTGTTTTAACGGAGCGTTTCGTGGTTCCGATATAAACGCTGCCACAGGAACATGGAATGCGATAAAGCCCAGAAGAGCATAGTTCGTCTCGTTTGTCCTTCGCTGATCTAAAGTGGTCATTCAGTTTTTTTGAAGGTTTATTAACGGTTTTAATCTCATATTTTCGTAGAATACGGCCAATACGATCTGTAACTCAGGGAACATATGGTAAGAATGCTTTTCTTTTTTTGGTGTTGGTTTGACTACTACTTGGTTCACTGGATGGACAGTCATTTGGTCTACTATTGATTCTTCCGTCTCTGATTTCTCTCTTATTTTTCATACACCTCTCAATATCTCTTTCTTTGTACCCATTAGAAAGAAGAACGTTTTTTAGATGTTTCAGTTCAGCTTCCAGGTATTCAGGTTCGCAAATTATTCTAGCTCGATCAACTAATGCCTTGATTAAACCTTGTTTTTGGCACGGATGATGGTTTGAGGTATTGTGGAGATATCGATCAGTGTGTGTTGGTTTTCTATATACCGTATGCCCCAGACGTCTTTCTTTTCGAGAAGTGAGAACGTCTAAGAATGCCAGTTTCTTCTAATTTTCAATTTCCATGGTGAATTGAATATTCGGGTGAATGTCATTGATATGGTTGAGGAATTCATTGAGTTTTTCTGGTCCATGGCTCCAAATTATAAACGTATCGTCTACATATCTTAACCATACCTTGGGTTTTAAATTTGCAGTTTCAATTACCTTGTCTTCTAGTTTTTCCATGAAGAAATTAGCAATAACTGGGCTGAGTGGGCTTCCCATTGAAACACCATCTAATTGCTCATATATTTTGTGATTGAAAATGAAATATGATGATGTCAATCAATGAAGGATTTTTTCGTAACAGAAATACTAGTAGGAAACCCACTCTGTCATCACATGAAAGACAGTCCGTAGTTATATTCTTTTATGTTTGGACTAGCAACTGTCATTCACTCAGTCATTCAGCTGACAGCTCTCGTGGAGTACGGTTGTGCTACGCTACGGTAAAATCTTCTATGCACGTGTTTCGGTTAGGTCAGCAAACAGAATTTTTATGACGTCGACGTTCACCACACTTTCCATTTAACTCGAAAGGACGACAACAGTGAGAGTGCAAATTCAAGTGAAAAAAGACACAGTGTGATCCAGCTGGTACAGCCATTTGACCCTGGGAACTTGGAAGTATTCTTAGAATTAGCTTTCAAAATACAGAAATATTTATTGGACAACCCTCAAGCAGGCAAAGAAAAAATATTGAAGAAAGAGAATTGATACTGCAAAAAATAAGTTAAATAGGTCAAAAGAGAGTTGGGCCATTATTAAAGATCTTAGTGGAAAACCAAGTAAAAACAAATTTGTTGAATTGGACTCCGATTTGCGGAATGATCACTTTCACACAATTGCTGAAAAATTTACTGAAAATCTATCTTCGGAAACTGATCCATTGTCATTTTTTAGTGAATATTTCTCAGAGGATAAGCTTCATCAGCAAAAAAAAACATGAGAGAGTTTATGCCACCGATGTCAATAGAAATAAATCTATAGTGGTCATCAACTAGCCCTCATAAAACTATGGAGAAGTACTGTTTGTAGTTGAGAAACATGGAACCCTAGTGAGAAGGACACTTCATCAGAACATGTTTGGTATCGAATCCCCCCAAACAAAAATGCCAATGCTTTGGAGCTACATTCTGTAGCAAGATATCTGTAACAATGATCAGTTTACGCCTTGTCAAATATCTACGAATTTAATGAATGAAGCACACGACACTATGGACAGCCAATCGGAGGAACATAATCATACAGAGGAATCTGATATTGATAATGAACTATCTACCTCTACCTCAATAGCAAATGTGATGAGCCCTAATTCTGAGTCACAAACTACGATAACATCTACATCATCACAGTCGTCGTACTTGTACAAATTTTTTTATTTCTCGAACAGGCAATAAACGTCGAGTAACGCCACAAATAGAAATAGGAAAATAGCTAGCTGACAACAAGAAAAAAACTAGCTTTGAGGGCAAATAAACTATCGCAGGACCCTAATGATGAAGATATAAGGTTTTTCAATTCCCTACTTGTCAAACAACTTACGCCCAGGAACAAGCTCAAATTTCGAATGGATTTGTAAAACTATTTGTTTCGAGTCCTGTGTCCTCCAGAAGAGCAGATGTACCTCCATCTCAACTGGCGACTTAAATATAACGTACTCCAAAACTTAACTTTTCTCCATCTGAACCACTTCGGAGTACGAATAGTTTTCAACCATATAAATCCCCCCTCAACTAATCAAACGGCAAACAAGGGCGCTTCAGAGAACTATATTCCTTGGTCAAATTACCCTTCGTTTTTTTCATTAAACATTTTTTACTTTTTAATTGATGATTTCCAAAAGTATACTTACCTTAATATTACTACCAGTTTTTTTTTCTGCTAAAATGAGGTTAGTATGATAGCTATTATAATCGCAACGTTCAATTTTTGTTCCTATGTTGTCATAAATATACTGAAATGTATCCAGACTCATTCTAACATATGCATAAAAATTTGTCTGAGTGGTATTTTTTAAGCTCTTTAAATAGATGATGGTTTTCTCCTAGATACTGTCCTTTTTTGGTTCATACGATGAACCAAAAACTGGCGATTTGAAGAATTACAAATGATCCAACACCTTTCACTTGAAGACATACAATCACTGTCGTCACTACTGTTGCTTGTATACACAGTTGTATAATTTAATAAATTGAATTTTCCCAAAACACATGTCGGTCACCAATTACATCGCCCGTTCCCGTGGGAACCGCTGACTATGCTGATGCAGAATATCGTGATCCCAGGAAACTGATGCGCCAGCATCTCTATCTTCATGGAAAGATTAATTTTATTATTCAGTTATATTTTTGCTCTCATACTGTTAAGACGTGTTGTCAATAAAATTGATTTTTAAAAAGAGACTTTGACACCAGAAAGTTATATTTGGCGCAGTCGGTAGGATATTCGAAATTGAACGTATCGAACGTACTGTTTTCGTATCAACGATTAATCGAACTTGTTGTTTTGTTCTGTGGAGGTGTTTGTGAAGGAGTGGCTCTTCAAAAATCAAGAAACCCAGTCCATCGAGGACCTGTAGCTACCCTCAGCAGGCAGATCATCGGGAAGTGGAACAAAATCGTCCAGTCTCGCGAGGAAGTCTTTCTGGAAATCAAAAATCGATGAACCACTCGTCTACCTTATAAAGGATGCTCAAAGTTCTAACAATTTCAATGTGAGTTTATTATTTTCAAATGTCAACTGATAGTTTACTATAAGGTCTTGGAAAGTTTAATTTGAATAACGAAAACCCTTCAGCTGATCCTATAGTTTCTTTGCCTAATACTTCTCATCAATTCAGTTCAGATTACTCAAAGTGTGTGCCAGAATTTGATGGCAATCCTAATGATCTACTTAGATACCTATCCACTTGTGATCCAATAATTACTAATTTTTATAATGCAGCCGAGCCAACAAACTTTCAAAAAGTTCATTTTTCGAACTGCATCATTCCAAAATTAGCAGGTAATGCTAAAATAGTAGCCTATATTCAAAACGTTTCAAATTGGCAGAAACTTAAAAACACTTCAACAAGAAACTTTGACGATCAGAGGGATGAAACTTGCCTGAACAGAGATATGGTTATGCTCAGGCAATCACCTAATGAAAAGCCTCAACAGTTTTATGATAGGTGCTTGAATATTTTGAACCTTTTGTGTAATTATATCATGCATGAAATCACAGCAGATTCTGAAAGGTGTAAAAGAGATTTATATAGTAACTTGGCATTGAAAACATTTCTTCCTGGGCTCAAGGAACCTTTGGGTACTACCATACGCAACCCAAATCGCTTAGTGAAGCACTACAGTTAGTCTTACAGAAAAACAACGTACATTATTTTCAGAATTTCTCACACAAAAATATATTTAGACCAAACTTTCCGCCTCCAAGGGCTCCAATTCAAATAAGACCCAAATTTTTCTCCAATTAATTATTTTAGTACACCGAATAACTTTTTCAGACAACAAAATCAGTTTTCCATTCAACCAATACCGATTCAACCTAGAGCACCAAGCCAACCGCAAGAGTTCTTTACTAATGCACAAGTTTTTAGACAACAATTTTAAAACAGAAACGTTTTCAGGCCAAATCAAAACCAAAATTTTCCAAAACCTACACCCATGAGTCTATCCACTTAAAATACATATAATAAAACGGTACCAATAAGTGTTTCAACAAGAAATACCAGCAATTATCGTCCGGGACCCTCACATTCATTCCAAAATCAACCTCAGAGAAATTTTTATTAGAGGAATTATTTAATACTGTGGTTAGTGACACTCAAAACGAACAGGAATATTACGCTGAAGAAGATTACACCGAACATTTTGACAAATCTCAATATTACGAAAATGAAAATAAGGAAATTAATTTTGATCATTTCGAGGGTAATTTTCAGGAACTGTCAACCTCAAAAAACCATACCTAGTTCCGCAAATTATTTCTTTCAATAATTCTAGTTCTAGCGAATTGTCATACATAACCTTTCCGGAGTGTGATGCAAAATTTCTCATTGATTCAGGCTCCATAAAATCTTTCATCGATCTAGAAATTGCTCAAAAATTTTTCCAAATTTAATTAATTACGACGCATTCATTGTTTCCACAGTTTTTCAGAGATCGGCTCATAGATATAGCGCATCTATGCCAGCCTCGAAATTATTCAATTTACCACAACAAAAATATTTAAAATTTTTCCTTTTCAAATTTCACAATATTTTTAAAGGATTGATTGGTCTTGACAATTTAAAACTTTTACAAGCTAACCTAGATTTTGGTAACGGTTATCTTATTACTCCTTATACGAAGATAAAACTTAGATTTCAGAGAACAAAAAATGATCTGATTTTAATTACGATCGCTCCGAGATATGAGCAAGTGATACAAGTCAAAACATCAATCCAGAATGGTGAAATAGTAATAGCTTACGAACGTTTTCATAATTGTGAAGTACCAGAGTGTCTTACTATTGCTAACAAAGGCAAAGCTCTCACTACAATTTTGAACAATACCACAAAACCAATAACTTTAAATCTATCGGAAACATTTGCAGTCGGACAATTCGATTAGAAAGAAATTCAAAAAATTGATTTTCATAATTTTGACGATTCTCCAAAATAAAATTTAGATGTTCCAAAAATTCGTTGTGATATTTTGAATGATGAGGAAAACCCAAGAATATTTCCTTGTGCAATGAGTATTCAGACATATTCTATCATGAGGATACTCCACTGACCTTAACAGGCCGTGTGAAGCACCAAAAACGAACATCTTATAAAGTACCAGTATATACAAAATCATACAGGTATCCATTCATTTATAAGCAAGAAGTCGAAGACCAGATCAAATAAATGCTCGATCAGAGAATAATCAGGCGAAGTAACTCCCCTTGGTCATCGCCAATTTGGGTGGTTCCCAAAAAGGATGATTTTTCTGTGAAGTAAAAATGGAGGGTAGTTGTTGACTATCGCAAGCTCAATGAGAAGACGATAGATGATAAATACTCTTTGCCCGACAACACTGATCTGTTGGACAAACTGTGAAAATGCAAGTATTTCACGACTCTTGACTTGGTCAGTGGTTTTCACCAAATTGAGATGGAACAGGACGATATTGAAAAAAAAACTGCTTTCAATACGGAACAGGGGCATTACGAGTAAATGAGAATGCCATTCGGGTTGGAGAACGCGCCTGCAACATTCCAGCGCGTAATGGATAATATTCCACGTGGTATCAAGAACGAAAAGTGTTTGGTATACCTCGACGATATCAGCATTTTTTCGACTTCCCTGGAAGAACACCTCGAGCGTCTCAAGTCTATCGTCAATCGGCTAAGGAGTTCCAACTTCAAAATCCAGCTAGATAAGTCAGAATTCCTTCGAAAGGAAGTAGCCTATCTAGGTCACGTCGTGACTCCTGACGGAGTCAAGCCAAATCCTGATGAAATCCTAGCCATTAAAAATTTCCCTGTCCCAAAAACCACCAAACAGATCAAAGGATTCTTGGGTCTGTTAGGTTACTATCGACGCTTTATGAATAATTTTGCTAGACTTACCAATACCAATAACCAAATGTCTAAAGAAAGGCGCAAAAATCGAGCATAACGCAGAGTTTTAGGAATGTTTCAATACTTGCAAGAACCTGTTGATGAACGATCCAATTCTGCAATACCCTGACTTTTCGAAACCTTTAAACCTCACCACGGACGCTAGCAACTTTGCCTTAGGAGCAGTCCTGTCCCAAGGCCCTATTGGCCAAGATTTGCCAGTTGTATACGCATCTCGCATCGAGAAAGAGCTTCTCGCGATCGTATGGGCTTCTAAATACTTCCGCCCATACCTATTTGAGAGAAAGTTTAGTAACGTCACTGACCATGAACCCTTTCGGTAGAGATGGCCTTTCGCTTCAGTATCATTGATGTTATTACTTAAAGGGAATGATATTGCGACAACATATCTTGAACTTTCCACCGAAACAATAATTCATCTCTTGCTGTCACAGTCCTCGTACATATGACAAAAGAGAATTAAAAAATCCGACATCATCATCATTGCGGTCGCACTATGAAGGCTTGCTTTTCCTTGTTGTGTAGGAATACAACTTGATGACTTGAACCTGGACGAACTTCACTCAACGAAAACAGCCATAATGGAGAACGAACCGATGATATCCTTCAAAGACGTAGCACACATCCTAAATTTTTGGACGATATTCATATACCTAGTCCTAATATATTAATCTGCTTATACATTGTCCACAGGAAGATTGGTTTCAGAGGCTGCAAACCCAAGTAACCAAACCAACAACAACAGGAAATCGAGATGTCTAGGGTTCAACTTCCTCGCTAATCCCCCTACGTTGAATCTTCAGGGAGGAATTACATCGCCTGTTCCCGTGTGAACCGTTGACTATGCTGATGCAAAATCTCGCGATTCTAGAAAACTTATGCACCAGCATCTCAATCTTCATGGGAAGATTAATTTTAATATTCAGTTATATTTTTGCTCTCATACTGTAAATACGTACTTTTGTCAATGGAATTAGTTTTCAAAAGGAGACTCTGACATTCGAAAGTTATATTTCACCCCGAAACCCAAAAGAACACTGAAAGGCAGGCATCTTCTGTATGTTCTTCTCGTCATCGATTTAAACTCCGACCGCGACCGAGACCTCGACCGCGACCTCCACCGCGCACATCCATGTATCTTTGGCATGTCCGTACTCCATACCATTAGAGTGAGTACATGCAGAAGATGCCTCGATGAGCGATGACCAATGTAACAGATTGATTATAGATTATTGGTGTACACACCGAAGATAGCTTCCTCGATGAGCGATGGAAAGTGGGAGTCGAAGTTGATGTCGTTCTATTCAGACAGTATTATTCCCAGTGTACTAATGGAAAAATTAGAGAACTGTGATAATTTGACCTTCACAGAATAATTTCAAGTAAAAGTGACAGTGATTCCAATACATTAGCAATGAAGTATTGGTTGATAGCAACAAAGTAGTAGTCACAATATAAACCAAAAAAGGCAAATACTGTGTGAATTCCATCCCTTTTTTCTAGATTTGAAGAACAGCCCAGACATATTGTTTGCTTATATGCGGATGAACATTGAAACATTTCAGTATATTTTTGAAATGCTTCGATCAGAAATTCATAAGTGTAACTATATTATAACACGGATCCAACATTTGCTGAAGAAAAACTAGACCTAACTATTAGGTTACTTAAAATCAAAATTATGTGTACATGAATCATTTTAGTAACACAGGAATGTTAGTGCATAGAGACTAACCAATTAGAGGTTAAAGTAGTTTGGTGTATTGTTCCAATGTAATTGTTGGGCTTCATTTGAAGAAGGTGCGTAGAGATGTCCTTTTGCTTCAGTATCATTGATGTTATTACTTGAAGGGAATGATATTGCGACAACATTTTTGAACTTTCCACCGAAACAATAATTCATCTCTTGCTGTCACAGTCCTCGTACATATGACAAAAGAGAATTAAAAAATCCGACATCATCATCATTGCGATCGCACGATGAAGGCTTGCTTTTCCTTGAAGCAAACTTTTCTTTTTCCGAGTCAATTTATTGCTTGCCAGTTTCTGCTTGAGTTGTTAATCTCTTTCTGAATCCAGTGCTGATTATTGTTGCAGTCGCGTTAGTTGGTGGAAGAGTAGTACTTTCATTACTTCTGGAAGTACTCGAAATTTCAGACACCACTGATTTTCTTCTTGAGAATCTGAAACAAGTGTTGAAGCAGAAAAATACTTAGTTTTATGCGATTCATCACCGGAAACATTTGAATCGGCATGTGCCTCAAGGTGATTTTCAAAATTATCTGAAGTTTTACGGATTTTTCAGTTGTTTCCTAGATTCTTGTCTGAGATTTTTCCAAGCCAATTTTACATCATTTTTTGAAATAAATTATGGCCACTAAATATAGACCAAGCTATAGAGGTTCTTTCCTACAAAATAAAAGACGTAAATGGCCTATACTAATTTTTAGAAGATGGTTTGTTAATGAGAACCCCAGTTTTCGCACAGCAAAATCGCTTTGTGGAATTTTTTAAACAAGAAATAGTGAAAAAAATTACAACTTTTTTTACAACATTTTGGTTTTTTGGTAATACTTCGAATATTATCCAAAGCATCGTTTTACAGTCAATAGAACTTTTATAGAGATTTATGAAACCTACAAAATGAATTTTCATACGACCGGACTGGTGCATTTTGTTAGATTATGTAAATGAATAAAAGGCAGTTTGAACAGAACTTTACTTTTTGAAATAATATTCAACAATCTGACATATATTTTCAGAATATAAAATTGAATTATACACAAAAAATAAATAACATCTCGTTCACAGGGAAACCATGGTTAGCCAGGATCTTGTATGATTCGGCGTACATTTCCAACACCCCCACTCGACGAATCATTCCTCAACCATACCCACAGAACTTCTAAACTCTTGAAATTTTCCTTTCGGCAAAGCCTTCGTGAACCCATCAGCAATCATATCCTGAGTCTGACAGTATTCAAATTTGATGACATTCGTTGTCACCAAATGTCGTAAATGGTGGTATTTCACATCAATGTGTTTGCTTCTAGAACTGACCTTTTCGGTTGTAGCCAGTTTGATACAACCCTGATTATCCTCGTAAAGGCAAGTTGCATCATTACATTCTATACCAAAATCAACGATGACACGTCTCGTCCAAATAATCTCTTGACTCGCATAAGCAGCAGCAATGTATTCGGCTTCAGTCGATGATAGGGAAACGGATGTTTGTTTCTTGCTGCACCAGTAAATAGGATTTGTTCCAAGGAACAACACAAAACCGCTCACTGACTTTCGATCTGACATGTCTCCTGCCCAGTCGGAGTCCACATATCCATTCAAAATAATATTTTGACATTAAAACATTTTTCTGTCAGACGTTTAACAGACAGTAAACTGGAATGCAAATCAGGCACATATAAGACATCTTTGATACGAACTGTCTCAGTTCTTCCTGATACTTTACAATGTAGGATTTCTTCACCTTTGCCGGCACAAATCATTTGTTCTCCATTCGCAACTGTAACTGTATCACTATAATGTTCCAAATTATTGAAGAAATCAGCATTTGAAGTCATATGACTCGAAGCACCTGAATCTATGTACCAATTCGTATTTCCGTCGCTCTCATCTTTATGGTTTCCACTGAAGCAATATTCTTGCGAATTGTTCTCAACTGTAGTTTTGACAACATTTTCGTGTTTTGAAGTTTTACTAACTGAATGTGTTTTTGTTTTCCCGTTTCATAACATATCTCAAGGTCCTTTCGAACTCTTTTCAGATTGTATAGATCCTTCAACTTTCTACTTGAAATTTTAACTTTACTGTTAACCCAATTATTATTTGTATCGGTCTAATTGAATCTTCTACGCTCTGGAAAATTTATTTCAAAGTAATAATGGTCGTTGTATAATAACCATTGTAGTTCTGTATTTATCAACTATAAAATTAGAATGAATCATGATATGTACATTTCTCTGTATAATTGAAATACGATCAAATGTGGGATCTGAATATTTTCTCCTGTATCAAATTGTGAATAGGAATTGGACAATTTCCTGAGCTTCTTGTCCTTCATTTGAATATAGGTTAGACTTCGGGAAGTGCATTGTGCAGCAAAAGAAAATAAACATACGAGAACGGCCCCAAAAGAAAAATGGAAGTAATTTTCATTACAATTACCATTATCAGGAATCTCTTTTCCAACCTTGAATGAGCTAGCGTGACGCGACAAGAATTATATTAATCTGCAGCGGTATCTCCGCTGAAACGAGCAGCAAATGAAAACAGTTTCGCCAGAACTGCGAAGCCTCAGCTGCACATTTTGCATAGAAGGCGTCGACTATAATCTTGCTTGCTTTCTTCCACTTTTCTTGAAGAAGTAACAATTTTTCTTCGCGTGGCCCAACTTCTTACAGTAAAAACATTCCAAATTAGGATTATATTTTCTATTTTCACTGCCAAAAGTTCTTAATGCAGTCTGGTCTGACTCAGAATCCCCAGTTCTTCTGTTGAATTCATCAACTAATTTGCCTTTGACATATTCGAGCGTCAACTCGTCATCGGGACGGGCATCAAGAGCTGTGACCAGAGTATTATATTTGTCTGGTAGTCCTCCAAGAAGTAGAGCAGCTACGTGAAAATCCTTGATGTCTTCACCAATTCCTCTTAGCAATTCCACCATTTCGAGAGTATTCCTGATATATTCGGACATCGATTAACCAGTTTCTAGTTTTGTGTGATAGAGCTTACGAAGAAGATATAACTTATTACTCAGGTTGGCTCTTTCGTGGGCTTTCTGTAGATTATCCCACATCTCTTTTGCAGATTTGGCATTACATATATGGATGATCTGGTTATTCTCCACTGAAAGCGAAATTGTACTTTGAGCTTTCATGTCCAACTCATTCCACTTTACTTTCTCTGCAGCAGGACCAGGTTCTGTTTCAGTAATGACTTTCCAGGACCCTTCTCTTATTAACATCATCTTCATTTTAAACTTCCAGGGTTGATAATTGTGATTATTCAGTTTGGAAAAACCAAATTTTGTATCCAAAGACTCCATACTTTATTACAACTGCTCCAACACTCAAATAGAGCACTACCTTATTCAAACCTTATTTAAGCTTGATCTGGGCCCATAACCTGTTAGATTATGTAAATGAATAAAAGGCAGTTTGAACAGAACTTTACTTTTTGAAATAATATTCAACAATCTGACATATATTTTCAGAATATGAAATTGAATGATACACAAAAAATAAATAACATCTCGTTCACAGGGAAACCATGGTTAGCCAGGATCTTGTATGATTCGGCGTACATTTCCAACACATTTACCACTGAGTAAATCCGGGAAAACCTCGAAAAAGAGAGCATTTTTCAAAAATTCATAAGTTTTATAAATTTGGTGGACAAACAATATTGCGGAAACTGATAGATAATAACATGTAGTTCAACTGTGTGCAAGATGGTTTCTGTCCGATATGTAGTTTTTTCACAATTGCGTTATAAACAATTCAAAGGCAAATATTTCTAAACGCACCAATTCTAGGGAAATCATCTTGTTCAAATTCTGTAAACGGCATATGGAAGTGGAGATCAACATCTACAATTTGTATATTTTGGATTTCCACCTGAGAGGTGGGACATGTTATGACTATTTTATTTCTTATGTAGCAAATTAAGTCAGCTCCGGCAGCTGTTCGTCTAGTGAGCGTTGAGCCGTAGATACTAAAATGTGAATATCAAAAAATAAATATTTGGGCGCCACCCGACCACCTTGAATTGATAATAACAATATAATATTGCTGGATCAGGAAATCAAACTCTGTGAAATGAATTCGGGTTTGATTAAAAACAAAAAAAAAAACATGAGCTACCTGAAAAGGAATTTGGGAGAAAATGAGAAATTAAATAACTAATTAGACAATTATAATGAAAATCGAAACCATTCAAATACACCGAAAAAAAAAACAGGGTTTTTATGTGAAAGTACTTCCAAATTTCACAGAATAATAATTTACGTGCTTTCACCCAGTACTGTGTGGCGGCTCACATATATGTGAATTATTAAATTTTCAGTAAGTAATTATTCATATGCATGGTTCAATTTGGATTATATAAAATAATTTAATGAAATTCAAATATCTGGCCTGTTCAAATCCTGCGTTGTTGATGCGATCTGTGATTCCGGCTTTTCTGAATAAAATATCTAGTGATATCAGCAAGAGGCGGTAATTGTTGGCATTTCATCGACAAGATTGCTTCTAGTTTTCTCATGGATCTATCTAGACCCCCTTCAGTGAAAAATTTGTTAATGGATGAAATGGGTGTATAAACACATGACATTATCACCCCCTTGCTGCAATGGTAATGCATGCATTCATTCCCTTGCTTACAACCATACCTACAACCCTAAAGAAAGCAATTAGTATTGCACACTAAAATATATACAATGATGTAACTTACCCCACCAGGAGGGTTATAAACTAATAATAATGTGATTATAAAAATCGAGCCACAACGGTATTTTGTATTCATTCGATATCGATGCCTTTAACACTGTAAAAAAAGAGATGCTGAACTCCAATGGATGGAAATAGTGAAATAACTTCTACTTACGGAGAAAGAAGAGTCTAAGACGTGAGGAATATTAAATGGTTTTACCAAAGTTTCGATCACGGATGGGCGTCAGAAATTGGATTTAGAAAAATTGAGTCGTGAAACAAAACCAACACTTTAGGACAGGACGACCATTTTCTTGTACCATCACCACCTGATCTCGATTCTCTTCCCCCTCTCATGCTTATCATTCTTGCGCACTCATCCTTCCAATACGCCTGATAGTAATTCACCAATGCCATCTATATTTACGGAAATACTTCACCCAAGAGAAACGAAATTCGAAGGTTCATTTGAAAAATAGGATACCTTGATATGGAAAACTCGACGGATGTAGAGAAAATCCAAGAGATTGAGCTAGGTGAGAAAAACATACTTTTACCACATTTTCAGATAACACTGATATATTATGTCATTATTCATTCATTTTCCCTCTCTTCCAGGTCTCAAGAATCAGATGGATGGAATATTCATGGAGTATCTATTATAATTTATTAATCAAAATTCCTCTTGAAAATTTGAAATAATTCGATATCAACGACACCTTTTAGACAAAAGCAGAACCACGAGTCGAGCGCTGTGATTAGCAATCTGTAGTTAAGATATCTTGATTTTGTTTGGTATAGCTCTGAGGTTTCTTCATTCACTTACCTACTAAAATATACATATATACAGGGAAGGAAAAATGAAGTGACATTTCCAAATGCTACAATGTGTTGAAAATGTCACTGGAAGTTACTCTAAATGCTTCCAAGTGCACCCGAAGTCGCTCGTATTAACTTCAGTTCGACTTCGGGTGACCTCGGATGACTTCGGACGCAGTTTGATGCGTATTGATCAACTTTCAGTGATATTCTCAACACATTTATTACCTCTCAGATGAAAATCCAGAATATAAAAATTGTAGATATTGATCTCTACTTCCATATACCGTTTACAGAATTTGAATAAGATGATTTCCCTTAAATCGGTGCGTATAGAAAGATTTGCATTAAATTGGTCACGATTCGTACGTGGGGCACATTTGTATAGTTAGTTTGACAGAAACCTAAACGGCGCACAAACACTCCTTCGCTTGTGAGCATAGACATACCGGTCGCCATATTGCTAGCGGAGTGTCGTGCCAATCGCAGTACGGTGTATCAGCTTACAAGACGCAACGTGTTTTCACGTGCGGTGAGTGTATTTTTTACCTAAGGTTAGTTCGTAATTCTAAGTAGAACTGTCATGTTTTTGACAAAATGGTGATGACTAATTAATGTCAACATCGTTTATTTTGAGCTTTGATTGTTATATTTCTCGAACAAAATTAGAATTTGAATGAAGTTCTATATCATTTTGTGCAAAGGCATGGGGTGCATCCGGACACCCAGACAGGGGGCACATTCGTACGCTTACGAATGCTCCCCTTTAGATTTTATTAAATGCCAGTATATCAAAATTCAATTTTCAAGAAATAAAATATACCTGGTACCTTTTAAAATTATCGTGCAGACAGCATAATAACATATTTTTCCTTTTATGAAGTATTCTACTTCTAACAAAATGAAATATTTTCATTAAGTCAACCATATAATTAATATTTTATCCACAATCACCTTATAATTGAAGTTTCATCCACACTTATGAACCGTATAAAGTATCACTTTATCCACTAGTGGAGTAATGAAATTACTTTATTCCACTAGTGGAATAATGAAAAATACAATCTTGAATATCAATCATATTTTACTTATTTTCACTAACTTCACAAATTTTTACAAATGGAGTCGATAAACAATCGAAAATACATAGCAACCATTCAACACCTCCCGATATTTTTGTATGTTATTTCAATGATTTTTGAGGAGGTGACAGCCGCTGTCAGAGCAAAATGTCAAATCATTTTGTGATGAAAAATTTCCGCGATTCTGATTCTAAATGAATGTGATTGTGAATAAAACGTTGTATTGCATGCGTGTTTTAGATACATTTTATTTGCTTAAGAAATTTAAACGATCGAGCTTCGCTCTCGCGTTTAAACATTCTTGCGCAAATAAAATGATATATAAAACACTTATACAATAAATAACTATTATTGCAGAATCATAGTGCGGAAATATAAAAAATGGGTACGCGTACTCAAGAACTGGATGAAGAGTCTATGAATTCAGCGATCGTGTAATACAAGGACGGTTGTCGTATAGGAAAGCCGCGTTAAAATACAACATCAAAACATCAACGTTATAAAGCAGAGTCAAGAAATTTGAAGATGGCTTTAACGCCGATCGACCCTTACGAACTTTCCATTCAAAATCCACGTGTCTACAAGTCTTCTCTTTGGAAGAAGAGGGACGCTTAAATGACTATATTACTAATTGCTGCAACATGCATTATGGGTTAACGACAGTACAAATTCGGAAACTTGCCTACGAATACGCGAAAGCATTGAATTTGAAATATCCAGCGAAGTAGGACGAAAATCAGAAGGATGGCTTAGAGTGGATGCGTAAATACAGGGAACGAAACGCCAACCTCAGTCTACGTATGCTAGAAAACACTATCGCTGCTCGATCATTCGCGTTTAATAAGAATGCAGTCCAAGCAGTGAAACGTAGTTTGAAGGAAGTTAATTTAGGACAAAAAAAAAGAAAGCTAAGAAAATCGAAAGCGATGAAGATTCAGAGAAATCTGAATGATCGCAATTTAGCTTGCGGGAGAGTTCAACATCTCCAGTAAATTTAGAAATGGACGAAGAGACTGAAGATAGTAGTATCAATGATAATGCAAATGTGACACCAGAGAAAATCAAAGATAATTGTTATGTTCTGGTAAAGTTTGAAAAAAAAACTTTCTCAGTCTTTATTCGGATACAGAGATGCAAATATCTTATCTCCGGAAGAAACCGGGATTATCATGGTCATTCGTTTTCCCTGATATAGAAGACATACACACTCTGTATATCATCGATATCGTTATGATCCTCCCTAATACTCAATCACGAACGGGCTGTACAGCTAGAATGGCTTGACTTTCACCTTCGTAGTCAATTTAAATAATCATAATGTGCAGTGAGTTCCATATAACAACCAAATGTACCTACTTCAAGCTCGAATTGTTGAAGACTGTATAACGATGTCATACAAAATGATTGTAAACATCTCATTTAGACTGATTGTAAAGCTTTCAATTAATAATAAGTAAACTAAGGATGAACGATTTTATGTTTTGTGACTTTCCTAAAGAAAGATTTATCGACTATGAGTCAAGTCACATATTATTAAGTTAGTTCTTTGATGATTAAATGTTTTCATAATAATGGAAGTTTAACGACTTTAATTGGCTTTTTAATTACCCTGTATGAATCTACACCATGGCGTACGAAAGTATCCCACCTACTGTACGAGCGTACCCCATGGTAATATCATGAATACTCATGCAGGCCATGAAGTAATAGTATAACTATCTAATGACCCAATTCCTATTGAAGATACTTCAAATATTAATTTCGATATCAATGATAATAATGACGTGTCTCAAAACATATTTGATGACGTCCACGATGATACAGCGGCCGTTGTGATTTTACTTAGACGAAACATGTTACACGAACTCATTGACCATTTCATTCCACTACATATGAAATCGAAGCTTCAGTTGGAAATATATCTGCCGAATAGTGAAAGCAGAAGACTTAGGAGGCGTCTCAAGTGACGTTTTATCAGAGTTCTGGGAGAAGTTTATGAACAAATTAACAGTTGGTACCCATTTGACGGACTACAGTGGACTTTGGTAGCTAAAATATCAATATAGGGGCTTATTGAAGAAAATTATTTACCTGTTCGATAATCTAAATCAGTCATGGAAACACATGATGAAAATATTGGGAAATTAATAGAAGATTTAGCTCAGAAGGGAATCATTCAAAAACTATGGTTCATAATAAATTACCTATTGGCATTCAGTTTTAGATATTTTTCCTACCCAACAATTTGAAGCAATTTATGCCAAGCAGAAAAATCTTACAAAGAAAATTCTGAAAATCCTAGATTTTTACGAGAATATGAAAGAAACCGAGAAGATTACCGTGGGATATCTGAAGAAGTTTGTGAGAAAAGGTGATGAAAAACTTCTTTCCAACTTCCTAAGGTTCACGACCGGTGGTAACATATTATTTGAAAGACATATTAGAGTTTTATTTGTAGACACAGCAGGTTTTTTTGGTAGAATACCAGTGGCTCATACTTGTAGTTGTACTTTAATATTATGACCTCCTAATTATGAATCCTAACCCGGCTTCAGAAGTGAATTTCAATGTATTTCGAACTCAAACGTGTGTTTAATGGAAATACTCATACAAAACTTTTTTATCGATTATTTCATTTGTGGTTCAGTTTTTCAGATGATTTTAGTTTTCAGTTGAATATTCATTCGTTTTTTATAGAAACGAAGTCTAAAGAAATATGAAATGGAATTTTGTTCTTGTTCATAATAAAAAAATTTAATAGATTTCTATTGCAATATCAATCTATCAATTCTGTTTTAGTTATTTTTATTATTTAGTAGTAGCTAGATTATTTTGTTCACATTGGTACAAGTCTCAATGAAATGTGTACTTTCATAATTAGTATTTTGACATTACACACAGTGTGACTCATTTTGTTTAGAATCTCTCATATACCAGATATTTCCTTACCTACTGATTACGACAGTAGCACAACTCAAGATTTTGTTAATGCTGTTTATATGCATTGAAATAAGTCAATAATACTCCATATGACACTATGTTAAAACACGATTAAATTCCCACAGACTTATTGTCTTCGCGACATGTTTCGATACGCAGTATCTTTCTCAAGCGATTTTAATACACTAAATTATTCTACGTTAAAATTCACTCAAGTACCCTTCTTATTAATTGAAGTAATTATGACATACCTATAATAAAAATAAAAATTTACAATACAATGTAGGTACCTGGAAACTCAAAACTAGCTTAGGAAAAGGGAAATATTCATGTCCAATTAATCATTTTGTAAACCATTCAAATTTTTCAATTCATCAATTTCTAAGAATTCTGAATAATTAGGCATAATACCCTCATTTTCAACAAGAAAGATTTTGAAATTTTCATTGAAGTCATGGTCTTCCTCCAAAATATGATTGGCATATGTTGAGTGTGTATTATTCTTTACATAATTCATACGGTGTTCCCGTACGCGGCTTTTGAACTTCTGAATTTTCAGATTTTTGTGTTTTATTTTCATTATTTTCTATAAACCTTCCCAACGTGTTATCTGTTCTGAATGCAACTCTTGAATTTAGTTTTTCAAAAAATTACGCAATTTTTTCTGAAACTGGTCTCGAATAAGTAAAAGTTCTGTAATCATTGCCACTATGAGGAACCTCATAGTGGGGTACACTTCTTGGATACCCTTCCTATGCAGTTTTTTAGCAAGAATATTTTCTAATAATATCCATTGTTGAATGCTATCTGTTTTATGATATTCAATTATTCTTTGTAGAAATTTTCTTCAGAAAAAGGATTATTCACTAATCCATGTATCATACTATGATATGCTGATATTTTATGTTTATATGGATGTACCGAATTTTTTATTACGGCTGCATCGTGGATTCAGAAACAATGCTGGAAATAGATTCTAGGTCAGGATCATGTCCTTTTTAAATATTTCATTATATCTAATGAATTGGACATTGCACGGGAAAATTTTCTCAGTTCGTTACATTATCAACCTGAATATATGAACACAAATATGCCACAGACATATCTTTGAACCCACAAAAAATATAAACAAGACAAAGATAGCGTTTTTTCATCCACATCCGAAATGAAGTATAAATACCAGGTGACGACTTTGTGAATTTGCTATGGAAAATAAAGAAGAAGTTTCAATAAAAGTTGTGTATTTACTCTTGCAAAATGTGAATAAGAATCTCAGTAGAAGAGTTGATATTCTAGAAGAAAGAAGTGGTTGAAGACGAAGTGAAACTGCTCGAAAAAGAAAAACTTTAAGAGAAAGTATCCAAAACTGAAAAGCAGTTGAAATCGAACAACCTAGTTCTACATGGGATAAAAGAGAAAGAAAACGGAAATCGAAAGACACTCATGGGAACAATTATTGAATTAGCAGAATCAAAATTGCAAGTGAATATATCAAAAACAGAAATCAATAATATTTTCAGACCAAGAAAACAAACTGGACATAACAGATCCGTCCTTGTGTCATTATGTTCTCATATTAGAAGACAAGAACTTTTGAAACAAAGTACGAAATTAAAAGGAACTAAAGTTGTCATCACCGAAGATCTAAATTCGAGAAGAACTGAAAGACAGAAAAACTTTACTGGGCGGTTTGAAGGAGGTGAAATCAAACAATAGAATTGCAAAAATGAGGAGACATGAATCGATAGTTGAAGAAGAAGCATTTTCTGCTTCAGACATCGAAAACGCCCAGAAACAAAACGAGGAAGAAATATTTTTCGTATAAGGCCGGTGAATGGTGGACGGTTAGTTACTGTCCATGTCAAAGATATTGAATCAGCCGAGTAGAAGAAAAAACAGGAACATTTAAATCCCGTGCCTGCTATCGGTCTATGTCAGAATTAGATTGGTACGGTAGAGTTGAAAGTCACTGATATTGTTTAGTTGTCAACCATTCGAAAATGACTAGCAGTCGAAGCGAATTCATACATCAGAATGCCATGGCGATGGTATCGCAGGAATATGATGATCTGACGAGTAATCCAGAGTGGATGAAAAAAATATCCACACTGTTCCCGGCAAAAATAAATGTTATTCAAGATATAATGATCATGGTACCTGATTTTCCGCCTGGAATAGTCGATGAGTTGGCAGTGGACAATCCTCTCCGAGGTAACCAATAGACGGAAACGAACATGGAGGAGAAATGGATGATTGTAAGTGACTTGGAAGAATCCGAGAAAAACATCGTTACCACCTTGAGGTTGTCAGGTGGCTAATTGTTCATTTTGTATGGAATCCGTTTCGAGTTATAGTTTTGTTGAATTTTAAGTTGAAGAGAAAGAAAAAAAGTTGTAGAAATACATATTTTTTTTGGTTACGAAAGTAATGAATGTTTTTTAGATTTTGTTCTACTGGCCCAGTAGAATAGGTAATTTAAAATTTATTTTTATTTTTTTGAGTGAAACGAAGTTTCCCTAAAAAGTAAGGGGGATTGTAACGAATAGTAAAATATCGGGATTGGTTACTCCATTTTTTATAAACATTTTTGAGATGCGAGGGTCTCAACAGACGTTCAATTCAAGGTGTACCGACCGCGCAGCCAGAGCGGAGCAGGTAGCGCGCGTATCAAGTCCCACTTCAACAAAGTGTAGTGGAGGGGCTCGCCTGCAGAACGTCACAGAACGAATGGATTGATCTCTGGAAGAAGAAAGCCATATTCTTTATTAATAGAATTGTACCATTAGGTAATAAACTTAGTTATATTACTTTAGTTGTCGTTTACTTTATTGAATTTGGCATTGGAAGTGAAGAAAATCTGAAACCTGGACGTACTCAATTGCGCTGAGCTAATCAGACCTAAACGTCACCAGTAGATACATAATAATAATAATTCACACTCACAAATACTCGTAGAGTGTGCCCAAATGCATAGCCTGTGCGGGTGAAGGACGGTTATTATTATTTGTCTGGCGCTCCGAAGCGATTTACTTATTATTGGTGGCGTATTCACTTCTCAGCTGTAGGAATACCTGTAAAACCTACAGCACCACCACGAATGGTTGGTGCGCACCCTAAGCTAGCACTAGTCTTCCGGATTGGCATCTAGGTGACTCACATTACACTTTATTTTCAACAAGGCATGCGGTCGCGTATAGATTCCGACAGAACTGGGAAAAATTCCCTCGCACTCCGGAATCGAACCAGCCAGCAGAAGTTTCAACGGCCCGCGATTTACATCAACACCCGACACGGAAAATTCTGAATTGATGAAACTGGATGCTGGTTATTGCAAAGACGTATTTGTCCATGTATTTTCAGTTGTGTTGAATAAATCGATTTTTATAAAAGAGACTCCGAGAAATCGATGAGGTAATTGGCGCAGTCGGTAGGATATCCGGGATTGATTCGTATCGAATGGACAATTTTCGTATCAACAGTTTATCGGAAATCGAACAGTTGGTGATTACTTGTGGAAGTGTTTGATACAGAGTAGCTCCTAAGAATTCAGAACACCCAGTCTAACGAAAACCCTTGGACGATCCCATTAGCAATGCATCACCAGAATTAGGAACAAAATAGTTCAAAGTCGTAAGGAATACTTCCTAGTGAAGACAGAAATAGTCAATCCAGCAGTGGTCCTTTTAAAAGATGCTCAAAGTGAGTTTAATGTGAGTACAACTGAATGTCTGTTAAAAATATAACTGCTTCTCTTCAAAATTCATCGTTAGATGGTTCCTCGACTGACTCCACTTCATAATATTAGAAATATTCCAAGTCAAGCCAGTAGTGAAAATCTTATTGAAATGGCATAACAATTCAAACCAGAGTATCTCAATTGTGTACCTCAATTCGATGGCAATGCCAATGACATTAATTGGTACATTTCGGTTTGTGATGGTATAATAATAATAATTTTATGCATAGTAAGTAAAATTTCAACAATTGCAAGCGAATAATTCAGGAAAGTGACAAGATGGTATATTCTGATAGAAAATAATTTAGAATAAACAAGTACCCACTAAGGCAGTGCCAGTGCGTGGGAAAGTTACTTATTCTCAGATAAATAAAAAATGACAATAATTGGTACAACACACTTTAAAATCGAGTTAAATTGAAATTTTGATGTATTAAATATATATTGTTATGAAAACTATTGTCTGTATAAATATATTAAAGTAATAATTTTAATGAGAACTGTTGTATATGGAAATAAAGTGAAATATTATTATTATAAAAACTAGAAAAGGCAAAATACTATATTTCAACTTTGTACTATCATATTATTACCATTAGATACAAAGACCACCACAAAAACCAATAAAAAGGTCAAAACTAGAGGTTTCCGAAGCAAGCTCCAGTCCCACGACAAAATGCCTAAGTTCAACTGAAAACTATCAGATAACAGTTTATTTGGCTGAAAAGAATATTCGAATTTGAAATAAAATAAACAAAGTAAGAAATTTGAAGGAACAAAAATAGGAAGTATTATAGAATTCAAAATCAATAAAATGAATTCTTTTAAAAAATCACAAATCTGACAGGGCCAACGTTGAATGAAAAGCAATAAATAGCAAATCAAATGAACAAAGATAGCAACATCGATAAAAAAAACTGGTTGAAAACTTGTAAATAGTAATTTAAAATAAGTAATTTTAGGTTGTACAGTTAATTTTAAGATTTAGAATAAGTTTTAAATCGAAGTGACACTGAAATAACGAAAAATCATTCAAAATCCGGAAGTGCGAAAATATCAAGTAAGAAACGGACAGTTACCATGGAAAGAGTTTGTAGAAAAAGCGGAGAGTTGAGAGAAGCCATCAGAACCAAAGGCACGCATCTGAGAATCAAATTTAAAAATTAAGAAAAATAAATTAAAGCCTAAGAAAATACATCAAAATTAAGTGATGAACGAAGGAACACATCTATAAGAACAAATTAAAGAAAAGACTTACCTTGACAGAAAGTAATTCACATCCAGAACCAGAGACGAAACTTCCAGGAAGCAGAACACCAGCTGAAAGGCTGGAATTCAAGGTACTCATCGCCAAATCACTCACAATCGAACTAACAAATAATAAAACTTCCCAAGGGAACCAGCAACAAACTTGAGTCCAAATTCCAACTGCAAAAATACGATTTTGCCACCACAAACATTATCCGTGAATACACGAACAAATTGAACTTATTGAACCCCTCAAGAACATTTATTAGTATTATTTGGGCAAAAAGACGCAGATTTCATTGTTCCAAGACTTTATTTACCATTTATTAAGAAGAAAAGTTGGGTTAGAAGCGTCATTGAACGAAAATGTCTGATTTCACAGAAAATTTACGTTTTCTTACGAATGATATTTTCAGTGGGTTTCTTCTGTATGAAAAGTTCACGGAATTAATAAAACTAGGAACCCAGAAATGAAATAATGAAAGAAGACTTTGGAATTATGTTATGTGGTTTTATTTTCATTTTGTGATTCGACATTTGAACCAGTCTTTGGAATGTTCTCATGCTTATCGACTCGAAACAATGAATACCTATACAGTGGTTGAGAATTTGGATTATTTGGATGAGCATGAGACTCAAGTGCTTCATTACCAACTCTGAATGAGTTCAATCAATACATCTTGAATGTATTTTTATTGTTCTACTAATCCTTGTTCTTCTGCCTGTAGCAGTTTTATCAATATCATTCTATGATCTAGTTTTTAATTTCTTTTACTGATTTATTCAAATTCCGATTATCTGAGTTTTCTTGAAATGCTCATTTCAGTAGAAGTTCGGCCCCCACTTTGGAATCCGAGGTTATCACTTAAAGAACATAGTAAAACAATAGTGTACAGTCTTTGGTTGGAAATATTCCAGAAAAATTGAGGAATCTGCGTGAATCATATATAAAATATAAGCATGAAACAGAAACCTATATCTCACCTGGCTTTGGAGCAATAAAAAAAAAATCAATAGACCAATAGAAATATTACAATATGATGGCTTTCCTAAATGATACATTGTCTCCAAGAACGTAAATTTTTGAAAGAGTTGAATAATAAAGAAGTTAAGGTGTATTTTACCTTTCCAGTACAACTGGTTAAAAAAAGTGCCATTAGGAGATAGCAGAAGTATAGTACAGGAACCGGTTGAAAAGAAAAAGTATGAATCTGATACAATTGGAAATTCGATACTGAAATGTAAGGAAAAAATGCCAGAACTCATGAATCCATTATCCGAAGCCTCGCCGGAAGCACAAAAACCCCAAGAATATACAAACTTGCTATTGAGAAAAAGCACACAATTCCTACAAACATGGCCAAATTCAAGCCACCAGAAATTGATCCAGATATTATACCAGTTATGTCGAAGGTACATGAGAAACTGAATGAAAACATGTATTTTTGGGGTCAAAGCCTAAACAGACTCTTAGAGAACAAAAACAGGCTTTTGGCACCGCTATGGGATACTGGCAGACTATTGACGGACTTGTTCTATCAATTTTTCCATTCCAGGCGCATCTTCATCGATCAGGTGTTGAACAGACAAGTCAAGGAGGTCACGAAAAAGACTGAGCATTTTTGTTTAGTGACGAATGGAAGAGGGGGGAAACATAGATACAGTAACTTGAGAAACTATACCGTCCCCAGTAAACATTGAATCTGTGGCCGCCTACTGACCCAATGCCTGATTAGTCGGCTGAATGACGGCAACGGCAAAGTAGCAACGGCCAAACGTCTGTCCATTGTACATTATAGTGTAATCGTTTACCTATTATCCACTCGGAAATGGGCCAATAGTATCAATATGTAGGGTCTTTTTACAGACGTCATCCAAACGTCGGTCAATCATATGGTATAATGTGATAGTTCACATAAAATCCAGCCAGTACGGGGCCAGTGGCATCAAAGTTATTATCGTTTTACCCACGTCGTCCAATAGCCCCTTATTATCGACATTATAATTATGAGACATCGATGGCCCGACCAAACCAGAAACTATATGTTTATACAGTGTGTCCCACTTACCATGCTCAACATGGGTATCTTTTTAATGGTGAGAGATACGAGGTCGGTTAAATGACACCAAATGTGAAGTTTATCGAGGTCAACTATAATGTGAAAAAATATTTTGGTAAAATCTATTAGTTTTTGTTTTATACGCAAAAACAGATTTTGATCATATTCATGTCCCCTCCGTAACTTCTTTATTTATGAAAATATTCGAATAGAAATTCCACATTTTCATGGCAGTTTTTCAATGAGATTGCGAAAAAAAATATGAAATTTATGCCAACTCTTCTAGAATTTGGGATATCAGCACCAACTTTTATTTTTCAAATGTAGGTCATAGCTCACTATGACTTAGTTATGAATAACTTTTTTTCTCTTACAGATGATATTGTCGTGAATTGGGGTTGATTCACGACTATCTAGGTAGATACTGATCATTCATAGATTTAAAACACTTTAGAAAAATATAAAAACATTTATTTTACTATGTACAAATACGAGATTACGACGATTGAATTAAATGAAGGAATTATTAAATTAAAAAATTAATGAATCAAAGAATTAATGAATCAAAGAATTAATGAATCTCTCCTACCTAGACTGGTTACTTTTGAATAAATTATTTCAGAAAGATCTATACTTACAATACATATTGACTTAAACAGTTTATGAACATTTTCCATTTATTTAATATCGAATCTTCTAAACTCCCCCCATAGCCCTCTCTAGCAGCGGGCACCGCAGAACTCTCAACTCGACTACCAGATCGAACTATCAGTGGCCTTTTTGAAAACTCTTGTTTATGTTATGTCGAGGACAAGTTGTGTTTCAAAATAAAATATCTTCGCTCACGTACTGAATTGTAAAAAGGTTACCACGTATTGAAATATAAAATATTCTAATGTACAGGATGTTCCATATATTTTTGACAATATGTCACAGTAATAGTTTTTTGTTGATAACAACGGAGTTATCGTCATTTATAAAAAAACAAGAAATATTTTGAAGTCGTCATCTTGAATTTATGAATGTTGAAAAAAATCATGATATCCGACCTCAAATACCCACACATACCAATTTTGAATGGAATCGGACAATAATCACAAATCTCGTCCGCCATATTGGAGCCGTCATTTTTTATTTCAATAAAAATTCCATAGTGCATTGTCACCGGAATTATGAACATCTGCCAAATGTCAAGTTATTAGGACCGCCAGAAGTGGGTCAAAATTCACTTGCAATATTTGCTTACAGACAGACACTGGAAAATGTGAAACTAAATAATGGCTTGTAATAAAAAGTATTCAAAAGTCTTGACTTTAAAACGTTTCATTTAGTTATTTCAGTTTTTCAGTTTAGTCAACTAGGCTTTAGAAACAAAGTAGGTAGGTAATATATAACAAATATCTATCGAAATTTCATGTAGTTTCGTGTGAAGTTGGTTTTAAATATCTGAGCTGGAAATGAATAACTTTAATAATGAAGAAAGATATGAAATGATTTCATGTTACATAAGAAATTTGAGAAATTCAAGAAATGCAGCAAATGAATATCCAAATCGTTTTCCTGAACATCGTCAGCCGCATGAGACTATCTTTCGTAGACTTGAAGTTAATTAGAGAACATATGGATCATTTTTGAAGCAATATATGGAACCAAGAGATGTTGCAGGTATAGAGGAAGTATTAAATTGCGCAAAATCCCGAGACTTCCACAAAATAAATTCAAAGAAAATCACGGATATCAAAGTCGAAAGTAAGCCGTATTTTGAGAAAAAGAAAATATAGCCCATATAAATCACACTTTAGCCAGGCACTAGGACCAGGAGATGCTGAAAGAAGCTTGAATTATTGTAACTGGTTCATTGATCAGTGCAATAACAATGAATATCATGAAGAATTCCCATCTCGCGTATTGTGGACAGATAAATCACAATTCACAAAAGGAATGTTCAATAGACATAATCGACACTATTGTTCAATTGAGAATCTCTGCATTAATGCTGCGGTTAGAAATCAGCATCGTTTCGGCTTTAATGTGTGGTGCGGAATTCATGGAGGGCGAATAATAGGACCCGTCATATTTGAAGGCAATTGAAATAGACATCATTTTGAATATGCTTCAAATATATGTGGAAAGATATTTGGATGAGATACCTATCAACTTGAACGAACGAATGTGGTTCCAGCAAGATGGGTGCCCAGCGCACAACGCTGTTATAATTTCAACTTATCTGAGATAGAGGTTTCAGGGACGATGGATTGCTAATAGAGGTAATTGTTTATGGCCTGCCAGATCCCCTGATCTCTCTCCAATGGATTTTTTTCTCTGCGGGTATATGAAGAATAAGGTATATCAGAGAACATATAACAACGTTGAGGAATTGAACGGGGCTGTTCTTGACATGTTTAGAGGAATTGACTATAATACTTTAAGAAACGTTCTAAGTGTATGAAGATGTATCAAATGCGTAGAATGTGAAGGTGAACTATTTGAGTATCTTTCATAGATTTTTTATTGTTTCTAGTTTCAAAATGAAGGGAGTATGTATTGCTGAATTTTTTGAATAATCCTTATTACAAGCCTTTATTTAGTTTCACCTTTCCCGGTGTCTGTCTGTTTGTAATCAAATCTTGCAAGTAAATTTTGACCCACTCCTGGCCGTCCTAATAACTTCAAATTTGGCAGATGTTCATAATTTCGGTGACAATGCATTATGGAATTTTTGTTAAAGAAAAAAAAATAAAAAATGGCGGCTCCAATACGGCGGACGAAATATGTAATTATGGTCCGATTTCATCAAAAATTGATATGTGGGGGTTTTTGAGGTCGGAGATCATGATTTTTTCGTTAAAATTTATAAATTCAATATGGCGACTTCAAAAAAGATTTTGTTTTTGTATCAATGACAATAACTCCGTTGTTATCAACAAAAAACTATTACTGTGACATATCATCAGTAAGAGAAAAAAAAGTTATTCATAACTGAGTCATAGTGAGCTATGGCCTACATTTGAAAAATGGAAGTTGGTGCTGATATCTCAAATTATAGAAGAGTAGGTATAAATTTCATATTTTTTTCGAAATCTCATTGAAAAACTGCCATGAGAAAATGAAATTCCTATTAGAATATTTTCATAAATAAAGAAGTTACGGGGGAGACATGAAAATGATCAAAATCTATTATTTGTGTATAAAACAAAAACGAATATATTTTATCAAAATATTTTTTCACGTCATAGTTGGCCTTGATAAACTTCACATTTGGTGTCATTTAACTTACTTTTATCTCTTACCATTAAAAAGATACCCATGGTGAGCGTGGTAAGTGGGACACACTGTATATTATGTTTTGTACTCGGCGAAGTAGGAGAACTTTTATTATACATGGCTATCTGTCATAAAATGTACCGTTTTCCTATTGTCTTACTTATATTTATTCATTATATTAAAATAAGAGAGATAGAAAACCATAAGTTGAAAAATTGAGTCGGATTCCTACATAGATGCTCAAATGCGTACTGTGAAATTTCCTAGAGAAAATAAATTGGTGATTCTAAATAATACTTCTACTGCAATGTTTCTGTTTGTACTATTGTTTTGACATCTTTTTAGCAGATAAATACCATATCTGGCAATTTTTGATTTGGCAACGTAGGCATACTGTCACTGTCACTTCTGTCATGCATGTATGTTACTATACACTGAAATGCACGGCATGCACTCCGACAAATGCTGGTGTTATCAACAATTGTTGATGAATTGTCGTTAAATCGCTAACAATTTTGTATGGTTATACTGTCTACGTAAGGTTGAAAAGGTTAGGTTTGGTTAGCTAGTAATTTATGCATTTTCAACTCAGTTTGCCTTCTACTTCTCTTGTCATTCGAACTTACCGCCAGTACAGTGATCAACCACAGAGCGCTTATACCGTGCACTTTATTGTCGACTATGTACTTTTCATACTTATGCAACAAAGAAAAAACACCACTGGCGGCAAATAGCGCTCATCGAGAGTCAAGACTTTTTTATTATAAACTTTTAGTATTTTTTAGTAATTTATCGGTTTTGACTGAGTGTGCATTAGTGCATTTTGTTTTAGAACTTTTGATGTGTCAATCGGAAGCTCCAGAACGTAATTTCTTTTATCGAAAAAGAGTATGGTTGAAGAATCAAGGTTAGTACCACTGAAAGAATCCATCCCAAGTTTCAAATAATCGAGTTAATTCTGTTTGCCTGCGTATAACAAGGTTTGAATCTTGCTGTGAGAGAAATATGTCTTATGAGTAACCATAATTGCTATGGATCAAAATAGCTGATGAAAAATTGTCAGTATTGTCACATTTCCCGCTTTAATAACCGTGTATTGTTCAGGGTCCAAGATAACAAGCATTCATCAGATTTTTTCTTTCAAGATGTTTAGGAAATATTCTCAAAGTTACAAACATAGATTTATAAGGAAATATGCAACAAAAGTTGTTCAAGAACAAAAAGATGAGTCGATTGCTGAATCAGTTGTTTCAACTAAAGGTCGCCAGCCTACTCCAAAAGCTTTTACTGGTGCAGCTCAATCGAGAAAAGAATCCTTTTCAGTATCAAAATCTTCATTTATTAAACTGATATTTAAACTTTGTGAATCCATCCATTATTATCATCTTTCTACTACATGTAATCAAGAAACAAATTATTTAATACAAGTTAAGTTATCTCTGCAGTTATTGTCAATCTCAGTCATAGGTAATTCTTTCCATTAACTTATGTTTATCCATAACATTCAACATTCAAACATAGTTGCTCTCTTTGGATAATTTTTTCAACCATTTTTCAGAAAATTTCTTGTGATGGAATTCTTGCAAGAGTCAAAAGAAAATTATTTATCGTTGTTCACTTGTATTATCTTCTTTTCCAGTTGACTATATGTATGTTTGGGAATCATGAAGAAACTCCTTTTCATTTGGAAGGTGGAAGTCGTTCTTACACATTTCCCCGTTTGCACATATTGATGCTGCTATAAAAGTAATTAATTCTTGACCATCTGATTTCAATAGAAAGCCGAGATCAATGGAATTTTTGGAGAGTTGTAAGCCCACCGAATTAGGATAATTTTCACTAGACGTAGAGCCTGTAGTTTTGAAAAATGCATTACTGAAAAGAATGTACATCATTTGATGATGTTCAAATATGCTATAACAATTTTACTGAGTGAGGCATTGAATGAAAAATACAATGATTATGCAAAAACAATACTCGTTTATTTCGTTATGAATTCGGAAAAACTGTATGGTTTGTATTCATAATACTCATCGTTCAGTCCACCTGCCACAAGATGCTAGAGGATCACTTAAGAAAGTAATTTTTTTCCGTTTGAGAATTATCTACAGATATTCAAATGATTGCTTCGGAAATCTAATGCTCCCTTGCAACAGGATAATTTCGGACTTCCATCGTCTAAATGAAAAATGTCTACTTCTTTAAATTTTTCACTACGTTTCAATTGCTTCAGGTGAATACTGACAAATTAGGAATCTACACGATGTTTGATAGGTCTGCAGGTATGGTGTAATTGAGTAGTAATTACGCACGGCCTTGTGGCGCGCGTGTTTTTCGCGCTTTTCCTCCTTCCAAAACGGTTCATTAGCGGTCTCCATATGTTTCTAATTCCTACGCTCGGTTGGCTGAAGGCCGAGCGTGGACATTGAAAACGTATGGAGACAGCTAATGAACCGTTTTGGAGAGAGGAAAAGCGCGGTTGGCTGAAGGCCAAGCGTAGAAATTAAAAACGTATGGAGACCACTAATGAATCATTTTGGAGAGACAAAGAGCGCGAGAAACAACCGCGCCACAAGACCGCGCGTGATTACAACTTAATTACACAATACCTGCAGACCTATAAAACATCGTGTAGATTCTTAATTTGTCAGTATTCACCTGAAGATGATTGCAGATTCGAACAATTGAAAGGTGGTGAAAAATTGAAAGAAATAGAAATCTTTCTACCATTTAGACGATGGAAGTCCGAAATGCAAGTAATCAAGTAACTACATCGTCTACAACCTTCAAACAAACAGGTGGTGAGAAGATCATTCGAAATGGATACTCAAAGTAAACAAGCAGTGAAAGAAAATGTAAGTTTTCGTGCAATAGCAACTGCATAGAAATTGATATGAAAATTAGGAAAAGATTTGAACATTATACTTTTTATGACAAAAGTTGATTTCATCAACCATTTTTCATCTTGTAAAGATAGGGAAACGGTTGTGTTGTTGATAAATAGAAGGATAATCAAGAAAGAGTACTTAGCTGTCCACAAAAACAGAAAAATTCTAATTGGCAAGCATTGTGCTATAAGTTGTCCATTTCCAGAATATCCAACAGATTCTGGTGTACTACCTTTTAATGACATAGTCTTCAAAAACAGTACTTAGAAGTCAAACAGTCTTGAAGATGTTGATGGCAAAGGAGTAATAGTAAATATACAATACAATACAATCTTCATTAGTCTTTAGAAAATTTATATTTTATAGATATGTCGCAGTTACTCTCTCATCATTATTTCATTTTCAGTAATAATATATATTCAAGGTATCAGAATCTTCATTTATTCAACTGATGTTTTAACATTGTGAACCAATCCATTATTATCATCCTTCTGCTTCCTGTAACCGAGAAACAAATTATTTAATACAAGTTGAGCAGTCATTTTCAATCTCAGTGAGTCATAGGGTAGACACTACAGCTGTTGGCCCTGTCACAGTGATTGGCCCCTCCATATAAATATACGAATAATAAGCGACACTGTTGCAAAAATACATATTTTACTGCGAATCCATAGTTCAAGAAGTTTTCAACATCACCGTTAATTGGCAACCCTGTCAGTTCAACCTTGACTCTTTCGTAGTCAAATGTCCGAAGCCCTTCTCTGAATATTGCGTTGGGTTGTGATTTTGTTATACATCAGGTAAACACACCAATTACTTTTAAACTGAATAGCATTGAATCTGTAGATTTTTAATACTTTGTATGATATGTATCACGTTCCATTATGTCTCAATTGATTATCTTAATCTCATAACCTCAGTTTTTGATCATTTCACAAATATTATAGGATGGAGGCCAATAACTGGGTATAAGGAATCACGATTACTCATAGTCGTTGGCCCACGACCAATAACTGTATTTTTTCAGTTCGGAACCATTTGTGGGATGATGATCTCTTAAATTATATTCAATAACGGTAATGCGTTCTAAGGGTGATAATTCTTAAAGTATATCCTTATACCAGTAGTTGGCCACGGCCAATAACTATGATATGTCCGTGGCCAATAACTGATATTCACATCAATAGTCATAATTAATTAATTTCATACAAAATTAATAATTTCCAAAGGTTTCGTCCCATATAGAACATCCTCAAAACGTATTTATTTTTTTCAGAATGCCAAAAGCCGCTAAAAATTAAATGTACTCAAAAAAATACAGTAAAGAAGATCTGCTGAGTGCTATTATAAGAGATATAAAAAATGGAATGCCAAAGAGAGTTGCAGCAAAGAAATACCGAATTCCGATGGCGACATTACAATTTCGGCTTTCTGACAAGTTTGTGAAGATATCGCATGACCCTTCACCCATTTTCAGCACACAAGAGAAGGCAACTTTAGTTAAGTGCATCAATGAATGTCATAGAAAAGGATTTCCACGCTGTAAGGAAGATGTTCAGTTATCTGTGAAACAATTTCTCGATGAAAAACCATGACAAAATCCTTTAAAAAATAATTGCCCAGGAGAAGGATGGTATAGGGCATTCATGAAAAGACATCCAGATATGGCTACAAGGAAATCTGAGGAAGTATCTGCAGCTTCTTCACATATTAGTGAAAGTGACATCAAGAAATGGTTTGAAGATATCTCGGAATATTTGAAATAGAAGAATTATTTCAATATTCTCAAATATTCTGAACGCAATTTCAATGGAGATGAGACAAACTTTCAGCTATGTCCTCAAAACAGAAAGGTGTTAGCACCCAGAGGCAGTAAGAATGTTTATGAGATTGATTGTGCCCAGGCAAAGACTAGTTTGACAGTAATGTTCACTTTTAGCGCATCAGGTCTCACGACTTCCCCTTCAATCATTTACCCTTATAAACGCTTACCAAAAGAAATAGCTGAATCAGTTCCTAATGAATTCAGTATTTCTTGTAGTGACACTGATTGGATGAAAACAGAAATATTCTATGAATATATAGGCAACACTTTCTATCCCTACGTAAAACGTCTAAATGTAGAATTTCCCATTATACTCTTTGTTGACGGACATAAAACTCATTTGGATAGAAAATTAAGTGAACTCTGTTCCAATTTAGGAATTATTCTAGTCTCCCTATATCCAAACGCCACTCGAATTCTGCAACCTGCTGACGTTTCGACATTCAAGCCTCTAAAAGGTGGGTGGAGGAGGGGAGTAATAGAATGGCGAAAGGAGCATCCTACACAAGATCTAACGAAAAAAGAATTTGCATAACTATTGAAATGTGTTATAAATAAATCTGTTCGAGCAGATATAATCAAGAATGGGTTCAGAGCTTGTGGTATTTTTCCATGAAACCCTAATGCTATAGATTTTACCAAATGTTTGGGCAAAGACAAAAATATGAAAGATACGGAAGAACAATATGAGTCAGTCGATTATGATGCCTTCAGAAAAATAGTAGGAAGAAACAGAATCAATGAGTTCAATGCAGCTGATTTTGATGTACCGAAAGCAAATGATGAACTTACTATAATTCACAATCTCTGGCTGAAATTTAAGAAAAAAAATCCCAACTTTCGTGACAACAGTGAAGACGTCCTGACTGAACAAAGCAGAGACAGTCTCGAAGATAATCCATCTAAGATTGAAAGATACTTGGAACAGGAACATGAAACAAGTGCTCCTATTGAAATTGATTTGGAAGTCGATATAACAGGAAGCAAAACAGGAACCCGTAAAACAAATGAAGTGACCGTAGTGAGTTTGGATGTTACTGAAACAGAAAGCAAAGAAGTTGTGATCGACATCGAAAAACAGGCTGACCTTTGTTTAACGGAATTGACATATGTGATACAGAACGACAGTGTAGAAATTGATGTACAAAACATCAATGAAGTAGGTGGAAGCTATCCTTCTGAACTTGAAATAATGAAAATTCCGATAGTTTTGGACGAGAACATGAGTTCATTTGTTACTGAAGATCAACAGTCCAAAAACCAAGTTCTCCAGATTGTTGATAGAAATATAGAAAATCATTTGTTCTGGCCTTGTTACTCCAGAAAGTAAAGGAAAAAGGAATTGTGAAAGAATGCCATATGTAATAACTTCTAGTACTTGGAAAAAAATTAAGGATCAGAAAGAAGATGAGAAACTGCAAAAAGTAAAAGATAAAGAAAACAAAAAAAAGGAAAGAGAACTGAAAAAGTTGAAAAGAGAGCAAGATATGGCGGAGAGAAAAAGGAAACCAAAACCTTTGAAAATAAGTTACGAAAGTCGTCAAGGTTCAAGAGGAGGCGAAGAAAATAAATGTAGTGTCTCAAGAAATACTGAAACCAATAATGAGTTATTTTGAGGAGAAATTGGCGAACGTAAAAAGAAATGTTTCGAAAGATATATCTGAAGAAGGCATAATGCAAAAACCATTTGTGAAATCGTCAGAAGAAAGAAGACAGGAAATTCATGATCAAAATGAGATCCAGACTCATCTCATATTTTTCAATAACCCCCAGTTACTTACGGGAATCTGTTTCTCCTGCACTCTTGATATTTCACATGAAATTGTTGGTATCAAATGTGATAGGTGCATGAGAACCTTTCACATAAAATGTATTGAAAAACATCCAATTCACAAATCTAATTCACCTGTAATCACTTGCCTAACGTGTTTGAAAAATAAATTTTATTGAAATTATTTATTTAAAAGTATTTTGCCAACTACCTTTGATATTTTAGTTATCTAATGACACCTGTAAAAGTGTTTTTCATTGGCAAAACGAACCACTATCAATTTTCTTAAGGATATCTAGAGATGCCAATTACTGTAATTCAATGTAGCCAAGAACTATGTCATAGAGGCCAATTATTGCATTTTTTAATAAATCCTAATTACTGCCTTATAATAAAAAAGCTGCTGAATATTGGCCCCTGATTCTTTCAGTACAGCTTATGAGAACTACTTACCAAGTGAACTAATAAGATATATGCAAAAAAATTTCACTTATGTAATTTTCAAACGAAATAGCCGTTGAGCAAATCCTTATGAGGCCAATAACTACCCCTCTTACCCTAGGTAATTGTTTCAATCAAATTATGTTTATTCATAACATTCAAACACAGTTACTCTCTCTGAATAATTTTTTCAACCATTTTTCAGAAATTTTCTTGTGGTGGATTTCTCGCAAGAGGCCAAAGAAAATTCTTTACTGTTGGCCGTGGTTCCTTCAGTCTGGGAGTCCATGAAAAACAAAGTTACTGGCCTAATTTTCGAAGTGATCAGGAAACGAAAACACCTGTTACGCTAAAAATGGAGTTTGACTTTGCTCAATGCAAAGCCTGTCCAATTAATATCAAGTGAAAAATAAGTATGTACTGAATCTATTGTATTTCTTCACACATTGTCCTATATTGATGTTGAATATTTCTCATAGTATCCATTCCTCCATATAGCAGTGCACATGTTTGTTTGGCATAACATATCTTTTGATATTTCGGCATTTCCTGTGTGTCAGAGTTTCTGCGAATCAAAGCCTTACGTCATCGTTTATTATTACAATTCAATTCGAAGAACATTCGAATTTACGATACGAAAAAGTACTTACGGACATTTGAAAACTTTTTGGATTCTACGAAAGCAACCGAAAATCAATTGACTGATCAGGATAAAATGAAATTATTGACAAACTATATGTCTCATACAGTTGATGAACTGATAAGTTATTGTTCAGAATATGTGAAGGCAGTGAAGATACTTGAGTCCGTCTACGTGAAACAGACAGATGTGATATTTGCTAGAAACCTTCTTGCTACGACGAGACAACGAGTGGATGAAACCATCAGTATCTCAAGATTCTAAAATTACTGGGAAAGAACTGTAATTTTCAAGCAGTTTCCGCTGACCAGAATATAAGTGATTCCATTAGAGATGCATTCATTAATGGTCTTTTATCATGTCAGATACGCCAGATACTGCTCGAAAACGATACTTTGAGCCTGAAGATGCAATAATACAATCACGTGCTTCAGAAGATTCTCAGAAACCTTCAGAATCGTACTTGAACTTCCACAATCCCAGTGTAATAAATGCTACCACTAGAAATGAAATATCTGAACCTTCACTAATGTCAAATCAGACAACTTCTTCATTATCAGGAACTTCAAATATGTTTCCCAAGAAATGTAATTTTTGTGGAAACGATGATCACCCCAGATTCAATTTCCCTGCCAAAGACTGAACTTGTAAGATTTGTAAGAAAATTGGACATTTCGCCGACGTATGCATGAAACTGAAGAACAGGAAAAATAAATCGACAACAGCTTCTACTTCCATTATTACATCTACTTCTGCATCATCTCCATACAGCTTGACAAAAGCAATAGCTAAATCAAAAGTCAATGGAATTAGCTCAGACCCTGATAGATACTGGAAGTTATGATAGTTATATCAATCATGATTTTGCCATGAAGCAGAATTTTAAAGTTTTTGCAACTCAGACTCAAGTATCAACGGCTTCGACCTCCTTTTCATCAATCATCACTGGATACTGTATGACCAACATTGAAATACTCAATAATGAATATCGCAACACGAAGCTCTCCCTTCTTCCGAACTTATGCACTGATGTGATAATATGTTATGATATCATGAAGCAGCACTCTCAGGTTGACGTGGTATTCAGAGGTCCTAAGCCCCTCTTGTCCATTTGTTGCTTAACCGAGGCAAAAGTAGAACCTCCAAGTCTATTCGAGTTTTTAACTGAAGATTGCAGACCAATAGCTACTAAATCAAGAAGGCAGTTCTAACATTGCTGCGAGAAGGTATAATTGAAGAAAGTGTATCTCCGTGGCGAGCCCAGGTTTCAGTTATCAAAACTGGAAATCACAAACGACGAATGGTGGAGAATTATTCTTGAACAATTGATAAATTTACTTTACTCGATGCCTATCCACTTCCTAACATCGAAGAGATTAAACAAAAAGTTGCAAAATATCAATTGTTCAACACCATTGACCTTAAAAGTGCCTATTACCAAATACCGATTCAGAAACGTGATGAACCCTTCACTACTTTTGACCCTTCACTGCTGAGGGCCGCCTTTATCAATTTCGGCAAATTCCGTTTGGTGTCACTATCGGCTTATCTTATTTTCAACGAACTATCAATGAAATAATATCGGAAGAGGATCTGAACGGTGTATTTGCCTACCTTGATGACGTAACTGTATGCGAAGAAAATGAAGGAATCCATAATGCGAACTTGCAGGCTTCTCTTTCATCAGTAGAGAAATATGGACTCACTCTCAACGGAAATAAATGTCAATATTCAAAGAAATCGATAATCCTATTAGGGTACACCATTGAGAATAGAACCCTGAGACCTGGCCCTGATAGGCAAGAACCTATCCTCAGTTTACCTTTTTCCAATAATACAGCAACACTTCGGCGCGTAGTGGCGATTTTTGCCCATTAGTCCAAGTGGATTCCAAAGTTTTCAAGCAAAATCAAATGTTTAGTGAACTGTAAGACTTTCCCTCTGCCACAAACGTGCAAGATGATTTTGAAACCCTGAGAAATGACATAGCGAACTCTCTTCTCAGTACAATCACAGATTAAGAACCTCTGGTTGTCGAAACTGACGCTTCAGATTCAGCCATTGCAGCAACTCTTAGTCAGGTAGGTGGACCAGTGGCCTTTTACACTTTCTGATTGCGAGCGCAAACATTCAGCTGTTGGGAAGGAAGCATACTAAAGTGGAGACACTTTTCAATGGGGCAACATTTCCAGCTAATCACTGATCAGAAATCCGTAGCTTTCATGTCCAATACTCTTTATTCTAGCAAAATGAAGGATGAGAAGATTATGCGTTGGCGATTGGAATTACCGTGTTCCAACTACGACATTATAATATATCGACCAGAGAATGATAATATTGTAGCAGATGCATTCCCAAGAATATGTGGAGCAAATAATAACACTGGATTATTCAAACTTCATCAATCTTTGTGCCATCCTGGAATAACCAGAATGTATCATTTAGTCCGGAGCTGTAATTTACCATATTCTTTGGAAGACGTAAGAAAAATGACTACTTCATGTCCGGTATGTGCTGAACTCAAACCAAATTTTATCAAAAACACCAGTGGACATATTATCAAAACCACATCACCATTTGAACGTATAAATCGACTTCAAAGGTCCCTTACCAAGTTTTTCCTGCAATAGATATCTTTTAAGTTCAGAAGAAAATATTTGATGACTCTACTTGGCAGAAGCCCATTAAATTGAAAATAAAAATGGATCATGCAATCCAGACTTCTGCATTCAACCTATACGATAAGTATAATAGTCGGCAAGTCTCCAACAGAAAACAACTACTGCCCCCTACGACCGTTGAATGATATCTGTTAGATTCTTGGCAAAGTATGGTTCCTTGCCAATCATCAGCGCAGGGAGCTCACCCAACGCAATCGAAAAACATCTCGACCCCAAGATTCAAATCTTCAATCTCCCATTTATCAATGAAAAGTAAAAATTTTGGAATATGGTGTTACATACCGTCATGTGTTTTAGATGCAGTCAAACAATGGTTTGAATTAGTTGATATATTTTTTGAGGGGATTCAAATTCTTATGTTTCTAAAGCTGTCACATTTTCCTAGTTGATACAATTAAGCATTCAGGACACTCATCCATTATTGAGAAAATTTATGTCTAGAGTTATGCTTTTTCTATTTTACTGCACACCATAATTGCTTCCGAATTGAAATTCCCCTGATGAAAATTTGATCAAGTAGAGTAAGTAGTTCAGTAGTTGTGAATCAAAACGGGCCCATTACTATTATGTTGTATATTTTATATACAAAGTGTTCACTTAAGTTCATGTAAGTAACATAGGTAAACATTTTTTATATTATGTTTTATGAAAAAAGCCATTCTTCTTGAAAAGTTCGGACTATTCTAAAACCTAATTTCGAATAATCAAATCTTGAAATTTGCTAGTTGTATACGGTGTCAAAAAATATAGCTTTGGTACAAGAGTGGAGTGTTTTTGTTTGAGACAGTATCAAAAATTGTTATAATGAAAAGTTACTCAAAATTGAAAATCACATTCAAAGATGCAATCATATTCATCTAAATTGAAAATAAAAAAATACTTGTTTTGCTAGATTTTCCTCTACAAGGAGCTTGCCCAGTAATGAAAACTGGAAGTTCGGGTTGAACCGCGTCTAGAATTTATTGAAATTCGACGTTTCAAGAAAAATAAATAATGATAAATTGATCGAAAGGGGGGGTGAGGGTAGATTCTACCCTGAGGTCTCAATCTGCCTACTCCTCAGGTATCATCAGGATTTTGTGACTTGACCCCGGGGTCTCAATCTGCCTACTCCGTCGAGAGAACTGAATATTTGTCGGTTGTGCAGCTGTATTTATACTAGTCAAGGCGGCCATATTGGGCGTGCGTGGTGGGGCAACGTCCGGACTTGTGCAATGCGGTGCGGAGATGGCGTTGTTGCCAGGTGTCGGTAGACGAGAAATGAGTGGTATCCAAGTAATGGGAAGTCTACGTCCATCATCACGGGTATTAAGGCAGTTGGGGCGCTTTTCTATTTCCAGGGCTTCACGGATGATCCTAGTTTGCAGAGTTTTCTCCATGCCAATTGTTTTTGTGTTTTTGATGTCTATTTTGTGGCCTGTTTCTTCACGATGTTTATAAAGTGCGGAGGAAGAAGATGCTTGTCTGACTGCTAGTTCGTGTTCATAAATTCTGGAAGTTACTCTTCTGTTAGTTTGGCCAATGTGTGTTCTTGGACACTCGGAACACGGAATTTCATAAATCCCTTGAGACTCATTTGGTATTGTGTCCTTAGGAGATCTGAGACATTTCGAAATTTGATTGTTAGCAGTAAAAATTGTTTTAATCTCGTGTTTTCGTAGGATCCTGCTGATTTTGTCGGTAACACCTTTGATGAATGGTAGGAACGCTTTGTGAGGCTGAATGATGTCTACAAAATTTTCAGGTTTTTGCGGGTGGGTTAGTTGGCGGCGGATTGACCTGTCGATTTGTGACTTGTTATAACCATTCTGTAGTAGGGCGGATTTTAGCGTGTTCAATTCTTGTGGTCTGTTTTGGCTATCGGTAAGTTGGATTGATCTGTGTATGAGGGAGTTCAAAACCGAGTTGGTTTGTGCTCAATGAGTCTCAAGGGATATATGAAATTCCGTGTTCCGAGTGTCCAAGAACATACATTGGCCAAACTAACAGAAGAGTAACTTCCAGAATTTATGAACACGAACTAGCAGTCAGACAAGCATCTTCTTCCTCCGCACTTCATAAACATCGTGGAGAAACAGGCCACAAAATAGACTTCAAAAACACAAAAACAATTGGCATGGAGAAAACTCTGCAAACTAGGATCATCCGTGAAGCCCTGGAAATAGAAAAGCGCCCCAACTGCCTTAATAACCGTGACCTGGGGAGTAGGCAGATTGAGACCCCGGCGTCAAGTCACAAAATCCTGATGATACCTGAGGAGTAGGCAGATTGAGACCTCAGTGTAGAATCTAACCTCACCCCCCCTTTCGATCAATTTATCATTATTTCTTTTTCTTGAAAATGGCTCCAAAATCGGAGCCGAAACGTCGAATTTCGATAAATTCTAGACGCGGTTCAACCCGAACTTCCAGTTTTCAAATATCTGACCGCGGAAACCTATCCGAACACACACATAAATATATATATATATATATATATATATATATATATATCGTGTAGAGAAAATGTAATGTTATGGAGCTCCCATACATTTTTTACCATAACTCAGGTTGAATATGTATTGCACAAAGTTAATTATGGCAAAATAATTTTGGACATTTTCAATAGTGAATAAGTTTATTATCAAATACTAGAGCAAAGTAACATAAATTCCCTAGGAATAAAATTAAGTTCAGAAAAGGACCATTATTGAAATTGATATGTCAGAGCAGCTGCTGGAAATGGCCATGACTCCTGTATGCGATTCCTCAGGTCTTCTTCACTTTGAACTGGAGTTCGGTACACTAATGATTTAAGGTGCCCCCAGAGGAAAAAATCAAGTGGATTCATATCGGGTGACCTTGGTGGCCAAAGTTGTGGCCCACCACGCCCAATCCAGCGATCAGAATAATTCTCTTCTAAATATTGGCGTGCAACCAATCCGAAGTGTACTGGAGCACCATCATGCATAAATCAAATTCCAATTCTTTCCCTCAGTGGGATCTCTTCTAGGAGTCCAGGTAAGATGAATTCAAGAAAATGTCGATAATGGTCACCATTGAGTCTACGAGGCAGAAAATGTGGCCCGATAAGGAAATTCCCTACAATTCCAACCCAAACATTCACAGAAAACGTCTATTGAAAATGGTTTTCAATCGCGGCGTGTGGGTTTTCATCAGCCCACATATGATTGTTGTGAAAATTAATAATGGCTTTACGGGAAAAGCATGCCTCATCGGTGAATAACACTTGAGATAAAAACCATGGATTTTCCAACAACTTATTTCGAATCCAAGTGTAAAAAGTTAATCTCTTTGGAAAATCCCTTGGCAGAAGAGCTTGAACACGCTGTATGTGATAGGGATAAAGTTGTTGCTCTCTTAAAATTTGCCATACCAATACATGGGTTACGTTAAACTGTGCCGCAATTTGTCTTGTACTGGTGTCTGGATGCTGCTCAATTTTGTTAAGTACAGCTTCTTCTATTTGAACTGTTCTAACTCTCCTGGGTCTTCCTATGAGAACAGCAGACCTCTTGAAAATACCCGTTTCACGAAGACGGGAGTGAATATTGATGAACATTTGTGTGCTGGGAATATGACGTTGTGGAAATCTTTCTAGATACATTCGTCTGGCGGCACGAGCGTTACCATCAGCCATTCCATACATTAAGTGCATGTCTGCCATTTCTGAATTTGTATATTCAACCATTTTATCCAACGGAATATTGAATGAATCTGCTTTATAGCTTGCACTAATGAAGAATTAACAATGAGACAGTTTCTCAACTTTCGATAACTGTCAAGTTGTTGATATTTAAATAAATGAATTAATATCAAAGCCCACTTTGCTATTTTTATGAATTCAAATTGATTACAAAATTTCTGCGTTACTGCAGAAGAAAAAACAAACCGAAATTTCTGATAAAATAATGTACTCCGTACGGAAACAAAAAATTGTTTGATTTAGTTTTTCGGAGTTATGATCAGAGATTCATAAATGAAAATCAAATGTGTAATGATCTGCGACTATTAGATAAACCCTATTAACTATCTTCCATTACAGGATTACCTTTCGGAAGTTTTTTATGTTGAAAAGGAAACGTTCAATTGAAAACTAAAAAATATCTTTTTTTTAAAATAACAAAAAAATTGTATGAGTTCTCTATCAAGACTGATGGGTAAAAACATTTTTAGTCAAATATCTCAACGAAAATGCACATTTTTACCATCAGAATCTTCAGGTTGAAAGTTAAGGTTTTCCCAATATCTGTCAGATCTAGTTTAATATCCAGCGTACCGCAGTGACGGGGAGATAGTAGTTTTCTGTTAGATATCACAAAAAGAAATCACATCTTTACAAAAACAAGCCTTTATTTAGCTTCACTTGTAACTAACTAACAAACAATTTAATAAAAGTTGAATTTGACCCGCTTCTAATACTCCGATTAATTTAAAATTTGGCAGGTTTCCGTAATTCCGGTGACAATGCATTAAAAAAATGTTTGTTAAAAAACAAAATGGCGGCTCCAATATGGCGGACGAGGTTTGTGATTATGATCCGATTCTGTTCAAAATTGGTATGTGATGGTTTTTGGGTTGGAGATTTTCAGTTTCACATAAAAAAATAAACTAAAATTTCCACTTTTATTTAAACTGTAGGTCCCGGATCTCCCTTGCTCGCACAAGCTCTGCTTTTGAGGGATTTTCTCCGAAAACCTGAGAGTTTCGTAAAAACAAAAAAAAATATCGGTGGAAAACTAAGTCATTAAAAAGTTGAATATTCCAAAATTACATCAAACTCTAGAAGTTTTTCACCCGCTTCAAATAAGAACTACAAATTTTTTTTTCTGTCAACCTGCTGCTCCCTCACGACAGCCCTCAGAAGTATTCTTCGAGAGACTTCTGCGAGCTATAGAAGACGTACGACAAGTGACCATGCTGGGAATTGAACCCACGCCCCTATGATAGAGAAGCGAACCATCACCATCACGGCCCAACTGGTACAAGTGGTTATAACTTGTCCTCAGAAAACTTTCTTAATATTTGGTATATAAAATGAAAACTCATAATAAGAAGTTCTGCATATCACAAAACTAGGAGCGCTTCAACGCAAATGTAAAAATCTCTTATAATTTTCGGGGAGGGACAACCATAATATTATTTTGGCTCCAGAATTCACGACCGTCAATTCGAAATCTGACGCAAAATGCTAATCGGAAAAGTTGTTCCAAATGATGTGTGTAGATTTGAAGTCAAGTTCATATGCAGGAAAGGATATATCATTTCAGCTTCAGAGTAAAGTACCTTCATTTTGAATAATATCGAAAAATGCTAATTAGAAAAGTTGTTCAGAATTGAATTTCATATATAAGTTCAAAATTTTCTCTTAAGAAATCCCATTGTTTGAATTTATAGATGGCACAAGAGATGTAATAATAATATTTTTTAAGGAAGATTAATAAACAGATTTTTTGAGTAATTTTGCCCAGCAAGGCCACCAGACTACTTAATAAAATGGTTAGAGCACACTGCCATTTAAAATGATCTGGAAAGGATAATTACTATAACTATAACTTTTAATTAAAATTCATAATGTCAAGGCCTTCTTCAAATTTTGTTCAGAGACAAAAATCCAAAAATAATTTTTTTTAACAAAATTACACCACGCCACTAGATTTATGATAGTTTCAAATTGGCATGACAGAAATAACACAAAAAAATTAATAGTAAAAAGTAAAGTATTGCTTGACAGCTTGTTGGAATATCAACGTTCCACAGTCTGAAAATGAAAAATTATTAATCCACGAAAATTTGTAAAAGTGTAGAAGGGCAACGAATCAATTTACCCGATAAGATACTGCGTTTGAAATAAATTGTTTAATTTTTTCATAAACTCATCGTATTCTCAAATTTGCCTTTTTGAAAATATTATTACAAATTTACTGAGAATTTTTTTTTAATCGCTGACGTTAACTGACGTGAACAAAATCAAACAGGAAAATATTATATTGAAGGAAGATAATAAACAATTATCTCAACATCTCAACGGATTCAATCCACTGAAAGGAGACTGAAGAAGTATAACCTGATTATTTCAACTCAAATTGGGGATTGATGAGAAAGATATAGAGATAAGGGATGAATTTAGACTGAAAATAATAAAACTCGCCCCATTGTAATTGAGTGCTTGACTAATAGACTGAGGTCTGATATATTATACCGGAAGACTATATCAGACCAAAACGTTATTAGTGTCACAACAAAAGGCTGCAGAAGAAAACGGTCATGAAGCAAAAATAAAGGAACCTCTCTGATAGTGGATAGAATCAGCTATACTTACGAAGAACTAGATAGCAGGTTGGCAGCAGGAAACTCAACAGATACGATTGCAAGTAAATTAAGCACAGATGAAGAAGAAAACCTGAAAAAATTAACAGCAGAAGAATTGGAAGAAGCCGACAGATCTAGAGTAAACAAATCAACTAGATCTTCATTTAAGATTCCAAAATACACTTTTTTCCTATATCTCTTATTTTTCATCACATTTGTTTTTCTTTATTTATTTCAATTGTGTTTCTGTAGTTTGATATTCACTCATGTTTTGTTTCAGATAAAATGTCACATTCACAGAGATTACATCGCTGTTACCAAAGTTATCAGACTTGAAAGATCTTAATACTTTATAGAAAAAATCTATCCTATACCTGAGTGAAACTTGGCTGTCCAATCGAATTGATGTTTGTCATGTGATGTATGTTGACAATAAATTTCTATGTAATTCAACATGGCTGTTGGAGTTGTCTACAAGCCCCCAAGCTATTCCGAAACTAATGTCCTCTGTTCACTAGAGGTATACCATCTTTAATTCCCAAATATGATGATGTATTCATTCTGGGTGATCTCAATATTGATATGTTGAAAAATGAGCCCAAGGCTGCTATCAGGCTGAATAATATGTTGGAGAGCTTGGGACTCGTTCAACTAGTTGATAGACCCACATGAGTGACCGTTTCATCACTTTTTGATAGGGAACGATTTTACGACGATATTATATCAATTCCATTCGAACATATTTATGTAGCAGATAATATTGACAAAAAAATGAACTTTCTCAATAAAAACATTATATCAGAATTCAATCTGCATGCTCCTGTTCAACTGATTAGAATAACCAAACGTTATGCACCATGGATCACAGATAATATTAAATTATTGATGTCAAAGCCCTTTCTAGGTGGTAAAAACCAGAATCTCCAGGTGACTATGAATATTATAAGACATTCCGTAGCTCCACAAACATGGCTTGTTGAAATGGAAAGAAGACATATTTTCAATATATTTTTAGACATCGGGGTAAGCAAGATATGGAAGGATGTACATCACTTAAAAAAGATCGACCACCATTTTCGATCATTTGTTTGATGTAAAGGAATTGAATCAGTACTTCGTGAAAGGTATTTCAGCAGTCGCTGCAGATCAAAATCTGATTGAATTCTACTTCAATAGTATTCATGAGAATTCAGATCTGTAACACAAGATGGAACCGAACATGTCCTATATCAATTTGAAACTCCTACTTATGTGTTACCCTTATTTGATACCATTTATAATTCATATCACGAATTTTTGTCTCACCCAAATGTTTATCTCCAAATTTGGAAAAAGTCAGTTGTACATCCAATACATAAAAAGAATACTGTTAATGTTTTTTCCCTTCGGATGCTGGTCCTGTCGCCAGCTGCTCCTCAGCCTCCTGTTGATGAGTTGAAAGATCTTCGCCCGATCAATATACTGCCAACACTTTCAAAAGTCCTAGAAATACTAGATACCCAGCTGAGAGAGAACGTCTCACTGTGCAACATGCTACCAAAAACGCAGTCCGGATTTCAACTAGGGTACAACTGTGAAACCGCATTGCTGTAAATCACTGGTGACATTCTAAGAGGAATTGAAAATAAGAAATTTACTTTACTAGCACTTCTGGACTTCTCCAGTGCATTTAACACTCTGGACTATGCTCTATCATTGAGTAAACTCAAATCTAATGGTGCTGCTGATCACACTTCATCTTTCTTTGAAAAATACCTTCATGGTCGAAGCCAGACTGCCAAAATAGGAAATTACTAGTTATCCTTCCAGGAAATATCCAGAGGTGTTCTACAGGGCTCCATCCTGGGACCCCTACTATTTGCATTGTATACATATGACTTCGAGCACTCTGTACATCATTGTGATATACATTTCTGTACCGTTGTACAGTTGTACACCCAATACATAAAAAGAATACTGTTAATGAATTCAAAGATCTTCGGCCGATCAATATACTGCCAACACTTTTAAAAGTTATATAAAAAATACTAGATACCCAGCTGAGAGAATACGTCTCACTGAGCAACATACTACCGGAAAAGCAGTCCGGATTTCGACGAGGGTACAGCTGTAAAACCGCATTGCTCTAAATCACTAATGACATTCTGAGAGGGATTGACAATGAGAAATTCACTTCACTAGTACTTCTGGACTCCTCCAAGGCCTTTGACACTCTGGACTATGCTCTATTATTTAGTAAACTCAAATCTATTGGTGATGTTGATCAAACTTCATCTTTCTCCGAAGAAAACTCGTCAAAATAAGGAATAACTCTTCATCCTTCCAGAAAATGTCCAGTGGTGTTCCACATTGCTCCATCCTGGGACTCCTATTATTTCCATTGTATACATATGACTTCGAGCTATCTGTACATTATTGTGATATACATTTCTGTACCGACGACACCCAACTGCAACTTTCTTCTTTACCAACAGAAACAGATCTGGCGATAGAAAAGATCAATTAGGTTTTATCTTATATCTTCTAAAAACCAAGCGCTCTGAATTGATGTAGTTAAAACATTGGTTATGCCATTCGGATCACGCCATCACAAAAATCTCTTTGGAAACCAAATCCAGATCAATGTTGAAAACCTAGTAATCAAACCTGTCAAAATCATGAAGAATCTGGTTTTATGAGTCGATGATGATCAGAGGTTCAAATCGCACATACGAAATATTCGTGGCCTGGCATTCAGGAATCTGAAACTCATTTATAGCAACAGGAGGTACTTGAATGAGAAGATTAAGGCCGTGCTCTGTGACTCACTAGTATTCTGCAGATTCAACTGCCGTGACTCAGTTTATAGTCGATGTATGGATCATGAGGAAAAGAGGCAAAACTCGTGCCTGAAATTGATATTTGGGATCGGTTGGCTACATCTCCCATCAATTGAGTGAGATAGGATGGCTCAATGAGCAGCGTAGACAACTTCTCCATGCGACTTTGTTTTTCCATAACTACTCGACGCTAACACCCTCATACTCCATTACTCCACCGATTCATAGAACTGAAACCTTCAGGTGGTCTTTATCTTACCAAATCTCACTCATTTTTCACTATCTTTCAACAAACAGAAGAAATTGAATATAAATTCATTTAAAAAACTCATGAAAAAATATCTCATCATGGAACAGATTAATGCATGAGTCTATGGAATAGTTTTTCTTTTTTTTATGGCTATTCACGGGTATAATATAATAGATAGATAGAATAGAATTTTATTGAAATGGGATTCCCTAATATACAAGTTAGCTAACTCAAAATATAGTATAAGCAATTAAATTAATACAAATTATACAAATATTCATACATACATATAGGTAGTATTTATACTGAACAAAAAAATTCAATTTCCATCATGAATATGTTTCAAAAGTTCATTCTTGAAACTATTCAATGATGGAGTAGATTTAATTGAATCAGGCAAATCATTGAATCGGACAAAACGTTTGAAAAATATACTGCTCATACTACTTCTTGTATTTGTTCTAGTTATATGAATGTGACTGTTTTGTCTGGTTGAATGGTGATGAATGTCTCTATTGAAAGTTATTAATGATAACAAGTATGGTGGGGTCATTTTATGTAATATTTTATAAATGAAAACCATGGAACAATACAGTAATCTTTGGGATACTGAGAGCCATTGTAGAGCAGATAGCATGGTAGAAATTGGTGTATACCTATTACATTTTAAAATTATTCTCATTCCCCGATTTTGTAGTTTTTGCATTTGTTGCACAATGTTCAAATTAAAAGAGAATAAAATAGATGCACAGTAATCAAAATGGGGTTGGATTATTGATTTATATACCATAATTTTTGTATCTGTTGACAAGTTACTGGCGATTCTCGAGAAAAAATAAAATTTTTCAGCAATTTTTTTTTTCAATATACTTGAAGTGGTCGTCGAAAGATAAGCAATTATCAAGTTGAAATCCCAAATACTTCACTGATGTTATTATTTCTATACGTTCATTTTCCATTATTATATTTATATTGTTTGTATTTATTTGATTATATTTGAATTTAGTAGTGATTATCATTGCCTTAGTTTTTCCAACGTTAAGTTTCATTTTATTGATTTTCAGATATTTTTCTACCTTTGCTAACACTGTATTCATTCTGGCAACAGTTTCTTCTAAATTTACTCCAGTACAGGCCAATAAGGTATCATCTGCAAATAAGTTGGTGAACTCACAGTTTGTATATATAGATTTAAGGATCCCGGCAGAATAATTATAAACACAGTAATTTTTTTTGTATGTTATATTTTTTCAGTTACGCTTAAGAATAATAACAGAGGTAACACGTATACCAATGCATGTCACCATCTGATCTTCAGGGTTTTTCCTCTTATATTGTACTGATATTTGGAAAATAATGACCTGTCAGGCCCTATCTCCGGAGCTCCGACCCATCCGGAAGGCGCGCTGGTGTCGTTTACCCCAATAATCATGATAATTATCATTATTATTATTATTTTAGGAATGTACCAGTCAGGTCCTGTCTCCAGAGCTCCTACCCATCCAGAGGGCGCGCTTATGTCGTTCACCCCAATAACAACTCCCTACGTTCGTAGGGTAAGTGACTATTGAGTCCGAGAGTCATGTGTTCTGAGCAGACGAAATGAACCAAGGATGACGGCCTTCTGCATTCGTGCTGCTAAGATTTCTGCCATATTACGGCGAACCGGTATTATCTTCAAATTCGAGAGAAGTGTGTCCATCGTTCCACCAAGGACTCCTATGATGAGAACCACCATTTCGACAGAAATGTTTGGATACAACCTGCGGAGTTCAAAGAGAAGATCCCGATATTTAGTCCATTTCATCCTCTTTTCGAACAATATTTATTTCACCTGGAGCGAAAAACTCTGTAAAGAAAATAATTTCACTTCGGTGGTAGAGGAGAAAAACATGGTGGGGATTGAGTAGTTTCAATAGATTTAGCACCTCTCATTCTCCACGAAAGACTCAATATCCCCCGGAGCATAAGGTAACACCGGTGTCTCGTCTATACCGTACGAGCGTCGTAGATAATACAACACTCGTAGCGCCGCGTTATGCCTGCGGATATAGGCTGAGACCACATAAGCTCTAATCAGATACTATGTGAAATTCAACCCATGAGTGGCATCCGGAAAATACACAGTGTCGTTGCCCTTATTCAATTACCACCGCTGAAGACGATGGTAAAATCTGGCATCATTGCTGGACGCTCACAAATCTACAGGATGAAAGTATACTATACAAACCGGACGCTAAGTAGCGTGAATTCGTGAATATATTGGACGCTCAGAAACGGGTACATGAAAGGACGCCAAGAAATAGGTATGATGAAACTTTCAAATTTTTATCGTCGAAAAGGAAAGCTTGAGCAGTCCTTTATGACCCCTGATGTTCAAATCCTGAAAATATACATATGTACAACAAGAGACTTATGATATCCACTTGACGGACGCTCAGAGAATGAGTTGTGAAAGGACGCCTGGAAGATAGCTGGATGTATATATGTATATAGGAAGTTATTTATGACATCTACAGTCATTAGTTGAAACTTAATTTGACACGAACCAAGGAATCCAAAGGTAGAGGTTTGTTCACAAATTGACAGGCAGCCAACAATTCGTTGTTCTGACCAACCCAAGGTTCAATCAAGTTTCTAATACGTTATGAGGAACGCAAGCAGAATCTAAGTGAAAATAGAGTATATTTCGTTTTAATTCCGAGAGTTCCAACCTTTGACAGCTGTTTCGTGCTAACGCACTCATCAGAAAGGATTCATGGAGCTCTCGAAATCAAAACGAATCCACTCAAGAATTAATACCGTGAAGGCAAGACAGATATAATAGGAAGTTATTTATGACATCTACAGTCACTAGTTGAAACTTAATTTGACACGAACCAAGGAATCCAAAAGTAGAGGTTTGTCCACAAATTGACAGGCAGCCAACAATTTTTTACTTGCTCTGTGTGTGAGTTTATTAGATGGGTACAAATCTTGTAAGCTGAATTGGAACCATTTCCTCTCATCCTATGGAACTGAAATTTCATATGTTGGTTCAGTTGATGACAATACATTAACATCGAAGAAATTTTACCCCCGTGACTCCCGAAAGCTAGATAGAGAACACGTAATGTTTCGGAAGATTTGACGGATTTGGACGTCAAAAATTATAGCGAAAAAAAATTAGGTTGAGATGGCTCGTCTTCCGCCTTTTTTCGAAAAAAAAGTAAGAAAACTCGCGAAATTGAAATGGGAAAAATCGGTAAAAATAGTGAAAAATATCTGAGGGTCTAATATTATCGTCTAAAATAATTTCCTTGACGATTACGAAAACTATTCGACGACCCGAAGTTTTTCACTATATTCACGGATTTTTCATATTTTATTATAGCGAGTGTTTGCAAATTCTTTCGTAAACGTTTTTCTCCATTATTTTCGACGTCCGAATTCGTCGAAAATATTCACGAAATCTTACGAATTCTCTAGCTATCTTTCAGGGGGCAGAGAGTGGAATATGAAATTAATTCATTTGACGGTGCGATGCATTTCATCATTTGACGTATTTTATTTTCGAGAGTTTTAGCAACTTCTTTCGAAACGTAGGGGGTTCCGAGCCCCACAATAGACAAATTTTTTTCAGTGGGACAGAGGAGTATTTTTTTATTATTATATTGTCATCGTTTCTTAGATGTGCAGAATTTCAGCTCTATCGGATGTCAGCAATTGTTTGAAAATTCTACTGCAAATTTTGAAACCTGAAATACAGACAGATATACGAACCAAGCGAGTTATAAAAATGCTTGTAACAATCCAATACGTCATCAATTCGAAAATTAAAAATAAAATCGACGAATTTTGACAAAATTATGAAATTATAATTTTGTCAAAATTCGAATCCTTTCAAAAAATTGTTTGTGTAATAATACATATATTTTAGGTTCAGGTCTCGAGTACTGTTTCCATATATGAAGTGCAGCACCTAATATTCCTCTGAGATTAAATCCAGAAAAAAAGGATAAATCTCACAAGTCTCACAAACTCCCTTACTCCACCAGAACATCGCAAGAAGGTTGACGATTTGTTCTTCTATGAATATTTTCTTGTCTGATTCTCTAGTCCAAAATAAAAATACAAAGAAAAAAATCGGTACCTGAATACAATGAAAAAGTAGTGACTCATTGAGCAGTTTCATCAATATTAGCCCAAAGAAAGCATTCGTTATGTCAATTTAGCACTGGTTATCGATACTATGAATACGGATGTTCATAATATCAATGGATACTTTCGTTAATTGCATGATACAGTACATTGAATGAGTTCGTTATTTTAATGAATCCCATTCATCAAACGAATGAAAACTATTCATTGGATTGATGATTCCTCTGCATCGTATTAATCATTATTGTTCTTTCTAGGAATTATTGATATAATGCACTCGTTCATTAAGACGAGGGGAATATTTTAGATCAATTCAATGAATAGCGATCATTGAACTCATGAATGTTGATCGTTACTATAATGGAGTTTTCTTGAAAGCAATGAATTACATTCGTTGATTCAATAATTGGTGTTCACTAAATGATTGAATTGTGTTTATTATTTGAATGAGCGGTTTTCATTCAACCAATGCATATTAATCAATGTAATGAAGGCTATTGATATTGAAGATACAGTGAACTTCAAAATGTAGGAAAATTAGAGTTGAATTTAAACAAAACATCAAATTCCTGATGAAAGGTGCATCATCTAAAACATGAAATGTATTGAGAAAATGTTCTAAATTACACCATATGGAGTAATATTGGACTCCAGAGCTAATTTTCATGAGTATAAAGTGCTCCCAGTTTTGGGAATGAATAGTGTTATTTAGTAAAGTTGTCCATTTTTTTTAAATTATAGTATGAGCTACGCCCAAAATAACTTACGGTTTCGAATTTTCTGATAAATTCAATCAAGATTTTTCAATTATATTTTTTTCGGGACTGACAAAGTGGCCTGAACCTTTCAAGATGTATTTGACATTTGCAGTATTTTTATTTTCTTGAAGAATAATTGATACATCTTCAAGTTTTTCTCTGGTAGGTACAGTTGTGTGCATAAAAAAGTCGTACACGGTACGATACTAATTCAGGAATTGTACTAATTGCACTAAGAAATGTTAAAAACGCGTTATTGACAAAAACAGTTTGAATTTCGACTTTACTTGTCAAAGTCGATAAGAAGTTTAATAATTAAGATTGACGAGCCTGGCTCACAATATTCTATAACTTCTGTACGACTTATTTATGCACACAACTGTACATGTTTGCTCTAATGAAAAATTGTTCAATGCATCAAATACTTTAGTTGATAACGGTTCATCAGATGGAAGAGTAAATAATAAGCCTATTATTATCAATGATATTATTTATATCTGAAAAAAAAAATTCATCGTATCCACACATGTAGTGAATATTGAATAACTTCCATGAGAATATTTATTTATATCAAAACTAGAAAGTGCAACACAGTAGAAGAAAGTATATTGAAACAAATCCTATTACTTATTATATCTATAAGATCTACCTACTGAATAATATAAAATGAAACGAAATTCATTAGGAGTAAAAATCTTGCAAAATTTAAAAAAAAAATAAGCAAAATACAAAATTCAAACACAAAAACTGTATCATCTGGTGTTCAAATCGAATATTTCGATAATTCAAAAAAACATCCAATCATCCAACGCTAGCTGAAATTTAAGCGACCGGCGCATAGGCCGCTCGGTCAACCGGAAACTAGCTGAATTGCTGATGGTTGAACCAAAAACTAGTTCAAGTAATGAAACCCAATGGTTTAAGATATCGGTACCTATATAATAAAACCTTACTTTAACTCATATCTGGCTTGCTCAGACGATGCAGCAATGTTTTCACTACTTTGTTTTTCACACTTTGAAAAAAGTTTCAAGTTTTTTCACAAAAGGTTATATTCAATATTGATTACTAACCTTCATTATTTTTATATTTTCTCGTTATCTTAGTATTTAGTTACTTTCTTTAGTGGAAGCATGTAATTATTTCCTTTAGTGGAAACATGTGATTAGACTATTGATGTCTATTTGTTTCTAAGCCAAATACATAAATAAATAAATAATTATCCAGCACTCCATTTGCATTGTCATATAAAACGTTAAAATCCATTTCAATCTTGAAAAAAATATTACTCAAAGCCCTGGTTAGGTATAGGTATTCTTATAGCTTACCAAACGAAATTCACACGGACTTTTGTATGGAGATCAGTTCTTAAATGAGTCTGCTTCCCTCAAATATTTTGTGATATCTAACAGAAAACAACTATTTACCCGGCAAAAGCCACGCTGAACATTGAACTACATCTGATAAATATTATGGAAAAAATCTAACGAAAATGCAAATTTTTACTTTCAGATTTTTTCTCCCAAGTTATATAGGGTATTTTCACAATATCTATCAGATTCAGTTCAATTTCCAGCGTGGCTTTAAACGGGGAAGTAGTTGTTTTCTGTTAGATATTACAAAAAAGTAAATTCAAATTATCCTAGTTTTTTTCGATTTCCAGTCATGTTTTGTTTCAATTTTCAATTGAGAATGTTTCCCTTCTCAGTATCTAATATGTTTATATCATATAGTAATTCAACAACTTCCCTGATTTTATTTCAAAACTACTAATTTTCGTTTGTGGTCCCTTCTGAGCCTTCACCCTAATATGCTGTTACATAGCAGTTTCGAATATTTTCTTCAATCACTTATTATAAAATTTTCCTCATTTACTTCTTCGATGATATTCCTATAAGAAACTTGAATGAATTTTATCATATATGAAATATTATTTCTTAATTTTATTCCATTCGTACCAACTTTTCAGTAGGAAATATTGCCAAAATCTATCACGTCGGAAGCTCTTTGACACAGACATCTGGAAACCCCCATCTTCAAAATATTGTGATACAATTTTTATTAACAAAGTCCTCTGTTCATTTTGATTTTTTTATTCTTTTTTATAAAATTCTACCAGCAATACCCCTTTTGCAGTTCGATTCCTAATATTGGCAAACGTTATTCCTTCAACTTCATCGCGGCTTGTTGATCTACTGTTACGTGAACTAGACTATGAACCAGCAGAAGTTGATGTGATGGAGAGGTAATGAACGGTATTCATTGATATAATGTACCATATTTTTTTCAGTGTATACCCAATTGTTCCAAAATTTTCATCCAGAGAGTTCTGTCTTCACATTCACACTTCTTTATCATCACTTCGGATACTATTTTTACCAGAGGGCCCGTCCAATGTTGCAACTGCAATGAGGCACTACCGTCAAGATGGCTTACTGTCTGCTATGATCCTGCGCCTTTCATTCGTACATTGTATAGTATGCTATCTCTAATGTCTTTCAATAGGGTCTGCAGTGCGAGTTGTCTTCAGTCAGTCCCATATTCAACAGGCATTTCTCTTAAGAGAGTGTGCACATTCAGATACAATAATCTTCAATTGACTCTTACTTTGAGTGCTGAGTGAACAACTGTTGAGTTAATTTTTCGCACTGTTTAGCAATGAAACTTTATCGCGCTTTTGTCCTGGTACATTTTTCAGTGTTTCTGTTGCTTCATCTAGAGCATTTTGTTCAATAACCTCCACACTGCAGATTTTGGCCCAGAAATGAGGTGGCCAATTCTCACTTAGCAAGTTCGTCAGGCTTTTATTTTCCCTGGAGTTTATGATCTGGTACCAGGCTAGTGTTACTCTAGTCTGCTCTAATATATTCTTCTGATTTTCAGGGGGTTTGACACTAGTCTGGTCATTTTTTGGCACATCAAAGCCTCCAGTACCGCCTGAATCAGAAATTATATGGATCTGCTTATTCACAAAAACTATTGGTATACATACATATTGGTCAGTATTCAGTACCCATTCCTGTATGACTGCCAAACAGTTCTTCTCGTGGTAGATACTAGTCCAAACATCTTTTCCATTCAACGGCAAAGCTTTGAAATTAATATCTAGTAGGACGGGGTTTTCAAGGCATACAACCTCTCGAAATTCAAGAAGAACACCCATCTTTCCTTGGTTTTTACGATATTTCCTCAATAGTCCAGTCATTTCTGCACCATAATTTACAATTCGTTCATTTTCAATACCTCTTCCGAAACGTCCAAAAATGTATGATTCTTAAACTATTGGACAGCAATCGCGATATACCATACCGATTATATACACTTACATTTTTGGAGTCCGAATAGCAACGCGTGCGAAACGACGAAAAACGTGAATTTCTAATATATACATTGTTCCGTCTTCATCATTTTTTTGTTTGTACGAGTATTTGTCTAATTATATCTTTTCTTTTTTTTTCTCATCTATTATTATTATCGCGAGTGGCTGTGTTTCATATGCTGTGAAATATATGGAGCGCACCTCGTACATGGTCAGAAGATGTGATCCTGCTAAATACACTATCGAGACTCGAGACTTGAAGAACACTTCGATTGCGAATATATACTCGAATGGCTCTTGAAAACACATAACGCGTAGTATTATTATTAGCTGGCCAGCTCGGGCAGTTATAGTGACGTACCGAAGACGTTGCATTGTGACAGATCTAGAATCATCACACTCCTTAAAACAGGTGAGAACCACAGCATCGTTTATCAGATTTTTTCTCAAATTTACTCCACAAGAAAAATAGTGAAAATTATAATAAGCCACGAACTATCAACAATTGTTATTATTATTATTATACAGTCCACTTGAAGTTGCTACATGATTTTGGTCCTTACGACCCACGGATATTTCGCCTTTTCAGTTGTTGAAAGTTGCGTGGTTATTATAAATAATTAATTGATTATATTTAAACAAATAAATATTTCTCATTTCTTTCCTCTAAAGTCTGAACTCATACATAATTTGGTTTTGTACAGAACTGTGACAACTCTCGCTATTGGAATATTTTCCATAAGTCAGTTATTGATATTCGTTTATAATCATATATTTAGTTATATATTTTTTGCTCAATCTCTTTCTCTCTCAATTCATAAAGTAAAATAATCGACAATTGCTTTCGAGTCATTGTTGATTTGGACAAGCTTGTAAAAAAAAAGGTTTGATATTAGCTCAAACATAAAAAAAATAGGTAATTTCTTTATATATACCTTTCCGAATTATAATCAGTAGAATTCCTATTACATTCATTTGTTGGTATCAGAGTTTATCGTAATTGATAAAAATTGATAGGTGGTATTCCTACATTCTCTTTTTGCGTATCCTTTTTTTTGTTTTGCTATAAAAACCCAAAACGACAGTCGTCTTATCAGCGATAAAAGTGAGTTTACTGAATATACCAGGAGTGAATAATTGCTCATTACAGTAGATTGATTGAATTTGCTGAATATTGAAAATCCTCATATACGAGGAGCCATCAAAAAGATAAGCCTCTTCTCAACGTTTGCTCCATCTTATTTTTCATTCTAATATTTATTTATCGTAAAATGGCAAATGCTAATAAAATTAAACAATTCAAAGAGCTCATGCAAATATGTATGGATCTCATGTCTGACCTATGCGCCGTTGCAAATGCTGCAAAAGCTTCTAGTGATATGCACTTTCATTTTAAGGCCAGATTTACTCATTTAGAATCAATTTATCGGGATTTATGAAATTCATAATTCTGCTCTCATTCCACTTATGATTACCGCTGAAACTTATAAAAATGATGAACTCAAAGCTCTTTCCAAAGTGTTTTATCAAGAGTATTATAATGCGAAATCAATATATGATGAATTGTTCAATGTTGATAATGTCACTCATGGAGTAGCTAGCAAAAATTGAACTAGTAAAATTTGATGGAAATCTTAAGCAGTGGAAAACTTTTATCGACATGTTCAATAGTTTGATTCATGAAAACCAGACCTTTAAATATATTGAAAAATTCCATTATCTCGTTTCTCGTATCTCTAGAGAGCAACGTATTCAGGAATATATGCTGAATACGGTAACGTATGGTGTCGCCTCGGCACCCTTTCTCGCCATTCGAACGTTATTACAACTCGCAGATATTGGAAGTTCTAAGTTTCCTCTTGCAGCTGAGGCTCTCAAGACTTGTTCATATGTTGACGACATAGTAACAAGTTGTGTCTCTCTTGAATCTGCGCAGATTCTCAAATCTCAGCTAATTGATTTATTGCAACAAGGAGGATTTGAACTACATAAATGGAGAAGCAACAATCCAGAGTTGTTTTCTTCTGATTGTGTATCCGACTCAAAATCTCTCGATCTTGACGAGAGCTCTGTTATAAAAGTGCTTGGTTTGCAGTGGAATCCAACCAGTGACACATTTTCTTTTGGCATCTCTGCTCAGAACCTTCAATGTACTAAGAAAAATATACTCTCAGATTTGGATCGTATCTTCGACCCCTTAGGATTTCTGAGTCCTCTAACACTGTTTGCGAAAAGACTCATCCAGTTTTTGTGGACATGTGGTATCGGCTGGGATGATCAGCCGCCGCCTGATATTGTCAATGCTTGGGGTACATTCAAATCCGACCTACCCGTTCTCGCAAACATAAGTGTTCCTCGACATTTGTTTCACCCGCATATTTCCAAGTATTCTCTTCATGGATTTTCTGATGCCAGTGAAAAAGGTTATTCAGCTGTCATATATTCTCGATTTGAGGTAGACGGTGTGGTCCATGTCCGTTTCGTTTGTGCCAAAGCAAAAGTGGCACCTCTCAAAACCGTCTCAATTCCTCGATTAGAGTATGTGGAGCAGCTCTCCTCTCTGATCTGTTCGCGTTCGTATTATCTTCCTTTGAACCACAAACTTTTACAAATGAAATTTCGGCTTGGTCAGACTCTTCCACGGTTCTTGACTGGATTTGTTCTTCCCCTCACAAATGGAAAACATTTGTTAGTAATCGTGTCAGTCACATTCAAGAACAGTTACCTCCTAATGTGTGGCATTATGTGCCCTCTAAGGAAAACCCGGCAGATTGCTCATCTAGGGGACTACTTCCGTCCCAGCTTGTTAACCATTCGTTATGGTGGGCGGGTCCACCTTGGCTCTTGCAACCATCTCGATTTTGGCCCTCTACTTCGGAGAAACTTAAACTAAGCTCCGAGGCTGTCCTCGAAGAAAAAAGGATTACCCTAGTGGTCCAAAAGGAGGAAAATTCAATTAAAAATTTACTGGAAAATCACTCGTCTTTGCCCAAAATTAAAAGATTTTTGTCGTATGTTTTGCGATTCATTAGCAATACTCTATTAAACAAATCTGAACGTTCTCTTTGTCATCTCACCTCGCGTGATACTCATCAAGCTCTGATCAAAATTGCCAAGTATGTTCAGTCCCAAGAATTCTCTCATGAACTCGCCAATTTAGCGAACGATAAACCACTTTTCAAATCATTACGCAAGCTTAATCTTTTTGTTGACAAGGATGGTCTTCTAAGGGTGGGCGGTCGTCTCATCCACTCTGGTCTCATATACGACAAAAAACATCCAATTTTGTTACCCAGCCATCACAGACTCACAAACCTCATTATTGAAAATACCCATCGACAGTACTTTCATCCTGGTTGGCAAACTCTCCATTTCCTGCTTCTCCAGAAGTTCTGGATATTGTCAGCGAAAAGAACAATTCGTAGGTGTCTCGCTAGTTGCCTTACCTGTTGGCGACAACGTCCCATCGGAGTTCAGCAGCCCCCGAACTCAAACCATTCTCTTGCATCGGTATAGATTTTGGGGGTCCCTATACGATTTCCCTAGGAAGATATCGAGGTGCTAAAACGCACAAAGCCTATATTTGTTTATTTGTGTGCTTTGCTACCAAAGCGGTGCACATCGAACTCACTTCAGATCTCTCCACTGACACATTTCTGGCTGCGCTGAAATGATTTATATCTCGGCGAGGTCGAGTGTCTTATATTTTTAGTGATAACGCTACCAATTTCGTTGGTGCTTCACGAGTTCTTATCACGCTCATGAAACAAGCGGCGCAAGATGAACAAATCGAATGGCGATTTATTCCTCCTTCCAGTCCTCACTTCGGCGGGTTGTGGGAAGCTGGAATAAAATCTGTAAAATCTCATCTCTGTAGAGTCATCGGCAACCAGATACTCACTTATGAGGAGTTTAATACTTTACTCATTCAGATCGAGGCTGTTCTTAACTCGAGACCAATATGTCCCACCAGCTCTGATCCGAACGACCTTTTAGCTCTAACTCCGGGTCACTTCTTGACCCTGGAGCCCTTGAACTCACCCCCCGATAATGATCTATCTCATTTGGCATTGAATCGCCTTTCTCGTTGGCAAATGGTTCAGAGACTTCATCAAGACTTTTGGTCTAGGTGGAGCAAGGAATACCTCCATACGTTACACCAACGAGGAAAGTGGACCCTACCATCTGTTAATATTGAGCTTGGTACAATGGTACTCATTAAAAATGATTCTCTACCACCTTCACGTTGGCAATTAGGTCGGGTAACGGATACTCATCCAGGTACAGACGGGATGGTGCGAGTTGTCACAGTTCGTACACCACAAGGTTCATTGAAGCGCCCAGTGGTAAAGCTTTGTCCTTTACCTCTGAATAACTCTGATTAAACTGCTTATGCATTTTGATGGGCGGTTATGTTCCGTCTTCATCATTTTTTGTTTGTATTTGTCTAATTATATCTTTTCTTTTTTTTTTCTCATCTATTATTATTATCGCGAGTGGCTGTTTTTCATATGCTGTGAAATATATGGAGCGCGCCTCGTACATGGTCAGAAGATGTGATCCTGCTAAATACACTATCGAGACTCGAGACTTCAAGAACACTTCGATTGCGAATATAGACTCGAACGGCTCGTGGAAACCCATAACGCGTAGTATTATTATTAGCTGGCCAGCTCGGGCAGTTATAGTTACGTACCGAAGACGTTGCATTGTGACAGATCTAGAATCATCACACTCCTTAGCACAGGTGAGAACCACAGCATCGTTTATCAGATTTTTTGTCAAATTTACTCCACAAGAAAAATAGTGAAAATTATAATAAGCCACGAACTATCAACAATTGTTATTATTATTATTATACAGTCCACTTGAAGTTGCTACATACATTTATAACTTCATCGCTGTAATTCACCTCCACACAACGTTGCCATATTTCGGAGGCCTATCGGAGTGGAGACTATACGGATGCTTCGTCTGCAAAGCCATTATTTTTGGTGTATATGCATATTAAACGGTGGCGCCCCGTAGGGAGAGAACAGTACACTACATCGTGTAACTGTACATATATATATATATATATACCTGACGAAAACACCTCCTTAGAAAAATTTGTCTAATGACGTTTCATGAAGTTTTATGACGAATGAACACGATATACACATGGGTTCGTATTGGCCTCCGATTTTGGAGGCGTGTTGTTCCAGAACATATATATTTTGGCGGTGTATTAGACATTTTGCATGTAAAAATATATATATATATATATATACTCATAATTTTTGTCAATATGGCACCATTTATGGATAAAAATTGTCTTCACCGCACCCAATTTTACGTTATGGCTCCCGACTTCGGGTGCCGGTACGTTCACCTTGAAAACATTTTTCTATGAACGTAAATAAGCATTTAGGATCGTCTGACGGAATATTGGGTGGGTGTCAGGTGGACAGTAATTCTGAATGAACATATTGATCAGTTCTACAATTTTCCGATAGGGGGCGCTGCGTTTCATACAAGTGTATGTAAAAATAAAAATAATCTCAAAGTGGCACCAACCATATATGGTCACATTTTGGCACCAGAAATTTGGCAACACCAATTTCTTTGTCGGAAACTGATTCATTTTTAAATAACGGGCACTGTGCAATAAAACGTATTTGAGTTCCACTTGTTGATCAGGTAGCACCTGTCGCACGTGGTGTATTGCGTCATACAGTGTTCGGACACGACATTTCAATAATCACGAATTGACAGTTTGTGTTTTTAATCATTATGAAGAAAATAAATATTCCTGTTTCTTTAAGGAGCAGAAAGCTTGTGGAGAAGTGTCTAACAAAAGGTAAGTGAAATTTGCATTGCTAATGAATTGCATGACAATATAAGTTGAATTCAAAATAAAGGTTTGCTATATTTTAGAAACGAATGAAACATAATTCATTAGGTTGAGATACAATAATAAATGAATATATTCGACGGGTTCGAATGTTATTTGTTTCATTATCATCAATACCTTAGAAAACAGGGGTGGAAACTTTCCATTAGCCCGCCCGGGTGTTATTCAATGGTCACTTACACCTATAGCTTCTTTGTTTTTTTAAATAAACGTTTGAAATTTGGTGTGAAGGTTAATGAAATATACCGGGTGTCCGCTCGACCATATAATTTTTGGTTTAAAAAAAATTTAAATGAAATTTGGAGAATCTGCAAGAGAAATAAAACTGCCCTCCCTTTATACCGAGGGGTGTTATTCAATAGTCACTCACACCTATAATTTCTTTGTTTTTTTTAAATAAACGTTTGAAATTTGGTGTGAAGGTAAATGAAATATACCGGGTGTCCGCTCGACCATATAATTTTTGGTTTAAAAAAAAAATTAAATGAAATTTGGAGAATCTGCAAGAGAAATAAAACTGCCCTCCCTTTATACCGAGGGGTGTTATTCAATAGTCACTCACACCTATAATTTCTTTGTTTTTTTGAACAAACGATTGATATTTGGTGTGAACGTAAATGAAATATACCGGGTGTCCGCTGAAGGTGGCTCGTCCCCATAATTTTTTGGCTTTAAAAAATGTAAATGAAATTTGGAGAATCTGCAAGAGAAATAAAACTGTGTTTTTTGACTGGTAACTAAAGTTCATGCAACTTCCGGTTTCACAGGATGTGACGTAAATTTTCGATTGTTAAATGAGACACCCATTTTATTTTCACTTCTTTTGTCTCCACATGACATTCTGATTACAACCATGTACTTCCCTTTTTGTATGCAATTTTTTTTTCAATTTTAAAATTTATTTTTCATTCCAGAGTGCTATGATTACGTTCATATCACTAATATCAGCCCTAAACTTTTGGGAAAAAGACAAGTTCACTGTTTTCGGTCAAAATGTATGTGCTATCTAAATTTTAATTTTTGTATTGAAATTACAAATTATTCTCGTCGGGTCAGGAAAAATGATCATTTTATTAGAATTAATTTGATACCGCACAACAATAGGTTTTCAACAAACTTTAAAAAACTATTAAAAAACTTAAAAAATAACGTTAGATCTTTCTTAAAATACAGCATCTTATGGTTTTTATTGAGATTTAAATGCATCAAGCAACCTATGACAAACACAACTTATGAACAAAAACATTGAAGAAGTCGACATCTTTTAAAGAGAAACATTCTCAATTGAAAATTGAATCAATACATGACTACTCTGGAAATGGAAAAAACCCTACGATAAATTTAAAGTTACATTATTGTAATATCTAACAGAAAACAACTACTTCCCCGGCAAAAGCCACGCTGGACATTGAACTATATCTGATATATATTGAGAAAGACCCTATATAACTTGAGAGAAAAAATCTGAAAGTGAAACTTTGCATTTTCATTCAGATAGTTGATTATTCATTAAATGTCCAGTTTCCATTGGAGATAAGGAAGAATGTTATTCAGAAGTATCACTCACAGAAAATCGCTCATTCCATTGATGCGTAAATAATTACATCTCTTTCGCTAGGCCTCCAATACATTTTGGTCGACAAAAATCTATTTCAATATCTATCAGATGTAGTACAATGTCCAGCGTGGCTTTTGCCGGGGAAGTAGTTGTTTTCTGTTAGATATTACAAAAAAGTAACTTCAATTTTATCGTAGGGTTTTTTCCATTTCCAGAGGAGTCATGTATTGATTCAATTTTCAATTGAGAATGTTTCTCTTTAAAACATGAATCCCTTCCAAGAGAGGTTATCTTATACGATGGAAAACAGCGACTAAATTCCAACTTTCAGTCGCAGATGATTCCACAACTGACTTTATGAACATCCTGTTCATATTTTCAATGAAATCGACATCTTATTTTACCTCACTTCTGCGAAAGTAAATTATTTTTTAATCTCAAAAATACTTCCTTTTTGAGAATCTAAGGTAATCTTTTAAAGTTTCATAACGGAAGTGTGCAGTATTAAATTAATCGTAATAAAATGCATTTTTTTTCCTAACGAGCCATCATGTTGCCATTTACAAAAGAAGTAGAAATTCAAAAATTCAATTTCACATAGACTATTATGACCCATAAAAGTAAAGTTGTATTACCCACAATTTTAGGACTGAAATAAATGATTTGAAGATATCCTAGGCACTCTAGAATAAAAAATAAATCTTATAATAAAATAGAAATTTGGTTACAAGTAACACATGGTTGTATTCAGTATGTCATATGGAGACAAAAGAAGTGCAAGTATACCTGGTGTCCCATTTAAAAATCAAAATTTTATGTCACTTCTGATGAAACCGGAAGATGCATGAAGCTGTTACTTTTGAAAAAAATGCAGTTTTATGTCGTATACATATTCTCCAAATTTCATTCCATTATCTCCAAATTTAAAAAAGTTATAGGGGCGAGCCACTTTCTGCGGACACCCGGTATATGGATTTCTTGTAAAATTTAAGAAAGTGGTTCAATTTCTTGGGTCTATAAGTAATATCTGTGATTAACTATTCTACTAATTTAATATTTCTGTAAACTTATAGATACCGATGAAAATTCATTTGATGAGTCAGCACCGTATGCTACAGATGGTAGCGATAATGAATATTTTCCATCTACATCTAACCCAAGTAGCGATGAAAGTGTGAGTAACAAAAAGTTCGTTACGGTGAACAGTTTTTTGTTTTGTTTCTGTAATAGGTTAATATGATTTTAATGCATTGATAGGTTTGCTCGTTATCGAAAAATTCTGAAGGCGATCTTGAAACAGATTCAGCACATTCAATGTACAGGAGCAATAAACCTAACATTAATATAATTTCGCAAATAATTATACCTAAATCTAATAAGGTTAGTAAACCTATATAGAGGGTGAGCCAGCAAAAACGAATCACAGCAAAATTCTTATATTCAATTTTTTTTCCTTCGAACCCGTAAATTTTTGTATGGAAGGAGACACCTTTTCATCCCCAAAACCTATACAATTTTAACTAAGAATAGAGAACGAGTTATACGGTACCTCCTCAAAATTGTATTTTGATCCTCATAAGAACACCAAATTTACCTATAATTCCTGTCAATGAGACTGCTTATCAAAATATTGTCTTTCAAGTAAATGAACTAGCAAAGTAATAACTTCTTAAATTCAAAAGGCTACTCTATTTAGAGACGATTATCCAAAAACTATAACTTTCTTCAATATTTTGACAAGTTCTCACAACATACGACCCTCAAAATTGGGAATTCTATCAAACAAGGTTTAGGGCTGAACCTCACCCCATTTTGAGAGTTGAAGTGATATATTGAAATTGTGCTCAAAAGACGACCCCTTCGAATGGAAATTGACGGGTTTAAGCTATTTTTGAATGATGGCTAATATAAGAAGTTGGCCATGTTACTTTTTCGCTGGCCCACCTTACATGTTATGAAGTTGAAATTGCGATATTTAATTATAATATTTTCTAGTTGGCGTTAGAAGTAATCTCAAATTACGATCCAGTTAGTTGGGAATTCGATAATAGTTTGAGTGTAAGCCCGCGTATAAAAACAGTTATAAACAAAATTAATCATCATTAATATTTCAGAACGGACATTCAATGATCGATGATGATACTCTTAAAAGAATATCGACCTTTTTTCAGAAGAAACTGGAAATTGACAGTAGGAAACAAATTACCAAAAAGGTATGACACATTGACATATTTTATTAGATTGGTTAGTTGGTATTCTTTTTTTCAAAATAGCAGTGAATTTGTTGAAACTTTGGAAAACGTACATTTTCATTTCAGATTTTGATTGGAATATATCTATTTAGACACGAAATATCTTTGCTTCTGTACATGATAGAAAAAATAATAATACAAATACTTAGTTTCAAGAACTGTATTTAGTGGAAATGTACTTAAATATACAGGTAGTTTCAAAGGTACATTTTTTTATATGAACTCAATTTTTTCAAACAGAACATGCTATACATTTTTCCAAATTTGTCTTTCTGTCTTTTTTAAAATTCCAATCCTGAGCCGACTGCAGTCCTTTTTATCACCCAGATTTTCAGTCTACTGATTTTTTAAAAATCTGACACCATTATCTGAATCAAAGCCACGCAAAATTTCTGTTGAAAGTAAGAAAAATGATTTTTCATTTTTCAAGATACCAAAGTTAGGTAGAATTCAAAATTGAACGCCACTAGGCAAGTCAAGAATGCCATGAATTGATCTCAAAACAGTTGAATTTCGTTGACGACCTCCCAAGGACAGAGGTAGACTAGCTTGTACTATTTAACAAATTCAGCATTTATATTAATATTGCGATCCTTTAGAAAATTGCACCATGCATATTTCTCAATAAGACATTATTTACAAAATCAATAAAATTCAACTGTTTCAAAATTAATTTCATGCCACACCTAATGGCTTACAATTTTGAATTTTACCCAAATTTGGGACCTAGTAGAATGAAACATTTAGTATATTTTTCGTTAAGATTTTACGCAAGGGAGTTTTTTGTGGTACTGATTAACGATAAAGGATCAAATTTTAAATAAAAAAGTCGCTTGGTTATATCGGGGAATAAAAAATCGCAGCCGGACCTATATTTGGCTTTTAAAAGTCATAGTAGGGCCAAAACAAGCAATTTCCGAAGACCATTCAAACGAAAATAAAAAAATTGTATCGATCATTGAAAAAATGTAAGATTTTGAGAATAGCTCATAGGCCTGGAAAACAATTTCGAATTCAATAAAATTAATTATTTTTAGAAAACACTATACGACTCGCCGTTGCTTATGAAAAACAAATATAAGAAGACTCTCTGCAAATTTTGTGATCAAGAGGTGATTTCAAGGCATTTTTCAAGGCATTTGGGAAGAAAACATAAAGATGAGCTTGAGGTAAAAGAAATAATGACTAAAAAGCCAAACTGTAAGGAGAAAAAACAAATGCTTTTACTAATTCGAAACCAAGGATGCTTGGATGACGGGTTGAGGGGAAAAATTATGCCTAAAAAATATAAACCTGGCGAAGAAGTGAACGAACGGAATTATGCGTTATGCAAATACTGCAAAGGGTTTTTTAAGCGGCTATACTTGAGCCGACATGTGAAAAAGTGTTTTGCAAAACCAACAGGGTCTAAAGACGTATCTCACCCTTTGACTGAATCCTATATATATCTGGCTTGTCAGAAAAAATACGGGGAAATATTAAGTAAACTTCAAGTAAAAAAAGAAATTTTTGAGAGAATGCACGCTGATGAAATTACTCGAACTGCAAGTAATGATATTTTGATCATTTATTATGGAGAGGATTTACTCAAAAAAATTAAAATGAAAAGACGTTTTTATCATATTTCCAACAGAATTCGTGAATGTGCTAAATTTCTTATTGAAATGAAAAAAATTAAACCTTATGATAATCTTTTGTCCGTTTTAAGACCTGAAAATTTTGACAATACTATTGAGGCTATTGAGTCACTTTCAAGGTATGATATTTCCAAGAGAAATTTTGGAGCAGCATCGCTGGCATTACATTTCAGAACCAATCTTACTAACTTATGTGATTTGGCAGTTAAACTAATTCTAAGAAGAAAAATTCCTCATTTTTACCAAGATATTGATAAAACATTAATAGAACTTGAAAGGTTCAAGAACTTAGTGGATACTCAGTGGGCTACTGAAATTGGTAGTTTGGCACTGAAGGATTTGAATGAGAAGTTGGCGGTGAACCCCAAGTTGCTGCCAATAACCGAAGATATAGTTAAGTTTGCAAAATTAATTGACGATAAAACTGAGGAAGCGTATAAAATACTTTTGCAAAATAGAATGGATAGAGGGTCATACAGAATTCTCGTGGAAACGGTACTGGTGGCTACGATTTTGCACAACAGAAGAAGAGTGGGAGATGTTCAATACTTGGAGTGGCCTTCATTGAAAGTACAATTTGAGACAGAAAATACTATTTTACATACAGAAATAGCTAGTTCATTAACAGAAAATGAGAGGGTTTTAACCAAAAATTATAAAAGAATAGTGTCAATAGGAAAAGGCAGTAGGCCCGTTACAATTTTAATTCCAAAAAAGATGTTTAAATATTATAAACTTTTATTAACACTTAGAGAATAGCCTTGGTTTCCAATCGAGAACACTTATTTTTTCACGTATCCTGACTCGAAATTTTGGATTGATGGTTGTTCTGTTATCCGAAAATATGCAAATTTATCCAATGCCAAATATCCCCAATTAATAACATCATGTAAGTTGAGGAAACATATTGCAACTGTCACACAGCTTCTCAATTTACAAACGAATTAAATTGACCAACTGGCTAAATTTATGGGTCATACAACCAAGACGCATGAAAGTTTTTACAAGTAAGTTTTTTATATAATAACTCCAACAGTCCAGCTAAACTTACTGTTGAGATTAAAAACTAAATTTTATGAAATGTGTGCTATCCAAAATAATCAACCTAGATTTTGTTAAGAACCGTTGAAGTGTTAGAAGCGTTCGATAATGTTGGATGGATGTTGTAACTTTGAGTACATATGTGCTTTTATAAAAGACATCTTGGTAATTTTTTTCAAATACCTTGAAAACTGCAATAATTTAGTGGCTTACAACATATTTTTTTTATAACAAATATCAAGAATTTTTTTAATATTCAATATGTGCGCAAATACGGTAATTTTGATAGATGTCACTGATTAAAAATTTTAACCCCATTCCAAACTTATCGAACGTCCCGAACCTGGAGGTAATAATTAACTATATCATTCAAAATATCCTGGATGACCAACAGCAAGTTAATTTAGTTTGTCATAATTACCCAAAAAGGAATTTATTATATTTCATGATAGACTACCACAAGATATTTACCAGATTGCCAAAGTATCTAAAATCCTTCAAATAATGGAAAAGGGGAATGCGGCCATATTTAAAAACAAGACACTGGAAGAAATTGATATTGACATGAATGAGATAGAGTCAATGATGGAGAAAGATGATAAAACGGAAATTTCTAACACAAACAGCAGTTTGGGTATGTATCATTTACAAATCTGGAAATAGAAATATTGTATCAAAAAGTTGTAGGTGACGAAAACTTAGATGAACATCAGTTTGTAATCAGTTCGAGAGAAGAAAATGAAGAACATGGTAGAGACCATTTTGAAACAGCTATTTTTAGTAGCAACGAAGGATCGAAGAGTAAAGGTATTTTCCAATTCATTATCTCATTTTCATTAATATTACATTTTTGAATTTTATTCAAGAAGTTCCATCAGTTTCGGAGCAAGTAAAAGATAACATAGAAGAAATTACAAATAAAGCAAATATGGGAAAAGCATATGTTCACGCTGAGACTATGTTCAAAGACGAACAGTCGAAAAAAGGTTTTCTCAGATCATTATGAATAATATTTCATTATGCTTACATTCTCATCTTATAGGTTCAAGAAAACGATGGTCCACAATTCAAAAAATCTTAATGAAGAAATACTTCAAAAAACAGATAAAATCAAAGAAAGCACTTCGTAAAGGGGAATGCGAAGCTTTTATTAATGCATATAGAACTGATTTTGACGAAGTGGAATGGGTTAGAGTAAAAACATTTATTTTTAATGAGAGCAGAAATAATTCAAATACCTAAGTCCTTCTCGTTTTTGATATTTTTTATGTTATTAGATTATTTAGGTGCTATTTCATTTTAAAAAGTTTAGATTGGATTATTTTCTAGCAGGATGGAATATTTTTGATTTGTTCACAATTATTGAACTTGAAGTATATAGAGGAGGATAATTTTAAAACTTACCACTTCAATTATCTTGGAATCGAAATTTTTTGGAACAATCGTCCAATCACTTATTTCAATGGGAAAACATTTTTAGGTAAAAATTAACTTTTGTCCTTCAGATTGCCACCCCATATTTTTTTAAATGGAATAACAGTAATTCATATTCATACTCATTTAAAAGGTCATTTCGCACTGAATAAAACCTATCGGCAGCTCCTCAATTTAGTTATTTATTAAAAAATGTACACGTTTTCCAATACTGTCGTATCAAAAGTAGCGACTTCAAAGGTAGTGGTTGCAGTAATGAAAAAAAAACTTTTGAAATGAAGTATCAATCGACCCTCTAATTTCCATCTAACGTTTTCAGGAGTCAAGGGGCTGAAAAGGAAAAATATATTCATTACAAAAATATCCCAATTGAAATTATGATCGACATATCATTTCGGCAATTTTCCAAAAAATATTCGTTTCCAAAATGGGTAGGTAACTTTTTGTTTTAATTTTATAAAATATGTTCATATTTCAATTTTAAGAAAAACTGTTGTTTATTTTAGTTATTTGTGTGGACTATTTAATATTTTTTTATAAATTTATTTAATAAACGTTGCAAGAAGCGAGTAATTTTTTTCATGAAATTCTCCCACGAACATTTTACCATTTTTATTTTCCAATAATACTCTTTTCACAAAATGCTACAATGTTTCCGACAAATTAAAACTAATTTTAATTCAAACGAGCTTTATTAATTTCGAAGTAAGTATTTGGAACAAATACTAAAATTTATATTGACAAAATTTTCATAAATTTTTGTAAAATGCTGCAAAAACCTGAAAAAAAAATATTTCAATAAGTTACTAATTGATTTTGAACTAGAAAAACTTACCTGTTATTAAACTCTAAATTCTTCAGAATTTCATTGTTGTGAATCTTTAGATCCATATTCATCTTGGACAGTTTTTCATTTTTTGATACATGTATTTGGTGCGATGTTATAGAGGTGCGGGAAACTATGTCCGTATTATCTGTTCCTTTCAATATGATTCAGCATAGGAAGGGATGTGTGTGCAAAAAGGAGGTATAGTGAGAAGAAGTAGCGATGTAGCGATGGAGCGTTGGCAGCTTTTTTATCAGAGAAGGTCCTTCGCCCATCATTCTGAATTCTCTAATCATCATCAGTATTCAAAAAGGCATCTAAAGCAAAAGCAGTCGTGCATCCACGCTTTTTTACCTCAAATTTCATTTTTAATTTTTTTTTTATCGCCAATAATGTTCAATGCACTTTCATATATGCTTGTTGGTGTTACTTTAACTATCAATATCACAAATTCATACATTTGGTGTCAGTTTGACCTGTATTACCACAAGTTCATACGTTTTGGTGCTATTTGTACCAATATCAAGGAGGGTGCTACTACACGAACCTGTTGAAAATTTTGTTTAATATGTATAAAACGGTAGAACTGTCTTGGCAACGCTGTAGGGTGTCAGTTTGACTGGTAGTATCACAAGTTCATACATTTTGGTGCAATTAGGACACGATTCACTTGGGTGCCAATGTACCATTATATGATCCATTTTATTCAATACGTATAAAAGTGTGGGTGTCAGATTGGACATGGGTATGGTGGGTGCTATGAAATGCAAAGAATACGTATATATATATATATATATATATATATATATATATATATATATATATATATATATATATATATGTTCGGAAAGGTTTCCGCGGTCAGAAATATGTACATTACTAAGTTCATGGGTTGAACCGCGTTGAGAGTTTATAACTCGACGTTTCGGCCATTCCGAAAGAAAAGAAAGAGAAAAGGCACAAACAGATATGGTGGGATGATAACCTTACAAGACACAGAAGGCAGACAAACAACGCGAGGAGAACATGGCAGCAAGACAGACTCAACGAAGAAAAAAGGAGAAGATATGAAACAAGTAGGAATGAATACAAGACATTAATAAAAGAAACAAAAAAGACATGTATTAGAAAATATATTAGTGAAGTGTCACAAAACGACACATGGGGGCTAGCTTATAAAATCCTAAGAAGAAAGAAAAAAGAACACAATATACTAAGAAGTATACAGAGAGAAGATGGCACATGGACGACAACAGAAGAAGAAATACATGAAGAACTTTTAAACAAATACTTTCCGGAGGAAGATGAAGATAACCTAGAACAACAACAAATAAAAGAACAAAACCGACAGAACCCACAGGGAAGAAACGATCTACAAATAACATTAGAAGAACTAACAGCAATAGCAGAAGAAATGAAACCGAACAAAGCGGCGGCCAGGGACGGTATACCAAACGAGGCGGCCATACACATAATGAACACGATAGGAGAGCATATTACAGACCTAGCCGATGATATGCTTAGACAGAGAATATTCCCAAAAATATGGAAGACGGCAAATTACCTAAAAAAGATAACGGAAGGAGACCGATATCCCTTTTACCAATGTTGGGAAAACTATTAGATAAGACAATAGCAAGAAGAATAACCTTTTATCTAGAAAAAAGAGACAAAATCGATAAAAGGCAATATGGATTTCGGAAGACGATCAGCACAATGGATGCTATACAAAATATAATAAAAATAATAGGGTATAACAAGAGAAGAAAGATACATACCCAAATGGTGACTCTGGATATAAGTAATGCATTCAACGCAGTATGGATCTAAAATATCAAAAAGATAATGATTAAGAAAACCATCCCGATAAATTTATTAAAAATTAGCACGGACTTCCTAATAAATAGAACAGTAGTAAGTGGACAAGTACAACGACAAACGGAACGTGGATGCCCACAGGGCTCGAGCCTGGGACCCATACTGTGGACAATGGTAATGGAGGATTGGTTCGAGACTGTGGACAAACACACAAGACGGGACGAGTCTATTACGGTCCAGGCCTTCGCGGACGACCAGGTCATCCTCATCGCGGGACGAACAAATAGGCAAATTGAAACCAGATGGGGGATGGTCTGGGCAGGCTGCAAGGAATGGGCCGTAAGAAACAAATTACAGTACAACCAACAGAAGACAGAGACAATGTACGTTACGGGGACAGCACAAATAGACCCAGCAAGGATAGTTCTTGATGGATACAGCCCAATCAACAAAGAAAAGATAAAATATCTGGGCCTAACCATAGACAGAAAAATGCTATGGGTCGAACATGTGAAGAACATACGGGCAAAAACACAAAACATAGCAAACAAGTTATTCGTGGTGGCTGGCAGAGAATGGGGAACAAGCAAGGAAGTACTAAAAATAATCTACGAAAGGGCCATCAAGCCATTAGTACTATACGGAGCGACAGTATGGGGACAAAGAGCTAAAGATTCAAGAATTATCAGACATCTCAGAGCCATAGAGAGACCTTTTCTGCTAGCAATCGAGAACACTTATTTTTTCACGTATCCTGACTCGAAATTTTGGATTGATGGTTGTTCTGTTATCCGAAAATATGCAAATTTATCCAATGCCAAATATCCCCAATTAATAACATCATGTAAGTTGAGGAAACATATTGCAACTGTCACACAGCTTCTCAATTTACAAACGAATTAAATTGACCAACTGGCTAAATTTATGGGTCATACAACCAAGACGCATGAAAGTTTTTACAAGTAAGTTTTTTATATAATAACTCCAACAGTCCAGCTAAACTTACTGTTGAGATTAAAAACTAAATTTTATGAAATGTGTGCTATCCAAAATAATCAACCTAGATTTTGTTAAGAACCGTTGAAGTGTTAGAAGCGTTCGATAATGTTGGATGGATGTTGTAACTTTGAGTACATATGTGCTTTTATAAAAGACATCTTGGTAATTTTTTTCAAATACCTTGAAAACTGCAATAATTTAGTGGCTTACAACATATTTTTTTTATAACAAATATCAAGAATTTTTTTAATATTCAATATGTGCGCAAATACGGTAATTTTGATAGATGTCACTGATTAAAAATTTTAACCCCATTCCAAACTTATCGAACGTCCCGAACCTGGAGGTAATAATTAACTATATCATTCAAAATATCCTGGATGACCAACAGCAAGTTAATTTAGTTTGTCATAATTACCCAAAAAGGAATTTATTATATTTCATGATAGACTACCACAAGATATTTACCAGATTGCCAAAGTATCTAAAATCCTTCAAATAATGGAAAAGGGGAATGCGGCCATATTTAAAAACAAGACACTGGAAGAAATTGATATTGACATGAATGAGATAGAGTCAATGATGGAGAAAGATGATAAAACGGAAATTTCTAACACAAACAGCAGTTTGGGTATGTATCATTTACAAATCTGGAAATAGAAATATTGTATCAAAAAGTTGTAGGTGACGAAAACTTAGATGAACATCAGTTTGTAATCAGTTCGAGAGAAGAAAATGAAGAACATGGTAGAGACCATTTTGAAACAGCTATTTTTAGTAGCAACGAAGGATCGAAGAGTAAAGGTATTTTCCAATTCATTATCTCATTTTCATTAATATTACATTTTTGAATTTTATTCAAGAAGTTCCATCAGTTTCGGAGCAAGTAAAAGATAACATAGAAGAAATTACAAATAAAGCAAATATGGGAAAAGCATATGTTCACGCTGAGACTATGTTCAAAGACGAACAGTCGAAAAAAGGTTTTCTCAGATCATTATGAATAATATTTCATTATGCTTACATTCTCATCTTATAGGTTCAAGAAAACGATGGTCCACAATTCAAAAAATCTTAATGAAGAAATACTTCAAAAAACAGATAAAATCAAAGAAAGCACTTCGTAAAGGGGAATGCGAAGCTTTTATTAATGCATATAGAACTGATTTTGACGAAGTGGAATGGGTTAGAGTAAAAACATTTATTTTTAATGAGAGCAGAAATAATTCAAATACCTAAGTCCTTCTCGTTTTTGATATTTTTTATGTTATTAGATTATTTAGGTGCTATTTCATTTTAAAAAGTTTAGATTGGATTATTTTCTAGCAGGATGGAATATTTTTGATTTGTTCACAATTATTGAACTTGAAGTATATAGAGGAGGATAATTTTAAAACTTACCACTTCAATTATCTTGGAATCGAAATTTTTTGGAACAATCGTCCAATCACTTATTTCAATGGGAAAACATTTTTAGGTAAAAATTAACTTTTGTCCTTCAGATTGCCACCCCATATTTTTTTAAATGGAATAACAGTAATTCATATTCATACTCATTTAAAAGGTCATTTCGCACTGAATAAAACCTATCGGCAGCTCCTCAATTTAGTTATTTATTAAAAAATGTACACGTTTTCCAATACTGTCGTATCAAAAGTAGCGACTTCAAAGGTAGTGGTTGCAGTAATGAAAAAAAAACTTTTGAAATGAAGTATCAATCGACCCTCTAATTTCCATCTAACGTTTTCAGGAGTCAAGGGGCTGAAAAGGAAAAATATATTCATTACAAAAATATCCCAATTGAAATTATGATCGACATATCATTTCGGCAATTTTCCAAAAAATATTCGTTTCCAAAATGGGTAGGTAACTTTTTGTTTTAATTTTATAAAATATGTTCATATTTCAATTTTAAGAAAAACTGTTGTTTATTTTAGTTATTTGTGTGGACTATTTAATATTTTTTTATAAATTTATTTAATAAACGTTGCAAGAAGCGAGTAATTTTTTTCATGAAATTCTCCCACGAACATTTTACCATTTTTATTTTCCAATAATACTCTTTTCACAAAATGCTACAATGTTTCCGACAAATTAAAACTAATTTTAATTCAAACGAGCTTTATTAATTTCGAAGTAAGTATTTGGAACAAATACTAAAATTTATATTGACAAAATTTTCATAAATTTTTGTAAAATGCTGCAAAAACCTGAAAAAAAAATATTTCAATAAGTTACTAATTGATTTTGAACTAGAAAAACTTACCTGTTATTAAACTCTAAATTCTTCAGAATTTCATTGTTGTGAATCTTTAGATCCATATTCATCTTGGACAGTTTTTCATTTTTTGATACATGTATTTGGTGCGATGTTATAGAGGTGCGGGAAACTATGTCCGTATTATCTGTTCCTTTCAATATGATTCAGCATAGGAAGGGATGTGTGTGCAAAAAGGAGGTATAGTGAGAAGAAGTAGCGATGTAGCGATGGAGCGTTGGCAGCTTTTTTATCAGAGAAGGTCCTTCGCCCATCATTCTGAATTCTCTAATCATCATCAGTATTCAAAAAGGCATCTAAAGCAAAAGCAGTCGTGCATCCACGCTTTTTTACCTCAAATTTCATTTTTAATTTTTTTTTTATCGCCAATAATGTTCAATGCACTTTCATATATGCTTGTTGGTGTTACTTTAACTATCAATATCACAAATTCATACATTTGGTGTCAGTTTGACCTGTATTACCACAAGTTCATACGTTTTGGTGCTATTTGTACCAATATCAAGGAGGGTGCTACTACACGAACCTGTTGAAAATTTTGTTTAATATGTATAAAACGGTAGAACTGTCTTGGCAACGCTGTAGGGTGTCAGTTTGACTGGTAGTATCACAAGTTCATACATTTTGGTGCAATTAGGACACGATTCACTTGGGTGCCAATGTACCATTATATGATCCATTTTATTCAATACGTATAAAAGTGTGGGTGTCAGATTGGACATGGGTATGGTGGGTGCTATGAAATGCAAAGAATACGTATATATATATATATATATATATATATATATATATATATATATATATATATATATATATATATGTTCGGAAAGGTTTCCGCGGTCAGAAATATGTACATTACTAAGTTCATGGGTTGAACCGCGTTGAGAGTTTATAACTCGACGTTTCGGCCATTCCGAAAGAAAAGAAAGAGAAAAGGCACAAACAGATATGGTGGGATGATAACCTTACAAGACACAGAAGGCAGACAAACAACGCGAGGAGAACATGGCAGCAAGACAGACTCAACGAAGAAAAAAGGAGAAGATATGAAACAAGTAGGAATGAATACAAGACATTAATAAAAGAAACAAAAAAGACATGTATTAGAAAATATATTAGTGAAGTGTCACAAAACGACACATGGGGGCTAGCTTATAAAATCCTAAGAAGAAAGAAAAAAGAACACAATATACTAAGAAGTATACAGAGAGAAGATGGCACATGGACGACAACAGAAGAAGAAATACATGAAGAACTTTTAAACAAATACTTTCCGGAGGAAGATGAAGATAACCTAGAACAACAACAAATAAAAGAACAAAACCGACAGAACCCACAGGGAAGAAACGATCTACAAATAACATTAGAAGAACTAACAGCAATAGCAGAAGAAATGAAACCGAACAAAGCGGCGGCCAGGGACGGTATACCAAACGAGGCGGCCATACACATAATGAACACGATAGGAGAGCATATTACAGACCTAGCCGATGATATGCTTAGACAGAGAATATTCCCAAAAATATGGAAGACGGCAAATTACCTAAAAAAGATAACGGAAGGAGACCGATATCCCTTTTACCAATGTTGGGAAAACTATTAGATAAGACAATAGCAAGAAGAATAACCTTTTATCTAGAAAAAAGAGACAAAATCGATAAAAGGCAATATGGATTTCGGAAGACGATCAGCACAATGGATGCTATACAAAATATAATAAAAACAATAGGGTATAACAAGAGAAGAAAGATACATACCCAAATGGTGACTCTGGATATAAGTAATGCATTCAACGCAGTATGGATCTAAAATATCAAAAAGATAATGATTAAGAAAACCATCCCGATAAATTTATTAAAAATTAGCACGGACTTCCTAATAAATAGAACAGTAGTAAGTGGACAAGTACAACGACAAACGGAACGTGGATGCCCACAGGGCTCGAGCCTGGGACCCATACTGTGGACAATGGTAATGGAGGATTGGTTCGAGACTGTGGACAAACACACAAGACGGGACGAGTCTATTACGGTCCAGGCCTTCGCGGACGACCAGGTCATCCTCATCGCGGGACGAACAAATAGGCAAATTGAAACCAGATGGGGGATGGTCTGGGCAGGCTGCAAGGAATGGGCCGTAAGAAACAAATTACAGTACAACCAACAGAAGACAGAGACAATGTACGTTACGGGGACAGCACAAATAGACCCAGCAAGGATAGTTCTTGATGGATACAGCCCAATCAACAAAGAAAAGATAAAATATCTGGGCCTAACCATAGACAGAAAAATGCTATGGGTCGAACATGTGAAGAACATACGGGCAAAAACACAAAACATAGCAAACAAGTTATTCGTGGTGGCTGGCAGAGAATGGGGAACAAGCAAGGAAGTACTAAAAATAATCTACGAAAGGGCCATCAAGCCATTAGTACTATACGGAGCGACAGTATGGGGACAAAGAGCTAAAGATTCAAGAATTATCAGACATCTCAGAGCCATAGAGAGACCTTTTCTGCTAGCCATCACGAAAGCATATAAAATAGCCCCAACCGACGCCTTACATGTCCTGTCAGGCGTAATACCGCTATAAGTAGAAGCTGAAGTAGAATTTTCACACGCAAGCACGTATAGAGAGGAAATAAATAAAAACAAAACTACATACAAGGAGACAATTCATCCGGCAAAGGCAAACCGGAAACCAGAAGAGATACAGAACTACAACACACATATATATATATATATATATATATATATATATATATATATGTTCGGAAAGGTTTCCGCGGTCAGAAATATGTACATTACTAAGTTCATGGGTTGAACCGCGTTGAGAGTTTATAACTCGACGTTTCGGCTCCTGCTTTGGAGCCATTTTCAAGAGTGTGACTGCGAGGCCTCTATCTGCCTACTCCTCGAGTCGTGGTCTTGAGAGATATCAAGGTCTCAACCTGCCTACTCCTTGATCTCAAAAGACGATCCGATGTTAGTTGCACTGTAGTATTTATAGGTGATTGGCTACCTGGAGGTGGGCGGGTCTTACGGGTTTTCTCGTTTGTCTTGTCTGCTGGTGCCTGCTGTGTAGTTGGAGTTAATGGGATAATAATTGATTGCGGATAAGTTTCACGTGGCCTGGTAATTACGGTTGGAAGAAGGGGCTTCCAAATGGGGTTCAATTTACGGCTATCATCTTTAATGTTCAGGCAATCAGGCCGTTTTTCGATTTCGATGGCTCCTCTGATAAAACGAGAAGTTCTTGAACGTACTGGGGCGATGGTTTTCGTTTTCTCGAAATCTATGGGATGACCCGTTTGGATGAAATGAAGAGCTAATGCGGAGCTGGTGTCTCGATTTCTAACTGAAAGGGAGTGTTGATAGGATCGAAAATGGATCTGTTTCGAAGTTTCTCCTATATAAGAGTGGGGGCAGATAGAACAGGGAATTTCGTAAATACCATGGTCTTCGTTGGGAATTTTGTCTTTTGTTGGTCTGATGAGGTGTGATAGTTTTTGTTCTGTGGTAAAGATGGTTTTGATATTTGCTTTTCTGAAAAGTCGACTGATTTTATCCGTCACCCCTTTGATGTAAGGGAAGAAGACTTTGGATGGACGGTCTTCAACTTGTGGTTCGTTTTTGGTTACTAATGGTTTCCGAAGCTGTTTTTGGATGTTTCTGTCTATGTGGTCTGGTCTGTATCCGTTTTGTAGGAGAGCTTGTTTCACGTTGTGAAGTTCGGATTGTCTGTTGTGGTCGTCGGTTAGTCGGATGGAGCGAGATATCAGAGTATTTACGACTGAGTTGAGTTGTGAGGGATGATGGTGGGACTTGGATATCTCAACTCCAAGTCCCACCATCATCCCTCACAACTCAACTCAGTCGTAAATACTCTGATATCTCGCTCCATCCGACTAACCGACGACCACAACAGACAATCCGAACTTCACAACGTAAAACAAGCTCTCTTACAAAACGGATACAGACCAGACCACATAGACAGAAACATCCAAAAACAGCTTCAGAAACCATTAGTAACCAAAAACGAACCACAAGTTGAAGACCGTCCATCCAAAGTCTTCTTCCCTTACATCAAAGGGGTGACGGACAAAATCAGTCGACTTTTCAGAAAAGCAAATATCAAAACCATCTTTACCACAGAACAAAAACTATCACACCTCATCAGACCAACAAAAGACAAAATTCCCAACGAAGCCCATGGTATTTACGAAATTCCCTGTTCTATCTGCCCCCACTCTTATATAGGAGAAACTTCGAAACAGATCCATTTTCGATCCTATCAACACTCCCTTTCAGTTAGAAATCGAGACACCAGCTCCGCATTAGCTCTTCATTTCATCCAAACGGGTCACCCCATAGATTTCGAGAAAACGAAAACCATCGCCCCAGTACGTTCAAGAACTTCTCGTTTTATCAGAGAAGCCATCGAAATCGAAAAACGGCCTGATTGCCTGAACATTAAAGATGATAGCCGTAAATTGAACCCCATTTGGAAGCCCCTTCTTCCAACCGTAATTACCAGGCCACGTGAAACTTATCCGCAATCAATTATTATCCCATTAACTCCAACTACACAGCAGGCACCAGCAGACAAGACAAACGAGAAAACCCGTAAGACCCGCCCACCTCCAGGTAGCCAACCACCTATAAATACTACAGTGCAACCAACATCGGATCGTCTTTTGAGATCAAGGAGTAGGCAGGTTGAGACCTTGATATCTCTCAAGACCACGACTCCAGGAGTAGGTAGATAGAGGCCTCGCAATCACACTCTTGAAAATGGCTCCAAAGCAGGAGCCGAAACGTCGAGTTATAAACTCTCAACGCGGTTCAACCCATGAACTTAGTAATGTACATATATATATATATATATATATATATATATATATATATATATATATATATATATATATATATATATAGAAAGGGTAGTCGTTGCTGACTAGTTAAGAATAAAACCAGTTAATATTGGGGATTGCCGCAAAGTCAAAAGTGTATTCTTTTATAGAGTTTATTCCAAGCTTTCGTAAATTTTATTTACATCTTCAGGGAACTACAAAGAATTATTATGTCAATTATACATTTTGATGTTATCAAAATTTTACTTACAACTATAGTGAGGTTAGTTGACATGTTCTTAGTTCTTTGGATAGTGACATTACAGCTTAAAATTGTAAATAATAAGGAAAAAAGACTTTACGAATATAAATAACAGAAAATTTTGAAATTTCAGTCGAAAAACAAAAGACTTGTTGATTGTATCCAAGGGACACAAATCAGTTGTCGATAGAAAATAAATCTGTAATTTTCAAGTCAATGTTACCAACTGTGATCTTGTACCAACTGTAATCTTGTACCAACTGTTGAAATATACGACTGTTGTTTTGTAAGTTAGGTAAAAATTACATTTCCAATTGAGTAGTTATGGAGATATTATTATTCATATGGAGAGTGTGGTCTAACGACAATAAGAAGGAATAAATCTCACTCAAATGATTCATATCAGTTCTTTTATTCATACATTTTTTGTCTTGAGATATGAAGGCCATTTCCAAAAAAGTTCTCTTAGTCATATGTGTCTCTTTAGCTAATATTTTAGTTGAGTTATAATTTATTCGATGGTCAAATTTGTTTACATGATCAGCAAGAGCACATCTTTCAAGATGAAGTCTACAATCACTTTTATGTGAGGAAATTCTACTTTTTAGGCATCTAGAAGTCTGGCCAATATAATTTTTATCACAGTCCTGACAAGGAATGCTATATACTACATTTGAAGTGGAAGTTATTGGAATTTTATCTTTTACTTTTGAATAAATTGATCTTATTGGTAAAATTTCAAAATTTTCTGTTATTTATATTCGTAAAGTCTTTTTTCCTTATTATTTACAATTTTAAGCTGTAATGTCACTATCCAAAGAACTAAGAACATGTCAACTAACCTCACTATAGTTGTAAGTAAAATTTTAATAACATCAAAATGTATAATTGACATAATAATTCTTTGTAGTTCCCTGAAGATGTAAATAAAATTTACGAAAGCTTGGAATAAACTCTATAAAAGAGTACACTTTTGACTTTGCTGCAAACCCCAATATTAATTGGTTTTATTCTTAACTAGTCAGCAACGACTACCCTTTCTATATTCTACAGATATGGGGTTTTATCGTAACATCCTGATTACTTATGGTGACATAGCAGTGCAGAAATTGAAGTTGTGGTCCAAGAACAAGATGAAATTGGCCAAAGAATATAATAGACGCTGTTTTCTATTACAATGCAAGAAGTAAGGAATTCTTCCAAATCACATTACCTCAGCGATTAGACCTATTGAGAACCTACTTCTTAGGCAAGAGGCTCATGCGAATATCAAGCAACAGAATTACAGGTTAGGAATAAAATTACTTAACATTGAGATTTCTACAAATCATACTTTGATTAAAAATTTAGAGTGTTCTCTGACGACTACTAGGAGTGAAATCATTTCTCTTACAAGTGAACTAATATTTGAAAATTTTCTCAGAAAACAATTAAGAACATATAATGAACTGTTCCATGATGTAAACAGTATAAATATCAATAAAATTAATAACCTAAAAATCAATCATTTTCGAGAAAAATTGAGAACAAAACCAAACTGGATATCAAATATTTCTAACACCATCATTCCTGAAGATATTTTACAATTTTTTGCTTTAGGACCAAAGTTCAGTGTGGAACCGTTAATTATAAAAGACATTTCCATCAAGAGTTTTCTAGCTGATGTTGATTACATCACTTCATCTATCAGTGACGAATAACAAAGAAATATCACTATAGCAAGAGCAACTAATATTATAACTAATAATATACAATCAAATCAGCATTCTTCTATTTTTAGAGGCTTACTTTTAAAATCAAAAAAGTTTCTAAAAGACAATCCGAATCTGATATTGATTCAATCTGACAAAGGTAATGTGACAGTCATTATGGAAAAAGATCAATATCTTAATCTTTCAAATGAAATAATTATCAACAGTAATTCCTATATTGAATTAGCAAAAGATCCTGCGACTACGATACAAAGTAAAGCTAATGAATTTTTGAAAGTACTTAAAGACACAAATCAAATTGATGATGTCACAAAAAAGAAACTCACATGCTATATTGCTATTTTTCCAAAATTCTATTCATTACCAAAAATACATAAACCTACTTTATCGATGAGACCTATAGTTTCATGTATTGGTGCTCCAACAGAAGCCATTGCCTCACTTCTCACAGATATTCTAAATAAAGCATATGATTCCGATAATGATTACTTTATACAAGACTCTTTTGAAGTAAATAATAAATTTAATAACACAAACATACCTAATGACTACGTTTTGGAAAGTCTTGATGTGGTTTCTCTTTTTGGTAATGTATATTTAGAAGTTTGTCAAAGATCAATTCACAAAAATTGGTATCGTGTTAGCAATTATTGTAACATTAATGAAGAAACATTCATGAAAATTTTAACTTTCTTGTTCAATAACACATATTTCTCTTTTAACGACAAAATTTATAAACAAAGTTTTGGAACTCCAATGGGAGCTTCAATCTCCCCTATATTAGCTTCATATGTGATGGAGGATGTGTTGGACACAGTAATTCCAGTACTATCATTTAAACCTTTTTTCATCAAAAAATATGTTGATGATATCATTGTCGCTTTACCAAAAGATGGCATTACTGAGATTCTTAGTACTTTCAACAGCTTTGACCCATATATTCAGTTTACAATAGAAACTGAGGATGATGATTTTTCCGTACCTTTCTTAGATACAAGATTCATACGTGGTCTTAATAACAAAATTCTTATAGACTGGTACAGGAAACCATGCAGTTCTGGAAGATATATTAACTTCGAGTCTTATCACAAGCGGTCAATGAAAATAAACCTTGTGAAACAGATGAAAGCTAGAATACTCAAAATCTCAGATAGATCCTTTCATAAAAAAAACCTAGATATTCTTTTCAAACTCTTTTCAGACAATGCTTATCCACCAAAATTACTGAGAAGTATTCTGTTCAGCACACCATTAAATATTGAAACAGATATTATATCTATCAATCTGAACATATCCATTAATAGCAATGTTGCTAATACTAATCCTACAAATCCTACAATTCCTGCATTCACTTCACTTCCATATATAAAAGATATTACACCAATATTGTCCAGGCTCTTTCATTCAGTATGTAATGTCAAAATAGCAAATAAAACTATTTTACCAATAAGATCAATTTATTCAAAAGTAAAAGATAAAATTCCATTAACTTCCACTTCAAATATAGTATATAGCATTCCTTGTCAGGACTGTGATAAAAATTATATTGGCCAGACTTCTAGATGCCTAAAAAGTAGAATTTCCTCACATAAAAGTGATTGTAGACTTCATCCTGAAAGATGTGCTCTTGCTGATCATGTAAACAAATTTGACCATCGAATAAATTATAACTCAACTAAAATATTAGCTAAAGAGACACATATGACTAAGAGAACTTTTTTGGAAATGGCCTTCATATCTCAAGACAAAAAATGTATGAATAAAAGAACTGATATAAATCATTTGAGTGAGATTTATTCCTTCTTATTGTCGTTAGACCACACTCTCCATATGAATAATAATATCTCCATAACTACTCAATTGGAAATGTAATTTTTTCCTAACTTACAAAACAACAGTCGTATATTTCAACAGTTGGTACAAGATTACAGTTGGTACAAGATTACAGTTGGTAACATTGACTTGAAAATTACAGATTTCTTTTCTATTGACAACTGATTTGTGTCCCTTGGATACAATCAACAAGTCTTTTGTTTTTCGACTGAAATTTCAAAATTTTCTGTTATTTATATTCGTAAAGTCTTTTTTTCCTTATTATTTACAATTTTAAGCTGTAATGTCACTATCCAAAGAACTAAGAACATGTCAACTAACCTCACTATAGTTGTAAGTAAAATTTTAATAACATCAAAATGTATAATTGACATAATAATTCTTTGTAGTTCCCTGAAGATGTAAATAAAATTTACGAAAGCTTGGAATAAACTCTATAAAAGAGTACACTTTTGACTTTGCTGCAATCCCCAATATTAACTGGTTTTATTCTTAACTAGTCAGCAACGACTACCCTTTCTATATTCTACAGATATGGGGTTTTATCGTAACATCCTGATTACTTATGGTGACATAGCAGTGCAGAAATTGAAGTTGTGGTCCAAGAACAAGATGAAATTGGCCAAAGAATATAATAGACGCTGTTTTCTATTACAATGCAAGAAGTTAGGAATTCTTCCAAATCACATTACCTCAGCGATTAGACCTATTGAGAACCTACTTCTTAGGCAAGAGGCTCATGCGAATATCAAGCAACAGAATTACAGGTTAGGAATAAAATTACTTAACATTGAGATTTCTACAAATCATACTTTGATTAAAATTTAGAGTGTTCTCTGACGACAACTAGGAGTGAAATCATTTCTCTTACAAGTGAACTTATATTTGAAAATTTTCTCAGTAAACAATTAATAACATATAATGAACTGTTCCATGATGTGAAAAGTAAAAATATCAATAAAATTAATAACCTAAAAAACAATCATTTTCGAAAAAAATTGAGAACAAAACACCATCATTCCTGAAGATATTTTACAATTTTTTGCTTTAGGACCAAAGTTCAGTGTGGAACCGTTAATTATAAAAGACATTTCCATCAAGAGTTTTTTAGCTGATGTTGATTACATCACTTCATCTATCAGTGACGAATACCAAAGAAATATCACTATAGCAAGAGCAACTAATATTATAACTAATAATATACAATCAAATCAGCATTCTTCTATTTTTAGAGGCTTACTTTTAAAATCAAAAAAGTTTCTAAAAGACAATCAGAATCTGATATTGATTCAATCTGACAAAGGTAATGTGACAGTCATTATGGAAAAAGATCAATATCTTAATCTTTCAAATGAAATAATTATCAACAGTAATTCCTATATTGAATTAGCAAAAGATCCTACGACTACGATACAAAGTAAAGCTAATGAATTTTTGAAAGTACTTAAAGACACAAATCAAATTGATGATGTCACAAAAAAGAAACTCACATGCTATAATGCTATTTCTCCAAAATTCTATTCATTACCAAAAATACATAAACCACTTTATCGATGAGACCTATAGTTTCATGTATTGGTGCTCCAACAGAAGCCATTGCCTCACTTCTCACAGATATTCTAACTAAAGCATATGATCCCGATAATGAATACTTTATACAAGACTCTTTTGAAGTAAATAATAAATTTAATAACACAAACATACCTAATGACTACGTTTTGGCAAGTCTTGATGTGGTTTCTCTTTTTAGTAATGTATATTTAGAAGTTTGTCAAAGATCAATTCACAAAAATTGGTATCGTGTTAGCAATTATTGTAACATTAATGAAGAAACATTCATGAAAATTTTAACTTTCTTGTTCAATAACACATATTTCTCTTTAAACAACAAAATTTATAAACAAAGTTTTGGAACTCCAATGGGAGCTACAATCTCCCCTATATTAGCTTCATATGTGATGGATGATGTGTTGGACACAGTAATTCCAGTACTATCATTTAAACCTTTTTTCATCAAAAAATATGTTGATGATATCATTGTCGCTTTACCAAAAGATGGCATTACTGAGATTCTTAGTACTTTCAACAGCTTTGACCCATATATTCAGTTTACAATAGAAACTGAGGATGATGATTTTTCCGTACCTTTCTTAGATACAAGATTCATACGTGGTCTTAATAACAAAATTCTTATAGACTGGTACAGGAAACCATGCAGTTCTGGAAGATATATTAACTTCGAGTCTTATCACAAGCGGTCAATGAAAATAAACCTTGTGAAACGGATGAAAGCTAGAGTACTCAAAATCTCAGATAGATCCTTTCATAAAAAAAACCTAGATATTATTTTCAAACTCTTTTCAGACAATGCTTATCCACCAAAATTACTGAGAAGTATTCTGTTCAGCACACCATTGAATATTGAAAAAGATATTATATCTAACAATCTGAACATATCCATTAATAGCAATGTTGCTAATACTAATCCTACAAATCCTACAATTCCTACATTCACTTCACTTCCATATATAAAAGATATTACACCAAGATTGTCCAGGCTCTTTCATTCAGTATGTAATGTCAAAATAGCAAATAAAACTATTTTACCAATAAGATCAATTTATTCAAAAGTAAAAGATAAAATTCCATTAACTTCCACTTCAAATGTAGTATATAGCATTCCTTGTCAGGACTGTGATAAAAATTATATTGGCCAGACTTCTAGATGCCTAAAAAGTAGAATTTCCTCACATAAAAGTGATTGTAGACTTCATCCTGAAAGATGTGCTTTTGCTGATCATGTAAACAAATTTGACCATCGAATAAATTATAACTCAACTAAAATATTAGCTAAAGAGACACATATGACTAAGAGAACTTTTTTGGAAATGACCTTCATATCTCAAGACAAAAAATGTATGAATAAAAGAACTGATATAAATCATTTGAGTGAGATTTATTTCTTCTTATTGTCGTTAGACCACACTCTCCATATGAATAATAATATCTCCATAACTACTCAATTGGAAATGTAATTTTTTCCTAACTTACAAAACAACAGTCGTATATTTCAACAGTTGGTAAAAGATTACAGTTGGTACAAGATTACAGTTGGTACAAGATCACAGTTGGTAACATTGACTTGAAAATTACAGATTTTTTTTCTATTGACAACTGATTTGTGTCCCTTGGATACAATCAACAAGTCTTTTGTTTTTCGACTGAAATTTCAAAATTTTCTGTTATTTATATTCGTAAAGTCTTTTTTCCTTATTATTTACAATTTTAAGCTGTAATGTCACTATCCAAAGAACTAAGAACATGTCAACTAACCTCACTATAGTTGTAAGTAAAATTTTAATAACATCAAAATGTATAATTGACATAATAATTCTTTGTAGTTCGCTGAAGATGTAAATAAAATTTATATATATATATATATATATATTGTTATAGAATAATAATAATGATGATGATAATGATAGATGTTAGTTTTTATAATAAACTGTATTATTATTATTGTAGTAGGATTGATATTTGTTTGTTTCATACATCTGGCTGCTGATAGTAACTTTCATAGACAAATTATAGTATTCAAAACAGTATTTTCTCAGATTGCCCTTGCTAGATACTTACTTTTTAATTGTATATTTTACCTTTGTCTTTTTTTATATTTGCTTCAAATCTCTTAATCTCAGGGTAGAATTCAGGAAAAATGAATATTTTTGAATTGTCTCAAATAAGTGAAATGTGAATACTCTTCAGATATAAATGTATCAATCAAAATCAAATCTAATTTTTCTTTATTAAAACAACTTTCTCAAGGGAAACGTGAATAACTATGAAATTCTCACAATCAGCAAATCTTAGATTACCTATACCTACCTTTAGCTAACTTATTCTTAATTTTGTGTTCAACATTTGGGCGATATTTACAATTTCGTCAAAATTCAGGCTTCGGTGACGATACCGTGCTAATAGCCATGGCCTGTTTAACTATGTCTTTGATTACTTCCTCGATCTGAGCATGACATTTCACAACTCGGTATTTTGGCTGCATACAGTTCGAAGAAATGAATTAAAAATTACTTTTCTTATAACTAAATAGGTACTATTAATAATCAAATGTTCAGGAGGATAAAAGTTTTGTGCACTATAGGGAATGGAATTGTTTGTGAAGAAGGGAATTGTTCGGAATTGTGGAGATTGAAGTTTTTGTGCACTAGGAAGTTATATTGGCGATGTTGTTCTTTTCGGGGTTCTATTTATACCTTATATTTGCTGCTATTGACCATTCCAAACTGCATCTACTGTCTTGTATGATTTTGACCGCATAAGTTATTCCAGGTGAGTAATTTTGGATCGAATTGAGCTGATGTTGTTGTCTAAAGATGTGTAGTTTGCTTTTACGTTTTGTTCATAAATTTCTAATTTTCGTTCTTCAAAAATAAATTTTCCAACCGTCTCCTTCTGGCTTCTTGTTGATTCCCCTCTCCTCTCCTCTGTTTTTTTCCTAGGTGAATTTCTGAAGTTTTTTTAACACTCGCGATCACTTTTTGTATTTTCGCGCACTGTTTTCCTGTTTTAAAATTAATCCACCTGATTCTATTTACAAATAAACTTATGTGCTACTTCTATTTTTGCTTCTTGTAGATATTTTTATAGTTTTCACATTTTTTCTTACTTTTCTATATTTTCTTATTTCACTCACATGACTCAATTTTGACTCTTTCAAATTCCTCGTTATTTTTTTCTTGACAACTATTCTCCCTGTGTCAAATAAGTACCAATGTGACATACTAGGTGTTTTCTTTTTCATTTTTAGAGTTTCTTTACTTTTATTGAAATCATTATTTTTCCAAATGTTTTTACTAATTTTGAATTTGTTTCATGTTCCTAATACATTGTTCTTTATTGAAAATTAATTATATTTACTCTAATACTTTTAATAATGGCATTCTTGAAAAGGTTATGTTCTCTACGTTGACTTACGATTACATTTATGTTTTGTTTGTCTTTCTACGTTGTTTGGGTTTTTCAATAGCTTTTCTCATTTTATTTATAAGGGTAGTATTTTCTAGTAAATGCATAATACTTGGTGTTAGAAACAATAAGTATTTGCTTGGGCTCTCTGATAAAACTTATTGTCCAACTATATTTTTGTCATGAAATTCCTTATCAACTATTCATATCATCTATATCATCTAATATCATAACAATATATATATATATATATATATATATATATATATATATATATATATATATATATATATATATATATATCTAATCAAACATTGTATGTCCAACGCATACTTCACCTTCCAAAACTCTTTTTATAGGCAAATCAAAGGTGCCCCTATGGGATCCCCTCTCTCACCTGCGATTGCCAATATATTCATGGAAGATTTCGAAACCAAAGCCCTTTCATCAGCCACTCTTCAACCTTCCTGCTGGTTACGATACGTTGATGACACTTTTTTCATCTGGCCCCACGGGAGAGATACCCTGGATTCTTTCCTGACCCATCTGAACGAAGTACACCCTTACATTCGCTTCACGATGGAGATAGAAAGCAATTCAACTCTGCCATTCTTAGATGTACAAATCACTAAAAATCCTCAACAAGGTTTCTCGTACACGGTTTATAGAAAACCCACCCACACCAACCGATATCTCAACTCCAAGTCCCACCATCATCCCTCACAACTCAACTCAGTCGTAAATACTCTGATATCTCGCTCCATCCGACTAACCGACGACCACAACAGACAATCCGAACTTCACAACGTTAAACAAGCTCTCCTACAAAACGGATACAGACCAGACCACATAGACAGAAACATCCAAAAACAGCTTCAGAAACCATTAGTAACCAAAAACGAACCACAAGTTGAAGACCGTCCATCCAAAGTCTTCTTCCCTTACATCAAAGGGGTGACGGACAAAATCAGTCGACTTTTCAGAAAAGCAAATATCAAAACCATCTTTACCACAGAACAAAAACTATCACACCTCATCAGACCAACAAAAGACAAAATTCCCAACGAAATTCCCTGTTCTATCTGCCCCCACTCTTATATAGGAGAAACTTCGAAACAGGTCCATTTTCGATCCTATCAACACTCCCTTTCAGTTAGAAATCGAGACACCAGCTCCGCATTAGCTCTTCATTTCATCCAAACGGGTCACCCCATAGATTTCGAGAAAACGAAAACCATCGCCCCAGTACGTTCAAGAACTTCTCGTTTTATCAGAGAAGCCATCGAAATCGAAAAACGGCCTGATTGCCTGATAGCCGTAAATTGAACCCCATTTGGAAGCCCCTTCTTCCAACCGTAATTACCAGGCCACGTGAAACTTATCCGCAATCAATTATTATCCCATTAACTCCAACTACACAGCAGGCACCAGCAGACAAGACAAACGAGAAAACCCGTAAGACCCGCCCACCTCCAGGTAGCCAACCACCTATAAATACTACAGTGCAACCAACATCGGATCGTCTTTTGAGATCAAGGAGTAGGCAGGTTGAGACCTTGATATCTCTCAAGACCACGACTCGAGGAGTAGGCAGATAGAGGCCTCGCAGTCACACTCTTGAAAATGGCTCCAAAGCAGGAGCCGAAACGTCGAGTTAGAAACTCTCAACGCGGTTCAACCCATGAACTTAGTAATGTACATATTTCTGACCGCGGAAACCTTTCCGAACATATATATATATATATATATATATATATATATATGTGAAAATAGAGTATATTTCGTTTTAATTCCGAGAGTTCTAACCTTTGACAGCTGTTTCGTGCTAACGCACTCATCAGAAAGGATTTATGGAGCTCTCGAAATTAAAACGAATCCACTCAAGAATTAATACCGTGAAGGCAAGACAGATATAACAGAAAGTTAATTATGACATCTACAGTCACTAGTTGAAACTTAATTTGACACGAACCAAGGAATCCAAAAGCGGAGGTTTGTCCACAAATCGAGAGCTCCATAAATCCTTTCTGATGAGTGCGTTAGCACGAAACAGCTGTCAAAGGTTAGAACTCTCGGAATTAAAACGAAATATACTCTATTTTCACTTAGATTCTGCTTGCGTTCCTCATAACTCATTAAAAACTTGATTGAACCTTGGGTTGGTCAGAACAACGAATTGTTGGCTGCCTGTCAATTTGTGGACAAACCTCCGCTTTTGGATTCCTTGGTTCGTGTCAAATTAAGTTTCAACTAGTGACTGTAGATGTCATAATTAACTTTCTGTTATATATATATATATGTATATTATATGTTTCTACGATTAATTCAAAATAACTTAATATTATGTTCATGTGTAGGTGTTTGAAATTGAGTTACGGAGGTTGAGTGGAAGAGCGCTGTTTATCGACTTCGTGTTGATAAAACGCAAACTCTGTCTTGTACTGATATTTTCTTTTTTAAATATTGTAATTGATTTATGATTTATCTGGCAATGAAACCAATCATTAATATTATTATTATTATCTTTATTATTATAATCTTGATAGATGGAAGTATAACAATTTCATTGACTCTGCTCAAGCTAGACTCAAAAACATTTATGACAGGAAAACAAAGCATCTACCTTTTCTAAAAACGAACTGTAGAGTTAAGGTTCAGATCTGAGCAGGGAGTATTTGGTCAGATGCGAAAATATTTGAAAAGGTTGGCATTCGTTCATATAAAATTGAGCTAAATAGTGGCTCCGTATTGATGAGGAATAGAAAATTTATCAAAGACTGTACCATTTTAGATTATAAGGAAAAACCACCAGAGTACTTTGAACTCTACTCAAAATCTAACAAAAAATAGATGTTCCATTTTGTGAAAACATTCAACCTTTGGAGGAGTTTTTTGGTACTTCTTCAGGTAATTCTAACAGTTTTCTTGTAGAAAACGAAAATAACTCCACAGAACAATCAATGACACTATGAACAATAACAATGAAAATTCAGGTTCAAAACCTTTTACAAAAAGAATCAATTTGTAAAAATTATTAGGTGAAACGGCTATTGAGAATGAAAGCCCATCTTCCATTGAAACTAACAAAATTTCAGCAGTACCTTGAACAAATACTTCGGAACCAAAAACTAACTGCTTCTGAAGGATTTTACAAAAACCTTCCACATATTCGGATTTTGTAGGATTAACAGATAATAAGTTTTAATAATAATAGAACACATAAAACTGCAATCCACATTTGGGCAGAAAAATACAAATTGTAGCCTCAAATTTAGCTTATCCTCTTGGAATTGTTAACAGCGTTATCAAAGTTGAACTACCTTACAGAAAAAAATATGTATGACAGGTCTATTGTATTTTACAGCTATGTAAGAAAATGTGAAAATTGTTTTATAACTTGAACGTCTGTGTATATTATGATGTGATAATGTTCTTTTACAATAAAAGTGTTCCAGTTTCATCAAGATAGGAGTGGATTAATTATTTATTTTTGTTGAATAGATAGCGAGTCAGTTGTTAATTGTAGACAGATTTGATTTGATTTTTTGAAATTAAATACAGAGAAAAAGTTGTTGAAAAATAATTTAATTTTGAGCAAAGACATTGGTCCTTTGACGGATATTGATATTTAATGAACCAATAAGTGGAAAATACATCTACGAAACCCGCCAGGAGAAACGCCGGCATGAATAAGAGTTTGTCAGTCGACTTTATATGAACGCGAACACATCCAAGTCCTTGGTGTCTCTAGACAGATATGACCAAAAGTCTGTCGTAGCAAGTTCTAAAGGGAAAGTCTGTGAAGAGACTGTTTCTGTGACGAGTTCGAAACGGTCACAGGCAGCCCTAAACGTACGAAAAATGATACTCAGTCTGGAAACAGAAAAAGTAAGACAGCAGTTATAGAAACAATAAGAACATCTACAACTGAAGCAGCGAGAAGTTGAAAATCAAATGCGTTTGATTCAGATGGAGCATAACCTACATGAAGCAGAACAAGAAGTGACCTTTGAATTCAATGAATCCCGATCCAGTGGTTTATCAGAGACTTCAGTGAGATTCCACAAAGTACAAGAATGGATTCAAGAAACGTCAGTGATAATAGATTATGTATGTAACGCAGATTCCCCGAAAAGCGAAATATTCCACGAGACATTCAAATCTGCTGACAGAACTTCAATTTTGAGTGTCAAGGAAAAACATAATTCAACTAACGATACTTCAGATCGTCACGTGAAATCTCAACCGAAATTAGCTGAATTATCGAATGAACAGGTTTCTAATGAGATGAAAGTGTTGTGCCAAAGCATCTCAGAAACCATAAAAGCAGTGAATCCAGTGACACAAGAAAGAATTCTTGCCAGGCAAACTCTGGATAAAGACTTCCCCATATTCGATGGCAATCCAGAAGACTGGTCCCTGTTTTACCATCAATTTCAGAGAATTTCCACAATGTACCAATACAGAGAGGATAAAATCCTCTGTTTCTGCCATGATGATGAAAACTCTGAAGATGCGATTCGGCCGACCAGAACTTATAATAGACATTATTATATCCAAAATAAGTGCAATTCCTCTAATGAAAGAACTCAGCATCGACAAACTGATATACTCTTCAAACGAAGTATGTAATCTTGTTGCAACAATGAAGTCACTCGATAATTATGGACATTACTACAACCCTCAGCTTCAGAAAGAATTTGTGGATAAATTACCTGATAGCTTGAAACTAAAGTGGGGTGAAACTGTGTTACGCAACCATGGAAAAGGTAATATGGAAGAGTTTTCTGTTTGGATCAGTGACATAGCTGATGCTGCCACTTATGTGACAACACCCTACAAAAAAAGCCAAAGCAGAAAAGCTGATGTGGTTCTGAATGCAAGTCGATCTGAAAACCTGTTGAAAGGAGCTGAAACTGAACGTACTTGTACCTATTGTGACAAAAAATCCCACTGTGTGAATTCTTGCGAAAAGTTGAAAGCTGACGATATTGACTCTAGATGGTCCACGATTACTAGTAAAAAACTGTGCTTTTCGTGTCTTAAGAAAGGACACTCCAGATTCAAGTGAAAATCTCGAAAGGAATGTGGTGTAAATGGATGCAAGTTTAAACTAAATCCTCTTCTCCACAAGACGATAGATCCTGCGAGTTTCGAGAATAACACAGAAATTGAAGAACCCCATTCTTCTTCAGTTCAAAATTTCTGCACCGTTCAACAGGAAGAAATCAATGTCTTGTTACGAGTCATTCCTGTCAACATTCACGGACCCAACGTTACAATTCGAGCATTAGCACTTCGTGATGAGGGTTCAACAGTTACTCTGATGGAAGATGAAATCGCCTTGCAGTTGGGATTGACCGGACCATCAGAAAATCTTTGTTTACAATGGACAAACGACATCGTATCGAAGCAAGAGGACACCAAACGGATAAATGCAGAAATTTCAGCTGCTAGAGAAAATTCCAAGGTGTTTTCAATGAAAGGTTTGCACACAGTTCAAAACTTATCGTTACCTTCTCAAACGATCGACATGACTCTATGGAGAAAACACAAACATTTGCAACATTTACCTATAGATAGCATTTTCAAAGAAAAACCGTGCAGTCTCATAGGTCAAGACAACATAAACCTGATAGTACCTGTAAAAACGTATTCAAGTCAAAATTCTCATGATATGCTACCCGTTGCATCAAAATGCAAGTTAGGATGGTCTCTGCATGGTCCCTGTTGCCTCGAAGACGAAAATACCAACAGAATCCACATGTTCCATATATGTGATCATTCGAAAAATTACGATAATGAACTCCACAAATTGGTCAAGCATTAATTCTCCACTGATTCCTTTGGAGTGATGCCAACTACAAGGAGGATCAACAAAGAGGAGCGAGATGCAATTGAAATAATGCAAGAAACAGCCAAAAGGTTGAATGGTGAGAACAGATACGAAATTGGTATGCTTTGGAGAGATAAAGATGTCCATCTTCCAGAAAGTAAGAGTACAGCACTTCAAAGACTTTTATGCATTGAGAGAAAATGTCGACGAGACGAAGTCTTTTCAAAAGCTTACTCTGAAAAGATCAGCTCCTACCTGGAAAAGGGATATTTAAGAAAATGATCACTCTCAGAAGCCAGTATTGAAACACCTCGTACTTGGTATTTACCGCACTTTGCTACCACGACTCCAAACAAGCCCGGCAAGTTACGGTAAGTTAGTTTTCGACGCTGCAGCCAAGATGAGAGTTAGTTTGAAAGACAATCTGCTGCCAGGGCCAGACCTACTCCAAACCTTGTTCGCAGTTTTATGCAGATTCAGGCAAAGAAAGATAGCATTTTGCGGAGACGTACGAGAGATGTTCCATCAAGTACATGTAAGGAAAGAAGATCAATGCTCCCAGAGACTGTTGTGGAGAGACGTCGAACCAAGCAAGGAACCATACGTTTGTGAAATGAGAGTGATGACCTTTGGAGCCACTTGCTCACCTGCATAAAAAATACATAAAAATACATCCCCAATACATAAAATATCTCAACGCCCAAGAAAATGCTGAGTCCGAAGATGTGCTGATGGCAATAACTAAACGTTTTTATGTCGATGATTACTGTGATTCGATGTGATTGGAAAGATACTGAAGAAGAGGCCTTGGAGATGATCAAAAATGTCAAAAGGGTGATGCAAATGGAAGGTTTCGAGGTCGTTAACTGGATCGCGAATTCTCAAATGATAAGGGAACAAATTCATGAAGATTTGTCGCCACTGAAGAACTTCGAATCCGATTTATCAACACAAAGAATATTGGGTGTACTTTGGGACCCTCGGACAGATGAATTCAAATTCAAACTAAAGCGAAACTGATTTCACAAACCTTACAAAAAGAAAAATCCTCAAGATTGTGATGACGGTATTCGATCCTCTTGGACTCCTGATATGTTTCACAATCCGATCCAGAATCCTTTTACAAGATATATGGAGGTCAGGAATTGGATGGGCTGATATTTTGCCCACAAACTTACATGAAATTTGGAAGAAATGGATTTCCGATCTTCGACATATCCCCCAAGATGCTATTCACAGAAAATTCCAAATGCTAGAAGAATAGAACTTCACATTTTCTGTGATGCTGGTAAAAAAGCATTCTGTTCGGTAGCGTATTTACGAGTTATCACTGGAGAAGAAATAGACGTTTCTCTAGTAACTGCAAAAGCGAAAGTAGCCCCCATGAAACCATTGTCTATTCCCCGATTGGAACTACAGGCCGCAGTGATGGGTTCCCGTATAGCTGTCACTTTGAAAGATGAACTTGAACTTCAGTTGACAGCAATATTCTATTGGTCGGACTCAAGATGTGTTCTGAATGGGATACGAGGGGATGGCAAAAAGTACAAGCAATTCGTAGCCCACCGGGTAGGAGAAATACAGGAGAGATCTGATGTGGCACAATGGCGCTGGGTTCCTAGCAAAGAAAATACTGCAGATAAGCCAGCAATCACACTGATCGACCAGGACCGACCGTCCGCGACCGTCCACGTAAGACCAAAAATTTAAGTAGATCAATGAAAACTTTTAAACTCACACTGATCGACCATCCACGACCGACCTCTAGAATAATTTTGTAAATCTGACATTCATTTGACATTCGAAAGGTTATGTGAATGGCCTGTTTATTTATTGAAAAAAAGTAAAATTCATAATTTTAATAGTTTTGCTTTGAATAATGAGCAGTAATGACAGTGAAGAAGAACGAATTATGATAATGTACTATTTTTATAATCGACGAATGAAGAAAAGTAAAAAAAAATATGTGGGTTAGAGAACTGTTTTTACACCGAGAACAAGAGGGATAACTTTATACCGTCTACCCCAAATTACTGAGATATCCAAAAAAAGTTCCAAAACTATTACCGAATGTCCCAGAATTACTTCAACAAATTGGGTAAATTAGTAGAACTACATTTTCAAATGGGTCACACAAACTGTCGCAAAACAATAGGATTGTTAGAACGATTAACTGTAACCATTAGGTAATCTGCAGATTGATTGATACTTGATTATTTGGATCAGAAATTACGATTTTTTTATAGATATTTGGCCTCTGGTGAAAGTTATGAAGCATCATCTTACCATTTCAAAATAAGCCCTAATGAAATATCAAGAATTATACAATCTATGCTCAAAATTATTATAGAAGCTTTAAAAAATATTTATATGGAAGAGCCAAACCAAGAAACATGGGAAAATGTTGCTGTGGGATAAAAAAAAAGAAATATTTTCCGAATTGCATCAGAGCGGTTGACGGCAAGCATATTCGCATAAAGAAGCCGAATAATGCGGGCTCCTTATACTAAAATTATAAACACTTTCATTCAACCGTTTTGTTAAGTGTGGTGGATTCAGCATATAAATTTGTAATTGTAGATATTGGCTCAATGGGCAAAAACAGTGATGCTGGAATTTTTAATCGAAGTGTTTTCGGGCAAAAATTCAAAAATGGACTTTTAAATCTTCCTCTATCATGTGCCATAGAGGAAAATGGTCCAGCAATCCCTTTTTTGTTTGTAGGCGATGAAGCTTTCAGACTAACTGAAAACTTTTTAAAACCTTATCCCAGGCGACAACTTACCCGAGAAAAGCGAATTTTCAATTATAGACTTTCCTTTGCTCGAGGAATTGTTGAATGTACGTTTGGAATTTTGGTGTCCAAGTTCCGTATTTTTGAAACACTAATTAGCGTTCACCCGAAAAAAGTGGACAACATTGTAATGGGTGTTGTATTTTACATAACATGGTCAGACAGGAAGATAAAATTAATTTCACTGATGAAGAACTTGAACAACTTCCAAAAAGATTTGGCACATTTGTGGGAAATTATCAAGATGTAGATCAAAATCCTAGAAATCGTAATGTTAATCAGTCTACAAGAAGAGCTCGGGAAGTGAGAGATTATTTTTGTCATTATTTCTGTAATGCAGGACAAGTTCGCTGGCAAGATTAAAAAATTCTGGATATAAATACATCTAGTAATGATAGTGATTGAAATCCGAATAGCTTTTACCAAGCTATTAGTAATCTTAGTAGTTGTTATACTATCTTCGGGTGATTTTCTGACGAATACACCTCTTGCGTGGATAGTTTTAAAAATGTTGGAATTCTCAACAAGAAGGCTTGCTAAAAACTTAATACAAGCAAGCTCTTGTAACATAATTTTTGTGCTTATGAAATCAAAAGGATTTCTGGAAATTCTGCATTCACTAGGGATATTAATAGTGATAATTGAATAAGTACATGTAATATGCTTCAAATGTAATAAAATATCATAATTTGAACATTTTTTAATGAAAAATACAAACGATATAAACAATTTTTTTCAGGAATCATTTGAAAGTTCAGAGAGTAGGTCAATTACTCTTTTTTTAAATGTTCGTTGAGCAGGCAAACTCAGTGCACCAGCTTCATCCACACAACTCAACAAAAAAAGTTCCATAGCACATTTTTTCTTTCCATCATGTTTCCGTGCACTTGCATTTTTTAAATAATTGGAAAACTCCTCATCTAAGTTGCCTTTTTTCTTCCCTTTTGATATTGGAATTTGCACTGTTGACGTGCGCGGAGTTGAGGTTGGCGGTATTTTAAGTTGAACTTCTCCCTGAGTACCTAGTTCCTCTTCGTCCGAAATATCATAACTGGACCCCACTCTTTCTTTGGATACTTCCCTCACTCCCATATCCATTGATGTATTTTCTACTTCACTTTCTTCTTCAAATGGGGAAGGTTTTAGGAAACTTTCAGAATCCGTGAAATAGAAACAAGAAGAACTAAACTCTGCGGCTGTTATGTTAGAAACCGTTGGTCTGTCGCCCATATGAGGTTCCAGAAACGTCAACGAATCAAAAAATGCCCATTTTTTTGTCTTCTTCCAGAAGGAGCATTCAAGAAATGTCTCCTTTTCCTGTAACCAGCCCGTAAAAGTTGCCATTTTTTAGAACATTCTTTAGCTATAAAAAATATGTAAGTTACTATCAGTTGAACCTGTTACTCAACAACTAACCTGGCTTATTTAATTGATGAGCTAAACGATGCCAAATTTGATCAATAACTTCTCTGTTTGCGTAATTTCGATTGCTTTGGTCAAACAATTCTTCGTGGCCCCTCACCGGCTGTCCAGATGCTAGCTGCTTCGTTTCGTTGACTTCAAAAACAACTAAAATTATTTGTACTATAAATTGAATATGTAACAATACAAGTAGTACTTACCTGGAGCAATTCCTAACGGAAATTTGATTTTTCCAGTAGGAAATATACCTATTTACAGGAACAATATTGAAAGTTTCGGTAGAGAACTGTCAAAAGTTCATAATAAACGTATGTCAAAATGACAATTCGGCACATGGCATTACGTCAGATCGACCAAAATTTACAGCAGACTACGATTTCAAACAAGGTCTTTGCAAAACGGTCGAGGACGGTCGAGGACGATTATGCAGTGTGAGTTGTGCGATAAGAATATACGTGTTGGAAATTTTGGTCGTAGGTGGACGGTCGCGGACGGTCGGTTCTGGTCGATCAGTGTGATTCCTGGCTGAAGCTACAAGAACAAGTTATGGAGATACAGACCTTATCCCTCCAAGCTGGTTCACTGGCCCAGATTTTTTGAAGAGGACAGAAAATGAATGGACGAAAGAGGAAGATAGAGAAATCAAATTCAGAGAAGATGAATCTGAAATGAAAACAGAATTTGTTGGAAAAGTAACCCAAAAAGAGCATGAAGATGTTATAGATTTGAAGAGGTTTTCAAATTTGCACAGACTTATCCAAACAACAGCTTGGGTTCTTCGATTCCTGAAAATTATGAGAAGAAAAATTGATAACAGACAAAAACAACTGAGTGTTGGAGATATTGATTGAAGAGGCTGAAAAGTACTGGATAAGGACATCACAGCTCCAGAGTTTCAAGGAAGAAATCACATTGTTACGACAAGGGAAATCTGTTGAAAAAAGGAGTAAGTTGAAACAGCTCAGTCCTGTCTTTGAAAACGGACTATTGATGGTAGAGCAGCGGTAAAGGCGATCAAATATTCTTGTCAGAAGTGCAAAAATCAGAATGCACATCTGAAACCTCCAACAATGGGACAATTGCCGCCAGCAAGAGTAACACGAGGAGTTCGTCCATTTGACAATACAGGGACGGACTACTTTGGTCCTTTATTGGTGACTGTTGGTAGACATCGGGAAAAGAGATGAGGTGTAATATTTACATGCCTTGCTGTGCATACATCTCGAAGTAGCCCATTCTCTTACCACTCGATCAGCGATTATGGCCATTAGAAGAATGATTGCAAGACGTGGACAACCGCAGAAAATATACTCTGATAATGGGACCAACTTAAGAGGAGCAGCTGAAGAACTTCGTCGCGCCTTGCAAGAATTGGACAAAGAAGTAATAATAGATTATATGACAACAAAAGGGATTGAATTCAGCTGCATCCCACCAGCATCTCCACACATGGGAGGAGCGTGGGAACGCCTAGTCAAATCAACTAAAACAGCTTTGATACACTACTTACCTAATTTGCAGAGGCTGAGAATATAGTAAACTCAAGGCCACTCACTTATGTTTCATCAAGCCCTGATGACCCTGAAGCACTAACGCCTAACCATTTCCTTATAGGCTACCAGAATTTGGATGGACCACCTGGTAATTTTGATTCAGGAACACATTTGAGAAAGGAATGGCGTAAATCACAGATGCTGGATAATAATTTTTGGAAGAAATGGACGAGAGAATATCTTCCAACACTTTCTCGAAGAAATAAATGGACCGACAATAACCTATCACTGCAATTGGGAGATATTGTCATCGTCGTGGATAAAAATCTTCCTAGACACTCCTGGAAATTGGATAAAGTCGCAGGAGTATTTCCAGGGAATGACGGAAAAGTGAGGGTTGCAGAGGTAAAAACTGCTGAAAATACCTATCATCGTCCCGTTACCAAGCTTTGTAGACTGGAAGTGGATGGATAAAGAAACAAATTTCTTAATGGGGAGAGGATGTTCCAGTTCCATCAAGATAGGAGAGGAATATTTTTTTATTTTTGTTGAATAGATAGCGAGTCAGTTGTTAATTGTAGACAGATTTGTCAAGATTTTTTGAAATTAAATACAAAGAAAAAGTTGTTGAAAAATACTTCAATTTTGAGCAAAGAAAAAAAATAAAATGACGATTTAAAAAAAAAAAATGTTGCCATGTTTCATAAGCTGATAGACAGATGCATACAAAAATAAACTCATTCATTCAAAACTGAGTACCTACTCAGAATGAAAACCGCCACAACCATATTGAACAAACAATTAAATTATTGAAATTGGACAAAGCTTATAAAAAAACGTTCACATTTTAGAAAATTGTAAAATTTACTACTACAGACTTTGTTAAAAAAGGGAAGATGTCACAGGCCTAGTTACCCTTCTGACAAATGTAGGAATTGATCCGTATCATCACGGAACGAAAGCATTAATATACATTTCATCTTTCTATGAATAAACCAGATATCAACTGAATCTTGCAGAGTACTTTTATTTCCGAATCCTGTCCAGCCAAAAGATATAAACAATATTAAAACATACATTATATTAGAGAAAAATCAATCGGCCACAACTGTTACCTCTTACCAGCAAAAAAAAGCAATCATTTTATCAAAATATTGAAATGTCGAACCGAATCACAGCAGAATTCGTCAGCTGAGAAATGGCAAGCTCTTGCGTGCATCACTCTGGAAGGAAACTTTTTATTCAATAAAAGGAGGTCGTGAGAAGCAGCTCGTATGACTTTAGAGAATGATACTACCAGACCTTCACAGACTGACCAGTCCACTCAAAGAACAAAACACTATTTGATTGCATTCGAGAAAAAAACTAACAGATATTGAAATCGAGGGAAAGCGAGGTAGGAAAGTACCGGTTCTCTTGAAACCTGATGTTAAAGTGTTCATTGCTATGTTAATAAAGTTCAGAGATGTATGTGGAATATCGAAAGAAAATATTTTCATCTTTGTTGCTGGAAGAGAATCAATGAGGTCTTGAGAGGACATTATTGTTTGGCTAAGATTTGTAGCAAGGCACATCTGGAAAATCTTCGGCTGTACCACTGTTTGTTAGGTTAGTCTTGATTATTATTGATCCATCGACACATAGTTCTACTCCAAATACCTTTTTTATATTTCCAGGTATTTAACCTCACAGAACGAGTACGACTGGTTAATTCGACATCTTGGCTATTACGTTCGTGTACACAGAGAGTTCTACAGATTACACGAAAGTACGGTTGAGTTAACGGAAGTAGGCAGGCTGGTCCTGGCAATTTCCTAGCAGTTTGCAGGGAAATCTCTCTACGAAATTAATATCAATGATATACAATTCTCAGAAGTATTGATTAATACTATATTTCTTGAATCTTTTAGATTAAATCTTTTAGATTTATCAAACATTGAGGAAACCCCAAATGAAATAGAAGAAACAGTGATAATAACGAAGAAATCGTAGAAGACGATGAACAAGAAGTAATCAACATAATACAAGAAGAAAATGTCCCCAAAGACAGCACAGGGACACTCAAAAGTCTGAAACGATGACCTGAAACAAAAATTACTCGATGACGATAAGAGAGCTTCTAATTGCTATTCAATCAAAATTGAATAATACTAATTGTAAATCATTGTTAGGGGCGAAATTTAGAAAAGGAGAGCAGTAAATGTGCAATGGTGTTTCACGATAGTTACAGTTCGATAACCCCATGCATCAGCAAGTTATTGTCCGATGACCCGAAGATGATAGCAATTTATATATAAATACGATGATTGAATTGTAATAGTCAGTAGTCATATTTTATACTATTATGTAGTTACTCTGTTGAAATATAAAGTTTTTAAGAGCCCTTTTGTGTGAACAAGAAATATAATTGGCGCAGTCGTTAGGATAGTGGAAGAGCCCTTAGAAGATCCTTGTCGTTTTCAAACGTTTATCCACTATTCCCGAACCAAGTTCCAGAAAGAATCTAAGAAGAAATTCCGGCCGTAGAAAAGAATATCTCTTCACTACCGTCCACCAACAAGCCTAGCAGTTAGAAACGAGCAACAAAAAGATATTTAGTGTAGAATATGCAACGAGTCATCATCGTCATCCTGTAAGCACAAATGAATCAAACTTTACCAGTTCCAAATAATATTTTACGTCCTCCTACCTTAATTTTACAAAGTCCACCTCCAATTATCAATCCTATTCCAACCACTGTCCCTCAAATACCCGAACAAACTCTTACCTCCTTCATCATGGCAGACCAATTCGACCTGAAGAATTTCTGTATCGTACCCGAATACGACGGAAATCCAGATGAACTATACCAATTTATCAACGTATCGACAATGCTACTGAACGAGTACTGGAATGCTGAAGATAACAGTCGTTTCCAGAATCACATACTGATACAAGAACTACGCAATAAACTACGAGGCAGAGCCAAAGATGACATCTCAGTTTACGGATGTAGAGACTGGAACAGCATCAAAGAAACGTTAATCCAGAACTTCGCTGACCAACGCAACGAGAATTCCTTGACAAGAGATCTAGTTTACCTAAGACAAGATCAGAATGAACCCCCACAGCAGTTCTACGAAAAAGTCATGGGACTTTTCATATATCGAATTACGTAGAATTGCACACTGTTGAAGAACCCATAAAAACGAATAAGAAGAATTTCTTCCAACAGCAAGCTCTTACAACATTCCTTGCGGGATTACGAGAGCCTATGGGATCCACCATCAGATCAATGAAACCAGTAGACTTGGCAATAGCGATGCAGTACATTCAAGAGGAAAACAACATCCGTTACCTACAAAAATCATTTGGACCTCCACAAGTTCCCAGAAAACCACTTCAGACCCCCCAAAGCGCTGTAAATCACCAATTCGCCCAGCAATCAACGCCACAGCGGATGTTCCAACCCACGCAGCACTTCCAACGTCCTGGACAACAACAACCTATGCCTATTTAGAGAGCTGAACTGTTACCTGAAACAGAATCACATAATAATCGATAACCAGCATGGATTTCAAGCGAACAAATCCACAAACAGTAATGTCCACTCATTTTATGAAAATCTGACCACTTTGATTGATGCGGGCGAGTGCCCTGTTGGTATATTTTGTGATCTCAGCAGGGCATTCGATTGCGTAAACCATAATACCCTAATGAATAAACTAATTAAGACAGGTGTTCAGGGGCTTGCCCTGAAATGGATAAAATCTTATCTGCACTCACGTCGCCAGTACGTTAGTCAACTAGGGATGACAGAGCAATCAGTGACTACCTGTAATTTGGATTGTCTTGATATCAGTGTAGGTTTTACTCAAGGGTCAGTAGTGGGCCCAACATTGTTTCTTATATATGTGAATGACATCGTCAGAGTGAACCCATCTACACATTTCACGTTGTATGCGGACGATACATCCATACTTATTTCGAAAAAACCCAAGTATTCCTTAGAAAATAGTTCTTTCTAATGTGTATGACTGGTTCTGCATGAACTCACTTCATCTAAATGCAGAAAAAACTCAGTCAATACATTTTCATAACAGGCAAAAACAAGTGCCTACCGTTCATTTAAATTTTAATAATGAAGGTTTGAAAAATGTATCGTGTGTAAGGTTCCTGGGTCTACACATTGATGAGAGTTTAGATTGGAGGAGACATTGTGAGACAGTAATTGCTTAACTCTGTCAGCTACCTACTCCGAAACATGAAATCAGTTTTGACAGAGTTTGAGAGAGTTTTGACAGAGATCAATTATGCTATATTTTGCTCAGGCAGAATCTCGACTCAGATACGGAATTTGTTTTTGAGGGTCATCCACTTGTTTTAATGATGTGTTTATCTCACAGAAAATATGAATTCGTCGTATCGTTGGCGTCTCTCGTACCACTAGTTGTCGAGACTCTGTTAAAACCTTTGAAATTTTATCTTTACCATGTTTGTATATATTTGAATTGTGTGTTTTTATATTTTGTAACTTAAACTTTTTTAAGGCTTTTAAAGAAGTACATTCTTTTAACGCAAGGCAGCAAAATGACCTGCATGTGCCATTTTCAAGGACTAACCTTTTACATAGGTCACCTACTGTAATTGGGAAGAGGTTGTTCAATAAACTTCCGCCCAACATTAAATCATCTCTTACTTTGAAAGGATTCAAACAATGTCTCAGGAAATACCTTCTTAAATGTGGATTTCACTCTTTTAAAATATTTGATCACTATATTGATAATGATTTGGTCAGCTGCCAAGAAATGTTTTCTTAGTATTTAGTTTTAGCTCTAACTTCTGACAAATTCTACACGTGTTTATGCATGTCTTAAAGAAAATAAAATTATTATTATTATTATTATTATTATTATTATTATTATTATTATTATTATTATTATTATTATTATTATTATTATTATTATTATTATTAACCTCATCAACCAATGAGACCACAACCACAACAACCAGCTTTCAGACCGCATTGGCAGCAACAACAAAGACAAATGTGGCCTCAAAACCAACCACAACGTTTGCCACATAATAACCTGAATAAACTGAACGGACAGAAACCAACACCAATGAGTATCAGTACCAGAAATACCTATGGAGCACCAACTAGAAGCATGAGAACCTAGCCCCAACCTAAACCGAATTTCAATCAAGCACCCATGTTCAATATTGAGCAACACGAAGAAGATTTTGAATACGAATCGAACCCCTATCATAATGAAGAAACGTTTTCGTATTCCAATCCAGACACCACTGAAGAATTCCAGGAACACGAAGACCAACAGGAACAACCTGCAAATTTTCCAATGGACCCAGGGCAAAGTCTAGAAACGTAGTAGAACTCCATACCTTCGACTTCCTTACATAACCATTTCGAACCCTCCTCTCAAACTCCTCATTGACACCGGATCGACAAAATCTTTCCTCAATCCCAACTTAGCATTTGAATTTCATAAAGATTACATCAAAAGGGACCCCTTTGTCGTCACCTCCATTTTTCAAAACTACTCCCAAGACTACAGTGCAGAAATTCCCATATTCCCAGAATTCAATTCAAATGGTACTTTCAAATTTTACCTTTTCAAATTCCACAAAACTTTCGATGGCCTTATAGGACTCGATAACCTGAAATTTCTCAAAGCTGAACTGAATTTCCCAGAATCTTTCCTCTCCACTGAATACTCAAATCTACCAATCCAGTGTTACGAAGCCAATAAGACACAATTCTACTCGATCCAACTGGAGCCTGACAGCGTGACGCAAGTACGACTACAAATGAAAGAAAAGGATGGAACCATTATGATACCAAGACAAGAACTACAGGGCGCTTACATTCGAGAAGCTCTAACCGACGCCTGTGATCATCTAGCCTGGACAGAAATCGTCAACTACAGTCCATATAAACTCCAAATCGTTTTAGCAGAACCAGTACAGAGCAACATGATAAACCTTGAAGAGCACCACATCTACTCTGCTGACATTATCCCATATGGAAACTCAGAACCGATCTACAATACGGATGATCTAATCAGAACAGATCATCTCAACCCAGAAGAGGAGATGCATATCAAAAGATTATGCAGAAAATACACCGACATTTTCCACCATCCAGATGCCTCACTAACATTCACCAATCAAGTTGAACACCAAATAAAAACTAAGGACGAAATTCCGGTATACTCCAAGTCTTACCGATATCCATACGTACATAAAGAAGAAGTCAGAAAGCAAATATCTTCGTTATTAGATCAAGGTATCATCAGACCTAGTCAATCTCCCTGGTCCTCACAAATTTGAGTCGTTCTCAAGAAACCAGATTCATCCAGAAAAGCAAAGTTAACGAGAAGACAATAGACGATCGTTACCCAATTCCAAACATTTCGGACATCCTCTACAAGTTGAGAAGATGTCTACTACCCTGGATTTGGCAAGCGGATTCCACCAAATAGAAATGGCAGAGGCAGACATCCCCAAGACCGCATTCAATGTTGAAAATGGGCACTACGAGTATCTAAGAATGCCTTTCGGACTGAAGAACGCTCCAGCGATATTCCAGAGGGTTATGGACAACGTCCTGAAGGGCCTACAAGAAAATATCTGCTTGGTCTACATGGATGATATAATTATCTTCTCGACATCTCAGGAAGAGCACATGGTTAACCTCACAAAAGTATTCCAACGCCTAAGAGAAACTGGTTTCGAAATACAAGTAGACAAGTGCGATTTCCTGAAAAAAAAGAAGTAAACTTCCTAGGACATATCGTCACCCCCAATGGAATAAAACCAAATCCAGCAAAATCCAAAGCAATCTTGGACTATCCTCGAACCTCGAACCGTCAAAGAAATTAAAGGATTCCTCGGTCTCCTAGGATACTACAGGAAGTTCATCAAGGACTTCTCCAAGATAACCAAACCTTTAACCTCCTGCCTCAAGAAGGACGTCCATATAGAACACACACCAGAGTTCCTGAAATGTGTCCAAATTTGCAAGAACCTGCTCACCAATGAACCACTTCTCCAGTACCCAGACTTCACAAAGCCCTTCAATTTGACCACAGATACAAATAACTTTGCCGTAGGAGCTATTCTATCCCAAGGCCCTATAGGAAAATACAAACCAATTGCCTACGCATCCAGGACTCTAAACGAAACAGAAATGAAATACGCTACCATCGAGAAAGAGATGTTAGCCATAGTTTGGGCTACCAAATATTTTCGACCATATCTCTTCAGAAGAAAATTCAAGATTTCATCTGATCATCGACCCCTCCAGTGGCTTTTTTCGCTAAATGTTCCAAATTCGAAACTGGTTCGATGGCGTCTGAAGCTAGAAAAATACGACTATGAGGTGGTGTACAAGAAAGGCACAAGCAATACCAACGCAGATGCGCTCTCCAGAATTGAAATACATACAAAGGAGATCCATGGATCAAATGATGACTATGATAAGGCCTATTTGTACAACAATCCCCCATCAGAAGGTCCTGATTCTGCAGACGACATCATAAATGAATTATTTGAAGGCTGCATTCGTCAATATTTTCCTGAAAACGAAGACACAGATTTGCACGAGCAGGCGGTCCAATAGAAGAAAAGAAGGAACTTGGAAACATGAACCCGATAGATACCCCAGATGAAGATACTAGTGGCGTCACTATCCATACAGCCAGAGAAAGCCCAATATTGGCAATACCAATATCGGAGAAACCCCTCAATGTCTTCAATAATCAAATCATCTTCAAACGAGTAAGCTATAATTCAGCGAGAACAGTGATTGAAGAAATATTTTCAAATAAGAAGAGACACCATGCCCAGCTAGAAAATGATAATCTGGACCAAAACGTTTTCCAATTTTTCAAAGAATATGTGAGCCCCGGAAGAAAATACGCATTGATGTTCGAAGACGATGACCTTTATCCCAGCATGTGTAGAATAGTGAGAGAGACATTCAAGAACTCTTTCTTCGATCTAATAAAATGCAATCGCCTTCTAGAAGATATCAACCACCCAGACAGACAAAAGGAAATAATCATGCAGCAGCACGAAGGAAAGACGAACCACATAGGAACCACTGAAACGGAAACTCGGATCAGAAAACTGTTCTATTGGCCCAATATAAGGAAAGTCATTGAAGAAGTTATCAACTTCTGCGAGACCTGCCAAATCAACAAGTACTATCGAAGACCAGAGAAGCCAAAGTTCATGTTAACACCTACTCCAACAAAACTACTTGAAATAGTACACATGGCTAGTGGACAAAAATTCCTGACAATAGTGGATGCATTTTCTTAATATGGCCAGGCGTATCCTATAGAAGGATCCAACGCAATCAATACCCTCAACGCTCTCCTAATTTTCACAAACCACTATGGATTCCCACATATGATCGTCACGGATAATGGAACTGAATTCAAAAATGGACTAATCCAGGAGTTTGTTGACACACATAAAGTTAACATACATTATATGACTCCAGAGAACCCTCAGTCAAATGGAATAATCGAAAGATTCCACTGTACTTTGATTGAACACTTGAGAATATTGAGACAGACACAGAAGAAAAGAGATATTAAAGAACAAATGCTCTACGCCATTCTAGGATATAACAATTCTATCAATTCTACAACAAAACAGAAGCCTATGGATATTCTCAACGGACATCTCAATAGTCAAGATCCATTTGACATTGATATAAGACGAGCTTTTATTAACAACTATGTCCAACAACACAGAGAAGGAAGGAAATATATAAAAAAATCAATGAGGAAATGCAAAAACAGAAAACAAACATCATCGAGAAGAGAAACAAAAGAAGAGAAACCCCTTTATCTTACAAACCCTGCACGAAGATATATACAAGGAAAACAGTGAAGCGAAACAAACTACTACCACCTTTTTCCCCAAAATCCATCCATAAAAACCACTGTTGAGACAGAAAATGCAAATATTCATAAAAAGAATATTAAACATTTGCCTGATAAGATAACTAAATTCTTCGTCCCTTTACAGCCTTCATCTGACGAGAGGACAGGAAATCGAGATCCAGAACCTCAAGAGCAACCCAGAACTACTACCCCTCAAGCTGGGACAAGCAAAAATCAAGACTAGTACCCATGATATCATTCACTATTACGATCTTCAACCGCTCCAACAAGAGGTAGATGCCATAGATTCTCCCGTCTCCCGTCTCCGCAGCAATTCGTAACGGACTAAGTGACCCCTACTTTTTCAACTTGCAGAACTTCGATCAAGGACTGAAATAGCAACTGAAAACTGCCAAGGAAAAGCCACAGACTTTATGCCTTCTTACTAGATCAAAACGAGGACTCATAGATGGCTTAGGAAGTGTGATCATGCAATTTCCGGAAATCTGTACCGAGAAGATGCTAGGAAGTACGAGAATGCTATTACTTCTTTGGCAAACAATCAAAGAAACATAATGAGCCATGTGAATCAACATATAAGTTTGAACATATTGAATATATTGGAAAGTAACAATGAGACCATCTCGTTACTAAAACACAATCAAGATGCCATCCCTGTAGAAGTCAAGAGAATTGAGACTGACCTCAACAGACTCGTTTTTGACTCCAACCACTACCTGGAAACCAGAAACATCTTGGATCAAATTAACCTGATACTTCAAGTCATTTTACAAACACTGAACGATTTATAAACGGCAGTTCATAACAGCGTTCTCAAAACAGAAGATTTGAGATGGATCATAAGGACACTGCTCACCTATCATTCAGAAAACCAGCTACTCTACTACCAGGACGAAGACATCTTTAAATACTACGACGTCATCAAAATAGATGCCTACTATTCGGACCGTAAGATCGTTTTCATCCTTCATGTTCCCTTAATATTTCCCGACACGTTTACCTATTTTCACTTATTTCCCATTCCTACACGAAACTCGACGATAATCATTCCCCAAACTCCCTACTTAACAGTTAGTCCTAACCTCTACCAATACCTTAATTCACCTTGTGAACTAATTGGCCTCGAATACCTATGCGACGAAAATTTCCTTCAAGATACCGGAAGATCCCCTGACTGTGTTTCCCAGATGCTGGAAATAACGGATGAAGAAGCAATATGTGAATATGTTCCGGTTTCAATAAATTCAACTCTGATTCTGGAGATGTCGGAAGCTCATTACATAAGAATATTTCCCCAACTACGAAGATCTCTATCCATTGTTCAAGTACGAAAGTAATGGTTTTAGGAAGAGTGTACTTGATAAAACTTCCACCAAGCTGCGAATTCAAAACCAACAACGAAGCATTCATCAACTCGAAAACTGTCATCCTGGAGGAACCACTAACCCTACCAAATATCAAAACAGCTCACATCAACTCTTCGTCGAAATTCAAACCACTGAAATTGGACAAAATTCCCTTAGACAAGCTGCAACATCTGATCCTAGAAGAGGAAAGGTTACAACTCATTCCAGAAGAAACCCGGCAATCCGATACTAGCCATTTCTGGATGACTCCCATTTGTATTGTTTTCACCATCTTCATTCTATACATATTTTACAGATTGAAAAGGCAACCGAAAAAAAATCAATCACAAATGATCTACCAGTTCCAAAAAACGAGGCATCATCTTCAGTCTTGTTCGTCCCTTACAAGACTTCCTCAGGGGATGGAGAAGTTACAGTTCGATAACCCCATGCATCAGCGAATTATTGTCCGATGATTCGAAGACGACAGCACGTATTGATTGCAAACATCAGCAATAATTTATATATAAATACGATGATTGAATTGTAATAGTCAGTAATCATATTTTATACTTTTATGTAGTTACTCTGTTCAAATAAAAAGTTTTTAAAAACCCTTTTGTGTGAACAAAAAATATAATTCGCTACTAACATACTCAGTAGCTAAATTGGCTGGGATTCTACAATGAAAATTTATTTAGATAAGATTGAAATATGGAGTTTAAATTTTTGGAGCGCCACGGATTTATCGCCAGTGAAAAATTCGAAACCACCCTGATGGAATGGGACAACCCACTGCACTAATATTACTAAAATATCAAACAATAGATACCTTTAATGGTATAAAAATAATATATATCCAAGCAGAGGTTCTGTTTTTCTTTTTGTAATTGGATTACTAGAATCAGAATAAATAAATGGTCATGTACCTTAGTAATTAAATATTTTGAATGATGTTACACACTGTTTGTACCTTGTTTGGCACACAATAGAACATGAAAGGAAATCAATGTACAAATAGCACCACCAAGATGAATGAGAGTAAATAGTGTATCGTATTACGATATTAATATCAACCCAGTGAGGGCTCCCAGAAACCCAGGTAGCAGAGTGACATTGAAATGTCGTCATTTTCAGGACAGTTTATGTCACTGGCGTCATTTGTCCTGAGGATGTCGTCATTCATTCGTGATAGATATCACGTATAAATGCCTCTTGAAAATGTCATCTTAATGACGTTATATGGAAGGACAAATGTGACAAACCCCAATTGTGGTGAAAAATGTAGCTTACACATAAAAGTTGAATTTTTATCTAATAAATATCGTTTACTTTTGCTAATATTCGACATTTTTATTCTTTTGAATTGATCTAAATAGATCAAAATCAGTTACTCTTATGCATTGTAGTGGGTTTGTTCATTTCGCAAAGAGCAGATTTAAATTTTCGCGCCAGTTGATAACATCTGATTTTTGATCAATAGACTACCTGAGCGTGACGTCAAAGCGGGTGGATCGTGAACCTTTCCAAACATTGGAATTGGTATTTTCGGCAAGAGGTATCAACTGACAGACACTTCATTGAAAATAATAAAGAGTATCCCTATTCTCGACGGAAATGAGCAAAATCATCAAGTCAATAATTTCTTTCAACACTTATTATTAATTTGTTCGGATATGTTGTAAGAGATCCGCCCACTTGTGTCGTCAGAGCTTATGTGTCTGTCGAGTGTCGATAGTATTGATTTCGATGGGTATGCGATATCGCAGTCGCACGTCAATGTTAACGGCAACATTGTGAACTAACGAGTTAACGAGTATTACCGACAGTTTCCGACGACCGAAGCGTAACTTAAAAGAACAATAGAAGAAGGATGCTCGTTGCTCGATGCCACTGGTACGCTATATAGTCATAGTCCGCCATTGTCCATTACGACCATTACACAAAAAGAAAAGCAACACCAAAAGCTACTGGCAAGATTTCTTATAATACCTACTGATAATATAACGACCTCCGCAAAATCGCCTCACGATACGAAGCAAGGAAACCAAACGAAAGAAGTACGATATCAAGAAAAATATCTTCAGCAACTGGCGCGCTTTGTTATCATATTATTGTGTGCGGCAAATTTCTATTCTGTTTTTCTGTTTGATACTTTATTCACCTATTCAGTTTTTATTATTGATAACTCTATGTTTATAGATGTTTGCGATTATAGAATTTGCAGAAGACGATGGTGGAGGAGTCTCTGTGATAAATAGCAGTTGGTTAACACCTGTTAAAGAATCAAATTCAACAAAATTGTTCGAGATTTCAATTACTCTGTTGATGAAAACACTTGGGGCCAGTACAACATCTCTAGAATATTTTATGAATGTGGTGAGTTGTGTTAATTGTGAAAACACTGTTATTGAAAATTTACTTGTCTCTTCAATATTTCATCAGTTTAAATTATTTCATGACAGATTTCAATAACTTATTGCAAATATGTTGCAATGCATTACAAACATTCTATTCTGCAGATGATTATCAAAAAGCAAAACTAAAGTTGAAAGAGGCAGAACTTACAAGTGACCTCAATACTGATACTGAGAGTTATTGTAGAGGAAGATTCAGGCCGAGAAAAAATTTTGAGGGTAGTTCTAGTAAAGAGGAATCTATCAGTAAATTGATGAGACCTCCAAAAATGAAATTAGTATTTCAAAGAAGTGCAGGTTTGTATAATTATTTAAAAAATTAAAGAAATTACTATTCAAAATATATAATTGGTTAATTTTTTCAATTATATACACTTATTTTTTCATTGTAATAAATAAGTTGATAATTCTCAATCGGTTGTGTTGGCTTTTATCACACTGGTAAAAATGATAGTAAAAATGACAATAAACATCAGTGAGACTATTGGTAAATTAAACTTGTATTCCAGATATTGTTGAAGCGTCTCAAAATTATTCCTATTCGGGAACAAGTGGGGTAGGGACTCCTTCAACTTTCAGATGTGCTACTGTGGCTTCACAAAATTACTCCTGTCCAAAGACAATAAAAACAGCGACTCCAACTACTTCCAAATCTGATAGCACCGAAACACCAACAGTTGAAAGAATTTCAGATAAGCATGGTATATAAACCAGAACAAGTTGTATAACACATCACTGTAACATAGATTGTCTCTAGTATTCACCAAGATTTTAGAGAAACTGGTCAAAATTGAAGTACAAAATGAGCAAATTTTCAATTTTTTATAAACCAAGAAAGATATTCAGGTGCCAAAAATTTCAATGTCTTGTCCTTAATTGCCCTGCACTTTTCCAATGAAATCATTTGAAGACATTCAGCTTCTGGAAGGATACTTATCTGAAGAAAATTAATTTCATTCAATGGTAAATATGTGTATTATGTACATATTGCTGATTTGAATATAATTTTATCATCTTGTAGTCCTCTTATCTTGCATCATTAGGAGGAAATAGTGTTACCGCAAGGACAAACAGAATACTGAGGCAGTTATTAACTGATCGTATTGCGTCTTCTTACAGTTTTTTTTTACGAATGAAAAGAGATTTCCATATTCTTCAGATAGCTAAACTTATTAAATGTAAGTATTAATTATTATTTTTTTTTAAGTCTTGGCAAGAAATCATTTAGTAATGATTTTTTGGAACTCTCTAAATATTTAATAACAATAATAAGTTATGATATGAGTCTTGGCATTCATAATTATGTATCAGTAACAATAATCATTATATGAATCTTGCTAGTGTGGTGGTATTCAGGAGTTCACTGCTCTTGAATCATGAGTTCGAGATTGCACTAGTGTAAATGACGGGAGATATTGCGTTTTTCATAAAACCATCTCTAAAAACTATAAATATAATTCCCCAACTGAGTTTATAAAGTTCGGTCGATAATACATCCATATATAACATATACTCTATTTTATGTTGATACATAATTTTACATTAATTACTCCAAAAAAATCTTCTTTGAGGTAGCTTTGTCTTTCATGGCAACCCTGAGTCTTGACTCCTTTTTCTTCAGACAACACCAGTAGTTTAGGAATTTAATTAAGTAAGGGTATCCTAGACCACATTTCATCAGACAACCAAAGTGCCATTTGTTACATTTTTTATTAGTTGATTGTAGGTCAGAATCTTAGACAAATAGATATTTTATTTAAGGTTCAGTAAAACTTGGCATACCAAATGCCACTGAAAAAGAAATTGAAAATGTGTTGAAAGTCTGGCTGAAGCACGCTCCAGATATATGTAAAAAAATTGAATCTCTAGAAGAAAAGTAACAACTTTATTATTCTGTAGGAATTCAATATCTTGAAAAAAATGTTGTAAAGGAAAAGTATGGTAGGTAAGAGACAGTTGGGTAGAAGAGTAGCAGTTGTCATTGAAAATCGTATGAATGAAATAAAAAATTCTCAAAATATTCATGATATAATCAAAACCATGACATGCAATGAAATTAGTACTAATTCAAACATGGTTATTGTCTCTAATAAACCAAATTCAAATGAAGAAAGAAATTGCTATTGAAAATGCAGACTAAGATAGATGTGAAGAAGTTTTCCCTTCACATACTTTTGATTTGGTGTCAAATAATACACCAGATTTTTCACAAGATAAGGCATGTGGATTAGTTGATGAAACCCCATCAAATAATTTTCGATTGTCATTGGCATATTGGGCATGAGTAAAGCACAAAGTACCACAGGTTGTTGTAAATGACTTGTTACACATTCTTGCACCATATAAACAATAACCTTTAATCTGTGGTAAAAGTCCATTGTATCTCAAAGTGGAGTGGTGTGGATTTACGATGCAGAAAAACTCAAAGTCATCTCCACAATTTTAATCTCAGCCTTAAAAGTTATGCATCAGGTGGAACAGCGACAACTATAATTTAGAGAAGGTAGTACATGTTTCTAACCTAAATAGGTTCATCTTCAGCTAATTTGAATTATGGAGAAGAAAAAATTGTTATATTAAATTATATGGAAAAAAAAATATGAAAACAAGTATGTTGTCTACTATATCAACCTTAATTGGTAAAATGTGGTGACACATACACTTTTTTACTCTTTCTATATATATTTGAATATAACAGTTTTTTCTTCTACATAATTTAAATTAGCTGAAGATGAAACTAAAATTGCGGAGATGACTTTGAGTTTTTCTGCATCGTATAATTACCCTTAGATTGTCGTACCTTACTTAAAACTCCAATGTGTAGTAATGAAAGTAAAACATTAGGGAATTGAGTGTATGAACATTTTGGGTTGAAATTGGGTTTATGCAGCTCATTGAAAGTCAAATTTATAACTTGTGAAGAAAATCACTTGAAGCTTTCTTTTAACGTAGATGAATTACCTTTGTTCAACAGTAAAAAATATCAGTTATGGCCTATTTTATGTCTACTTGCGAATGTAGAAAATTCTACCCCATTTGTTGTTGGCATATTTTTTAGTAGTTCTAAACCAGAACCTCTCAGAAATTTTCTGAATGATATTGTAAATGAACTTCGTGACTTGATAAATAATGGTTTTTCATGCAATAACATTTTTTTCAGATAACAGTTCATAGTTTTGTGTGTGACGCTCCTGCTCGAGCTCATTTAAAACATGTTGAATGTCATAGTGGATATTCATCGTGTGATAAGTGTGAAGAGGAAGGTGAATATCTTTGTAGATATATCTGTATACGAGCATTGTGCAATAACAATACTCTTATCCTCTCAGCACATCGAAGTATTTGGAACTGATATGTCTGCAAATTTTCTACAAATATATTTATCAAACATTCCAAACTAATTTATGGAAGGGAATTCCTGGTTAATAATGTCCATATGTTATCTCACTTGCCTGAAAGTGTTGAAAGTTTTGGAACTCTCGACAAATTTTCCTGTTTTCCATTTGAAAACTATCTTGGTCAATTGAAACGTTTGGTTAGGTCTCCAGTAAATCCACTAGCACATGTTTATCGAAGACTGAATGAAGAAAATGAGCTCATTTCAGTTTCAAGAACAAATCAAAAGAACCCCCCCCCGTTTGAACATACATCAGGGCCAATTTTGAATGTAAATGAAAACATGGCACTTTGTTCATGACTATAAATCTGCTGACTGCTATTTTATTTCCAGTACAAATACAATCCTTCAAATTGAAAATATATTTGTAGATTCTGACAACGATACAATATTAATTGGGAAAGAGTTTGAAGAGTACAAACATTTTTATGATTATCCAATTTATCCAAGTTACTTGGTATTTTTAAAATAAAAAAGTTATCTGAACTTAAATATTGGCACATTTCAGAAATAAGCAGGAAATGTGTAGTTGTACCTTTCAGTAGATTCGACTTTGTTTGTTTTCCGCTTGTCCATACAGTATAATATGATTTATCAAATGAGCCGGGTTATTGCTGAATTCCTCATTTTAGGCATAAATCAGATTGACATGTTCTCACTGAACATGTCAGCAAAAAATCAAGCAGAACTGCTATTTTCATACCACTACCAATATATATTTATATGCATGAGGTACACCTGTTAACAAAATAGTTATCAGATTCCATCTTTGATAGCAAGCAACCCTGTAACTTTTTGCTTTTTATTTTTATGTAGTTCTATAGCATGTGTTAATGAATAAATGTGTGCCACTCTTGTAATAGTTGTAATCAATACAAACATCAATAAAAAAAAATAAACAGCATAAACGTTGTTTAAAATATCCTTAGTGAAGCTAGATTTAAAAAATAAGTCTCATATATATTATTCATGACATCTACAGTCACTAGTTGAAACTTAATTTGACACGAACCAAGGAATCCAAAAGTAGAGGTTTGTCCACAAATTGACAGGCAGCCAACAATTCGTTGTTCTGACCAACCCAAGGTTCAATCAAGTTTCTAATACGTTATGAGGAACGCAAGCAGAATCTAAGTGAAAATAGAGTAAATTTCGTTTTAATTCCGAGAGTTCTAACCTTTGACAGCTGTTTCGTGCTAACGCACTCATCAGAAAGGATTTAAGGAGCTCTCGAAATCAAAACGAATCCACTCAAGAATTAATACCGTGAGGCAAGACAGAATATAACAGGAAGTTATTCATGACATCTACAGTCACTAGTTGAAACTTAATTTGACACGAACCAAGGAATCCAAAAGTAGAGGTTTGTCCACAAATTGACAGGCAGCCAACAATTCGTTGTTCTGACCAACCCAAAGTTCAATCAAGTTTATAATACGTTATGAGGAACGCAAGCAGAATCTAAGTGAAAATAGAGTAAATTTCGTTTTAATTCCGAGAGTTCTAACCTTTGACAGCTGTTTCGTGCTAACGCACTTATCAGAAAGGATTTATGGAGCTCTCGAAATCAAAACGAATCCACTCAAGAATTAATACCGTGAGGCAAGACAGAATATAACAGGAAGTTATTCATGACATCTACAGTCACTAGTTGAAACTTAATTTGACACGAACCGAGGAATCCAAAAGTAGAGGTTTGTCCACAAATTGACAGGCAGCCAACAATTCGTTGTTCTGACCAACCCAAGGTTCAATCAAGTTTCTAATACGTTATGAGGAACGCAAGCAGAATCTAAGTGAAAATAGAGTAAATTTCGTTTTAATTCCGAGAGTTCTAACCTTTGACAGCTGTTTCGTGCTAACGCACTCATCAGAAAGGATTTAAGGAGCTCTCGAAATCAAAACGAATCCACTCAAGAATTAATACCGTGAGGCAAGACAGAATATAACAGGAAGTTATTCATGACATCTACAGTCACTAGTTGAAACTTAATTTGACACGAACCAAGGAATCCAAAAGTAGAGGTTTGTCCACAAATTGACAGGCAGCCAACAATTCGTTGTTCTGACCAACCCAAGGTTCAATCAAGTTTCTAATACGTTATGAGGAACGCAAGCAGAATCTAAGTGAAAATAGAGTAAATTTCGTTTTAATTCCGAGAGTTCTAACCTTTGACAGCTGTTTCGTGCTAACGCACTCATCAGAAAGGATTTATGGAGCTCTCGAAATCAAAACGAATCCACTCAAGAATTAATACCGTGAGGCAAGACAGAATATAACAGGAAGTTATTCATGACATCTACAGTCACTAGTTGAAACTTAATTTGACACGAACCAAGGAATCCAAAAGTAGAGGTTTGTCCACAAATTGACAGGCAGCCAACAATTCGTCTATTTTCACTTAGATTCTGCTTGCGTTCCTCATAACGTATTAGAAACTTGATTGAACCTTGGGTTGGTCAGAACAACGAATTGTTGGCTGCCTGTCAATTTGTGGACAAACCTCTTCTTTTGGATTCCTTGGTTCGTGTCAAATTAAGTTTCAACTAGTGACTGTAGATGTCATGAATAATTTCCTGTTATATTCTGTCTTGCCTCACGGTATTAATTCTTGAGTGGATTCGTTTTGATTTCGAGAGCTCCATAAATCCTTTCTGATGAGTGCGTTAGCACGAAACAGCTGTCAAAGGTTAGAACTCTCGGAATTAAAACGAAATTTACTATATTTTCACTTAGATTCTGCTTGCGTTCCTCATAACGTATTAGAAACTTGATTGAACCTTGGGATGGTCAGAACAACGAATTGTTGGCTGCCTGTCAATTTGTGGACAAACCTTTACTTTTGGATTCCTTGGTTCGTTTCAAATTAAGTTTCAACTAGTGACTGTAGATGTCATGAATAACTTCCTGTTATATTCTGTCTTGCCTCACGGTATTAATTCTTGAGTGGATTCGTTTTGATTTCGAGAGCTCCATAAATCCTTTCTGATGAGTGCGTTAGCACGAAACAGCTGTCAAAGGTTAGAACTCTCGGAATTAAAATGAAATTTACTCTATTTTCACTTAGATTCTGCTTGCGTTCCTCATAACGTATTAGAAACTTGATTGAACCTTGGGTTGGTCAGAACAACGAATTGTTGGCTGTCTGTCAGTTTCAATGTCAATATATATATATATATATATATATATATATATATATATATATATATATATATATATATATATATATGGGACTCATTTTTCATTTAAAATATATTTTAAATAAGACCAGCCCATATTGGTCATTTGTATGACCAGGGTGACGTTTTCAAAGCGTCAAAAAGACGACAGAATAACATATTTTCAATGTCAGTTCAGGTCAGAATTCACGTGAAAAATACATCACGTTACTGACGTCATTAGGGTTGACTTATGAAGTCATACGAACATTATTAATCAATTGGATTGGCAAATAACGTCCTAATAGTCACTGAAGTGTCGTCATATTGTCGTTTATTTGTCGACAGTCTACTACCTCGACATCCAATGGATATCCACTTGTAACGGAATAACCCTGTATAATAGGAAAGCCGTAAAGGGATTTCTTTCAACTGATCGCCGCGAAGCGCCGAGTTTTTCTTCAGCCGTTTTTATTCAGCGATAAAACCATGGAAGGACCGAGGTAGGCATATCGTTTATTTTCACGACAGCTGACTACGATTATTGCTTTGTTTGCGAGACCCGAACCCAACAAGGTGCTTTGCGAATTTGATAGCCTTTTGGGGCTGGTGATGTGAAATTGTTTATAACTATTAAGCTATCTCTACCCTGGTATTCGGTCAGTAGACTAGTTTGCTCCAAAACTATGTTCTCGTTGATAAATAAATAATTAAAGTTGAAATTGGGATCCTATTCGTATTTATCTCAGTCGAATGTGAATCTCCGAACATTATATCGAGTGTTTTATTTTTAGGTTTCGTACTGGCATTTTTGCATGGATATTGTGGAAAATAAATAACGTGTTCTCGCCTTCTTTTTTCAACACAGTTGTTTTTATTCACGCCCAGTAAATAAGAAGAACCTAAAAGAACCCCTGAGATAAATTAAGTTTTTTCTGAGCTCAACCGCCACAGCGTGGCGCCCAACGTGGGGCAAACAACTTACTGGGTGTTTGAATTGTTGAAAAGGAAAACTACGAGGTTACCTGTAAAATGCCACTCAACAGAACTCCCACGGAAAATAGTGGTATTACCATAAATGAAACCATTAGCCTTCGTAATCGGAACGTCCAACGAAGAAATCCATTACTAAACGCCAATGCAAATAATACGGGGGCCGTTCCAAAAGGACTATCGTTACATGAGAGTGAACGAGGTAACAATAACAACAATTGCGATGGTAATATTGAAGTTTCTGTCAATGGGAACCAAGGTAACCAAATGGAAACATCTCAATTGAAGTTACAACAAGGTAGGAGAGACATTTTATTCAATACTGTGCCACAACAAAACCGAAAATATCCAGCAAGGCTTTTGCAGCCTTCTTTTTCATCAGTACGAGTTTCCGAAACTGAAAAATCACAGGAAAACGCGAACTCAAGAGAAAATATTTCTTGTTTAGCCAGTCAGATCAGAAATATACACTTTTCAGATAGGAATTCGAACCATATGAATAATTCATACATGAATAATTTGCCTCCTGATATTGTTACTAGATTTAACCAATCGAATGTTCAATCTTATAATCGGAACGGTGGTGTTAAAATTGTTAAAAAATTGTTAAAATTGTTATTTCCGTCAACCGATTGCACCCCTACGCGCAACCCTTGGAAGTCTTCGAGAAACTTGTGTTGACCTTTTAACGTGTGATGCCATGCACGAGACCGGTGAATCGGTGGATCGAACCCACGACGCTACGCTTGCGAGGCGCACGCTTTTACCATCCGACCACCACGGCCCATGCCAGTATACACTGCTCAACAAAATAATTTGGTAGTGAAACACAAACAAGACTAGGGTTGAATTTAGGCCAAAATAATCAAGATACACTACCAGAATACCAACCTATTTTGTCAAATTTAACTAATACGGCGAGTCAGCAAAATTGTAGTGATACCAGGTTGCCGAATGTTGTACCTAATTATGGTTATCAGAATTATCAATCATTCGGCTTACCCACTCACACTGCTGGTAAAAATCATGGGCAACCGGTACCACAGAATTTTCGAGACTCAACGCAATCTGTTCAACGATTTCCAAATCATTCATTCAGTAACAACAATCAGCAAATGATAAATAGTGAGGGTACAGACCCAAGGTCGTTACGGAGTGACCCATTGTTTAATTTACCCTTGTTTTCTAATAATAAAGTAGGGCCAACTGACTGTAATGTAGATGTGTCTCCTGACATATCCAATTTAGTTACACAAATTGTAAGTAATTTAGTGCAAAATGGTCTACACGATAATACAGAGTCAAGAGCAAAATTTCAGCAAATCGACTCAAATCGAAAATTGATAATTTTTGACAATTCTGAGAAAATTCATCCACTAGATTTTTTGGAACAAGCCAGATGGCATTTTAATTTAGAAAAATGTTCGTTTCGGGAATATATACCTATATTGGAAAATCATTTACAAGGTCAAGCTTCAGTAAAATTTCGATTCTTTTGAAAAATCATTTACCAATCATTTTTGGAATGAAGATATCCAAAGTAAAATAATATAGCGCTTGCAAAATGATGTTTTTAAAGACAATGAACATTCATATGCCGACCACATGGTAAAATATGTCGCAATGTCACGATACTTAGAACCAATATATTCGGAAAAAACGATGATCAAAATTATTGGTCGTCATTTTCCGGAACATGTCGCAGCAGTCCTAGTAGGAGTGTCTAGTTATAGTGAGGCATTGGAAATACTTCGTCAAGCGGATTATTACCGTAAAATACCTCGCCCAGTATCACCATGGTCAGGTAGGAATGAAGTTGATCGCAGTCATTACAAAAAGAATTTTCAAAACGATCATAACCGTCCGAATAAAAATTATCAGGGTCTTATTGATGAAAAAAATACGAAAAAATTTCACATATTACCATTGACCATGATGAAGTGGATGGGGTGTCAGATAATCCGGGAAACGAAAACCTTCCTCACGAGTATTAGCCCGGGACGTGAAGGAAAAAAAACGACGGGTGTTGCAAATTTTTAATAATCCTAGAGATGATTTGTTGGTCGATAGTGACGAAGAATTCACAACATCCGACTATCATTTTAAACTTGTACAATAACAAATTTCCGGCGTTGTTGGATACCGGTAGCGAAATTTGTGCGTTGAGTGAAGAAGATTGGTCACAAATCGGAGAATCCCATTCAATCATTCCCACTTTCCCATGTACTGGAATTCGAGTTACAGGGGCGTTCAAAACTAAGCAACTTCGAGTTCGGCAACAATCTCTCTTGACTTTTTCTATTTCAGGTTCGGAGTTCGGTCACGAGTTCTTACTAATTCCAGATCTTGCATTCCCCATTATTTTAGGCATAGATTTTCTGAGACTATACTCTGCGCGTATTCATTTAGGAGCCGAGAAAATATTTTTTCAACTAGCAGAATCGACATTAGAAGTTTCATTAAGTGGTTCGTACACCGGTTATGATACCGAATCCATGCAAATGAAAATTGTGCGTTGTAAAAAAATTGCGATTGTGTCAGACGTAAATGACGAAAACTACAATTATGCACCGAGCGACGAAGAATTCAAATCAGTTATCAATAGCGTCGAGTTAACTGCAGCACAAAGAGATGCATTTGCAAGCCTCTTGCGCAATCAACGAGCTATTTTTACTGAAAGACCCGGTTATGTGACTGAGTACGAGCATCATATCGAGATGAAGGATCTAACGGAGTTTTGTTTAAGACAGTATCCGGTACCTATCAGTCATCGTGAAGCCGTTCAAAAACAATTAGATTTAATGGAAACTTGAGGTGTGATCGTTAGAGATGCCACACCTTATGTGTCACCCATTATGACAACGGTCAAAAAGAACGGTTCGGTACGAATTTGTTTAGATGCAAGGCATTTAAATACCGTAATGAAACGCGAATATGAGTCCCCTAGACCAGTAGAAGAAATTTTGCATACGCTCAACAAAATCGGATTCATGTCATCAATCGACTGTACGCATGGTTATTGGGCAATACCGTTATCGCCACAATCACAAAAATTTACTGGTTTTCGATTTAATGGCCGCACATACTGTTTCAAAACTCTTCCTTTCGGCCTTTCAACCAGTGTCAACGCGTTCACTCGCTGCATGTCAAAAATTTTAGGACCTTCTTTCGAACCGTTCGTGAAAGTCTATGTTGATGATATTTTGATCATATCGGAAACTTTCGAAACTCATATTGACCATTTGAATAAAGTTTTAACTCGTTTGAGAGAAGCAGGGTTCACCCTTCGACTTTCAAAATGTGTTTTTTTCAAAACCGAAATGAAGTTTTTGGGCGACGTAGTGAACCGTGAAGGATACCGGCCGGATCCGAATCGCACTCAAGCCATTTTGGATTACCGTCTTCCCAAAAATGTCAAAGAACTACAGCGTTTTTTGGGGATGGCAAATTTTGATCGGTCATTTTGCCGGAATTTTCACAAACCGCTGCTCCTCTGATGCAACTTCTCCGAAAAACCATAAAATGGAGATGGTCTGAAGTTGAACAAAAATCATTTGATCGACTTAAAGATTTATTGTGTCAAAATACTTTGTTATATCACCCAAAAACTGATGTTCCTTTGTGTGTACAGACTGACGCCTGTGACACAGGAATTGGTGCGCAACTCTTTCAAGTAGTTGAAGGGCAGCTTTATCCCGTTGCTTGGGCCAGTAGGTTGCTACTTGATCGCGAAAAGCGCTATCACATCAATGAAAAAGAGACGCTCGCTCTGGTATTGGCCCTCAATAAATTTCGTGTATATTTATTAGGTCGCCCCTTCATTGTCTACACTGATAATAGCTCCGTAACGTACCTTCAAAGTTGTAGGCTGTTGTCAGCTCGGATAGCCCGATACGCCCTTGCCATCCAGGAGTACGATTTCACTCTGAGACATATTCCAGGTTCGCAAAATCTGGTCGCAGACTCTTTGTCCAGATATGCGGCCGTCCGACCCCCCGCCCCGTCCGACAATCTTTTCAAAATTTATGCTGGCTTATCTCTTCCGAATGGGATCAAGACCGAACTCAAGCATTTACGTCAGGGTCAACGCGAAGACTCGAAACTACGCGATATCATCGAGAACTTGTCCGAAGACCCGAAACTACGGTCTAGGTTTTTACTACACGACGGATTACTTTAACTTCGGCAGAGTGAAGATGAATTCTATCGGCTCTGTATTCCGAAAAATCTCATCGAACAGATCGTCGAAACGTATCATCGGCTCTTTGGCCACTTCGGTTCCTATAAAACCTGGAACGCCATGCGCTATGAGATGTGGTGGAGTAATATGTCTCGAGATATCAAGCGAGTAATAAAAAAATGTCTTATCTGCCAACAAGCCAAGTCTAGTTTTTTGCCAAAGCCTCCGTTGCAACCAATTATACCAGAAGGAAGAAATGGCGTGTTGTCTATCGACCTCTATGGGCCACTTCCAAGAAGTCGAGGTGGGGTTACATTCATTTGTGTACTCCTAGACGTTTTCACGAAATACGTCACATTATACGCCTTAAAGAAAGCCACTACGCGGGCGATTCTTCATCGTCTGACGAAAGACTACTTTCCTAAAATGGGATTTCCGGAAAGCGGGTTGACTGACCACGGGACGCAGTTTACTGCTCATAAGTGGACTCAGACCTTGGAAGCTTCAGGTGTTCGGGTGATGCGGTCATCTGTTCGACACCCACAATCCAACCCTGTTGAGAGGGTAATGCGGGAAATTGGTAGGCTTTGTCGTACCTATTGTTACGATCAGAATACCCGATGGGCCTGTGAAATTCCAAATTTCACAACGTTCATCAACTCCCTAGTACATGAATCTACCGGGTACAGCCCTCGTGAACTCCAGTTAGGCGAAGAACGGATTCGGGTGCTGCCAACCAAGTTGCAGGGCCCGCGTACCGATCAGGAACAGAAAACGGTAGAGAAAAAATTGATTCTTGCACGGGAATCTCTGCTGAGCGCCGCCGCTCGTCGTTCGGTAAGACACCCATCGCGCCCTTGGAAAGAATTTCGTCCTGGCGACAAAGTGTTGCTAAAAGCCAACGTGGTGTCCTCTGCAGTCAAATCCGAAACGAAAAAATTCTTACTTCTCTTCGAAGGACCTTACGTGGTAAAAAAGTTGGTTGGAGTGGCTACATACGTTTTAATGGACGAAGAGACCCAGCGCGAAAGGGGTACGTTTCATGTCAGTAAACAACAATAAATGTGAAAAATATGTCTCTTGGCAGAGATATCCCAATTCTTTCGCCATTGACGCTTTCACTCTGAATTGGACATTTTTGAATTTTTATTGTTTTCCCCCATTTATCCTAGTTCTAAGATCCATACAGAAAATAATCCATGACAAGGCTGAGGGTATAGTGGTTGTGTCACAGTGGCCCTCGCAACCATGGTACCCTTTTTTCCTAAGACTCATTGTGGGACAACCAGTAACCTTCAACCGAAACGTTAACTCATTATCATGCATTTTCAACAGGCCACATCCACTAGCTCAGCAAATTTCCCTGGTGGCAACGAAGTTATCCGGAAATCTCTACTAGCCGAGAATGCCCCCGAATCAGCCATTGATACAATTGTTTCCTCCATATCAAACTCAACTGTGAAACAGTATGAGTCCACATACCGTCTATGGTGGAAATATTGTTCAGAAAGAAAAATATCTGTATATCAAGCATCTAGGAACAATCACATTGACTTTTTGCAACACGTAGCATAAGAAAACGATTACAGGTATGGTTCTGTGAACTCGCATCGATCGGCATTATCCTTGATCCTGCCAGGCGAACTTGGAACGGATTACCTCGTACGCAGATTCATGAAGGGTATTGCTCGGCTAAGACAGTCTTCTCCAAGATACATTTACATTTACAACTTTACTGACACTGAGCACTGGTAGCAGACTTCAAACCATTTCGCTGATTCGGATTCCTAACATTAACTTCAGCTGCCAGGAGAAGATACAAATTTTCATAACGGACCCGATTAAGACCTCGGGCCCTAATAAATTACAACCCACACTTCAGATCTCTTACTTCACAGAAAACCGATCACTCTGCGTGGCAACAACACTGCAAGAGTACCTAAAAGCCACAGAACACTTGAGAAATCCAAACAGTGGAAAACTGTTTATCATACCTAGGAAACCTTATTCGACAGCGAATAAACAAACACTTAGCAGGTGGTTGAAGAACATGCTAGACGCAGCCAGAATAGATATCTCAAAATTCAAGCCACACTCTGTAAGACATGCTTCGACTTTGGCAGAACTAAGGGAAGGTATATCAGTTGAAACCATCTATAGAATGGCAGGATGGTCAGAAAAAACAGCAACCTTTGCTGAATATTACAATAGGTCACTATACAAGGAGACAGACTTTGCAAACTCTATTTTAGGATTATGAAATACTTATAAGGATATTAATTTCTTGTTCTCATTACTTAAGCACTATCCTTTGTTTTTAGTCTTAACATGCCTAATTATGGTCAATAAAGAGTTATGTTCGTTCATGCCCGACTGCAAAATTCATTTAAATATCTACGTTGTGATCTATCTTCGGACTGGATCGAGCATAATTAAACGATCAAACGAACTTACCTTAAGTGAAGTTCGATCGTGATTATGCGAAGCATCCAGTACGAAGAAAAAATGATCCCGCCAACACCGTCTACCCCACAGTTGCAGTCTAAGGCTAACGAATAAACAGGATTCTGCATACTTTGAAGAAACTAAGACTGCTGACAGCGGACGGGACGAGCGCGGCAGGGTGGGGAGGTGCAAATGCTTTTACTTTGAATTAAGGTGCACGGTAGGTCACCCAGGGTCGGACTACGCTGTATTCGGACTGGATGCTTCGCATAATCATGATCGAACTTCACTTAAGGTAAGTTCGTTTGATCGTTTAATTATGGATATGCAAGATATAGTGGACGCGCATATGTATTTTCGTGGGCTTTGAATGAAAAAAGCAAGCGACCTATTTTAACTTATAGTACCCATTATATAGGACGTCACACCACTCCTTGGCCACCCCAGATATGCGTCGTTCACCCCTTGCAACCCTCCAAATGTTGGAAATTTTCGAATGACCGTATCTCGATAACTATTCGAGCTAGCGAGATCGTTCTGACGATGAAATGTTAATTTTCCTAATGCGAATTAAAGTTAATATGACCGCATTTACTGTTTTTTTTTTAAATGTGTCGAGATATTTTGAAAAAAGGAATATTTTCACATCAACCCTATAGATTTTAATTGAATGATTTCAAAAACAATAGTTTTTTCGAAAACATACCTGAATTAAAACTGTTTGCTTATACTCTCAGCTTCATTTTGATAACAACATAAATATACTCTCGATTGTCTAAAGTCGTATTAAACGCGGTGATATCGGAAGAACGCATGTTCTTCTTTCGACTTGTCTGAACCAACGTCTGCCGGCGTAGGCGTCGTCTTGCATTGAATTTCGCTCATTAGTCGAGATGTAAGGTGGTGTATAGAACTAGGTAAATTGTTCAGAAGTTTTTTGAAGAATAATAAGTGAACAATATAGGTTTCAGTTATATTAAACGTGGATTCGCTATCAGAACTTAACTTTGCTTTGTGCATTTTTTGCCAAACGAACAATAATTGAAATTAGTAAAAAAACTACAGGACACGATATGTTGATGAAGTTTATGAAATTGAGAATTGACCTAAAATATCCTGACTATATTCATAAGGAGCAATTATACTCCATAGTTACAACGCTTGATATGAGGAATGACTCTGGATTACGGCATTCAGAATGCTACAATACCCATAAGAGAAGTTTAGAGCGTTTACAAAAATCGCGTGCTTTGGCTCTTTCCACCACTGGTTCTAAAAATGTTTTAAGATCGAATGTTCTCAAACTCAATGATTTTTTTTTCTTTTGCAAACAAAAAGTACACGAAAAGGTATCCTCTACATACGATCGTAACTGATGAAGCAGGTATGAAATTGAGAGATGCAGTTCAGTTGGAGGCAAGGAAGAATTTAAGGTCAAATTACCTGTATTTATTCCTGAAATAGATGCTCGTGCATTATGAAGTGAAATATCACAGACAAATATGGTAGATGTTCTCAGAAAATCCAGCTATATACCAGAAAGTCATCTTGAGAATAATGTAGCTGCATCGGAAGTAGAATTGTTGAGTAAGTTGCGAAGTATTGTATGCGCTGGTACTATAATGAATATGTAGGATGTTATTTTTCAAATTCTAAAAATCCTTCCAAACCCCAAAATGTATGCTTACAGAGTGTGAGAGATCATACTATCAGAACTTTTATGGAAATAAATTCGAACACGATGAACGAAGATACACGTGGCGGAGAAGTTAAACCCTCTTTAGTCAATGCATTGAATTTCAACAATTTGAGCATACCTTCCACATCAAATATAGAAAAATCATTAGATAAGATGAGTGAACAATACGAAAATAAGAGAATATGACAAAACCCACTGTTGTTATTTATGTAATAAAGAATGTCTAAAAATGGCTAGACAACTAGAATTTAAACATCACAAGTAGCAGTAGCAAAAATTTTTGCAAAAGAAAACATTCTCCAGAAAAATGGAAAGATTACTTGGAACTCATTAGAGATGGCGATTTCTATCATAATACGGAAGTTCTTTCATCTAAAAATGGTCCTCTTATACTTTGCAGACATCTACCAGTTAATACTGAAAATATCCTCACACACAATAATTCTGGACCATGTCCATATTGTTTGGGGTTCATGGCGAAATAATAATAATATTTTTTTTTATTGGCAGTTTCTTTCAAAATACAGACATACAATGAAATTTTGTCAAAAAGTAGGATTTAACATCTGCACATGATATTGCACATGGCAGATCTTCATCAAATCATTCTTGTTACGACATGCAAAAGTAAGTACTTTGGGAAAATCTTCCAAAAATACTTTGGTAAAATATGTTCGTTCAGCAAGTAATTCGTTAGTAAATTCGATGCTTTTCAAGTGCGAATCGAAATTAAGAAGCCAAATATTAGATACTTGAAGTGTGTGTGTGTGGGTGTGTGTGTGTGTGATTGGGTTTTTGGCTTTGGGGTATACCAATTGAAATGTTACTCTTCGAGCAACATGCTAATAGTCAGAAGGAACTCATAAGACAGTCGATGCGACAACTTGCAAGACTACTACATGTATTCAGAGGGAGCAACCCCGAATTCAGCAACAAGAACTCAAAATACTTCATCGACCCCATACATTTTGATGTCATAGTCAATTCAGTAAAGAGACTGTGCAAGGCAAATATCAAACCTTCAGAAAAAAACAGATTACGACATTCCATCATTGGCTTTGAAAATTGGACATAGTTTGAGGAAATGTATAGGATTTTTAAGAGGACAAGCTTTGAGAGTAAAAATATTATCTTCTTTTTTGAAGCTCTCGGACTGATAGTGGAAAATACGAGTTTCGTCGAATGCTCTTTCAACTTTAGTAAAGAGGAAGATAAACAGTACATCACTTCTACCTTTAACACATGTCCTTATGAAATTGAATAAATATCTCATGAACGAAATTGGTATATTTTACTAAAAAACAACCCATGTGGGACAGTTGCTTGGTTGAAATTGGCACAGGCAACCCTATCAAGAATGATTTTGTTCAATAAACGAAGAGTAGGGAAAATGTCACGCATGACGATCTCCCAGTATGCTTTGAATCCAAACTGGAGGAATCGACCAAAGAACTTCAAGAGAGTTTGACCCCCTTAGAACGAGGGCTTGCTTAGAGCATGAAATTGCTGCAGATACCTGGGAAACGTGGCAGAACAGTACCTGTATTACTCTGAGGAGAAATGGTTGTAGCCATAAATATTCTCATTTCGACTAGGCTTTCGGTAGGTGTTAACATAATCCATATATGTTCGCAAGACCAAATGAGGATTCGATGCATAATATCAGAGGACTGGATGCTTTGAGGTCGGTTGTTGAAAGTGCAAGACTAATCTCACCAAAATCAATAATGAGCACTAGACTGAGAAAACACACTGGAACTGTATGCCAAGTTTTTAACTTACAAGAGCGAGAAATAGATTGGTTGGCAAGACACAGAGACATGATGTTCCTGTCTACCGTTACAACCGGACAACATAAAAAGGATTAGCGTGGACTTCCTCAGAAACCGGACAATAAACAGCGGACCAATACAACACAACACAAAGAGAGGATGCCCACAAGGCTCAAGTCTCGGACTCTTCCTTTGGACGACCGTAATGCAAGACTGGTTCCACACAGTAGACAACGAAAGATTTAGAGACCCACAAATTAACATCCAAGCGTTCGCTGATGACCAGATCGTGATCATAGCTGGCAGAACACATAAACAAATACAAGACAGATGGACAAAAGTATGGAGAGGATGCGGAAAATAGGCAAAAAAACAATAAGTTAAAATACAACGAAGCCAAAACGGAGGCGATGTTTATCACAACGAATACACAACAAACACCGAATATAGAAACGGATGAATACAGACCAACAAATAAAGAAAATATGAAATATTCAGGAATCCTAATCGATAGGAAAATGTTGTGGATAGACCATATTGAACAAATAAGGAGTAGGACGCAGGAAATAACAAATAAACTATTCGTTATAGCCGGAAGGGAATGGGGAGCAAGTAGAGATATGCTCAAAATAATATACGAACAGGCAGTAAAGCCACTAATACTATACGGGGCACAGATATGGGGACAAGGAGCAGAAGATTCGAAAATAAATAGACACCTGAGGGCGACAGAAAGACCCTACCTTCGGCTATAACTAGAGCATACAGAACCGCACCGACAGAAGCACTTCACGTACTGGCAGGAGTAACACCCCTACAGATAGACGCCGCAATAGAATACACGCATAGAAGCGAAAATAAAAACGACATCATGGCAAACAAAAACAAACACTAACAAAAGCCACAACCAGCCAAAACCAACAGAGAAGTACCAGAAATAAGAAATAATGGAACACATATATACACAGACGCCACACTCACAGAGAACCACGAGAGAGCATAAGGTATAACAAAAACCAAATACCACATACTGTGGCTAGATATAGGCAGAGGAATAACGGACGGAGATAACATACATATAGCAGAATCAATTGACATCAAAACTGCTATCGAATGGATTATGGATAATGAAGAAGACATAACCATACACACCGACTAAAACAACGCAATAAAAAGAATAAGAAACAAAAACAGCACAGATAAGATCATAAACAAAATACAGAAACACATACAAGATAGACTGGATAACGACCAAAGAGTACAGATGATACACTCGAACAGGAATACAGCTGGAATGAAGAAAGCAGAAAGGACTGTTAAAAGACATCTAACAGATAACAGGGTAGAAGGATATAACAAGAACAAAAAAGAGCTGAAACACGAAAAAAAAAAATAAGAAAGTGACGACAAGGCAAACACTCTGGAACACCACATACAAAGGGAGGAAAACACTCATTATTCCCAAAGGTCAGCATTAATAGAACAGATCTAACCTGGAAAACAATACAAATGATAACAGGACACGGACACCTACAAGAATATTATGGCCAATGCAGTTGTGGAAACGGAATTGAAAACCAGGAGCATGTCATGAACATCTTGCAGCATTAGACAAAGAGAAGAAGCAAGGGAAACATTAAGAACATACCTAGCCAGCAAAAATATGCAATACCCCCCAGATAATCGATCGTAACAACAATAACAGCGAAATCTTGAACGAGATAAACAAATGGGGAGAACAGATGATTGCACACGATGACTAAAGTAGAAAAACCCCAAACAACAAACAAACAAATAAAATTAAAAACAACTGATGACCTATATAGCCAGCTAGCTGACACCATCGGAAATCACCAAACGATAAATTCAAATTCAGATTCACACGAAGAGTTGAGGAGCACAACTCGGTATTAATCAAAGGCTTTTCCCCACTAATTTTTGGACGAAAGGATGTTGGGATGGGTTTTCTTGCCAGGAGATTTCGACAGATGGAGAGTAGCAACATGGCCTCATGCCGCAAGGTAGGCAGGCCTTCCACACTCCCTAGGGGTTACCACGAGCAATCGACACGACTTCCTTCTCCTTACGTTTCACCACTTCTCGCCTGCGATGTCGTAGGCGATCGTAGGCGAGAAGTGGTGAGACGAAACGAGAACGAAGTCGTGTCGATTGCTCGTGGTTCCACTGCTGGACTGTGGTAAACACGAGTTTCTATGTCTACCGTTACAGACTACACGAATCTGCAGTAGAGTTGACTAAAATCAACCATATCTTAATGACTGTCGACTGTGGTGATGTATCCAAATTCAAGGGCCGGTCTCTCTGAGTAAACGATTTACAAAGTACTAGCCAAAATTATTTTGTTTGCATCTGTTTTCTCTATTTCTATAAGATAAGTCAAATCAGTTCACAAGAGCGACATCGCTTCACCCCACAATGTATTTTTTTCTGATTTTTCAGACGTTGAGGTAAGTGAAGTCTCGGACGTAGAAAGTGAATCAGGTGGGCATGTTCATTTCCAGCCAACACTTGATATTTCACTCCAATTTTTCAGACGATGAACAGTAGCATGATTTGAAATCTAACGAGCCATCGACAAATCAGGTCAGGACTGAAACTAAAAAACGTTAGTATAAAAATGGTTGTTATTCCATACCAATTTCTATTCTCTAATATTTTTTTCGTGATCCAATAAAAAAAAAACAAGAGAGGAGTAGGACCTTAGTAAGAGGAAGAAAAATCTGCAATTTGAAATTGTACCTGGAAAAGTTCTGTGCGGGGAATGCATTTCGAATTCAGATAGTGCACTTTCAGAGAGAATGTAGAAAGACGTCAAGTATTATGTCAAAAACTATTTAACGAAACTGTCAAAAGTAATATCAAAGCCCAAATGAAGTTTGGAAATACATGGTAACTCTTTTCTTTTTCAATTATCTATAGAGATATTCCAATAAATTTCAAAATTGAAAAGAATTCATCATATTCGAATATTGTTATTGACACTCATTGGCGTAATGAAAAAAGTGTAGTATGAATCATTTGCCATATAATTTACTCATTGTACTACTCACAACAGTAGCTATTTCTTACCTCTGAGGGGACAATTTTGAATGCGATATTTCTTTTCAATCAGACAAAAATGCTGAATTCCGAAAATAGAACTGGATGGACATTGGCGAAATCCAAGTTTTGGCAAAACTGCCGTAGCCGAAAACTGAAAACAAAACATTTTATCCCACGATGACGTAATGAGGATGCGTGTATGTCCCCACTAAGGTGGAGGTGTGCAAGTTCCCAGAGCACCGAAAAAATTCTCACACATAACCCCACAGAGATAGGTGTACAGACGCACACACAGAGCAAGTTAAATAAAAACTTTCAAAAACAAAGCTGTCCCACCATCACAATATGATTGTTGAGTAATGAATGTATAAATACAAATACTAGACCAATCGTTACCAACAACATAACTGTAAAGTTCACTATTTGCTCGTTGGGAAATAGAAATAAAACACTTTATTTAACTGCACACTTTAGTCTCGACTCCACAAACGTCTCGCATCTACTGACTCCCTAGTCATCGATGATAGCTATCGCTTATGTAATCGACCACCAATTCTTTATTAGTAATCAGTATACGGGGCCATACACTACATCTCTTCCTTTTTCTAATGTAACTTATATGTGAAAATAACACGAACATTTATACGTTTTCACAACCTGATATTACCATGGCTAACTTAATATAAATACAAAGCATATATAAGTATTCTATTCATATAAGTATGTATCAAAGAACAACAATTAAAATAGCAAATAATATTAATCGTGAAAATAATAAGTAATAGTGACCTGAACAATATTGTAACGAGAAAGAAGTTATAACAATGAAGTTTTAACAATTTGAATCGTCACACACACTCCATTTTCCTTCTATTTTCTTCAGATGAACGATGTTTCTTCTACATTCCTGACCAGAGTCGTCATTTCGAATCACAACATCCCCACCTGTTTTATCGACCACTGTGTGTGTGCTTGGGTCGAATTCTGGCATTGTTTTATTTTCTCTAATCAATATTTTCTTGTAGACTTTATCGCCCAATTCCAAGTCCGTTTCTCCAGCCCTCCTTTTTCTATCACCATATTCTTTTCCTATCACCATATTCTTTTCCTATTTGTTTTTGTGTTTGGTCTTTTTCTCTGGCATGTTCTTCAAATATGCTATTTTCGGTATCACCAGAACTAGGGATCTTATCTCTGAATTGGCGTCGAAAGAATAACTCACTTGGTGTTTTTCCAGTTGTTAAGTGCGGAGTACTATTGTACATCATTTGGTAATCTACCAGTTCTTGTCGCCAATTTTTCTTGAGTGCTTGACTAATTTTAAGCCTCTTTAAGATATCCCGGTTCTGTCTTTCAACCTCTCCATTCATCTGGGGCCAGTATGGAATGGAGTTGAATATTTTTATGCCGTTTTTTTCGAAATACGTTTTTATTTCCTCACTTATAAATTGTTTGCCGTTGTCGCATGTGATAGTCATGGGAAACCCCAATCTTGAAAATATATCTTTCAAGATGTTTATTGTGCTCATAGAGGTGATGCTCCTCATTATTTTTATTTCTTTGTAGCGACTAAAATAGTCAACTATTACAAACAAATGTTCTCCTGTAGGCAAAGGGCCCATAAAGTCCATGGCTACGTCTATCCAAGGTCCTGTTGACAGTTGCCTCCTTTTCATTGGTTGAGGGATAGTGGGTGTTGAAACTAACAGGCACCCTTTACATGTTTTCACGATCTTTTCAGCATGTTCATCTATCTTTGGCCACCACACTTTCGTTCTGAGCCTACCCTTCATAGCCACTATTCCCGGATGACCTTCATGCGCTGCGTCTAGTACACGCTGTCGCAAGTTCTTTGGATTCACTATTCTTGTACCCCTCAGGAGAATATCACCACACAGACAAAATTCCTCCTGGAAGATTTGGCACCGCTTCACAGACTCAGACCAGTTGTTGTTTTGAATGCCATCTTTGAGTTCTAATATCTCTTCATCAGTTTGTGATGATTCTTGTATTTCCTGAATCGTTACTGCTACGGGGCGAGCCAGTTCGACAATTTGGCTAACCTGATCGTATGCCTCGAAGGATGTGCTAGGATTTGTTTGGCACAATCGAGATAGAGGATCAGCGATGTTTGTTTTGAAGTTGAAAGATTGTAATCGTAAAACCCATCGTTCTATTCTTGCGCACGGACGAGATCTAGGTGAGAATATAACTTCAAGTGGTTTGTGGTCTGTGACCAGTTCAAATTCATCTTTTCCATATAAATAGATACCAAAATGCTCTACTACCCATACCAAAGCTAGAGCTTCTTTTTCAGTCTGGCAATACCTTTTTTCGCAATCTGTGAGGCTTTTATTGCCGTACGCGATGATTCTGGGGCCTTCCTTATCAAACTGTATGAGAACTCCAAGACCCACTGGACTTGCATCTGCTACGACTTGGGTTCTATCGCTAGGGTCATAGTAACCCAAGGTTTTGATATGTGACAGTGATTCTTTGAGTTTTTTGAAGTTATTGTTTCGGTCTTCCCTTCAGTATTTTATAATGTTTGCGTGCTTACTCAATTTCATCCGCAATAATTTCCTCAATGAGTCTGTTAGAGTAGCGAGATTTGGTATCCATTTACCGACGAAATTGACTAAACCCAAAAAACTATGTACTTCTTCTATTGTTTTTGGAGCCCGAAAAGATTGTATTACGCTTACGTAATCTTCTAATGGTCTGACCCCCTCCGGCGACAACCTATGTCCAAGAAATCGAACTTCCGTAATTTTGAAAATGCATTTACTTTTATTCAGAAGTACATGGTTCTCGCGCAAAATATTCAATATATTTCGAACCCTATGATCATGTTCTTCTTCACTTGTTCCATAAATTAGGATGTCATCAATGAAATTAACTGTACCTTGATAAGGTAGTAGCATTTTTTCCAGAGTCTTTTGAAAGATTTCTGGGGCAGATGTTATTCCAAACATAAGCCTTTTGTACCTGAAGAGACCTTTACTACTAATAAAGGTGGTTATGTACCGTGATCTCGGAGAAATTTCGATTTGATGAAACGCATTCTTGATATCGAGTCTGGAAAAATATTTAGCTTTTCGAAAATTTGGTAAAAGGCTGTTCATAGTGGGTAGAGGATAATTTTCCCTCAAGGTAGCGGTATTAGCCTTGCGCATGTCGATGCATATTCTGACGTCACCGTTCTCTTTGAGAACAGGAACCATGGGTGATACCCATTCAGATGGACCTTTTACCTCTTCTATTATGTCAGCTTGCATAAGCTCCTCAAGTTTCAGGTTGATTTTTTGTTCCAGAGGTATGGGTATCCTCCTATAAGGTTGGCTCACAGGTTTAACGGTTTTATCGATGGGAATGTGAATGAGAACATCTTTGAATTTTGGGAAAATTTCAGAATTCAAGTTATTAATGTTCAGGCCTATCTTGAGGACTCCTAAAGAAATTGCTGTTTGTTTGCCTAACAAATTTCTCTTTCCATCCTTTATGACATAGAAAGAAGCCACTTCTTTTTGAGGTCCAATTTCGATTATTGCTTCAAATGAACCCAAAATTTCTAGGGGATCTTTAGATCCATAACCGAAAAATACTTTGTTAGGCTTTTTTATTTGATTTTGAACTACTATTCCGCATTTCTTTAGGGATCTTGTAATCATTTATGATATTGGATTTACATCCAGAATCTATCAACATCTTAATTACAATACCTCCTACCTTACAATCTACCACATCGTCATCGTCAATGTGAAATACATACTCCACATCTTCTTGGTTTTCTACGTAGTCCACTTCTTCATTTCTTGGCTGTCTTTGCTTGAATTTTTTTGGTGGCGGTCCCCTCTGGTTCTTATTAATTTTTTTTTGAGCGGCAACACTATTCATAATGGCATCTAAAGTTACATTTCCGACATACTTTATTGACTGCTGGACAATCGTGTACTTGGCCCTTTTCTATTCCAGATCCGCATCTCATACATTTTGCTGTTGAGAGTATGTTCTTCTGACGAAGTAGATTGACGGTTGTAGCTGAACTACAACCCGGCTTCTCGGTGAACTCCGATATTTGCCTATCAACAGTTTCTGACGAGATTGCTTCGGCGATAATTTTTTCCAAAGTAATTGAATCCCCAGTAGCCAAGATTTTCTTTTTAAGTTCAACGGAGAGGCACTTCTCGGTAATTTGGTCAATTATTTGTTCTTCTACATTCATGAACTGGCACTTTTCGGCTTGGTTTCTCAGTCTTACTAAAAATTTCCCAAATTTTTCTACTGTTTCTTGTTTCAAAAGTCGAAATTGGTGTCTCTCGTAAATTCGACTTTGCTTCGGGGAAAAATATTGATCAAGTTTTTCAATGGCGATAGTATATGAATCACCATCCTCACAATCAGTATATGTGACATTTGCACCAGGTAAGTTGTAAAAGATTTCTTGAATTCCTAGTCCTCCGAGGTGTAAAAGATTCGCTCTCTTTTTCTTCGGATCAGTTATAGAGACAGCTTCCAAGTATATTTCGAGGGCTCTTATCCACTTTCTCCATCGGAGTCCAACAGAACTGACATCTCCATCACAATCGAATGCTTCGAGAGATGGAATGTTCGACATCGTTTCTGAAATACAACAGCTTCATTTCATTCAGTTGTTCGGAAGCTTGCACATTTTGGTGTACTTTTACTTTTACATAGTATGTAAAAACGTATTAGAATTCAATTTTTTTTTTCTGTGTGTAACCAGTACGTTTTCACACAGTCATGTGTTTTTGTTCGATGTTTGACACCTACGCCCTTACGGCTTTGAATGGATGTGTAATGCATTCGGTGTTTGACACCTACGCCCTTACAGCTTTGATCAAATCTGTAACGCATCCGGTGTTTAACACCTATGCCATTACGGCTTTGAATGAATCTGTAATGCATCCGGTGTTTAACACCCATGCCATTACGGCTTTGAATAAATCTGTAATGCACCCGGTGTTTAACACCGATGCCCTTACTCTTTATACAGTCATGTTTTTATTTGGTGTTAGACACCTTTGCCATTACGGCTTTGAATAAAGTAATGCATCCGGAGTTTAACACCGATGCCATTACGGCTCCATGCCATTTTATCATTTATCCGGTGTTTAACACCTTCAATGTCCATTTAAGTTATATTTTGGTACTTACTTGGTATAGTTTTATCCTCGTCGCCAATGTAAAGTTCACTATTTGCTCGTTGGGAAATAGAAATAAAACACTTTATTTAACTGCACACTTTAGTCTCGACTCCACAAACGTCTCGCATCTACTGACTCCCTAGTCATCGATGATAGCTATCGCTTATGTAATCGACCACCAATTCTTTATTAGTAATCAGTATACGGGGCCATACACTACAATAACCAAAATATAAAAACACTCTTTAACAAATAGGATATGACAATTGACGAACGACTGACGTTCCAAAAAAAATTCTAACAATGGTCACCAAGATAATCGCTGGCAATAGTGTTGTTACGGCTCCTGAAAACAATGGTAACTTCGGTTGAAACAAAGTCACTTGACCCCCCCTGTGTTATTTGAAATTGTTAAATTGATGTGCACCCGCCCCCTCTAACAAGCAATCACAATGTCTTTCATTGCGGAAAATGATATCACAATGATACTATTCAAATTGGTTTTTGTCTCATGGGTGTACGTCGAACCGTTCAAAAGTTAAAAGGCGAGGAAGGACTATAAAAGCCGCACTGAATAGAGTAGAGTAGAGCAGAGTATTTTATTTGACTACATTACAAATATATGTTTGTATCACGTCATAAAAGGGACAATACTAATATTGAATTATTCAAATATGAAATATAGTTTACATGACAAATATAACAAATAGTGTAAAAAATATATTGTAAAGTACTGTAAGTAAAACTAAACGTAACATAGACAGAATGGAATTTTGGTGAGATGAGTTTTATTCTCTATACGGTTTGAAATGTCCAATGTATTCCTCCGAGGAATAAAATCATTATGTCAAGAGTAAGTTTTCTTTTTTATTTTTGAATAAGTGCATACTTGATGGTTTCAATTTGGCCAGTAATATATTGTAGAGATAGTCATTTAATGAATTTTTCCTGGATTTGCTCAAAAGGAACCGGTTCAATCTCAAATTTATGTGAAGTTAGCCACTCTTTTCCAGCCACGGTTTCTGACATGCAGACCGTCGAATACGGGATGGAGCGTTATTCACTGGCAGTGTTGCCAGATCTATTAAAAGCCTATACTTTCGATAACAAATGCCCAACAACACTTCCTGACTGAAACCAAATAACTACTGTGGTAGAAGTCCATTGTATCTCGAAGTGGAGTGGTATTGATTCACAATATAGAAAAACTCGAAGTCATCTTCAAATTTTTTTAATATTTCATCTGGTGTAGTGTGATGGCGAAGCCATCAATCAAAAATCACTCCATCGAACATGTTTCAAACCTATATAGGTTCATCATCAGCGAATTAGACAATTCTACAATAAAGAAGAAAAACATAACTATTTGTAATCCAGTAAGTTGTAGTGCTACTTACATGGAGAAGAAAATTTGATATGGATTTATGAAATTAAGTTTTCCCACATTTCAACAAAATTAAATGGGGGGGGTGAGTTAAATTCTACAATAAAGAAGAAAATTATGACTATAGGTAATCCATTAAATTGTGGTATTACTTACATAAAAAAGAAAAATACATAATTAAGATTAAACTATCGGAACATGAAAATCACCACATTCTACCAACAATGGGGAATATGGTGACAGGGTTAAGAGGTTTGTCCAGGTGACAACAACCCTGTAACGAATAGGGGGGTTTGGGGGCCTTAAGCCCTTTCTCCAAATCGAAATAAAAAATGGGCAACCACATGGATTAAGGATTAACTAGAGGCGAAACTACGAGAGGTTAACTGTCAAGTGCCAAGTTCAAAGTCGAAAGCAGCACAGAGAATGACAGGAGAGCCACAGACACAGAACGCAAAATTGAAGAAACAAAATTCTCCACATAGCAAGTAGTGTTCTGAGCAACCAGGTCTCATGTCATCCGTCTAAGCCAGTAACGTACAATAATGCTTAATATCAGACAGTGTGCATAAATAAAAAGCCAGATAATTAGGCAGAATTAATTCCGTAAATTTCATAAAAATTGAGTAAGGAGCCTTTCTGACAAACATTTAAAATTCTAAATCAGTGTCAATATCGAACTTGTGATTGTAATTAAGAATATGATTGGCGAACGAACTTTTAGTATTGTATTGATCTATATGTGGGTTTCTAGAGAAGAAAACAACATAATTCTGCAGTGTATAAAAACTGAAAAAAGAAACGCGGTGCCCCAAAATAAATTTGAATAGGAAAGAGGGCACCAGGTTTTGATTGCTTGAAACAGCACATACATTTCTTTGGACTCCCGTTTATATGACGAAAAAAAAATGTGCCTTAAAAACTGAGGAAGGAGTCGCGCTACCGCTAAAATAAAATCGCTATCGGAAAGAGGACACCGAAATGTGTCCGAAACATCATTCAAATTTCTTTGGACTCCCGTCCATATGCCGAGAAAAAAATAATGTATTTTCCTGGACCATGAAAACTGAGAAAGGAGTCGCGCTGCCGCAAAAATAAAATCGCCGTTGGAAAGAGGACATCGAGATATGTCTGAAACATTATTCAGATTTTTTTAGACTCCCGTCCATATGCCGAAAAAACATCAAAGTATTTTCCTGGACTATGAAAATTGAGAAAGGAGTTGCTCTGCCGCAAAAATAAAATCACCATTTGAAAGAGGACATCGCGATGTGTCCCAAACATCAGTCAGATTCCTTTGGACTCCCATCCATATACCGAAAAAAATTAAAGTATTTTCCTGGACTATGAAAACTGAGGAAGGAGTCGCGTTGTCGCAAAAATAAAATCGCCATTGGAAAGGGGACATCGCGATGTGTCCGAGATATCACTCGGATTTCTTTGGGAGTCCATATGCCGAAAAAAGTTATAGTATTTTTCTGGACTATGAAAATTGAGAAAGGAGTAGCGCTGCCGCAAAAATAAAATTGCCATTGGAAAGAGGACATCGTGTGTCCGGACCATATGCCAAAAAATATGTTTGAAAATAAGATGGTGCTAGATTATTTAGAATTCTGAAGATGAACACCATAGTGAGACAGTGAATTCTTTGGGAGACAGAAAAACAATTTTAAAGCATTAGACATAACAACAATGGAAGTATATCGTTTTGGTTGCAGAATACCACGAATTCTTAGATTTTGAAGTTGATTTACTTTATTTAAATCCTATGAAAATAATACTGATGAGCAGTAATCAAAATGTGAATCTTTGTGTTTCATACTGTTATTTTTATTTCCATTCAGAGAGTTTGTGTTATTCTAGAAGAAAAGTATAATTTCTTCTGTATTTCTTCGAATGTAGGTATAGTCAAAATGATTTTTGAAAGATAATAAATTATCTAAATGAACACCCAAATACTCAACTGTTCATACTATGTTTTTCAATTCTTTCATTATATAAGATCAAATATATATTATTGATATCCAGAGCTTTATATTTATATTTTGTTGTTAAGATCATTCCTTTCATTTTCGAAACATTCAGTTTGAGTTTATTCATCATTAAATAAACTTGAACGTCTTTCAACACTGCATTTATTTTTTGAATTGCTCCATCTAAACTGTTATCACTACATGCTAACAATGTGTCACCGGCAAAGAGGTTTATGAATTCACATTCAGTTGATAGTTCAAGATCAATCAAATATAAAATGAAATGTAGTGGGCCTATGACACTTTCTTGGAGAACTCCAACATCACTATCAAGTTGTTGTGATACATACCCATTGAAACGTACTCTTTGTCTACGATTACAAGATAATTATTTAGCCAGTGATATACCCCAGCCTCGATTCCATAGCTTGATAATTTTTTTGATAATCTATGGTCTCACAGGCCCTTTTCCAGTTCAGGAAAACACAGACAACATATTTGTTATCGTCCAACTCTTTTTCAAATTCACAAAGCGTGAGTTGTAGAGAAGATTCACAAGAATATTTTTAACGAAAACCCGATTGATTATTTATTTTTCTCTGGTGTTTTTGGCATCGACAGCTATGGTCATTAGCTATGTGTTCTGGATAGGAGTTGTTACTAACTCCATACGCCACCTCAGGAGCAGAACTGTTAATTAACAGTGAATCTTGTAGGATTATTCCCAGCCGACACGAGTCTAAATCAGTCAGACTTTCACATCTGAAAATTAAAAAAGCCCGCCCGGCTGGGAACCGAACATGGAACCTCTCGATTACCAGGCAGGCGCTGATTGGTTATTTATTGATATTTCATTATTGACAATGTGTTCAGGACTCGAGTAAATGAATGTTAAATTTTGTTTATTTTCCTTTTCATAACGTCTCTTCCCGTCAATAGCACCATGGCAGTTAGTTCATGCCAGCCCAATGTCAAATTACCCAAGATGGAATTAATTACTCAAGTTTGGGGGAGATTTGAAAGCTTGGCAAACTTTCAAAGACTCGTATGAATCCTTGATACACGATAATGATACATTATCCGATATTGATACATTCAATTACCTAATCTCTTCTTTGGAGAATGCTCCTTTAGCTCTTGTAAAAAAAACCCTTTAACTGGAAATAATTATTTGGTGTGTGTCAAACGTTACAATAATGAAAGACTTATTGCTAGTTCTTACTGGCACTCGGTGGAGCAAACAAAGAAAATGAGTTCTTCAGATGATCCGCGTGCATTACGGAATCTGCTGGACACATTTACTCAGAATCTTTCATTCTTAGAAAATCTTGGTTTCGATGTGAATGCATGAGATTTCATATTATTCAATATGTTGATCGAAATCCAGCAACATTAAAGATTGTTATTCAACCTTGGTCGAATTTATCGAAACTCAGTGTAAAGCTCTTGACACAGTGGCTTATAGTAACTCAAATCAAACAAAAAAGACTGTCCATGTCAAAAATAATTCTCCTTCTAGTTATATCTTTAGGCCTCGGACAAGCTCGGTTCTTTTGAGTCAATCAAATAAGCTGTCTTGTCAGTTGTGCCAAGCTGACCATATGATATATAACTGTCAACTATTTTTAGCCAAGTCTCCAAGTGATAGATTTTCTCTAGTAAAAATGAATAAATGGTGCTCTAACTGTCTGGGATCTAAGCACTCAGCTTCTAAATGTAGTTCCAATACTCTTTGTGAAAAGTGTTCTTTGAAGCATCACACTCTGTTGCATTTCGAAAATTCTCATGCGAGCAATGTTGAGAATACTTTTCTTCAGCCTACGACAATACCTCCCACGACTACATCAGTTGATCAACCCTCGGTCAGTCTCCTTTCACGTGCTAGTAGCACAGTCTTACTCTCTACCACATTGGTTGAAATTTCAAATGGAGATGGCAAGTATCATATTGCCAGAGCCATTCTCAATAGTGCAAGTCAGTCTAACTTTATAACTAATAAATTTATCAGCAGGTTAGGACTAAAGCCTTCCACTTCGATTCCAAATTCGGAATAGGGCACATCAATTCTCAGTCTTCTCAGGGAGTTTCATGTATTATAAAGCCAGTCAATAAATCTAAACCAACATTCACTCTCGACTTTGTCGTTTTGCCCACGATATGTGCAAATATGCCACTTGTCAATATATCAAGTGATAAGTTTGAGAGTTTCAAGAATTTGGGATTGGTTGATCCTCTTTTTAATATTTCGCAACCCGTGCATATGATCCTGGGGGCGGATATTTTTGGATTTATTCTCAAGGGGAATACAATATCTAACACAATCGATGATCCGGTCGCCCTTGAAACGGAATTTGGTTGGGTCATTCTCGGAAAAGTTATGAGTTCTCCTCCTCCTACAACTAATGCATATTTCGCGAGTGCGGAATTCTCTCTCGAGCATTTGGTAAAGCAGTTTTGGGAACTTGAAAAGGTACCAACTGATATAACTTCTTCCCCCGAAGATATGGTTGTGGAAAAGCATTTTGCCGAAACGCATGCGCGTACGGAAACTGGCAGATTCAAAGTGTTTCTTCCCTTCAAATTTCCAAACCCTCATTATGAAAATTCTCGAGACATTGCACTCAAAAGAAATTTTTCTCTCGAGCGAAGGCTTTCAAAAAATCCAGAACTCCCAGAAAACCCGATTGATTATTTATTTTTCTCTGGTGTTTTTGGCATCGACAGCTATGGTCATTAGCTATGTGTTCTGGATAGGAGTTGTTACTAACTCCATACGCCACCTCAGGAGCAGAACTGTTAATTAACAGTGAATCTTGTAGGATTATTCCCAGCCGACACGAGTCTAAATCAGTCAGACTTTCACACCTGAAAATTAAAAAAGCCCGCCCGGCTGGGAACCGAACATGGAACCTCTCGATTACCAGGCAGGCGCTGATTGGTTATTTATTGATATTTCATTATTGACAATGTGTTCAGGACTCGAGTAAATGAATGTTAAATTTTGTTTATTTTCCTTTTCATAACGTCTCTTCCCGTCAATAGCACCATGGCAGTTAGTTCATGCCAGCCCAATGTCAAATTACCCAAGATGGAATTAATTACTCAAGTTTGGGGGAGATTTGAAAGCTTGGCAAACTTTCAAAGACTCGTATGAATCCTTGATACACGATAATGATACATTATCCGATATTGATACATTCAATTACCTAATCTCTTCTTTGGAGAATGCTCCTTTAGCTCTTGTAAAAAAAACCCTTTAACTGGAAATAATTATTTGGTTGCTTACAATAACTTAGTCAAACGTTACAATAATGAAAGACTTATTGCTAGTTCTTACTGGCACTCGGTGGAGCAAACAAAGAAAATGAGTTCTTCAGATGATCCGCGTGCATTACGGAATCTGCTGGACACATTTACTCAGAATCTTTCATTCTTAGAAAATCTTGGTTTCGATGTGAATGCATGAGATTTCATATTATTCAATATGTTGATCGAAATCCAGCAACATTAAAGATTGTTATTCAACCTTGGTCGAATTTATCGAAACTCAGTGTAAAGCTCTTGACACAGTGGCTTATAGTAACTCAAATCAAACAAAAAAGACTGTCCATGTCAAAAATAATTCTCCTTCTAGTTATATCTTTAGGCCTCGGACAAGCTCGGTTCTTTTGAGTCAATCAAATAAGCTGTCTTGTCAGTTGTGCCAAGCTGACCATATGATATATAACTGTCAACTATTTTTAGCCAAGTCTCCAAGTGATAGATTTTCTCTAGTAAAAATGAATAAATGGTGCTCTAACTGTCTGGGATCTAAGCACTCAGCTTCTAAATGTAGTTCCAATACTCTTTGTGAAAAGTGTTCTTTGAAGCATCACACTCTGTTGCATTTCGAAAATTCTCATGCGAGCAATGTTGAGAATACTTTTCTTCAGCCTACGACAATACCTCCCACGACTACATCAGTTGATCAACCCTCGGTCAGTCTCCTTTCACGTGCTAGTAGCACAGTCTTACTCTCTACCACATTGGTTGAAATTTCAAATGGAGATGGCAAGTATCATATTGCCAGAGCCATTCTCAATAGTGCAAGTCAGTCTAACTTTATAACTAATAAATTTATCAGCAGGTTAGGACTAAAGCCTTCCACTTCGATTCCAAATTCGGAATAGGGCACATCAATTCTCAGTCTTCTCAGGGAGTTTCATGTATTATAAAGCCAGTCAATAAATCTAAACCAACATTCACTCTCGACTTTGTCGTTTTGCCCACGATATGTGCAAATATGCCACTTGTCAATATATCAAGTGATAAGTTTGAGAGTTTCAAGAATTTGGGATTGGTTGATCCTCTTTTTAATATTTCGCAACCCGTGCATATGATCCTGGGGGCGGATATTTTTGGATTTATTCTCAAGGGGAATACAATATCTAACACAATCGATGATCCGGTCGCCCTTGAAACGGAATTTGGTTGGGTCATTCTCGGAAAAGTTATGAGTTCTCCTCCTCCTACAACTAATGCATATTTCGCGAGTGCGGAATTCTCTCTCGAGCATTTGGTAAAGCAGTTTTGGGAACTTGAAAAGGTACCAACTGATATAACTTCTTCCCCCGAAGATATGGTTGTGGAAAAGCATTTTGCCGAAACGCATGCGCGTACGGAAACTGGCAGATTCAAAGTGTTTCTTCCCTTCAAATTTCCAAACCCTCATTATGAAAATTCTCGAGACATTGCACTCAAAAGAAATTTTTCTCTCGAGCGGAGGCTTTCAAAAAATCCAGAACTCTACTCTATGTATAAACAATTTATGAAAGATTATCTCAAATCTAATTATATGGAGCTCGTTCCTAAACATCAGTTGGACCGACCCTCGTATTACATCCCACACTTATGCGTTATTCGCCCGGAAAGTAAAACCACAAAGTTGCGTGTTGTGTTTGACGCTTCTTGTAGATGTTCAAATAATATTTCTCTCAACGACACTCTATTTTCTGGTCCTAAACTACAAAAGAATATTTTAGAGATTTTACTCAGGTTCCGCTCGCATCGTATAGCGTTCACCTCAGATATTCGCCACATGTTCCTTCAAATACTCGTCGCTCCCGAGCACCAAGACTTTCAAAGAATTCTTTGGCGATTTTCTAAAGATTCTCCTATAGAAGACTATCGTCTTTTAACAGTTAGTTTCGGCGTGACCTCTTCTCCTTTTCTTTCACTGAGAGTTCTAAAACAACTGTCAATTGATTATAAATTGCAATACCCCTTGGCTTCGAAAATTATCGATACCGATATATTTGTAGATGATGTAGTTCACAGTTGTTATTCCCTGGATGAAGCTCTTTTGGCAAAACAGGAGCTTATATCTCTACTCGGTAGTGCTGGGTTCGAGCTCAGAAAATGGGCAGTATAACCCCAACGAGTCTAATATTATTAAAATATTAGGACTGCAATGGAATCCTATTCAGGATATTTTCACCTATAAGGTGGCTCCGCTTGACGCATCTTGTACGAAGCGTAAACTACTATCTCAACTTGAAAGAGTTTATGATCCTCTAGGATTTTTAACTCCTCTCACATTCTTACTGAAATTACTCGTTCAGAATCTTTGGTCCCTTGGGATCGGTTGGGACGAAGTTCCTCCATCCTCAATTATAGATATTTGGAATCAACTGAATTCTGAGATGCAGTATCTAACAGATCAAAAAATTCCACTCAATCTAGCTCCCGACAAATATGTTACTTGTGAGCTACATGGCTTCTGCGATGCCTCAGAACGAGGTTATGCTGGAGTCATTTATCTCAGGGCCACCGATTGTAACCAGAACGTATTTGTTAGTCTTGTTTGTTCCAAGTCTAAAGTGGCACCTTTAAATAAAATATCTATACCAAAACTCGAACTCTGTGGTGCTTACTTACTCTCTAATTTGTTGAAGTTCGTACTTGAATCTCTTGCTGATAAGATACCTATCTCTCAGGTATTTGCTTGGAGTGACTCTTCGGTTACATTGGCATGGATAAAATCATCCCCCCACAAATGGACGACATTTGTCTGTAATCGCGTTACCCAAATCCAAGAAAACATTGCCCCTTCTCATTGGTTTCACGTTAAATCTGAACTCAATCCCGCAAATCCTGCGTCTAGGGGTCTATTGCCATCTGACTTATCCCATAGTCAATTATGGTAGGCGGGGCCAACATTCTTAATGTCCAAAACTAGTGATTCCTGTAACAGAAATTGAAAGGCGTAAAACTGTATTATTAACAAGCCTAGAGGATAATTTTGCTTTGACCCTTCTTGATAGGTTCAGCTCCTTGAAGAAAATTCAGAGAATTGTGGCATATATTCTCAGATTTTTGCACAATGTCAAACGACAAGAAAAACTTTCTCTGGTTACTATAACTCCCCAAGAAATGGAATCTTCTTTGAATACTCTCATCAAAATTACTCAACTCCAGGCCAGAAATTGGTCTAATGAAAGCTAAGAAGCCTCTACCCAAGCCTTTTAGAAAACTCACTCCATTTTTTGATTCCATGGGTATTCTCAGGGTGGGCGGACGACTTGTTCACTCATCCCTTCCCTTTGAGTCAAAACATCCTGCCTTACTCCCTAGTATATATACACCGGTTTACTCAACTCGTAATTGAGTATACACACAATCGCTTCCTTCATCCAGGGCTTCGATCCTTGCAGAATTTGCTTTTTCAACGCTATTGGATTTTCTCTCCAAAGCGAACCATAAGGAAGGTTATCTCCAACTGTATGAAATGTTTTCGTGCGAACCCAATTTCTTATCAACCGATAATGGAAAATTTACTCCCAGCTCGTGTATCCGAGGTTAAGCCCTTTTCGCATGTAGGTATAGACATGGCGGGTCCATTTGCTACACTGGTAAGAAGGGTTCGGGGCTCTAAAGCTTACAAATCATATGTATGTATTTTTGTGTGTATGGCCACGAAGGCAATGCATATTGAATTGGTTTCTGACCTATCAACTGAAGCCTTTCTTGCGGCTCTACGTCGCTTCATTGCTCGTAGGGGTAGGTGCTCAGATATATATTGTGATTCGGGTACTAATTTCGTAGGCGCTTCACGGTACATTTCATCTATAATGGAATCTGTAGCTCGTGAGGAGCAAACTTACTTTCACGTAAACTGCCCAAAAGCACCGAATTTCGGAGGATTGTGGGAATCCGGAATTAAATCTATCAAATCCCACTTGGAAAGGGTAATTGGGGATCAAATTCTCACATTCGAGGAGCTGAATACAGTGCTTGTGCAAATCGAGGCTGTTTTGAACTCTCGCCCTCTATGTGAATTGAGCTCAGATCCACAGGACTTGCAGGCTCTTACCTCCGCTCATTTTTTGGTTCTTGAGCCGCTCAATGCTCTGCCTGACCCCGACTCATCAGATATACCAATGAATAGGCTGACTAGGTTCAAATTATTGCAACGCTTACATCAGTCGTTCTGGGTCCGATGGAAGTCGGAATATTTACATACACTGCTCCAAAGGAGTAAGTGGACTCAATTAACAACTCCTATAGAACCTTTCTCTCTTGTCATTTTGAAAGATGATTCCTTACCATCTTTGAAGTGGCATCTCGGTAGAATCGAGTCGGTTCACCCTGGTCCAGATGGCGTAACCAGGGTGGTTTCAGTAAAAACTTGTAAAGGAGTATATACACGGCCGGTCAGCAAAAAAAAAACTTGCAAACTAGGTGAGCGATATTTTCGTAACTCGTATTTGAATACATTTTTTTTGTTTTATAAATGTTGGCATTATGTGAGCGATATTTTCAGGACTCGCGTATTTGAATACTATAATTTTTGTTTTATAAAATTTGCAATTTTAGGTGACCGGTATGTTCAGGACTCGAGTGAATGAATGTTAAATTTTGTTTATTTTCCTTTTCGTCGTGAAACAGTGACAGGGCTATTATTGTCCCACCCTTTTATCACGAAGACAGAGGACAGAGCAAGGTGTGCTCTCTATCAGGCCCTTCTACACAGTACTCGCTAGGGTGAACAGTACAAAAGACTCTCTTTCGTGATTTCACCGATTAAAGAAAGCAATAAGTTAATATGCAACAATAACACAAACTTTTCTACGTGTATGTATGTGTGTGTCTGGTGCAGCAATCAATGGTCGATGGTACAGCGGACGGCCGTCTAGAAGAACATCGCCAAGATTGTGCTCTAATGGACGTTATCAGTTGAGGTTGAGTGGGAACGGTCTTGTCACTGTCGAAATAAAAATTAAATTCACAGTCCACTACTCATATTTCTTGCACACAATGTGATCTACTAACTTGGTCATATACAGCTAATTCAAATTTTCTTCCAATGGAGGCAATGTATTTTGACTAGTCTGAATTCCGAAGAGTTAACGGTATTCAATATTTTCTGTATGGAAGCAAAGTCACGTGTTATGATGGAAAATCTACAACAAATACAAGGCCCTGATAACACCGACTACCCCAATTTATTTATTTTTTAATTTACATGTAACAATTTAATTTACATGTAACAAGGCTCAAACCATTAACAAAACCAGAAGAACTGAAAGAATTTCTTGAAAAAAACCTCGAAGGCGTAAAGTGTGAAGCACACAATATATTCATCCATGAAGGTAATCGTAAAACAGGAACAACTAAAAGATGCCTGGAGACGAGAAACCTGGCCAAATGGCGCTCTAGTGTCATTTTTTCGGAGGACAGGGACGACAATAGTAGCGTTGGGTCCCCAGACCTAGAGTTCATAAGTGGCCAAAACCCAGTGACCACGGAATATTTACAGACTAAACCCCTGCTATTCAACATTCAATCCTCTGCATCGGAAAGTGGGTGCGGCAGTGTCACAGTGGATAATAGAGAAGATGGATCCTCGGTTGAAACTGATGAAGAAAAATTTTTTTTTTACTTAAATCACAAGAAACTTTCAAATCACCATTGAAGAAGAAGGAAGTGCGTGAAAATAATAACATAAGCATTTATCATTTAAATATATTCGCGCACTAGCGAACAAAATAGACAGACTGAACGTTTTTTTAGACGAATACAATTATGATATTGTGTGCCTGACTGAACATTGGTTAGACGAGCAATGTCTCCAATTATGTAGAATCCCCAACTATAACCTTATCTCACAATATAGTAGGTCAAATAACATGCACGGGGGGCAGCCATATATGTGAGGAATGCCAACATACAGGTAAGGCCATTACCATTGAACAACTTCAGCATTGAAAGAGATATTGAAGTCTGTGGAATCGAAATAATAAATTTGCACATTGCCATAATTACAATATATAGATCCGCATGTGTCACAAATTGCGATTTATTCTTGAATAAACTTGATGATCTCTTAAACAACCTCTCTGATGAATTCACAAATATTATCATCTTAGGTGATTTTAACATTGACTTTTTGGTACCGTCTTCAAACATGTCAAAACTTAATCTTATACTAAACTCTTTCGGTCTAGAAGCCACTATCTTTGAAAACACCAGGGTTGAAAACGGTACACGCAGTTGCATAGACAACATCATCACCAATCTTACAAGAAATCAGTACTGTGAAACTGGAGTATCTGATCCATGTCTATCTGATCATTATGGCCAGTTTATAAAATTAAAGATTTGCGATACTATCAAAAAAACACCTCTCAAAATGTTAGTAGGCCTTCAGAATTTATTAAAGTCATTGGGAGAAGTAAACTGGGATTCATTCTACAATCTGCACAGTGTAGAACACAAGACGAGCTTTTTACTAAACTGCTATACGAACCTCATTCATGAGCACTTTCCTCTCAGGAAGATATCTGGGGTAGCCAAGGATAAAAATTACTGGAACAATGATTACATGAAAAGCATAAAAAACAAAGTACTAGCATTGAAAACAAGATACGATGTCAAAAATGATCGAACACATAAGCAAGATTTTCTACGTTTGAACAGTGAATATCAAAACATTGTCATATCGGCAAAAAAAAGTCATTATGACAACATAATTCTGAATTCAAACAATAAAATCAGAGATAGCTGGAAACTCATTAAATTTGAAATGATTGGTGAACGTACCAATATGAAAGAAAATAAATTTATATCCAATGAATTCAACTAATACTTTGCAAATGTTGGTTCTGAAATAACAAAAGGAATACCACAATCAGACCTGACTTCAAACCCATCTATTGAATTTGATATTGATAGTCCAAAATCGCCTAGATATTTTTTTATGGAGCCCAACACAATTTCGGAGACAACTAATGCAAATCATCAACTAATAAAACTCAAATTCTTTTGATGTGTATGACATCAATGCAAAAACCATAAAAGAAACAATAACACATTTGATTGAACCCCTAACAAATCTGTTTAATGCTTCCATTGTAGAAGGTAAATTTCCGGACGAATTCAAAATATCTCGAGTCACCTCCATCTTCAAGAAAGGAAATGAAAATGAAATTGGTAATTATCGACCGATTTCAATTGTCCCTAGTTTTGGCAAGATCTTCTACGAATACTTCTTAAAGCACAAGTTATTTAACCCAAACCAATTCGGGTTCATAAAATCTTCATCTACTTCTCATGCTCTGAAAAAAGTTTTGGGCAACATTATAGAAGGTTTTGAGAAAAGAGTACACACTGTGGCTGCTCTGTGTACCTGACCAAAGCTTTCGACTGTGTCTCACATTCAATACTTGTGGAGAAACTGGAGGCATATGGTATACGAGGGTTACCTCATTATCTATTCTCATCATATCTTTTAAATAGGCAGCAATGTGTTGTACTTGATTCAAATAACATTTCTAATATGAAACCCATCACATGTGGGGTGCCGCAAGGCTCAGTGCTAGGCCCGATTCTATTTATAATTTACATCAACGATATTTTTGCTTACATGTCCCCATTTGACTGTATTGCATTTGCCGATGACACAACTCTCACTAACTCAGGAAAGGATGTGAATTCAATATTAAATGAAATAAATGTAGCCCAAGAAAAAGCAGAAATATGGTTTAGAAGAAACAACCTGATGCTAAACACTAGTAAAACGCAAAACATACTTTTTTCATCTAATAGGTTCCTAACCAAGGGTGACAGTGTTAAGTTGCTGGGAATCATAATTGATGACTCACTAAACTGGTCAGTTCACGTAGAGCAGTTGTGTGCCAAAATCTCAAAATACATTTTCCTACTTCGAAAACTAAAAAACATGATTGGCTTACATGCTCTGTTATCTGCCTATTATGCTTTTTTCCACTCCAATATTTCGTATGGTACTATCTTATGGGGCAATAGCACAAAGGCTGATGAAGTTTTTCTCCTTCAAAAGAAAGCAATAAGAATAATAGCTGGTGCCAGTTACACCGACAGCTGTAGACCACTTTTCTCTTCTCTTAAAATCATGACATTACCATCTATATATATATATATATATATATATATATATATATATATATATATATATGTTCCAGTGACTGTAAAACAGTCGAAAACAATCCTTTAGGAACTCACTATACCTTTGTATAGATTGTATGGCATATGTCCGACAGAAAACAACTACTTCTCTGGCTAATACCTCGACAGATATTGAATTATATCTGTCAGACATATGTGCAAAGATCCTTACTTTGAAGGAACAACTTTGCAAGAGCTCTCAAAGACAGACAGCAGACAGCCTGATCCAAACAAGGAACCAACTGCAGACCGGTTTCGGGATGAAGTCCCTCATCAGTGCAGTCCTGGTTATCACGGTTGTATACACGCGGGGGCCCGGTGCCCGTCATCGTTCGCCGGGATGAACACTGCAATCGCTTACAGGATCCACCACGGCAACAGATTAGAGAGCGCTCCAGAAGGACATTTCGGATGCGAAATGGTATATGCTGAATACTTGTTACAAGGAGCAATAAATGTTCCAGTGACTGTAAAACAGTCGAAAACAATCCTTTATGTCGTGTATTTTATAATTTTATAACAATTACAATTTTTAACTTTTAGATGTTTGTATATGTACGTTTGGTCTCTTATGTGTATGCCTGTTTGCGACTATATGTCGTGTATTTTATAATTTTATAACCATCACAATTTTTAACTTTTAGATGTTATATTTTGTAACTTTGATATTTTTACATTTAACTGCTCTGTAATTTGACTTATCCTATCTGTATTGCTCTGGTTGTACACCTAAAGGATCAATAAATCTATACTATACTATCGGAATGATGGTACTTTTGTTGAGAGCATCAGTTCCAGTCTCAAGTGAAGTATTGACTAAGTTGAATGTAAGATGAAAATTGTTTCAAAAATATCTTTCAGCATTTTAGCATTGAGATACCTAACCCGCGAAAATCCAGGGCTCACCTCAAGTTCGACCTTTCAACTTAAGATATACTCAAGACTTTAAGTTGTTTGAAGTATAACCCGTGCAAATAGCTGTCAAGTATCTACCACTAAAGAATCGAGAAAAATAAATTCTTTTTTGGGCGTATCCACAATACAGAGGCCAGAATGGTGGAGATTTGGTTCTGGAGTAATGTTCGAATAGATGTAAACCGGTAGTACCAATTTATCGGTATTTATCAAGAAATATTATACATCGTCATGATTTTCATTACCGTATATTAGTTCGATCCTAAGATAATCGAAACAGTTTTTTTTCATACAATGCTGTAGATTTTGACGAGATACACATCTTTTGCTCCATAACTTTTTCCTCTAAAATGATCAATTAACGAGTTAGATGACGATTAATGTCTCACTTAATTTACTCCGTGCACCTCATGAGATCGTTCTCCCCTCAGCACTATCGATATCCGTAGCCGTTTTGTATTTGATTAAGTGTACCTACGTTACTAACATTCTGTTACAATTATTTGAATCGTTTGGCTGCCGTTTTCAGTGTATTTGTATTCCAGTATATTATTTCGAGAATAGTCGATTCTTATTCATTTTATTGTGTTAGAACATTAAATAATTTTTTAGAACAGTTTCAGTTTATTTTTATATTCCTGTTTAGTTTTCATTTCCATTATTCTAATACTAAAATGGCTGAAGCCAGAATGAGATTTCCTATTATAGATTTAGCGGACTTCCTGAATAAAAACCTTGACAGTATTACATCTTCAGGTGAAAACAGTACCATCATCAAAAATGCTGCCCTTCATGTTTTCTCTTCCGACAGTTACAAATGTCGTTATGCTGTAATGCGCGTGGTCAGACGGAATACTGGCAATATTCGGGCAATGATAACTTCTTTCGCACCTAAAAGAGAAGATTATCTTGAAGATTTGAAAGATTGTCGATATCTGAAAATAAAACAAATTTTAAGCTTGCTGAATGAATAGTTCAACCAATATTTTTGGTGGAGAGAGTTATCGTTCTCAGAATTCAGTTTTTGGAGGAATACGTAAAGTCGTAAATAAAAAAATAGTATTAAAAAACGGAAAGTTTTTCATACGTTTTGCAATAAATATTTAATAGACATAGAATACCATATGGTAGAATTATCGGTTATTGATACTAACGAATATTACTCAGAAATGAATTCTTCCCCAAGTGCCAAGCAGGAAAATGTATTTCATTCTACGTCAATGAACGATGAGGAAATCGAAGAAAACTTAAGTGATGAATCCAAAATTTCTAATGACGCTTGTCTTCAATTCAAGTCGTTTAACAACATTTTCGAATACCCTAGGCAAGCAACAACAAGAAGAGGTGTGGAAAGGAAAGTCATAAAAAAACTCTTGCATCTGAAACCAATGGATCCGCTTCAAAATGACGTTTCAGCTTTGGAAGAATCAACAGTCCTGGTACTAAAAAATAAAGGAAACGTCCGATCTGATAATGTGTACCGGAAAGCCAGAGCAGAAATTGTTTCTAAAAATGATAGTGACTCAGATGATAAACAAGATCTGATTTTAATGCGACAAGATCACCACAAGTATTTGAAGTCAGTTGAATATCCATTGCATGTCTATATTTGGAGTAGAGAGAAAATGTTTCTGAGCAAAAATAAACAAACTTTACATCTAGATGCGACCGACAGGATCTGTTATTCGAAAACCAGGCAAACAATCTAAACGTGTTTATTATTATGCAGGTGTTGTTCAATTAGTCAGTAATTCCCGAGTATGTCAAGTTATGGAAATGATTTCATGTGAACATGATGCTGGATCAATCGCTTCCTGACTTTTGAAATTCAAATCATTCTGCTTGTCTTCGTATTCAAAGAAATGGCCCATATTCGAAAACGTTGTGACTGACTTCAGTTTTGCTTTCTTGAACGCCATACCTATCACTTGGAATTCAATGGCCAAGGTCAAGGTTGTTTCAAAGGCGGAACCGTTTCCTCAAGACAAAGTTAGGATTTGCAGATGTTGTTTTCACATGTTTCGAATAATATCTAATGATATAAAAGAACATTTTGACGAAAACACAACTCAGATTCACATGGAAGAAGTAGTGGCCGCTGCCTTCAAAATAAATGAGTAGATAAAATTTTGCCAATGGTTAAAAAGTGTGGACATTATTTTGAATTCGCCAACGGAAACACCCCAATTTGTTTATTGTCTCAATCACTACTGAATATACCTATGTTGTGATTCTAGGTATTTCGTGGAAGACGATGATACTATTTCGTCCTAAGACTAAGAATAGAACCGGCATCCACCGATACCACTTTATATAGAAATAATCCATTTTTCAAATTTTTTCAAGAAATTAGCTCCAAACAGAGAAAAGTTTCAAGACAGTGACAATAAATACCCAAAAAATGAATATTTCAACAAGAAGTATTCCGACTTACTCTCTTTGGAGTACATTGATATTATCGGATAATAATCGGAAAAGAAATGCTCCCATCGAAAGATTTTTTGGCATTATGAAAAATTCTATTCTCGAGAAGCATATGGGCCAAAAATCTAGCAGAGTCGTGAGAAAAATGGGGAAGTATGGTCTTTTCATATATAAAGAGAAAATATTGGGGCTAAAAAATAAAAATTTTGTTGTGAAGAAGGTTGCAAAACGGAAACAGGATTCTGCAGACAAGGGTTTGACGTCGCAAGAAAATTGGCCAAAAAAAATCAAAGGTGAAGAAAACTCATTTTGATGGCAGCTCATTAGCAAAAGTTCTCAACTCTATAAACCAATCAGATGACAGTCCATCCTTGCCTCTATTGCGGTGTTGGATTTTTGGACCGAACAGCAATTTGGTATGATTGCGATACATGTGAAGGATGGGTACACGCCTGTTGCGAAAAAAACCCTCCGAATATCGAAAGCGATCCATATTTCTGCAAATTTTGTATACTATCAAAGAGTAGTAAAATGTCAAAATCTATTTGTGCTTATGATGGAGTGCAGGCAATTAATCACGTTTCAAAAAACTCCTGTTGTGTTGGGTTTCTGAATAGAGAATATAACAAATCACTGGAAGAGATACTCCAAATTGAAAAAAAATACAAGAAATCAGTCTGACTGCCCGATATGGTTTGGGGAGAGACAAAAAAGAGTAACAGCTTCCTTCTTTGTCTAAGGCAAATTCAAAATTAGAAATATGGATCCTGATATTGCTATGAAGGAAGGACCCCACGACAAAAAGGAGCGGAAAACTGGAAACTTCTCATGAGTATTTTTTTCAAGTTCAAGGACTTCTGGAAGTCACAAATAGTGACTGGTGCGACTTCATAGTCTATACCATCAAAGGTATCAAAATTGAAATAATACCCAAAGAGAGAAATACTTGGGAATTCATGCTCAAAAAATAAAGAGATTTTTCAATTTTCTTATGCTACCGCAATTGGCAGGTATAACAAATGCATCAATTTTTTATAAATGACAGAGCGAAATCTCTATAAATATCTTGAGCAATGAACTAGTCGATGACGACAAATTTCATAGAGATATTGGTAGAAATTATATCGTTGCACATTTTGAAAAACATCCATGTACTGTGAATGAAATAAACAGTGACGACTTTCAAATACTGAACACAAATCAGAGGCTTACAAATTTTTTGACCGATATCTATCTGAATGTACTGAATATCGATGTGCAAGAATTTTAGGTGGTTCCATGTATTTTGGCAACCCGATTTTTTTTGTATGCTAATGGTGAAAATCATAATGATATAAAATTTTGTTTTCAGTTCTCATAGTCCAGGAAAATTGATTTTTTTCGGCATATGGACGGGAGTCCAAAGAAATCTGAATGATGTTTTGGACACATTTCGATGTCCTCTTTCCAATGGCGATTTAATTTTCGCGGCAGCGAGATTTTTTTCTCAGTTTCATAGTCCAGGAAAATACTTTAATTCTTTATCGGCATATGGACGGGAGTCCAAAGGAATCTGAATGATGTCTCGGACACATCTTGGTGTCCTCTTTCCAACAGCAATTTTATTTTTGCGGGAGCGCAACTCCTTTTTCAATTTTCTTAGTCCAGGAAAATACTTTAATTTTTTTTCGTCATATGGACGGGAGTACAGAGAAAATTGAATGATGTTTTGGACACATCTCGATGACCACTTTCCAATGGCGATTTTATTTTTGCGGCATCGCGACTCGTTTCTCAATTTTCAAAGTCCAGGAAAATACTTAAATTTTTTTTCGGCATATAGACAGGAGTCCAAAGAACTTTGAATGATGTTTCGGACACATCTTGATGTCCTCTTCCCAATGGCGATTTCATTTTTGGTGCAGCGCGACTTCTTCCTCAGTTTCCATAGTCCAGGATTATACTTTAATTTTTTTCAGCATATGAACAGGAGTCCAAAGAAATCTGAATGATGTTTCGGACACAATTTGGTGTCCTCTTTCAAATAGTGATTTCATTTTTGCGGCAGCGCGACTCCTTTCTCAGTTTTTATGGTCCAGGAAAATACTTTTTTTTTCGGCGTATGGACAGGAGTCCAAAGGAATATGAATGATGTTTGGACACATATCGATGTCCTCTTTCCAATGGTAATTTTATTTTTGCGGCAGCCCGACTCCTTTATCAATTTTCATAGTCTAGGAAAATACTTTAATTTATTTTTACGGCATATGGACGGGAGTCCACAGATATCTGAATGATGTTTCGGACACATTTCGGTGTCCTCTTCTCAATAGCGATTTTCTTTTTGCGGCAGCGCGACTCCTTTCTCAATATTCATAGTCCAGGAAAATATTTTAATTTTATTTCGGCATATGGGCAGGAGTCCAAAGAAGATTGAAGGATGATTCGGAAACATCTCGGTGTCCTCTTTCCGATGGCGGTTTTATTTTTGCAGCAGTGCGATTATTTAATCAGTTATCATAGTCCAGGAAAATACTTTAATTGTTTTCGGTATATGGAGCGGAGTCCAAAGAAATCTGAATGATGTTTCGGGCATACACCGGTGTCCTCTTTCGCGACTCCTTCCTCAGTTTTCATAGTCCAGGATAATACTTTAATTTTTTTCGGCATATGGACGAGAGTCCAAAGAAATCTGAATGATGTTTCGGACACATTTCGGTGTCCTCTTTCCAATGGTGATTTGATTTTTGCGGTAGCGCGACTCCTTTCTCAGTTTTCATCGTCCAGGATAATAGTTTAATTTTTTTCGGCATATGGATGGGAGTCCAAAGAAATCTGAATGATGATTCGGACACATTTCAGTGTTTCCTTTTCAATAGCGATTTTATTTTTGCCGCAGCGCGACTCCTTTCTGAGTTCTCATAATCCAGAAAAATACCTAATTTTTTTTCCACATTTGGACGGGAGTCCAAAGAAATCTGAATGATGTTACGGACACATCTCGATGTCTTCTTCACAATGGCGATATCATTTTTGCGGCAGCGCGACTTTTTTCTCAGTTCTCATTGTCCAGGAAAATACTCAATTTTTTTTTCTGCATATGGACGAGAGTTCAAAAAAATCTGAATAATATTTCGGATACATGTTGGTGTCCTCTTTTCAATAGCGCTTTCATTTTGCGGCAGCGCGACTCCTTTCTCAGTTCTTATGTTCCAGGAATATAACATTAATATTTTTTCGGCATATGGACGGGGGACCAAAGAAATTTGAATGAAGTTTCGGACACATTTCGATGTCCTCTTTCTTTTAACGATTTTCAGCGGCAGCGCGACTCTTTTCTCAATTTTTATGGTACAGGAAAATACTTGTATGTGATGGTTCAAGCAATCAAAACCAGGTGCTTTCCTTCCTATTCTAATTTATTTTGGGGCAGCGCGTTTCTTTCTTCAGTTTCCATTGACTGCAAAATTATGTTGTTTTCTTCGTTTCAATGGTAGTCCAAAGAAATCTGAATGATGTTTCGGACACATTTCGGTGTCCTCTTCTCAATAGCGATTTTTTTTGCGGCAGCACGACTGCTTTCTCAATTTTCATATTCGAGGAAAATATTTTAATTTTTTTTCGGCATATGGACAGGAGTCCAAAGGATATTGAATGATGATTCCGACACATCTCGGTGTCCTCTTCCCAATGGCCGTTTTATTTTTGCGGCAGTGCGACTCTTTTATCAGTTTTCATAGTCCAGGATAATACTTTAATTTTTTTCGGCATATGGACGGGAATCCAAAGAAATCTGGATGATGTTTTGGACACATTTCGGTGTCCTCTTCCCAACAGCGATTTTATTTCAGCGGCAGCGCGACTCCTTTCTCAGTTTTTGTGGTACAGGAAAATACATTAATTTTTTTTCGGCATATGGATGGGAGTCCAAAGAAATCTGAATGATGATTCGGACATATTCCGGTGTTTCCTTTTCAATAGCGATTTTATTTTTGCCGCAGCGCGACTCCTTTCTGAGTTCTCATAATCTAGGAAAATACTTAATTTTTTTTTCGACATTTGGACGGAGTCCAAAGAAATCTGAGTTATGTTTTGGACACATTCCGGTGTCCTCTTTCCGATAGCGATTTTATTTCTGCGGCAACGCGACTCACTTCTCAATTTTCATAGTCCAGGAAAATACTTAAATTTTTTTCGGCATATGGACGGGAATCCAAAGAAATCTGGAGATGCTTCGGACACATTTCGGTGTCCTCTTCCCAATAGCGATTTTATTTTAGCGGCAGCGCGATTCCTTTCTCAGTTTTTGTGGTACAGGAAAAGGAAATTCATTTTTTTTTCGGCATATGTACCCGATTTTTTTTGTATGCTAATGGTGAAAATCATAATGATATAAAATTTTGTTTTCAGTTCTCATAGTCCAGGAAAATTGTTTTTTTTCGGCATATGGACGGGAGTCCAAAGAAATCTGAATGATGTTTCGGACACATTTCGGTGTTTCCTTTTCAATAGCGATTTTATTTTTACCGCAGCGCGACTCCTTTCTGAGTTCTCATAATCCAGGAAAATACTTAATTTTTTTTTCGACATTTGGACGGGAGTCCAAAGAAACCTGAATGATGTTACGGACACATCTCGATGTCTTCTTTACAATGGCGATATCATTTTTGCGGCAGCGCGACTTTTTTCTCAGTTCTCATTGTCCAGGAAAATAATAATTTTTTTTTTCTGCATGTGGACGAGAGTCCAAAAAAATCTAAATAATATTTCAGATACATTTTGGTGTCCTTTTTTAATAGCGCTTTTATTTTGCGGCAGCGCGACTCCTTTCTCAGTTCTTATGTTCCAGGAAAATACATTAACATATTTTCGGCATATGGACGGGGGACCAAAGAAATTTGAATGAAGTTTCGGACACATTTCGATGTCCTCTTTCTTTTAGCGATTTTCAGCGGCAGCGCGACTCTTTTCTCAGTTTTTATTGTACAGGAAAATACTTGTATGTGATGGTTCAAGCAATCAAAACCAGGTTTCTTTCTTCAGTTTCTATAGACTGCAAAATTATGTTGTTTTCTTCGTTTCAATGGTAGTCCAAAGAAATCTGAACGATGTCTAATGCACAATCAGATCTCCTTTTCCCAATGGTATTTTAATTTTTGTAACAGCTCAACAGTTTCTGGATTTTTCATAATCTGGAATATTACCTAACTTCTGTTTTTTCATATTGGTGGGCATACAGATAGATATTTTTCCAAACACCATAGATTTGATTCAGCATATTATATCTATCTCTTTCAAATTATTCATAATTCACATGAAGTATTTCACACGTATTTTTGACGTAACTTGGCAGTAGTTATTTGGTTTCAGTCAGGAAGTATTGTTAGGCATTTGTTATCGGAAGCATAAGCTTTCGAAAGATCTGGCAACACTGCCAGTAAATAATGCTCCATCCCGTATTCGACGGTATGCACTTCAGAAAACTTGGCTGGAAAAGTGTGGCTAACTTTACGTACATTAAACAACTGAGGGGAATGGAAAAAAAAATCACGACAAATAAACCGCTACATTCGTAACCGTTGGATCAACTTCAGAATGACGTTTTGGCGCTGGAAGAATCTACAGTCTCAATACTGAGAAACAAAGGAAATGTTCGATCTGATGCCGTATACAGGAAGACCAAAGCAAAAATCACTGCTTAAAATTATAGGCACTCCAAAGATATACAGGATCTAATATTGATGCAACAAGACAACCCGGAATAAATCAGATCCATTGCAATTCCTCTGCACGTTTATGTTTGGAGTTCTGAACAAACCTTCTTGAGCAGTGAAGGTCATACTCTACATCTAGATGCAACTGGTTCTATCATCCGCAAGCCTGATAATTGTTTCAAACGGGTGTATTATTACACAGGTGTTACAACTACCCAGAAATAACCGCGTTTGTCCTGTGTTGGAAATGATTTCCTGTGAGCACGATGGTGGTTCAATCGGTGCGTGGTTATTGATATTCAAATCTTTCTATTTACCTTCAAACTCAAAGAAATGGCCAGCATTCGAATGTGTAGTTGTTGATTTCAGTTTTGCCCTTTCAAATGCAATACCCATTGCTTGGAACTCTATGGGAATCAAAGAATATCTAGAACTCACATTCGACGTGATTACGAGGTCGCAACCATTTCCCAGAGATAAAATGAAAATTTGCATTTAATGTTTCCACATGTTTCGTTTAATGTCAGATGACATAAAGGAGCATTATTCAGATAGTACGGTTCGGAGTCATCAGAAGGAAATTTTGGCTGCAGCGTTCAAAATGAACGGATGGAACAAATTTGTTCACCGGTTTCGAAATGTGTGTCCGTTTTTGAATTCGCCAACGGAAACTCCTCTTCTCATATCCTGTTTTTTGTCCCTCTTGAACGTTTGTTGTGGAACTGACAGACTCTGCACTGAGGATATGTCTGGTCCAGCTGAATGTTCTACAGGAGAGAGACAACCTCCTAAAGACGAGACACTATTTAGAAATGGTATTTTTTATATATTCTTTGAAGAAATATCCTCAAAGCAAAAAAGACTCATGTTAGAGGAAGATGGAGGGCATTTCAAACAGTAATTTATAGTGCGAAATTTTCAATTATATTAATGAAGAAGTATTCGCCCTATGCATCTTTATGGACTACATCAATATTGAAGAATAACGATAGAAAAAGTAATGCTCCCATCGAAAGGTATTTTGGTATCGTTAAAAACACAATTCTAAAAAAGCAGATGGAACAAAAATGCAGTCGAGTTATGAGAGAAATCAGAAAATATGTTCCTTTCGTGTACAAAGAAGAGAAATTCCAGCTGACGAATAAAAAAGGTGTGTGCAACAAATGCAAAAAACCGCAGCAAGTTTCTCATGATGTGGGTTTAGCTTCTCAAGAAGTTTGGCAGAAGAAGCTGAGAGAAAAAGGTAACAATTTCAAGGGCAGAATTTTAAGAGGAATGTTAACTGAAGATAAATCGTTAGGTAGCAACAATGCATCAGATGTTACCATCCACCCGTGTCTACATTGTGATGTAGGATTCCTAGATCAAACAGCAATTTGGTACGGTTGTGATATTTGTCAGGTATGGGTACATGCATATTGTGAAAGTAATCCTCCGGTAAACGGCAACGATCCATATTACTGTAAATTCTGTTTGGCTTTGAAATGTACTAAAGAGAATTGCAGTTTCAATGAAGAAAAACTCTCTATAACTCATATGCCTACAATAGTTTCCCAAAGTTCTCTGTTTTCCGAAAGAGAATACAAAAAATCACTCGATGAACTGCTTGAAATTGAGAGCAAGACCAGAAATCAATCTGATTGTACACTGTGGTTCGAAGAGAGACGAAAACGGATAACAGCATCGTTTTTTGGAAAAGTTATCAAAGCAAGCAGAAAATCGGTTCAAGAAAAGCTTGCCTCACAAATTATCACTCAGACTAAAATCACCACAAAGACAATGAATCACGAGAAAAATCGACGAAACCAATGCCAGATTGGCCTATACACAGACACGGAATCTTTAATGTGAAACTTTTGGATTAGTCATTCACGAGTACTACCAGTTCATTGCCAGTTCATTCGATGGGTTGGCCGGGGAAGATGGGATTCTAGAAATAAAATGTCCATTCAAGATTAGAAATATGGATCCTAATATTGCCATCGCCGAAGGACTCCTTTCCTATTTTGATAAAGAGACTGGAAAACTCAAATCGTCTCAAGAATGCTATTACCAAATTCAAGGTCTTCTAGAAATAACCAATAGTGATTGGTGCGACTTCGAAGGTATAAAAATCGAGAGAATACCAAGATATAAAAATATCTGGGAACTGATTCTGAAGAAACTAAAGGATTTCTTTAATTTTCATGTTACCATATTTAGCAGGTGTAACCGAACAACCCACTTTTCTGAAATGGAAAAGTGAAAAATGTCCCGAAAAAAGAATTTGTATTTCTTAACCCGGTGGGTAGTTCTTTCACAGAAACGACATCAAATAGGAATAAATTTTTGGAATATTTGAAGTATTATAACGAATTGAACAACAGCAAGATAGAACTTGATGGATGGAGCTGTAAACTATTACAACACGATAAACAAACAGATTGCTTCAGTTGTGGTCCATTCATTCTTTACTTATTCGAGAATATAGTGAATGGACAATCATTGTCAAATAACGTAGACATTCTTGAATGAAAGGTATTTTTTTGTTTTCTTGCAGCGCGACTATTCTCAACTAGCACTTTCTTGAAGAATTTTTTTTTTGTTTTTTGAGGTGCAACTATTTGTCAATATTTCATATCCCGAGAAAATAGGTTAATTTTTTTCTATCATCCAGACGGCCATCCAGAGAAAATTGGAAACTTTTATGGGTTTCTCAACTTGTTCTTACTTGTGGTACTTTTTGTTTTCCGGCAGCGCGACGATTTGTCAATATTTCATAGCTCGAGAAAATATGTTAATTTTTTTTATCATCAAGTCGGCCATCCAGAGAAAAGTGCAAACAGTTTTATGGGTTTCTAAACTCGTTGTTTCTTGTGATATTTTTTGTTTTCCGGCAGCGCGACTATTTGTCAATATTTCATTGCCAGATAAAATATGTTAATTTTTTTCTATCATCCAGACGGCCATCCAGAGAAAAGTTGAACCTGTTTTATGGGTTTCTCAAATCTCTTTTTCTTGTCGTATTTTTTTGTTTTCCGGCAGCGCGACTATTTATCATTATTTCATAGCCCAAGGTTATGTTTTTTCTATCATCCAGACGGCCATCCAGAGAAAATTGAAAACAGTTTAAGGGTTTCTCAACTCGTTCTTCCTTGTGGTAGTTTTTGTTTTCCGGCAGCGCGACTATTTATCAATATTTCATAGCCCGAGAAAATAGATTAATTTGATTATATCATTCAGACGGCCATCCAGAGAAAAGTTGAAACTGTCTTAAGTGTTTCTCAACTCGTTATTCCTTGTGGTATTTTTTGTTTTCTGGCAGCGCGACTACTTTCAATATTTCATAGCCCGAGAAAATATGTTAATTTTTTTTATCATCCGGACAACTCTTCTATCTGTTTCTTAACTTTATCTTTCGTTTTTTGGCAGCTCGTCTCTTCCTCAATATTCTATAGCGTTAGAAAATATATTAATTATTTCTATTATCCCGATGGCAGTCCAAAGAAAAATTACATCAACTGTTTCATAGGTTTCACATCTTGTACCTTCTTGTGCTAATTAATTTTATTCACTTTTTCTCATCGTCGCTACTCATCAATATAGTCCTCAGCCCAAAAAAATAGCTTTTCTTTTATTTTGCACTCACGACGGCCATCCAAAGAAAACGACGCCTGTTTTCTAGGTTCCTAACTTATTCTTCTATCTCGCGATTTCTTCGTTTTGTAGCAGCGCGACTATTCATCTAATTTTCATCATCCCCACAGTCTTTGATTCATTCCACTGTTATCAATGGAGGGATGCTCCCCAAATGAATTCTTTCATTGCGCACCTTGACTCCTGTAAATGCAGACTTATTATTATGTTATCATCATCTACTATTCTACATGGCTACCAAAATGCATGTCCGGGAATAGAGTTAAAGTGATAAAGAGGAAACTGGTCGTTTATTTCCATTGTTTGACATCTCAAGTACCAGAAACCCATTTTGAATAATTTTCCTGTCACCAAATATCTCAAACTATACAGTTTGTCCATAAAGTAACACCCCCTGTTAACTTTTGAATGGATTGGAATTTTCGCATGAATTTTTTTTGGAGGAATGGCAGTTCATAACTACTTTCTGACAAAAAAAAATGTCTATCTTTCAAAATGGCGACCCAACGCCACTTTGAAAGATTTTTTTAAATGGCATAGGGGGTTGAGTGATACCTCATTCGAAACGTCTTACAATTCTCTATACGTGCCCAAAATTTCAAACAAAAATATACATCCAAAACAAAATGGCGGTACATAATGTTAGAGCTCTGCCATATGAGGATATTTTCGATTGCTATTGATGAGCTCTAGTAAAATCATCGAATCTTTTATGGTATCATTAAATAAAAGTTTTTTGCTAAAAATGATAAAAGAGTGCCATCTTCGAATGAAATTTAGTGATAAGGCAGGTGATTGTTTTATTGAATTTCAGCAAAATTAAGAAAACCATCCAGAATAAAGAACAATGTTTATTTAACATGAATATTTGAAAAATTGAGAAAGGAAATCAAAATAAATGTTCGAAATGTTCGCCATTGACTTCATGGCACATGAAGAGACGATTCTGAAATTCGCTTCTTCCATTTCCAAAAATTTCTGGTGTAAGATTCCTGCATACGTCTCTTAAGCGTTCCTCCAATTCATTTATCGTTTCTGGAGCGGTTCTGTACACTTGAGATTTGAGATATCCCCACAAGAAAAAATCCAAAGGGGTAAAATCAGTAGAGCGAGCTGGCCATTCAATAGGACCCCTCCTACCAATCCATTTTTCCGGAAAATGTTAATTTAAAAAGTTGGCTATTTTGTTTTAGAAGAATATTTTTGTTTAAAATTTTGTTGTTGTGTAGAGAATTGAAATGCAATTCAAACGATGTATCATTGGACCCCCATAGCCTTGAAAAAAAATGGCCGACCGACGTCATTTAAAAAATATATATATTTTTTTTGTTGTCAAAAAGAAGCTTATGAACTACCATTAAACCAAAAAAAAATTCAAAACAGAATTCAAATCCGTTAACATGGGTGGGGTTACTCTAAGAGAGTTCTTACATTATGTACCGCCATTTTGTTTTGGAAGTATATTTTTGTTTGAAATTTTGGGGACGTATAGAGCATTGTAAGACGTTTAGAATGAGGTATCACTCGCGGGCCGCCATTTTGAAACATAGACAATTTTTATTGTCGTCAGAAAGTAGCTTATAAACTGCCATTCTCCAAAAAAAAATTTCATGCGAAAATTCCAATCCGTTCAAAAGTTAACAGGGGGGAATTACTTTATGGACACACTGTATAACGTTTCATACTTGATGACAATCCATGAAACACTTTGAATGTTCAGTATGCTTTCTTCTCCTTCCAAAGCTCATTTTGTCGTCACAATTTTTTCGACTGTTTCTATTTTTCATCAGCTTCAAATTATCCTTATATGTATCCCATATCCAAACCATGGTTGACTAATTTCTTTCATGAAAGATTACAATGTTTCACAAGTTATTTTATTATTGGTGAGTTAATTAATCACGTATCAGAAATTGATCTGGCAACACTGTGCGCCATTTACGCTACATCCCAATGTCAGCGGTCCTCACGTCAGAAACCGTGGCTGGAAAAGTGTGGCTAAGTACACGTAAATTAATCTCAAGTTATCTGCTTGTCTAGTACCATAGCTGCGTATATCAGATTAGTAGTGAGCATCGAAGACTTTCAATGAATCTCTATCAAAACTTGAAGAATATATAAACACGGCAAGGGCATTATTCTGAGTTTGATAAACAGAGGTTGGCAGTATTCCAGATAACAAAAGCTGGATAAAATCCCAACAGCTTTTTTCTGCAAACGGAAAGTTAAGAGAAATTCAGACGAACCACCCCACAGAATAGTATCGCAACTGATGTGGAAATGAAATAACGAAAAATAGGTTGTTTTGAGTGCATTAAAATTAGTTACATTTTGAAGTTGTCGTAGGACAAACGGCCGTTACCCAGTTTACTTTTCAATTTGGTGATGTGAGTTTTCCAAGATAGATTACTGTCTAGAGTTATTCCCATTAAATTTGCGGCATGCATTTCTGAGGCATCTGTTGTAGATGAAATATAAAGACACTGCGATTTATCATTGTTGAGTTTAAGTTTGTTGGCTGCGAACCAATTTTTGGATTTAATGGCTAATTTTTTGTGAGTACTGTACAGCTCTGATATCAGTTTATCAGAATAAATGAAGGTTGTATCATCTGCAAATGAAACAGTTTTCACAGGAACAATATGGTTGCTCACATCGTTGGTGTATATTATGAACAACAACGGTCCTAAAATTGACCCTTGAGGAACTCCATGCTCAATATGTTCGAAATCAGACAACGAATTTCCAATATTTACAGCTTGATAGCGGTTCTGCAGATAGGATTTTATCAGATTGAGTGGTACTCCCCTAACCACGTAGTAATTTAATATTTCAAGTAATATATCATGTGATACGCAAACAAATGCCTTTGAAAGGTCGCAAAGGGTGATGGCAGCTTGCATCCCATCTTCTAAGGTTAATACTATATTATTCACGACATTCATGACAGCGATAGCAGTAGAACGATTTGGTCGAAAACCATATTGTGTGCTGCTGAAAAAATTATTAGATTGAAATTAATACCTCAATCGTTTATTCAGAATTTTTTCTATTATCTTCGCAAAAATTGAGATAATGGAAATAGGATGGTAGTTGCTGATATTATTTCTGTCACCTTCTTCAAACAACAGTGTTATTTTGGAATACTTGAAGCAATCTGGAAAAACTCCTGTTGAAAAGATTGCATTTATTAGACTAGTGAGTGGAACCAGAATGATGTCACTAGTGTCTGTTACTATTTGAGAGTTTAGTTCATGTATACCATGCCATTTCGATTTCTTCAAAGATTTTATGGCATCCGATACTTCTTGGGGTGTTACCGGCGATAAATAAAATGACTCACAAGGAGCTGTAAAATTTTTGAAATTTAGAAAAATAATATAAAATAAAATAAATAATATTATCGATTTCGACGAATTGAGTAACTGTCTGATGAATTCATATACAATGATGTATACTTCTAGTGCATTATCCAGTTCCAACACGTAGGGGAGGTGATTACAGTTGGCTTTTTCTTCTTGAAAGTCAATTTCCTGCTTTTCTACTTGTCTATGAATCTAAAACTTGGGGATGTAAGAGTTCCGAGCTACTGATATACTCGGATTATTTTGCTAAATGATCAGCAACCTCTCTTTCACTTATTGAAACTTGGTCATCGATTTCTACGATCTGTGGTGTAAACCTGAATCTATTTATTTAGAAAATTGCGCAATTTTTTGTCCATAGTACCAATGCGGGTGCTCTAGATGTGATAGTCGAGACATATCTTTTCCATGTTTTTCTTTTACTCTCGCGTATGGCACTTCTAACTCTTGCAAGTGCTCTTTTGAACGCAATAGCGTAGGTGAACATTTCAGAGTAGTTGAGTGGGATTTTTCCCTGCCGGATGATTGACAACGACGACATTCCACCAGGGCACTGAGTTGGTTTACAACCACTAGATCATGGCACTAATATTTTCGCTGCTGCCAAGAGCTCTCCGTTGACCAGTTCTGTGGCTTCATTGGCATCAGTATCTGGCAGCTGTAAGTTTTCTAATTGTTGCTTATATAGATCCCAGTTATTATTTCTGAATCACCACCGTCAGAACAGTGCTCAAGGAATGAAACGACCGGAAAATTCTATTGAAATTGGAAAATGGAAATGAGAGAACTGGTGAGCATCTAGCTTAATCACTAGCTGACAATGAGTTGAATCTTAGGTTTACATAATTCGCCGTTATTTAGGAGGATAAGGTTCATTTCATCAATGAAATTTTCGAAAGTTCTGCCTCTGTTGTCCAGTCTGTCCAAGCTCCACAATGTATTATGGGAATTGAAGTCTGCTGGTGATGGTAATGGGTGGGGGACGCAAGCGTCAGCGACTAGGCCCCAGTGGACTCTTTTTGCAATCCCCGGTATCTTCACGGCGGATACCTGCTCGAACCTCTTCGACCTTCTCATGAAAGTCGAAATGACCTTCTATTGCAATGAGTGCAATTCTTCCTCCTCAATAGTGGTAGCTCCGGATACGTTTTGTCTGAGCCTGCCATGAATACCACATTCACACAGGAAGTGGAAGGAGTCCTCCTCCTCACCACATTCAACGCATAATGGGTCTGCCCAAACTCTGATGGAAGCCAGGTGCCCCCTAAGGCCGCAGTGGCCAGTTAGAACTCCCACCAACAGCCGAAGTTCTTTGCGGTAGCTTCAGTATCTTGGCCGTCCTTGCCCTCTTGGGCCCCGATATCATCTACTTTGATTGCCTGCAGCCGTCTATTCCTCTCCACTCTTTTCCTAATGTGTCAACGGCCCACTCATTCAGTGCCGTTGTTACTTGTCTCTTTGTTATGCTGAGTGCAGGTTCGGGTAGTTGGGTTGCTCGGCTCCTTGCTTGGCTAGCTGGTCCACCTGCTCGTTGCCTTCAATCCCTACATGGCCCGGGACCCACATAATCGTTATTTCCTTTTCAGTCGCAAGAATCTCCAGGGCATCTCTGCACTCCTGAACCAGTTTCGATCTGGTTTTGGTTGCATTCAGAGCTCTGCCTGACTGTCCGAGCAGACATATACATGTCTCTCTGGGCCGGGCCTCACCTCATCCATTCTGGTTGCATCCAGAATGGCATACACCTCTGGTTGGAAAACAGTTGTCAGAGAACCTGGCGCATAGGCTCTTTTCTCCCCGTTTTCCAAGTGAACTCCTGATCCGGCTTGTCCTCCAGTTTGGACCCGTCTGTAAAACAGACCAGACTTTCTTGGGAAATATCATCCTTTCCTCTTCTCACTCTCTCCTGTCTGGGATCTCTAGCAAGATCGTCCTTTCCCACCTAACTTCATTCTCTGCCTGTATCACTTCGTTAGCGGAGAGTGGGATTTATTTCTCCGCTACTACAGCGATTTCGGTATGCCCTGTGTGCCCCTCTACCCGCCACCTCCCTGAGTCCCGCATTCTCAGATAGGACGCCATCGCTTCCTTCTTGATACAAGTTGAAAGCGACGGCAGACCCAGCAGGGCGTCTAGGACTGCCGAGGGGATCGTCTTCATCGCACCGGTTATTCCCCTACTAGCTAGTCTTTGAATTTTTTTCAGCTTGTTGGTTGTGGTTATCTGGTCCACTCTCGGCCACTGCTCCATTTAGGATTCTGGGTCTGATCACCGCCGTGTAGATCCAGTGAAGAATGTGAGGTTTGAATTTCACCAATTACTGTTGATCTGAACACATCTACCTTTCTTCTCTTGGTGAAGAGAATCATCTCTATTTTAGTCGGATTGACTGCGAGGCCGACTTCCTCGCACCACCTTTCTATTTCCCTGCGAGCCAACTGCATCCAGCCAGAGACAACATCTAGGAAAGGACCCGTCACCAGAACGAGCCCGTCGTTGGCGTATGCCTGGGCGTAGAAACCGTTGGCGGCTAGTCTCTTGAGGAGTTCGTGCATGACCAGACACCTAAGGTGAGGTGACAGACAGCTACCTTGCGGGCAGCCGCCCCTCACCCGATGTCGGACTGGCTCTCTCCCAGAGACACCGTCACTTTCCTCCGCTAGATGGCCGCAGCTACCCAGCTAATCAGCGTAAGAGCAGTTCCCCTAGTCTGCAGTGCATTGCAGATGACGTCTGTTTTTGCCTTATCGAAAGCACCCTCCACGTCGGAGAAGACTCCGAGAGCCCATTCCTTGAAATGGCGTCCCTTTTCTACTCTGTGCATGAAGGGCAGTTTCTGTGGACCTTCCACTGCGTTATGCATGTTGATAATCATCGAGTGGATGCCTACTTAGTACTACTTCCACCAGATACCTATCCACCATCTTTTCCAGAGGCTTGAGTAGAAAAGGTGTGAGGCTAATTAATGGGTCTGAAGGCCTTTGCTTGAGTGTAGTCGCTTCTCCCTGGTTTTGGGATAAAAACTACTCTAGCTGTCCTCCAGGTCCTTGGTACATATACCAATGCCTCGCAGCCCACTGAATGGCCTCCTCTGTGACTACCTCCTCAGCGAGAGGTACGTCCACCCTGTGAATGGGTGTTTCTCTTCGATCCCGGTTGTCACCCGCCTGTCCAGGAAAGTGAACCTCCAGCAGGTGCTCAAGATATCGTCCAAGTTCCGTCCGCAGTATATTTGCCAACTGTCCCGATTACTTTGCCGTAATTCTCGTTTGAAGTTTCTTCTCGCTTCACGAAAGCCATCCCAATCGTCATCCCGCCGCGATCCGACCGCCTTGTGATATTCTCGCTTAGCAGCCGTCTTCAAGTGGTGGAGCTTTGTGCTCCACCAACAACTTCTGCAGATATCTCCAATTCCCATTGTTGCTAAAGTGCCAAATAAAAGAAAAAGACAGGTAGCACAATTATTAAATTCTCCCACTGTGATTAACGAAAAGAAAAAGAAAATCGAGGAAGCTTTGAAGAAAAGTCAGGAAAAAGAAAACAAAAAGATCAATAAGACAAATAAAGGTAAAACATCAAAAGGAAAAGAAATAGTTAAACCAACTACCCTTCAAAACGTTACTAATCGAAAAGAAAATCATAAGAAAAAAGAAAAGAAAAATAGAAATATTGACATTCACTCCTCTTCGGAATCAGAAGAATCCGAACTGTCCCATGCTAGTGATGAACTAAATGAACAGTGTCGCGAGTGCCTTGAAATCTATGGTACCACTAAATCTACTGCTGATTGGATTCGATGTATTTCGTGTGGAAAATGGTTGCACGAAAATTGCACTCTTTATGGCGATTTTTGCAACAAATGTGGCCGTGCAGAAATAATTAAAAATATAAGAAAATAATAGGGGTGGGAACTAAATTTTTCTTAATACCTATCAATAAGGTGAATACGATAGTGAAATAGTTTGAGTTTTTTCTTTTTATTGCTTTAATATAAACAAGTTTTTGAAAATAAGATTTATTTAATGCCTTATTTCTATTTGGGGCGACTATCCCTCTCTAGCGAGACAACTAACCCACCTCTGGGGGATAGATGGCCAAAAAAATGGTAAGTAAAATAACTATCCCTCTTGTCGGTGATCCAGTATAGACAAACTAACTTCTGTGGAAAAATAGCTAAATATATACACTAAAACGTAGTGCAATTTACTTTCAGAAAATAAGACACATTTTCCATTTATTAATTTTTTTCAAAAATGTGGGCAAGTATCCGTACTTTACCCTAACTTTCTTTGTTCCTCTTTCGACTTCCTCGTCCAAAAGTTCAGAGGACATTAAGTCCTGTGAGGTCTCAAAGACACTATGTATAGGTGTCCCATCTTGTGGCCCTCAGGTTCCGCCTGAGAGCGACTTCTTTCCGTTCCGCTCCGAGCTCAAAACGTATCATACGGTGGTCGGACATTGCTATATCCTGAGTCACTCTCCTTATATGGTCCTCAATTTCCCTCGAGACGACCGCTATATCGATAACCTTCTTTCGGAAAGTCTGCTGGTAACTGATCAGCAAATATTTTTCAGATCTTCAACAGACCAGTTACCATCGGGTAAGAAGATGCAAATTGTTACGTTTGAAAAGGAATATTAGTATTCTTATCGAAGTTTAGGCATACAATGCTAGATGGCACCACAAGGTGACATATCGGGCAAATAAGGCGGCTGTTGCAACACGGCGATCCTTTTAGAGGCCAAATACTGGGACACGCTGAGGGCGGTGTGGCACGGCGCGTTGTCGTGATGAAGGATCCAGTTAGGAGCGATGTCTGGGCGCACCCTGTTGACTCGTTTTCGCAATCTTTTCAGTACTTGGCGATAGTAGACTTGATTTACGGTTTGCCCCGATGGAACAAATTCTTTGTGGACGATTCCACGGCTATCAAAAAAAGCAAGTCCGCACTTCCACTGGTCTTCCGCTCCGCGCCTCGTCTCCCACGCTTTCACGCCCCTCCTTAAACTATTTATGCCATCGAAACACCTGGGCACGACTAAGAGCACTATCACCATGCACTTTTACAATTTTAGCGTACGTTTCCGACGCATTGCTCTTGATTTCGTTTCTCCATTTTCGTGACGAGCACCACCAACACACGTCTACTCAACACGACACAGCAGGCGAACTAAATAAGCTAGAGCGATGGTAAATACATCAATGGAGAGGAAAAGGATGCCGGGAGAGGGGAAGGGAATTTCAAGGTCGCAGGTTTACCACAAGCGCGGCAATACAATCAGTCTCATTACTTAATTGTCATAGATCGTATCTCTGTCGGTTTTTTTCGAATCTCCTGTTTCTAAAATTATATTAGAATTATTTAGTTTTACCCAATATGCTCTAGGTCTGTTGTGGTCTACTCTCATAATAACTCGTGGTTTCCCAGAGTTACCCCTATGTAATATCATCACATTATCATTCATTTTCGAAATGCTATTAGATTGTTATACTTCTTTCGATTAATTTTTCGTTTTTCTAAATAAGATTTATGATTTTAGGGTTCAATAGATTATTTTTCATTGATATATTCTCTTTCAACCTTCGATTAAATAACAGTTGAGCTGGTGATGGGGTATCATGGTCTAATAGTGTAATTTAGTCTAACAATGATGAATATACGTCGGAGTATGCCTTTTTCATTTTTAATTGTTTGAACATACCTTTCAATGAAACTTTTTGACTGTGAATATGTAGGAGATGACGTTCTTCGGTTTGTTTCCCAGCATTTTATGAAACACTCAAACTCAAAACTGGAATATCGTGGGCCATTATCTGATTCGAGAATATCAGGTTCACCATGTCTTGCAAAAATTTCCTTTAATTTCTTAATGATTTCTCTACTTGAACTATCTTTCAACGAAACTATTTATGGATATTTTGAAAACGTATCTGCCACCTTTGAAATAAAACGAATCTTAAGCAACTATTTCCCAAGCTCAATTTTGCACCTCTTTAGTGAATATAGTTTCTTTTTGATTCTTTCGCTGATAAGTAAGACATATTATACAGTTACTAATAAATTCTTCTATCTCATTGGCCATGAATGGCCAAAATATCAATTATTTTGCTCTCAAAATAGTCTTTTCTATACCTAGATGATACAAATGCAATCTTTTCAACATTTCTTTGCATAAAGATTTTAGTATTATTATTTGATCTCCCTCAAAAATTACTCCATTGATTTCTACTATTTCATCCCTAGCATTCCAGTATGGTAACTACTGCTTTCAATTTATTTGTATGTGATGGCCAGCCTATTTTTACGTCCTTTGATACAGATTGAAGAACACCATATGTCTCAGTTTCAACAGCAATCTCTTTAAACTTCCTCTTGTTCACCACATTATCAAAAAATACCAAATCTACATGTGCATCAATAACTGATTCATCCATTTCAAACTTTTCATCATTATACCCTAACCTTGATAACGCATCTGCAAAATACAGTTGGCTTCCCGATTTATATTTTACCTCAAAATCATAACATTGCAATGTGATTTTCAACCTTCCTAACCTCAAAGGACTTTTATTCAAGGTTCTTTGAAAATACTCCCAAGCGGTTTATTATCTGTTCCAACAGTAAACCGCTTCCCATATGAATACTGATGAAATCTCTGACACCTGAAAACTGTCGCCAGAATTTCTTTTTCAATTTGTGCGTAATTTATTTGCGATTGTGACAAACATTTGGATGCATATGCAATTGGTGCATTATTTTGCAACAAAACCGCCCCCATATAATCTCTTGAGCTATCAACTGAAAGAACTATTGGCAACTTTTAGTCAAAAAAACGTAATACTGGCCATGTCGTTGAAATGTTCTTCAAATAAATGAATTCCTCTTCACATTTATTATTCCAGTGCCCCAAATTAGTGTTGAGTTTACTTCAATTGGGTATAAATTTTGAATCATATTCTGTTGAGCAAAAAATAGTTTGAAGAGATTGTTGTTGAAACTGAGACGAATGGAGTTCTTCAAACGTAGATAATTCATAATACATGCCAAGAAAAGTACCTTTCAGAGTCAGGGATAAATCAGTGTTAGATCGAATGTGCAAGGAAGATGTCGTCGAACAAGTTACTGAAGCTACGGAATTTGTGAATTTAATAACCATAGTGAGAAAAACAAACGGGCTATCAGAATTTGTTTAGATTCAAAACATTTGAACGCTAGTTCAATACAGGATAACAATATTAATATTTGGTAAGTAGCAAAAAAATAGTTAATCAACAAATGCGTTTTCAAGAAATAATTTTTTATTAAGAAATGATTTTTGTCTTGAAGATCATAATATTTATTGCTGATTGAAATTCCAAAAAACAAAAAGTCAAATATCTCATAAACAATGCATTTGTTCATGACAATTATTTAAACAATAAGAGTAAGAAACTTTGAACAATCATTATCATGTAACTTAAAATAATTAAAATAAGAACAAATTGGAATACTAAAAAAAATTTCATAGCTTCATTTGCATTTTTCATTTTTTAGTCTCTTAGATTGTTAATAACAAAGTGAATGTTCAGTTTTCTGTTTTGTTTGACTTTTTGTTCCAACTGGCAATGCCGTAAATACCGTTGCGTTTTTGTCTATTATGTCAGACTTTGACACAACGAAAAAATATTAAGGGTCAGAAACGATTTTTTTTTCTGAGTGGTGAAGGGTTGTATGATTGTATAAAGATAAAAACAACGAAAAAAAAATTCTTTGAGTTTTGAATGAATGAAAAGGATATTTTCCCCCATTTTTTGGGTATTTACGTTCAGTTCCACCATCAAAACCAACGAATATTTTGGTGTTGTTTCATTTCAGTATCGAAGTCTATCATTCACTTAGTTAAACGACTTTCTTATTTTTTTCCTAAATATTAAATTTTTTTGTGAATAATTTCACAAAAATGTGTTGTTTTCGCGGAATGGGTTTCCTTGCTTTATTCCATTTGAAATGAGAAATCTCCAGCTTTTTCAAAGTCAACTAATAAAGATTTGGTTCAGCCGTCGACCAGTGAAAACTATTTATTAGTTACAATTCTGGATTCAGAAATAGAACTGAATTTCTTTTAAATGACTCGCCCCTCAGGTTGCTCCTCCCACACGACTGGTGAGGAAAAGAGAGTATCATATAGCCAGTATGACATCTGGCACAGGGTCGGATCGGGAATGCGAAAAAATAAAACTCATTCGGGTCGATCGAAACTATGAAATATTATAACTTTTACAATTAATACCTTTTTTCAACAACATGTGGTCATCACTTGAGGGACAATACTCCATAACAATTTTATATTAGGAAAAACCAAGAAGCGGCTCCAGAATGTTGGACGAGTTTTGTGATTTCTGATACAATTCCATTCAAAATTGGTATATAGAAGCTTTTGGGTTTGGAAAGTCATAATTTTTTTTTTAATAATTCAACGTAGCGGCTCCAAAATATCGGAAAAAATTTCTGATTCTTGGTCTGATTCTATTTTGAGTTGGTATAGGGATTTTTGTGGTCGGATAACATGATTTTTTTGACAATGTTTGATAATTCGAAATGACAGCTACAAATCGGTGAACGAATAATTATTGTCCGAGTCCGTTCAAAATTAGAATGTAGGGGTTCTTTGGATCGGTGATTTTGACTTTTTTTGTCAAAATCATAAAATTCAAGATGGCGAGATTTGAGATCAGATTCTATTCAAAATTTGCATATTCCTATATAACTTGTTCATGTGACTCCCATATCGGCAACTTCGTTCTACATTGGTTTCCGATACAACGGTTTATTTGGGCGGCGGCGTTTTTGATGTTCCTCTGAAGAAGAAAAGCTACAGCGGACTCTTCTTGAACGTTCCAATGGGGCAGTGCGGCAAGATAAACAATTGAAACAGGTGATTGTTACGGTTTTGTTTGTTTCCTTGGCGGCATTTATATCGAGAATAGTAAACATTCGAATTTATTCACTCCATTTTTTTTATTTTCATTAATGCTTCTATGTTGGAGAAGAATCACAATTATTTTTATCAAATTCAAGGACAACTTGCGATTGAGTTATAGATATATACGAGAAATGATTTCAATATAAAAAGAATACACAGAGACGTTTGTGTCTGGGAATCAATAATGCTTCCAAAGCTGAAAGCATTTTATTTAAAATGCATTCTACCTGAAATATCGGAAAGGCATCTTCCTAGAGGAATGAGAATCAGGCATATATGCTTCTTGTTGTAAAAGAAGGAGGACGAAATGTAAAGAAATAAATAAATAGCAAATTTGATTTAATATTCAGGTATATTAGAATAGAACATCTAGCTAAAACATTGTTAAATTTATTTTTAACAGTTGTATTAATCACATTGGTTGTATTGAATGTTTCACGGGTGATAGAGTCTTGTATTGTTTCACCCTTTATATGGAATAAGACATATGTACCTAAACTATGGACATTTCTTGCAAAAAATTAATTCAAATCTAAAAAATAGTTTTCAAGAAAATTACGATCAGATCTTAATGGTGTCTATTTTCAATAACTAAATTGAAAGTCAAAATCTGATAACTGATGATTTTAAAATTTTTTATTCATAAATAGTAATTTTGAACAGAATACGACCAAAAAAAAACGGAATCTGTCTTGGAGTTGCCATTTTGAATTATTGAAATTGAAAAATTCATCATCACCAACCCCAAAATACCATTCTTATATACAGTGTGTCCCACTTACCATGCTCACCATGGGTATCTTTCTAATGGTAAGAGATACGAGGTCGGTGAAATGACACGAAATGAGTAGTTTCTCAAGGCCAACTATAATGTGAAAAATTATTTTGATAAAATCTATTCGTTTTTGTTTTATACGCAAATAATAGATTTTGATCATTTTCATGTCTATTGCAAGTGAATTTTGACCCATTTCTGGCGGTCCTAATACATTGAAATTTGGCAGATGTTCATAATTCCGGTGACAATGCACTATGGAATTTTTATTGAAGTAAAAAATGAAAAATGGCGGCTCCTCCAATATGGCGGACGAGATTTGTGTATTCCTTTCAAAATTGGGATGTGGGGTTTTTGAAGTCGGAGATTATGATTTTTTTGTTAAAATTTATAAATTCAAGATGGCGACTTCAAAATGGTTTTTGTTTTTGTATGAATCGCGATAACTCCGTTGTTATCAACAAAAAACTATCACTGTGACATATCATCTGTAAGAGAAAAATAAGTTATTCATAACTAAGTCATAGTGAGCTATGACCTACATTTGAAAAATAAAAGTTGGTGCTGATATCTCAAATTCTAGAAGAGTTGGTATAATTTTCATATTTTTTTTGAAATCTCATTAAAAAAACTGCCATGAGAATGTGAAATTCCTATTAGAATATTTTCATAAATAAAGAAGTTACGGAGGAGAAATGAAAATGATCAAAATCCCACGGGCAAATTTTGAATTGCATCGGACCATAATCACAAATCTCGTCTGCCATTTTGAAATTATCAATTTTAACGAAAGATTCATAATCTACGACCCCGAAAACCTGCACCCACTCATTTTGTATCGAATCAGAAACCAAATCAGAAATCTCGCTTTTTTGTATTTTCTTTAAAGACATCGAAGTGGTCGAGGTGTTAGAGCGTTTGGCTTCCACCCAGACGGTCCGGGTTCGATCCCTGGTCGTGTGTCACTGAGCTGAAGTGGTTCGGATTCCACTTTTATTTAAACTGTAGGTCCCGGATCTCCCTTGCTCGCACAAGCTCTGCTTTTGAGGGGTTTTCTCCGAAAACCTGGGAGTTTCGTAAAAACAAATTTTACAAAATTTTACAAATTTACAATGGAGTACCCACTGTTGTAATAAGGATTATGATCCCTGGGTATATTGTAACAAGGATGTCAGAACGACGTTAGTCTTAAAGTCAGTTGCATAATAAATAATTATATCTTTGATTCTAACGTATTATTACATGGCGCAGTCAGGAAAGAACTAAGTAATTATAAAACGAATAATGGAATGTGCAGGAAGATTACCCGATCAATTGAAGTTTGATTCAAATCTTAGTGAGAACTTCAAAAGGTTCATCCAAAGCTTCAATATATATCTATCAGCAACTGGCAGAGATGATAAAGAAGATAAAGTAAAAGTAGCAATACTACTGAATTTAATAGGACCTGAAGGGGTTGAAATCTTCAATAATTTCAAATTGACAGATGGCGATAGAAATAAATTAGAAAAAGTCGTGAAAGAATTAGAAGCTTACTGCAATCCAAGAAAGAGTCGAGCCTATGAAAGATTTGTATTCAACAACAGATTTCAAGAGGAAGGCGAATCATTTGATCATTACATGACTGACTTGAAGAAATTGGTGAAGTCGTGTGAATATGGTGATCAGGAAGAATCAATCATTGTTGATAGAGTTATTCTTGGTATACGAGATAGAGGTTTACAAGAGAAATTGTTGAATACACATGAATTAACACTAAAAGTTACTGAAGAAACTTGCCGTACTGTAGAAATAACTAAAAAGCACATGGAAACATTACAAAACAGAGACAAATATGTAGATGCAGTGAAAAGAAAATTTTCAGAAGAAGAAATTAGAAACATTGATAAAGAGAAGAGAAAAGTTGATAAATGCAGTAGATGTAACTATAATCATCGTGTTGAAGGAAGGTGTCCTGCGTATGGAAAGGTTTGTCACAAATGCCATGGAAGAAACCATTTCAGTTCTGCATGCAAATTGAAGGCTGTCAGGGAAATCGCAGAAAACAATATTGAAAGTCAGTTTGAGTCATTATTTGTCGAAAGTATCGTACAAGTTGGAGAAATAAAGGGAAAAACACATTGGACCACAAGACTGATTATTGGTGGGGAAGAGATTACTTTCAAGCTAGATACGGGATCAGATGTAAATATTTTACCGAAGAAGCTTCTACTTCAAATTTGTGAGAAGAATGTGATCGAGAATGTGAACAGAAAACTGAAGAAAACACCCATTATTCTGGAAGCATATGGAGGAACCAAAATGAAGCCTGATGGAAACTACACTGTCTTCTTCTTGATATTGAATTTTTAATATTAGATTTGAATGTCAGTCCTCTTTTAGGGTTGTCTGCGTGTATTGACTTAGGTTTGATAAAAAAAAGTCGATGATTTAAATTTTACAGAAAAAGATAAATTCATCAAGGCCAACAGAGATAGTTTTGAAGGATTGGATAGTTTCAAAGAAAATTGTCACATAAATTTGAAATCTAATAGTATTCCTGTTGCTAAACCAGCTAGACGTGTACCTTTAGTGATGAAAGATAAGCTGGCCAAAACATTGAATGAATTTGAACAGAAGGGAATAATAACAAAAGTTGATGGGTCTAGTCAGTGGGTAAATAATCTTGTCATTTTGGAAAAACCTGATGGGTCATTACGTTTATGTATTGATCCTCAAGAATTAAACAAATGCATACAAAGAGAATTTTATGAAATACCTTGTATTGAAGAGATAAGAAGTGAATTGTGTGGAAAAAAAATATTTCACTGTTCTAGATTTTAAAGATGGGTTTTATCAATTGAAATTGGATGAGGATTCTAGTAAGCTGTGTACCTTTTCTACACCTTTTGGTTGTTACAGATTCTTAAGATTACCCTTTGGAATAAACTTAGCACCGGAATTATTTCAAAAAATTAATATTCAAAACTTTGGTGATATTCCAAATGTTACCATTTATTTTGATGATTTGTTAATCTCAGCTCCAACCGTTCAAGGACATGATGATACACTTAAAAAAGTGATTGATAGAGCTAGACAACTCAATGTAAAATTCAACAAGAACAAAGTGCAGTTTCGGCAAACAGAGGTAAAATATTTGGGAAACATATTTAACAATGAGGGTATGAGAATTGACGTTGAGAAAATCAATGCCATTAAAGATTTGAAACCACCTAAAACTGCAACGAAGCATATTTTTGGGGCTCCGTTACTAGAGCTTTTGCGGCTATAAGCCAATCTATTTACATAAAGTTGAACACAATAGGTTCACCCTGTATCCGATAGACCTGTTATACTGATTATTAAATACCAAACCAGTCAAAGAAAGTATGCTTCACACGTTGAGTACGTACCTTCGTGTTCGGTCACCGATCGATGCAACCTATCCTAAGGGTAGGTAGCCCCAGACTAAATACACCCTGTATAGTTGGCTGGACTCATAACCATCCGATTATCAAAGGGCTTGTCCCTTCAGCTCATTGCATAAGGTACTGGGGGTTACGTTTCTTCGTGTCGGGGGATAACTAGTTCTACCTGAACTGTGGAGATTACCCTCTACCCCATCTATTGCATAACAACCCCTGCCTGACAATAAGCAATAGTACGTTTTGATTAACAAGCAGCTGTACTGATTTACTTGACTGAAAAAGGTTTTAAGATATGATAATGAAAATGCTTCGATACTTCCTCCAACTACTTACTTGCTGGTAAAATCATGTAAATCTGTTTGACTAGGAGTTCAGGGAAAACATATTGTTAAATCCATTTTGTAACTAGCTTCCAATTACTTAGCTGAGGGTGAAAACCACCCCATAACTTCATTTGCATTGTTAGGGCATTTAGACACGTTTCATCAATTTTAAAACATCCCTGAGTATCTCCTATTTTTGCTGAGTTCAAATCCGTTGGAAAAATTTAACATTTTCCACTAATAAACAAAATACTTTGAAATTCCGCTGAAAAAACCTGGCCTTGATACCAATCCTAGAAAAACAAGCATTCCCCTTCTCTTCCAATTCTCATGTTCTTGCTTCTTTGTGGGGGGGATAGAGACCGTCTTTTTGCGATATTTCTTATTGAAATCTAAAATATATAAATACCAGTCTCAGCTCATTTGGGAGAGGATTATTTTTCATTCATTCTTAATTCAGTATTCAAAGTTCAGTCTTGATTATTCGATTATTCCCTTTGATTCCGAGTTCGTTTTAACCGTTGAAACTATTCAGCCGTTTGGTCCGTTTGATTTAATAGTTTTGCCAGTTTACCTTAGTTAACAATATACAGTAAGTACTGATTCGTTTGGATTGAAATGTTTATATTTTATTCATCTGTATCTGCCAAATAAATTTTCTGTTCTCAACCGTATTTGACAGAAGAAAAGCCGTTTCTAAAGTTACGATAACGTAACTTAGCTAAATACTGTTTTAGCATTTATTTGACATTTCGTGTGATTCTCTGTTAAACTTCGAACTAGTTCAATTTTATTAGTAATAAATTCAAATCTGCCGTGTTGGTTTACCGTCTCTCGAAATTCAATAATCAAAGGTAGCTTTCATTTCTTATTGTTTACCGTCGTCAACCAGTTAGTCAGTGTATCATATGATCGACAGTCCTTTTCAAGCGCGTTCCGATTCTCTAGTTCTACCGTGCATTGTTGGAAAACCCGCGAATATAACCAACTTCTGATTCTTTCCTGCGAGAGAACTTGATGAACTGTTTTGGGGTTCGTGGGTCAATGACTTGATTGCGAAAGATTCTCATTAGAAAATCTCGCCTGTCTGTCAGCGACGCCGCTTGCCAGTCCGACAGTAAGTCTGGTTTTCTCGAGAGAGAAATTAAGAAGGAGGTATAACCGCCTTAATTTTTCTACGAACATTCTGAAAAATCCGCGAATCTAATCCACTTCTGATTCTTCCCTGCGAGATTACTTGGTGAACTGTTTTGGGGTTCGTGGATCAATGACTTGATTGCGAAAGATTTTCATTAGAAAATCTCGCCTGTCTGTCAGCGACGCCGCTTGCCAGTCCGACAGTAAGTTTGGTTTTCTCGAGAGAAAAATTAAGAAGGAGGTAGCCGCCTTAATTTGGCTCCGAACATTTTGGAAACTCCGCGAATTATAATTTCTTGATAATATACAAACGTACATTCGTAACCCCGTCCATCAAAACGTATACATACCCTTCCCCTGGGAACACGTTCCGTACGAGTTTCGTGAAAATGTCAATCTGCTAGTATAAAGACTGTCAGTCCTTCCGGACGGCCGAGTTTCGCTTGGACGGTACATTCCGGTGTATTTCTGGTGAAAGTAAACTCTAACTGTCACCACTAGTACGCCAACGATGCCCGTCGAAACTTTACAAACCGTCCTTTAAAATCACAGTAACTTTCATTTTCCGAGTTGGTATCATTGCACGTAGTTTCCTACCCCAATTCTGTGTCTAAATGTCTAGTTAGGTTTTCATTATTAAGAAGAAGCAGAATTTCAAATGACATTTAATTTTGACATTGTTCATATTTTGTCAGGAATAACGTAATCATTATGATTGAATAAAATTTATGCTGGAAAGGTAACCTGTGACTAAAGAAAAACAGCTGTGAATAAACGAGTTATTGTGTGGTTTATTTTTGGCTATTATTTTCCGCAATTTTCATATTTCAGGAAGAGTCGCCGTGTGTGTGAATCGAAGCTTATAAGAGTATAAAGCGACCGGTATTCTGTTTGCCGAGTGGTGGGATTAAAGCCCCCATCAGCTCGAGGTGCTAAATCCGGGTCAAGACAACTGACCCCTGGAATACCGTATCTCCATCTGTTGCTACCCAGGTGAGTGGAGTTAACCACTGGAAAAAAAATCTGGCGCCCGAGAGACCGAAGACACCGAAATCTCCCGTAGTCTCTGGGGCCATTTAGTGAGAGCTCTGCCGAGCAAGATCCGAGGTTGTTGAATTTGGGTGCTCCGAGAGCCCCCCAATCCACAACCCCAAAATAAGAGCCAAAATAAGAGAAAAAAGAATTACACAGATTATTAGGATTTGTTAACTATTTGAGAAACTATGTTCCTAATTTAGCTCAGTTATCAAGTCCCTTACATGAATTGCTGAAAAAAAATATAGTATTTCAGTGGATCAAAGTTCATGATATTGCATTAGAAGAGGTCAAAAAGGCCATAATTAATGCAGGTATACTCACTAATTTTGATCATAAAAAGGAAATAGTAATTCAGGTTGATGCTTGTAGGGATGGGCTAGGATGCTGTATGTTACAAAATGGTAAGCCAGTAGCGTATGCATCTCGAAGTCTAACAGAAACTGAGAAAAGATATGCGATAATTGAAAAGGAATTATTGAGTATAGTGTACGCAGTAAAAAAGTTTCATAATTTTGTATACGGGAGACAAATAAAATAATCACAGATCATAAACCGAATGTTAGTGTATTGAAAAAACCGATAAACCAAATTCATTCAGCGAGGTTACAAAGATTACGTATGAAGCTTTTGAAATATGATTTAGAAGTTTCTTATATGCCGGCAAATATCTGTACTTGGCTGACTATTTATCAAGAAACTGTTCTGATGAAAAAGTTGATGATGATTTACAGATGAATGATATTGTACATAGTGTTGAGAAAAATTTGAGAATGTGTGAGCAAGAAAAAAATGAATTCAGAAAGAATATAATGGAGGATCCGATATCAAAGAAAGTATTAGAATTTTGTAAAATGGGTTGGGCCCGAACAAAATATTATGGAGATTTAAAAACATATTATCAGCTGAGACAAGATATCCATGTCGTGGATGATCTTATTTTTTATGGAGATAGAATTATTGTACCAAATGGACTTAGAAACAAAATGTTGAAATTACTCCATGAAAGTCATTTCGGAGTGAATAGAACTAGAGATAGGACACGGGGAGTTTTGTTCTGGCCAGGAATGTCGAATGATATAGGAAACATGATAAAAAGTTGTGATATTTGTGAGCGTTTCAGGTGTGCGAATGTTAAAGAGCCTCTCATATTGCATGATATCCCTGAACTTCCTTTTCAAAAAATTGGTTGTGATATTTTGCAATTTGGAAATACTAGTTACTCAGTTGTAATTGATTATTTTTCCAAGTGGTTGGAAATAGTTTCATTGAATGGTAAACAAAGCTCAGATATTATTGATGCATTAAAAAATATTTTCATAACACATGGTGTTCCAGATATAACAATATCTGATAATATGCCATTCTCTTCATATGGACGTGCACAGTTTGCTAAAAAATGGGGATTTCAATTCATAACTAGCAGTCCAAGGTATCCCAAGTCTAACGGTTTAGCTGAAAGGGCGGTTCAAATAACTAAAAGTATATTGAGAAAGTCCAGAGACATAAAGGTAGGGCTTATGGAGTATCGAAACACTCCTCTAACTGGGTTGGGAAAATCACCTGCTGAATTGTTGTTTGGTAGGAAATTGAAAACAAAATTGCCCGTTGCAGTCGATTATCCAAATGAATTCAGAAGAAAATTTCATGAAAAACAAAAAATTCAAAGGGATAAACATAAACTATATTATGATATTGGGGCTAGGCGTAAAAGTGACTTTGATGTAGGTGAAAAAATTGTTTATAGGAGAGGAAAAATTTGGGAGTAAGCTGTGATTGTTTCTAAATTGAAGTTTCCACCTCGTTCTTATCAGATTAAAACCAAAGAAGGTGTAATATTGCGAAGAAATAGTAATGACTTGAGAATTTCACATTCTGAGAGAATTGATAAGAAAGATGAGATACATGTTCCCAACATTGAAATTGATTCTGGATCTATTGACAGATCAAGTCATCCCACTACAGAATTATATTCGGACATGTCTGAATATAGTGGAGTTTCCTCAGAATCCAGTGAAAGTACGAGTACACCTGTGCGTATGAACCACAATGAAGAAATTCAATTTCAAGAAGACTATAAAAAAAGTACACGAAACAATTTCAATTTGTATTAATTATGTTGGCATTGGCAAATTTGTTTTTTTTTCTGGAATAATTGTTTTTTATATGGAAATGAGTTATTGTTTGGAGAAGTTACAATTATATTCTCATTTTCATGTATTTGAAGAGGGGGATATAATGTAATATTTATTGTTATATTCACTTAAACAGGGAGATGTTGTAATATTCATTATTGTTATACTCATGTTTGTAATATTTACTTGAAGATGGAGATGTTGTAATAAGGATTATGATCCCTGGGTATATTGTAACAAGGATGTCAGAACGACATTAGTCTTAAAGTCAGTTGCATAATAAATAATTATATCTTTGATTCTAACGTATTATTACACCCACCTGCTACTGGAATTATGAACAGTGAACACCTAGGTATCAAATATCAAATCATTCGGACGTCTGCAAGTGTAAATTTTGTTCAACGATTCCATTACATACCTACATATAGCATACATGTCAAATTAGTATGAAACGTGTAAAAAGAAAAACAAGTATCCCATAAAAGTGATTTTGGTCCAATACATTTTTTTTTAAATAATAGAATAGACTGTTTACGTCAGCGTTGTATATTTATTTTGTGCTGCATGCATGTCATGTTTTATTTGACATTACCTTTTATCTGATATTTCAGACGTCATTATATATTTCTTTTTGCGGCATACTTCATATTAAAATTCACATTCAAAACATGTCCGAGATAGTTCAAACATATTTTGCTGAAATATTTTTTCATTTCTTCATACATTGTGTGACTGGATTCCATTATATTTATTCATTTGAAATTTTCGTGCAAACTTTCAGATTACTACGGAATCAAACAGGTTTTAATCTAGATATGTAATTTGGAAGAACGAGCACCGAATATATTCTTACGAGAATCGCCAAATTAGAAGTGAGGCGGAGTTTGTATTTATTTCGTCGGGAGAACACGCACTGCCATCGGAACATATCCGTTTCTTATTTAGGAGGCTAAAGAATCTTAATATAGCTGTCATCTCGAATTTGTTAACAAGCGGAGCTGCGTCTCCCATTATTGTATGAAATAAATGGCGAATATTCACTGGAAATTTGTTTCAAAGCGTAAGGAGTGTTAATGAAAACACGACAACATCAGGGCTAACTTGGAATAGCAATTCAGACTCACTGATATTTAAAATTAACCCCAACTTTGATAGTACTCAAGTTACAAAACACACGATTTTGTCAGAAACTTCTCAAGTTTTTGATACCTGCTGAGTCCCTGTTTTATCGTGGTGAAGATCTTATTACAAGAGATTTGGTCCACTAAATTGTCCTAGGATGGATCATTACCTGTACCATTACATACAAAGTGGCTATCATTTCGTGATGAACTCGTCATACTCAATGAATTCAACCACGATAGGCAAAGTACTTGTAGAAACCCTAAATATTGGAAAATTAATGGGTTTTTGTATGCTTCCCAATTGGCGTATGCTGCAAGCGTATATATCAAATCGATTGACAATAATGATAGAGTCCACATAAAATCAGTTGGGGCAAAATCAAAGGTGGCACCCGTTAAAAAATTAACTGTTCCCCGCTTGGAGTTATCGGCAGCACTTTTGATAGCAAAAATCGTGTAATAGGTAAAGGAATCACTGAAAACTCCTGAAATCAAAACCTACTACTGGAGCCATCCATCATAGTTTTGGGATGGCTGCGAATGAAACCCAGCCAACTCCAAACTTTTGTTGTTACCCGCGTAGCCAATATTCAGGAATTAACCAATATAACTAGTTGACGTCACGTGCCAACAATGCAGGTGGACTTATGCCTAGATTGCTGAAGAACATGAAATTATATTGGCACGGTCCAGATTGGCTGAAATATAACGAAAAAGCTTGGCCTCACTCACCATCAAACAATTTTATGGACATGCCAGAGATCCGCAAAGGACTGTCGTACGATATTGATGAAATCGTATCCACCAATGAAATATTCATTGGCTTTTTTCACTTTCCTGAACTAAAAGTTACGGCATACATTCTTAGATTAAAAAATAATACCACAATCAAAACCAATAAAAATTTAGGACCGTTGACGCTAGAAGAAATTGCTTTCTGAAATAAAAAAACTCGTTAAGCTATGTCAGCGTGAATCATTTGAAAACAAACTTCGTGATTTATCAAGAAATGAAATAAATCCTAAAAATAAACTATGCAAACTCAATCCTTTTATTGACCATGAAGCTGCGCTGTGGTGGCAGGCTAGTGAACTCGCAATTTGAATATGACAAAAAAAATCCCATTTTGTTGTCTTCAAAGCATTCATTCACTAAGTTGCTGTTCAGAAAGCAACATTTGAAATCATTACATGCTGGACCACAACTTTTGCTAAATTCGATACGTGACAAATATTGGCCCCTGTCAGGTCGAAATCTTGCGCGAAAAACTGTACATGAGTATACCCGCTGTTTCAGAGCAAAACCCACTCTCATCCATCTCATCATGGGAAACTTACCAGAAAAGCGAGTAATTTCTTCTTCATTGAAAATAAAAGGGGTCGTGGCGCAACCGTATCGAAATGCTACATAAGTTCATTCATATGTTTTACAACTCGTGCAATTCACTTAGAATTGGTGTCTGATCTGTCGACAGAATCATTTATTGCATCTTTAAGGCGTTTTGTAGCCCGCAGAGTAGAGCCTGCATTCATTTATTCAGACAATGGCACAAATTTTACTGGTGCAAGATCAGAAATAGAAAAATTAGGTAATTTTTTGATAAATAATAATAATGTCTGATGAAATTAGAAATATGGAAATATCGTGGTCATTCATACCCGCATACTCGCCACATTTTGGTGGTCTCTGGGAGGCAGGTGTAAAATCGGTAAAACACCATTTGCGCAGAGTAGCTATTAACGAATCGAAGCTGCCCTGAACTCTCGTTCCCTCTCTCCTTGAAGTACCGATCACCACTTACTCCCTCACACTTTCTGATTGGAAAAGCCTCAAGTACAGTAGCTGATACAGACCTGACTGACATTCCAGAAACTAGACTTTCGCACTTCCAGCGCATTCAGCAACTTCACCAACATTTTTGGAAGCGCTGGTCTCAAGACTATATCAGTGAACTCCAACAACGACACGAATGGAAAACCAGCCATGGCTCCTTCAAGGTCAATGATTTGGTGCTACTGAAAGACCACCTCCCTCCACTCAAATGGTCACGTCGGCCGGTAACCTGAAGCGGAGCTTTTCAAAAATCTACCCCTTACCCGTGTGTAATGAGTGATAAAAGGGCAATATTTTATGCTGATACGTATTCAAGTGAAAATATCCCTATTGTACTGAGAACTGTCAAACTTTGGCTATTACATTTTGTTTCTCTCTCAATAATATTTTGAAAGTTATTTCTTTCAAGGTGGGCGGCATGTTCAGTTTTCTGTTTTATTTGACTTTTTGTTCCAACTGGCAATGCCGTAAAAACCCTTGCGGTTTTGTCTATCATGTCAGACATTGACACAACGAAAAAATATTGATATAGCTGTCATCTCGAATTTGTCAACAAGCGGAGCTGCGTCTCCCATTATTGTATGAAATAAATAGCGAACATTCAATGGAAATTTATTTCAAAGCGTAAGAAGTGCTACAGTCCACTAGTAAACCAAACAGTGAAAAATCGACATTCTTTCATTTTTCCAGTCTTTTAAGAATAGCTCCAAGAAGTGGAACAAAGGACCCCGCAACAAACCTTATGGAAAATGGCTTTCGGTGAAATTGGCTGAAACTTTGGGATATTGTGGAAATCGATGTCCTGATCAAATGTCTCAATGGGCGTAAGGTCAAAAAATGGATAGTTTTTGAGATAATCGAGGTCATAGGCTGTCAAATTGATGTGTTCAGCTATCAGTGGTAAGTACGTAAGCCGTGAACAAATCGCTTGTTAAAACGACTGTGTAGTCCCGAAACTTGATGAAAACTCGGCCCGGTAAGTTATCTGGGTCGCTGATAACAAATCTGGAGTCACTCTTGAAAAATTCACATCAATGGTCCCAATATACCCCCCACCTCTCCATAAATAAGGCCCATTTCCAAATATTCCTGAAATTCGATGAAAACTTGGCCCAGGAAGTTTTCAGGGTCGCTGATGACGAATGTTTGGTCAAAATTGGAAAACCCACAGCAGTGGTCCCAATTTGCCCCCCATTCCCCCCAAAAAAAAACACCAAAAGGGGTAGAGCATACCCCTTTTGGCGCTATGATGAGGTGTGGGTGGTCTCAACACCTTCATTGACTACATTGTTAGGACCCAAACTTTGGCAAAAATACTTTTGGTGGAGTGGAAGATTATGTTCATGCTTCTATATCAACATGAACTTCGCCATTTATTGCCGCACAAGTATAATACTGAATGATGATATTTATTTCACTTTGGGAATAATGAAGAAGATTTCGATCATTACTATTATTTAGTACTCAGTAAGGAATGCAAGGCCTTCATTAATTAAATAAAGTGCGCTTTTGAATTATAAACTGTATTTTGAAGTTATTATGTATTTCTGTACTCGCACAGTACAGTTTATGAAGTATTTTTCTAACATCGTAGTATATCAGATATTATCAAAACTCCGATTCATTCTTGAAATTATTTTTGAATGGTTATAACTTTCTCCATCTTATTATAGCTTTTCTTTTTTATAATTACAGGTCTGCTCAATCTGCCAAGTTCAGATTGAAGAACAACACTTTTTGGGTTTGACTCTAATATTCATTCTCGTTGTTTTCATTCAACTAATGTAAACGAAAACGTAAAAATCTAGGAGCCCTGTATCACAGACGTCAGTAATTCACGAAACCTGTCTTTTTAAGAACTAGAAACATGATTAGTTGAATCTAATGTCGATGGCTGCACCAATTTTATTATTCAGGGTTTTTGGGTGATAACCGACTCTGAAAACCTCTGGGCCATGTTTTCATCAAATTCGAGAATTCCGAAAAGATGGCTTTCTTAGTGGGCCATATTGGGACCACTGACTTGAATTTTCTCAGATTTTGACCCCAGATTCGTTATCAGCGACCCTGAGAAGCACTTGGGCCAAGTTTTCATCGAGTTTCGAGAATACCAAAAAATGGACGTTTTTTGGAGGAAGGGGGGGGGGGCAAATTGGGACTACTGCTGTGGGTTTTCCAATTTTGACCAAAGATTCGTCATCAGCTACCCTGAAAACTTCCTGGGTCAAGTTTTCATCTATTTTCAGGAATATTTGAAAATGGGCCTCATTTAGGGAGAGTATATTGGGACCATTGATATGAATTTTTCAAGAGCGACTCCAGATTCGTTATCAGCGACCCAGAAAATATCCTGGGCCGAGTTTTCATCAAGTTTCGGGACTACAGAGTCGTTTTAACAAGCGATTTGTTCACGGCTTACGTACTTACCACTGATAGCTGAACACATCCATTTGACAGCCTTTGACCTCGATTATCTCAAAAACTGTCCATTTTTTGATCTAACGCCCATAGAGACATTTGATCAGGACACCGTTTTCTACAATATCCCAAAGTTTCAGCCAATTTCACCGAGAGCCATTTTCCATAAGGTTTGTTGCGGGGTCCTTTGAGGTTTTTAGTTTAACAATTATCAGGGTTTGTATGTAAATTTGAAACTTGTAGAAACTAGTTAGTAAAAATTAATTAATTAACGAGAAGAAAGGTACTTTTCTGGCATGTGCTATACTGGGTTCATATTTGTCTTTCAATTGAGATTCAACTGGATCAATATCAATCTCACCTATACCTTTGAATGATTCTTTGACTTCATTCAGGATATTCAAGTCTTTCTCCAAAGCATGGACTCGTTTTAATCAACACAAAGACTGTTTGGCTTTTATTCCCAAAATTGGCCAATCATCCACTGTTGTTTCAACCACAACGAACTCTAGATCATATTGGATATCGTGAAATACTACAAGTAAATTACATTTTCCAAATACATTAATTCTACCACCAGAATAATTCAGTACAACAGGTTCTCAAAAAAAATTGTTAATTTAAAGTATCGAACTTATTTTTTGGTAATGCATTTATTTGGGCCCTAGAATCTGATATGATAAGAAACACATTTTGCAACTCTACAAAAAAAAATTTCAATCCATTCATCTGCCAAATGTTAGTTTTCCATAACACCTAGTACATAATTACCCTGTAATTCATCAGTTTGTACATTTTCGTGACATTCTTTTATTTCATCCACTCGTAGACTCAGTCTACACGTTCTCGCAAAATTATTAGTTTTTTTCCAAGAATTGCAAGTTTTATCTTGGGCAGGACCAAAATTATGCTTGAATTGATATGAATAGCCTCAACGAGTACAAATTTTCTTCGATTTTTCCTCTCTGCCCTGTTCGCTGCCAAATTCTGGAGTTCTTCTGATTTCATCAGACCTACCACATTCAATTATCTTACAGTTACACATCATCTCATATAAACAACGGCTACTGTTTGTCAACCTAATGCCGAAAGTGATAATAATACCCATCTGGTAAGAGTTTCAATACATTCACGTTTTCAAGCTGCTAACGAAAAAATGGTATATTGTTTATCTAGTAGTAAAAGCAATACATTCCCGGACGACAATGTAAATTGTTGGCCAAATCGTCAAGCCGAGGCCAACGAGCATTGAAGTCTGGGAATGTGCTTTTACTACGAGGTACACATACTATTTTTTTCTGAAATCGCAATCAACATTATCAAAAACTAAGGAATTCTACATATTGTTTGCGTGAATTCAATAACTGTCTAAAATGTAAACAAGCCGGCAAATATTTTCTCGGATCGTTTTCTGTACGGGAAAGTACTTTCCCACACCGTTTAGGTCCGAAAACGGTCCGGGAAAGTTCGTTGCTTAGCAACGGACTAAAATACTAGATTAGCGTATTTTGGGGCGTGAAGTTGCTCCGAGAAAGTGGGCATTCTTGAACGATTTCAGAAAAAATGCTTTATCAAATATGATAGCCGACTAATTGGAGTGAACGCAATAACTGGCTGGGAATGTCTGTAATAATTTTTTTGTCATACGGAATTCGCTATCCGTCTGCAGATAAGGCAGATAATTTAAATGACGTGGCTGTTGCTAGACCAGTTTAAAGACCTTTGTTTTCTGATTTGATTCAGAAAAGTAGGTTGTATATTTGTATTTTCACCTATCAGCTTTGTAAAATAATGTCTATTTTTTTTGTATGTTTGCTTTTACCTAGGTAGATACCTGCAAATCTTTTCGGAAATACTCAAGTTGGAATTCCTTTGGTTCAATAATTATACTGTAGTACACGAGCATATCTAACTCGTGTACTTGCTTTTGTAAAAAAAAATGCTCAACATTTTTTATTGGTGTTCGCTTGTTACATTTGATGATATAAATAATGAATGATAGCGGCGTTCAGAAAAGTATAAATTTAAGAAAAAGATTATCCCCGAGCAGGGATTGAACCTGCGATCTCTTGATTACTAGTCAAGTGCCCTACCAATACTAATATCGAAATTCTAGAGAAAGCGAATTTCCAAAACGCAGATGCGAACGTACTTTCTCGGTGGCATAGATGGTAGGGAACATGACCAGTGATCAAGAGATCGCAGGTTCGATCCCTAACCGAGGATCTAGAATTTATACCTGTCATTACTTATATTACAGAACGATTTTTCTAATGATGTTTAATTCTCAGAATTGTGATTTACATGATTGTTTGAAAATTGTGCGTTCGTATTTCTGGCCTAATTAATAATTTAATGTTTGACTCTTGTTTTTTTCATCTAAGTTGCTTTAGTATAGTACTATGCTTCAAGCATGCTGGATTTTTCAAAAAACTTCCGAACTAGGGCTCTTTTGTGCTGCGAACTTGCAGATCACAAACACTATTATACATATCCAAAACTCAAAAGTGAGAAAAGAGTGAAGTTACTGGTGAACTTTCGAGAAGTTTGAAACCTCGCCATGCTCAAAAAGCTTCTATAACACTTGGTATTTCATCGATTCAGCAACGAGTACCTATGTATTCCATGGACCCAGGATACGCACATAAGCTGTGTTGCCAAAATGACTGTTTTATAATTTTTTGCCTTCACAAACTACGTTGAAATACCTTATTTCAAGATGTTCCGGAATGGTTTGAAAGTTAAAATTCTGGGAAAATACTTCTTTTTTAAAATTCTATAAGTGTGCAAACTCATATGACCAGGAGCATGGGACCCAGAAAAGCATAACCTCATTTCTTCAATTATGATAAAACCAACATGACAGACGATCCATTTAGAAAGAGTTGTTTACATGGGAGGGACAAAAAGTACCTGGAAAATATTAACTTTTCAAATTTATGAATTTCCATGATGTCCTGCCTCGGGTCTAGTTTGAGTAATTTATTACCACCTGACGTTATTTACAAACCCGAATACATGTATGGTAGGTGGATTGAAAATAGCCCCAAAGGCTCCCCATCTCATGCGAACGATGTTGCAGTTCTGGCTCTCGATTTACCGGAGCTAATATTATTTTAATGAATGGATAATATTATTCTATTTCAATGAAACGTTTAATATGCAAATACATCTCATAAGACTTTTGGCATTAGCCCTTTCAGGATTGAGCAACAGAGTGAAAATCTATGGAGTTTAAAGTAATTTTCGATTATCATGGAAGCAGCATGTACATGGTGGAGAAAGAAATGGAAAAAAATTGTTGAAGTCCCCATGGGAAAAAACGTTACTGAAGTGTAGGATCTCCGTTAGGGGGTGATACGTATTATTAATGAATATCACAAAAATATAATAATTGTGAATGCGTTTCATAGGATCACTGTTCGATATTCAACACCTCTTTTGGCTTACTCTGTAGACACACGAAAAAATTATTCTGAAAAGTTCACAATCATCTGAAGACTAGCATATCCAGAAATGAAGAGAAAATTTGCACGTGTAGACATAATTTCATGATAGGTGTAGACATTTTTGTAGCTTACTCTGTAGTCACAACAAACTTGCCTTTCTAGATCACTATAATGATATATCTGAAAATCAATAAATTTTGACGAAAGATCGAAATAATCTAGTGCCATGTCCATTGCTACAAGTAGTGTTTCAATGTTCCAATTCTGAATTTATTTCTTGTTTTAAGTTTTTCTGGATTTCTTCCCATCCATATATTTTCTGGTTATGGTTGAATGTCACAAATTCTTTCAAAAACACCACGTTTTCATTATAGGTGAATCTGAGGCCCAATTAATGCACCTTTGTCATTATCGCAATCCTACACACACTGTATTAAAATCAAATTGAAACTGTACGTATTAGTGAGAGCATATATGCATTTTCTTCAATTTCAGTCTCGATCATAAGAATAGGACCCTCAAAGTTGCAAATTTCAAATGTTATGCTGATGATTGGAACGACATACAACGCGCATGTTGAAAAATATTTGACAAATCACATAAAAAATATTAATTTTGAATTCTCATGATTGTGTTTCAAAAATAGAATGAATCTAGTAGATGTAATTTTTTTATGCGTTTGGGATAAAGAGGATTCATGTTACAAGGATCGCAGAAAAGTGGCCCCAGCATCCAGAGCAGCAATTGAAGGGTAGGGAAAGACCATTCACAAGTGCCGGCATGAAGTATTCACCAGGCAGTATTATATCTACAGTCTCCTCATCACGTTTCGACAATTAGATTCCCCTGGACATCACCCTAAAACATCTTCAAACATTATTATAGAGAGATTGACCAACCTTTCTTTCGAACTTCACAGAGTGGAATCTGCGAATCTTTTTTCATACCCATTCAGTTGTTTTATTTCTATGCTTTTGATGGTGTAACTAATGTGGCTAGTATAGGGGCTTTAGAAGAGATTTAGATACTTGCACGATGACGCAGATGACATCACCGGCAGATCGTTGACCCATTGAAAAAGTTGACTGATAATGAGTTTGTCAAAACATGTCGATTGACCAAACCGTTGGTGAACGAAGTAGTCAACTTGATAGAACCCCACATTGATACTCCAAACACAGCATCTGGTTTGACTGTCGAGCAAAAAGTAACTTGTTACGAATTGGTTTCTTTGCTAACAGGGTAGAAAAGAATAGTAATTTTTTATAGGTATTGATAGCATTACGCTTCTTTGCTAGTGGAAGTTATCAATCAGATTAATGTAGGAAGAGATGTAAATCATGCTGACAGTCAACGCATTGTATTCAAATTTATCGCAGAGGTTTCAGATGCTCTGTATGATCTGTATGATCCACAAGTATTGAAGTATTAAACTTCCTAAAGGTTGAGAATTACAACATCTGCGTAACAGGTGGGGGTTCAATCATCATCAAATGTTTTTTTTTCGGAAACTTCATATACCTAAAAGCAGTATATGTGAACCGAAAATGCTATCATTCAATGAATGTTTAACTGGTGAGTGGGTATAATAGGTAGGTGAGCTTTGTTTAGTGGCTCACCTATATTTGAAAAAGTTATTTCATAACCATGCCATTAGTCAACTCTCATTTGATGAAATGAACAAGTTTTACTTTCAAATAAGTGACCACAACCTGAAGATTATGGATGTTTGTGCCTGATATCCTGGTAGCACCCTCTACATGTTTGTCTGGAATGATAGTAGTGCATAAATGCGTAATCTTCATTTAAATGGACCTAAAATATTTTATCTTCTAGGTAAAGCTTTCAAACTGAGAACCAAATATGCTCTGGGATCAGTTATTAGGTGACTGTCTTTTAATATCTATGACTTATTACACTCCGTAATTGCAGGTGATTCCGGATTTACATTAAGGACTTGGATGCTATCACCCTTAGCTGTTGCTGAAGAAGGCACTCCTGAAGGTATCTATAACCAGATCTTGCACTATAAACCAAATAGGTGTCCAAAAATAAAAATTCTTACACAATGTTGCATAATATATGTGTGGAGAATAATTCACCATAAGTAAATTTCGGTGATGAAGACGAGGATAGGTTTATTGAAATTCACTATGGACAATATAATATTCAACATATTGATGTTGAAGCAGTTCAAGGCGGACGCAGGAAAATTAATCCAGAACTGGAAGAAGGGAGAAATTTGCAACAATATTCACTGAGAAACCATTTTATTCTTTGATTCTCTATGAAAACACATTGGGTTAAATATGTGAATTCAGAAATGTATAATGAGGCAACAAGTTTTCAAATTCTCAACTTTTTTAAATATTCTGCCATACACCGTCTCAGTTATTATGGGAGAATTACTTGAGAATTACTTGATACTTTGAAGAAATTTAATGTTGACAAATATACAGGGTGCTCCATTAAAACAACACAATTTTACTGACAGGACTTTCAGAATTGTTTGAAAATATCCTGGTTCTCAAGTTATTTCCATGTCTCATAATAGATGGGAATTGCTGTATTCTAAATGACGCCTGCAAATGATTATGAAATTGATTCCTCGTTGGTATCTTATTGGACTAAAAGTTCTAACCAATTTTCAAAAGTAAATGTTCATTCTTCTTTTTCATATAATAGACCCTATGTCCGACAGTGTCCCCAAATCAGTCACTTTCTCAGTTGTTTGCATTAACTAAGGAAACTGTAAGTCTGTGCTACCTTGATTCTTGCAGAGAGTCATCTATGAAAGTTCAGAATAATCCTCGTTTTATAGAAAATAATATTACCCACATCCTCCATATTTCATGTGACCTCAAAGTGACTGTGTTCTGACGCATGCATGGTAACGTTCCATAGTAACTGATTTCATATAAGGTTAGTATAAAAGGGCACATCAATGAAGTATTGTTGAATAGAGAATTTTCGATAGAATATTGTAATAATTGCATTGACCGATTTTAAATGACCGAAATTATCGATATAACATGTTTTGTTGAGAATAATTCCTATTTATTTTAAAAACTAACGGTGTCGAATTCTAGTACAGAACATTGAATCATTGTCCAAAATTCGTCACCAAAGTGTCGAATATATGTACCCGAAGTATAGCATGAAAAAGGTTTATCCGTTTACAGATCATATTTCAAATGATTACATATTCAATACGGGTGTCAAAGTTATGTACACTCTGTACTTAAATTTGACCTGAGAATGGTCTGGCATCGCTATTTCTTTATAATTGTAGCTCGAAAAAAAACAATACCTAGAGAAAAAATATTACAAGTACAGATCGACAAGCGTAAGGATGCCTCTGAGATGCGCAAACGATAGAAAGCGTGAGTAGATGTGCGACAAAGATCGACTACTGTTTAATAAGGCACAACGATTGGGCTCCTGCCCCACTCCAGAGTTTTGTCTACTGCGCAACCAATTCCCGGAGGCATCCTTACGCTTGTCGATCAGTACTTCAACGAAGACCTGAAAAATGCTCTCGAAGCAATCAAACATGGAGTGCCATGCTTAACAGCTGCCAAGCAATACGGTGTCCCCAGAACAACTGTTATGGAAAAAAAGTTAGGAAAGTACCCAGTAGAGTGCAAAAGTGGTGTATCCACCATACTAACACAAAATGAAGAAGATCTTTTTAACTAAATGTATAATAAATATGGCAAGGATGGGTTTTCCAACGACCAAGACTCAGCTTATCGACAGTATTTTAGTTGATAAATTGAAACGGGAGAATACTTCTCATGATGGGCGACCAGGGCGACGTTGGTGTGAGAGTTTCCTGAAAAGGCACCCTCAAATAAGCCAACCAATGAATCAAAATCTATGTGCAGTTGCTGAAACCAAAATCAAAGGTTGGTTTCAAGAAATCTAGGAATATTTTGGTGTTAAGGGCATCGAAATCAATGAGCCAGAAAGAATATTCAACTCTGGCGAGTCAGCTTTTTCTCATAATCATGTAGGACAGGTATATATAGGTACTAAAGACTCCAAACAAGCCAATAGGTATAGATAGTTAGTTATATAGCTACACAATGTTTAACCACAGATTATTTCCCAGTAATTTCTTATGATAGGTACTAAATGAGGAATTTTGATATGGTTCCATCATCAGCCTTTCACAAGTTCAGGAGTTGTTGGATATCCATGCTGACGTTGTCATAACACAACACATTTCACTCAGTTTATTGCGGTTTATTCAGTAATATAGTGGCGATTAGGAACGACACAGCAAAAAAAGGGAACCAGCTCTAACAGCGGCGTCTGCCTGATGGACGAAGGTCACTGGCACATTCGCGGTTCGCAAGAGAAGTGATATGTCCCTTGATAGCTGAAGAAGTATGTAGTTATTATCAGGTCCTATATGATTTTGAGAAATATTTCCTTTTATTGATGTACTTTTATTAGTATTAGCAGGTCAAAAAACGGACACAGACTTAGGAATTTTCATGTTCTTGGTTTAAAACTATAATACACAGTTCTTTGAACGAAAGAAATATTTTTTCAACTGTTCGCAAATACTAATTCAAACTTTTCATATTCTTGATTTGAAACTATGGCTGCATTTCTTTGAAGGAGAGAAATATTTTTTCAATTGTTCGCAAATACTATTTCGAACTTTTTATACTATTGATTTGAAACTATACGATATGATGTTACTTGATATAGGTATACCTCATTATTTATATCATTGCGTCCATGCCTGGTATGATAGTTGATGTTTTATGAAATTAATCAAACTGTGTTTGAAGCAGAACCTGTAAAATCACTTGAATATTTTGAATAATGTCATTTTCAACAAAATGAGCAGAACCTAGATTTATTTAGTTATCCACATGTTATTATACACCCATTAAAAACGAAAAGAAATATTGACTATTATGTCATTTTGATTGGCTTGAAAAAATCCTTACAGTAATACAGAGAAATATACAGGGTGTCCCATTGAAAACAATAATTTTGCTCAATTTTCTGAATTCAAACGTTAATGGAAATAAAACCGACAGGTTTAAAAGTGACCAAGATACGGGACGGGTTCTAAAAGTCGGAAATTCAATTTCGCCCTGTTTCTCAAAAACAGGGAGGGCTATGGAAGTTCTGTTTTCAGCAATATTTGTTGAAAAAAAGTAGGACAGTATTGTGAAGACCGCAACTCTCTATCTCCAAAGACAACTGAGATATCATGCAAAAGTATCTAAAGTATATAGGAATAAATATTAAAATGTTTATCTGTTTCTCCGGTTAGAGGAGGTTGTTATGAAAATATCTCGGAAGATATTATATTTTCAAAATATTGTAGGTATGTCTTTTAAGTTTATCTTTGCCATTTTAACAATTTTAATTTTTCATTCCCTTACATTTATCCCAAAATTTCAGAAATTTGCAACTCATTTTCAGGATGCATTTTGTGTTCTGAGATGATGTGGAAGTGTTATTTTTCTGAATATTTTCCTAGATGCATCTCAAGTGATTCTTCATTTCATGCGAAAATCCGTACGTATGTTTTCCAACTTTTAAAATCAGAAAATCACACAGGAATTCGTCTTTCCATTTTTTTACAGTAAAAGTACAGTACAGTTCGATTTTAGGATTAGTTTTCATGATTACTGATGATGGAACTACTTTATGCAATAAAAAATATGACCTACTAGGTCAAAAACAAGTAGAGTTCAAGAACCTACTATTCAGTTGACTTTCGAGATGAAACAAATCAATGCGAAGGACAAAATATTTCCCAATAATTCACAAACTAGCTTGAGATGCACATATTTCAAGAAGACCAAGATTTCCAGAAAAATCAATAATCTACTCGATAATTGAAGCTTACTTATATTTCACATAACTGTCACTTATCAATGCTATATTATTTCAGATAACAAAGTAACAGTTGAGGATTTACCTTTTCTTACTGAGGAATATTTAAAAAAAATTAGTTCCTCTCATAGGGTAGCGTATTATGATTTAAAAAAGATACATGACTACATTTTTTCTCAAGTAAGTTAGGTTCGGGTTTGAAGTAATAAGATGTAGAAGTGGTTTTCTTCTTTCAGAAAGAGAATATCTCGGAAAATATAATTGATACAAGTCCTAAACCTCACGAGTTGACCCAAATAATCAGTGAATTTAGTGACATCCAGACGCCAAGCACTAGCCACTGCTCAACTGAACCTTTTTCCCTTCCCGCCGACACTTCTTTTCACGTTGGTGACAATTTGAACTTAATCATTCGGCCTAAGTTCAGCGATTTTGACCTGAAAACAATTCTCCAAACATCACCAATGAGCAAGAGTGTTCTCAAATATTATGAAACAAAAAACAATTGGATGGAACAAGAAGAACTTGTTTGGTGGACATTATTATGAAACACTTATATAACCACATCATAAAGCAGTATGTCATTTTTATTAATTTGCTGTCACCATAAAATATTTTATAAAAAAATGTAGATTTCCTGCTACTGGGATTTTTATATACAAACAACTTTTATGGCAGTGGTTGTACCATATAGTTTGTATTCTTGTATATTTTCAGAAGACTTAGTCATGACGAGTATACTATATTGGCAGCTAAAATTGTCCAACTGTTTCCAACGGAAATAACTGGAATATACTATGTTCCTGCTATGAAGAAACGGCACTCTGTGACAGTAAAATCAATTATGGTAAAAGGGCGATTGGTCGATAAATGCCGAAACATTATATATAAATGTGATGATGCAATAACTTTGAAGTCACGAAAAAGGAAGTCTTCTTGGAATTCCACTGAAAATATTCCAGAAAAAGAGACTACAGATACAGTTGAAGGTGAGTTCCTCAAAACAGTAGGTACCTATACTTGTTATAATCAACATCTATTAATATTGTGTATGCCTTTTACCTTATCCAGCAGAACTTCAAGACGACGAAAACTACGTATGGCTATTACATAATTCAGATTCATGGACCACCGTGGAAAATAAATGGGATCTGCTGTATGATGAAAGAAGAGAGCAAAAGTGTGAGTCAGCCGTAGAATTCTTGAAACTTTGGTCAGTTTTGAATGATCCCAGATGCATTTCATCGGTGAGTTAGGTGTAACTTCCACCAAATTGAAAAACCTATACAAATTTGGTATCTTCATAAATGTTACTGTGAAACTATTCTATTGAATATAGTAACAAATTTCAGATTGCCAAAGATTTTGAGAGACTCTACCCCTCGTAGAGTATAAGCTTTTATGTCGAATGGGAACCATTTTTTAAGTCAGTTCTGGAATATCAGAAAAATATTGCAGTAGAGAAACTGTTGGTGATTTTGATAGAAGAAATTGAATCTACCGGAAATACAGCTTGGTTTATCAAACATACCGGAAATTTAGAAAAAAGAATTGTTAAGGTATCGTTCTATTAGTAATTTAGGTTATTTTTAATATTCATTAGATTAGTAGTTATAATCGCTCAACAATGGTATTTCCTATGAGAATTTATTCTCACCCTGAGTTCATTACTTTTGAGTGCGTTATTACTAACGTTGGCACTGGAAAACTATCGCTGGCTCACCGAGAAGAGGGAATCGGTGCGATACGATGAGAAAAAGAGAGAGATAGGAAGTAAAAGATACATGCGGTTGAGTGGTACTTTTTGGGCGCTCTCAAGTCTGAGTAATTTTGTTTCTGAACAAGCAGTGTTTGCATGTGCGGAACTCTAGAACGCTGGAACATTATACCTACCCTAGATATTGTCCACACCTCAACAGGTGGTTGTCCCGTTGCGCAACTGGGAACACGTTAGAAGGCAAGGATCCAGGTGAGCGAAAGTTTATTTCCATTGCCAACGAAAAGGCCATACCTAGTTCGATATTTAACATTTGGTAACCTTCGAGTCGGATTCTGATAGGATTATTTCTATTGTTGAGTGATAATTTTCACCTAGCGAATTATAATTTCTCTTTTATCCAGTGGTAAGCCGAGTGCCACAGTACGCAATATTTCTTATACTGTTTTTTCGTCGTTCAATGTGCATTTTGGCCTATGTGGCTCTCTATAAAATCTCCTTTTCATAAAATAATCCTCAAATTACATTGTTTTTTAACAACTCAATTTACTTTCAGGCCATTCGCCATTGCAAAAACAAAGTAATTTACGTTCATTCTCGCAGTGACAAAAAATGTGAAATAAATCTCATTGTGAGGCACTCTTTTTTGGCACTGTTTACTATAAAATACACTCGTACTCAAAATAATCGATTCTAATAATTTCTTATTTTGGTAAAATAATAAATTATATCTGGATAATTTGTATGCCGTTAGAAATGTCCAAGACTGATAAAATTAAACAGCTGCGTGCTAACAGGGATATAAGCATTGATCGGATTTCTATTCTACATGATATCGCAAGACAAAGTGTCACTGATCCTTTACAAAAGTCTTACTTTAAAGTCAGATATCAAGAAATCAATTAAGTGTATGATCGTTTCAATATGAATCATGAAAATTTGATTCAGGCACTTGCAGTCCAAGAAAATGCTGATCTGGAAATTGAAAAGCTTCTGAGGCAAGAGGTTGAAAAAAATATTTTCAGATCAGAACTATCTATTACGATACATTTGAGGCCTTAGCAAAGCCTCAAAATGCTATATCTGTAAATGTAGCCAATGACAATGTGAAATTGCCGATAATGAACGTTCCTACATTTAGTGGGGACTTGAAAGATTGGCATGGTTTCATTTCTCTATATGACTCTCTCATACATAAGAGAACCAATTTAACAAACATTCAGAAGTTTCAATATCTCCTTTCATCTCTAACAGGTGATGCTTTAAGTCACATAAGACACATTCCACTATTATCTGACAATTATGATACCGCTTATAGCAATATTCATGCTAGATATATAATAAACGTGCATTGGCCATGTACTATTGGGATGCCATTTATTACGCTCCAAAGCAGAGTTCGGAATGTTCAAAGAGTTTGAGACATTTATTAGAATTATTTTCTGACAATTTGAAAGCTCTCGAAAAAATGGGTTTCCCGGTCACAGAGTGGGATTATATTTTGATGACTATTCTATCTACTAAATTAGATTCAGACACTTTGTGGCGTTTTGAACTCCAACATGGCTCAACCGAGGTACCTACATACGATGAGCTATTTCAATTTCTGGACAAACAATGTGTTTCTTTGGAAACTATTTCTATAGCTCACGAAAAATCTAAGACTTCACGTAGTGGAAGATTAAATTTGAAAAATAATGCTTCAATGTCAAATTTAGGTTATTTTTAATATTCATTAGATTAGTAGTTATAATCGCTCAACAATGGTATTTCCTATCAGAATTTATTCTCACCCTGAGTTCATTACTTTTGAGTACGTTATTACTAACGTTGGCACTGGAAAACTATCGCTGGCTCACCGAGAAGAGGGAATCGGTGCGATACGATGAGAAAAAGAGAGATATAGGAAGTAAAAGGTACATGCGGTTGAGTGGTACTTTTTGGGCGCTCTCAAGTTAATTTTAAGTCTGAGTAATTTTGTTTCTGAACAAGCAGTGTTTGCATGTGCGGAACTCTAGAACACTGGAACATTATACCTACCCTAGATACAGTCCACCCTCAAGGAACAGGTGGTTGTCCCGTTGCGCAACTGGGAACACGTTAGGAGGCAAGGATCCAGGTGAGCGAAAGTTTATTTCCATTGCCAACGAAAAGGCCATACCTAGTTCAATATTTAACAAGACTGAAATCTATTTTCCTTTGAGGTTGCAGTCAAAATTTGTGGCCTTCAGAATCTGGCCAGAAATTAAAATAGAATTTAGTCTATTTTTCTAAATTTCCGGTATTTTTACTCGACTAGTCAGTCATAGACTACCCTTCTTCCAAGATAAGTTTATCAGGGTACTTTGAACTAGATGACCTATAATACATTTCTAAAAAACTTACGATTACTTATGAATTGAAAATTTATAATGTATGGAAATCATTTCACATGTTACAGTGTTGCCATATCTAACACTGACATGTCAAATATGGTCCAATAATATAATTTCATAATATCAAAACTACCTACTTGACCAGTATAGAATTTACTTATTATTTAAATATAATATCAATACTGATGATGAATATTTCGAAGTGTTGATGACTTTGAAAATAATTTGTACCATTGTTATGGCATTCAAACTTTCCCAGGACCAGATTACGATATTGAAGGATCTTCTACAGAATTACATATGTTTGAGAACTTCTCTCTTTCCAAATATATCACTGAAACCGAAACACCATTTCAATCTACATTGTCTATATTGTCTATATCTCATTAAACAATTTGGCCCTCTTCGCCATCTATGGACAATGAGGTTTGAGAGCAAACACAGATATTTTAAAAACGTTTTGAAGCATTGTCAAAACTTCGAAAATGTAATATTTTCTCTGGTTTACAAACACCAACTTCTTGAGTGCTCAATAAGTCATCAAGAAAGTATCTAGTGATAACGCAAATATATATAATCCTAGTAACTATCCTGATCAACTGAGGACATTAATGAAAAAAATATGTGTTTTTCGATTGGAACCTACTTCTTTCAAACTCGGTAACGTTTAAAGGAATAAACTATAAAAGGAACATGTTCATTTGTGTTAGTAAACGAGAACATAATATATATCCACTCTGTGAAATAAACCACGTCATTATTAATAACGAATTCGATAATATCATGTTTCTTGGAGAAAATGTCACTGGTTCATATAATTCGATCGAAGGTTTGTTTGAAGAAATCCCAAAATATCACATAAAACAGATCAGTTATGTGTTGTTTATGATGAGGTTATCAATATTGAATCATTATTTTGTATTCTCATAGACGATACAAAATTATTTTCCTTCAGATCTGCTCCCTATGAGTTCATTCAGATTCAAATTTCAATAAATTGGTAAAAAAAACTTTGAACAGTTCCAAAATTGGTACTATGCAGTGTGGTATAACTTTCGTTGTCCTTATACTCTTGCACTTTTCAATCAGGAAAAAATATAAGGCGTGTGGTAAACATTTTGCAAATATTTTAGTTCGCAATATTTTGAAATAATATCATATATACTTCATAACATTTGCTTTACATATACAGTATGTCCACTAATGTTGGCGAAACATGAAAAACTTTCAGTTATTTTCGTTCTAGGGAAAAAAGGCATGTCTTATACTGCCCTGCTAAGACAAGAAGTCGTATCTACAAAAATTGCGATTTCCTGATGTTTGTATATTCGGTAAGGTGGACGCTTATTTTATCAGTCTACAAAATCTAGCAGTAGTATCTTCACCGTAAAACCGTCAAAATTATTGTGAAAGATTATTCGTAACTACAAATATAGGAGGTTTCCATAGTCAGAATATCGTATCTGACACTTACTACATCAATAAGTCGTATCTAACAACTCTGGTATCATTTACGACATTCGACCTTGGCAATGTCAAAAACTGTGAGATTATGTTCCAATAGAGTATTGAATAGAACATGTTGGATATTATATTAAGTACTTTCAGTGTAAGTTTCGCTTACTTTAAATACACAAGCGTAAGTACTCATTCAATAGTTATATTTGAATTAATCCTGTTATAATTACTAGGTAAGCTATGTCTGACCGTTCCAGAAAGCTCGTTACATTAGCTTTAAATAAACAACTTCATTTTCAATAAAAAGAAAAACAACTGAAAACGCTGATGTAGATAATTCTCGAAGACAAAAAACTTTCTTGTATTTCCTGAAAGATTCAAATGGTATGGACTGTCGCGTGTGCAAAAAATTTTTTCTGGGGACCCTGGGGTATGCTGACTCTAATGACCGTATGGTAAGAGATGTCCTGAATGTGTCGTTGTCAGAAAAATTGGCATTTCATACAAGAAAAAGGGAACATCCATCTGAAAAAAAAAGATTGATAGAGAAAGTATCACAACTCATATCAAATCATTTAATCCCACCATTTCCCATTATAGACGAGAACACGCTCCAAACCGAAAAAAACCTCCCAAGTGACATAAATATTACAATGATGCATCGAGATTATTTACAGAAAAACCCTGATAAAAACATATCATATGAGTTATATCGTAAACAAATCGCTGATATGAACATTTCATTTGCTGCTTTAGGACATGGAGAATGCTGGCACTGTGAATCTTTCGATGCTCATTCAAAAAGTGCAAACCATGATAAGCAAAATATTCCGCCGGACTGCGAAAAATGTGATCACTGGAACAAACACTACAAACATGCAATTTCTGCACGTGCAGAGTATCAAAATGATTCATCGAAAGGGGGGTTATTTTTCTCAGTTGATCTAGAAAAGGTAATTTTTTTTTACATAATTTGAAGTTATTGGTTATCTATATATGTTTATTTTGCTTCAAGGTTGTCATGCTACCCTGATGTGAGATGTTTGAAGAGATAATATTCATTCCACGAATTATCTGTTTTAATGAATCATTTGTACCGATCGGAAAACAAACAAGCACAAAGAAGCCCATAGCCATCATATGGCATGAAGGAGTTGCCGGACGTAACAAATTTGATATGTCAGCTTTCTATATTTTTTTTTTTTGCTGCATAGAGATTCACCAGAAATCACTTTTTGGGTGGATAATTGCGCGGCGCAAAATAAAAATTGGAATCTTTACTGTTTTTCCGTGTATCTTATAAACTCATCCGAAATTGATTGCAACTCAATCACTCTTAAATATCTGGAGACTGGCCACACCTTGATGTCGGCAGACTCTTTCCATCACCAAGTGGAAAAATCACTAAAACAGAAGAAAAAAGTATTGGATTTTGAAGATTATGTCAGCTGCGTCAAATAATCAAATAATTGCAGAGTCGAAGTTATAAACATGAAAGTAACTAATTTTTACGATTCCAAAGATTCATCTAGATTCAAGCTTGGAAAAACTACACCAAAACCTTACCTGAGTAACTTTTATAAAGTACAGTTCAAAAGAGGTTTTAATACTCTGTTTTATAAAACTGAATTTGGAGACCCAGTCATAGAATTGAACTTTCTAACTGCTCAGGCACATAAAAATGGCGTTCCAAAGCCAACGATTAGAAAAGATCCTAGAGGTGTGGACAAAATTAGAAAAAATAAACTCATCTCAAAATTGTCAGAAATTCTCCCAGAAAATCTACTTCAATTCTGGGAAGACTTACCAGAATCAAGTTTGTCGCAACTGGATGTCTCTGAAGATATGTAATTCTATTCTACATTGTTCAATTACTTAAGTGTTTAATAAATTCTGAACTAACATAACTTATTATTACTTGCAACATTGTAATATCAACTAACAATCCTTTCCTTATATGGTACAGTTGCGGCCAATAAAAAATGGTTCAACTCTTGTAGCAGATTTTTGGTTAATTCTAGCTGCTTGAATTTGTGTTATGAATATTTGACATCTGTCAAACAATTCCAAAGTAGAAAGTAATTATGCCGCATATAAATGCAGTGACGAAAGGTGGAATAATCGCAAAAATACACGATGGGTGGTCAGTGAGATAAACTGCAACATTTTACAATGTGAGCAAGAACTCAGTTTCAAGTATTTTAAGAAAATGGCGAAACGATGGAAGAATTGATAGAAATCCAGGCTCAGGACGTCCGAGAAAGTCCACTGCTGAACAGGATACTGCTTTAACAATTTAAGAGCAAATCCATTTTCAACAGTAGTTGATGCTGTTCCTGCAACACATTTTCCAGCATCCTGTCGTACGGGCCGTCGCAGAGTAGCACAGTCTGAATTAAAATGCCACGCAGCAGCAAGGAAACCATTATTAAACAAGTCACAAAGAAGCAAGAATGGGGTTTGCTTTAGAACATATAGCTCATGACGAACAATTTTGGAATCGTGTTATTTTTACCGATGAAAAGGTTTTCCAATCCTCAAATAGTGGCAATATTCGTGTCTATCGCCCACCTAATACACGGTTTGACGAGAATTATGTCAATTTCACAAATAGAAGTGGTCGTTTTTCTGTAAATATGTGGACGTGGATATCTTCGCAGGGACCTGGAGTTCTATGGCATATTGGCGAAAGATTTAATAGTGAAGCATATATCAGAATTTTGGATAATGTTATGCTTCCTTCTGTTGAGATTATTTTCCCTAACAATGATTTTATCTTCCAACAAGATAACTGCTCAGTGCATAACTCTGGTGTAGTGACCGAATGGTTTCGGGCACGTAATATTAATGTTCTTGACTGGTGTAGTAAAAGCCCAGACTTGAATCCAGTAGAAAATGTTTGGGCGATGTTAGTCAGAGAAATTCGAAAGGCAAATGTAATACCAAGAAACGTTGAAGGTTTGTTGGAAGTTATAAATAATGCTTGGGAAGCAATAACTGAAGAATATTGTTCCACATTATATAGATCGATGACCAGTAGATTAAGAGAAGTCATAGAACATAATGGCGGGATTACCAAATATTAATTGTTGTTTTTTTATTGAAAATTAAAGATTACTTAGTAGCCTTTGTTATTTAATTATGATTAACAATATTACTTACTTAAGTTTTATTATTAGTTAAATATGCGACAAAACTATCTCATTTCTCTCTGAAACGATAAAGTCACATTCACACTAGGCAACAACAACTGTCCCATTTTTTTTTTGGCCGCAACTATACATCCGACATCAGAACCTCAATCGTAGTTTCTTCATTCCTAAGTTCATTAGTCGTATCTACTTAATTTCAAATATCTCGAAATATCTCGAATAGTATGATATAATATATAACATCAGGTTTCTACAATAATACGTTCTCTTGGCAGAATATGATTCACAAATTTGGATTTTCCCACAAATGGTATATTTTCAGATACGACCTCTTGTCTTAGCAGGGTAGTATACAGTCTTGTTTGTTCTAGAACGTGTATTTGAATAATCAGATCTTGAAATTCGTTTGTCGTATACGAGAAATTTCAAAAAATATAAATTTGGTACAGTTGTAAACTACTTTTATTTGTGAGAATAATGCTCAAATGCGCAATCCTACCTTTCTACAGAATACATATTCTAATAGATATTTCTCTATCAATATCACAATTCCATTCCGCTGAAAATGTTTATTAGAAACTAGCCAACTTAAGTGGATACACTGTAGATATGATCGCGTATTTTAAAACGATTATTGATTCTGAAAAACTTTTCATGTTAGCAGTTGTCGATATTCTCACAAATGAAAGTACAGCACTCCTTCAGCAACTCCATATTTTTTCTCTCAAGTAGTTCAGTCAAATGAAAATTTTCTTCAAAATACCCCTAACTCATCTTAATATGTTTTTACAAATGCAACTCCCACATAATGTTGTCTGTATTTGATGCCAATAGATTCACACAACAATATTTTAGGCAAGAGTTAGCGGTGATTTATGAGTGATATTTATTTAGCAGATTTGAGTGTACAATTGATTTTTCATTCAATATCGCCACTTTCGAAAGATATGTTCGTTTCCAGAAGTATCTGTGGGATATACTGTTAATTAAAAACAAAGTTGTTATTCAAAATCACTATGAACCAAATATTTTGAAGGGTTTCAACTCAGATTGACACATCGAGCTGAAGATCTTCAAAATCTGGCACACAGACAGATAATGTTTAAGATATCATTCTTTCTGCGTTTATTTTCTCTTTCATAGATAGAGAAGATAATGCCGCATCTATTCAAAATTTGGGATCTGAAAAGAGAAAAAAATCATATTAATCAACCAAGAAGAACGTGTTTACGAAAATCTGATTTTGAAAGGTGACTACTCACTTTATTTATAATACGATATTTTTTAAAAATTGTTTTATCGTATCAGCCACTGCTAAATTAGATTTAGGTGGATCAAAACTAGTATTGGAAGCTGACGGAACAGAGATCGACGATGACGAAATACAAGTTTCGATAAAAAATTAAATTTTATTACTACTAGACAATAATTAATATTGGGAACCATGCAGAAGTGATAGTAATTCTACTATTACAGTATTATCACACAAATTCTGACATACATACTGAAGATCCAACATCCGAAAATACATTCTCCACTAATAATCCTGAAGACTTAACCATTTCATCACAACATTTCTCAGGCTCCTCTGTTCAAGCAGATGACCCTGAAGAAAAAGTTCCAGATACAGTTCTTAGAATGAATATTGCTGATATCCCTGTGATAATTACATCATCTTCTGTCAATGAAATAGTATGGAATGATTTTCAAATACCCATAGCTAAACCCTCTTCATATGTTGCTAGTAACTTGGAAAATGGCAAGAAGGATAAATCAGTGGTTACAGAACGAATCCATGTTGAAGTCAATGAAATGCGGTAGATGAGAAATGACGTTCCTTCTGGGGCTTGCAAAACAGTCGCGCATAAGTTGGTTGATAAGTTTCCTATACTGAAGGATGTAGATGAAGTTGTGACGATAGGCGATGGCTGTCACTCCATTTATGCCAAAATGATGAATGGAATTCATTATCTGAACCATCCTCATAAAAAGAAAATTAGTGGATTTCACCAGTACCACAAAAGCAAATAAAAATAATATGTAATATGAAGGCGGGCTTTTCAAACTGGGAACACAAAATATCGAAAGATTGTATTAGTTCTGACTTGAAATATGTACTAAAAAGTACCGATTCTGAAGATCCGAATTATTGGATGGCATTAGAAAAGTTATATCCTGAAATCAGAAACTATTTGAATAATTCTGAAAATACTCCCACCATCAAAGAAATTTTGGAAGAGTGGCTAGAACTGATGAAAAATAAGGAAATTTTATGGCATTTCAGTAAGCTCACCTCAGTGGATCTGAATAATTTTCAGGAAAATGTTGAAAAAAGGACCAAAAAAATCATCACATTCTCTACAGAACAAAAAATTGTGACCGACGAAAACAGAATGGCCTATGAAGATGACTTATTTCTTTCGATGTATGCAATATCGAAATATTTCAAAGAAGAGATGACAGTTTTTTACCGAACCTTGAGGTAATACATTTTTTGTTCATTTTCATACATATTAACGTTCCACTGTTTCGGACTGAAAACGACATTTCCAAAGAAAACCACATCGCAGAGCCGAGTATCGTAAAATTTGGTAAGTAATTCAGTAAATATACAGGGTGATTCAAAACTGTTCACTTCTAATTCACTCAATAAAATCAATTGCTTGAGATTATTCCTATACCAGAGTTTTCAATATTTATTTACAGGCGACAAATACCATATTCTGATGGAAGGAATGCTAATAGATGGATTATTGACTGAAATTTTTATGGATTCCTTCATACTTTGCTTTTGCATATATTTCAATTTGAATATACGTTACCCCAAGGCCCTCTCAACAACTATGGAATTAATCAAGAGGTTTCATTTTAAACTACACCCTGATGGTAGCGGATCCAAGTGCCAAAAAAAAGGTTTGACAAAGAAAAAAGTTATTGCACTCATAAATAAAATTTCAAAATATTGAAAATGGCGATCACATTGACTGTTCACCAAAAAATGATTGTGCTTTTTTGAAGTTTTTGAGTAGGATGTATTTAATTTTTCAATATAATTACAGAATGTATCATGAGGTTTTGTTTTCAATCAAACACCCACCATTATCTGTATTAGATATATATGCATATAAAAATTTATATTTTCTCATAAAACCAATTATAATCCATACCGTAAAAAAATCAAATCAACTACCTTAGTCACTATAATTTCGCAAACAATCACAAGAAGATTTTGTAAAATTACAAAACAAACTGTACCAAAATAAAAATAAGCGCCATGAGTCACTGTCATTTCACAAACGATTACAAGAATGTTTGAAAAAATTACAAATTGAATTGTAAAAAAAGAAAATCAACCTCCTACGTCACTGTCATTTCACAAATGATTACAAGAAGTTCGTGTGAATTTACACAACATAATGTGAAAAAATTAACACTAACCACCTAAGTCAGTGTCATTTCACAAACAATAACAAAAAGGTTTTGGAAATTTTCAAAACTAACTGTAACATAATGAAAATAAACCCCCCGACTCATTTTCTTTCACAAACAATTACAGTTTGAAGAGATTACAAGTCAATTTGTGAAAACTTGAAAATCAACCGCCGAAGTCACTGTCATTACACAAACAATAACAAGAAAAGTTACAAATGATCCTTCTAAGTCATTACACAAATAATTACAAGAAAAGTTGGTAAAATTACAAAACAATCACAGGTCAGTAAGTAAACAACTAAAAATGTACCTACAGATAAACTGTAAATTGACGAAATTTCACAATTTATTAAACAATTCTTCATTAAATTATGTAATACGTTGAGATATTACATACAGGAGTGTAGTAAATACACCGGAATTAATGTATTAACTCATTTACAAACTCGGTTGAAAAATTACAATCCGCATGGGATTTTACCATGTTTTGTACTGGCCTAATATAACCAACGATTTTTTCAGTAAAGGACCCCGCAAACACCTTATGGGATTTGGGTCCCGGTGGATTTTTTTGAATTTTTGGTATGATGTAGTCTATGTTATTCTTAACCAATGTTACCATTGCGCCAACTCAAAAAAATGAACAGTTTTGCTGCTAGTGGGCGTTGAAATCACCCCTAGCGCAGATTAGACTATTTATTTTTGAATCCGGTAACAATATGTTCACTTTGCTAACGTTGCACAATATTGGGTGTTTTATAAAAAAATGTTACCCCCCTCCTTCTTCCCCCCAACTCCTATTACGTAACGAAAAAGAAAATATTTCTTGGGTGCTTTTAAATGTATCGTCGAACGTTTAAATATGCCTTAATAAGGGAAATAGCAGTTTTGTATGATTATCCCCCCCCCCAGAAAGACACAAAATGAAAAAATTTCGGTGGATTTTTCTGAATTTTTAATATCATGTAGTTCAAGTTATTTTGAATCGAAAATAATTGGGTGACAAACCCCGAAAATGAATAGTTTTGATGCTAGGGGGCGTTGAAATCTCATTTTGCTCAGAATAGACTATTTATTAATATAGGCTGAAACAATTTCTCTACGTATTGTAGTTTAGATTATGCTGAACAATTGTGTGATTTCTTATTAAAAAAAAAATATCTGAAACCTTCCCCTTACCCCCAACCCCTATTTTAAAACACGATATTTATTTTAAATGCTTTATCAAAATAAATGTTTAAATCAGCTAAAATTAGGGAAACTGAACAGTGGTTCAATTTCACCTTTTTCTCCATTCAAAAAAATATTGGTGGATTCAAAGGAAGAGGGGAGAGATTAAATTAAACAACTGTACGATTTCCTTTATTTGAACTGATTAAAACATTTATTTTGATAAATCATTTACACGTAGTCGAGAATAATTTTTTTTGTGTTTTAAAATAGGGGTTGGGGGTAAGGGGGAGGTTTCAGATTTTTTTTATAAGAAATCACACAATTTTTCAGCATATTCTAAACTACAATACGTAGAGAAATTGTTTCAGCCTATATTAATAAATAGTCTATTCTGAGCAAAATGAGATTTCAACGCCCCCTAGCATCAAAACTATTCATTTTCGGGGTTTGTCACCCAATTATTTTCGATTCAAAATAACTTGAACTACATCATATTAGAAATTCAGAAAAATCCACCGAAATTTTTTCATTTTGTCTTTCGGGGGGAGGGGGGTAATCATACAAAAGTGCTATTTCCCTTATTAAGGCATATTTAAACGTTCGACGATACATTTAAAAGCACCCAAGAAATATTTTCTTTTTCGTTACGTAATAGGAGTTGGGGGGAAGAAGGAGGGGAGTAACATTTTTTTTTATAAAACAGCACAATATTGTGCAACGTTAGCAACAATGAAACAAGTGAACATATTGTTACCGGATTCAAAAATAAATAGTCTAATCTGCGCTAGGGGTGATTTCAACGCCCCCTAGCAGCAAAACTGTTCATTTTTTTGAGTTGGCGCAATGGTAACATTGGCTGAGAATAACATGGACTACATCATACCAAAAATTCAAAAAAATCCACCGGGACCCAAATCCCATAAGGTGTTTATTTATTTATTTATTTATTTATTAACGGCATTGCCTATTTTTTACAAAGTTTTAACAAAGTCACACGTAAATGTACTTACATATAAATATAACAACTATCAACTAGAGTATGAAGAAAACAGCAATTACAATGTTTTCACAATCTTTTTAAATGATTCTAAATATGAATCAAAAAGCTCTAAGTTTACATGATATGTATTTGCAAGTCTTAGCATTCTACCTATAGACTCATTCTGGCCGTAGTTGGTACGATAAAATGGAACTTTAAATATTTCTGTATTTCTTGTTTTCTTTGAATTCACATTTAAAGCTATAAGTTCAACAATTTCTGGGGAATTGATACTGCCATTGATTATTTTGTGGATTAGTGTAAGATCTGATTCCAATCTTCTATGAGCTAAAGTATTCAAGTTGAGGATGCCCAATATAATTTTGTAGGTATAATCGCCAATATGGTATCCTAGTTTATAGGCACAGTGCCTCAAAAACTTGTTTTGAACACTCTCAAGCAAATCAATATCCACCTTATATAAAGGGCTCCATATTGTGGAGTTATATTCAAGTATTGATCTAACAATTGAACAGTAAATTATTTTCAAGGAAAAGAGAGATAATTCAGTTGCAGATCTGCAAGTAAAACCTAACATTTTAAGTGCTCTAGAAGTTACGTTTGTAATATGGGGTTTGAATGACATTTTTGAGTCGAGAATGATTCCTAAATCTTTTATTGTACTTGCTGCTTCCAATTCTGATTGCTTTATTTTATATAGATAATTTATTGGATTTTGATTTCGAAAAAAGGTAAATTTATGACATTTGTCAATATTCAGTTGCAGTAAGTTTATATCACACCAGCGTACAAAATTAGATAAATCATACTGTAGTAATTCACTATCTGATGAGTCATAAATAATTTTAAACATCTTCAGATCATCAGCAAACAGAAGGAATTCACTATAGAGAATAACATCACTTAAGTCATTAACAAACAGGTTGAAAAGTAGTGGTCCCAAATGAGATCCCTGCGGTACACCAGATGGAACTCTAATTGATGAAGATACTGAGTTACCATATTTTACATATTGGACCCTATTGTCAAGATAGCTTCCAATCCATTTTAGAATTTTTTCCTGAATACCCAAAGCACTTAGTTTATGCAGCAACATATGATGATTTACTCGATCAAATGCTTTGGAAAAATCTGTATAAATAGAATCAACTTGGTTTCTATTTTCAAAAGCATTTATTATAAAATGTTGATAAATGAGCAGATTCGTATTAGTAGATCTACCACGACTGAATCCATGTTGTTGATTTATGATTATATGTCTACTGTCCCATGACAGCTTTTTTGTTATTAGACTATCCAATAATTTAGGTAATTCAGACTGATTGCAAACTGCTCGATAATTTTTTATATCATTATGTGATCCACTTTTATGGATTGGTTTTAAAAAACTATTTTTCCAGTAAAGTGGAAAGATGGAAGTTTTCAGAGAATTATTGAATATCACATGAATAGGTTTGCGGGGTCCTTTACATTTCACTTCTCACAGTGTATAATGAATTTAAAATATCGGCCGATTCCCGCTAAGCAGCACTGATAATAACGGCTATGCGTGTATAGAGTCTAATTGAATGTACCATAAGCTGGTGCTAAAACGAATTTCAACCGCTTAAAGAAAGAACAATGAAACAGGCAAGAACCAGGTGGAAAATGTTGTTGAGGAGCCAACTTTCTGGAAAAAACAAAATTAATCACGAAAACAATCAAAATGGTGAAATGAAGATGTAGTTTAGGGGTTGAAAACGTTTTTATTTGCGATTTGCGCGAAACGTGTCCTCTTCGCGGAAAATGTTCAATGGCAAAGTTGTAGATAATAAAAAAAATTGAGAATTGTGTTTTCGTCACTTTTCGACAAAACCTCATATTAGGCGTCAAAATGGCGAAAAACCGATTTTTCATTTAATTTTTACAATTAAAATTTTCACTTATAGGCGTTCGAAGAACAAAAAAATATCAAGACAATTGTTCGTGGAAGATGAAGATTTTTTCGAAAAATGTGAATAATTTGAAAACTCGTAGTCTCCTGATTGGCGAAAAACTCATGCTTATTCGACAAAAAAAATACATATATCAACAAATTTTCATCTCAACTGAATCATTTATATGCGAGAAAGAAAATACTGAAAAATTGTTTTTTTTAACGGTTAATTTGAGGTTATGTCAAAAGGGGTTGAATGAAGAAGTTTACGATTTTTTATTATCCACTACTTTTCTATTGAACAAATTCCGCTAGGAGGTCAGGTTCCGCCACAAATCCCAAAAAAGCATTTTCAACACCTAAACCATTTTGAGTGTTTTCGTGTTTATTTTTCCTCAAAGTTGAATCGGCAACAACATTTTCCGCATGGTACTTGCTTGTTACTATTTTTCTTTTACACAAAAATTATAGGCACCAGTCTATTTCTGTACTCACAGATGATAAATAGCTGTATCTATGGTTCATCATGAACCAAGCAATAGATAATAATGAAGGAAAATTGAGGAATACTAAATTTTCCTTCATTGGTTGTTTTCCATTTGAACGTTGTCGATCTCTGTTTAGGGTAATTATTCTATTAGTGAAAGAAATTTTTTTCTCGGAATCTTCAATTTCATAAACGTGCTTATTTCAGGTTTCAGTTTATGACTCATCTTTTTTGACAATAAATACAAAAGAACGAATTGTAAATTCTGTGAGAATCAAATTGTCTCATAACATTTTGCCAGACATTTGCAACGTAATCATGCCTATGGAAAAGAAGTACAAGAAACATTTTCTCATGACGCGCAAAGTAAAGAAAGAAAACGATAAATAGCAATTATAAGAAACGAGGGGAATTTGCAGTGCTCTCTTCAAGGTCAAATCATTCCAAAGAAAAAATTGAAACGGGACCAAGACATGATGTTTTGCAAACGAAGAGCTTTGTACACAAGAGGATAGGAAACCTCTTACAGCATCTTTACTGTATTCAGCATGTCAAAAAAAGTATAGGAAAATTTTAAATACACTATCGTCAAAGAGATATATTCAGTAAAATGCAGGCTGATTTAATAACTGAAACAGCTATAGGCGATATTCTTATCGCGTTTTACGGCAATGACATATTGAAAAAAATAAAAAGAAAGGAAGTTTATACCGCATATCCAACAAGTTACGTGAATGTGGTAAATTTTTATTAGAAATAATTAAATTGGGTTCATACCCAGACATGCTCTCCTCTTTGAAACCAGGAAGTTTTGATAACGTTATAGAAGCAACAAAAATCATTATATCAAGGTGTGATTCAGAAAATCGTACCTTTGGGGCTCCATCCCTTGCCTTACATTTCGGAACGACTTAAAAAATGTATCAGATCTTGCAATAAAACTGATTTTGCGAGGATAATACCGTTCTTTTTTAATGATAAAGAAAAATCACTGAAAGATTTGGAACGTTTTCAAAAACTGATTGAAAGTCAATGGTATACAGAACTAGCAAGCTCAGCTCTGAAAGATTTGAATGAAAAAAGTTCCCAGAAACCAAAACTTCTTCCACTCACTTAAGATATCATCGAATTAAAAACATTTACTGAAATAACGGCAATAAATGCTTATAATGATTTGAAAAATTCGAAAACAATTGATAAATACTGAATTTTAGCAGAAACTACGCTTGTTGCATGACAGACATAAAGTATTTAGACCTCAAAGCATATAATAACTAAATGGAGAACACACTTAAGGGTACAGTTCAAGTTGAATAGGCAACATCTTTAACAGAAAATTTAAAAAATTAACCCAAAATTACAAAAGAATGGTTGCGGATAGTAAAGGCAGTCGACCTGTTGTTATTTTAATTCCAAAAAATCTGCAGAAGTATTATTCTGGAATCCATAATTTAAGAAGAATATCAACTTGGTTTCCACTAGTGAACACTTATTTTTTCACTTATCCAAAGTCTCTGAGATGGATAGATGGCTGATCAATCATTAAAAAAGTCAGAAGCTAAATATCTAGAGCTGTTCACATCTTGTAGTTTTCAGAAACATATTGCTACTGTTACACAAGTACTGAGCCTGAAGGGGCATGCGATCGATCAACTGGCGAAATTCATGGAACACAAAACCAAAACCCTTGAGCAATTGTAAAAGTTAGTATAGCCCTATTTTACTTTTGCATGTGAGCATGATGTTGATCCGCTCTGAATTTCCGTTGCAACAAAACAATTGTTTGGGGCGAGAATGACGGAAAACAAAATTCTTGATGTAAAAAGATAGTTGACTCTTGTAACACTATAAATTACCCTTTTTGATAACTCTGGTATAGTAATCACAGATATTTATGATATTTTCTGTAGCCGGAATGGGGAATGGTTGCTACTGTATATTTTTGCTCACAACTATAGACTATTATTCATGTAAATTGCTTATTACATATGTTGCATATACCATTTGTCCTTTTCAAAACGTAACTTTGAAGTCTTGTTTACATCAAGAGTAAGTATGCATTTCAACTTCAAAACTGAAGCCCTTGTTGCATTGAATCTAAATTCATTAACATTTCCATTTTGGCCTAATTTCTCTTCAAGGGTAGGTACATGTTTAAAATCTTTTATCTTAAATAAGTGATGTAACAATCAATTAATTTCATGTTGAATAATAGTGTTACAAGGAACCGTTTGACAGCCCCCATTAAATTAATTTCCTAGTCAAGGGTTTATTTTATCAGGTACTGATATTCCTTTTTTATTACTTTTGAAACAAGGTGGCGCTCAACAAAGCAAACCACCGAAGTGTCCTTACTCTCGGCCTGGCTCTCCGCTACATGAGTAACCGTGCCTTGTGACCAAATAGAAAATAAAACATCTTTTTGGATACACTCTTTGTTCTCATTAACCAAAAGTTTACTAACATTTTTCTCCCAAACTAATTCCTTGGATAATCAAAACAACCTATGATTCATGATGTGAACTTGCAGCACAGTATTGGCTATTCAAACATTGAGAAAAAATATTTTTATTCACCCTTTTTGAAATTTTTCTCTATTTGATTTATTCATTTTGAAAAAGTGTACATTATTTTAACCTGTGAGTTATATGTTGTTCATATTGGTTGATGTTTTAGATTACCCCAAGATTTAATATATCAAGTAGCAAAAGTTTCAAAAATATTACAATTGATGGAAAAACGAAACGCAGCAGAATTCAAAAACAAATTTCTTGAAGAAATCGAAATAGATATGGAGACTTTAGATTTTGAAATGGAAGAAGGCGATGGAAGGGACATAGCAAACACATCGTTAAATAAATTCGGGTAAGATTATATTTTTGAAGAGTACATACTTTACTGCTATAATCTCCACTATACTTCTAGCTATAATCTAAGAATTAATGATTATTTGTCCTATTGTTACTTTGTTATTGTTTCCAATATTTTATTAAAATAATTTCAAACTTCCACAGAATGCTTCAACAATCCATACTTCTCATTAATGAAATTAATTTTTATGATTTTTAGAAGAAACGAATGAAACAGATGTTGCATTACATCCAGGAGAAAACTCTAGAACTATAAATCACAATATGAAAAAGACGAATCAGAGATGACATCAGATATTTCTACATTTCTAAATATCTTGTTTGAATAAATGATGCAGGGACTGTTCAAAAAACGTGCCATGTGTCTGAATATTCAAAAAGTTGATTATATGTTGCTGTTAGGACTTCTTAGATTATTTTCAACTTGAATTGTTCACATTCAAACCAAACAATTGGGAGAATACTTAATCTATGGTAATTCAAAAACTCCTACTTTGAAAAATTCTCCTTTACTCTTACTCTTTTGGATGTACAAGTCTAAATATCCAGGTAGTCAGAAGAAACCTTGCGATGCTAAGAAAAATCATTGCAGCTATCTCATTGTACAAATTTGCATTTTATTCTAGTTTGACTATCGTTAACCAATTAATAGTAAACTAACAGCCGTTTGCACGAATTTTAGTTATATTCCAGTTAAAATTTAATCCACAATCAAATCAAAATATATTTGTACCATATGGTTTGATCTTTGAATACCATGTTGATTTAATTATTAGTTAGCAGTTTCCTTAATTAGTTAAGCCGAATTATAATTGAAATTGGTGCAAACCGCCGTAAGAGTTTTAATCCAATATTCTCATCGATCGGCTCTATTTTATGATCGTTGAAATGTCTATGGTGGGTGGGAAAAAGAGTATAAGTTCGATATTAGGTGATGTGGTCTGCAATATGGTCTAACCAGTATAAGTCAAAATTTAATCAAACCTGATTTATCGAATATGCTCCGTTTAGAACACCTGTTAAACGAAAAGATTCCGGTGGGAAAACAGTCTAATACGACTTATACTGTTTCGCATCAGTGAAAGGAAAAGACGCTGGAGGGAAAAATAGTATTATATGACTTATACTGAATAGCACATGTTATTCCCATAGATGAAAATGTGAGTACTGTACTGTTACGCACTATCTGACACGCACAGAATTTGTAACGGTCATCAAGAGCTACTTGGTAGGTATCTTTTCAACAAGTTGGATGCATATCAGAAAGGCTAAGAATGTCTATAACACGGGGTAGAATGCTGGTGAATATAGCAAGAATGGATTTAGTTGAGAAATCTCTTTGTTTAATTTTTCCCAACGAATTTTGACTTCAGGTTTGCCATCTGTACCAGATCCTGCACATTAAGAAATGTACAGTGCTGACAAATTGCAGCTAAATAACTAAGGTAAACATACAATTGATCACAATTTGATTTTTATATTTTTGCATAACTTCTTGTTTATTCTTTATGGTAGAGACGGAATTTGGTAAAACCGAACCCAGGATTTTTCATTACTATCAGCAGGATGTTTTTCTTGGCCAGAGCCTACTGACTCTAGTAAACAAGCAGTAGCCTACTCTGAAGAAGACTCAAGTGATGACTGTAGGAGATGAAGACTGTACCAAATATTGACGAACAGTCTTCTGATGGAGAAAGTGTGGTTGATGTTTATCATTTGCAAAAACTGAATGGAAAAAAGCCGCAAACGCTGGAGGTAGAGAACGTAAATGACCAGACAAAGAAACGAATAAGAACGAAGGGTGGTCCGCATTCAAGATAAACCGAAAGGAACGAAAAAACAAGAGAAATTTAGAACAGGGCTATACAACAGCTGAGGGCTGTTACGGGTATATTTTGAACTAGAAAACCCTTTCTGTTTTTATACAATAACATCAGAAATTATCTGTCATTGATAGAAACTTTCCACTCTGTACGCCACTGTTTCAAAATAACAACTTGATTGTTGTCATGTACAGCTACTTCCGACTGTTAGTACTTACCTTTGCCGTACTAGTTCGAGCGGACATGAACTGGCCTTTAGCTAATGAGAGTTATCAGTGGTTCTATTTTGGTTAGTCTATTGTTTTGTGCCTAGAACACAAAACGGTAATATTCCTACTCTATCTCTATTTTGTGCCATTGGGATACCTACTTCACTTTCGAATACTTGACCTTGTTTGTGTTTGGTTCTGATATTGAAAGGCTGGCGTTTTCGTCTTGGTTTAGTTGGCAACACTGAATCTTTAGGTGTTCTCTTCAACTGCGTCGTTGTCCAATTGCCCCAAGGAGAAACTCCGAATAGCACTAGGTAGTTCCTGGACTGATCTCAAATACCACGAACAAACAAGAAGGCACCTTGTCTGATAGTGACAATTTTTGACTTTGACGTCTGAATTATTTTTGGAGTGACGTTTTTCCGGTTGGATATTTGATATGTGACGTTTTGACTGACCTATTTTGAAGATTTCCAATTCACGTTTGATCATCGTTGATGGATCTTAGAAAAATTCATATCTGGAAATTTTCTCATATTGCTTGCGATATTTGAAGCTATGTATTTTCGAGAAATCTCCGTTTGCTTTGCGGATTTTTGGGGTTATTTATGTAATTTCTTCATCGATGAAACCACTGGAACAAGAAACTAGCTATCAGACAGCAAACAGACCATCAAAGCTGTTACCAGCTACTGTTCCGTTGCTCCACGGTTGTCTTTCCACTGTTCCACTACTGTAATTGTTCCTGCTGAACTATGGTTGTCCCACTGTTCATCCGTTGTTCAGTATTCCTTCTCTGTTCGTCCCCTATGATTAGTATTCTCCGTTAATGGTATTCGTTCCAGCGATGTACGTGTACTAATTCGATTGATTGTGTCGTACCCACTGTGCACCTGTATACACAAAGGCACTGATGAACTACAACTACAGTTGTTGAACTGGTATGATTGAGAAAATGTACATGGTATCAGATAAGTTTAGATTAAGACTTTGCCCTTAAGGCATGGGTCAGTGTTACCAACCCTACTGTTTTAACAGTACATTTTCTGTTTTCACATTGATTTCAATGTTTTCTGTTTCATTCCTATTTTCTACTGTTTTTCAACTACCGTTCAGCGCTACCTATTACACTGCTATGCAAACATGTTTTGATAACCACTACGTAAGAAAACGCAATGACACTAGATGGCACTGCCATCTAGTTTTTAGGCGAGTTGTTGTTTTTTAGTTTTTTGAGGTTGGCAACACTGGATGGCAGTATCTTCTTTAGTCTATTGCAGGCCTGCACAACATACGGCCCGCGGGCCGCTTGCGGCCCGCCCCTATCTTTTTCTTGGCCCTTTGTCCCTTTGCCAATCTGGCCCGCCTACGTCAAACTATACATTTTCCAGTAACAAAATAACATGAAATAATTGCTTTAATAAATATCAAATTATAATTATATTTTTCGCACTGGTACAGTAAATCCATTATAATTATTATTTTATAGGTCAGCGACTGAATCCAGACCTGTAAATTTCGAACATACATGGCGATTCTCTGCTTCAAAGCGGTAGACTGGTAGAGCGTAGTTGCGTAGCTGGTTGTAACTGCAAAAACTTCCTGCTAAAATATATGTCTAGGCGGGCGTCGCGTACGAATCGTACGATCTACGATCATTATTACTTTGTTCGTTGGTTGTGCGTGCTAGAGCTAGGTACTATATCTCACAAGTTATTATTCGCGTTTCCAGCAGTATTCGAAAAAAGGCAATTTTTATAAATCGGTTATAAGTGATAATATTACGCATATTATTGTGTGTTCTTGGTGCAACCATTTTTGAATAAGGTAGGTTTTATTTTGCGAGACATTTGCTTTTATTTTATGACTATTATTATTGTTTTTGTTTTTAGTGATGGCATCACAACAGAAGAGAAAAATTGATTCAGAAGGAAGAATATTTAATCCAGATTGGACAAATAAATATTTTTTTATTAAGTTTAAAAACAAATACATTTGTATTGTGTGTCGTGAAACCGTTTCAGTGGCAAAAGAATATAATATGCGGCGCCATTTTCAATCAAAACATTCGCAGTTGTCTGGCTTAGACGAAAACGAAAAGATATTAAAAATCAGACAATTACAAGTTAATTTAACTGGAGAGCAAAATATAGTTCAACGTTTTAGTAGGCGAGCTGATACTGGAACTATAGTAAGCTACAAAATATCGCGAGAAATTGCTGCTACGGCCGTCCATTTACTGATGGAGATTTTATAAAAAGATGTATGTTAATAACTATGGACGAAATTTGTCCTGAGAAAAAACAAGCAGTCGAAAATATTTCACTATCCCGTATGACGGTACAAAGGCGAATTTCTGATATATCATCTGATCTTTTCGAGCAACTTAAACAACAGGCTACCAAATTTGAATATTTTGCTATTGCCATTGACGAGAGTACGGACATTAAGGATACTGCTCAACTTTTAGTTTTTATACGGGGAGTAACAGATGATTTTAACATTTTTGAGGAACTTGGTAGTATTTGTCCAATGAAGGGTCGAACTACAGGGGAAGAAGTTGCCAAGGAAGTCATAAACTCTATTAAAAAATTAAACCTTTCTTGGGAAAAGCTATCTGGTATCTGTACAGATGGAAAAAATATTGGGGCAGCAGTTCTGATACAAAAGCACAGCGAAAAAACTATTCGTAAATACCATTGCATCATACATCAACAGGCCCTGTATTCCAAAATTCTACCATATAAACACGTAATATCAACGGTGGTACAGATTGTCAACTATATTCGATCGAGAGGGCTCAAGCACCGTGCTTTTCAAACTTTTCTCGAGGAAGTAGGAGCAGAGTTTGGTGATTTAATTTATCACTCCGATGTAAGATGGCTAAGCTGTGGGAATGTGCTTCATAGATTTGTCGCACTGGAAACTGAAATAACACATTTTTTGCAAGAAAATAACAAAATATTCGAAGACCTTCAAGACGACGACTGGAAAGCTGACTTGTATTTTATCACAGATATTATGGGCCATATTAATGATTTGAACAAAACTCTTCAGGGAAAAAATCTGATGGTGTTCGAGATGTATAACGCAGTCAAGTCATTTTGTCTAAAACTCAATCTTTTTTATGACCAGTTGCTTAAGGCAGATTTTGTTCATTTTCATTTGTGCCAAGAAAACATTTTGGTCAATAAATCAGTTTATTCAAACAAATTTGCTGCCAGCATTGCTGTGCTTAAGGAAGAGTTTCAATCAAGATTCAGTCTCCCTAATGAAGATAAAATTTTATTTAAACTTATTGAAGATCCCTTCTCTGTTGACCCTAGTGAAGTACCTGCAGATCTTCAGTTGGAACTTATTGATCTGCAGTGCTCAAATATTTATAAAGAAAAACATCGAGAAGGAAATTTGCTTGATTTTTATAAAATTCTTGACAAAAACAAATTTCTAAAATTGATCAATACTGCCAAGGAAATATTAAGTCTTTTTGGTAGTACCTACATTTGCGAGCAGACCTTTTCTGTCATGAATATGAACAAAAGTGCAAATAGGTCTACACTTACTAATCAACATTTGGGAGATATACTGAGGACATCCACTTCAAAACTTACTCCAAACTATGAAAAACTTGTGATCGAGAAGCGAACAAACATCTCACATTAGTGTGATACTCTTAAACATACAAAATATGTGGTACTTCAGTTAAAAATAAAACTTTATAAATAATTTTTGTTTTATTAAAAAAAAAATACTTGTAAAAAATAAACAATAAATTAATTTTTAAACTGGCTCAAAATTAACGTTTTTGAACGTGACCCCCCCCCCCCAAAAAAAAACACAAACTAAATCCGCCCTTGGCCCTCGTACACCTGCCGTTTTTTCAAACTGGCCCATTGAAAATCCCAGTTGTGCAGGCCTGGTCTATTGTATTGCGAATTGTTTTATAGTCACAAGACAAGTCACAACACCTTGAACAGTTTCTTTGAATTGCGGCGCCTATTTAAAAAAAAAACAATAAATACAACGTTTTTGATAAAATGAGTAGTGATTCATCCGATTCATCGACTGGGAAAAGTCCTCCTAAGAAGAAAAATGTGAAATATGAACAGAAATTCGTAAATTTGTGGTTAAAAGATGATAGGTTCAAAGGCTGGTTAAAGAAAAGCACTAAAGGTGAGACTTATTTCTTTTGTTCTGCGTGTAATTGCGACAGAAAATGTGGTATACACGAACTGTTACGACACAAAGATTCAACAAAACACGCGAAGAATAGTTTGAAATTACAAAAACAACAAAAACTGACATCAATGTTTACCTCAGCTTCCAGCTCACAAGATACAAAAGTTATAGCTAAAGCGGTTGAAGTAAAAATGGCCTGCTTTATTGCTGAGCATAATCTGTCTTTTAATATAGCATCTCATTAGAATAAATTGATTTGCGCTGTATGTCAAGAATCGAAAATTACGGAACAATTATCAATGAGCCGCACAAAAGCTAGAGCTATTATTGTTAATGTAACTGGGCAGACAGCAGAAGAAAATATAATAGAGATGTTACAGAACAATTGCTTTGCATTACTTGTTGACGAAAGCACAGATAAGTCTACGATAAAACATTTAGCGCTTGTCGTAAGAATAGTAAAATTAGATTTCAGCGTTGAAGATAGATTTCTGACTTTAATACCAATCGTAGATGGTACAGCAACAGCGTTGTATGGCAAAATAGTAGAATATTTTGTTGAAAAAAATATTCCTTACAAATCAAACATGATAGGCTTTGCTTCTGATGGCGCTAACGTTATGTTTGGAGATAAACATTCATTGGTCACTTTGTTTAAAAATGGCATACCTCACCTTTTAACTATGAAGTGCATTTGTCATTCTTTTAACCTTTGCGCATCATGCACATGTGAGAAATTGCCAAGGGGCGTGGAAGATTTCTGTAGAGACGTATATAATCATGTACAAAATTCTCCAAAACGTATTGGAGATTTCAAAACATTTCAGCATTCACAAATATTAAACCACACAAATTGCTCCACCCTAGCCAAACCAGATGGTTGTCACTTATTGAGGTAGTAAATAGGCTTCTGGAACAATTACCAGCTATAAAATTGTATTTTCAAGCTGCAGTTCATGTAGACAGATTACTTTCTGCGCAATCAATTCTCTCCAAGGCTCTCGAACCGACTGTAGGGTTACCAACCCCAAAGAATATAATTGAGGTGGTTTACTTATATTTTCTTCTGATAAGCATTTGATGCAAGTATTGTTTTGTTAAATAATTCAACATCGATTTGTGCAACATGCTTAATCGGTATTTTAAAATGGAACAATAGGTGCCCTGGTAAAAACGATGATTGTAATAACAGAGATATAATAAATCAGTACTATAGAACACACGACTTTTTCTGAGCTCTACGAATGCTCCTTTTACATGGCGATCCTGCTAAAACGATGTTAGACTGGAGGTGTTAGGTGGTTGCCAGGAAGTTTATTCAGCACAGTTGGTAATAAGAGGAAAAATTATGTGTAGCAGCAAACAAACTTCGCAAAGGGTCCAAGAAAACGGAGTCGTCAATTCCAACTTTATTGTACAAGAACAAGAATACAATATCACGAAGGACGTTAAGGTGCTGTTAAATCACGTTCAGGGGCAAATGCGAAGAAATATGAATGGCTATTCCATGGGTAACATCACCGCCGCCGCAGCCGGCTCACAGGTGTTAACACACTGAAATAATCAAGAGAGGCAAGGTTATGAAGAATCACTGGCTTTGTGAGGTAGCTAAAAGACTGTTTGGTGGATTCGAGGCACTAATGTATAATGGTTAAAGTGCGAAACTGAAAATAGGTATATATATATTCATACTATTCTGAGTGGCATTTTATATCTATCTATTAGACATTGATTAATCGGTTATTCACATATTTTTCTATTTATGGACTCGTAAACGGTTTAGTAATTGATTGTAATGCGTAAATTGTGGGATAATATTTGTACTTCATCTGCTTCAATTGAACCTATATATGTCGGTAACTTGGGAAAGGTTCTTACAGAGAATAATCAAATCTAGGGAGGATATTTCTGCCATTGCAAAACCTGTAATAAACTCGCAAGGTATTAGGCAAATTAAGGAAAACGAAGAAATTCGAGATAATCTTGTGTTGTCCTATAATACAATCGTTAAATACATAGCAAGTTTTTGGAAATGTTTCAACGAGGATCAGAGATTAGCTGTTAATGACATATTTTTCAACATAAGAGACACAATTTTAAGAGCGTTTATGCTTTAAGAGTTAATTATAAAGTACCTAAAAGTTGTTTAGAATTGATAGATCCATTACTAGTGGACGACATTTATGATAATAAGTTGAATAATACATTCAAATCAAACACGATGCCGATGTCAAACATTGAATTTTTCAATATAGCAAGTAAAATAGTCGCTCACGAGTTCGATGGTTCCCCTGAAAAGTTACAATCATTTTTAGACTCTCTAACATTGTTAAACGAAAATGTTGAGACACACACTGCAAATGCAGTTGCATTCGTCAAAACCAGACTGACCGGAAAGGCAAGAGGTTTAATCTCTAATGAGGCCGATCTAGGACAAATAATAACAACACTGCGAGAAAAAATCAAAGGAGAAAGTTCTGAATTAGTTTTAACCAAACTGTTAAATTTAGGACGAAACTCTAAAGAAGTCAGCAGTTACGCATCAGAAATAGAATCACTCGCGGAAAACTTAAAAAACGCGTATATAAGTGAAGGAGTCCCTAATGCAGTAGCAGAAAAATACTCGACCCAACAAACGGTAAAATCCCTTATACAAAATACAAATTCGGATAGAACGAAATTAATTATGGAAGCAGGTAGTTTCGGGACAGTCCAAGAGGCTATTTCCAAATTTGTAAGTGTAAGTAATGTAAGCCAACCTAGTACTTCCAATATTTTTTACGCTAGGCAAAATCATAGCTATAATAATCGTGGCCGATACCCCAGTAATCATTCAAATCGTTTCAATTGGAATAACTCTCGAAGAGCAAGGGGTAGGTCAAATTTTAGAGGTAACCGGACATACAGTAATAATAATAATAGATCGGGCCGCGTTCCGAATAACAATTATAATAATAATAATTACAGGTCTGTTAGAGTCACAGCCGCTGAGTTTGATCCGGGAAACGGATCAGACCCCCAACCAAGTCGATTGGGGGATGCACTGTGAAAATTTTCAATTTCGATCTGTCATACTCAAATTTTATTACATTACCAACAAAAATGACCAATACCGAAAATACATTTTTAATTGACACTGGAGCTGATATATCTATTTTTAAAAGAACACACATTAACCCAGATCAGTTATTAAATACTGCAAACCCGAGTAAAATAAAAGGGGTCACGGACGGTGTAATCAAATCCTTAGGTATAACAACAACAGATATTTTTGTGGACGACTGCATAATCCAGCACGAGTTTCATGTTGTTGACGCAAACTTTCCGATACGGACAGATGCTATATTAGGTAGAGATTTCATTGCAAAATTTCGGTGTAATTTAGATTATTCAGATTGGACAATGACAATGCGATTAAGTGACAGAAATATCGTGGTGCCGATACAAAATGGTCTTCAGGACAATTCTATTATTATTCCTGCTAGATGTGAGGTAGTAAGGGAGTTGAAAAGCTTAAAAAGTCTTGAAAAGGATAGCATCATAGACTCTCAAGAAGTTCACCCCGGTGTTTTTATCGCAAGAGCTATAATTTCGAAAAATACCCCAGTCATTAAAATTATCAACACCACTTGCAACGTAGTAACATTGAAAGAAATTAATTTTAAAATTTTGAATTTGAACGATTTTAATGTTTTTGTTATAGAAAATGAGAAACAAGACCGCATTTCAAATTTATTGAAACAACTTAATACGAATGGTATTCCCCAGTATCTTAAAGACGATGTGATAAATTTATGTAAACAATTCAATGATATTTTTGGTCTAAAGGGTGACAAACTAACCGTCAATAACTTCTATACTCAAGAGTTAAAACTAGTGGATAAGGAATCAGTTTTTGTCAAAAATTATAGAACTCCTTATGCCCAAAAAAAGGAAATAAATAGACAGGTACAAAAAATGCTTGATGACAAGATAATAGAACCATCAGTTTCTCAGTATAATAGTCCAGCCTTGCTGGTCCCTAAAAAATCTACAGACGGAGACAAGGCATGGCGATTAGTAATCGATTTCAGGCAAATTAATAAAAAAAAATTAATCCCTGATAAATACCCACTTCCGCGTATTGACGATATATTAGACCAGTTAGGGCGAGCAAAATGGTTCTCAGTTGTTGACCTAATATCCGGATTTCATCAAATCCCTTTACATGAAAATTCAAGAGATGTTACACAGTTTAGTGTGGACACAGGGTCTTTCAGGTTCACAAGATTACCCTTCGGACTTTCAGTAAGTCCCCCTAGCTTTCAGCGAATGATGTCAATGGCATTCGCAGGTATCACTCCTGAAAAAGCTTTTCTGTATATGGATGACCTCATCGTAATAGGCTGTTCGGAAAATCATCACTTACAAAATTTAAAACGAGTTTTTGAAACGTGCAGGAAGTATAATTTGAAATTAAACCCAGAGAAGTGTCAGTTTTTTAGAAACGATGTGACTTTCCTGGGATATAAAGTTACGAGTAAAGGTATTCTACCAGACGATTCGAAATACGGTATTATAAACAAATGGAATACGCCGTCATCCGCTGACGAGGTTAAAAGAATGGTGGCCTTCGCGAATTACTACAGGCGCCATATATCACATTTCGCGGAAATAACTGCACCGTTGAACAAATTAACTAGAAAAAATGCAAAGTTTGAATGGACGGCAGAATGTCAAAATTCTTTCAATACCTTGAAAAAAGCATTAACATCGCCCAAAATTTTGCAGTACCCCGATTTCTCAAAAACCTTCATTATCACGACAGATGCCTCAAAAATTGCTTGTGGAGCTGTTCTTTCTCAGAATTTTCATGGTGAGGATTTGCCAATTGCATATGCTTCCAAAGCATTCACAAAAGCTGAAGCGAACAAACCCACTATTTTGCAAGAATTGCTGGCCATACACTTTGCCATTAAACATTTTAAATGTTATATTTATGGTACCAAATTTGTCGTCCGCACAGACCACAGACCTCTTGTTTATCTCTTTTCCATGAAAGATCCTACATCTAAATTGACTCGTATCCGTCTTGAGCTTGAATCATATGACTTTGATGTAGAATACGTAAAAGGTACCGACAATGTCTGTGCAGACGCACTCTCTAGAATAAACATTAAAAATCTGAAAGAAATTCATCAAAATATTTCACAAGTTATGGCCGTTACACGCTCTATGACTAGAGCGAGTCCACTTAATAATACAGAAACTGAAAAATATTATCTAAAAAATGAAGTGGCGTGTCCAAAAATTTACGAAACTCTAGATAACTCGGAAGTACTAAAATTACCTTATTTGCAATTTGATATAAGACCTACATCTCTTAGGATGATGATTAGGCATAAAAAGCAGTTATTAGTTCAAAATAAAGTACAGATCACTAATGGAAACATTGCCTTAGGGCCGGTGTTTTCTCAGCTGGAAAAATTGGCTGGTGATAAGAAAATAGAAAAGTTGAGGATGAGTTTGAATGACTCTATTTTTGAAACGTGCACGATAAATGAATTCAAGGAATTAGGCCTAAAATTTCTGAAGAAACTCAACATTGTACTTTGTTTTGCACGAAGACTCATCACTAATAAATCTGAAAAAGTTGAGCTAATTGATAGATATCACAACAATCCCCTATTTGGTGGTCATTGTGGTCAGAAAAGGTTATTAAAGAAACTTAAAGCATCCTTCAGATGGAAAAATATGTCTCACGATGTTGCTAATTTTGTCAAAAAGTGTCATAAGTGCCAAATAAATAAAATAGTAGTTAAGCATCCGGAACCTCTTGTTTTAACTCCGACTCCTCAAAAACCCTTCGACATAGTATGCATAGATACGATTGGCAGGTTTATAAGATCAAATGGTGGTTATGAATATGCAATCACCCTTCAATGCGAATTAACAAAATACATAGTAATCATCCCAATTCCGAATAAAGAAGCTTCAACTGTAGCATCATATATTGTCAAAAACTTTATTCTCGTCTATGGCCCAATGAAAGAAGTACGAACAGATATGGGTACAGAATACAAAAATCAAGTTTTTGAGAACTTAGCAAAACTACTGAAAATAAATCATAAAATCTCTACTGCGTATCACAGCCAAAGTATTGGAGGTTGTGAACGCAACCATAGAGTTTTGAATGAGTATTTACGTATGTATATTGACAACTCAAAACTTGATTGGTGTACTTGGACTCAATACTATGCATTTTGTTATAACACTACACCAAGTTCGTACCACAATTATACGCCATTTGAACTGGTTTTTGGCAAAAAAGCAGATCTACATCAACTTTTACAGGATTCAAAGGTGGATCCCTTGTATAATATAGATGCTTATGATAAAGAATTTCGGTATCGCCTACAAGTGGCACACAAAAGAGCGCAAGAATATATCGAAAAAGCAAAAGTAATGCGTAAAACACATTTTGATAAAAACTCAGAAGCAATTATTCTCACTCCTGGAGAGTTGGTTATGGTAACTAATGAAAGTCGCCATAAATTTGATTCTTGGTATGACGGACCTTTCTCAGTTATTAGCGTTGAGGGTTCAAATTGTGTCGTAGCAGATAAAAATGGAAAAGAATTAAAAGTACATAAGAACCGCATACGAAAATATAGGTAGAAAATAAGTACTTTATTTATGTTAAGGATTTCATCTTTAGACAGGCCTGTCGAAAACGTTTTATTGTAGTTTAGTATATTTAATTTTAGTATTTGGTAGTTGTGTTACAATATATTGTGTATAATTTTTGTAATCATTCACTTACTGTATTTACCCATCTAATATTGTGTTAAAATTTTAAATGCAAATTTATCATCTTGAAATGTTAAATTTCCTGTAGTACAATTGGTATTACTGTTACGTAACTACTTCAATAATATTTCTATTCTAAACTCTTAGAATGCCCTTCGCAAGATGGCCATAGCGAAGGTCATTCCCCGAAAAGGGATGGTGTAGGGTTACCAACCCCAAAGAATATAATTGAGGTGGTTTACTTATATTTTCTTCTGATAAGCATTTGATGCAAGTATTGTTTTGTTAAATAATTCAACATCGATTTGTGCAACATGCTTAATCGGTATTTTAAAATGGAACAATAGGTGCCCTGGTAAAAACGATGATTGTAATAACAGAGATATAATAAATCAGTACTATAGAACACACGACTTTTTCTGAGCTCTACGAATGCTCCTTTTACACGACAACTGGAGTTTTTGAAATCTGCATTACCTATATTTACCGATCTCAATAAAGAAATGCAATCCGAGACTCCGAAATTATATTTACTATATGACAAAATACTGACCGCATACACAACTATCTTGGAATGCTTTGTACAAACTGAATATTTGAATCTCACTGAACAAGAAAAAAATGAAGCACAAAATATTTTAGACGCAAAGGAAACTAAAATATTAAACCTTGACTTCTCGAGTGAGCAGAAACATTTACCGTTGCAACATATATACGTTGGTGGAATGGTGCCAAATCTGATCAGAAGAAAGAGAGAAATGGGAGAACTAGAGGAAGAACAGCTGAAAAATTTCTACTTAAAGTGTAAGGAGTTTTATATGGAGGCTGCAAAACAGATATTAAAAAGGTTTCCTTTTGACGACAAAGACCGTCAAGCTTCAAAATGTCTAAAGATGCTAATTCCTAGAGCCATTCTGGATCCTGAAATAAAAAAGAAATTCCCTTCCATTGCAGATTTACATTATTTCTTCCCAAAGATTTGTCCAAATAATATAACGGAACTGGATAGGGAATGGCGAATGTTAAGAAATGTCGATTTTTCTTTCAACCAAAACAAAACTCCCTATATTATCGACTTTTGGAAACATGTACAAGAATTAAGAAATGGAGACGAATCTCAAACATTACCTACATTGTGTGAATTGGTAAAAAAGCTTTTGTGCATACCACATAGCAGCGCCGCCGTGGAAAGATTATTTTCTGCTATAAATATTATGAAAACCAAATTACGCAACAGAATATCGACTGCAACTATTAAAGGAGTATTACACACTAAATCCGAAATAACCGATTGCTATTCATTTGAAGCCACAGAAAGGCACATGAAGAAATTCAACAAAAATATGTATGATTTTAAAAATAAAAATGAGTGTGAAAATATTGAAGATGATGCAATTGAAAATGAAACTGAAAAATAATTTTACTTTGATTTTTGTTTTTTGTTATGATATATATAAATATATCAATGCATGTGAGTTCTGTTTTCTGTTCTAGTAACTAAGAAAATTGTTTATTATTTAATTATATGAGCAAAATTATGAAATCTGCCATTTTTTCCTTTAACTACTGTTTTTTTAGGCGAGTTGTTGTTTTTTAGTTTTTTGAGGTTGGCAACACTGGCATGGGTATTCATAATTAATAGCTATCATCGTGACGTCACAGGCATAGCCCTCGCTGGAGGTTTGATAATGATATAATTGAACGATTCACTACTCTCAATCATAGCGTACACTTTCATCTTGGTGGTACCAAATTAACGTTCATTTCATTTTGTATTGTGTGCCGAACTATGCACATACAGTGTGTGTAAGTAACACAAATCAATATATTTTATTAGTAAGGGACATGACTTTTTCATTTATTCTGGTCCAAGTTATCCAAGCGTAAGGGAAGACAAAACCTCTATATATATATATATATATATATATATATATATATATATATATATATATATATATGTTCGGAAAGGTTTCCGCGGTCAGAAATATGTACATTACTAAGTTCATGGGTTGAACCGCGTTGAGAGTTTATAACTCGACGTTTCGGCTCCTGCTTTGGAGCCATTTTCAAGAGTGTGACTGCGAGGCTTCTATCTGCCTACTCCTCGAGTCGTGGTCTTGAGAGATATCAAGGTCTCAACCTGCCTACTCCTTGATCTCAAAAGACGATCCGATGTTGGTTGCACTGTAGTATTTATAGGTGGTTGGCTACCTGGAGGTGGTCGGGTCTTACGGGTTTTCTCGTTTGTCTTGTCTGCTGGTGCCTGCTGTGTAGTTGGAGTTAATGGGATAATAATTGATTGCGGATAAGTTCACGTGGCCTGGTAATTACGGTTGGAAGAAGGGGCTTCCAAATGGGGTTCAATTTACGGCTATCATCTTTAACATTAAAGAACATTAGATAGAGGCCTCGCAGTCACACTCTTGAAAATGGCTCCAAAGCAGGAGCCGAAACGTCGAGTTATAAACTCTCAACGCGGTTCAACCCATGAACTTAGTAATGTACATATATATATATATATATATATATATATATATATATATATATTATTTAGAAACACTTTGGGGAGCAAGGAAACTGGACATGTGAAGCCAATCGGATCATACACACGATGTGAAAATGATAAAATGGTTCTTTTCTTTACGATCTGTATACTGGTATCTCTGAAGCATTCACTACTAAGCAGCAAGGTATCTAGCTGTTTATTCCAATTGAGTCCCAGTACTAGTATATTCTGACTCTCTTCTGGATGGATATCATTATGGGACTCATTCAAAATGTTATTTTCCCACCCTCGTAAATAGAATTTTCCATCCATCATAATTTTACTAGCTTCTTCGACGAAAGTATTGAGCTCATCAAGATTGTTGACGCTGGTTACGCAATTGTCAACGTTAAAATTCTTTTCAGTTCCATAATGACCCAAATGGAGTATATTAAATCATTGTCTAGGCATTTCACCAAAGTTTGTTGAAGACACCACTTAGGAGAAACGGACTACATGTTACACCGAAGGCGACTCTACAATGTCTATAACATATCAATCGGTTATCTCATCCTTATACCACAGGAACTTCAACAAATCTCGTTCTTCAGGTTTCAGGCTGATCTGAAGAAATGCTTTTCTTTTATCAGATACCACTCCTATCTGGTGTAATCTTTATCGATGGTATCAATTCAATCAGATTCACCCTTTTTTCCAAATATTGGTTCAAGGAGGGATGATTTTTCAGCCTTGCTGACGCATCAAAGACGGCGGATTCTTGTAGTGGAGCTACTCAACTTCAGTACATGTCTATGGGGTAAATATAGACCTTTCTCGTGATCTACTCCTTCCGGTACATCTTCAATGATTCCTTCTCTCAACCATTCACAGGGAACCTGGTGGTATGATTCAATATCCTTCCTTCTTGAGTCGAGCAGCTTGAATTGCAAGACACTTCTCTGCCATATCGAAGAAACTTGGCAACGGCGGACGCCCCTCAATCCAAAGCATTCTGACTCACACCTTCCTTCATCATTGACAGTGATGGTTTGTAAAAAATGGTTCATGACTGAAAATTCTATATCTTCTTGAGACATCTGTTCATTGGGATTCGTTATTCCTAGCATATCTAGTTTCCACAGACCAGAAATACTGAAGTCATTACATAGCAAAGATGTGAGGAGTTTTGAACGTAAGATTGTGGGATTTTCCTCATCAATGTCCAACCCAACGAGGTTCCATCATAAATCTTCGTAAAAGCTGCCCTTTGAGCAGATCTAGCTTTCTTCATTCTCTCCATCAGAAATGTCCAGTCGCAGTCGCCACAAAATGTTGGAAGTTCTTTTATAAGATCAACTACCCGGTGAAACTATTAATCAGATTCTGATGGGAAATTAAAAATAAAGTAGAAATTAGCAAGAATAAACCAAAAAGTCAAAAAATATCTATGAAATATCTATTCCTGGCAGCCACAAGTTCCTCGATATTGCGTGGGAACCGAACCCATCCGTTAAAAATATCCTGTGAAGTCAAAGCTTCACGAACTTTTGTGATACTCCTACTCACACTAGCTTGACTCACGCCAGTAAAATGGTTTGTTCCAGTTATTTCCTGATAAATTCCAAATCCTAGGAATCGCAATGTCACAAATACGTAACATGGAGTATTCAATATGGAATTCAATCACAATACATGTATTCTTTCTTACTTTTGTTTCCACTGTTAAAGCTGATCTACGGGTGGGGTTTCTGAGTAGTGGACGCAGAACTTCCACTAGGTTTCTAACCGTTGGCTTCGAAAGCATGAATATACTTTTGAATTGTGATTCCGACGAATTGAATGAGTTTTCTTTCCTCCAAAATACCCTGCGACCTTCAGCCTGTTCTGAAGCATTATCTCCATCATTAAATATTTGATCGGCAAACAAATCATCCATTAACTCATTCATTTCAGTATTACACGAAAAAAACAGATTTGTCAAATCTCTATTCCCTGACGTTCCCTCGAAAATACCAAGAGAAATATCATGTTCGCTAAAAGAGAAAAGTGCCTATTTTCTCTTGGCTTTTCTACTCGCTGAAACTCAAGAATAGCCACCCACGGGTCAAATATGATGACTCAATAACACAAGATGTCAAGAGATTGCAGGCTTTGATTGCAACCCTTGAATTTTCTGAAATACTGGCTGCTTTGCTGATTTTCAAACTTCTAGTAGCCAACTGATGTGTAAAAGAAAGAAGAAATACAAACACATATTGAGCAAGAAAACGGTAACCTCATCGATTTTGATAAAACTTCCACAGATAAGTAAAAAAACAATGGAAACACTATAGCAAACGAAATATTGATGCGGAAATTATAACTTTGATATGACCTTCTCAAGAGCCAAAAAAGGGGTTGGTATGGAATTTCAATGACAACACTTTTCCTCTTTCTCTCAGCAACACACTAACTACACATTTATTCAGCTATTGTCACTATTTTTCTCTCAAATAACATTGAAAAATTAAAAAAATGCAGAAATATTTTATTCTGAATTTTTCTATGCAAACAAACGTCAAAATTTAATCATTAAACATCGTAGGTGATTGAGATATCTGTGCTTGAGTACTTATACAGCGTTGCCAAAATACCTGAGATTATTCAGAATTTATCAAACGTTACTTAAGAAAATATAATTGAGTGTTAATAACACACATGATTCTTGACATGACAAAAACATCACAGCAAGGAAATGTTTGTGCGGAATCGTAACAGACTCAACGTTTCTATATGATGTTCAAGAGAATAGATAAGGGAAATGGGCGTGCTAGGCAAACATTTCACAAATTCGCGCAGGCCAGCGCGTACGGATTTATGAAATGTCAGCCGAGTGCATAGCCCTTGTAATTTTAATGATGAAGGAAATGCTCATGCACTTAGTCGAAATTTCACAAATTTGCTGAATGACGGCCAAGCGCATGTGTCTAAATTTGAAAAATATCAGCCGATCCCACAGACCTAATACTTTTCGTACGGAATCACAATAGAGTTTGCGTTTCTACATTATGAATTATGAAAATGACTAACACTGATCATAATTCAAAAAACCTGAGTGAAAAAATGTCTCCAGACATGCAGTTGGCCATGTCCTCAAATTGTCAACTCAAGTGTGGGTAAAACAACTGCATAAGTTTTGACAGTTCGTCAAACTTATAATATTTGTGGAAATAGACAGGATTTAATATCGAAATGAAGAAGCTGGCAACTTGTACCAAAAGAAGGGGAATATTTTGTCCCAAATATTGTGGATCTTTCACACTCGTTGAAGATTCATCAAGGTATGAGATATTTTCATTCTATAAGCAGATCTTTTTTAGGCTTCTTCATACACTTCGTTCACATCTTCACTTACAACGATCATATTGTTTTCCATTTAAAATAGTGCATTTCGTTTTATACAGATTGGGTTGACAATTTTTTCTTTTTTTCCAGACAAAACGGTTGGAGAAAGGTGTGTACAAATATAGTATCAGTGAGAAAACAAAAGAGAAAAAATGTTCCCTAGAAAAAATGTTCATACTCAAGAGAATTTCGACAGGGAACATTTTTTGCAAGATCCAAACCAAGCATTTTTCAAATATTGGGTTTTGTTAATCTTTGGGTGTAAAATGCAAGTTTGACATCAATTACTGAGCAAGTAGAAATTTCAAGACCTGCAGCTGTAGATTAGTTTTTGTAAAGAGGTTGTATTAGGAGCCTTGTTCACAAATGAAGAAAAACTAGGTGATCCCGGTGTGATTGTAGAAAGTGATGAGAGGAACTTTGGAAAATGCAAATATCATCGAGGCCATAGAGTTGAAGGGCAATGGGTTTTTGGTGTTTTTGAGCATGGTAGTGGGATGATGTTTATGGTAGCAGTAGAAAAGCGAGATAGAGATACGCTTCTACCAATAGTAGAAAAATGGACCGAGAAAGGGACTGCAATCTATTCCTATTGCTGGAAAGCATATGATTGCCTTTCTCGGGAAGGCTATGCACACCTTTCGGTGAACCACTCCATAAATTTTAAAAACCCGGAAACAGGCGTACAGACCAACTCCATTGAATCGTCTTGGAGGCACGAAAGGCGGTTACAATTTCAAATGGATGGAAAAAGGGACATTCCTGGAAATCTTCACGCTACATGTTTCATAAAAAATATGCCCAACAGAACATCAACAGAACCGAAGAATTTTTCAGATTGGCAAATAAACTGTATGATGCAAAAAATTCCCTCGATAATTCATGTTGCCGATGAAGGAGATTACTCTGATTTGAAAACTGGAGTATAATTTTTCCCTTTCACAAAAACGGCCCTTTTCAGGGCCACCACTTTTCAAAGAATTCGAATAGATTATTTACTTTACACAATTCAAATTTTCGCTAGTCTCATTTAAGTACTAATTTTGGTTTTCTTGACAAAATTATTTTGGTCAGGCTTCAATGAATCACCAATGATTTACAAGTATTCCGTATATTTTGGGTGTGCCAATCGGTTGTTTATGTTTTAATATTCTATTTTCTGTCTTCCCATATATGTTGCGGTTTGAAATGTATTTTCAGGGCCACAACTTTTCAAAGAATTCGAATAGATTATTTACTTTACACAATTCAAATTTTCGCTAGTCTCATTTAAGTACTAATTTTGGTTTTCTTGACAAAATTATTTTGGTCAGGCTTCAATGAATCACCAATGATTTACAAGTATTCCGTATATTTTGGGTGTGCCAATCGGTTGTTTATGTTTTAATATTCTATTTTCTGTCTTCCCATATATGTTGCGGTTTGAAAAGTTCAATTGAAGTGCATGTTTTTGTGCACTTTTACGTACCACTATTCAGCATTTATTGAGAAAATAAATGTCTTTCTTCCAGACATTTCCGCAAAAAATCAGATATTCAACAACTTTCTTCAAAACTTATTCCCAGAGGTTGACTAGCTTTCCTCAAGAGTGCTTTGTAACCTCTTCTTACAGGAGACTTTAAATTCAAAGACGATAACGTAACTGTGGAATCAGTTCTTCCTGAATGGTCTGGGTTGAAGACATCACGATCACTAACTGGTAGCTCAAGTATTCGAAGTGTTAGAAGTGAATTTGGCTTCAGTCTAGTCTGAAAAAAACAATCATTTGTGAATTGATCGGAATAAATTTTGTATAGCTGTGGTTGAAGCCGTTCCAAATGTAAATAATTTCCTAGTCTACTGATCCATTCTCTAACACGAACCTTCGGAAATCAGAAAAGGTTTTTTTTATAGGAGGGACAATTTTAAATGTTTTCCAAGTACTTGCGAATAGAATGTAATGTTTTCCTTTTTCTTTCCTTTCCCCCAGGTATTACCACAATATTCACAATTCTTAACAAACACCTCATAGTATAGAATGACTCAGCTTATATAATTCAAAAGAATCAAAAACTGGCACCACCGCTCTGCTTACAACCAAACTGTTATGCGTAAAAGTGCAAATAGACAGGCAATAAAACTAGCCGAAGAGACTGTCAGACACTGCTATTCATAGTCTAAATAGCGTTGACAGTGGACTTGCAGAACGTTGAGGAAGTGCCGTGCAAGCGTTTGGCTGACTTGCCTAAACAACCATTCGATATTTTGTGAGTTCAACAATGCAACTTCAAGAGAAAAAAGGTGGACAAACGAATAAATCAAAATGTTGATTTCTGCTTATATTAGCAGAAAACCCTGTTCTGAGGAACGAGAAGTCTCCATGGAGCAATTAATGGCAACCACGTTCAATACAGACAAACGAAATTTCAAATCTACTGCAGGCATACGAATAAAGTACTTGGATTGCTGTGCATCTTTCATTTCAAGCTCGTTTAATAAGTTATTATAGGCATCATCATTTTCTTTCTCTAGAATCCACGTGCTCACCCAACACGTTCTCTTTTTCTTTTTTTGCTCATTGTTGTTGCTGCAGCACGAATATGCCTTACTGGCGTCATGATACCTGAACTACTAGACTACACAACCCGTTCAATTACCAGGATCACTTCCACAGGTCGAATTAATTGAGAGTGTAAACAGGTTCGCGAGGACTCGAGGAAGCCAGATCATTGCTGCACTTGCTAACAGTTACTTGCGACAATTATTGCATGCAATGTAAACTCGTACGGAAGTCGCTCGCGTGAAAATTGTCGCGAGTAGCTTGATAGTTTATCTGAACCTTAACAGACGTCCTAGATACGACACATTTGCTCTTGATAGTTACAGAGCTGTCTATATAATTTACTGACAGGTCAGAAAACCGTTTGCTGGGAATGAAATAGCATTCTTGGTGTTGCCCAAGTCACCTGGATGTATTTTTAGAATTTCTCCAGGTCAAGGACAAGGAGGGGGGCGCTTGAAAACCAGTCAGTTTGTGACCGCCTGCTGGATTCACATTTCAGTAGATATAGTGCTGTACATACCTCCTGCCAAGTTTGACCTTCGAACGATGTCTATATGCCGAAAAAACCGCGATTTCCAAAAATAACGGGTTTTTTTGGCATAACTCTGGACCTTGACCTCGTACGCGGGTTGAAACTTGGCAGAAGGTATGTTCAGCACCATATCTACCAAAATGAAACCAGCAAATGGTCACAAACTGACTGGTTTTCAAACGCCACCCCCCCCCCTCCATGACCTTGACCTGGAGAAATTCTGAAAATACATCCAGACGACTTGGGGCAACACCAAGAATGCTATTACATACCCAGCAGACGGTTTCATGACTTGTCAGTAAATCTAATAGGCAGCTCTTTAACTTTGAAGGTATGAGTTGTCCTCTTCGCGGAAGCCCAAGATATGTTCAAGATTATGGCGATACAAAAAGCGCGTTCTAATCATAAAATATAAGTTCTATGGTCCGATATCGTCTATGTCTCTGGCTTGGCTTCTGTTTTTGATAAATAGGGTGAGTTTGGCTTGGCGCTTGGGTATGAGAGTGGAGAAGGAGCAGTTGAAAAATCACACGATCTTCGAGTATTTGCGGTGATTAAGTATAGGAGAGGATGTGGTACTAGCGCGCATGGTGCAATAGCGTTTTAACACGTTTGTCACAAAGTATGTTGGATGGCGCAACGAAATAACTATAAGATGATGTAATCATAGTCAAAATTGCCGGGTCTTCTATATGCAGCCGATCTGTATCGATATTTTTTTTCAAATTAAAAATTGTTGTGGTCGTCCATTTGAATTCTCAGAGATAATTTCCGAACGGATCAAGAAAATTGTAAATATCAACTGTTTTACTCTTGACTTTGGTGGAATTGGTTGTCTTTCCTTTTATTTCAGTTTTTCCTGACATCCAGTGTAATTTTGTAAATAATTGTAGATTTTTTTAACCCATTAGTGCATCGAGTCCCTTAAAAGGGACGCCTATGTTTATGCATAACCACATGTTAGAAATTTATTTATAGCTCGATAATGAGGTTTTAATGTTTACTAGGGAACATAAGAATCAGTCGATTATTAGAAATCGAGGATTGCAGTTGATTTGTATGTATGTGTGACGATGGATTCGGAGCTTTACTCTTCTCGCAATGGCGGGTAAGTTGTTATTTTTTTTTTCTCAAAACTAGCTAAAGCTATAACTTTGAAATATTGGAATTATGGTGGTCATTACTAGAAATGTCATAGAATTTTTGTTGAAGAAATAAATAATCATGGCACCATGATACTTATGAAAATTTGTTTGGTCCCTTATAAAGGACTCTATGCAAAATAGACAAAATACTTATGTAGATTTTGTTACAGATTGCCTTTACATGAATTGCTTTCACTGATAGAAAGAGAAGAGGGTACCAATAAATATGATCATCTTGACGTATATTGTCAAGAGGGCGCTAATTCATTTAAAATATTATCAGATCTATTTTCCCAAAATTCACATTTTATAAATTAGTATACAAATTAGTTATTGAAGTTTATAATTTGGTAAACAAAACATAACAGTGGGGTCACCCACGAAAGTATAAACTAGCAGTTCATTGATGATATTATTCGGCATGTCAGTGGCTCAACATTGAATATTTTTCGCAAGTAATAAAAACAAAAACATTTACAAAAGTTGAATAAATACACGAGAACCGAAAAAGATGGGGCTCTCTCGGTTGCGAGTATCGCGGGGTCTCGAGAGATCCAGTGTCGTAGAGAATGATATTGAGTCATTGGTACTTATTGGGAAGATAGATCGATTTCCAAAAGCCATTCGTGTAAAACCCTCCTCTAAGAGATGTCCCCAAGTACGCTGAGTGTCTGCGTTTGGTAAGAGCCTTTTATATTTGGAACACATTGTTTATTGTCGTTGTTGTGTATTACATTGTCCATTTGTCCCTCTATTGTGTATCTAGTTGAGAAGGTCTTGTCTGCACCAGGTTCATTGTTTAATATATATACTTTTAAAGTTGGGAAGTGTTTTATTTATTAGAGGGTATCCTGAGTAAATATCAGGTTACCCCTGGGTCTTGCTGACCTACTTCCCAAGCGAAGGGCTTATAGCTTCCCTATAGAGCCCTATTCGCGACAATATGTAGGAATTCCTTATGATCCTGGCGTAGAAACGGAAGAAGACAGTGACAATTCTGACGACGAACACATTGGTGATGTGAACCACTTATCTCGTGGAATACTTCAGCAAACCTATGAAATAAGACGAAGAAGATTTTGATGAAGATGACCACATTCTTCTATCTCGGCTATTACCAAAACCTGGACCGAGTCTGCTTCCAATGATAAGAAAAATGAACAAGGCAATAAACGAAAAAAACTACACAAATGGACTGAAAATCCTCCGAATTTTTCGGTAAATAAAACATGTGTGTTGCGAGATCCTTCTCTAGAGGCTAAATCTGCAAAGAATCCTGTAAGTTTTTTTCTTTTATATTTTGATGAAATTCTCATCACTAAAATTGTACAAAAGACAAACCAATATGGACATCAAAAAAATAAAGAACTGCATTTCACGAAAGAAGAACTTTATGTTTTGTTAGGCGGAATGCTTCTCTCAGGTTATGCAAAATACCCTAACAAGAGATTGTATTGGAACTCTACAGAAGATATACCAGACATTTTGAGGAAAAGTATGCGTCTGAATAGATATGAAATGTTATTACGTCATCTACACTTCAATGATAATGCTAAAATTGATCGTAATGACAAGCTTCATAAAATTCATCCCCTACTAGAAGCTATGAATCGAAATTTCAAAAACCACGAAGGATTAGAAGAAGCCTTATCAATTGATGAAAGCGTGATTCCCTACTATAGTAAACACTACGCCAAACAATACATAAAGGGAAAATCAATCCGTTTCGGGTACAAGAATTGGGCTATATGCAATATTAGTGGCTACATGATATCTTTTGAGGTTTACTCAGGAAAATCCGATTCAGAAAAGCGATTTGGACTTGGCGGAGACGTTGTAATGTCTTTATTAGAAAAGTCGGAAGTTCCTCCGAATAACGGACACAAAATGTTTTTTGATAATTATTTCACCAGTCTGAATTTATTGAATCACCTATCGGAAAATAACATGTGCTACAGGTACGATTCGAGAAAACCGTACTAAGAAATGTCCCTTTCCTGATGCAAAAACCTGGAAACCGAAACCGAGAGGAACTTTGTTTCATGTGAAAATGTTACATTTGTACAGTGGTCACATTGGGAACAAATTTTGACAACAACGACATTGTTATGACTACCAGATGGTGTAAGGAATCCAAAACAAAAAAACAGATAACTCAGCCTAAAATAGTAGCCAACTACAACAAATACATGGGAGGAGTGGACAAAATGGACGGAATAATAGCATTATATAAAACCAGAATGCGACAGAGAAAATGGTACTGGCCAATAGTGTCCTATTTGCTAAATGTAAGTGTATCAAATGCTTGGGTGCTAATGAAGAAGCTGATGCCAGATGATTCGAATTGCGTTTCTTTATTAGTTTTTCGCAGATATATTGCTGTAAGCTTTCTTCAATCATATGGCACAAAACCAACGAGAGGAAAAACCACCTCGCCTTACCCAGTCGCTTCAAGATTTGACAATATAGGACATATGATAAGGTACAACGAAACCAATAATAATAATAATACTTTATTTTCCTCTGGACAGTTACAAATTGTATAGGATTCGTCAATAGGATAGGATAGGAGGTGTCAAGTGTGTAAGAAGAAGAGCAATTTCATTTGCGTCAAATGTGATTGTGGACTTCACCCGAAATTTTGATTTAAAATGCACCATGCCAAGTGAAATGCTACTTTGAAAGCTATATTCATGTATGTTCATTTTGCATGGAGTCCCTCTTGAGGGACGGTTGATAACACTGTATCAAAAAGTAATATATTACATTTAAACATTTTTAAGTGATTTTTATCGACTATTTGAATATTTCACTGAAAAAAATTCACATAAAAATTACATTTTCAACTTCATGCACTAATGGGTTAACATACTTTGTTTCACATACGAACGGAACAATAGCATGTTTTTTTATTTGGGTTATTAGCGAGTGGGCGCTGTTGTCCCAATGATCAGCATGAGAAAAAATGTTAAATATTTTTTAAAAAATTATTCCTTCAGATGGTTCGTAACTACAAAAAGACCTCCGGGCTTCATGGCAGAAGCCATAAATAACATATCAAACAATATCTCAATTAGACAAGCTTCTTCTGAATTTAAAATTACACAAACAACTTCAAGAGGCCATATTAATAACGGAAGTAGGAATTCTTCAGGAATATCCGTTATTCCAAAACTAGTTGGAAGAAGGATAGTATTCAGTGAAGAAGAAGAGGATTCATTGAAACAATACTGTTTAAAACTATCGGAGCTGTACTTTGGATTGTTATTTGATGACTTCAGAAAGGTGGCATCTAAGTTTGCTGGGAAAATAGGTGTAGAAAGCAGATTAATTAACAGAAAAGGGGAAAAATTGGCTGGCTACGATTTCTATTACCACTTTAGAAAAAATATCCAGATATATCGTTAAGGTCACCTGAAGCAACTAGTTTAAATAGGGTAGTGAGCTTCAAAAAAATTCAATTGGATAGTTTTTTTGCAAACTTATCATCTTTATATAAAAACTATGAATATGGTGCTGCAGATATACAGGGTGGTGTAATAGTGCGTCAAAGTCGGATTGCTTAAGTTCTATGGTAGCTAGGCAGATAATTCAAAAACCAAAGTAGACAAGACATCATTGTCTACATCCAGAAACTATGGTCTTATATACAGGGTGAACCAGAGAAAACATACAAGGTAAACTGCATTTTTTTGAAATAAAATGCCATTTAAATCCATCTTAGTCTTCTCCATCCATCCCTCAATGTCATTTACTACCTATCTCCCAACCTCTCGGGAGTTATATTTTTTTTTGTTAAAATAATGATATCTGCAGATGCACACCAAAATAAATCACTGTTCTCGGAGAGATAAGTGATATTTTTGAATCATTATCATTCCCAAAAATTGCACAGGGTGACTGAAAATTATTTTTCAATTTGGAAGTTTTTGTTTTGAATTTTGTAGTTTTTCAAATGGAAAACTCCGTATATTTTTCGACCATGTGATGTAGGATTGAGATGCGAATGTTTTTTTAATGTACACCCCTGAGGCTATTCCTAGGCGTTTTCGAGTTATTTACTTGGACAATTTTCAGTAGCTCATGTATATTGACACCTCTTATAAGTGTTATGGAAACACATCAGTTCAATTGTTTTTTTTTACGAATCCCAACTTCTCTTATCTACAATTGATTGAAAAATTTGAATAAAAATGAAAGAACGAAACGAACAAATCATAATAAGTGCTCCACATGTTGCCCATTTTGGTTAACACACATTTCTAGCCGCGTACGGAATGAGTTTCCTACTGCTCTCAACACTACAGGTGTTATACTTCTGAGTACAACTATTATTCGTTTCTTCATATTTTCTATACTTGTTGGTGTATCTGTGTAGACAATTTTTTTACCATATTCCCATTTTAGTAAGATCTGGGGATCTTGCAGGCCATCGAATGGGTCCATTTCTTCCAATCCATCGAATTGGGTAAGTATTATTCAAGTACTCCTTCCCTGAATTGAAATAATGAGGTAGAGTCCCATCTTGTTGAAACCACATTCTGTGTCTGTCAGGAAGATTCGTTAGTAAATTTGGCAGATGGTGTTCTAAGAAATTCAAATAAACAGCTCCTGTCAAGGTACCATCAAATAAATGTGGACCTATTACATGTTCTCCAATGATTCCACCCGAAACATTCAAAGACCAGCTGTGCTGGTTATCAACTTGCCTGAAAAAATGTGGATTTTCTTTTCTGTTGCATAATAATGAAAATTATGCCTATTAACGAATCTATTTTTATGAAATGTTACCCTCCTCAGTAAACAAAACGTTATTGAAAACAGCAGCATCTTCTTGCATTTTTTCGCTCGACCAATTGCAGAACTGAAGACGCTTTTGGAAATCATCATCCCCCAGTTCTTGATGCATTTGAATACGAAATGCATAAAACTTATTTCTTTTCAAGATTCGACCAACGAAACGTCTACTTATTCCAACTGATGAACTTATTTCTTGCTGACTGATTTGGGAATCCTCAACAGTTGCTAACACTACAGAGGACTCATTATCTTCGTTGCAAATATTTTTTCTCCGTTTCTTGTTTTCATATTGCGCACTGCCAGTTTGTACAAATCTTTCAAGCAGGTTTTGTAAGCTGTTGATTTCGGGGCACCTTCTGTCAGGATATTTTTGATGGTAAATTCTAGTGGACAGTAAACAATTTCTTTCAGACTATCCAAGAACAAAAATCATATCTAACTTCTTCTTTATTGAAATTCGTTTCAGCTAACTTTTAAAATTGTAATTGATGGTAACTGACTACTGCGATTATTTCCCTCATCTGTCAGAATGTTGATCAATCAATAGCACACAATAGCAAACGAAAATAATGTTCATGTGAAACATCCATTTGCTGAGAAATTATGCAAAATCGGGAAGTAAACACGAAATAAAGTTAAAGAATAAAAGAAGTATGGATTCGTTCAAATAATTGAACTGATGTGTTTCCATAACCCTTATAAGAAGTGTCAGTAAAAATGAGCTACTGAAAATTGTCCAATTGAATAACTCGAAAACGGCTAGGAATAGCCTCAGGGGTGTACATACAAAAAACATATCTCAATCCTACATCACATGGTCGAAAAGTATACGGAGTGTTCCATTTGAAAAACTAGAGAAAATTCAATTCAAAAAGTTCCGAATTCAAATTTCATTTTCAGTAACCCTGAATAACTTTTGGGATTAATGATGATTTAGAAATCGTCGGCAAAACCCGAAAATTGTGTAACTCCAATTGGACAAATTTTACAGGAGAGACCAGAAACACTTTTTTTAAATAGTGGATCCGCAAATTCTTGTAATATTTGAAATATAATCTCTATGTAGGATAATAGACATTCCTAAAAACTTTCCTAGTCTTTTTTAGGAATTTTAATTTTTCTACTGAACTTACACAAATTTCGATAATTTTATGACAATTAATTTGGAGTTAAACAAATTGCGGTAATTTAATTGTTAGAAGTACCTATCTCAAAAATTAAAAAGGAGATATAACTTGAAATAAGATAACACGCTGTTTTACAAAAATTAAACATTCATTAACTCAACAATACTTATAAACTAAAAAAAGATGATCTAAGCTTTTTACTCATAAGGAATGTTGTAATAAAAATAATGGTAGTCTTCGTCTAGGCCCATTTTTAACTGTTGAAGATGTTTAAATTTTTCTTTCTTAATTTTTCTTCTTTCTGCATATAACTGAGGTAGCTCCTCACTATTAACGACATCTTGCTCCGCGCTTCTTCTTGCATTAAGTGACTGCCATTCGCCAGTATGGCGTAGTTTGAATTCTATATCATTATTTCCACTGTGATTGTATCTTAACTGCTTCAGGTCTGTAACGAGTGAGTTACCACGTTTACGTCCAGGTCTAATTGAATTGTAGAATTTAATGCCATCAAAATTTAAAAAAAAAAAACTATAAGAACAATATTTAACAGAATATGGTCGCGGATTTAGGCGTGCTGTTTTGCAATATTGGACGTAGTCGGCAGGAAGGTTAATGTCACGATTTCGTAAACGACGTTCTATGGCCGAATGCATCGAATCAGCTTCCATTTGCGTATGTCCCTTATGTAGAAATTTTTGTATGATTTGAACATTATTTCTGATTGCAATATTTAAGAGTGCGTTTGATAACACATTATTTCTGTTCTGGGCTGTGCAGCCATCACTACAGAGTATTATTTTTGATACACTCTTATCAATTTTTGTTAAAACAATGTTTTCAATAAAATAAGTTAGTATACTCGAAAACTCATTTGAGCCTATATACCCTCAATTTCGCTCCATAACCCTCAATTTCGCTCCATAAAAAGCAATAGCCATCATTTGACCTAATGTCATATAAAGTAAAATTATGAACTGCTACTTTGGTTTTATAAAACATGAGGGATACTTCAGATTTCGGGGTAAGTAATACCGATTGCAGATAGTAAAGACGATAATATCACTTTCGGAAAGCTTGTCTTTGCTTTTTTCGTTTCTGGCTTCTTCTTTAAGGATCAAATGCTCTTGGTATACTTCTTCGGAGATATTTTTAGTTTTGTAGCCTATGCATACGTCGCACTGGTCTTTTTTGGTCTGTATAGAGATAAATTCATCTCGTTGAATATTGAGGAAAAATATGCTATAACAACTTCTGCATTTTTCTCAACACACCAAGTATTTTTGTAAAAACGATATAGTTCTCTTTTGCTCTGCCATAAGGGTTCTAAATATAATTTGCTGGTAGAAGCCCGGCAATAATGAGATTCCATTATAGGAAGGGAAGTAAGGAAGTCCTTCAGCTGGTTAATTGATTTTGTATTTTTATTTTCTCTTCTCGGCCTTTCAACCCTTGCTGTGTCGCTATCATTCATGTTGTTTTCCTTATTTAACCAGAGCAACATCACATTTTCCGATATTCCCAAAGTACTTATGAACATCTTTTTGCATACTCTGTAGGTTTTAAAATTGCTGCATTTTAAATAGTACTTTAATGAATGACTTCTTCTTGCGGTTGTGCCCCGTCGCCTTTTTACCTTTTCTAGGGAGATCAGTCCAACGGTATATTGTTTCTTTTGAGGCCAAGACAATTTCCAAAACTTGTCAAATATTTCTTGACGAAAATTTTCTATGACTTCGGAACATTTTAGAACTGCGTTTTTTTCCCCCAATTTGCACGAACATCGATCTTTCATTTTTTTTTCAGGTCTTTTAACTTTATAGTTCCACTTGTTGTTTTCTTTTCTCTTACTCTGGAAAGCTTTATCTAGTTCCCTATTTTTTTTATTTTGCAAATATGAGGTATCTTGTTTAAGATAAACTCGTCTCTTTTTTCTACTTGGCGGTCCTCTGTTGTTGTTTTCTTTTTCTGTCTCTTCAAAATTCGCACTTTAATTTTCTGGCTGTTCATTTATATCATTCTCTGAATCACTAGAGTCCTTATTATTGCCTAAAGAATGTTCTTCGGGTAGGTATTCAGATCCATTGCTATCACTTTCAAGTTCGTAATCTCCCGTTATATGTCATTTATATCACCGGCGTCTGGATACATTTCACGTGTTTCCAGGTCCATCACTATTATCTTAAAAGCATATAGGATATTTTTTTTTTTTCGAACAAATAAAAGAAAAATGTCTATACCTGGCAAGGGACTCGTCGACGCCGTTGTTTCAGATCCAAGTTGAAAATTTTCCACTTGTGGTAAAATTTGTCTTTCATCCAAATTCTCCACTGCTATAATTTTTATTGTAGCATTTTCCGCCTCCATCTGAACTCCCGTATCATATCTGTCATTTTTATTTTGGCCGTCTTGATTTGATTCATCTATTTTTTTTTCCATCACAACAACGTCTCTCGAAACTAAAATGATAATTTAAAAGTGACTAGTGTGTATTTTTCAGGAATGAGTGATATTATAGAACAGTGATGTAGCCACGGGCGGAAGGGATATACCCCCCCCATAACGATCACACGAAGGCAAAATGATTGGATCGGGGCGTAATAGTTATTTATGTACCAAGGATGATAGTAGATATTTAAGCGTGAGGGCAACAATCTTACAAAACCCGAGGGGCTCTGACCCGAGGGCTTGTAAGTCGCCCGAGGGCATTAACATCTAATTATACAAAAATTTATGCCATACTAGGAAAAAATCCAAAAATTCAATTCAATTTTTCAATTTTTGTCATTGACATGTCATTTTATCATAGTATCAGTGTCAGTCAAAGTGCACTTTTGGCCCGCATTTTTGCATTTTTTGCCCGCACTACACAATTAGGTAGTTGGTAACTAAGCAATAAAAATACAATAATAGACTGGTATGACATAATTTTTTTTTGGTCATAAGCTTAAAAATCGATAAGCAACTAACTAAACGTAATATAAAAGTTCTTGTTTTTTTTAGGTCATCAGTATAAAAATCGATAAAAAATTTCTCCGCCCACAGACTAAATCGACACTATTATGGAATACCTAATAAAACAATACCTTGCATGAAAATCTCCGGTGTATCATAATTTTGATCTATTTGTTGTAATAGACCATTTTCAGTTATTATGCATTCCGAGATGCATTCCTCAATAGTGCTGACAACATTATACTGCATGTCCTCATTTTTTGTTTCATTCACTTGTGAAACCATTGCAACAATTTTTTTTCCTCTTGACGTGATTACAATCTGCAAAATTAAAAAAAAATTATCAGAATTTTCGTATCAATATGGAGATACACAATGTTCATGTTCATAGATGACAAAATAACATCAAAGGAAAACTGAGTAACTCCAGTGTTTTTTTAAATAAACTTTTGTCGGGTTTTATTGTCAGTTTTGTTTTTTACTTTAGGTTTGAACTAAAATAAACATACTTACATTACTTTATATCACTCCACACTTGAATTATTATCGAAAATTTACTCTAAATACCGGCTAAACTCAATGAACAAAAGTCAGGTTACAACACAACCATGTCAACTGCGGATTTACACATTTTTCATTTACAGATAACAGCTGACTGGAGTTAGGTAGTTTTCTATTTTATTAGTTTTTAAAATTCTGCGTTTACAGAACACACAAATTTCTATAGTAATAGCTTTCATTTTTACCTAAAAGATGACTCCATAATCTACAATTGGACCAAAAGTGGAGTTACACACTTTTCGGGTTTCGCCGACGAAATATCACCCATCTGTCTGACGAGAAGAATTATAATCATATCCTCCTGCAATCCATTATCTTGAGAACGGTGATTTTTTTCGGTGTACATCTGCAGATAGCATTATTTTGACAAAAAAACTCCCAAGTGGTTGGGAGATAGTAAATGATATTGGAGGGATGGATGGAGACCACTACAATGCTTGAAAAAATGTATTGAAATACATGGCATTTACATGGTGGTTCTTCGGGTTGTAAGGACGACGTATGTTTAGAGAAGATCTCGACGTTTCGCCAACACGAGTGGTTAGCATTTTCAAGAGATATTTTCAAAGTTTCTGATTTCTTAAGTCGCTGTCAAATGCTTGACAGCGACAAGTAGAAAACTGCACAATAATACAACCTTACCAAAAATTATAACAACGAATTCAAATCATAATGACGTTTTCAATTTGTCAAAACCACAACCAATTGGTGACAAGAAAAGAAAAAGAAATGTTATAAAAACACTCATAAATTTTAAGTTCTACTCCTATGAGGGAGAAATTAGTACTAAACGAATCTAATAAAATTGGAGGAAAGGAAAACGAAGTCGCCAGGGTCAAAGGAGAATTTATCTGAAAAATCAAAATCGTTTCGAAAAGTTAGACGAAAAAACAAGCAAAAACCAAACCAAAGAAACGAACAAAGAAAAAAAACAGTGATTCGGAAGATGAAGAAATTGTTATTAAGTTTTCTGATGAAGGTGAGGATGACGTAGAACAGCCTTCTGACTTCGATGTATTAACTGAAGTTCCAAAACAGCGCGATTACGTTTAAGTGGAGTTCAATATACGCGGAAACAATATTGTTAATTATCAAGTAACATTTATCTATTAGTAACTACACGTTGAACGTCTTGTCTACAATGAATGCATTCATGCAGACAATAAACAATTATCAATTAATAAGTAACAAAAAAAAGTTGGCCAATGCTTGGAAAACAATAACGGGGGCCCTCAATGGTGAAAGTCAGTATTCACATTGCAATTTTTTCACGCAGGGCATACACTTGATGTATTCATAATTTTCAGTAAAAAGTGCAGTGGGCAGGTGGAATGTGTTGCGAATAAAGTACAGAGTGAAGAGGAGGAAAGAAAAAACAACGCCTTCGGAATCTGGAGCTAAAAAAACATAGTCGCTATATTCCGATCTGTCCTTTTTGGATAAACATATTACCATGAGAAAGTGGGTTTTTTATTGATACACTGAACAAAGCATGCTAGTACAGTTATGAAGTTGAGTTGTGAAATGAGACTGGAAGGAGATCAGAAACTTCTGGTTGTTTTCACAGATACTTCCTCATACACCATATAATTTTTTATAGTAAATCCAACCTCTTCATTAATTGTTTGTTCTTATGTCTATTTTATTTTTGTAGAACAATAGGAAATATAACATCCCAAACGGAAACACCCCAGCCATCAACCAGCTCTTCGCGATGGAGTTCATTTGATATTATCCTGGAAGATGATTCCATGTGTGAAAGCGACGAAATATTCAATGAATCCATTGAAATATCAAGCGAATCCAACCTAATGCTGGAAGAGACTAGTAAATATTGAATCAGTTTGCGTCTCATGGTTTTATCTTTTTTGTACTTCTTAATGAATATTTCAATATATTAGGGAAAGTTATCACGTCAAATAAACTCAGTGACAAACCAGAATTGATATTCAATTTGGATGAGACTAGCTTCTGTTTAGACCTCACAAAATCGAAAATTGTTGGAAAAATAAATGCACCAGCCTCTAAAACGACAAATGGACCAGCGAATGAAAATACTACCGTCCTGATAGCTGCAAGTGCAAAATATATATGAGATGAATGGTTAGCACCTGAAGATAAATCCTTTCCAGGAACTGCTTATATAGCCACTAAAAATGGATGGATGGAAGCCGATGTTTTCCCTCGTTACATGGAGAAAACTTTTATTCCAAATGTCCCGAATCAACGACTAATACTTGTAATATATGATAGACATTCTACACATGTAGATGAAAGATACATTCGTCTAGCTATGGATGATGATATCACAATTTTGAAACTACCGCCTCACTCGAGCTACTTATTGTAGCCTCTTGACTTGGCAGTCCTACCAATACCTAACAATAAGGGGAGAACTGGGTAATAGTACCAGAAGGGAACTACACCCAAGAAAACCGAGAGAGAGAGAGAGAGACTTGGCAGTATTCAATCCACTGAAGGATGCGTGGGATGCTAAATTGGTATCCTGGCAACGAAACCATGTAGGGCAAAAAAACTATTTGGACATACATTGGCAAGATATGGCTACTATCAAATTAAGCCAATATTGTGAGTGGATTTTGAAAGAGCGGCATTCATCCATTCAACCGTAAGGTGATAGCTCGCGAAAAATATGATCGTGAAGTCCTACGATGATGGGAAGTTGCAAGACTGCAAGGAAAGATACTGTACGACATGACCAGCTTGAAGAGAATATACAAAACTCTCTCCAAGACCTTATGGAAGGAAATCAGAGAGACGATAATGATGTGTCAGCAAATCCCATTAGAGAATTGAGGGAAACGATCATTGATTGATGTTGCAGGTCTTTCTACCGCTCTTGTTGAGAGAACCAAAGTGAGCATTGCAACAAAAAAGACGCAGAATCTTCTGAAGAAAGTGATGTTATCAGTGAATTTATATCCGATAGTGACGAAGAAACCTTAGAAGATCTGCGAAGGAAATATGAAAGTGAACAAATAATGAGACAACAAGAAGAAAATCTCTTGAACATTCATCACAACATCAGAGTTGGAATTTGGGTTTTGGTTGAATTTGCAACTAAAATATCCAAGAAACACTTTGTTGGACAAGTTCTAGAAGTGAATGCAGAAGAATTGAAAATAAAATTCACGAAGAAGAAAAAAGATACTTCTAAACCAATATTTCATTGGCCAAAAATAGACGATGAATCTTTGATCACAGAAGATGCCTTTTTGTGAGTGCTGCCTTAGCCAGATCTTGGTAGAAGAGGAGAATTAATATTTCCTGTCCAACCCAATTCGTTCAATATGAAATAATTTTCCTTTTTCATCATGAAAAATCTGTTGTAGGAGATATTTTTTCTATTTTAGTTCGTTCAGTCCCTAAATTTGTTCAGTTTATCTTTTAATGAAATAAATTTTCATTCCTGATCAAAATAACCTCTCCCTAAAAAAGTTCATAAATTTGGTAATTTTGCTGATTTTTCAAATCTAAAAAAGCAAATTGAAAAAGCTTGAAACATGTAGATTGACTCACTTTCCTCATTCGATAATACTACTATCAATATGAAAAGTATAAGCAATGAACCCACTTGCCCCAGATACTAGGGCAAACGAGTTCTACAGACATGTTTCTATACGGCAATAAAATTTTCGAAACCTTTTTTTTTCAAGACGAAATAAATTAATGAGATGTGTTCATAACACAGCATTTCCAGTTCAAAGCGCAGTTCTGTACATGAAGTTTCCTTAAAGTTATGTGGTTCCAAAGTCAACCTATTGAAATTTTAGTCCCCACTTACCCCACTTCACCTTAGATTAATGTAACTCACCTACATGAAATATATTTTTAGGATAATTTTTTGGGTCAATATTCCTCGAATAAAATTCAACCAAGAAGACAAATATCTTAGTATATATTTACTCAAGCATAATTTATTCACCATAAAAAATGAAAAATTTTCAGAGGTATGTAAATCAAATATTGCCATTTATATTATTATTTTTGTGTTGGTTAGATCTTAGATATGATTAGGTGTAATTTTACAGAGATAGAGGCCTCAGTTTTCTTTTGCTCACTTTCTCTTTACATTTTTTTTGTAGGCACAGTATGGATAGAACATGGACTATTGTGAAGTTTTTAGAAAAGGACACCGTTGAAGCTGTGCCAACTTCGTGGTCAGTAGGCCAGAACTGTTACTGGCCGACTTATACAAACGAAAAAGTTGTTGCTGCAATTAAAAATCATGAACAACTGAATACTTGGTGGCCTTCCCATAAAGTTTCATCATGTAGAAATGGTACTTTCGTAAGGAACAATTTGTATTATATTACTGTTCATTTTAATTTAAATGTTTATGCAAACATACTTAGATTGATTCAGACTAAAAAATCAAAATTGCATTATTTTTTGCAACTGTACTACGCTGTAAATGGGTGAAGTGTATGAAAAAGTTGAATATTTGTCCCCTCACTTTCCAGTAGTACAGAAACTTCTTGTTTTAGATTCTTACATTGATACTCGTAGAAGAGCCAAAACTGCAGAATATGAAAGTAGTAATGAAAGTGAATGTAATATTGCAGACCCGCCACAAAGAACATCAAAATATTGGAAATCCTCTGGATTACAAGGTGAATATACGTATATGTACATTACAGAAAGTAACTTGTGACATCTACAGTCACTAGTTGAAACTCAATTTGACACGAACCGAGGAATCCAAAGTTAGACGTTTATCTACTCATTGACAGGAAGCCAACAATTCGTTGTTCTGACCAACCCAAGGTTTAATCAAGTTTCTATCTAGTACGTTATGAGGAACGCAAGCAGAATCTGAGTGAATATAGAGTATTTAATAGGGACACACACTAAAATTCGTACTTTAATTGAAAAGCAAAAGAATGCCATTCTCGTTACCATCACGATAACATCATAAACTAATGTTCGCTCAAACTCACAAAGTTCTCTCACCCCTAGGGTCAATTCACCTAATTTGAATATACCTATTTTTACTGGTAAATATGAGTTTTGGAGGTCTTTTCATAACCTTTTTGTAGCATTAGTCGATAAAGATTTACATTTGGCTGATTTCCGAAAATTTTTGTACTTGAAAACTGTTGTATAGAATGAACCACTCTCATTGATAAACGAACTCTCAATAACAGATAGAAATTACAAAATCGCATTAGACATTTTGGAGAAAAGGTACGAAAACACTCTCGGTGCCAGTTGACCAGTGGGACTTAATATTAGTTTATATATTTTTTAATAAATTAGATATTCATACCCATAAGGCATTTCAATTGTTTAGGAACGAAACATTCAGTAAGTCAATGTACCTCAGAACGGTGCAGGTCGTGTTCAGGCAAATATCACTCGTTATTACTTGATGTACCTACCATAGATCTATTAACTACAATATTGATGATAAAGAGAGCTTATCTGAAGCCGAAACAAAAGAGCGCCATTGGCAAAGCAGAGTTTCTGAACATGCGCCAAAATAAAAAGTAGAAGATGACAGTCAAGAGCGACACTCTTAGTGTTCTCTCTTCCACCCTTGTCGCTGCCTAAATTTAAAATAATCGTATGTCGTATATATCACTTTTTGCGCCATTTTTCAAATTACCTTCTTTTTCAATGTGATTTTCTTGTATCTGTACGGTGTAATTTCTCAAATCTGTAGAATAAAGTATAACTGTGTTTTTGTCGGTGTGTAGAATTTTCCTCGTTTTTGTTTCATGATAGTTTTTCTGTTCCGTTTTATTGAGTGTTTGTGTTTGGTTAGTTGATAGTTGCTCAGTTCAAGTTCAGGTCTTTCGTAATTATGTCCGCGATAAACGCTCAAATTTGTTTTCTCTGTGATTCTGAGAGCTCCAAGTCATACCTTCGGTAAGAAATTAATCACACGCCACATGGTTATATATGTCGATTCCATGCTCAATGTTTATTTACGTAATTTCATAGTTTTCCCAAGAATCCACTACTAAGATCTCAGTGGATGAAAATATGTCTACTCCTAGAGGGCAAAGACGTTAATAAACTGAGAAAATATGGTAATCATTTCTCCAAAAGTGATATGTATTATGTGTGTATATATATATATATATATATATATATATATATATATATATAGTGATACAAGGAACCGTTTGGCAGCCCCCATTAAATTCATTTCCTAGTCAAGGGTTTATTTTATTAGGTACTGATATTCCTTTTTCCTTTTTTCTTACCTTTGAAACAAGGTGGTGCTCAACAAAGCAAACCACCGAAGTGTCCTTACCCTCTGGCTACATGAGTAACCGTGCCTTGTGACCAAATAGAAAATAAAACATCTTTTTGGGTACACAATACACGCTTAGAGATGGAAATGAATCTATTCAAATTGTTTACAAGATTTTCTTTCTTACAACCTTAGGATTCAAAAAACCTTCTGACTGGGTTGTGAATAGTTGATTATTTCCTGAGAATACAAAGAACATTCAAGATCAAAGTGGTAGGAAGCCAAGCAGAAAGAGATTACCAAGAAAAAACGTGCACACTTATATCCCTAGTATTTCGCACTATCGAAGGAAAAACGCTCCAAACCGACTCTATTTGCACGGTGATATTACAGTTGCTATTATGTTTGAAGAATTTCAGAAAGAATATCCCACTTACGAATGGTGATATGACTTTTATAGGTGAGAAGTTAAGAAACTGAATATATCATTCACAAAACTTGGAAACGAACAATGTGAAAGATGTGAGTATTCTTTCCACAACAAAGACCATACAGTGAAAACCATATCTGAAGATTGCGAAATATGCAAACTTTGGAAAATTCATCTGGATAATGTAAAATATGCAAGGAGTGCATACAAAACTGATGTCAAAATTGCTGAAGAATCATCTTTGAATAAGGATTTTATCTTTATTTCTGTGTATCTCCAAAAAGTTATAATGTTACCGAGGATAGATGTATTCAAAACGGTATTATTCACGAAAAGAATCACTGCTTATAACGAAAGTTTTGTATCATTGGGTGATCAGAAGACATCTACCAATGGCCGCTTTATGGCATAAAGCTTTAGCAGGACGAAACCAAGAAAAACTTGCAAGTGCATTTATTGTTCTTTTGCGGAAAAATAGAGTCGTTGAATATTTCATTAAATGGGCTGATACTGCACAGGACAACTCAAGAATTGGACATTCATGTCTTTCTTAAATATATCATGAACAGACAAGAAATATATGCTGAGAAAATAAACGTGAAATACTTTGAGCCTGGTCATAGTTACATGTCAGCTGACAGCTTTCACCGCCAGGTCGAGCTTTCACTAAAGAGACAAGGAAAAACTCATGATTTCACCGATTTCGTTAAAGCCGTTGAGTCAAACGATAAACGCGCATTTGCCAGACCACTCACACATCACGACTTTGCCAGCTAGAAAAATTGTACTTCTTTGACAAAAATTAATAAACTAAATCCCAGACCATACATCAGGCAAATTTCAGAAATGATTTTTTTGAAAAACAAAATGACTTTGAAGTACAGAACTTTCACGAATGGAACTTTTCTCGAAAATTATGTTTTGCAAGAGAAGTATATGAAAAAAATTTAATTTTTGGAAGCAACACCAAGAGAAGTGCCAAGTGGAATAACCAAAGGTAGAAAAAAACATTATCAGAGATTTGCTATCGTTAATGCCTGATAACAGAAACCCTTTTTGGCTTGAGATACCGATAAATTAACAATGTAAAATATTTCATTGTTTTTTTTTGATGATTTTTAGTCAGAGTAATATTATTTGCGAATTATTAATTTGTGTGACAAGTTATGTTCCATTTATATAATTTTTCAATAAAAGTACTATGAAAAAACTGTTTCATTACCAATTTCTGTTATATAATGAGGACTAAACAAATGTAATATCCTCCGCATATCACATTTTAATTTCAGAGATCCTACGAAACCAATTAAATACACATTTTGAGTGGTTGTTACTTAGTACTCGCAGATAATTGGTTCTTGCTCAGTATTAACCTGCTTTTGTAAGGCTCAATACGACTGTTTACAATAAAACTTTTCATAAATAAAAATCTTACAACTTGAGTATGAGAACCGTATTGTCGGAGGCATAAAGACTCTTTTTTAACAACGGCAACGCTGCAATTGCCAAAGGGTTGTCTTCAGTTCGTGAGTGCGAAATAGTGACGGCGTTGATTTTTTATGTCGGTTGCTAGGGGGACGAGCCCGAATGGAGAGAGACAGGTGCTGTCGGTGAACCGTTTTTGGTTGTTGACATAATTTTGTGTAGTCAGTTTTGAGTAGTCGATATAGTTCATTGTTTTCGGGTTTCAAGTAAACAATCCAGACTTTTAGTTATTACTTGTATTAGGTGATTAGTTACAAATAAATTCGTGTCTAATTATCTTTTCTCTTTGTTTAGAACCGGGGAAAGCGGGTAGCTTCTCTTTTGGGGACGAACACAACATTTAATGACGACCGTGACAGGACAGTTTACGTTTTTTGAAAAGAAATTCACGACACTGGACTGGATTGTGAGTGTGAACGTTTTGGTGGTTTGACCGAGTTTGTTGCCGAAAACTCGTATTAACCGAATATGGCAAACGAAAGAAATTGAAGAAGAGCCGGAAAGCGATTCGGGGCTCTTTTACAAAATACGCGAGTGAACTTGACGGGTTTTTCAGTACTGATCCCGTGGATACAGAGTCGGTAGAGGTTACATTCGAAACTTTTTAGGACAAAATTCGATGAATGGAAAGTGTTGAACAATCAAATTCATGAGTTCGTGTAAGACAGTGCCTCGGAAGAAGAGTTGATTCGTGAAATTGAAAGCTGTGAGGATTATAATAAGAAGTATGCCACAAGGATAAAGTTTGAGAAAATACAAGGTGATTCGGCTACAGCAGTAACGAGTGCACACAGCCATAATGTTCCCAACTAGAATCCATCGGAACAACAAACAGGTATGCATAAGTTTAGATTGCTTAAAGTAGAATTCAAACGTTACGACGGTAGTATAAAAGATTGGTTATTTTTTTGGGCATAGTTTTAAAAAAATTCACAACGATATTTCTATTGATAAGAATTATAAAATTGAATATCTGATTCTAGCTACTGTCCCAGATAGCCGAGCTAGGCGATTAGTAGAAAGGTATCCAGCTATGAGAGAGAATTATGATAAAATCATTTAAAGCATGCAAAGTAGGTTTGGCAGGGAGAATTTTCAGATAGAAGTATATATTCGAGGACTTTTAAAATTAATTCTTGGCAATTCTGTCTCTAAACAAAATTTTAAATTGTCATTCTTTACGATCAATTAGAAACACAGTTGCGTGCACTCGAAACATTAGGTATATCCTCTGACAAGTGCTCTGCTATGCTTTACCCGCTAATCGAATCCTGTTTACACATGAATTAATCAGGGTTTGGCAACGATCGTCGTTTTTCAATGATTCCTCGTTCTCAGAGACTGCGAGCTTCCACCCCACTGACGCAACCACTATTTTCTGTTTAGAAGTTTGCCTCAACAATCTGATGTCATTTCTCAAACAGGAGGTGGAGAACGAACAAAGAATCTATTTGGCTGCCGAAGGTTTCGGCATGAAGGAGTCATCGTCAGCTACTAAATACAGTGAGGACGGTCCTGCTAGGGATAGGAAATTTGGGCAAAACAGTGAAATCCCTACTGCGGCGGGGGTAATGAACTGCGAGGTTGCCTCATGCATTTTTTGTTCAGGGTCTCATGCTAGTTCGAGCTGTTACAAGGCGCAAAAGATGTCGTATGATCAACGAAAGGAAGTCCTCGCACAAAACAGGGCCTGTTTTCGCTGTTTGAAGGTGGGTCACCAGTCGAAAAAGTGGAGAGGTCATCTAAGATGTATTTTATGTAAGCGTTCACATGTCGTTCTAATGTGTCCTGGCGTTTCGGAAATTGCAGAAAAGAAACCTAACGACAGTGCAGAAAATGCTGTTACGTGGAACGTTCAAAAGGATCAGACTCTTTCCAAATACACAAGCACCCAGGTATTTTTACAGAAGATTCGAGTTAGGCATAGGTAGGTCTAGGGTAGTACGAGCCTTGATTGAGAGCGGATCGCAGAGGTCGTACATTTTGAAAACCACTGCTACACAACTCATATATAAGGCGAAACGCTACGAAAAAATCGTTCACTGTCTATTTGGTGGGAGAGAGGCTTTAAATACCCACAACTGCTATGATGTTACGATTTCTAGAGGAGACTTTACCTACACGTTCGAAGCCCTCGATGAGACGACCATTTGTGGTGACATTGTTCCAGTTCTTCAAGGTCAGTGGATGGAAGAAATGAAATCGGTTCATGCTGAAATCTCTGACGCTGTTACACATGGTCCGATTGAGCTGTTACTGGGGGCCGATGTTGCTGGAAGTTTATATACCAGGGAACGCCGGGAATTGAAATGTGGCGTATTCGCCATTGAGACTCATTTTGGCTGGACGTTTATGGGAAAAATGCCGACCACAAACATTCGAGCCGATGTGGTGATGACAACTCTGAATTTGTTTGTCAAAGATGTGTCAATTAGCGATTTATGGAAACTCGATGTTATTGGCACCAAATACCCTTCAGATAAGCGGAACAATGCAGTGTAGGCCAGGGAATTATTTCTACAGATAGTGGCAGTGGATAATAATGGGCGTTATGAGGTTCAACTTCCTTGGATAGATGACCACCCCCCACTTCCGACAAATTACAAAATGGCTCAAAAGAGGTTAAACAATACTGTCAGCAAGTTGAAGAAAGAAGGACTTTTTTTAACAATATGATGAAATTTTCGCAGAATAGGAGAGCGAGAAGGGGTCACTGAAGTAGTTGGACCCTCCTAAGAAGTGGACTACAACAAAAGACATTACCTACCACACCGACCCGTGATAAAAGAAAATAGCGCTACCACCAAGATCAGGCCGGTATTCGATGCATCGGCACACGAGGCAGGAATACCTGCACTGAACCACTGTTCAGAAAAAGATCCTAATCTGATAGAGTTGATTCCGTCGATGTTGCTCAGGTTTAGGGAAAAAAAATGGGAGTTACGGCAGATATCCGTGAAGCCTTTCTGTGAAAACGATATTGATTTCCTTAGATTTTTATGGGTCAATCCTCAATCCTCAAGAAATTGTTTTGCGTCACAGACGTGTGGTGTTTGAAGTCAATAGTAGCCCTTTTATTTTAGGTGCAAACTTGGATTACCATTTGTCTCTGTGTTTTGAAAAGGATCCCAATTCTGATAAGTACTCTCGAGAAACCGTTGAACGGTTGAACAAGAGCTTCTATGTTGACAATTGCGTCGCTAGCCTGAATGACCAAAGATCCCTGTCCAAATTTATTACGGAGGCTGCTGCAGTCATGGCAGGTCAGTTTGAGTTGTGAGGGTGGGAGCACACCGGATTTATTACGTCGGATACTTGTCCCCTGCTTGGTTTAGTCTGGGATCCGCAAAGAGACGTTTCATCTTTGAATCCAGAATTCATTTCGTCTGACCTTGACCCTGAATTATTGGTAGTCTCAAAACGTTTAATTTGGTCTATTTCCCAGAAAGTTTTTGGTATCCAAACCTTTGTTGCAAGGCCTGTGGATGGAACGACTCACTTGGGACCAGCCGGTAGATGACGACGCCGCCCAGTCATTCAAGACGTGGGTTAGAGATATACCATTCTAATGAAAATTGAAATACCACAATGGGTGTGGGCCATAAATTCTGATTTGCAAGATCTAAGCCTCAACAATGTTTGCGATGCCAGTAATAATGCGTACGCATGCGCGAAATTTTTTAGAGCTGTCATAGATGGAAATGTTGCAGTCTTCTTATTGGCTGCTAAAGCTCGAGTAGCCCCCTTGAAAAAGTCTAATGTCAAAATGACCATCCTTCGCCTGGAACTGCTAGCTGCAACCATAGGAGCTAGGCTGTATGCGCACGTCGTGGAAATTTTGGAGAAAAACGTTGGCAGTTTTTTCTGGAGCGACTCCTCTACTGTTATATCGTGAATTCAAAGGAAAGAAGAGTGGGGAATTTTTGTCTGGAACCGGGTGACGGAGATACGTAGTTTGACCGATGCTGAAAAATGGCACCACTTACCCGGTAGACATAACCCAGCAGACCTCCCATCGCGGGGGTGTTACCCAAAACAATTGTTTGATTCTAAATGGTGGGAGGGGCCAAGATGACGGTATGATGAACGAATGGATTGGCCGTGTACTGTCACTAATTACAATGAAGAAGTAATTGGACAGGAAAAGATAAATAAATTAACAAGCACTCTTCTGAATATAGAAAACTTGGTCGATTGGCAACTTGATCATTTTTACCAATATACTAAGACCTACGAATGATCGCTTGGATTTTCAGATACATTCACAACTGCAAACACGTTGGGAAAAAGCGCAGTGGAGAGTTAACAATTCAACAAATCGAAAATACTGAAAAATCGTTTGCAAGTTGGTGCAAACACAAAACATTTTCAAGTGAAAATGACAAAAGCATAAGTTGCCTCAACCCCTTTTATAATCAAGATGGATTAATACGATTGAAATCTAGAGGTTTTCAAACAGAGGACACTGAAAATTATCGTTTTCCTATTGTGTTACCTGCCAAGGATCCAGTGGTTAAAAGTTTGATCATGGACACGCATGTTAAATCTCATCACGTATGAACTCAAGGAATGTTTGGCCTACTTCGAGAAAAATTCTGTATTATCGGTGGGAGACGGAAAATACGCTCGGTAACCTCGAAGTGCGTGATTTGTCGGAGGTTCGACGCTGAACCGTTAGTGGTAGAATCCCCTCCACTTCCATTGGACAGAGTTCGAGACGCTGTAGCGTTTGAAGTGACGGGGGTCAACTTTGCTGGACTGTTGTAATAAAAAAATTGTGATAAGACTTGGATTTGTTTATTTACGTGTGCGATTTATCGGGCGATCCATTTGAAATTGGTGACGTCCATGTAAACCCAAATTTTTCTACAAGCCTTACGTCGATTTGTATCGAGACGGGGAAGGCCCAAGACGATTTATAGCGACAACGGTACGAACTTCTTAGGTGCCGAAAATGCCATGTCGCAATTGGACTGGGAAAGTATTGTGCGGTAAAGTTCCATAAAACGCATCTCGTGGAAATTTAACCCCCCTACGGCTGCCTGGTGGGGCGGTTTTTGGGAACGCCTGATCGGAGTGCTGAAACCGTTATTGAGGAAAGTGTTAGACCGCAAGCGTTCAAACTATTGAGATTTGTTGACTGTTTTGTGCGATTGCGAGGCTATTGTTAACGCCAGACCTATTACATACCTACCAGAGAACTCTAAAGATTTAGTTGTGTTAACACCATCGATGTCTCTGCGCGATCAAATGGAGTGCGGTCTTCCTGATTATGATGCCATAGCCATAGCGCTTTGTGTAGGAAAATACGATAACTACAGACATTACGAGAAGAACTTCAAACCCGGTTTCGTGCTGAGTATCTCGGTCAGTTAAAACTTTCATGCGATAAACGGGCCACTCGGAAAATTGCAGTCGGCGAAGTTGTTTTAGTTGGTAATGACAATAGTAAACGCATAGACTGGTCGATTGCCAAGGTGATAGAAATTCTACCCAGCCAAGATGGACAAATTCGTCTAGTTCGAGTGCAAACTCCGCGAGGGACATTGTTGAGACCTTTACAAAGATCGTACTCGTTAGAGTGTAATGGTGCTTTGGATTTACTTCCACAAGAGAAGAAAACGCCGCCAAGCGACGATGGTGGAAAGAGTGGCTGTCAGACGCCACCCGAATCAGAGATGGTTGTTGATCCAGGAGATAGTGTAACTGCGGGTGTGACGAAAACGAGAAAAACTCGTAGCGGACGCATCTCCTGAATGCCTCCTCGTTTCCTGTAAGTAAAACAGAGAATTCTACTTTTCTGAAGGACGATGGTATGTACACCTGCATTTTTTTCTCCGGACTGTTATTTATGTTTATGTTATGTGACAAATGTGTCTTCGCGCTGAGACATTTTTCAGGTGGGAGTATGTCGGAGGCATACATATTCTTTTGTAACAACGGCAACGCCGCAATTGCCAAAGGGTTGTCTTCAGTTCGTGAGTGTGAAATAGTGACTGCCTTGATTTTTTATGACGGTTGCTAGGGCGAATGGAGAGAGACAGGTGCTGTCGGTGACCCATTTTTGGTTGTTGACATTATTTTTGTGTGTCAGTTTTGAGTAGTCGATATAGTTCATTGTTTTCGGGTTTTAAAGTCTAGTTGAAGTAAACAATCCAGACTTTTGGTTATTATATTTATTAGGTGCTTAGTTACAAATAAATTCGTGCCTAATTATCTTTTCTCTTTGTTTCGAACCATCGTGAACCGGGGGAAGCCGGTAGCTTCTCTTTTGGGGACGAACACAACACGTATTGACCATGAAAATATATTTCTGCTGAATCAGATAACACCAAATATATTCAAATACATTGATAATGTAACGTTTTGAAGGTTCAAACTTTCAAATGCGATTTTCTCGATTTTGACAATATGTTATATACGTAGGTCTTCCTTATGAAGGCAGAATTCACAGTTAATATATTAGGAATTTAGATGATAACGAGCCTTCTGTACAGCCAACTCCTTGCACTGTCACTACAGGCTCAGTTGCAACTGCGTCAAACGCCACGCTCAAGCTTCATGTACAGTATGGGGTGAGGTCTTACGTGATGATATTGTAACTAGGTGGTCCGCTTACTTGAGTAAAGGACTTGAAAAGGGAGTAAGAGACTCCTTGTTGGAGAAGATGCGCATTGCTCAAATATTCCTTTGCTGAACGGACCAAAATTGAATAATGAGCTCCAAGGTTTGTTTACAAGTTTCACAAATGACAAAAGTCACCTCTTTGTGTACTGTTCGGGATAAAATGGGTGAAGGCCTCAGTGCTCTAGGTCGAGTCATAGATTTTTCATTGAAAGACGACAACCCTGTTATTTCCATGGAAATATTAATATACCCTCTTTAGTGGATTCAGCAAAATTGTTTTGTGAATCGCATTTTTTGATCTCACGCCATAGGAAATATGAGATTTTGCCCGTACTGAATGAGCAGGTCAAAAGAGTGGCTGAGGAGTCGTTCTCCTATATTATGTTCTTGTTTGGCTCTGATTTTGCCGCAAAATGCAAGACATCTCAAGCAGACCAAAATGCTTGTATGGATTATAAGAAACCTGTCAAGGACACATACTCGTACACATTCATCGTATTTAAACTCCACAGGCCCATTTTACAAACACAGGATGAAGGATCAGACTGAAACTGAACTGAAACTTTTCAAAACAAGCATTTCTAAATTAGAAATGATTGAAGTCATTGAAAAATATACCTACGCATAATAGGCATCAGTTTCTTTCTTCGTATTTTTTGGTACCCAAACCTAATGGAGGATACCACTTCGTTAAATGCTGAACAAAAATATTGAATGTTTCAACATGGAAAATATTGAATCTGTCAAAAATATAATTTTTCAAAATTGTTACATGTGTCATTGGATCCTGAAGATGCTTATTTGTTGATTCCGATCAAACGACAGTATCGTAAATTTTTGAGATTTTGGTTTGAAGGCAATTTTTACGCACTCACGTCAATGCCAAATAGGCTGAATACAGGGCCTTTTGAATTCACGAAACTTATGAAACCTGTACTACATCACTAAAGAAACAGGGGCATCATATTATTGAGGTACCTTGATGATTGATTAGTTATTGGTAAAACGGCCGATGAATGCCTAAAACACACAAACATTGTGAAGAGGTTTTGGTTGACTTGGGTTTCTTGATAAATTTTGAAAAGAGTGCTATTGACCCACAGCAGTCGTGTAATTTCTAGTATTTATTTTCGATACTGTAAATATGTCAGTTACCCTGCCTGTTGAAAAACATGCTACCGCCAAAGAAAAAACTCAACAATTTTTTCTAACCAAAAAGTTTGAAAAATATGAGAAATTGACAAGATGTTGGGATATCTAATTTCTCTATGTCCAGCAGTCAAGTAGGGTTGGCTGTATAACAAAACTTTAGAGAGAGCAAAGTATTCAGCTCTAAGAATTTCTATGATAAATTACGAAGGGGGGCTAGTTCTTACTGAATCCGTAAAAATAGATATTCTTTGGTGATATTCTGTTAAACCTAACGCTAGTGAGGACTTGAAAAACAAAAACTTTGGCTTAGAAATATACTCCGATTCCTCCACGCAGTGTTGGAATGCAGTATGTGAGGATGAAAAAAATCACGGGCTCAGGTGTCAAGAGTAACGAAGATTACATATCAATAATTTAGTACATATGGCTGCATTCAATGCCCTAAAGTCATTTGCAAAATTTGAAATTGACTGCATCCGATATTATGTTATCGAGAATATACCATTGTTTTGAAGTTCTCTACAAACAACGAAAACACAGCTGCCATCAGCTATATCAATAAAATGGGAGGTGTAAAATATCCTAACCTTCATGAAATCGCGCATAACATCTGGCAATGGTTTGAATCCAGAAATCTGTCGATTTTTGCCTCTTACTTTTCCTCCAAAGAAACTGCAGATGCTGACGACGAGTCGCGTTGTCTCTCTATCGAAACAGAATATTCACTAAATGATAAGGTCTTCAGTGATATAACGAGATCATTAGGTCAACCTCCAATGTATTTGTTCGCGTCCCAGTACAATACCGAATGTCATGAATGTCTTTGAAAAAAGAACCTGACTCCACGCATGTAGACGCATTTACGTTATCTTGGAGCAATTTATGTTTTTATGCTTTTCCATCGTTTCCATTAATTTTGAAAATACTCCTCAAAATAATTGCTGGTGATGCGAAAGGAACTGTAGTATAGTTCCTGATTGGCGAACGCAACCGTGGTATCCCATATTCATAAGACTCGTGTGTTCTAAGTTCATTTATTTTCACCCAAAGCCTGATCCGTCAGTCATTTCAGAGAATGTCATCCAATATGCCTGGTTGCATCGCGCTTATCAGAGAGACGTATTCAAGAAACGAATTTCCCAGAGTATAGTATCCCTACGATAATAGAATATCTGAGTCCTTATAGTAAAAAACAGTACAACAGTTCATTAAAAAAAAAGAAAAAACTTATTCCTTCAACACCTCCGTCCTCTGATGTGACTGAATTTTCACAACTAGAATTTGAAAGCGTTTCGAATTATGTAGCAGGCTTTAGCAATCATCATGTTCAGGTTGGCACTACCTTAATCACTATGAAAACTTATGTGGTACTTCTCATAGTTGGCAACACTGAGTTGTAGAAGCCAAGACCTGTTCGTCACGTTTCACGTTCCTGTTAATATTAAAGGTAATCTGATTAAAGTTTTACTCTGCAATTAGTTTATTATTACTACCACCAGCTGCATTTACAGGTTATGGGCCCAGCAAGTTCAAATCAATGGCAGTAATCGGAAGTTCTTTATTTTTTGTGCGGCTAACCAGTGAGAAGAAACATCATCAAATTGAATAATTCCAACTGAAATGTTTGGAAGTTCCAAGTGAGAGTCGTATTAATGGCAAAAGGACTTTGTGAGATTACTTGTGGAAACGAAAAGGCTCCAACCCGTGGCGATGAAGAAATAGCAAAATGGAAGCTGAAAGATGCTAAAGCCCAGGAAGCGCTAGTTGCGAGAATGGAGTAGGGCAAAATTTCTCACGTAATACAGTGCGAAACTGCTTAACAGATGTGGCAAAAATTAGAAAGCATCTGTGAACGAAAATTTGAGGTCAGTACGCATTTATTAAATGAGCAGTTCTACTATTTGAAGTTCGAAAATGAAACCGTAAACAGTTCATTATCAAGGTACTTGCAAACAAAACTAAAGCAACAAGGAGAAGAAATTCCTGAAAAAATAGTTATAACGAAAATAATTATGGCTCTTCCTGAAAAGTATAGGCATTTTCGCTCGGCATAGGAGAGTGTTGACCTGGCAAACTAAATGATAAACAATTGGACCTTGATCTTTCGAAATACCTGTACACAGGCCTGAATATTTATTCAAAAACACCGATCAGTGTACATTCCAGTCAGTTTACTTCGAAAATAAAGTACTAAAACCAAAGAATTTATTAATGCAAAAAGATGTATTTTCACGAGACACCGCTTGATCGCCTCACTTTTATCTGATTATTCCACATTTTTCGAAAGAGATGAACATTGAAAGGCACCAGTTCTTGTTAGCGGATATAATAATTGCAAATGTGATTTACCAGGATCGAGAAAAGATTGCTATCGAAATGCATTGTCGTAGTTACTGGGAAGCACTATACGCAAATATTCTAGTTTTCAGAAACTCATGATAGATCCACTATTTATCAACTCTGCGTTAACTAGACGAAAAATGTATGTACGACAACCCTTCCTATATTAGATTGGCGATATGGAAAATAAAATAATTAAGTAGTATACTTTGTTTAGGAAGAGAATCGAACAAAAGTGTTAATTCTCTCATTTTTACATTCAACAATAAGAAGAAGTATTGATAAAATAATTTGTCTCCACCAAAATAAGTTGAAATAACCAAAACTTAGCTGCTAATAACATGACAAATGAAAACTATTCGTTCTGGAAGTATACAAACTAGGAGTCTGCAAGTACGAATGTTTTTCTCTATTATTATTACTGCTCGACGGGGCTGGCTATCGGCCAAGTGCCAAGCGCGGGTAGTTCTGTGTAGAACCTTTCTGCTCTCCGCTGTCAGGTCTATCTCGTGAGTTCTCAGAATCCTCTAATGAACTCTTGGAGATTTCTTACGAAGTTTCCCTGTGGGATGATATATTCTGCACTGCAGTACTCGAAGATATCCATCCTCATACGAGCCAGGACTTCGCATTCGAACACTATGTGGAAGGCCGTTTCTTCTTCCTCATCATATTGTGAATTCTTGGTATATGCCCAACATGTGCAGGTGTTTTCTTAGGTGGAAGTGTCCTGTTAGCAATCCAACCACCTACCTAAAAGAGTTCCAACTCAGTTCGAGGAGCTGGTTAGTTGGCCCCATTATCATCATATTTCCGTGAGTATTGCCAGAGGAGAGTTGTTCCATGGGAATTGGTTCTTAACCCATTCCTCAGTTACCTGACAAAGTTCCAAAACAGGATTTCGTAGGATGATGGGGGTCCGATGAGAGTTAATACTGTCCCCGCTATAGCTAGGGTATCTGCGCTCTCGAACCTCTGGATACCCCTACGACCTGTTACCACCAAGGTTTTTGTAAATCGCCCAAACCAGTTTGAAAGAGAACTTGCATGACCACAGTGCCCTTATTGCCGCCTGACTATTGGAGAGAATGACTATGGGTTGGTTTCTAGGGCCCCTCTCTAGAAACTGTTTCATGCAAATGGAAATAGCGATTACCCTTGCTTGGAATATAGAGGATTGTGTACCGAAGCTTGGACTAATATCGTGCCTTGGTCTCTCGCCGCATATTCCAGCCTCTAACCTATTGCTTGTGTTAGATCCCCCCTTGTGCAAAATTTGCATTGATGCCTTTGATATGGCTACCCTATCTTGTATTATGGTGGAGTATGTTCCATCGAAGGATTAGATTCATTTTTTCCGACGGTACCATAGATTTGTCGATTTTTATGTTCTCCGTTATGTTGGAGTGGCCAAGATTATTACCCGTCTATTGGCACAAGCAATTTAGTCTGGAGGCTACTATGCTCCCATAAATGCAACTGAGCCATTAACGCGCTTCTGAACTAACTACAAACCTACCCCAGCAATTACAAAATTTAGCCAATATCTTGAGTTTCAATAAGTTTCAGGAAGCTATAGGTAACTATAGGATTGGTAACAGAAATAAAATAGCTGGGGACTCTCACACCCCATCTGAGTGACGCAGGGTTGAAGACAAATATTCAATAAAATTTTGAAAGAATCTTGGTAAAACAGCAGTTGTGGTAACAATAACTCAAAAAAATCCTCATGTGTATTAACGAGAATCTGTTTCACTGTTACGTTCCTTCAAATCCCAACATCAATAGTAAATGTTAATATTGAAGATGTTGCCCAACTTGGAGAAAAATATAATCAAATATCCTAAGAGGCTGTCATTGATTCAACTGATACCTGTTTAATCAGCATATCATGTCATTATTTTCATCTATGGTGAGTATGTGAACATTCCAGAGCAAGGTATCCTGTACTAACTGATTTCCAAACCATCTTCGATATTTTTTCAGCCCATAAACTCAAACTCAATCCACGAAAGTCTGCAGTGACGTTATTCTGGTCCAAAAAGAACAGATATCTATCAAAGAACACCATACAAATCTGCATTGAAAATAACTTTCAAATTTGAAATTTTGAAAGTATTCAAGACTTTATGACTATTGCTAGATACTTTCGCAATATATCAACTGAATGACTCGGAACAAAACATCATTCCAAACCACAAAATTTCATTTATCTTCTCGTATAACGCACGTAAATGTTAGAATCCACTGTCCAGTGAATTCAGATTCTGGTTCTTGAATCACTCCAAAAGAAAATTGAAGGTTCTGCTTCACAAATAGACTGTTCACGTTCAAGCTGTCTTCCATAGAAGAAGAGACGTTAGAAAGAGAAGAAGAGTCGACAGTAGCGCTAATGACAGCTCAGCCAGGAGGCCAGTCAACACCAAACAATTTTGTAAACAAACAACAAAAGAAATGTTTTGCTTGTGGAAAACTTGGCCATTTGAAGTTTCAGTGCCGAAATATTTAGTGCAGCTATTGTAAAGGAAGAGGACAACTTTTGAAGAATTGTTATGTCAAAAAGAAGAAGGATAGAAGGGATGAAAATCACCGAACCTGTGGTAACAATGAGAGCGTTGCTTTAATTGCAGTCTCTACGCTGTCTAATCTCGAGTAGATGGACAGTGGGGCTTCACAGCACATGTGTAAGGACATATAATTGTTTTTTGATGTTCTGGAATATAAAGTACCAAAATTTGTGAAAATCGGCGATGGTACGAATCTAAAAGCACCAGGACAAGGTTACATTTGTATTTTAGCTTATAATGGGAAAAATTTTCATTGTGTAACCTTATTTGATGTTCTCTTTGTTCCACAACTGAAAGTTAATTTGTTTTCTTAAGGGAAAGCTTTAGATAAGGGCCTATCTTTAGTGTCAGATGCTGAAAAGGCACAATCTATGAACAAAGATAATATCACTGTAGCCACAGCAATACGTTCTGATTAGCTTTTTAAAATGATATTACCGTCCATGGAGAAGTCCGATGTTTCTGAGCACACATGTCAAAGTTCAAAACACAGTCAGTCAGAAGGTGAAAGTTGTTATTTAACAAAATATAAACGAGACATCAAATGGGACATCAAAATTTTAGATATGTAAAAAATATTTTGAACCACTATTATGTCTAAGCAAAACAAACTGAAACATGTTGTTCCTCTTGCGTTCAGGCAAAGCAATGCAGGGGACATTTTGAGTTAAACAAAAGCAGGGCAAGAGAACTTGGGGGTATAATACATGTAGATTTATGTGGCCCTATGGAGGAACCCTCATTAAACAATTTTCGATACATCTTTTTATTGAAGGATGACTGTAGCAGTTACAGGTTTGTTTACTTCTTAAAAAATAAATCTGATGTTTATGAAAAACTCAAAGAATTTTTAGTACAAGTCCTCAATAAGCCTCAAAAATATAGGGGTGAATGGGAAAGTTTTTCTGATTTCAAAGGATGGGTGAAATCTGTTTTACGGTTGAGATATTTGTGTAGTATGATGATACATATTTTTAAAGAACTCTCGTGCAAAATGTATTGTTTGTGATACAGAATTTCAAGCAGATATAACTGTTTTGAAAAATCATAGCAAGTGAGTGAAACATTAAAAAAACGTAAAGATTGCAGAAAATAAACCAAAAATTATTGCCATATTATCTATAAGGGACGAAACTGAGGATCAAGTATGTAGGGCAGAAATAAAAATGGCTGCGCTATTAGCGGAATTTGCCGATGAGATTTTGTGACCATTTGATTCCTTTAAGGGAGAGTTGGGTAATGATGCGCGGCGGGTAATCGTGCGCTCCAACTTATTTTGAATTTCGCGGCATATAGAGGTCAGTTGAGCGATGCCGCAGGGTACGACACGTCACGCGACTTCCGAATGCAATCGGACGTGATGCCAGTACGCACACTACCGAGGTGAAAGCACATGGTCGGTTTGTTTACTTTTTTTTGTAATTTTTGGGTGCTCCAAAATAAGGCGAGTCCACAATTTTTATCCATTAATTTCGCATGAGGTATCTCTTTGAAATGTAGTGTTTGAGGAATGTTTTAGTATTGTCCAACTTCAATTAAATTTTTTCTATGAAAATTTTGGCAATTATCCAAAACAAACACAGAAGGGTAATCGTGCGCACTAGTGCGCACGATTACTCCTCACGTAGTTGAATAGTAGCAAATATTTATTTCGAATTTTGATTTCAGATGCCTCAGAAGTACACTCGTAAGACAACGATCCTTTCCTACACACCCGAACATCTGCAAATCGCCCTGGATGCAATAAGAAATGATGGCAGAAAAATCAGAGATGTGGGAAGATGTTTTAAAATACTCGAATCGACGCTGAGAAAAAAAACTCTCAGAAGATGATCTCAAGCTACCTCGTCTAGGCCGTAAGACTGTATTCACCCACGATACTGAAGTCGAGTTGAAGGAATATATTCTGTTGCTTTCTAAATTACTCTACAGATTGACTCCTGGTGGGCTCAGAAGGCTAGCATTTAGGTATGCAGAGCATCACTCAATCAATCTCAATTTTAATCGACAAAAGGGTCTTGCTGGAAAAGCATGGCTTTATGGTTTTCTGAAAAGATTTCCTGAGATAAAACTTAGGCAGCCGGAGGAAACCAGTTTGAATCGGATCGCATCATTCAATAAAGAAGCTGTGGAACTATTTTACTCCAATCTTCAGATTCTGATGCAGAAATTCAAGTTTGAACCAAGCAGAATATTTAACATGGACGAGACTGGAATAACAACGGTCCAAGCCAAATGTCCAAAGGTTTACGGAGTCAAAGGAGCAAAAAAAGTTGGTTCGGCTATTTCTGCTGAACGAGGAAGAACTATAACGGGTGTCTTTTGTGTCAGTGCAGTAGGAAATTACATTCCTCCTATACTTATTTATCCTCGGAAAAGGATCCCAGCAACTCTTCAAAAAAACGGCCCCGTTGGGGCCCTTTATCGATGTTCGAAGAATGGATGGACCAATTCTGAGCTATTTCTGGACTGGTAATTTACATAACAATCACGGAACTAGGTAATTATATTCGACTTTCACTTCACTAACTGTCTGACTTCGCTGCGAGGTTCTTCTTTTTATATTCACTTTCCTAGAATGCTCTCGATATTTCTATGGGAACGTTCTCCGATTAGACCAGATTCTTCGCGGGAGTAATTGACGGTCGGGTGCTTGCTACGTAAGAGTTCAGGTCCGGCATCGCCCGCAGCTTCGCCACATTGCCCCCTTCTTAGAGATATTTCGTCCCGAAATGTTATCCTTGAAGTGTGTCGATATTTGCAGGATTCCCCATATCTGCATCGTGAAGTTCGATGGAGAAATAACTGTTCCAACCCAAACGGGCAGGACAACCCTCTACTCATAAGAGAGCAGTGAGAGGGCGATTCCATGTGTGAACGGGCCAGGCGGGTCCTGGAATTCTCCTACCGGCGAACGACGGCGACGGCGTGATACGGCGATGTGAGGGAAGACAGGTGACTACGGAGCACGGCGGGGCAGTGAGTAATTGGACTAAATGGTGAACGTGTGATTATTATATTGTTGTGATTTATCTATTTTGAATAAACGGTGAACTTTGAAAAACGTGTTGTAAAAGCTTCAGAAGTGGGATCAAGGGCTCTGTGCTTTTGAAAATAGTAAAAAGGCGATATTACGAATAGTTTTCTTTGTGTGTGCAAGCAGGCGGCTTCTCAACAAGTGTTTATTTCGGCGTCAGGCGGACTTTTCTAGTGTTTTCTTCTATATTGGCGACTTTGGCGAGTATTCTAGTGAATTGGCGTTCTACAAAACTGTAAGTACAGAAATTACTTTGTTATTCGATGAAATACCATCTTTCGGTACAAAATCGACAGGATTGCACAAAAACCCGGGCGCTGGTAATTTTCCATCGCGTAGCTGGCGAATTATTTCTCAGTAAAAACGAATCGGCGTTTTGAACATTTTAAAATTTTATTCTGTTGGTTGATATAATCGGCGTTCGCATATTTAATTCTGAAAGAAATCTCTCTGTTGGCGGAACAGTTGGTGTTTATAAACATTTTTGTCATTCGAAATTGATTTGTTCGGCGAATTTCATACATTTTCTAGTGGTGTTTGTAAAAATTTTTATTTATTGTTGGATTAGAGTCGTATAAACAAAGATACTTTGGGCCTATTGGCTAGGTTACCTGTTCAGGGCTACGGAAATAGTTTCATTGGAAATATTTTAAATTTTCAAGTGTGGTGGAATATTTTAAATTTTGTTGAAATAAGTTAAATTGTCGACTGTTGGCGGTACACTGGACAGGAACATTTTATGATTTGATATTGCACACATAGTACAGGGCGTTAAATATATTGTTTTGTCATTATTCCTTGGCGACTCGAGTATTGGGTGTTTCCTTCATTTATACTACAGGGGCATCACATACATTGTATTTTCTTAATGTTGGGCGACTTGATTGTTGTGTATCTCTTTTATTCATAGGTGATGGATAAGTTTGGCGATGACCATTTGGTGTTACATGAGGAAGTGGATTTGAGTGTTACTGAATCTCCAAGGCGAGGGGAAGGACGGCGAAATCCTGATTCTTCACAGCGGCGTAGGGAAGCAAACCTCTCCGATATACCAGTAGGTGAGCTGGTTAACCAGTTGTTGGCGGGTGGCCTTAGATAAAGCATCGAGAAGGTTGCCAAGCAGCAGGCGGCTCTGGCGGTAGGCGAAGCCTACGACTTGGCTACACCAAGACCCTCGAGATCGGGGCATGGCGATAGTAATGATATGGCGCAAGCAGGGTTGGATAGGCCGGCGTTTTTATTAGGATCTGAGGTGATAGATCGCTTTGACCCTGATGACGCCGACAGCAATATTGAAAGGTGGCTCTAAAAGATTGACCAGTTGGGGGCGATTCATGGTTGGTCAACGTTGGCGCAATCGAAGCTGGAGGGTGCGCCAAGAGGTGGTTTCATCAGCTCGATGATTATAACTTTTCGTGGGACCAATGGAAGGCAAAGTTGCAGGCGGCATTTCCCATGCGAAGAGATTTTGCTTTGATGTTGGAGGAGTTGGTGCAACGGCGAAAGTTCCCGTCAGAGGGCATGACTACCTACTATCAAAGGCGAAAAAGCAGTGTCCTGCATTATACGAGGTCTGCCAGATCATTTGAGAGCGAATGCTTATGCAGCACATTGTGCTACCCCAGAGGCGTTATATAATTCCTTCCTGGCGGGGTAAGAAGGTTGTCATGGCAAGACATCCAGGCTTATAGCAGTGGCGTCCAGACTCACACTTCCAGCTGTGCACCTCGGCCAGAAATACTAAAATAAAATTTTCACTTGGAGAGTATATCTAGGAGCGGAGTTCCGATAGGCTCCGCCCACCAGTGACTTTGCTTCGGCATTGGCCGAAGTAAATGTACACTTTATCTATTTAAGAGCTCCTTTTCGGCTGTTTTAGGCAGTCGTCCGGGAGCCACAGACCTTCGCGTACTTGTCCTACCGAGTGGTAGCCCGGATGGCTCTGGTGTCATTAGTATTTCTGGCCAGGTCATAGCTTCCTCTAGAAATCTACGACCTGGCTTAGATAGATGAAGCGTCGTTGGTTAACACCAACAACATTTAAAAAGAAATCGTACTGTTCCTGTCTGATCCAGTAAGAAGAGTTCCGGAGTTGCTGGATTGCGACGATGCTGTGTGCGGAGAGTAGCCCACCGGATGAGGTGGATACCTCCGATTTCCGTACCTCCGTGCACGCGCATTTAGTTGTCATGGCGCCCAACGTGGGGCCTAGCATTTGTGGATGAATTTGCGTTGCACTCCAGTGGGAGGCAGGGCCCGAAAATTCCAGTAACCCGGACTTGGAAGAACTTATCGGAAAGTTTTCTTGGATGCACTTTCGAGACGATTCTGAAGCAAGTTATTCCAGTGGAAGTGAAGAGGCCCGACTTCTTCGTGGGTTCGATGTTCATCGTATTCCCGCAGCCAGTCAGTTGTTCCCATGCCTAGTGCTGTGGTAATTCGACTCAACGGATGTTGCCTCACCAACGGCTGGTTGTCCTTAGCCAGTGGGCAAGGGCGAAGTAAGTATGTGGCACCTTTGCAGAAGCTGGATGATGAGCGTATGTGGAAATATGTAACATCCCGTTACATAAAAGTCTCGTGAAGGAGTATCCTGGAATCCCTACGATAAGTTGAAAACTTCATAACATCTACGAGTTTGGACAGCCAGGAGTAGTACCAAACGACGTTTTATCAATACTGATCATTTTCTCTTCTTTTTAGGCTCTCTTACAGCATGTACATATTGTGAATATAGGAAATAAGAAGGCTAAGAGCCTAAAAAGAAAAGAAAGGGTCCTTTTCAGGACAAACCAACGACGTTTCATCCCTACGCCAAGCGATTCCTTTGGTGGGGGGAGTGTGAACCTCGGCCAGAAATACTAAAATAAAATTTTCACTTGGAGAGTATATCTCGGAGCGGAGTTCCGATAGGCTCCGCCCACCAGTGACTTTGCTTCGGCATTGGCCGAAGTAAATGTACACTTTATCTCCTTTTTGGCTGTTTTAGGCAGTCGTCCGGGAGCCACAGACCTTCGCGTAGTTGTCCTACCGAGTGGTTGCCCGGATGGCTCTGGTGTCATTAGTATTTCTGGCCAGGTCATAGCTTCCTCTAGAAATCTACGGCCTGGCTTAGATAGATGAAGCGTCGTTGGTTAACACCAACAACATTTAAAAAGAATTCGTACTGTTCCTGTCTGATCCAGTAAGAAGAGTTCCGGAGTTGCTGGATTGCGACGATGCTGTATGTGGAGAGTAGCCCACCGGATGAGGTGGATACCTCCGATTTCCGTACCTCCGTGCACACGCATTTAGTTGTCACAGCACGGACAGGCGGTCCTAGGCACGGTGATGCCAATCCGATGAAGAGGTGCTTCAATTGCCAAAAAATGACCAACCATTTGAGTAAGGATTGTCCCTTACCCAAGGCGGAGAGGTGTATGGCGTGCGGCTTGTCGGGACATCGTATGGCGGAATGTACCAGGCGATATTCGTCAGGAGACTTGAGGGGCGGTTCCAGACAGCAGGTGAGACTTTTGATCGATTCTTCGGATAATTGTTTCCGACAGATGGTGCGAGTAAATGGTGAGGATGTCAGAGCATATTTGGACACTGGGAGTGAGCAAAACTTGATGTTTTTGGCGACAGCGGAATGATTAGGTCTCGTTATCAACGACAAAGGCGAAGGGCGTGTTTTGTGTTGATTTGGCGGGGGCGTTGCTTTGGCGATTGGACAGGTTAAGTTTGAGATGACCTTGGCGGATTGTCACCTCAAGTTGGAGGCGTTGGTGACCGATTGTGACTTGGGACGGATAGAATTATTGCTGGGCCAACCAACATTTAACCAGAAGGGAGTTTCTCTGGTACTGATGGGGAATAAGGCGTTCTTCACTCAAGAACCCGATGTATCAGAGATGATCAGGCGGATCACTCTCGAAAGCGAACCTCCTAGGGGTAAGGTATTACTGGCGGAAGATACAATACTTCACCTCAACGCCGTGAACAAGGTCAAGGTGAATATAGTCGAAGGCGTCGACAGGGCGAAGTACTACATGGATACCAAACAGTACCCCGAAGGAACGTCTCTCATTATTATACCGGCGGGCATGTTAGGCGGGCGGCAGGAGGACATCACAGTTATCAATGCTGGGATGAAAAGATCGAATGGAAGAAAGGACGACTGGTGTCTCGGGTGGAGGCCTGTTTATCCAGCAAAGACGTGGCGAAGGCGACGCGCCCGTCTGTAACTCAGGCGTCTGTAACCCAGGTGAGGCAAATATTTGAAAATACTTTAGACCTTTCTGGCGTGAACGTAGGTGAAGTTTCCGAAAAATATAAAGGGTAATTGTTTGATTTATTGAGGCTTTATTCCGATTGCTTTTCTAAAGGCGATGATGACCTTGGGTTAACCCACCTGGGGAACATGCAAATTAATTTGTCGAGCAACATACCTATTCATTACAGGCCTTACAGGTTGTCCCATTGGGAGAGAGGCTTAGTGAGATAAAAGGTGCAAACTCTCATGGAAGCTGGGGTAGTACGAGAAAGCGAATCAGCGTACGATAGTCCTATTGTTTTAATTCCTAAGAAATCTGGCGAGGTGAGACTGTGCGTTGATTACAGGGCGTTGAATGCCACAAAAATATCTTTACTGTATTGGATTTGGCTCAAGGTTTCCATCAGGTTCCCATGCTTACAAACTCGATAGATAAAACGGCGTTTATCACCCCAGATGGGCATTATGAGTATCTGCGGGTTCCTTTCGGTCTTTCAAACTCACCGGCGGTTTTTCAGAGAATTATTAATAAGATGTTGGGTTCGCTTCGGTATGGCGAAGTTTTGGCGTATATGGATGATTTGTTAATTCCTTCGGTGAACGAGGAGGAGAATCTGGCGCTATTGGACTTGGTGTTGGGTCTGATAAAGCAGGCAGGTGTCAAGCTCAAGTTGGTGAAATGTTCATTTTTACGGAGGCGGATTGAGTACTTGGGTCATGAGGTAGATGCAGATGGCATACGGCCCGGGAGGCGGAAGGTAGAGGCAGTGTTGAAGTTCCCGGAACCCAAGGACGTCCATGGCGTACGACAGTTTCTGGGATTGGTGTCATATGTCAGAAAATTTATATATAATTTTGCGGTGTTGGCGAAGCCATTGACCTCTCTTACAAAGAAAAATGAACCATGGCGTTGGTCGAGTGAACAACAGGAGGCATTCAAGGTGATGAAGACACTTTTGGCGGAACGACCTATGTTGGCGGTATACGATGGTCAGGCGGAAGTTGAGCTGCATACTGATGCTAGTAAATTAGATATTTCAGGCATTCTTCTCCAAAAGCTGGGTGATAGTCATCTCCGACCAGTCGAATACTTCAGCAGGGCGACAACTGTACATCTTTATATCATAGTTATGAGCTAGAGACTTTGGCGGTAGTCGAGTCAGTTATGCGTTTCAGGGTGTACCTTGTTGGTGTACATTGTAAGGTGGTTACAGACTGTGTGGTTGTTCGAGCGGCGTTGCTCAAACGAGATTTGGTGCCTTGTATTGCTCGATGGTGGCTGACGATTCAGGAGTATGACATGGAGGTGGAATACCGATCAGGGCAACGAATGGAGCATGTGGACGCCCTTAGTAGGAACCCACCGGTGGACATCATTGGCGTAAATATTGTCTCCATAGCGGAAGACGATTGGTTTCTAACGGTGCAGTTGCAAGAACCGAAGGCACGAGAGCTTGTGCGAATATTGGTGGACGGGCAGGCGGATACAGGAATAAAGGCGAACTATAAGGTGATACGAAACCGGCTCTATCGTGTGCCCCCCAATGGCGATAGGTTATATGTACCGGCGATGGCGAAATTTGGCATTCTGAGAAAATACCACGATGACATTGGTCATCCGGCGTTTCAAAGGTCTCTGGCGTTGATTGAGGGAAATTATTGGTTTCCTAAAATGAGGCGATTTGTATTTAAATATACAAGATCCTGTTTTAGGTGTGGCTTTGCAAAGGGGTCATATGGGCGAGGCGAAGGTCTTCTACATTCCATCGAACGGCGGTCGATTCCTTTCGATACGGTGCACATTGATCACTTGGGCCCTTTTGTCAAAAGTGTTAGAGGATATTCATATCTGTTACTTGTGGTAGACGGGTTCACTAAATTTGTCTTGGCGAAACCCACTAAGACATTGACGGCGTCAGAGGCGATCAGGCGACTTAATGAGATATTCGGTGAATTCGGTTGTCCAAGGCGGTTGATATCCGATCAAGGCAAGGCGTTTACCTGTAAGACGTTTGAGGAGTTCTTGGCGGACAAGGGTATAAGACACATTCTGAATGCTGTGGCGACACCAAGGGCGAATGGGCAAGTAGAAAGGGCGAACAGAACAATAATTGAAGCATTGTCTTCAACTGCAGAGACTGAAGGTCGGTGGGACGAGAAGCTGCCGGACGTTGTCTGGGGCCTTAATAATGCGGTCAACTCCAGCACGCATTTCTCTCCGGCTAGACTGATGTTCTCTCATTGTCATGGCCGAGTAGCCGATTTGGCGAGCTAGCTAGCAACAATATTCAGAACGACGATGGTCTTGGGACTGGCGGAAGTCCAAGAACCGTGGCGAAGGTTCCGGGTGTCGAACGTGCAGACCAGGCAGGTGGATTTGGCGATTCCACGGCGATGCCTGAAGACACCCACCCTGAAGAGCGAGGTGACGAACTTACTCTACAGGTTCCTAGGCGGAGGCGGGCGAAAAGATTCAAAAGGAATCAGGCGAAAGCATTACGGCGGAGTGCTAGGCTATTCAACCAGAGGCTCATGACTGGCGAATGCCCAGAAGGCGAATCCATTGAAGGCGAGAGAGCAAAAGACGATTGCAAAAGAGGCGAGAGTTCTCCTAACCACAGCAGTATAAACGAGACCCGTAAATTGGGCACCGATAGCGAATGTTCTCCGCCGACTCAGAAACGTGTGAAGCTTGGTTATCCGGGTCACGGGGCGATCGGATTGTCCGGACAAGGTCTGGTTGTGCCGGGGTCTGTGAGGACTAAAGCTGACCACGTCAAAGCCCAAGAGAATATTCGAAAGTCTGCACTAAAAGCGAAAATGCGTTTTGATCAGAAAAGAAAGGTTGCAACTATATACAAGGTGGGTGATTTGGTTCTTTGGCGAAGTGCTGCTACCAAAAAGGCGGGTATGGGCATGAGTAATAAATTGGCGAATAAATTTGACGGCCTCTCTACCGAGTAAGCAAGGTGTTGGCCAACGATCGCTACATCATTGAGGCGATTAAAGGTGTACGGGGGTATAAACGGTTTCAGGCGACAGTTGCCGTAGATTCCTTAAGGCGATATCATAGTGTCAATGATGTAGACTATGAGTCTGACTTTGATGATGAATGATTTGCCGGCAAATGTGAAAATGAAAAAGTAGTGATTAGCAATCTGGCTAAAAGGTGGTTGTGCGAATTTGTTTGAATTGTAGAATGGTGTGACGGGGCGCCTGGAAAGGGAAAATGGTGACGTATATTTGGTGAGAAAATGAAGTTGGAAAGAGGAATGATCTCAACAAGTGGTTGAGAAGTTGATATTGATTGACAATTAATGAGGACATTCATGTTTCAGGATGGCCGACTGTTCCAACCCAAACGGACAGGACAACCCTCTACTCATAAGAGAGCAGTGAGAGGGCGATTCCATGTGTGAACGGGCCAGGTGGGTCCTGGAATTCTCCTACCGGCGAACGACGGCGACGGCGTGATACGGCGATGTGAGGGAAGACAGGTGACTACGGAGCACGGCGGGGCAGTGAGTAATTGGACTAAATGGTGAACGTGTGATTATTATATTGTTGTGATTTATCTATTTTGAATAAACGGTTAACTTTCAAAAACGTGTTGTAAAATAACACTCCACAGTCTTCAAGTTAGGTCGTGGAATATGATTACAGCAAACCAAAATCTGTATGCCGCTGGATCGGAATATCATCTTCAACATACTTCTTATAACTCTCCAATCCAGCCCATCAATACCACAGGATAGTTTTGGGATTGCCAAGTCCACCAAATTCTGGTCCACCATCGTATCTCTCAGTTGGGTGAGGCTCCTCCAGACATCTTCATAGGACGGTTTATCTTGGGAATGCTTCTTGGTCACCAGGTAATAGATGTTCCTCTGGCCCTTCTTCAGCTGTAGCACACCTCCAATTTCTGTATTCTGTTTTCGTAATGTTTGGAGTTGGCCAAATTTCTTGGATGCCCCTGGACATTCGAAGATCTTCTGCGACGCAATGTGCTAGGGCTTAATCGACTGGCATTTTGAAAAGGTCCCGTGGCTCCTCTCGAGTTACCCCGTGTGACACTTTCTGTCCATTTGAGTATAAGGACATGAATTTTAGGAACGTCATCGCATACTCTGGTGGTCTGAGGGTGCGGACTTGGTCATGGTTCCCAGCGTAAGAGGACAACCTGTTGAAATGAACGACCCTGGGTTTACCTCTGGGTGGCTTGTACGGGGAACGGGACGGCGATGTCAATGTCGATTCTCTCGAATGGACTACCTACGCTATACTGACGCATCGGGGCCTTGGGTCGTGTCCGAGGTCCATTGCTGGCAGCACAAACAGCACACTTTCTGCACCAGTCATTGACATCAACTTGACAATTGACCCAGTAGAACCGTTGCCCTACTCTCTGCAGGGTCTTTGTCACACCCAGATGTCCTCCAGCAACTCCATCATGGATCTCCCGGAGTACTTCATGTCATCTGTTCTTGGGTACCACTATCTGACGTCTGTCCTCCCCACCATCTTCGGTCTCCAATACACGTTTCAGGACCCCATTTTCCAAGGTAAGGGAGTTCCATTGGGCCCAGTAGGATTTGACTGCTGGGGAATATCTTGCGATTTCCTGCCATGTCGTTCTTTGATTACTCTTTTTCCAACCGATGACTAAACCAAGATCTGGATCTCTTTCTTGGTCTTTGTGGACCTCGTTGCCATTCCAGCTGTTGTCAACTGCCGTGGTTCTACAAATCGCTGCTTCCTTCTCTTCTGCTCGTCGACAGTGTGAGCAGTCGTCTGGGCATGGTCTCCTTGACAGGGCATCTGCGTTCTTGTGGCCACTTCCTGCTCGATGTTCGATCTCGAAGTCGAATTCTTGGAGTCTCTCGATCCAACGTGCTACTTGGCCCTCGGGATTTTTGAACTGTAGAAGCCATTTAAGGGCTGCGTGGTCGGTCCTTAACAGGAATCTTCTCCCGTACACGTATTTGTAAAAGTGTTCTACTCCCTTGACAACAGCCAACAGTTCTAGTCTGGTGACGCAGTAGTTACGCTCCGGTTTACTGAGAGTTTTACTGAAGTATCCGATGACCTTCTCTTGCCCATCCTGGATCTGGGACAAGACAGCTCCAAGTCCCACGTTGCTGGCGTCCGTGTCCAAAATGAATTTTCCACTCGGAAGGGGATAACTCAGAATCGGTGCGTTGATCAATGCCCCCTTCAGCTTCCTGAACGAGTCTAGGCATTCTTCGAACTACTGAAACTTTGTTTGTCCTTCCGTGAGCCTGGTCAGTGGTTTAGCGATGTTGGCGAACCCCAGCACATATCGGCGATAGTATGTGCACAAACCAAGGAAACTACGTAGTTGGTGTATCTCTCTCGTAATAGGCCACTCCTTCACTGCTCTGATCTTCTCGTCATCCACTGCTACTCCGTGCCCAGAGACAACATGGCCAAGGTAACGTACTTCTTTTTGGAACAGGTGGCATTTCTTGGGGCTCAGCTTCAATCCAGAATTTCTCAGTCGCAGGAATACCTCCTCCATGTTTTTAACGTGGTCTTCGAACGTTTTGCCAACTACAATAATGTCATCGAGATATACCAGACACGTCCTCCATGAAAGTCCTTTCATAACCGTCTCCATTAATCTCTCGAATGTGGCTGGAGCATTACAAAGCTCGAATGGCATAACGGTGAAATGCCACAGTCCTCAGCCGATGGTGAAGGCTGTCTTTTCTCTATCTTCTGGAACCAAATATACCTGCCAGTATCCACTCTTCAGATCAAGGGTCGAGAAAATCGTGAAGCCGGCCAACGTGTCTAGGGTGTCATCTATTCAAGGAAGAGGGTAACTGTCTTTCATCGTCACGTTGTTCAGTTGACGATAGTCTACGCAAAAGCGTGTTGATCCATCTTTCTTCTTCACCAGCACGACTGGAGAGGACCACGGACTGTCTGATGGTTCAATAACTCCATCTTTCCCCATATCACTGACTATTTTGTCAGCCTCTTCCTTCTTGGCAAGAGGAAGTCTTCTAGCTGATTGTCGGATTGGTCGAGCATCCCCAATATCAATTTTATGTTGAACTACATTCGTTCGACCCCCTTTTCCTGTTGGGCTGGTTTAATGCCCTTGGAAGAGAGGGTAACCAATTTTTCCAGTTCCGCTGTCAGGTTATTGTCTTGACTAACAGTACCGGTACACTCCTGATCACAGAGGAAATTGACGAGCAGTGCCCCAAAACAGTTCCTTTCTTCAAAGTCACTGGGTAATAATTGACATTCATTACCCTTACTGGCACAATTATATCAGCACGCAACAAAGTCTTGCCTAGTGCAATCCCTCGTCCAATTTTCTCATCATGAAGCTTGGGCTCGAACATCACCACGCTTCCATTGCTCGCTCCTCCGTCCGAGCGAGCCTCCAGTATGGTCTCAGCCCTCTCGGGTACACTTACATCTTCAACCAGCAGAACACGAATCATCTCTTCACTTCTTCCATGTAGCACCAGCTCTTCTCCGTTCACACGTAGGACTCCATCTTTGAAATTTAATTCGAACCCTCTGGAATTCATGATGTCCATTCCAATAATTGCCTCGTACTTAATGTCCGCTACTAATGCCCGATGTTTCACTTTTGTGCTGCCTAGAATCAGTTCAATCGGTAGCTGTCCATGTACAGTGGCCGGCTCACCTGTTGCTGTGCGTAGCTTCCAGGATGATGGTTCCATTCTGTCTGATGTCTTAGTAAAAGCAGACCCAAGAATTGTCCTAGTCGCACCTGTATCCAGCAGCATTGCGCAAGGCTTGTTGTTGATGAAACCGTCTACGATGGCTCCTTTGTTCTGTCGTTGGAGGACATATGCATTGTTCACCGGGGCTTTCGGAGTACAGGCCGACGATTGCCCCTTCTCAACAACCTTCGTTGGTCTCGACCTCTTGAGGGTTGGACATTGACTACGCACGTGTCCAAGTTTCCTACAGTTCCGGCATCTCACTAGTCTTCTCTCAGGCAACATCTCCTTCACGACCTTTCTTATGGCAGCTTCCAGGTTAGTAGGCTCCTGTGGGTTTTCTTCAATAACTCGGACTTTACGCTGGCTTCTGCAGGATTGCTTCGCCGCCTCAAATTCCAAAGCGCATGCCAGTGCATCCACGAGATGTGTTGGACGAGCTAGTGTTAATGCTTGTCTGGTTTCCTGGTCACGAAGTCCATCTAAGAATGCCTGAACTGCTAGTCGCTCCATTACTTTCTCCGGTGTGGCTGGGTATGCAAGGTGAACCAAGCGAGCAATATCTGCTTCAAATTCCTGTAAGGATTCGCTTGATTTCTTGCAGCGGTTTTTTAGCTGTGAGTGGTATACATGTTCTAGATGGCTCTGTCCATACCGTAATTCTAGATGTTTAATCAGCTGCTCGTAGTCCTCTTGTTCTTGGGCCGTGAGTGTTTGTAAGATATTTGTTGCTTCTCCACGCAACGCCAGTGTTAATGCTACAGCTTTTTCTCCTGCATTCCATCCATTCGCCTTTGCTGCAGCCTCAAATTGTCGGCGGTAATTTGCCCATGGTGTTTTTCCATCAAACTGAGGTGGTTTCATGGAGAGCTTTCCTGTTTCCGCACTGATCTTCACATCTTTCTGACCCTTTTGAACATCATCCGAGTTCAAACTCAGTTCCAGCATTGAATTTTCATTGGCAGATTCTGTGGTATGGGTAGTGTCATTCTGGTTTTCCAACTTACTGATTTTCTCCTTCAATTTATTGATTTCTTCCTCGATTCCTCCTCTGATTTCATCGCTGATTGTTTCCTTCAATTTTTTTTCCCTTCTCTTCTTCAATTTCATCTTTAATTTGCTACATCTCTGTCTCGACAGTTCCCATTCTTTCTTCTAATCGGCTCGCCACGCCACAAAGTTCTTCTTTCATGGTATTCGAATTTTCTAGCAGCTTTTCTTACAAATTCCTCGAACTTTCTTGAAATTCTTCTATCAGACTATTCGAATTTTCCAGAAGTTTTTCTTGAAGTTTTTCTTCCAAATTTCTCGAATTTTCTAGCAGCTTTTCTTCCAGATTTTTCGAGTTTTCTCGAAGTTCTTCCTTTAAAGTATTCGAATTTTCCAGAACTTTTTCTTGAAGACTTTTCGAATTTTCTTGAAGTTCTTCTTTCAAAGTACTCATTATGGAAGTCATACCCATTCCAGAAACTTCGAATAAAAATGTTTCTGGATCCTCGCCCTCCTGGATTAATCCCTCAGAAAGTCTTGCCTGAAGCACGGCATTTTTACCACTTGTATCAAGTTCCCTCTCCTCCAGCTCTTGCTTCAATTCCGCAACCTTCAAAACGACCAGGCGAACTTTCCTCGAACACATTTTGTCATAGTCTATGTCTCACAGTCTATTTCACGGGTCACCAGTCTATTATTATTGTCGATTTCACACAGTCTATTTCCCGGACACCAGTCTATTATTATTATTGTCTATTTCACACAGTCTATTCCACGGCCACCAGTCTATTATTATTATTATTTTCTATTTCACACGCGAGAAGTGTATCAGTTTATTCTCCGTTAATGCACACAACTGTCAACTTCACGAAAAAATGTTTATCAGTTACTGTCCATTTTTCGCGAAAAAATTGTCCGAAATACACAACTGTATACTTACACGAACACTCTGTATTTAAAAATCGCACTTCTGTCACCAAATGTCGTATATTTAAAGTCTAATTCACGAATGTATAAAAATACCATTGTATAATGTCAACAGAATGTGATGAATAAACAGTGTTCAGAATAAAATTCGCAACATATGAAAAACTTTTTTTAGTCGGTTTCTTCTGCTTCATCCTAAACCTAAATTCTAAAACCCTACTCGGGGGAGATCAAAAATCAGGCCATGTTTTCAAAATATTATGATCCTATAACTTTAATTCTCGCTAACAAATTAAGGTTCATATACCGGGTGGCTTCGGAAGTATTGCCTACGGAATATCTCAGTTATTGTATGAAGTAGGTTTGTGAAATTTGGAGCGTCGATGTAATGACATAAGAGCTAGAATTTGAGCATATTGACATGTCGAAGTTAACTTCCGGTCTGACCGGAAGTAACATCAACTTTCTTATTTTAAATGGAAACCCTATTTTTTTTTCTTTACGCTTTATTCAGCATTCAATTCCCTTTCTAATGACATATCACAAGTTGGTATCTAACCAGAAACTAGATCAGAAAAAAATTATTATTGAAATTCACCGAGTAGGCCGTGGAAGCAAAATGAAAGCCAAAAATTGAAAAGTTGGCTATGGAAACCATACGTCACTTGATAATAGTTGCTACTACTGTGATATTTTATTTTCATTCGTCGGCGTTATAACAAGCCGCCAAAACAAATATTGGAAAAATTGGGAAAAAAACAATACTCTGTAGGTCCATAACTTAAATAGGAACATACAACTTTTTCTTGCCTGTACTATTCAGCATAACCATTCCTTTCTAATGATATAATAGAAAGTAATTTTTTGAAATGAAATACCAAAAAATCCAATTATTATTCTTCAAATAACGAAAAAACAGATTTATCGAAAAAAAAATTCAAATTGATAGGATTAAAGATAAAATAAATTCAAAACAAATGTTCGAAATGCATTCCCTCAGCGGCAATACATTTATTGACTCTGGTGATATTTTCATGTAAAACGTTTCTCAACATTTGGGGCGTGATATCTTGGAAAGCTCTACGAATTTTTACTTCTAGCTCATGTAGAGTTGTAGGCTGTGTGGAATACACCCTATTTTTAAGATGCCCCCATAGAAAAAAGTCGCACGGAGTAAGATCAGGTGACCTTGGTGGCCACCTGACTGGACCATGGGTTGTTATAAGTCTCTCTTGAAAGCGATTTTGAAGATAATTTCTCGCTATTCTTGAATTATGCGGAGGGGCGCCATCTTGCTGGAAGTACATTCTCTCAGTTATTTCCGCTGGTAGGTTGTTAATGAATTCCGAAATTTCATTCGTTAAAAAATTAAAGTATCTCTCTCCGGTTAGTTGGCCTTGAAAAAGAATGGGGCCAACAATATGAGTTCCAACTATTCCTGCCCAAACATTCACACCAAATCTCTCCTGGAAGCCGCCTTGTCGAAACCGGTGCTCGTTTGCTATCGCCCAGTACCTGGAACAAAAGACCGTTCACACTTTTAGCACTTTACACTTCGACTATCGACAATAATCCAAATAAAGTACAGTACCTACCTTGTATTATTCCTGTTAAATAATCCATTGTTGGTAAATCTTGACTCATCCGTAAACAAGATATAATAGTTGAATAGGTGATTCTCAGCATTTTGTCGAAGAAACCAATTACAATATTCCAGGCGCCTTTCACCGTCATTTTCATACAAATGTTGATGCAACTGATACTTGAAGGATTTCAATCGATGTTTTTTCAAAATTTTCCTAGCAGAGTCCTTACTTATAGCTAATTCGGCGCCAATCTGCCTTGAGGAAATTGTGCTATCATATTGTACTAAAGCTAATACATTAATTTCAGTTTCTTCATTAATAACAAATGCTTCTTGGTCTTCGTGAACATCAGGCTCAGTTCTTAATTTTTCTTCTAGCCACTGGAAATACCTTCTTGACGGTTGCTGCCTCCCTGGATATCGCTCTAAATACAATCGTTCAGCGGCATAAGAATTTTTTAAACATTCACCATAAATGAGAAGCATGTCAATTTGTTCGGTTCGTGAATAACGGAACTGATTTCGATTTCCAAACCCTTTTAAAATGGCAGAATCAAAAACACTACTTCGAACGTCAAAATAATATGGATAGCAGCGTTCGTGACAGCTCTCATTTCTTTTTTGTTTCATTCCAAAATACATCTTAATCGGCCTACTTGTTAAAATTTTGGTTCGAATGATTATTGCAATGGAATGATTATTCTGAATAGCACAAACATCGTCCATAGGTAGATATTAGAATATCTATGGACGATGGCACAGACCAAGTACGTTTATGTTCCTATTTAACCTAGAACCTACAGGATATAATTTATCATTCCACATTATTTTTAATTTTATTTTTGCGTATGGCAATAATCTGTTTTGTTATTTGAGGAATAATAATTGGATTTTTCGGTAACTCAGTTCAAAAATTATTTTCTATTATATCATTAGAAAGGAATGGTTATGCTGAATAGTACAGGCAAGAAAAAGTTGTATGTTCCTATTTAAGTTATGGACCTACAGAGTATTGTTTTTTTCCCAATTTTTCCAATATTTTTTTGGCGGCTTTTTATAACGCCGACGAATGAAAATAAAATATCACAGTAGTAGCAACTGTTATCAAGTGAAGTATAGTTTCCATAGCCAACTTTTCAATTTTTGGCTTTCATTTTGCTTCCACGGCAAACTCGGTGAATTTCAATAATAACTTTTTTCTGATCTAGTTTCTGGTTAGATACCAACTTGTGATATGTCATTAGAAAGGGAATGGAATGCTGAATAAAGCGAAAAGAAAAAAAATAGGGCTTTCATTTAAAATAAGAAAGTTGATGTTACTTCCGGTCAGACCGGAAGTTAACTTCGACATGTCAATATGCTCAAATTCTAGCTCTTATGTCATTATATCGACGCTCCAAATTTCACAAACCTTCTTCATACAATAACTGAGATATTCCGTAGGCAATACTTCCGTAGCCACCCGGTATACCCATGAAAACAAAACCACGAGTTCAAAAATCATGAAAAATATCTGACTGCATTGGGTTTCCAAATCAAAAAATAACTGAGATTTTGAAAAAATCTGTCAGATGTTTTTTTGGGTTTACTCAAAATGTGTTAGTTAGATTTCATCTCAAGTCTCATAGAATATACATTTTGTTATAACAGACAACACCCATTCTTTTATTATTTTTTTCGTACATACAGTTTCTTTATAAAGGTGGATAATTCATAAAAACTAGCTGTAAAATGAATACTCAACAGAAAAATTGCATTTTTTCAATCAATTCTGTGAGATTGAACATGTAGAAATCATTTCTACCACTTTTCAGACATCAAAACTTTCAATTCTTAAAATTTATATTTACAGCTTTGTACCAAAACACTTCATGACTTCATTAGGTGCTGCCTATGCTGGAAAGAAATTAATGCAAATTATAGTTGCTGTTGCTGCTGTCCAACCAATGAATGTTGTTTCTGTTTCTGACAAATTCCCATATCGGAAAATCGTCAAGAGAGAATGAAAAAATTGTGAAAAAATGAGCGTACACCTGCTATGTTAACAGGTTATAATACTGTCAATGAAATCTTTTATTATTGTTATTATAAAGCAGAAATATCGATATGAGCCATAATGGTTGTCCCAGAAGTTACAGAGAAACTATTGATAAGGGAATAAATTTCAAATAAAAAACTACTTCAGTTCCAAAAAAATGTAGAAAATCTACAAAAAGTAGAAATAACGACATGGACTATACTGGTCTCAAAAAACTTGCTTAGGTATCATTTTATATTGAAAAATTGTTCGTTAGGACAATTTTGAATGTATATTGAATTTATAGTAAGATATTTATTTGAAAATTGCAGTAATTTCATTCAACTGAAAAAGACATATTTATTGTGAACTCACATCAAGTTTGCAAAAGTATATTACAAATGTAAAAAACATTCAAACTTGCTGCAATATTTTGTAATTCACGATGTTTCGTGTGATGTAGGTCAGTTCCGCGTGTAGGTCAGCTTTGCCGACTTTTGGGTTGACTGGCAACTATTTTCCGCGAAACAAGCGGAAATGAAAATTGTGCTTAGAATGTGACCGCAGATTCTAGCCGAAATATGTCATTGGGAAAATCCACACATTAATCTGGAGGTTCGGTAACTCAGGAGTCTGAGATTGGGGGTCATCACTTTTCAGCAGGATTTTCTCTGCTGTTTTTACTGCTGTCTCTACCTGGCCATTTGATATTGGATATAACAGACTGCTGCTAGTGTGTTTGAAGCCGTACTTGTTACTTAATTCCTTGAATAGATGACTGTCAAAACAAGGTCTGTTTTCCGATCTCGCCGTTTCCGGTATTCCCCACCGTGCCATGAAAGGTATCAGTTTGGCGATTACCTCTTTCGCTGTTTGCAAATTTGAGAATGGTACTTCTATATAGTGAGAAAAGTAGTATACTGCTATCAGGTAACTATTTCCTCTGACATCACATAGATCCACTGCAATTATTTGCCAATGGTAGTCAGGTACTGTTGAAAGTTTTAGTTGTTGTCCGAAATTCGATACAATGTTGATCATTTTGCTCTCAATGTGTGCGTTGATTTTAGGCTACCAAATGGTTTCTTTGGCCCTGCTGCAACATATTGTTATACCTAAGTGTCCTTCGTGTATGATGTCCCACATTACTGGTCTCAGAGTAATAATAATAATAATGTGGTGGAGGTGGTATGTAAACTCTTTTGCAGAACGTGATGAGTCCATCTAGGATGGCTAAATCTCCTTGGTATTGATGAAAATTTTTGTCTTCAAACGGTAGGTCCCTTCACTTCGGCCAGCCTTCTTGAATATACTTAAAAAGTCTGCAAGACTGCGGATCTGATTTTTGATCTTTACCTATTTGTACCAATTTAGAATCTGAAATTGGTGTGGACTTCATTGTGTGATCTACAAACAGTTCGACGATTTCAATTAGAAGTGCGTCAGTGCCTGGATCTGAAGATTTAACTGGGGATCTCTAGAGCATATCGGCTGTTATCATTTGCTTCCCAGGGATATATACCACATCAAAGGAAAATTGTATAAGCCTCATTCTGCATCTCTTGATCCTCGTCGACAGATCTGATATTGGTTTGGAATTATTTTGAATCTGATGTCACGTGACCGAAAACAAAAAGCTCATTGGGTAACATTATATCAAAAAAAGCTGCACAAATTGCTTTTATTCAGAACCCCAAAATTACAATTCTCCACTACTTTCGAGTTCCGAGATATTCCCTGTCCTAAACTTCGTGGGCCACCCTGTATATCATGATATTTTTATAGCTTGATATAGATAAATTCGATCATTTCCAAAATAAAATATAACATGGAATCATCATCTTTTGCAATAAATTTATGATTCGTTGTTAAAATGTGGTGAAGTCCTGTCCTGTTATCAAGGATTGGAATAGGATATAGTTGAAAACTTGTGTATAATTCAGGTTCAACAAGGGGGATTTTTAAAACAAAAACAACTCTGTTATCAGTTTGAAAAGCTTGTAGTTCGATTAAGTCTAAATATTTAGAAATTGATGTTATTTTGACAGGTAGAGGTAACTTATGAGTTTCCATCGATTGTACGACTTCTTGAAGAATATACAGTAAATCATTTGGTGTTATGATTGAAGAATGAATTATTCTCAATCTCGCAATTGTGATAGAATTCAGAATATCATCAAGATATGATTCTATAAATAAATAACTTTCCATAAGTTCTTCACAAATCTCTAAGGTTCTTGTTTTTGCTTCCATTAAGTTGAAATTATCTGTTATATCGGCTATAAGATTATTAATTTCCTTGATATCTTCATTAAAAGTGACTTCATCAATTTGGAGTTTTTGAATAGTAGTATTAAAATTCTTAATAACTGAAGTTACTACTGAAATTTGATTTTTCATAAGATTTTCTAATTCATGTTCATCATGGTTAATCTTATTAATACAATCATTAAAATATTCGCCATCGCTGCTGTCTAAATTTCCTGAAATCGCTTTCCATACGGATCCTATACCATTTGTTAATCCGCGTTTTACTCGACTACGAAAGTTCGGTGTATCTAAAAATACTTCTTGCAATTTCAGCACAAGGGAATCTGCTAACTGTGTTAATAAACTAATATGCGTTTTAACGTCTGCATAAAAAAATGTCATCCGTGCACTTTCATCTTCTGCAAAGTTATGAACTAATGTATTCAATATATTATTATTCTGCTCCAAGGCATTCCTTATCGAAGTTAAGTCTTTATAAACTAAGAATGTCCATTTATCATTGCTGATTTTTATTTGATCTCGCTCATGGTAATAAATACCTATTGTATTGTTGATAGGGACTAAGGAGTATTGTCCGAAAGTGGATGTAATGGCAACTGCAAATATCGCGATGAGCAGCATCATGGATCTGAAAATAATTATTCATAGTAAGGTTTCATTCTATCGAAATTTACTTTTAATTCTTGATTTGTATTTAAGTTTTTTAATAAGGCTGAGTTTTTATAAACTTCGATTATTTCAAATGGTCCGTTAAATTTATTTTTAAGTTTATTACCTATTTGCGATTCTTTAACGTGAACCTTGTCTTTTATTTTATAGTCAGGGGGTTCATGTTTAATGTCTTTATCAAATCTTTGTTTTGCTTTCTCTTTTCTTTGCTCTGTTCTAGCGCGAGCTATTTTATAAAAATATTGAATTCGATTGTTCATGTCTCTTACATATTTTGTAATAAGGTCTTTCTCATTATAGAGGGTGTATGGAATTCTACTTGCTGTATGTCCGAATATCAATTCATAAGGGGTAAATCCGTTAGTTTTATTTTTTGTTGTATTGTAACATATAGTAGCGAAGGGTAAAATGTCTAAGGGATGGTCATTTGGACTTTCTGCTACGTGTGCTCGTATCATTTCCATAAGTGTAGCATGATAACGTTCTATACTTCCGTTAGTTTGGGGATGATCTACACTAGAAAACGTTAATTTGATGTCATATAAACTACAAAGGTCTTTCATTAAATGATTATTGAATTATTTTCCACTGTCACAGTGTATTCTTTGAGGGGTGCCATAATGTTGGAAATAAATACACAATGAATTTATTACAGATTTTGCAGATTTATCTTCAAGTGGATAAGATTGTACGAATTTTGTTAATTCATCTGATATTGTGAGTGCATAATTTTTTGTTGGTATTTCTATAATATCTATATTAATTCTTTCAAATGGAACTTTTGGAGTTTCAGTTATAATCATTTGATTATCTAAATTTTTCCTACAAATTTTTGTTTTCTGGCATATTTCACATTCTTTAATATATTTTTCAACATCTTTAATTAATCCTTGCCAATTATATCTTTGTTTAATTCTTCTTATAGTTTCATTAATACCTCTGTGCATATTTGCTTTTCCATTATGATAATGTTCAAGTATTATTGGAATTTGATCCTTATCTGGGGTTTGAACTACATCTTGGCAAATTTGAAATTTAATTTCATCGACTTCGGCTAAAATATAAGAAAGCATTTCTTGAATTGGAAGATCTGGGTTATTTTCCACATGATATATTTTTGATGGTTCGAATAAGTGTTTATCTTTATAAAGTGAGGTAAACATATACTCAATAGCTTCCGTAGGGTCGAAAGGTACTGGAATAATGTAATACTTTCTGTTTTTTACTGATAGACTGTTTAAAATATTTATTTTATTATAAGAAAATAAATCATATTCTTCTTCTAATATATCTTCGAAAATTTTCTCATGTAACTCGGTTGGTTTATGTTCTTGGGGAAAAATTATAACAATTTTATGAGTTTTATCTAATAATTGAGCGTTTGAAAATTCAAATTTGGAATAGTCGATTAGAGATTTTGTTTTGTAGAGCTTGACAAAGTTTTTTAGTTCTTCTAAAACTGTTTCAGGCACAACTACTGTTTCTGTGTCTGATATTTCTTCTTGATCTTCGGTTGCCATGAGTATTTTTGATTGAAATTTTGCACATTGATTAAAATGATTCACTTTAATACGTGATAAAGCGTCTGCGTTTTTATTTATTTTTCCAGGTTTGTATATTATTTCATAGGAATATTCTTCAAGTTTGAGCCGCCATCTAGCAAGTCTGCTACCGGGATCTTTTATTGAGAATAGCCATGTTAATGGTCTATGATCAGTTACTAAAATAAATTTTCTTCCGAATAAGTACGGTCTAAAATGTTTTACCGCCCATACTATTGCTAACAGTTCTCGTTCAATAGTAGAGTATCTTGTCTCTGCTGGACATAAGGTTCTTGAGGCATACGCGATTGGAAGGTCTTTTCCGATGGTTCCTTGAGAAAGTATTGCTCCTATAGCAAAACTATTCGAATCTGTTGTTAATATAAAGGGTTCGTTGAAATTAGGATATATCAGAATAGGGCTTTCTGTTAGGTAGTTTTTTAAAGTTTCAAATGCATTTTTACATTCTTCACTGAAATTAAATGGTACATCTTTTTGTAGTAAGCGTGTTAAAGGTTTTGTAATTTTTGAAAAATTTGGAATGAATCTTCGGTAATATCCGGTAAGTCCTAGAAATGATTTTATTTCTTTCTCATTTTTTGGTTCAGGGAATTCTTTTACACATTCATTTTTTTGGGACAATCCAAACTGGGGACGACCATGGGGATATAGAAGGTTGTATAATTCCTTGGTCTAACATTTTTGAAATTTGTGTTTTTACTTCATTTTTATGGATCTGTGGATATCTATAAGATTTTGTATGAATTGGTTTCGCATCGTTGGTATCAATAGTATGTTTAATCTCGTTAGTAAACGTCAGTTTATCACCATCTAGATAAAATATATCTGAGAATTTTAAGCATAATTCAGTAATTAATTCTTTTTCTTCTTCATTAAGATGTTCAATTCTTAACTGTTTTTTTATTTCGTATTCTCTGTCTACTTGTGTATCAGATTGAAAGTCATTTTCTGGGTTTAAGTTCATAATTGATTCTGTATCAATTATAGGTTCTAATATCAAGTCGGAAAAATTTACTGTTTTTGGAATGTTATTCACATTAGCAATTGTTGTGAAAAATTCTCCTTTATTGTTTATTTTTACAAGGGCATTAGGAAGACGAACTTTTTCTTTTTCTTGAGCTACCAGTATAGCATCAACGTTTCTTAAATTTGATGTTAATTTCATTACTTGTTCAGTTCGGGGTTCAATAGAAATTGTATTATCAATTTTCAATTTGGGTATTTCGTTTTGTTCTGTGCCTATTTGTTCTGTCTTTTTCAATTCAACTTTAAAAAGTGGGACAGTTTTGAAATTTGTTTTTAAAATTTTGTGTTTTATATCTACGACTCCATCATAGTGTTCTAAAAAGTCTGCTCCTAGTAATCCATCAAATTCTATGTCTAAATCGTGTACGTATACTTTGTAAAAATCAGTGTCTGTGAAAGGTATCATAACCGATTCAGTAATTATAATTTTTTCATCAGTTATTCCACGAATTGGTAGATTTTCTTTATTTCTCAAATTATATTGTTCAACAACTTTTGGTTTTAATATTGAAATTCCTGCACCTGTATCTATCAAAAATTTAAATTGGTTTGTAATGTCTTTTATGTAATATAAATTATTAGGATTAACAGAATTTAAATTAATTTCTGAAGATTGTTTTGTACTAGGTTGGTGCAATTGATACGTTCCGCTGTTTTGTCTTGAATCTACAACAATTTTGTTTGTTCGACAAGATTGTTCAAATTCTTCGTCGTAGTTTCTTCTTGGTTCGTATATTCTATTGCTGGAGGTCTGTCTAGAGATAGACGTGAATGAAAATCCTGATTGTTTGGTTCTTCATAATACGATTCATTATTAAAATTGTAATCTTCATTTTGCAAGTCAGAATAATAATTATTAGCAGTATAATAATCATTAGGAGATGCATTATTATAATACAAATCGTTATTGTATTCATTTTGAAAGTAAGAGTTGTCACTGAGTTCATGTTGAAAGTAAAAGTTATCATTTGGTTCTTCAAAATAATTTGTTTCGTTGAAATGGTGCGTTTGATGGGGTTTTTGGAAAGGAGGGTTTTTTGAGTTACTGGCTGTCTTGGTTGAAATCTGTTGAAATTTTGTGGTTGATTTCTTTGAAATTGGTTAGGGCTTTGTTGAAAATTTTGGAATTGATTTATTCTTTGTTGGAATGGTTGGAAATTTTGAGAAGTTGGTATTACTTGTTGAGGATTTTGAAAACTTTGAGAATTTCTGTTGAAATTTGGATTATAATTTACAGGTTGTTGGAAATTTCTGTGCATTTGTGGATTATTTGGACGTACATTAGTTTGAATTTTTCTTTGTTGGGTATTGAAAGTAGTTTGATTTCTACCTTGGTTATATTTTTGTGTTTCGAAATATGATAATTGCAATTCTCGTTTTATTCTTAGAGATGCTTCTATCATGTTCGCTGGGTTACTTGCTCGAATAATATGTCCAAGCCGGGGTTCTAATCCTGTTAGAAGTGTATTCAACACCATAGATTCGATAAGTGTTGATTGTGCCGCTTTCTGTAGTTGTGTTAAATTTGATTTCTGAATGCAGGAAAGCATTTTTGCATTATGTGTTTGTAGTCTAGAGAAAAATGTTAGAGCGTTTTCTCCATTTGCTTGTTTTAATCTTTGCAAATCTTGGATGAGTGATGTTAAATCTCTAGCGTCACCAAAATGAGCATTCAAAAGGGTTTTGATTTCTCCATAGGTTTCTGAATTTCTTGAATTTATTAATTGAGAAGCTTTTAATTTCAATTTATTTTTAATATGGATAGTCAAAAGAACTCTTTGTTGACCTACTGCCATTTGTTGTGCAGCATCACAAGCATTCAAAAATGTATTTAATGTGATTGGATCTCCATCATATTCGGGAATGATTGAGAATATTTCAGATAATTTGTAAGGTTCTAATTCTGCCGGAACATCAGTATGTCCTGGATCATTGTCTAGATCTCCTTCGTTTGACGACATTTTGAGTTGTTTTTCCTTAAGTTGGTTGACGGAAAATTGGGAAAATTGTCAGAGTTGGGATAATTGTCAAAATTGGTATGGTAAAAATTCAAAAATTGAGTTTTCAAATTTTGAAATCTCTCAGTTTGAAAATTCAATAATATTTCTTAAAATAATGACTAGATGATTCAATGTTACTTACACTAGTTCCTTACAGCTAATTTTCGTGTTGTTTGTTCTCTTCGGGTTGTTGGTGTCTTCGTGTTGTTGGTGTCTTCGGGTTGTTGGTGTCTTCGGGTTGTTGGAAGATGAAATCCTTTAGACTGTGTGAACGTAGCTACCCTGGGATGAGCAACGTTGGACGACTTCCGCGTGTTTCTCGGTGTCTTCTTGGACAACGGGATGAGCAGCGTACAACGACTTACGCGTGTTTCTCAGAGCCACAGAGACCGTCTTCTCAACTTGCGTGTTGGTTCTTCTCCCTTGAAGGTTTGGTAACCACCACCGCTGTGTAGGGATGTTTCTTCGTTTTTCTTTTGATTTTCTTCGTTTGAGGGGGAAGGGTAATGCCCCTTATTTTTCTTCTTTTCGGCGTTGAGGGATCCTACCGACTGCGCCAATTTGTTAGATTTGGATCACTCAAAACCTCTTTTTAAAAAATTACTTTATTTTAATACATATAAATTATATCAATACAATGTTTAACGTGAACTTGCACGGACCAAGCTTCTAAAGCTATAATAGTGATGCGACGCTCTTGGAGGTTCTACTTATAGACTCGTAGATGCTGACTGGGCGTCCTCGGGAATCTACGTCTTGAATAAACAACTGGAATTGCGCTGGAGATAGACCTTGATCGTCAGCGACATCCTGGCACCATTAGATTTACTTCGTAAATAACTGCGCACTTTGGAATAAAGGTCCATTGTATTTTTTCATATAACATACATTTATAGAATTATGTGAATAGTTACACTATGCAGTGACATCAATGGCAGGAATTGAAAGTCTTTTTCTTCCTTTGGTTAAAATAATAAAAAAATCTGATCTCTTAGAGAAACTAAAAGGGCAGTAGACTATGGTTTTCATGCTTCAGTACTGATCGACAAGCGTAAGGATGCCTCCGAGAATTGGTTGCGCAGTAGACAAAACCCTGGAGTAGGGCAGGAGCTCAATCGCTCTACCTTAATAAACAGTAGTCGATGTTTGTCGCACATCTACTCGCGCTTTCTATCGTTTGCGCATCTCAGAGGCATCCTTACGCTTGTCGATCTGTACATAATTCAAAATGTTGATGAAAATAACTGAAACCTTGAAGTTTATTTAAATAATTTATCAGATGAGGATATGCTAATATCAATGTTTCAACTTTTGTTTTTTTTTTCAAATAACATTAAACGCTGCTTTTTAGTGACACTTGACAGGCTTAAAAGTTGTACCTATGCAGAAAAATTTCGTTGCTATGCAACCTTCCAAGTAATAATTTAAATCGAAGTGGTTATTAAAATTGACATGACATCAAAGTAAACACAAACAATTCACGGTAAACATGACATATTTCGGCTAGAATCTGCGGTCACATTCTAAGCACAATTTTCATTTCCGCTTGTTTCGCGGAAAATAGTTGCCAGTCAACCCAAAAGTCGGCAAAGCTGACCTACACGCGGAACTGACCTACATCCCACGAAACATCGTAAATTACAAAATATTGCAGCAAGTTTGAATGTTTTTTACATTTGTAATATACTTTTGCAAACTTGATGTGAGTTCACAATAAATATGTCTTTTTCAGTTGAATGAAATTACTGCAATTTTCAAATAAATATCTTACTATAAATTCAATATACATTCAAAATTGTCCTAACGAACAATTTTTCAACATAAAATGATACCTAGAGCAAGTTTTTTGAGAAAACCAGTATAGTTCATGTCGTTATTTCTACTTTTTGTAGATTTTCTAATTTTTTTTGGAACTGAAGTAGTTTTTTATTTGAAATTTTTTCCCTTATCAATAGTTTCTCTGTAACTTATGGGACAAGCATTATGGCCCATACAGCACACGACGTCCAATGGACGTCCATTTCAGGTCCAACTGAAGTCCAAACGTTCAAGGACCTAATATGGACGTTCAATGGATGTGCAGTTCTGGATATTTCCTGTACGTTTCATGAATGGACGTCTTATGGATGTCCATTGGACTTACAATATGGGACGTTCGTCAAACATCCATATATGTATGTTATTGCATATCTTTGGGATGTACAGAACTGGATCTAATATGTACTTTCATAATTGGACGTCCTATGGGTGTCCATTGGACTTACAGCATCGGACGTTCGTCAAACATCCATATATGTACGTTATTGAACATCTTTGGGATGTACAGAACTGGATCTAATATGTACTTTCATAATTGGACGTCTTATGGATGTCCATTGGACTTACAATATGGGACGTTCATCAAACATCCATATATGTACGTTTTCGAACATCTTTAGGATGTACAGAACTAGATCTAAATTGTACTTTCATAATTGGACGTCTTATGGATGTCCATTGGACTTACAATATCGGATGTCCATTGGACTTACATTATCGGACGTTCGTCAAACATCCATATATGTACGTTATTGAACATCTTTGGGATGTACAGAACTGGAAAACACACCCATCCTAATTAGTTCCTTTAAAAAATGGCAAAGCAGAACACACACCCATCCTATAATAATTCCTTTAAAAAACGACAAACGTTAAAGTTCAGCTAGGAATATTTCACAAAACGAAAACTCCAAAGCTTGGAAACTAAAAAGTGACTATTTCCTCCATTCGCAACTATTCGCAATAACTATTCTTCCGCCAAAATTTTAAATTAGATATATCCACCAAGAACTTGCAGCACATGCGCAGTTTAAGGATTTTAGTTTGTCATTTAGGTTAGGCGCTCGTCAGGCCGCCAAACGCCAAGCCAATCGCCGAATTGCCGAATCGCCATTTTGCCATTCAAGTTATCGAGTTAAGGATAAGGTTAGAGGTTAGAACTGTTGGAAGAACGAAAGTTCTTAGTTTATTCCGTGAATCAGTGTTCAGTTTTTTCTTGGAGAACCTTATGAATCTCCATTTAGGCTGTGGTCAGTGTGGTCTGGTCTAGTGTATTGAGCAAGTGTGCAAGTGATAGTAGCAAGGCGAGAGGTAAAGTGTAAGTAGAAGTGGGTTTATGAAGGCTAGAGGGAACATGAAAAATTCAAATGCTTGAATCAAATGAAATCGCAATATCATTCATGCAATAAACTCAACTCATGGATAGAATCTTGAAAAAATTCAATTCTTATGAATCACTTATGATGTCCGTTTTATAATCCTCAAACTTAAAATAAAATTATCAGGCAGTGGCAGTGTTTGTATCTAGTAAATTCACTATTCACTAGTTGTTAATAGGGTTTCTAAATCTATATTATAAATGTATGTGTTATTCATAGTAGAAAGTTTATCGTAAAAAATGTTTATGCCACCTCTGTAGCTCTATAAAGTCATGTTTAATTGCTTTTATATCCCTTTTCTTCTATTTTCTATTTGTTAGGAGGCACCTGAATCGTAAATATGAAAAGGCACTACCAAAAAACCACCAGAAATGCAATTTTCAATAAATACTATAAAAGAGCAGCCCATCAAAATGATAAAGAAATATCTGCTGATGAGGATGAACTTAATTATAATGCAGAAATGTACTCCACCACTATCAAGGAAATTAAAAAATCACCCGTTCCTTCTTCAAGTTCTGATAGTGCTATGGAAAGTTCCGGAATGGCTATGAATCCTAGTACAGCAATATCTGAAGAAGATTGTTGTATTGGTGATTCAGATCATAGTACAAGCAATATAAGCAGTAGGAGCAGTGTCGATTTTCATGTCTCTGACAGTGATAATTTTGATGAAAGTAATATTCAAGAAATTTCATCTCATGTTGATCCAGCAGACAGTAAGACAATCAAATCACGTTTAGCAGAATGGGCATTGAAACACAATATAACTCACATAGCAATTAATGATTTATTAACTATTTTGAAGCCATCTTTCACTGATATACCCCTTGATGCAAGGACTCTTTTGAAAACACCAAGAAACACTATTTTACAAACAGTTGAACCTGGGTCATATTACCATTTTGGTTTCAAAAAATGTCTGGAAAAGCTTTTTATTCATTCATGTCATTTATTTCAAGATTTGAATTTGTTGGAAGTTTGTATAAATATTGATGGTCTGCATCTATCTAAAAGTTCAGGAAGTCAACTATACCCAATTCTCTGTAACTTATTTTTGAATAAAAATATTGTGGAAATCATAGGTATATATCATGGCAATGAAAAACCAACAGATGCCAATAACTTTCTGAAGTTTTTTGTGGAGGAATCAGTAGATGTTCTGCATAATGGAATTTTTGTCAATGACCGCTTATATCAGGTGAGAATAAAAGCATTCATTTGTGATGTACCAGCAAAATCGTACATAAAATATGTTATGGGACACAGTGGATATGACTCATGTTCAAAATGTAAAATAAAAGGTGTGTACATAGAGAGAAGAGTTTGTTTTCCAGACAGAAAATTTAACTCTTAGAAATGATTCAGATTTTAGAACCAAAGTTTATGAAAACCATCATTCAGGAACATCCGTTTTGGAAATGATTCCAGGAATTGATATGATCAAGGATTTTCCCTTCGATTATATGCACCTAGTGTGTTTAGGGGTAGTGAAAAAGTTGATTGTGAATTTGTGGATGCACGGAAAAGTTCCTGTAAAATTGTCATTTCATCAGATTTCAAATATATCCAAATTGCTGTTGAGCCAGTCCTCAAATATTCCTCATGAGTTTAACCGTAAGCCGAGGTCTCTAGATGAAGCTAGAAGGTGGAAGGCAACAGAATTTCGTTTATTTTTATTTTGAGTCTTCATGTGTCATTGTCGTTTTTATCAAACTCACAGTGGCAACATAATATTGTCTACTGTCAATCTTTATTAAAGTATTTTGTTGAAACTTTCATTATTTTGTATGGTGCTCAGAATGTATCATATAATGTTCATAACCTATTACATCTTTGCGATGACGTTAAAAGATTTGGACCATTAGATATGTTCAGTGCCTTTCCTTTTGAGAACCACATGAAAAATTTGAAAAAGCACATTCGGAAAACTGATAAACCCTTACAACAGATTATACATCGAATTGTTGAAGAAGAAAACTCAAACAAATTATTAAAAACTGTACCCCATAAAAAGTATCCTGAACCGTCTAATGAACATTATAATGGCCCAGTTTTGGTTGATGTCACATATTCTAAACAATTCAAAACATTACTATTCGAACAATTTTCATTGAGTATTTTTGAACCAGACAATTGTTGTTATCTTAATGATAATTCAGCAGCTATTATAAAAAATATTTTTTTAATCAATAATGAGGTGAAATTATTAGTACAGAAAATATTGAAGCTAGAAGACTTTTATGATTCTCCATGCAAGTCTTCCGAATTGGGAATATTTCTTGTTAGTGACTTTGGTTTACCTGAATTAATACATTCTCGGGATATTTCTCATAAATGCATGAAATTAGATTTTGAAGAAAAGTATGTAATAATTCCTATATTAAATTTATTCTGAGTATGAACACATTTTTTTTAAATCCCAATTTTTCTGTATTAAGTGACAGTAGGGTAATACGATAAGATTTCCACAGGTTCAAGTACACCCGCAACATGTTTCGCTACACAGTAACTTTCTCAAGCGATTAGTATACTTTACTAATCAGTGTACTAATCGCTTGAGAAAGCTACTGCGTAGCCAAACATGTCGCGACTGTAATTAAATCTGTGTAAATCTTATCATATTACCCTAGTGTCATTTACTAAGGATATCCTTCAAATAACGGCAATTTCAATCCAAAATTTTCTGCATTAGCTAGATGACAACCAAAATCCCTATTTGACTTCAACTCATAAGCATGAAATTTCATTTTAGGTGACGTTTTGTACATTATTCATTATTGCACTCTTAACTGATTATTTCACAACAAAGTTCAATTAATTTTTATTAGTGCCTAATTTGAATCATATATTTAAGGGAAATTGAAATAATTCTCTCTACCACTTTGGTAAATTTATTTGCCATTTCTTCAAAATAGAAAAATAATGTCTGGAAGAACATGGACTGTCATTAAATTCATTGACGAGGACACAGTGGAGGCTGTACCCACAACATGGATTCTAGGAAATTCATGCTATTGGCCTCCATACCCCAGAGACAAATTGGTAGCTGCCATAAAAAACTTTGAAGCCCCTAATACCCATTGGCCTTCACATAAAATGGAGGTTTTCAGAAACGGGACGTTTGGTATGTATTATATACTATTTATATGTATGTTTAAATTATGATTGTATAATTTTCAGTAAAATTAGGTCCACACTTTCATTTCAGCTGAATATTGAATAGCCTATTTTCAAAATCAACTCTAGAAAACCTTGTGACTTGTTGTCAAACATTGATATAGTTTCCTGACATGGTTTTTTGGTTGATTTTACCTTTCACAATGTAGCAAAGAAAGAATGTATGATATAGTTTTTACTCCTTCATGTAACAGGACGTATTTTATGACCGGACATAAGAATTTACCCAACCCCTAGTTTATCCTCTCAGGTCAAGAAACCGTCGAACACTTGTGTAGAAATAACGTTATCCTAACAAAGATTCTCAGAAATACATTGGTTACGAAGGAACATCTTTAAAACGAGTGTATCATATTACTTTTAAGAGTCTTGTAATAATATTTCCAAATAGGGCATTTCAGAGTACCAGAGAACCTTTCAATATCCCAATAGTTTGCATATGTTATTTTTGTTGAGAGGCACAGATTTTTATGATAGGCCACCCAGAAAGCACTTTGCAGAGAGGATAGATGATCGAACTTTGAAATTGGACACAATTTCGAAAGTTAGTCTTTCGTTTCATTCGTTCAAGTCAACATGTGGTTGCGCAGTTTTATTAGTTATTGTAATTTTCATTCTTTGAATATATATATATATATATAAAGTCGATCTTTTCCACTTGTCTCTAAAAAGTTGATTCTTCTAATCAACTCTTAGTATTTGTTGTATTTGAATTATTTCGAGTCTTTTGCATTTTATCTTGTTAAATTATTAGTAAATTGTCTGGCCTCATTCACGTTAGATTATTAGTTAAAATCAGAAGTTGCCTAATCAATTAATTTGAGAAATGTCCCAAACCCCTTTTGTTGTTATTTCTTATTGTTTTGTTTAATAGATATAAGTGTTTTGAATTATGGTTTTTATTCTCAAAAGTTATCCAGTTTACAAAAATCCTTTTGATTTGAGAGAAAATTATTTTACTTAGAGTTGAACAGAGTAAGTAAATTTGAGTGCTAAAGTGAGTTTCGCAACGAGTTCTCAATCCAGCATCGAGTATAGAAAGTCGAGATCATCTGATGAAAAAGTAAGGTGAGTTAGAAATCTTAAATGCTGTGAGGTATGATTCCTGGTTCCAAGAAAATTAGAGCCCAACGTTCCCAATTATTATTATGTTTTAACGACTCCGCTCGGTCGAATCAGTTGTGATAATGCTCTATTTAATTATAAAGACAGCATTTGTTACATTGGTGTCAGTAATCTGGGGTATTTTCTGGAAAGTAGATATATTTTTTAAATTGGCGTGTTAAGGATGTCTGGAAAATAAATAGATATTTTCATTATCTAATCTCTTTTATACATGAGAGACATCGGAAATATAGAGTAATTATATTTTTGATGAAATCAGAATTCACTTTTTCATTCTTCCTATAATATTGTCATATATGCTTTCATTTAAATCGAAGATATTGTTGATAAATTTATTTCTATAAGTATGTTGTATTTTGTTAATTCAGAAAGAGACAGTTTTATTATTTTAACAGAAAAACATACCTATTTTGAATCCCATCACGTGCATTTTCAAGTAAATCGATTTCTAGTATCAATTGTCATGTAAGCTTTCAGTCAAATTAGAATAATATCAAAAATTTGATGAATTTCAGAGAAACTAAACATTCACAGATATTATATTAGATCAGGTAATTCAAATTTCAAAGGCTCGCACAAGAAAAAACTTGAGAATTGTACCTCCACATGACAAAAAATAAACTTTCTTTCAGCATCTAGCAGTATTTTTTTGAAGAATTGAGGAATGAGAACGTCGAAAAATAATGTTTAATTGTCAATTATAATGCGCATTCAAATTACTCAAAACGAAGGCCGTTAAACATAATAATTTGACAAATTTGGTAGGGAAACTAAGTTGAAAAATAAACTCAAAATGATAACAGAAAAATGGAAAAAAATTATAAATGATAGCGAAATTAATGATAGCAAGAAGTAGGTACCAAAATTAGTCAAATTATTCAAATATCAAAAATTGTTAAGTAATAAATAGAAATAAATTGAATAAGAAAAGGGAATACAATGAAATTTAAAACAGCCTAATTCATTTTTTTTTATTAAAAATGCAGATTGAAAGACGAATAGTCAGGAATGTGATTTTTATAAAACCGTAAATTTTGGATGGTCATTGTACAAAATATTGCATCTTTCAAACCTACCGCTGAGGGTAAAATTTTTTGTTTGGATAGCTATTGAAATCGTATTGCCTTTCACTACTTTCGACCCAGAACAAGCTTGTAAATTATTGTTTTATTCGGCACTAAAGGCTATGACATTTATTGCCAAAGGGTCAAGAGCATTCGTACGAAATTTTGATTAAATGAGGTATAATAAACAAATGAATAATTATATTTAACGTTGAGACATTTTATTAAGTTTTTGGTTTGATAATTAGAGCAAAACCTATTATACTTCCTTGAAAAAAATTGATGCCACCTGCAATGGGGTAAATAACCTATCCCAAGTAATGATAAATGAAAAAAAAAAAAATAAGAATATTCCTGATGTCAACTGTGTCAGTATGGATATCAATATTTCTAAACGATATTAATTATTACTTTTAGATTATTTTCAGTATTATTTCTATTCAAAGAAAATGCTATGATATTTTGTCAAAATAAATAATCAAAGTTCCACGGATACACCTATTCAATAATATGTCTACAAGTTACAGCGGGCGATGATGCTCTATAAAATCTATGAAAATTAAAGCCTTCACCAACAGAAAAAAAGGACAAGAAAAAAAAAATTATAAACTCAAGTAAATGTCAGATACAAAATCTAAGTGGTTCACTAACACTTTATTCAATTCGAAGCAAGTGTAACTATTTCGAATCATAAACCTTTATGGTTTGCAGATAATAAAATAATGAATATTTTTGGAAAGTTTTATAGATATTCCATTTACAAGCCATGGGTTTTTTCGAGCCATTATCAATCAATAATTTGAAGTTGATGTAATTAACAAATTCAATTAAAAAAATATATTCAAGTTAAATTTATGGTGAAGAACTGAAACTGGTAAAATAGTCAATATTTATGTACCTTGTTTTTGTGTTTTGTGTTAAAATTAGTTCAGGTACCAACTAGAAAAGGTTCCAGTCATTTAACTGAGAAAGGCAATTGAGTCCATAGTCGCCCCGCCGACGGCATGTGAATAAGGATGTGATGGAAACCATAATTTTTATTGGATGTTTTGTTAATATTATTTCTTAGGAATATTATCGAATTAAATATTGACTAATTTTTGTTAAAATGAAATGAGTATCCTGAAAATTGTAAAAAAAAGTATTTGAGATATCTTCGTATCTCGTGGGACTTACCTACTTTTACAATGTTTTAAAGGAAATTGTTATGAAAATTAAAGTTGAAATCGAAAACTACAGGATTTAAAATAACACCTGTGTTACATGAATAATTAAATAAGTAGTACGCAGAAATGATTCATTGTATTCCCAGCGAAAAATTGAAAGTAGCCGATTTTCTAGTAATTGAAAGGTAACCGTTTCAAAAAACAAAAAAAATATTAATAAGAATGATCAAACTTTCAAGAAATTGATTAATTCCAAAGGTGTTAGAATAAATCTTGGTATAGTTGATAGTATTCAGGGACGAAAAGCAATGGAATTTACGAGAAATTGAGGAAAATTTCTGCATACACACGGATGGTATATAGTTTAGAGAAGAAGCTCAGGTAACATTGGATTTACATATGGTATTTATTACAGGTGAAATTATTTAAATTTTTGTTTCGCATACTACATTACAATGATATTGACACCATTACAGGACCGTATTTCAGATTTTTTCTGCCAGAGTAACTTTTGGTTTCATTTGCACAAAGTTTTTTTTTATTTAACCAAAATTTGATTGAATTTATGATATAATTAGGGTACGAATTTTATCGTCATACCATTTATATATTGTTTCTGAAAAGTAGGTTGAACTGGGAACGTTTCGGATTTTATCAAGAAACTTGCAACCAAGAATGTTATTCCTAGGGAAGGAAGTATAAATAAATAAAGTTCCAAACGGGGTATAAAAGTAAAGTAAATGGAGATAAAAAAAATGATTACAAAACAAAAAAACCAGCCGATAATTTAGCCGGAAGATTTGATCCGGAACATTGTACATAGGAAAACCAATACAGCTTTCTCTTCGTAGTAAAGGACAGAGGGACAAATGCATGTCATTCGACCAAGGCTTTAGCTAGGAAGGGAGCGGGGGAAACCGATCATAGGCACCAGCAGGGCTATGATCATATTCCGGCAGCGAAGGATATTTCCGCGCCGAGGTGATACCGACCCCGTAATAGAAAATAAGTTGTATATAGATACCGATAGAGTAAATCGAAGAGCAAGTAATGCTATAAAATTGGTCGAGGAAAAATAAAAAGTGTACCCTTTAGCACTTCGCGTCGTTTCCCCAATGCCACAGAGAAACCAGGACGGTTTCCTCTGGCATCTTGAGCCGTTTGACAAAGGATCCTGTTTTTCCCGAATCCCGAGCCGAACTGAGCTGTAAACCAGGAAAGTGAAAATCGGAAAATTTTATAATTTTGATAGGGACTTTCCCAACCTCAAATTCTAGAAGGTGGATGTACCAGTTCGCAATTTGGGTGTCTCAGGGGAAGTCGACCCCCTGGAACGGTCAGGTCAGCTAATTACTTGATTCGAAACCCAATAGAATTTCGAGGAATGTAAATGTTGTTTAAATTCGAGTATTGTGAGAGAGAAAATTGTTTAACTTTCCTGGAATAGGCTCAGTAGGAAAAGAAAAAGTTCTGGTGGTTTTGAGGAAGAATAAAGAAGATACCAGTTGGAAAGAATTCTAGAGAGAGAATTCGAGACCATAGGCTGAGGAGAAGAAAAAGTTCTGGTGGTTTTGAACACCAAAAAAAAAGAAACCAGTTGGTAAGAATTCAAGAGAAAGAATTCGAGACCATAGGCTGAGGAGAAGAAAAAGTTGTAGTCATTTTGAAGAAAAAATGAAGAAGAAACCAGTTGGTAAGAATTCGAGAGAGAGAGAATTCGAGACCATAGGCGAAAAAAAAAAAGTTTTTGTGATTTTGAAGAATCATAAAGAAGAAAACAGTTGTGGAAATTTGAGAAAATAGGCTGAAGCGAAGAAAAAGTTCAGTTACGAGGAATAATAAATCGTAAAACTCTCAGTTAAGAGTCTGAAGAGAAGAAAAAAAATTTAAAGATAATAAATATAATGTAGAAAAATGTGTATTGGTTAGCCGAATTAATTGAGAGTGAAATTTTGTATGTGAAAAAATAAGTGTTGAAATGAAAACAGATTGACAAATGGTGGCGAAGGATGGTGAATAATTGACACCAAATATGGAAATTGGTGAAACACGCGGGAATGGAAAAAGGATACCTAATGATGTGAACAGGAAGAAAACCTGACAATGGAAATAATGAAATCGTCACAAAATTGGCGAAGAAATTTCCCTAAGCGACGATGGAAATTTGTAAAAAGTGATATACTGAGCGATTTTTATTTATTAATTATTTAAAGTCTAATAATATTTTATTTGAATTACTTAATTAATTTTCTCATAACGATTTAATAATTTGAAAGTTTCCACATTTCAAAATAAGCACTAATTCAACTATTTGACGAATGAATCTGGTAAGAGTATATTGAATGAAAGAATAACCTGTGAGATGAGAAAGGAAAGAGAAAATGAAAGAAAATGAGAATATAACAGAGGAATGAACTAACAAATGTGGGAGATAATAGTTGAATTCGTAAATCGAATTTCATTGTTCAGACTTCAGGAATTAATTAGCTACTAATCTTTTGAAGTCTCAGAACATATCTAAGTAAGTATCAAGTTCAGTCGTTTTGAGTATATCACCGAGAAAATATAGACGGAAAATTTTCAATATTGTCAGAGTGACACGTTGCAATAGAGAGAAAGAAAGAACAGAATTGGATTAGTCAGACCATATTTTGTCAATTTGTATAAAAGCCTAACGGTAACCAATATGCACGATTATATCAAGAGATCAAGTAAAGAAAGCCAGAAATTTACAACGGTATATTGCGGAAAATGACTAATCAGTGAAGGAAATCGGTTACTTCTAGACTAAACGAAAATAGAAATAATGCTAAAAAGTAAAGAAAAAAAAATAGAAAACGTAAATTCAAACACGAAGTGATATGCAGTACCGTATAGTTAGGAGAAGCGTAACCAAGGCGGTAGGATCGGAAAGTCGCGGACAAAAGAAAATTCCAAGTATGGTAGCAAAGAGGGATGCGGCAGTTCCACGGAAATGAAGAACTTCGGACACGGCTAGGCAGGACCACTTCAATATCATCAGGGACCAAGAATAACCGATGGAGGAGGAATTCATAATTAGGTAACGGAGACTGGAATATGAGACTTCCAGTTTCCGAATTTCGTACTAACCACCAACGCAAATTTTTGTATTCTAATATAATTTGTATTTACAGGTATTATGGCAGCGGGACCCTGTTCTAATGGCCAGGACCCCAACGTAGATGAACCGAAAAGAAGAACCAGGACGCCACCTCCTAGGACCACAGCTGAGGCTACCACAAGACGTCGGACCAAGGATTCTAGACGAAGGACCATGGACCCAAGACGTAAAACCGAAGATTCCAGACGGAGGACCAAGGACTAAAGACGTAAGACCAAGGATTCTAGACGAAGGACCATGGACCCAAGACGTCGGACCGAATATTCTAGACGTACAACCGAAGATTCCAGACGAAGGACCAAGGACTTTAGACGAAGGACCCTAGGACCCAAGATACAGGATGCTAGACCATTTCCAGCCGAGAGACATCGAGAATTTCTACCACCAACTTCGGAGAGATGAGCAGTCAGCGATGGGAGAGCAGGTTGCAGCATGTCAGGAGATCAAGGGAACATCACCATTCAGTTCCCACCACACTACCATTCCGAGAAGAAGATCCTGGAGATTGTTCACTTGAGATGCAGTTGTCCCCCAACTGGTGCCAAGCGAGGACCATGGAGCAGAGTTGTGTATCTAGCACATGGAGCGTAGGAGATATCGGTTGCAAGAGATAGCCAGTCCGAGGATAACATCTTCCTTTGGACACTTGGGAAGGAGTAACCAGTTCTCAGGTGAACAGATTCCATTTATTATTCACGATGATGGATCGGAGCTTACCTGATAGCTCTGTGAACCAAGGAACCGGAGAAGCCAATGGAATTGGAGTAGACAGTATCAACATCTACGGAGCTACATCGACGAGTGCGTGAGTGAACAGACTTATGACTTTGGTGTTACGACCATGGGCGTGCGGAAACCCATTACGCGCGGGATACGAACTGCATAAACACAGACTGTAGAATTGTGAGTTTGAAAAATGTAAGGAGGATCTGGAATAACAATTTATTTCGAGAAAAAAAATTGTTACTATTCTTAGGGGGGAGGATTGTAACAGGACGTATTTTATGACCGGACATAAGAATTTACCCAACTCCTAGTTTATCCTCTCAGGTCAAGAAACCGTCGAACACTTGTGTAGAAATAACGTTATCCTAACAAAGATTCTCAGAAATACATTGGTTACGAAGGAACATCTTTAAAACGAGTGTATCATATTACTTTTAAGAGTCTTGTAATAATATTTCCAAATAGGGCATTTCAGAGTACCAGAGAACCTTTCAATATCCCAATAGTTTGCATATGTTATTTTTGTTGAGAGGCACAGATTTTTATGATAGGCCACCCAGAAAGCACTTTGCAGAGAGGATAGATGATCGAACTTTGAAATTGGACACAATTTCGAAAGTTAGTCTTTCGTTTCATTCGTTCAAGTCAACATGTGGTTGCGCAGTTTTATTAGTTTACTCAAGTTATTGTAATTGTCTTATTTCAACTCTGTTCAACACAATATTCAATCTGTGTACTATCGTTAATTTTCATTCTTTGAATATATATATAAAGTCGATCTTTTCCACTTGTCTCTAAAAAGTTGATTCTTCTAATCAAATCTTAGTATTTGTTGTATTTGAATTATTTCGAGTCTTTTGCATTTTATCTTGTTAAATTATTAGTAAATTGTCTGGCCTCATTCACGTTAGATTATTAGTTAAAATCAGAAGTTGCCTAATCAATTAATTTGAGAAATGTCCCAAACCCCTTTTGTTGTTATTTCTTATTGTTTTGTTTAATAGATATAAGTGTTTTGAATTATGGTTTTTATTCTCAAAAGTTATCCAGTTTACAAAAATCCTTTTGATTTGAGAGAAAATTATTTTACTTAGAGTTGAACAGAGTAAGTAAATTTGAGTGCTAAAGTGAGTTTCGCAACGAGTTCTCAATCCAGCATCGAGTATAGAAAGTCGAGATCATCTGATGAAAAAGTAAGGTGAGTTAGAAATCTTAAATGCTGTGAGGTATGATTCCTAGTTGCTAGAAAATTAGAGCCCAACGTTCCAAATTATTATTATGTTTTTAACGACTCCGCTCGGTCGAATCAGTTGTGATAATGCTCTATTTTATTATAAAGACAGCATTTGTTACATTCATTTTGAGTTAGAGGAAATTTCCTCTATTCTCAATTACATAGGAATTGGCGTGCTGACGTTTGAATTTTTCTCAGGTTTCAATCTTGTGATGTAGAAATTATATCAACTTCATATTTCATACATGCCTTAGAGGTAGAGTGAAATCAAATTTTCCCGCCATTTTCATTGAAAATGATAAACTGTAACAGAGGAAAATACATTTTTAGGTGCCTGGCGACCCGTTTGTGTACATTTCCACACAATGTATTCTTTAATTTATTATTGATGTTGCATCTAATTTCAGATACTTATTTAGAGGCCAGGAGGAAGTCGAATGTGGCAGAATATATGAGTGACTGGAACCAAGAAGACGAACCACAAACTCGTAGAAATCGCCACAAAAAACATGTAGGTTCGTCTTCAGATGATGAAGCCATCCCTACTCCCAAAGAAAAGGTGTTTCGTAAGCCTCCAACTAGGGTCAAGAATGAGTCAGTAGAGGACGATGCTCCATCAATCAACAGTGAGTATTAAGTGTTTTCAAAACAATCCGCAAAAATTATACTTTTCTATCGATTCAAAAATATTAGGCATATATGTAAATGACGAGCTAAATTTTGAAAAGCATATTGACTATCTGGCAAAATAACTCGCATCCAAATATTTTCCAATAAGAGTTTTGAAAAGAAACCTTAATTTTGAGGCTCTAAAAACTGCATACTGTGGGACAGTCTACCCTTTTCTGAAGTATCAAATTTTAATATGGGGTGGAAGTTCTCAATTGGAACGTATTTTCATCATGCAAAAAAGAATCATGAAAACCATGTTGAACATGAAATACACAGATTCCTGTCCTGGTATTTATAAATGTCGCAAAATGCTCACGGTATATGCCATATATAAATTATACATGTGTACTTTTTGTAAATGATAATAAATCAAAATTTGAAAGTGACACATACAAACATTAGTACCCCATCCAATTACACCCAAGCACAGATTGAAAAATACCGAGAAAGAACTGCACTATGCAGCTCTCAAATTTTATAGTCATATACCCTCGAAGAACAGAGAAGAGGTACAAAAAAACACTTCCAAAAAATATGTATTGATCTATTGTGTGAGTTAGAACCATATTCATTACAAGAATTCTATGAAAAATAACTTTTACTCTCCTATTAGTATTTTATTTATATTATATATAGTTTTATGTACATTTAGAAGTTCCTATTCTTTTGACTGATATTTTATTAAATATTAAATTTCTAGTGTAAGTTAAGTCTAGAAATTGTAGTTTTGAAGACATTAGTTGAATGGATGATCTGATGTGCTAACATTCAGGCCTGCTAAGAGATAAAGTATTTTAGTACATAAATAAATAATAATATACGGTATAACTTCTTTCAATATTGTCACGTCATAGAAATACTTGATGATATCATAGCAATATGTGACGAATGTTCTAATTTTTTACAGGAAATGTTGCGGTTGCTACTACTACAAATGACCCTTGTTGCTGCTGCCCAATCCATATGGGGATTGTACGAACAGGTAGAGATATTGAATTCGAAGTTTGACATGTATTTTAATTATTGAATGTTATAGATGAAGAAGTCAAACGAATTAAAAAACAATATGTGTTTTTAACAAACATTATGGCAGACATGAAGACTGACCTCTCAGAGATCAAATCAGCGATATCGGCCAAAGGACAACCTCTTATTGCAGCAGAATAAATTTTTTTAAAGTTCACCTTTCCTGTCAATGATGAGACTTCACTGCAAGCAGTCGAAGATTATCTAAGTGTAGAAGAGAATTTCCAAAACACAGTGAGTACTATTCGATAATTATTACCATACATATCCATTTGTCTAAACGTAACATTATATTTTCTATAGACATTGCAATTACTTGACAGATGGCGCGGGGAATACATCAACTTGAAAATTTCAAAAGGCATAGAGATCCAAATTGTGAAAAAACATTAACGAAATACCAAAAAAATTGATGGTTCAAAAAAAATGTGATTCTCTTTTCAACAATGTAACAAATGACCCCCATGATATTTGAAATGTTTAAGTTGATGACTTAATAAAAAATAGTATCGGTGAAATTCAAATAGGCTTGCATTCCAGGGGGGTGAGGGGGGGGTTTATAAAAAAGCCTGTATATTGCATACAATTTAAAATTGAATTTTTGTTTTTGTAGGTACCTGAAATTGCAAATCTTGGGGGAAATACTGTATACGATTGTGTGAAACGTGCAATGACGGTTTTAATAACCAACCAATTTGCTGGAAATACAGTTTTTTAGGAAGAAAACAAAAGAGCTCATTCAGCGTATTAAAGATGTCAAATTTAGTAATAAGTAAGTTAAATTTACTAGGTTCTTATTGTATTAATTGTGGAATTTTTCTCAGCTTTGAAATCTAAATCAATGTCACACTGACAAAGCTGTATAATATTTTAAAATTATTTTTAATCCTCTGTTCATTTTCAAAAGTAAAATTTCTTTAGAATAAGCAGTACTTCAATTTAATTATTCCTATAGTTATCTGCACATAATATATGTTTCTAAATTATAGTATAGCAATTATGTTGTTATGACATCAGCACAATTTCACCGAACTGAAATTTCAGAAGCTGCTCTTCATTCCAGTAAAGGTGATAAAAAGGAGGTTGAAGAAGCAATTTCAAAATGGCTTCGGAGAGCCAATGAAAGGAAGGGAAATTAATGTTTTTTTTTCAATATTTTTACTTTTTTCTAATGTCCAAAGAGTGATATTTGTGTTATTCATATTTGTTCAATGTTTTATGTGAGTTTTTAGTTCTTTTGAGAATGTTTTTTATTTATCTACTTTATTTATTTACAATAGCAAGATGTGCTATCTTTGTTTCTTTCTAATGTCCAATGAGTGGTATATATTTGTGTTGTTTTATTTATAATTGCAAAATGAGCTATTTTTTATTTTTCTCAGAATGTGTTTTATTTATATATTTTATTCATTTATTAATTTATTCAGGAAATGAGCTGAGCACAAAGCTCAAAGTTCTTTTGGTAGATCGTTTAGTAACGATAGCCGTTGCCGACCGATGTTTTAACCTTTTTACTCCCATACACCTACAACGTAGGGCGTTATGGCAAATACCTTTCCGAAAACAACTACTCTCCTGGCTAATGCCGCGACGTGTGAATTATATAAAAAAAATACTTGCGCAATGCTCCTGATTGCAGAGGAAACAATTGCAAGTTCTCTCTGTAACCAAATAGCAGATTGGACACCTGCACGTAGTTTTCAATTCTGAACAACTTTTTTTATAACAATTTTCGATATTGTCATAAATAAAGTTACTTATTTACTCTTGCATAACATTCATATTTTGTAATAAATCTTGTTAACGACTGAAAAAGTTTGATATCTGATGATTGTTTTTTACATTTTAGAAAATTCTGAACATTTTATGCAGAATAACCTTTTTCCAAAAATTAATAATAAAAAAGTTTTCCATATGGTTCCAGCTTAGTGAGACATACTGTATATATTCTGTATTGTGATGTATGTATTATGTGTTGTATCGTATAATATATTTATAAACTGTGCATTAAATATACATCCTTATTTAACATTAAAGTGAGTTCATCGATTTCAAATACCACCATCATATGTCCTCAATTTGTTATCAGTGGGTAGCAATTGCTATAATCTATGTGGGCCTTTAAAAATTAAACCAGGCGTTTTTTTTTAAATAGTGGAAACCAATAAGAAAACTGCTAGCATAGCTTATCGCAATTTTATACCAAAGAATGTCATTCGAAAATTCTGAATAAGTACCTGAATGTTTTCTGGACGTGTTGAATCCATCAATCAATCAATTTATTTATTCTGTGGAACTCACAAAAGTTATTGGACAAGTCAAGTTGTACAACTTCCATTGGATGTTTGTCATAAGGACTTCCTTTGGATGTAGTGATCTGAACCTTTGAGTACATTCAGTGGACCATTTGAATGTCCATTTTACGTTTTTAATGTGCATCCAATAAGCGTCTTTCATGTACATCCTATCTGTACGTCCATCGTACAGTCGGTATGTACGTCCATTGTTCATTATGTATGTACGTCCATTGTACGTTATGTATGTACGTCCATTGTACATTATGTATGTACTTCCATTGTAAATTATGTATGTGCGTCCATTGTACATTCTGTATGTACGTCCATTGTATATCCTGTATGTACATTCATTGTACATGTCTGTATGTACGTCCATTGGACATCCCAAATGTACGTCCATTGTACATTATAAATGTACGTCCATAGGATGTTAAATCCAGTGAGGTCCGGACGTTTTCTGGACATATCATTGTACGTAACCGGACGTCCATTGGACGTCCATAATATCCAAGTTGTACATCCAATGGATGTACATGTGCTGTATGGGGGCTCACATCGATATTTCTGCTTTTTAATAACAATAATAAAAGATTCCAACTGTTGACTGTTTTTTCACAATTTTTTCATTCTCTCTTGACGATTTTCCGATATGGGAATTTGTCAGAAACAGAAACAACATTCATTGGTTGGACAGCAGCAACAGCAACTATAATTTGCATTAATTTCTTTCCAGCAGAGGCAGCACCTAAAGTCACGAAGTGTTTTGGTACAAAGCTGTTAATATAAATTTTAAGAATTGAAAGTTTTTATGTCTGAAAAGTGGTAGAAATGATTTCTACATGTTCAATCTCACAGAATTGATTGAAAAAATGCGATTTTTCTGTTGAGTATTCATTTTACAGCTAGTTTTTATGAATTATCCATCTTTATAAAGAAACTGTATGTACAAAAAAAATAATAAAAGAATGGGTGTTGTCTGTTATAACAAAATGTATATTCTATGAGACTTGAGATGAAATCTAACTAACACATTTTGAGTAAACCCAAAAAAACATCTGACAGATTTTTTCAAAATCTCAGTTATTTTTTGATTTGGAAACCCAATGCAGTCAGATATTTTTCATGATTTTTGAACTCGTGGTTTTGTTTTCATGGGTATATATGAACTTTAATTTGTTCGCGAGAATTAAAGTTATAGCATCATAATATTTTGAAAACTTGGCCTGATTTTTGATCTCCCCCGAGTAGGGTTTTAGAATTTAGGTTTAGGATGAAGCAGAAGAAACCGACAAAAAAAAGTTTTTCATATGTTGCGAATTTTATTCTGAACACTGTATATTCATCACATTCTGTTGACATTATACAATGGTATTTTTATACATTCGTGAATTAGACTTTAAATATACGACATTTGGTGACAGAAGTGCGATTTTCAAATAGAGAGTGTTCGTGTAAGTATACAGTTGTGTATTTCGGACAAT